>JAMPIT010000388.1:1843750-3135000 GCA_026261815.1 Monarcha castaneiventris obscurior | reverse complement strand
AGCCTTAGGACCAGCACAGTTTCATAACCAGGCATACACGAATCTGCATCTCCTTGGCACTCACCACTATCAAGCTTCCCAGTCCTTGGACCCTCTTGAAAGTGACCAACTTTAAAAAAAAATAAGTAAACCCAAACCAAAACACACAAATTCCTGCAGATTCACTTACTATTCATAGACAATACTCAGACAAAGAGGTCCTTCCTGCCTATGAGGCAGGGCAGCACAGGCGAACCTCACAATTTCAGGAATCTGAAACAGGTATCCTTAATTCTCTGCCTGGCAAACCTGGAAGGGTCTTCCCTAACAGAGACACCAAGGCCTCCTATAAAGAGGGCAAAGGACTCAAGATTTTCACAAGCCAAGTCCTTCACAATGCTAGAGCTGAAGGGGAAAATAACAACCCTTTGTGTGTGGAGTCAAAGGTCATGCTCCAGGGCCAGATGCTGCAGAATGGTAATAAACAGAGCGTAGATATGCAGTTTTTTCAAATTCTTCACTTCCCATAAAATGCCAAGTCTTCTCAAGTACTAGAAGTCTATTTATGTCTGCCCCATAGCTAGAATGGGTTCATCACCAGCAGTTGGAGAAAACTCAGAACTTTTGTTCCACACTGACAAAAAACAGGCACAAGTCCCTATTTGGCATTTCACTAGCACAGATGAGATTCCTGTTGGTTTCCTGATTGCATACTCCACTGTTCTTTCCTTGCAAGCCTTGCAGTAACGAAGTAAGAAAGCAGACACAGTGTGCTTTTTCAACTATGCCTTTACCTGGTATAAATATATACCTTTACCTTAGATAAGCAGCCTGGCTGGCACAGCTATGAGAGCTGCAAATCCCTTCTTTGCCAGACCCTAGATAATGCCAGGTGGTTCACACTAAACATGCAGAGAAACCCCACCAGACAGAGTCCAGGGACTTCATCTTCTCCTTGCCGATAACACAACCATCAAAAAAAAACCTAAACACAAAATCCACAGACATCTCACCAGCAGCTGGAGCAGCTACTTTACCTCTGATGATGCTACTTGTGGCTGCAACAGTATATTTACAATTCTAAAGAAAACACTTATTTTCTCAATTTCACTTACAGAGGCTGAAGGGCTTATTAGTAAATCTGAAGCAACTAGCTTCGAGAAACAGCACTGAAACATCCCTCATTTTTACTTTTTAACCAATATCAAAGTTACTTAAAATTATATTTTTAACTGGCATAGTCTTTAGCTTCTAAAAGAGAAGACAACACACAAACCAAGATGAAGGTAAACTTTCTTTCTTTACTAAATAGGGGAATGGAAGCTATCTGTAAGTGCATTTTATTCCAATATAATCACACATGCTGTGTACAAGAGGAAGAGTTAAAGCAATACAACTGCATGAGATACAGCTTACTACTTCTGCAGCTGATGAACACAAAGCTTCAAGCTGTACACAACCCCCCACTACTGCATGTGATCACACATACCTGACTTTACTTTGTATTACAACTTGTTTATTTATGCATTCTTATCATCCTAATATCAAGAGTTTAATTGTTAGTGAACACAAGACAACACTGTCCAAGTTTCATTTTTCCAAGTATATGTGCTTTGTCATAAACGCCCCTCTAGAACTACAACTAAAGAAGACGAAGCTGATTTTTCAGTCACCCCATCCTTTCTGTTCAGCCTAACGATCACTACCATGTAAAATGATGACCGATATGACCAAAAGATTAATAATAATGCATTGCCCAGTTTTAACGATAGCAACTAGGCCTGAAGGACCAAAATTAGCAATTTTCCAGTACTTTCTGGAATAAAATAAATAAATGTCCTCCTCACAAAAAAGACAGAGGATCAATTTCAAAGTCAAGTAGTCATACTGAAAGTAAAGGAAAAGGTCTCTAAGCCTTTTTTAATTTATTTTTTTGTATTGTAAAGCATCCTTAAAATGCTGGGAATGACAGAATGACTTCCTTTTAACTGTTTGGAATTGGAAACTGCAATGCATTTTTGTTGTATATACATGTTAAGCTGATGACATGGACAGTGAACTTTCAAGTTTTGCTCACCTTTACTTCAACAGTTTCATATGCCAGATGGTTGCAGATGTTTCTAGGTAGCTGGGCCTACTAGAGAGCTCACTGCTACTATTGTCCCAACTTGTTCCACTGCTAAAAATATGTAACAACATTCTTTGCTGTCTTATTAATAACTGTAATACAATATAAAGTTAATATTAATATAATGCAATCCAGGTTGTGTGGAAAGTGATGACAGACGTGTAAGTAGCTGGCACTCTTTCCTCTGAGCTGGTAATGAAGTAATATCTTAGCACATGGGACTACTGAAACAGCACTTACCAAAGGAGCTGTATAGCCCCAGCCCAGACCACTTGGGGTCACTGAAAAATGCAAAACGCCTTTTGAAAGAGTAGAGGTACCACCCTGTCCTGGCTGAATTCCAGACAGAGAAGTGGACTGCAAAACCAAGCAGGGTTGTCATAAGTGATAACGTGATGGATGGGTGAGTTACAGCCCAGCTGCCTCACATACATTTGCACAAAGGTTGTAACGCTCATCGTCACAACCCAGTGAGTGAGATCAGACAGAAAGAAAAGGGACTGTCATTTAGACCCTAATTACTGGAGAGGTAGGATGGCTGTGGATGCACTAGGAAGAGAAACTCTTCTTAAACATTGTGAAAACTTTTGTTCTTATTTGGAACAACACTGGAAAAAGAGGAGCTTGCAGTATGCCAAGTCCCACATCTCTGACTACTACTTCATACCAACATAGGTATGAACTGCAGTCATCTTAAGTTTCTTGCTCAGTGAATCCACTAGTAATCTTCACACAAGAAGAATTTGGATGAAATGAGGTATCTGCAAACTGGATTTGAGAGAAAACATCAAAATTTGCAAGTATGAGATTTGTGGTAGGATAACACCAAGGTTGGACTTCTTCCTAATTATCTCCTTTCTTTGATAAAGAAACTCCAGGAAACACAAGGTGATGGGAGTTTACAGAGGCTGCATCTGATCAATCTTTGATTTAAAAATTTAGTGGAGTCCTGAAAACTACCAGCACACTCACTCCTATCATCTTGACACGGAGCTCTACAAAGACTCTTGAGCCATGATAAGCCGTACGGAATGACTTGCAAGAGAGGCGTCAAAGTCAGGATCTGTGCTCCTGCTTTTGCAACACAGCTTTTAAGCCTAGATCAAACAACTGAACTGAACTACAACTTGTCCAAACCATAACTTGTCAGAAGAACCTTGCAAGAACTTCAAAGGCATCTTACCTTAAACTGCCAGAGGTAAAGCCCAGCATTTGACAATTACTTTGTATCTGTTCTACGGGTATTTCTTCTCCTTTGAAGGCCCACACCGCAGAAGACAGTAAGCTGCTGGAGACTGAGAAGCTTTTCACAGTTGTGCTTTAGGGCAGGTGTTTATACTCCCCCAAAAAAGTGTGCTTCACACAGGACTCTGATGCAGCTTGTGCTGTCAAGTCGGGAGACAGAGCAGTATCCTACCCTCCTCTGCCCTCATAAATAATTCCCTATAAAATTCAAGCACACACGACTGCTACAGGGTCAATCTCTTGAAGCACAGGAATTTGTCAGCTCCAGAAATACTTGACTAGAGTAAGAATACTTTGGAAACCTGTTGGAAACAACCATTGTGTTAAATCCCCTCTTCTCTCAAAGGATGAAAAAAGGCTGATGTCCACCTGCCTCAGGGAGGATATGAAAGACCTGTGTGTCTTGACAGCCCTCAACTAAAATATTTCCAGTCCTCAGCAGCAACACTTGCAGAAGATATCAGCCAGTTTCCCCTAAATGTGGGGCCATGTTCCCTAGTTTCCATCTTCTATTCTTCAGCGCCCATTAATAACATAATGACTAACCCAAAAATGCTCTCTTCAGTGAACAGCTTGCTCTATTTACCAGTACCTCCATCAGGATCAGGATCCAAACCATACTTACTTCTTTTTCTGCCTAGCCTCTATGGACCAATGCATTATTACTTAATGCCAAGGAAACCCAGGGAAGAGGAGCCAGCTGGTAGGTTTACCACTCTCAGAAAACCTGAGCCTGCTGCCAGGATACCCCCTGGCACAGAGCTCAATGCCAGAGCTGAGCTCCATGCCAGGACACAACCAGTGGAACAACCCCTGCTATCAGTTTACATCACACCATGCCTCAGAGCGAGCCCTGGCTTTAATGCAGGGCTAAATCACAGCAGCTGAAGACAGAAATGTGGATGGCTTCTTTATGAATGAAACTCTCGAATCCCTCTAGCGCTCACTGGATTTATTTGCTTATACCACTGTTTTCTGAATGACACTTCCTAATTACAAACTCTTGGACTGGATTTAAACACAGAAGTTGTCTCCAGTTTTCCCAGAGGGACCAGGAGGTCAAAACAATTATCCTTATGGCACTATAACTCTCCACCATCACCACCAGTACACCATATGCACGGAAAGGATTTTTTTTGTTGTTTTCCATTGTTACACAAAGTATTTCAATTATATTTTCTGGATAAATTAGGCAGCATGATGTTATTGTAAAGACGTATTTCTTACAGAGCTGCCCCAACACTGAAGACTACTGTGGCATGTGAAAACAGACTATGGCAACATACTCAGTATGTTGTAATTATGTGAATAAGTTATAATGAAGAAGATCTCTAAAAAAAGCACACCACTTGACATCGGCCATGTATATATAGCTACTCTCCTGAGCGACCCTATGTCAGCAAGTCGTAAGTATCAAGTAACTCAAAGCAATTCAAAACCAACAAACCCAATGTACCAAATTAGATTCAAAGAGCATTACTGGCACTGGGCCTGAGCCACAAATTTAGACCCAGTTCTGAATTTTCCCAAGGTTCACAGAAATAGGCAAAAGGGACATCTGAAGTCAGAGTCCAAACTAGATCCAGTTCTACTTCATACAACAGACAGTAAGAGGGACCTAAAATCCTCATAAACAATAAAAGCCAAATTCAAAATGGCACCTTAGGCAGCCAAATCTATATAGGCAACCCACAAAAGCTCTGCAACGTGGCGTAGTTAGTCAGCAAGAATTTGTAGAAGTGGCTAAAAATACTGTAACAGAATTTGTGGTACTTCATTGCATCATCAACTAGGATGGTGTGTTATCATCTAGAACCAAATCACTCATAACCACGGGGGATAGCTGAAACAAGCATTCCTGATGGCAGTGCCCTGCCCCACGCGGCTCAGTGTGCACGCCAGACAGAACTGAGCACAACCCAACGCACAGCAAGCTGCTGTATCCAGAGATATGGATGTCGAGAAAGGTACGTGCACAGAGAGAAGCAGGAAAAAAAAAGGTGAGGGAGAAAGATACAATTAGGCACCCAATTCCAAGTCAAAGAAAGATTGCAGACATTCTTCTTAACAGTTTTCCCTATCAACCAGCTTAGGTGATCTACATTATTCAGGGTGGTTAAAGACCATCCCAGATATTATTCTTGGAATTCAGTTTCTTAACTTCCCTGCGAACCTCCATAAGGATCTTAAAACATGGCTGCTTGGAAGACAATTTGTAGATCTAGACTCAAGTAAAATTATAAGTTTAAAGAAAAAAAGCAGTAAAACCAACATGTGAAATTGAGCTGTACTTTAAAAGAACTAGATTGAAGAAATCCTGCGCTTTGGAGTCAAGCTAGAACATCTGTTGGTTGCAAAAATGCTACTAATGACATACTACAACAGGTCTGAATGCCAAAACATTTTTCGTTTACTTTTTAAATGGTTTTCTTAATAATTGTTTGTAATGTTTAACTTAAAATGACTTGCAATATACAAGTTGTTTTACTAACTACAAAAATGCCACTGTCACTACACTGTCGTCATTACCAATTTCAAGACAGCAATGGCGAAATATGACCCCACTGAAGTGAGCTGGATTCCTCCTACTGACTTCATCCTCTCAAGTACATCCTACAGCAGTACATCATCTACAAGATGTGCAAATCATCCAGTGATATGAAGGCAACAAGTTGGCAGGTCTGTTCAGACAGTAAGTGAATGCTCATCTAAATCAAGAGATGGCAACTTAAAACCTGCTGGATAAAAGCCTAGAACTGATCATTCAGACCTGCTGGCAAAAAGGCCAACAGTTTATAAGACTTCAGAAATTATTTAGACATTGGTGCTCTTATCATTTCATCATCATACAAAGGCTTGAGTGGGAAGAGACCTCAAAGTTCCAACTCTCCTGCCCTGGGCAGGGACACCATTTGAGCTAGAAACTCCTAGGTCTGTTTCAAGATATTTTGCACTAGTCACCATGATGATACTAAATGGACCATCAATCCATTAGCTCACTAATTTTCAAAGTAATAAATCAATCAGACCTCAGATGTGTCAATGTGAACCGACACCTGAATTTCAACCTATGCTCTGCTTTGACAGCTGCATTCCTCTGGGATCACAGAGCTTGCCCTGATCTCTGGGTGAAATGGAGCAAAATTCTTCTCAGTCAACTAATGTGGCGATCTTCTACTGACCAGTGAATACAGCCTTGAGGAAAAGTGCAGAAAGAATATGCCCAGCTCCCAAAAAGAAAACAGAATAAAGCAACACAGATCAGTTTATTCTACAGAATTACAGGCACAAAGATGTAATGCCAAACACAGAAATGCTGCCCTAACTGCAAGTGCAAACAAGGAAATATACTTTCATTATCATGAATAAAGGTGAACAAGTCTAATCAACACTTGGGGTTTTTTTTCACTGTGTAGAAGCCAAGAGATAGCCAAGAGACATAACTAAGGAGCTCTAGAAAGAGGCAGTGGCTCTGCAAACACAAAGGTAACTGTAACCATGTAAGCAGATTTCAATGAGCCTGCCTACACCCTCACAACAGAAACAAAATATTTGGAAGAGCCAGAACCTCAGATTAACAAGTCACTGGGCCAAGATTTGCCTCTAGCAGAGCAGCTATCTTTCAATAGCCGGGTTTACAGCACCTCTAGGAACACAGGCCATCTCTCACCCAAACTCTGCGAGTCCACTTTCCAAACATTAATTAAACTTGAGAAACGCTGCACACAGAAGGACTGGGCTGGAGTCAAGCATATAAAAGTGGTCATGGATTTTGAATGGCTCCTAAGACACTAAACCAAGGTGGCGGTGGTGTTGTACATAACGTTATAAAAAAACTGCCAGGAAAGTGTTCAAAGCAAAGCAAAACATAAGGCAGTGAAATACCCTTGAAAATGAGGTTGAATTAACGCTAAATCCAGATTTTAAACTATCTCTTTACTTACTTCATCAGGTGTCAGAATCCATCCTGCCTTTCTTTTAATTAGCTCTAACTCCGAAAAAAAAGCCTCCCTTGAAAACAATAGGACCACTCTCTGAATTGGGGACGACTGAGCCCATGAAAACAGAATTGACCCAGCACACCAAGAGCTTCCAAAGTTTTTGTGCTTTAGGCAGAGCTCTGTTCACTGGATGCTGTATCCTTGGCAACTATTATGCAAGGAAACCGTTCTACAACTGCAAAACTTCTGTCTGCTACATGAGCTTTCCTCTGAAATACTTTTATGGGGCTTTGGATATCCTTAAATCTAAGGGGACACACGGCCCTTTGTCATCTTCCCACAGGCTCCCATGAGCATAATACAACAAGTGATGCTAAGAGAGTATTTTCCTCCCACTTCATCACAGAGCAAATAAAAGTTTTACAACTTTAACTTTGTAGGAAAAGAAAAAAAAAGTGGGCATTTTTTCCTTTCTTCTTCGGTGCACTTTGCAGAACTAATGTGCAGATACAAGATAATAATGAAAGGACATTATTATTATGTCAATCAATGGCATTACTTTGGAAACGAAAAATTCAAGGCTAATGCTCGGGTGCCTGACTTCAAGGGCAGAGCTACAGATGCCAGCACATGTATTAGAAAAAGCACGCAAGAAGAGATAGGTAAGACTTGACAAGGGCCATGCTGCAGTTCTTCGCAAGAGGGACTAACAGCACCGATTGTTTCAAGGGCAGCAGACACTGCTATTTTTACCAAAGCCCCGGCTGGAACTGCCTGGCTCATTAAACCTCACCACGGCAAAGCCCGGCTGGCCCGACACATCACCTTATCCCGCAGTATCCCCAGATACCCAGGCAACGCTAGCGAAGGACAGGCACCGAGTACTTGATACCCGACGTGGGCTTTGGTTTGATGAGGTTTTTTCTTCTCCTGGGGAACACTACAGCGTGAGGCAGCTACAGCTAAAGCCGAGACTGTAGCTGCCCTTGAGGGCGTTTGGGAACACAGGAGAGCAGCAGACGGAACCCCGTCCCCCGGAGCCTCTCCCCAGGACTCAGGGAGATGCCGATGCTGCCGGGACGAGGGATAGCGCCGGCGGGGGCAGGGGAGCCGATGGGCAGCGGATCCCGGGATGCCGCCCGCAGGGGCCGGGGGCCGCCGCCGGCCTCTGCTCGCCGCTGCCGGGCTCCTGCGGGGAGGCCGCTGCCCTCCGCCCGGCGCCCCCATCTCACAGCCCCCCGCCCTGCCCCGGTACCTTCTGCGGGGCGCGGAGCAGGCGGTGCACCCCGGCCAGCTGGGTGGCGAGCGGGATGTCCTCCCGGAAGGTGTACAGCGGCGGCCGGGTGGGCTCGGGGAAGTTGGTGCTGTTGAAGGGGTCGGTGTCATCCAGCAGCTGCACCCGGCACACCAGCGTGGCCATGGCGCATCCATCCACCGCCGCGGCCGGGCGCGGGCGAGGAGCGGCCCCCCGAAGTCACCGGCACCGAGGCGCTGCCCGTGCGGCCGCCGGCGGCTGCGAGCGGCGCTCCCCTCCCGGGCGCGGGCGGGCCGGCAGCCGGCAGCCTCTCCCCGCGGCTCCCCGAGCGAGCGCCGGCCGCCTCACAGCCGCCGCGCCTCGGGGAGGCGGCCCATGGCCCCTTCCCCGCCGGGATCCACGAGTGCAAGCGCGCTTCAGGCCGAGAGAGGAGGAGGCGGCGCCGGAGCCGCGGGACGCGGGCAGAGCGGCGGCGGCGGCAGCAGCTCCCCCATTCCCGGCCGCTGCGCGCCGAGCGGGCAGCGGGAATGCCGCGGCCGGCACCGGCAGCCCTCAGCGCCGCCGCAGGGCCCGCAGCGCCCCCGCGCGGCCGCCGGCAACGCCCCTCCTCCTCGGGCTTTCTCCAGGCGGCCGGAGCGGGAACGGGAATGGGAACGGGACTGGCCGGGACAGCCCCCGCCTCCGCCGCCGGGCCCGGGGCACACGCACGGACACGGGGACGCAGGGACAGACAGGGAGAGGCGGCGAGCGAGCCCGCCAGCCGCGCCCTCTGCAGCGCCCTTGGCAACCGGCAAAAGAGCGCGTGTGCTGAGCGCTGTCTCCCTGTCGCACACATCCCAGGTGTCCCACAATCTTAAATGGAATATCTACCCCGTTCCAAACGGGAGCTTTAAATAATACCTGCTAAAAAAAAGAAAAAAAAAGTTTCAGAAACTGACCCGAAACCTGGGTATTCGACGCCACATTGTTTTCCTGTATTTGTACAACATCCTTTCTGCCATCAGGGTTATGCATACCTGGGGTTCGTTTGGCTTCCCAGAGCATAGGGCCTGGGCACACTTCCCATCCCACACAGGAGACTGCCTGTCTTAGCATCTTGGCTCTCTCTTGCCTTAGGCCTGCTCCTTCTGTCTTCAGAGGAAAGTTGGGACAAAGTGCCAAGCCCCAGAGCACTTGGCGCTCTTCGAGGTGAATCTGTGCTCTGTTACCCCGTCTGCAACCTCATTGCTGGGCATTCGGGATGCACAGCCTGGTCTTCACTCTTGGGGGCAGGGGGTGCAGGAAAAGAGCCATGAAATAAGTCACAGGTGAAACACAGAACGAAGGGTCTCACTGTCCTGGGGGCATGGCTGCATTTGCGCAGGCTGAGCATCTGCCCAAGGGGATGCGCCGTGCTTTAAAGCCGTGGTTCGTAACCTTGTATCCTTCACAGACAGGCCTGTGGGGCAAGACCTGGAGCGCTGTGAGAACTGGGGGATTTACCACAGAAATGCGTCCTAGGCAAGAAAGTATGACCTGTAGATTCAAAGTGTTTGCATGAAGCAACAGTTTCCTCCCAAAATGATTACTGGCTTGGGAGTATTTGTCAGAACTGAGGCAAAAGGGGATTTCTGTCCACATGTGTTCTGTCCTTCTGTTTCTGTTGTTTGTAGGACTAACTTGTCATGATTCAGCTTTGCCAGGAGTTACACATATTTTCAGAAAAGAGAAGTTGTATGTGGTGAAGTCCTCGTTGCGATTTTTGCATCTGATTAATTTAAATTTCCTATTTTACAAAGAAACCTATTTTCACATCTCCCTTAGTAACAGGAAGTAAGTTTCCAGAGAAAACAGTACTGCTGTATATGTGTCTGCTAATTTATGTTGTATATTTTTGTCACCATGTGAAGTGAAGATTAAAGAGGGTATTTTTGTTTTCTGAATCATAATTTACTAAACTGCCATTCAACTTCAATTTTTGCAAAGCAAATTTCTACATTTTCTGCTAATCAGTGGTTAATATGAGGTGGCATAAGATTGCCATCCTTGCTATTCATTGGATTAATCCTGATTTTTTCTAAATTAATATATGGCACTTGCCTCATTGCACAGGCATCAACACTTGGAGGGGAGTTTTAAATAAATCATGGAAGCCAAGATTTGGTATAGAATCCATGTGACAGCATCAACTTATCTTTCCCCCAATACTGGAAAATGAAAACAAAGGATGGGTGAAATCCTTGGAGCTAACAGAGATCAGATAACTCTGATGCTCAACATCTAGCCACAGACTCTAAATCCCACAAGGAAGAATTACACCTTGTATGTTATGATCTTCAACTAGATTTCCAAATACACGTGGAGATACATTTTATGACCATGAAGGAAGGAAAATAGAGCAGTACAACCATGAAGGGATCCCGCGTTAGCCAGAGCTTTGAGGTGCATCTTTTTATTAATTGTAAACACACCCAAACCACTATAAACCTATGAATTTCAAAACCTGGGTTTTACTTGCATTTTAATTCAATTTATACAGGTAGAAAGAGAAAAAATATATGCTGGATAAAACAGAATACATTACAAGGTCTGTGAGTGTGAGTGTAGAGGGAGATACACACCTAAATTCCACATTTGAATGGTTTCCCACCTTTGTACATATTCTTCAGAGGCCCTCTGCATCTTCAGTCTCTTTCCATCAGCCTGGGCCAGGGCTGAACATAGTTTACCCCATCCTCTTCCAGTCACCAGTTTATGCTTCTGCTGCAAAGCTGTACCTTTGAAAAGTCCTTTCCTCACACACTGCCTGCTTTGCAGACTGAAGGAAAGTGCCCTCTCCTCTCTGCAGATTTTATTTATTCAATGCAGCAGCTAAACCAAGGCAAGCAGCCTGACTTTCCTTCTCACTGTTCCACTACGGCTTTCAAGTGCATGTGAGATGGCTTTTAAAAGACCTTTAAAAGACCTTTAAAACACACAGTCAAATGCAAACAGTCAAATGCAAACTGCCTGTTAGAAGCATGAGACACCGTGGGCATTGCATCTGGACATAGGGACACGACAAGAACAGCCTAAGTGGTTGCCTCAAGCCATTCCTCATCGTGGAAGGTAAGGCATTCTCAGAGACAGAGAGAGCATTTACTTCAGTCATGCTGAACAAAATCAGTGCTCAGGAGCTCTGAGGAATCATCAGCAAAGTCCAGGCTGTGTTCCTTGTGCCTTCAGTGGTATCATGGACTAGTCAGTCCCATTCCTGGAGGAGGCAACTGAGATGGGCTCTGTTACTTGCTGGCCTTGGGGTCCCTGACTCCATCTCACATGCCCTTTCCATGAAAACAAAGCTTGCACACTATTGAGTAAAGTTCCGTTTCAAGCTCCCAAGTTTTTTGTTTATTTTTTTCACAATATCATATGGGGAAAATCCATCATGTGTACATATTTCTCAGGAATGAAACATAACTTAGAAGTTTTCATTTAGGGCCGTTTTATTCATCTTACCTCATCCCATTATTGGCATTTCTTAGAATTACATTGTTGAATGAGTTAAGATGGTGTGTCAAGCTTAAATTTGAATTTCATTATTGTTAAAACCTCAAAGTTAAAATAACATGGGGTTTTTTGTGTTTAATTTCCTCTTTTTTATTAAAAATAAAAAATATATGTTTGAGGGAAAGTTATTGAAAGCATATTCTTTAACCGAAAGACCACCCAGAAACAATGTAAATGTGTATTTAAGCAGTTTTTAAAAAATGATACTATGTATTGGGGAAATTGGAAGAGCTCCACAGGAATATTATTTTTTCTGGTATGTCATGTCAATACAGATCTAGATCCATGATTGTGAGACTGAAGCCTAAGTATGTGAAGTGGCCAGTCCTTTGACTTTATCTCTTTCTTTTGGACAAATTGAATTGCTTTCCAAATTTTGTTGTTTGAACTTCAAGCCAATTTTAGTTATGGGAGAACAAAAGCAATTTTAACTTCCATGATTTATTCACTTAACATTAATAAAGCTGAAAAATAGCAGTCTATTTGGTAATGGTAATCAAAATGGGCTTGCAAACCACTGGAATTAAAGTATGATCATGAAAGTGCTGACAGATCCTTTACTGTAGCGATGGGAATGGTATTTCTGCCTTATCCGCACTATAATCTGTAAATAATGCTTTGTTCTCTTAGTGAAGTGTGGAGATTGATTCATTATCATTGTTAGCATGGACAATAGGCAGGCAAATAACCTGACACACTTCTTAAAATAGTGGTGTGTGAGATCCAGTCTGTCACAAGACCAAAAAAAAATACCGTGGATTTTGGCCTTCGTCATCCAAGGGTATCAAAGTGCTCAGCTACCATTAAATATTGCCTGCTTATTGCCATCCTGCAGGATGGGGAAACTGGGGAGCTGACAGGTCAAGGATACAATACTAATATGATTTTTTTGTTGTTTTAACTGATTGCAGTAGAACCTGACCTGGGTGTCATATGACTGGATCACAGAAAACATCCACAGAAAAGCCCACCTTTACAAAAACTTTTTCTTTGGTAGCTAAGGACTAGTAACAGTCCCAAAGTTTATCAGTGGTCTTCATCAAGCTTGAATTGCAGAATCACACATTCCAATGCTGTTGAGTAGTACTGAAAATTGTTCTTCTGTGGTGGCTGGCTAATACTTTATATGAAGTAATACTGCATGCTATTAACACTAGCTAATACTGCAGTCTGGTGATGAAGCTCAAGGTTCACAATTCCAAAATCACTCAATGTTCAGAAATACCGTACAGATCTGTAAACACCAAGCCCTGGATCCTTGGATCATCCCACCCAAGGAAATAATCTGTTAGATGTTCTGGTGGTGATTATACAGATCACCTTCTGTGCAAGGCCTTCACCTAAGGCTGCCAGGTCTTAAAGATGTAACCGTTGCTGAAAGGGATGAAGAGTGAGGTTTCTGTGATGTGCACACTGCTCAGCGCCATTTCATACAGGCTTTGGTTACACAAGCACACTTGTGGTCTCCTACAGCACTCCTGACACAACGTCCAGGGGGCTTAATTCATGCCTGGAAGTATTTTACTTCACCTTCACCGTTTAATGCTCAAGGCTTCCTGCCATATCCATTGCACGCTACTTAAACCCTGTTCTGATGACAAAACTAATTTCCTCTAGAGATTTGCTCCAGTGTTCCGTACTATAACAGATGATTGCTTTGCAACTATTTATTAATTTATTTTCTCAGCACTCCTCTGCAGAGAGAAGGTCATTTTCCCCCCATTTTATGGTTGGAGTGTTACTAGACAAAATGGAGGTGAAGTCAAAAGTAACTGCTTCTGTTGGCTCTTCAGTTCTAAGCTGCCTACAGCTAGATTTCAAAGAACACTGTGTTTTGGAAGTGCAGGTGAGAGTGGCCTCAGCTTAGGCTGAAGGGATGTTCTACACCTAACACCAGGCTGCACAGAGGAGGAGGAAACACATGCAGTGAGACCCTGAAAAAGTTACTGGAAGTGATTTTGACTTTGCACTGGAATTTTACCATGGCAGCATTTATGGGGCTTAATCTTGACATACTCTTAAACTGAGTCCTCAAGCCTCTGGATTCATTCACTTTAAGTGCCTCAAAAGGTGAGGGGGTGAGCTTGCAGAAACCAAACCATGGGCACCACTAAGCCATGATTCTTTCTCAGAAAGAAAAGATGTATGCCATATGAAGTTGTAAAGTAAAATTTATTCTGATAGGCCCGTATGTACATGTGCAGAGCCATTTTTTCAGATTCTAAAGAAAATGCTCACGACTGTTTACCCTTAATATACATCAAACCTCCAGCCAAGGACCATCTATCAAATGGTTTTATCAAATTCCAGTTAACTGTAATTGTTCGAGCTCTCAAGCCCCATGCGTATCAGTGAGGTCAGAAACACGCCTAAGGTCTATAAGGACATAAGTGTGAGACAATGAGAAAAAACAAACATCGCTTAAGAGCTACTTCTGCTTGAGGTATCTTTTACCATTTGTAATGTTTACAGGGCTGTAACCACATGTGATTTTTGAAATGGTGACTGATTCTCCAGAGCTGACCACCAAAATCAGACAAAGCCACAATCTTCAAATCAAAGTCCTCCTTTTGTTATCGAATTATGCCTTTTATAGATTTTTCTGTCCATTTTTCATTATCCTTTAAAAAATCTGAAGTCGTGTGGATTCTTCCAGGTGACATTAATGTTGCTTCTTTCCTGGACTTGGCTAATTAGGCTGATGGGGAGGAGGTTGCATAGCTTGACGAGTGTGGCAAGGCAGAGAGTGAAGGTCCCAGGAGAGACCTCAGAGCCTGTAGATCAGGCTTAGATGGAGAGATTGCTGAGTTGGGCCACAGAAGCACTGGAAAGAAAGCCTGCTAGGTAGCAGAGGGGAAGCCACAGAGTTTGCTGCTACTTAGAAAGTTAATGAAATGACTGCAAAGAAAACTGGAAGCAAGCTCTGATTTAATGCTGTGAGAGCTTTGCAAGAGGAATTGGCTACAATCATTTTTTTCTTCTGCTCTGGGTTCCTCACTTTGAGTTCACTGGAAATATACTAGCCTATACTTTAACACAGTCTGGCTTTTGAATGGAAAAATCCATTTGATCCACTTTGGAAAGTTCACTTTGGGGAAGGGGGTTGACAGAGCCTGCCTCATCTCTCTCCTCATTCTGTGATGCATGCTGTACGCTAAAGGAGAATAGCAGAGTGGTGACAGGGGCTCCTGAGCTTTGCCTTCAGAGAGGATATGAGGCAAAGGCTATTTCCAGAAGCAGGTGAGACTGTGACAGACCAATTGTCTGTCCTAGTACGGCAAATTCTGTAAGGACCCCCAAAAATTTCAGTGATTTCCTGCCCAGTAGTTAGCTGAAAACATAATTATTTTTTGGCTAAGCAATGGATGTTATTTCTTTTCAATGGGATAAAGAATAAAGCATAGTCATTTTTCTCCATTATAAAAGAGCACACAAACTGAAAAAAACCCACATGAAGCAGTGAGAATGGTTGTTAAGGTGCTTCTTATTCTTTGACATATGAATTCTGAAATAAGGTGACATTGTTTTATCAAATATAATATTATCTTGCTAGCTTAAGATCTTACCATAAAACTCAGCTAATCAGTCTTTCTTGGAAAACGGGAAGACGATGCCATGGATTACATTACTTAGCAAGCAACTTATATTTTCAGATGCAATTCGTGTTACTGCTCTTTTAATTTTTTTTTTTTTCCCCAAAGCAGAAAAGCTTGTGTTTCACACGTATTTGTACAGAGAGCCTCTGTCCTTACAGAACTAAGGAGAAGAAGGAAACAGGGATAAAGTAACCTGCTTACAGACATGCAGTAGCTATGGTGGCCTTTTTTGCATTTTCAGCTCAATAGAAAGAAGTCCCAGACAAAAGCAGTGCAGACATTTAACAGAGAGCAGCCAGGAATGCGGTGGCCATTTGCTGGCACGTGACCATAACTGAGAACTACTGAAAAACTGTCAAGACCCAGTTCACTTTTAAAAGTGTTCTCTAAGATAAGAATAGCCTCGCCTTGGGTAAAACAGTGCATTTTGGTTTGAAATCTGAGCATCTGAAATTTGCTTTAATTTGTCTGTTACCATCAACATTGACCCACTGATTAATTGTTATCACATTACTTCATAACTTATAAAGTAATGCTGGATTTTGCCATGTTGACTTGTAGAAATTAACTTTGGAAGAGAAAAAAAAAAGGTCATAATTTTACATTTTGGGTTTCCACTTTGTATTGTGGATGCTCATTTGATGCAAATTGATCCAGAAACTGGGAAGGTTAAAATAAACAGATTTTACAGGGAAAGTGTTTATGGAAAAAAAAACCAAAACCCAAACACAGATACTTGGTGTGCTTGACAGGTTATCAGTCCTTTTGTCAACAAAATGAGCTTCTGTAACTTTAAAACTTGTCTTCATAGTCAGACATTTGCACCTTAGGTTAGGTAGCTGCTAATTAAGATACTAGTTAAAATGCATTTTCCCCAGTCAGTGTGTACACATCCAACAAGTGTATTCCAGGATTGCACCAAGAATAAATATTTGTGGTTTGATGAAAACACGGGGGAGTGTTTGTATCAACTTTTATAAACAAGTGAAGTGAGTGTAGATAACCCAACATTATTTATTTTGACGTAAAGAGTCCTATGCTGATATAAACATCCTCAATGCAAAATTACTTGCAACTGGTTTTGTAAACATGAGATCATAAACAAATTTCTGGGGACAGTTAAAACAGGAGAATATTAGTCTTAATGACCAATGTCACCTCCCCCAGAGGAAGAGCAGGAGACTTCATCATAAGAAACTGCAAGATAATTTGTACATACCCTTTTAATGATAAACACTATTTAGCAGATGATTTTGTATATTCCACAACAGTTTTGGTTTCAAATATTCTTTTCATACACTTTTCTATGTTCATATGTTCCTATAAGTATAAAGAATCCCTCTTTTCTTGAATGCAGGCATATACTTGACCTCATGTTGATTTCATATTAGTAAGTTCCACAGGACTTTTTCAAATCCTTCCTCTTCATCATTTTGGAATTCCCCTATTGTCAATTTTCTTTAAAGCTTGCACGGTTAGACAGCTGCATAGATACTAATACTTTTCCTTTTACAGCATTCATTATTTTAAATAGTTTTTCAACTTTTTTAAAATTCAACTTCTTTGTAAAACAAGCATGTCTAATATTTTCTTCCTTTCTTCAAATTAAAATTTTACATTCCTGTGCTATTTTTTAGTCTAGCTCTGAGCATGCTGTATACTTGGCTTGTATTTTGGGGAGTGGAAAATTGAAAATTGGACAGAGAATTGTAAGCGTAAAAAGAAACTATCTTCATAAAGCCATTGTAATGTTTTCTGTATTAGTTTTTATCCTATTCTTTATGCATCCAAATAGTTTTATTTATTAAATTTTTCGCTTTCCAGCCCCTGGTGTACATAGAGCAGGAGTTTCATCTATCTTTTCAGAGCAAAGTAATGCTATTTTCCTGGAATGGGCACAGTTACTACAGAACACAGTAAGACTTTGTACCAGATGCATACTGCTTCTTCCAATGTATAGCAGAAACACATTGCATATTTTAAGTTTTCTGAATAATTTGTTGTAATGCCTTGTCTTACCTCATCTCTCTTGTGTACATCAATCTGCTTGTAAATTTGATTATAAATATTTGTATGCATAGGCAAACAGAGAACTCCTGCATATCCCATACTTATGGGAGCAATTAAACATCTTTCTCAAGTTGCAGGTGGCCATTTTGAACATGGGATTTTTGAAGACTTGCAAAATAATTCCCTACTAGGACTCTTATTTAAAATCTCCTGCTTGAGGGCTGAATGACACAAGAACCCTGTTGCCTCTGGGCCAGTGAGCTGTTACTCTGTTTTGCTACTCTGAAATACCTTCTACCTCAGGCTGTAGCCTGAGGTTGTGACTTGCAACTCAGTAAATGTCCATTTTCCTTTCCCTGAAGGAACATGAAGGGATCCCTAGGTATTCCAGATGGATAGAAACCTGTTCTGCTGGTTAAAGCCTGCAGGCCTAATCCTTGGACCCGTGCCACTTGATACCAGCCAGCTAAGGAGTTTGCCTTTTTGGATATTACTTTTCAGTTCAGTCTTTTGGACTTCTGCTAAGGAAAAATCTGGCAGACCTGCAGAGATGTTGCTTGTGTGTCTCCTTGAACTGTATTTGGTTAAGAGGGAAAACAGTTACACCTCTCTAACCAATTCCTTAGATGCACTGGCAGTGCCAGATAATCACAGCCACCAGGCTCTTCTCCAACAGACTCCTCACTCCTCAGTCTGCATGGTGGGCATGTGGCTTGGGCAGAGACTAGGCGTTAGAAAGCTCTTGATGTGGTCTGAGCCCAAAACTTGGAACTATTCTAGTTGTGTGAGAAGTTTTTTATCCTGGTGGACTAGTCAAGCTCTGAGTAAAACAAAGAGGCAGTTTGTAGGATCAGCCAAATGTTTGTAGGATGCCAAAATTCTTCCCCTCAAAAGAGTGATAGCAAAATCTCCTGTGAGCACTTCATATACGCAGACAAAGATTTCACTTTTTGAAAATATTATTCTGTTTTTATTGGTAGTTTTAATCAAGAGAAAGGAACTCCCTGAAGGAGGTGTTTATTTTGTTCACTTTGTGCTATTCCTAAAACTCTGGGTACCAGCATATCCTGCTTGCCACTTGAACTGTTAAGTCAGAAGGCACTACACCCTCTAGTTTAATGTGACACTGATTCCCCCTTTCCATCTTAGGAAAGCACCCCCAAACCAAACCCACAATGTGTAATTCTGGTGGTCTAGTCCTCACCCCATATCTGCCATCTGCCAGCATCTGAGGCAAGGAGCAGAAATTACACAAAATTATTTAGGAGGACAAAGGCCATTTTCTTATCTTATCATGATAAGATTTTACAAAATATTTTATTAGTAGTATTGAAAATATTCTCTCGTTGGAAACTCATTTGCATCAGCATGCTGCCCTCTCCTCTCGTTATTCTTTCTCCTGTAGAAAGGTACTTCTCAATGTTATCTGTATGAAAAGCTTTTAGATTTACTTTCTTTAGTTTGTGGGATTTTGTCCCCCTAACTGCTGAATAGTGCAAATAACCTGTAGATCTCTGCTGAGATAAGGAATAGTGAATGGAATTTTTGCTCAAGGCCACTGTGTTCAAGCACAGCAGCTTGGGCACCTCCTACAAACCCCTGTAATCAAGATTCAGAAAATGACCTTGCCCTACCTTTCCCTTCAAGCCCCCAGGTGGGTGCGTGTGAGACTGTGGATACTGAAAGTTAATGAGGCTGCAGCTAGAATAAGTCACATGTGAGATTGTGGATGGGGCACAGATGGCTGAGGAGGATCACAGACAGCTTTCCTCTTGGAGGGGAAGATAGGGAGGCTGCAGTGAAGTTCAGCCAGGACTTCAGTAAAGGTGGTGAGAGTCCTGACTCTCAGTGGGACACAGGAATTAGGTTGATGGGCTCAGTCCATCAGTCAGCATGCAGCAGCTCATTTTCAGTACTGCATTAGCTATAACAGCTACCCCAACATCTGCACTTCCAGTGCCTCTCCCTGTTGCGGTTGTGCCATCCTCAGACATACCCAGATGAAGAAGTACATGCCAATGCACAGATTTAATATGAATTTATTATGAGTGTTGCATTGGAGGAAAGTTTTGGATCAGCCATGATGATGGACTCTGGAATTCAGGACAGTGACATTCTTTTTTGCTCTTGGCACTGAATTTTGGTATTTACTTAATACTGATTTTGTCTGATTACAAATTTGTTGAGCTATCACAGACATCCTTCCTGCCTTTCTGTCCTCATCTTAACTTGAACTGGCTATGTAGCAAAAATGAAAACAACTCTCAAAACCCATGAAGAACAGTACTGCAAAAGATCTGTGGGGTAAAAAATTATAAACTCCTAATAATACAGAGTTTGTTTCCTTCTTGATTGTGAGACTGACTTTCATACCTGCAACATGAACCACTGTTTTATTCTGTGGTATTCAATTTAATAGGTAGTCCATCTTCTGGGTTTTAATAGTCAAAACCAATTTGGAATACTTTTCCTTCACGCAGTCATATTTCGTCCGAAAAGAACAAACCTGAATATGATTTTGTAGTATTGAGAAGGTAATAGATTTGTGTTCCTTTTTTAGGGCATAATCTCTGCTCCATGTTCAGAGGAGATCTGCAGTCAGATTTCGTGACAGCAGAGTTGAGCCCCCACCAAAAAAATAGGACCTTCCAAAATTCTGCTGAGAGTTACCTTGTTACAAAGTACAAGCAAAGCAAAGAGCAAAAGCTTAAATATTCATGTAAAAGTGATGCAACATCAAGAATAATAACAGCATGTGGATATAATTTCTTCTCTGAAACTGGCAATTATGATTTATGATTAATAAGTTTTTGCACTTGCTCTATCTGCTGTTTCTAAAAGTAAAGCAAGGTTTAAATGCAGCTGATAACTCTGAAAGCCAGGAGCCAATCTGTCAACTGAATTCAGAAGGATGACAAAGCAGAGGCATCATATTAAAACAATTAGAAGATCCATGGCAATTAATTATAAAGAATGTCCTTACAGCTGAACTCAAGAACAGAGGGTATTGTAGTATTGTACAGTCATACAGCAAGAAATATATCCTAATTGGCTTTATTGCTAATGAAGAATGACACAGAATGCAAATCTCTTATTAATCTGGATTAAGCAGAGAAAACAAACTTGTTTTAAACCTAGCCTTATAAACAGAAGGTCTAATCCTGAGCCTGCTTATATAGGGGTGTTAAACTAAATACAGTAGAAATGGTGTGTTTGCTCAGTGGTGGAGAACAAAGCAGGAGGCAGCCCTACACACTGCCAGTGAGGGGGTTACTCTTTGCAGTGAAATATGAGTCACGGGATCACACACACAATTAATAAGCCAAAATCAACACAGGCGGGAACATTAGGCTCATTTGTTTAATTATTCACTACAGGCAAAGTCTGTTGTTCATTTGTTTTCAGAATCTGGGCAGAACCGTTTTGCACTGGATCAGTCCCCATTCAGATCTGCCTCTAGACCAAACAAGGGAGTTTCTGATCCAAGCAATGGCCACATCTAAGAACTTTGGATAAAGTAGTATTTAGCTTTTGTCTAGGAGTTACGAACTGTCTGCAAGGTATAATGGCTTAAATTGACACATGCCAAAAGATCACTGAAGTTTCAACAGCTGTATTATGTATCAAAAAGCATTTTTATATATAACATTAGCAAGAAAAACAATAACAGACTAAAATCAGATTCATTCAAACACTCAGGAATTCTGTGAGAATCTTGATTATCGTTTTTTGAAGAATGTCTATGTCATTAAAATACACCATTTTGGCTACACAGAAATATTTCATGCAGAAGTGTCAGCAGTTTAAATGGAGTATTTTATCACGTCTAAAGGAAGGTTTGGAAAAGATAAAGATTATTGGTTTTGATCATCAGAATTAGTGTGGCTGGAGACAATTTTGTTCTGTGACATTGTTCCAAATACTTGTGTTAAGCCCACTGTGAGCAGAAAGATGCTCACGCTTCATAATCCTTCAGGAACCTGGGCAGTGATCTGTAAGCCATTCCTACAGGGCAGTAATTACTTTGCACAAAGGGAAACTAAGGTATCGTTTATCTTTTGACCATGAAACACTGCCTGATAAGAAACCAGCATTGAATTTTACTATTCGTTTACTTTCTAAAGGAAAAGTGAAATAAACTTGTGTCCCTTGGGTATTAACAGTAGGACCTGGCCACTGAACTAACTCAATGCTTGTTATGAGAGAATTGATGGCAAATGTCAGGCATCAGCTTTTCTGCAACAATGAAGAAAATAATGATTACCTAGATAAAACTGTTACTAGCTCAAAACATACACTAAGCCGAGTTAAAAGGAAACACTCTGCACTATGTTCCTGTGAACATATTCAGGCACTTAGTGCATGTCTGGATGTTCAGGAGTCCTGACCTCTCTCAGCCAGCCTGTGGATTTCAGTATTTAAGTGGCTGAGCAGGAGCTTGCAGGCTCAGCACTTCTGTGCATCGGGCCACCTGTTGAAGTGCCTAAATATAGTCCTCTGAGCTTAACCTCAGGCTTGACAACCTTGGCTATTACAAACTGCTATTGCACCTCTAGCAGTTATTTTGAAGAGCAGTTCAATGATCCTGTGGATCAGGAAATTAGCAGGAAGGCAACCACAGCTCTCTCCTTGTGGAGAGAAAGGCAAAGCTGAATTAATTAGCAAATAATATAATGAGATTTGGCAAATAGCTGAAGCGTGAGGAACCACCGTGTTACCACTTAACACGAAAGTTGATGCCTGGCTGAAGCTTGCCACTAAAGAGCTAATGCAAAATGAGCTGTCCACACTTCTTTTAGTGGCTGTATCATGTTTAGGCTACCAAAGGATAAAAATCAAACCGTGGTACGTAGCTTAAACACAGAAACTCATAGAATTTTTCCAGTACTGGATGCATCTCTCTATCTCTCCTGGTAAACATTGATTTGGTTAGGGAGCTGCAAAACTGATTGCAGAACAGATCTTCATGACTAAAATAAATCAGGTTGTCTCTAAGCTCTAAAGATGGAATTATTATACACAGGAATGCTTTCATGTGACCATTTGGTTTTTGAACAAGATAATTGCAGCAGCATAAGTAGATAGATCTGTATATACATCTGCAGTGTTATTGAGGAGACTCACACCAGCCTAGTTATTCCACTTCTGCTGAAATGACCACTCGCAATCTTGGAAAAAAAATCATTTTATAGTGCTAGGTCTGCAGAGATGTTATGTTCGTGTACATTTCTGTGTATATTATGTAAACAGTGCCACTACCTTTAAAGCGAACAGAGCCCTTGGATCAGCAATTTTGACAAGATCATCAGGCAGATCTTGTCGATAGGATTAGCTCACCTCATTTTTAGAGTAAGAGAGAAAACAAGAATCTGGTGTCTCAGCACATTTAGTAATCACAAACAAAAATACCACTGCAGTGCATTCACTTCTCCGTTGAAAAATAATACTGTTTTTCTGTCCTGACTGCCAGAGGACCCGGTGAAGAACATGTGACAAAACACCAGAAAAGAATACAGCGTTGCAGAAGGAAAAGCCAGTGCAGTTACGGTAATGGATGTGCTGCTCTGCTGGGGGTCTTGCTCAGAGACCGCGAGTTCTGGAGAGCACTTTCAGCTGGTCTTGATTAAACAAAGACTGGCGGTGCAAGTACTGAGATCTATTTCCAGTGAGATCTTTGAACCTTGTTTATGGCTAGCTGCCTCCAACAGCAGCCATCTGACGGTGGGTGATGTTAGCCCTGTGTCTGCCGAGCCTGCTGGATGCTCACAAACCACGCAGCTGGGGAAGCGCAGCCTCCAGCCAGGACACCAAAAATCACCACTGGCATCTCTATCCCATGCCATGTGCTCCCATACGGCTGTGCCCCACGTACACCTCTGCCACGCTCTAGTGTTATACCCTGAAGATCATTGTAGCTGCAGAAAGTCACCCCTCAGAGACACTTTGCACGCACAGATGGCTGCTGGAATGCAATGCAAATAACTTCTTAGCTACCAACTTTCATATGCAGATGTTTTTCAATGAACCTTACACTTAAATAGAAATTATGAAGATCATGCAGTGTCAGGCTGCAGGACTTGTCTGATGGATTGCAATATCCTCAGAATAGAGGTTTTGGTCCTATTTTACCTCCAGTTAATTGATTACTAATTAACTTGAGTTAACTGAATTCAACACTAAGTGCTGGTCTAGACATGCCACAAATGTTTGTTCCAGAACATTCAGAAGAAAAACCACAAGTATGTGAATCCTGAAAGAAAAAATGTGTGGAATATCCAGACTAGCATTTGCAATTGTGCTATTAGGTCAAGTTAGCGTTGCAATTAATTACTGTGGGGTAGAGGGTACTAAAAATGCTGGCACTAACATTACCTAATAAATTTGGTGTTCCAGATTGCCACTGACGGAAAATTAATTCTTTCATGTCATTTGTAGCTGGTCAGTAGACATGTGAGAATTCACTGATCTCAGAGTATAAGGTTGTAATAAATATGTAAATGTTTTGGGTAAAATAAACTTAGCTATAAAAACATTAGCAACTTTCTTGTTTGTAATTTCTATGTGTTACTTAAAGTTCTAACAATGTATTTACATTACATCTTTGCTTAGGTATGTTAATTAACTTAAGCTTAACAGTCATAAACCACCAGGAATGTAACGAAGAAAACTAGTATTTGCTTTACTACCTTTTTCCATACTTTAAAATATTGATGTAAGCTCAGTTTTTACATTCTTATGCTTTTCCCATCTTTTAAGTCTCCCCCCTTTGTCTTCTTAAATCTTTGTTCTTCATGGGTGGGAGCAAGCAGCTCCACATCGCAACCTTTTCCAATTAAAGTAATATAAAAAACAACATTGTAATATTTTCTTTGACTGACATCTTCCAGAAATAAGTGTTATGATCAAATGATAAGCCAGTTCTTGCCCCATGCACTGCACATTTATGTTCTTAGTTGCAGCCTCCCACAGCCCTGCTGCCAGCCAAGTGGGATATCTCATGGTATTTGCAGTTTGCACCTGACATTTTATCCCCTGCCTTTCCACAGGCAAACCTCCTAGTTTCCTTGTGTTATGTGAAAAAGCAGTGGCAGATGTCTGGCCTTTGGCTCTTCTGCAGACATGTAAATGCCAGAGTCTCACAGAGGGGGAGTAATTAGCATTATGCTGCTCTCTGGGGAGTGGGCCTTTCAGAAAGTCCCTTTGAGCGCAGGGCTCAAAGAATCCTCTCAGTCTGCAGAGGGAAGGGGCACAGTACCTCCCTCTACCATCCCACACAGTGCTTGTAGGATGGGAGCCAACCATGAGCCTCATGCTTAGAGCACATATCCTGACGAGTTTGGGAGAAGAGGCTATCAGAGAACTTGCCTCATATCTAGGTTGAGCTACCATGGAGTAACTCACACACAGGAGATCCCACCTGCAATGCCAGCTTCCATAATTCCTTTCTGTCTCTGTCCTGTACATGAGGCATACTCTCTCAGAATATCCCTGTACTCACAATCCCGCATGTAAGTCAGATATATGGAAAAAGGGATGACAGCAGCCTTCCAGTACTTAAAGAGGTCTTGTAAAAAAGGGAGAGGGAATATTTACATGGGCGTATAGTGATAGAATAAGGGAGAAAGGTTGTAAACTTAAAGAGGGAAGGTTTCAATTAGATGTTAGGAATAAACTCTTTATTCAGATGATTGTGAGGCACAAGCACGTTGCCCAGAGAAGTTCTGGATGCCTTATCTCTGGAAATGTTCAAGGCCAGGTTTGATGGGATTTGGAGCAACCTGGTCTAGTGGAATGTGTCCCTGCCCATGACAGGGGGTTTGAGACTAGATGATCTTTAAGGTTCCTTCCAACCCAAACTGGTCTGGGATACTGTTATATACAATGGGATGCATCAACTAGCACTAAGAGCAAGGGCACTCCATGAGGAAGAACAAATTGGGAGCTGAGGATGACCACAACACAAACAGGAGCCTCACCCACAAAATACAGCCCTTGAGCAGGGGCAGTCAGAGAACAGGAGAGCTACAGGCTTCACTAGGACCCCACTGAGCACAAGGAGGTGAAATAAAAAGTCAGGTCCAAGACCAGCTCAGGAAAACCAGCAGCAATTTGGAAGGACCAGGAGCTGGAAGAAGGCTTGCTGTCAAAGGAGGTACTGGTCAAATCATCAGCACTGCTGGCTGCTGAGGCAACACAGCTTCTGCTGAAATAAGTTAAAGTAAAAACCCTCTTGTAGTTAATAATCTGGCTGCTTATACCCAAGGTTTTGGAGTGCGTGAGCTGGGCTGGTGATGGAAAAGGTTTAGGTGATATGACTTTAGTAGGGAAATGTGGAAAAGGTAGATAGTTTTTCCTAGAAAAAAACTAGATAGCAAGGACTGTGGGTGCTCAAGGAAGTTTGTTACTGGATTGATGTGATCAGCAGTGGGAAAAGGCTCCATACAATAATGGCCTGGTTTGGCAGATGTGTTTTCTAGAAAGCTAAACCTGGTTACCTTTGGTAGCAAATATCAGGAAATGTGTTCCTGCTGACCGTCACAAATTCTTCTGACCTTATTTATGAGGAGAGTATGACCCTGGTGAGATTGGGCAAGCAGGCTACAGGAATGTGGAAGGGGCTGGAATATTTTGGTCACCGAAACTGAAATGAACAAAGGATGGAGCCTGTGGTATGGATATGTGGATATTATTGTCAAAAATAAGGCAAAACTCTGACTGTTGAGGGGAGGTAAACCAGGTATATTGGAGACAGCTCGTGTGATGCTAGACATCTTGTTACAGGATTTCATTCACTGTCTTTGTGAGTGAAGCAAAAGGGGGTAGAAATCAGTCTGCCTGCCTGCTGGTTTCACAAACCCACAGAACAGCTGAGATTGAAAGGGACCT
This sequence comes from Monarcha castaneiventris obscurior, assembly GCA_026261815.1. Taxonomy (NCBI): domain Eukaryota; kingdom Metazoa; phylum Chordata; class Aves; order Passeriformes; family Monarchidae; genus Monarcha; species Monarcha castaneiventris. The sequence goes on along the minus strand of JAMPIT010000388.1, from coordinate 3,108,432 downwards.
TTGGCAGTCACCTTGTCAAACCCCCTTGCTCAGGAGCATAGGCCCCTGTCCAGGTGGCTTTTGAATATCACTGAGGAGGAGCACAGTTTGGGGATGGTGCAATGAGGACAGGGGAGTTTACACTTGGAGAAGACCCACGAGTTTCTTCCAATATCTGTCTTTGGCTTGGGCCTTACCAATCCTTAATGATGGGGCAATTATTGCTTATTGGGACCTTTGGGGCGCTGGTAAGATTCTGGGCTTTCCCAGAGTAAACTAATGGTTATGAAGGAAAGCTAAATGATGCTGATGGCTTTTCTTTTTTCTGAAAATCACCTGAAAAGCGTAACCTGATTATTACAGCTATTATTTAAAGCTGTCATGCAGAGATTGCATGTTTAGTCTGGGAAATTCTTCCACACTGCCCCTCTTGAGCCTGTCGCTATTTCTGTAAATTCAGAGAGATCAGCTCCCTTGCATTTTTTTTAGTACTGACCAAATCAGGTTACCTGTTTGATAATGTTTTCATCATATCAAATTACTAACTGCAAAAGCCTTCCTGTACCTAGAACATATTTGCTGCTAGGCACTGTTAGTTGTATAGCTGTTTTTCATTGAAAAGTTCCTCTTTCAGAAAGGGAGAAGGGACTACACTTTGGGTGTAGCTTATAAACTTCTTAAGTCCCAACCAATGTTCTTATTCAGCATCTGAGTTTGTGTCATCAGGTAGCCGTGCTTCCTGAAGGCCTTGTATCCATATAAAGACACTTACTGCTTATTTTCTGTGTGATTTCTAAAAATCCAGCTGTATTCTGAATCGTAGGTTATATAAATGACAGCTCTTTTGTCTTGATTTTGCTTTTCTCAGGTTTTATTTTACCTATAGAATGGAAACTTGGAGCTTCAGCTGGGCTCCGTTATGAATCAAATATTAATCTTTGAGAATAGCAAAAAAGCAAATCTAAGGAAAAATCTTCTTTCCCAATTTTGTTGGTTTTGATAAGCTTTTCATGCTTGTTTTCATAAAAATGCCGAGATGTGAGTGGGAAATGGGGTCCCACAGACGTAAGGCTCTTTCCAGATATGTATGAGAGTGTCTCCACCGACATGATTACAATATAATAGCTAAAATTATCACAAAATGGAGAAAAAAAGGAAGCATATGCTCTTTCTGGAGCTCAGTAAGCATAGGAAGACATGGCACGTGCCTCTGCCTTTCAAACATGTCAAAGAATATTTTAAAGAACTGGATATATATGAAGATTTAGGTGCCCTCAAAGCTTCAAGTCCTAAGTATGGAAGCTACAGCTTTCTTAACCTAGAGAAAACAGGTGTACAACACCAAGGGCTGATTTTCATACATGTTACTTCAGATCAGTAAAATGCACAGAGTAGCAGTGCATGCAAGATGGCCGTGATAACTTCTTTTTTAGATAAGGATCATTATTTTCTACTTAATGGATCAAACACAGGTTTTATGCAGCTACTGTGCTTGGAAGAAAGGGAACTAGCAAGGCCTTACTGTGTTCGAGGTGACTGATTTCTTTACTAGGTGTAGGGTGCCACCTGCAGCACCAAGTTTGAAGCTGAAAATGAGGGAAATAAAGCCATGGCCATAACTGAAGTGATTGTAATGTTATTTGAGTAGTGAAGGGAAAAATTCACGGGACTGAAATTGAAGAACATGTGAAAATAAACCATACCAAGGTGACTCTTATTTGTCTTTAAAATGCTATAAGGAAATTAATGAATAATCAAAGTGAAGTAAATGAATTGATAAAACCAATACATCATTTAGTAAGAAAATATATTGTTAATTTTTAGGCGGGATATATCCAGAAATATATGTGAAAAGACATAAGGAATGTCAAATATATATTGCAATTGCATTTACTTTAAGGAGTCCTTAATAGTCCTTTAAGATTTGTTAAGACATGGAAACTTAGACTTTGATTACTGTTAACTTAAGAAGTGTTTTTGAAAGTATACTGTGAGTATTCACCACTGTAATGAACGGAAACTCCCTAATTCCTTAGTAGCTGGATGGAATCCAAGCTTTTAAACAGATTTCAGAGTTGTTTGTCTCTGTATGTGGACAAACTACCATCCCATATTTTCATACACTTGAAATCTGAAGAAATTGAAGCCTATTACAGATCCAAGCTTTAAAGCTTGCTTTAAAAATATTTACAAATTAATTTGGAAACGTCTCAAACATATTTTACACTTTAGCAGAGTAGTGCATGCAGTCATTAAAGTAATCTGCAGATGGAAGGTGATCTTTGAAAAACTCAGGAGCACAAGGAATCTGCGAAGGAAAAGGAAAAAGGCAGATGGGGGTGGTGCTCTGGCATCTTTTCCCTGATGCCTTGTAGCCATCATATCTCTGGCTTTGAATGTGAAAAAGAAAGCAAGAAAAGGCACCTATGTAGTAAACATGCACTGGGCTGGAGCCATGACTCTCAGATGCTGACAGCATATTGCTAAGGATTTACACAGAACTGTACAAGGGAACTACCATGCTAACCCTGAAAAACCCTGGTGGCCTTGGGAATTCCTCCAAGAATTTTGTTTTAGTTACCACCAACCTGAGTTTGTGATGATGTTGTTTAAAGGCCAGTGATTATTTTGTTGTCAAGGTACAAGGACAAAGGCATTGGCCTCCATTTTTAGGGCTGAATGGAATCAGATTATGTTTTTTTAGCAAAACAACTTCTTTGCTACTGTAGTCAAAGGAAAAAAAAATGGAAACCAGGGTGTGATACAAGAACACTCAGAGGTACTCAATTTCAGAGACAAATTGCAGCTTTGAGGGTCAATGATGTTTGTAAAAATACGTGTTGTGATCTACTAGCTTGAGTGACACTGTAAAAGTTTCAGTTTTTATGAAATAGCCTTTGTAGGATTTTAAGAGAAAATAATACTTTTCTCCGCTGGAAATATGTCTGCTGGCTTCTGGGCTAAACAAAAAAAACCCCCAGAATCTAAGAAAAACACAGTCATTAAAATCAACTTGGGAGCTAGGTGTTGTGAATAAGTCAATAGGACACTGAAGATGTCATTGTTATTTTGATGAGGGATTTGCTTTTTCAAATTGAGCAAAAAAAAGTTGAAAAATCTAATGGAAGACTAAAATGGAAGTCTAATCAACTTCTGACATATGGTTTGTTTCTAAAAATGTCATCTATTTCTTAACTTGATTAGGCACAGCCAATTTAATCAAAATAAGCCAGTCACAGTTAACATGGCTATCAAGAGTGGAAACACATTTTACAAGTACAATTACTTAAAGGACAGAATGAAGTCTTTTAGGTTCTTAATGAAGGATCTGAAGAGGTGATGTCATATTTCTCAAAGAAAAGAGTAGGAAAATAACTCTGTCACTCATTCTGAAAAAAGCCTTGAATCCAGAAGAGTGGATTTTTGGCAAATACAAAATATTCAGCTAATACAAAGTGTAGCAGTATTCATTCTGTCCCATATATGGTTTTCAAATGTGAAAATTCCCACTATGCAGTAAAGGTAGAATTGCAGTGGAAGATTGAAACACTTTCTGATTTTCTCGTCCTGTACTTTCAATTTTAGCATAATGCTGATTTTTTGTATATATACGTTCATGCATTATGTTGGGTAATATTCAAGGATTCTGAAACTGCACAGTTTGAAAGTCTAAGGTACAATATTCAAATCTAAATAGCTCGCAGTAGTGTTATAGCTCTATATCTTACACTGCTGGTGGAAAGGAAGAGGGGGCCCTTTTATCCCATGGGACCTTAGAGAGAAAAACTTAATTTGTGATAAGGGCATTTCACTTATGTCTGACTGTGGTATGGTTGGTACACTTGTCCCAAATTCCAGTTTACTCAGTGTAAAGGCCATGAGTCTGAGGTAGGCTATGATCCCAGCAGAATTTTCTCTTTCTTTTTTCAGAAGATGCACAGTTTACAGACTGGCAAGGCAGGCTTGGGTAGTTTAAGCCACTTAGGTCCATGCACCACAGATGAGAAATAACTTATGCCACGTGGCCTTCCCAAACCCACAACCCATCAGCAATGGTGCCCCCCATCTCTTCCCTTTTACATTACCTGAGGTACAAGGTGTTCCCTGGAGTGTGTGAGAGAAAGCCGGGCAGAGCTGCTGCAGGGAATTTTGGCTGGGTCTCTAGGGAAAAAAACATCCCTGTGAGAACAGCTGATTTTGACTGAGTCTTAAAATAAGAAAATCTAGTATTAGAATCTCCACAAGAGGGCATTATTAAATATTAAAATAGCATTAGTTTCCAGAGCCTGTGTGTGGAAAGCCTGGTGACAATATGATTCATCAGATGCAATTTATTTTCACTCAGTTTTTCATGGGGCTACCCGAATTCTGAGATTAAAAACCTCCTAAGACTGAGATAAAGGCAATAAGAGGCAGCAAATATCAGTCCTTCATGTTATCTGTAGCACAGATTATGCATGTACTATTGCCAGCTCCCATCATCCTGGTGGGACGGAAAAAAGATTATGAAATGAGATCCTGGGGGGCCAGCGCTCCACTAAAAATAACCCCTGCCCAGTTAATAACATCAGATTGTGCTTAATAATAGTTACCCTGTTAGAAGAGAATGGATTTACTTGGAAATACAGGTTTATGGCCATGTTGCTTGTTGGACTCAATCAGAGGACAGCAGGAGAATTTGATGTTGTGGTAGGAAAGGCTAGAAAAACAAAGGTAAATGGAAGGAATAATTAGGAAAAATAGCTTGTGGTGTCTGGGAGGGAAATTATAGTAAATCCTGAACAAAGAATACAAAAAGGAACAAAAAACATTGAAAAAAGGTTAAGAGAAAAAATACAATGAAAATAGATGTCCTCGGTGTTTTAGTTATTGCCAGGTACAGAGAATTGACTATGTCCTCCCCTGTGCTTGCTCCAGGTGCTGTTCAGTGATGGGCGCAGGCCATCCAGTCATTCTAGGTCCAGTCACAGCCCTGTGTGCTTCCATCCCACGTGGTCCTGTTTATTTGCCAGGGCTGGGCTGTGCATTTGATTGCTAGCCCTGATAGCTCAGCCATGTCAAAGGGAGGGAATTCAGACTTAGAGGGAGAAGAAATAAACAGAAGTGATTATAATAAAGGAAAAGGGACCCAAGTGGCTTGTGTTTATAGAGACTTTACAATTTAACCATATGGTGCATTCTGCTTGTACCAAATTCTTTTTTTCCATGCAATAAATGTTGCCTATAACCACCAAGATTCAGCCTGAGATCTGCCACAAGAGTCTTCTAAATTGCAATATCCTTTTCTCTGGAAAGAAGTCATCCAGAAAAAGCGAAGACTTGAAGCCAAATTATTTTCCCCTGCTAAAGAATATGTATACACAGAGCAGCACTGTGCTGTATATCTTGTTGAGATGGTGTTTTCTTCTTTAGAGTACAGTTAAAGTCACTAACGTTCACAGAACCTGAGGAAAATATTCCCCAGGTCCCATATTACAATGTCATTATATTCAATTGTGCAGAAACAGCTTCTTACCACACTTTGCTATTGGGTCTTTGTTAAAATACTTCCATTTTTATTGCTCCCTCTCCCACCTGATTTATTTGTTTATATATTATTTTGTTAACTTGGAGGATTCAACGGCTTCTGGTGAATACATAGGACTGACTGAACCTGAAGTAATTATTTTTCAAATGAGTTTTCATGCTTGAACGATCCCCTCTTGTGAACAACTTCCTTTGGCTCTGAACTTTTTTTACATAAAACACATTAGAAAAACAACTTGCAAGAAATGATCGCACCCTTCAAAACTGCTCTTCTAATAATGCTTCTAACAAATTTGCTGTGAGGATTATTGTTAATATTCTTCTGAAAGAGTAGAAGTGTATAAACCAAACAGGGCCTGTTTTTTAATGGGAGGAGAAGGATAACACTTAGAAACCTTGTGTCCTCCTAAAGGACTGAAGGTGGGAGAGGAGATACTTTCAGCACCTGTAAGGAAAAGATGGGGCTGGATCCAGCTGGAGAAGTAATCATCACCGTGATTGTAAGCAACCAAGAATGGGTCAGGAAAAAATTAAATCACTTTAATTATAGAAGAGTAGCAGAAGGCAGAAGCACCTGGGCCTTCCCCCTCCAGATAAACCTGAAGCATCTGGTGAGCTCCGACCACAGCTTGTGATCACCTGAAGAAGGTTGCCAAGGACATACTGGACTGCCCTGAGAAAGGGACCACAGTCCTGCTCATCACTGCTATCCTTCCCCAGGGCTACTTGAAAATACCTTAAAAGGCAAATGTATTCTGCTTGCTTTTCCTGTTCTTGCACAATTTCTGGTGCTAAACATAGAACCTCCATCTCCACTGAATCTCTAAAGCATCCACAATTTAAAAAGAAAATCAAGTAAATTTTCCTCTTTTTCCTTTCAAAATATGCATGTTGTCTCAGTTCATCTTCTGCAATATCAAATGCTGAAATTTTTCATTCATGTGTCAGAGGGATTTTCTACATGTAAAACGTTGCAAAGATTAAAATGATTCTGCAAGGTTTCTAGTACTGTGGCAAAGAACATCTTACCTCTGTGAAGGAAAATTCTAGCTTAGTGCTGGGATTTGCAATTTGCTTCTTCTAGTTGTGGCAGCAATCATATTAAACTCACTTTTAATATAGAAATACTTCCATTTGTATCTAAACTTATTTGTGATTATTTTACCATCTCTAAGCACCACTCCATGTAGTATTATCCAGGCACCAAAACTAACTGAAGAAGGCAAGAAATTATTCCAGAAATTATATTAAGTACCTGACCTTTCACTGGTTTTTACCTATTCATTGTTTACACTTAGAAATATTAATATTTTCTCTTCAATTTGGAATTACTCAAGTATAAATTTAAGTTAATGCACAAATGTTTTCAGAGCAGAAATACTCTAGGTGTTGGCTGCATGAGCCTTCTTGTCAGCTTTGCTAAGGAAACCAGTCTATGAAAGTGCAGTGATGCACAGTTTTACTGAGAGTGGCTGTATATGGGCCCATTTAGTGCCCTTGGGTATTTTCTGGGCCTGTCCTAAAACTTGTGATCTGAACATAAGATGTGTGTGAATATGTACAAGGAAATGAGCAAAAACCTTGGAGTTGGATTGTAAGAGGAAACTGTTATTTGTTCTCTGTACAAGCTAGAAATTGGGAAGGACAGGAGTCACCAAATGAAAAAGAAGAGTAGTCTAAATTGCAGGACATGGACTGGGAAATGAGCTTACTCTCTATTTTATTTGTTGTAGCCAGGAAGGCCAGGTACAAAATTCTGAGTTATTTCTGAGGATGTATCTTCAGCAGAAGATGAGAGCTAGGATTGATTCAAACAGTTGTTGATTGAGGAAGAATGGAAAAGGTTTGGTTTTGACCAGATAGATGGACTGTAAAAGGCTTAATTAAAAAGTGAGAAACCATAGCAGTGACAATAGGTGGCAGTGTTGTCTCAGAAAAACCCATTTCTTATATTTTTGCTTTTGCCTGGATTTCCTCTTTTGAGGGGAAGGGAGGGAATAATAACCCTCTTTTGCCGTGGAGAGCATCAGGAGTCAGGAGTCAAGATTATTACTAGCTTTCATCTGAGGTTAATTTTCTTCCCAGCTTTTTTTTTTTGTCATCATCTTGAAGATTTGTGTGAAGATCTCCTATTTGGAATTGACCTTGAATCATACAGTTACAAATGCAGACCAAAAGGCATTTTTTAATACTTGGTCTGTATTCTGGGATTTGAAAGCCTATGGGGCTCAATCAGCTGGAAAGCAATTCAATTGATTAAGGGATGAGTTGAAATTGTTTAGGATGCTCTGCCTGCCTGTCAGCTCTTCTGGCAATTCCTTAAGGTTTCATATTTCCTGGCTTTGCCAGCAGCAGTCTCTTCTCCCCCGTTGCAGTGTCAGACCTTGCATGCAGCAGCAGTGGGAAATGTCACCAGGCAGATGAACAAAACTACTCACAAAGCTGGTAACTCCTGAGAAACAACCTGCCTTCCAGGCTCACAGAAGTAAAGCTTTCCCTGCTCTTTTAGTTATAGGCTGAAGGAAAGTGATGGTCTGCAGCTTTGAACAGGGTTCAAGGCATCTCAGCTCCTCACGCTATCACAGATGTTTTCTCGAGTGACCTCTGGCAACTTGCCTAATCTCCCCCTCTGCTGCTTAGCCTGTACAATGGAGATAGCAGTTTAATTTGCCTGACTTCAGGGTAATGCTTGTCTCTCACTCTGCTGTCCTCTGCTAGAGGAGTTCTGATATTGAGTTAAACTTTCAGTTGTATAATACAAATAAAATTAGCTGTATCTGCTTAAGGGTTTCCAGATTTGAGGGGAGAAATAGAAGCAGAGTAAACATAACTCATGGGTGAAATCACCTAATACAAAGTACTTCAGTGGACCAGGAACAGACTAGAAACCAGCAGCTAGACCCCTGACCTAGAATATGGAAAGATCTAGATTAATTTTTCTCCTCTGACAGAAAATGGTTAAAGTTTCCAAATTACCCGAAAGGCATTGATTTGTAGGAAATGGGGTATTTATGGGAAAACAAGGCTTGGAATCTTCTCATATTAATTCTGTGCACAAAAGAGTGAAAATAGTAATTTACTTACATACTTAGATTACTCAGATAAGTAATAAGAATTGCAGCACAGTTTTTACCTGCCCAGACTGATGTAGGGAGTGCTGCTTGTGGATAGGTAGCAAAAGCACGTAGATAGACATGGTTTAAACTGCCCTTTGTTATCTCTCCTGAGGCAAAAACTCGGCCTTGGTTGCCTTCCCCTGCTAGCTTGCTGCACAAAGCTATATTGGGTAAGCCCCCTTTTTTCTTCCCCAAAGAATGTGGGCATTCAAATTCTGCATGGATTTCTTTTTTTCCCTCTATATTACAACTGGAATCTTTTTTCTGGGCACCTCCTGGGGCTGGGCTAAAGTCAAGGTGCAGTCTCCAACACTGATTCAGGTATGTGAGAACCTCTGCTTTCACTGGGCTACCTGTTCTGTATTCCCATCTTGGTACTGGTTCTGCAGAGGGTGTGGAAAGCCCAGGTATTGATGCTGCTGGGATGACTGATGCTCAGCTGCAGACATTGAACATGTTTGGACTCTGAATCCTATGGTGAATTTAGGTAAAAGAAGTCTTGCTTCAGTGACTGACCTGAAAGTTGTAAACTGAAACTCTGCTCCTGTTGTGAAGAACTGCTGGTCTGTGTGGCTAAAAATCATGTTTCCCTTTCAGAGTCTTGAAGCTGCTTGGTGTGCAGGGGGAATTAAGTCTCACTGTTGACATAATCCTTTTGAAATATCACCCTGTGAAACTTATTTGCTATGCAGTTAGATGAATTCTGGAAAATGATTGAGCTTTTCTCTGGCTGTAAGTATGTGCACTGGCTACTACTATGATTACTGCTGATCTTGGAAATGCTTGGCTTGGGGAACTGGTGTGCCTTGGTGGAGAGAGCTGACACTGGTATCACCCCCAGGTTCCATCCTCTGGATCCTTCGTCATCAGTTGTACTCTGCTCTGTAGAAAAGAGCTGTGTATGAGTGTAAATGCCTTTATGATTCTATGAAAATAGCTCTTCAGTAGGTCACTGCTGCAAAGGAGGGAATTTCTGTGTGCTAGGTCCCTGCCAGATAACCTAGGAAAATAAACCAAGAATAAATATGGAGAACAGAGTTATTCCAGCAACACTGAGCAGCAGTGAAATGTGGGATGCTGTTAGAAGAAAAGAATCACTTCTTAGCTTATAAATTTTGGGCAGCTGTGGTATTTTAGATATAGTATGATTATTATCCAGAATAAAAATTGTTCTCCATGCCTGATTCTTATGGAAACGATATATCCTACTGAAAGGAGTCCTGAATATTTGCTTTCTTTGTATCTGCCCTTCCTGAAGTCTGTAGGGGTTCATTGGATAATGACTGTTTTCAAGAGCCCCTGAAATATGAAAATGCATAAATCCCACACCACTTTCAAGAGGAATTAAGTACCTAAACATATGTGGGTATCTGGATTCTCAGAATAGTATTTTTTAATTAAAAATCCCAGATATAAATATTCAGTTTTGAATTAATATGAAACTAAGAGGAAATATATGGTTATTGTCTGGATTATTATAATATATAGCACAAAATATATTAATCTGTATGCTATAATTCATGTTTTTATTATAATTGCATATGAATTATCAATATGGTGTGGTATGAATTAATATGATGTCTGTGGTTAAATTTGCACCAAGCTCCACTAAGTTAGATAGCTGTAGAAAAAGAGATGTCTTTACCCCACTCCAAGCAGGAATGAGGTAGCAAAAGATAAGCCATGAAAACAGTTATTCTCTGGTTCTTATTTCCTCATCCACTGCTATTTAGTTTGTGCTGCTGCATTTCTCACCATGGAGTGGCTATTTGCAGAGGATGAGATGTTTTCCTGAGCTGCTTTCTTGTAAAGCGCTGCCCAAAGTAAATGGAGATGGGAAAGGCTCTCCCACATGGGGCCTTCTACAACAACACTGTCAGCTGTTGAGATGAGTTAGATACTTGAGCCAGCTATGGGAACTTGGATGTGTGCTACATATTCCTGCTGCATAGCAGTTATGAGCAATTTCGTGGGGTATTTTTGCAGTAGGAAAACAGGAAGACAGAAAAAAAAGTGAACTTGCTAAAAACTCCCATCTCACAGCCTTCAAAAATATTACTCCAAGTAATTAAAATTATCTGATATTCAGCAGTAAACAAATGAATTATTCCTTCAATGTTCATGTCAGTCCATCATGACTGCATTCTTTTGCATTATTTCTTTAAGAACAAATTATTCTGCTTTCTGTTTTCGTATGAAGTCTGAAATTGTGTTTCCCATATCTGTCAGAGCTGGCCTGGAGCACTTCCAGTCCTATCTAAAATCTTGATATATAAAGGAGAATGTAACTTTATTATACTTTTCTCAGTAGAGACAAACACCATTATTGGTTTTCTTCTATGTTCCATTTGTTTTTTTAAGTTGGGGAGTGGGGAAAAAAGGAAAACCAAACTTTTAATAGCAGACTACATTATGATGTGTATTAAAGCCATATCATTCCTGTGTTAATATCTGTTTTATTACTAAAATCTAGTCTTGCAAGAGCTAAATAAAATATTAATAATATTTCCTTCCCCTAATACTTAGAAATGTTGGTAAATGATAGAAATATTCCCTTGTGTATATCATACTGCTAGCTGCTAAATCTTGAAAATCTACTAAATCTTTACTCTTAAGAGAAGTAGTATTGTACTTAAAGCAATAAGCCTTTAACTGTAATCTTCTCTCATTTATCCCTCACATGGCCTCACATCCCTGTGCTCCCAAGTTATACCATGACAACTTACTGTATTCGGGAAAAGTGAAATAAATAATTTCAGTGTACTTCTGTCTATGTGCAATTACTGTATTGAGGCAATTGTCAGCAAAAAATACCGACAGATGGTAAACCTTTAACTGATCTATCTGTGAGTAAAACTTGAGGCAGATTTGGTAAAATACTTTTATAGCTGTCTGTATTTCAAGAAGTTAAGAGGAAAAAGAGAAATATTATTATAAGCTAAGTGAATTTTTCTGAACTTGACTTTTAAAGTTTTATCTTTGGTCCAAGCAAAAACACAACTAAATATTTGGTCTGAACTAGCCTATTTCAAGTGCAAATACTTATTCTTTCATACCTCCACATATCCGCTTGTTCCTGATCTAATGTGCATTTCCTGTCAAATTACTTTCTGCTTAACATCTGATTACCAATGGTCCTTTCAGTATCAAATCAATTACTGATCAGAGGTATAGGTTGGCTAAATTCTGTAGAAATCTGCCTAGGAGACCTTGCTGTGAGCATTCAGGTGGGAAGCCTGAGTGCTGAAATAGCTATTTCTTTCATTAATATTTAAGAACTGTCTTAGAGGCTGTTACAGCTATACAAAGTAAATAGCTAAAGCTGTAATTTCAAGTCGAAAATACATCCAAATACAGTTTCAGGAGAAACTGCTATCAAACCTGGACTGTGTGTACAAGCTGGGTTATGTTGCCTGTCTTCTGCAAATACAACCTTTTTCCTTTCCATGCTGTTTCCAGTCCTTATTTCTCCTGTTTGCTTATGACTTGGGGGTGTAATTTCAATCCAGCAAGCATTTAGTGTAAAATGATCTTCAGCATTTCGTAGAAGCAGAGGTGGTGACACTGGAACTGAGCTCGCCTGCCTCTAAAGGATAAAGTTTTAATGAAAGAAATACTGGCTTCTAGTAATTGCCAGGTCAGGCCAAAAGTACCAGGAAGTTGTTTCAATTGTTAAACGCTGTATTTATGAGTACAGATGGGGAAGATTGTGTTTTTTGCTGCTTTGGACAGCCTTAACAAGCTACCTATTTTTCTGCATCCCAGACCTCATTCTTCCAAATGCTTTTGAAGAAGTACGAGACTGTTGCTTTTATGTTTCATTTCCCCCTCCTGCCCTGTATTGGCTGAGAAGAAGAATGGATTTCCTAATGGGCTAAATTGAGAAGGAAAAGAGAAAATATGATTCAGCAGCCAATCTTGCTGTTTGTCAAACATAGTAAAATCATTTTAAGTGGCCTCATGTATGGACGCATGCAGATACCAAATTACTGTTTTGCTCAGTGCTTGCTTTTTGGGTCATGAGGTTTGGAACGCTGTAGACTTTATCCTTGAAACGAGCCTCTAAGCCAAATGCAGAAGTTGTGTACTAAGTGTGGTGGAATTGTTAATTACACTGTAGCACACACAGAGTTATTTAAGTTCCCCATGTGACCGAGAGGTGAGGTACTGAAAAGGAGCATTTTATTTTGCAGGATTATTTTAATTTCCTTGTTGTAAATACAGCCCTGGATTCATCAAGAAAGATGTTCACAGTAGGGTTCTTCCATGTTTTCAAAGTCTGCTCTCTCCCACTGTTTCCTAAACAGCTATTCTTTGAGGTCTTTCTTGAGCACCTGTGCAAGAAAAAGGAAAAGCTGATTTGAGATTTAGTTTCCTGTTCAGTGGGGAATGGCAGTGACAGGATAGGAGGAGGGGAGGAGGGATTAGTCCTTCTCACTATGGCACTAATGAAAGTTTGCTTCTCCCTGAAAAAAATTTGTTCTGCTTTGAAGTCAGTGGAAGGACTAATGATATGGAGGAGTTGACTAGTGATGTGTAACACCATGCAAATGTCTGTATTTTAATCTTTATAGTGAAAGTAATTAGTGCCTTCTGTCTTGTCTTCCAAGGAGGCATTTTTCTGCCACCTGCCGTGGATATTGTTCCCAACGCATCCCAAGTACACATAGTACTTCATCCTAACATAAAGACCTCTGGTCTGAGCATGGTGCCTGCAGGCATAAATTCCTGTATGTCCAACTTTTCCTTACAGAAGAGGGTGTGAACAGGGCTAACAATGTTCTGAAGGAAGCAAATTTCCAAAGGAGTGCATTTTCAGTGTCTTTCAGGTGTTTGTTTTCTCTTTTGTGTAGATAGCTTATGCCAGTCAGATGGTTTAAAGTCTTCTGGGACCACTAGACAAGGAAAGAAACTCTTTCATACCAGTTTTGAGGAAAATAATCTGAAGTAAAAGTCAAAAAGCGGCACTAGGATGCAAAGTGTAGTAGTGATGCTTCTGGCACACTGTGTTGCTTTAGCCAAATAGATGGATGCTTACTGATTGACATTTGTCAAAGCATTCCTTCTGTTCCCTTCACCCCTTCCTTCCCTGTTGGAATAGCTGTGGAATTACTTCAGTTTGATTTTGCTTTCTGATAAAGTATCAGGAACAGTTCACGCTGAACATTTTTAAAAACAATTCTACTACATACCTGTGTCTAGGGAGGATAGAGAATTATTTTACCCATGTATAGATACACTACTTCTGGTTTTCTAAAAAAGTGAACGTCTGCACTGGCTTCCTCTGAAAGCCTTGCTTTCTTTTTCCTAGTACAAATTCCAAATAATTCTATATTGAATTGAAACTCTCAGCTGGGCCTAAGTTCAAGCAGGTTTATGAGACTGTCTTTGTCATATAAAAAGCTTTAGGCAAAATTTTAGTGTTTAAAATTCATCCACAATGGGGAAAGAAGAAGGAATTCAGAAAATCTAATTGCCTTAGCAAAAACTGAGCAGCCAAGGAGTACTTTGGAGTTAAAGTAATCAAAAAAAGATGATCCTTTTTCTTAAAGAACCATAGACCCTATGCTGATGAGCACTATAGAAAAGTTTCATATAGTTCTTGCTGGGTTTTTTTGCTTACAACTGATTTCAGCCATCTTCTTCCTTTCCCCACCTTTTCTGCAGTGGACAAATTATTCAACAGTTCTTGATGATTATTTTTTGAATTACTCCATTTTCATGCATTTCAATATATGTTTTAAATAAACACATTTGTAGTATTTCAACTGAGACTTGTTAATGCAAATTTGTGCATGGAAAATATGCTCATCTTAGGCTCTGAGACATTCATTTTTCTCATAAGCTGTAAATGTTGCCACTTGATATTTTACTGGGAGTAGTTTGCCAACCTTTAGACATTACGTACATTTGTCTAGGACTTCTCTGTGTCAGAGAAATCGCTCATTCCTGGAAACTTTCAGCAGCCTCAAAGGAACAGGGAGCAGATTTCACATGTTTAAGGTCAGGAAAGCATGGTAGGAAGGAAACAAACTTTATCTTAGTTTCCAAGTGCTACTGGTGTGAACATAGTGTGGTGCTGGAGAGAGGTAGTATACCTACAGAAGAGGCATCTTGCAGGTATCTGTCAGCTCATTGTTCCTGCCGACCCAGCTCCGAGGAGGAGATAGACCACATCTACAGAAGGACTCTGAAATCTTCCCAGGTTTCTCTCCACAGTGAGAGATTTTATTATTTAGCATTATTATTCTTTTCCGTGTGTTTGTTAAAATAAATAGTTTTTATCTCTTTCACTTTCCTTTGAGATTTTTTTTTTTTTTCCTGAGCCTGGTAGGGGAAAGGGTGGTTGCAACCTGTTTTTCTCTCAGAGGACATATTGCTAGATTTTGGCCAAACTGGCACAAGGGTGTAAATGAGTGTCCTGTTTCCCAGGAAGGTCACTAAATTGAGACTATTAATCTAAGTTCTTTTTGTTTCTCTGACCATTGATTTAACAACTCCTTTCCCCTCAGAGCATCATCTATGGATACAAGTTTCATACTGCTCCCTTGGACATGATTGTTTGCCACCTGTTCTTCAAATCAGACAGCAGAGAGATTGTGGTCTTGCTTTACAGAACTAAAACTAAAATTTCAAGCTGCTGCCAGAGTTGTAGCAAACGTTTTGTCATGTGTGGGTATTCCCCTTTGTTGTGGCTGAATCCAGGACACCCTTCCACCACACAACCCATTTTCCCACAACTCAGCTGCTAGTTGAACTGGCAAGGCTTAGGTATATTTCCTATATTTCCTTTTGTTGGCACCCCTGCACTAACAATGGCTTTTGAGGCGAGGTGTCATGTATGGGTCCCCCCATGTGGAGTCTGTTCCCCCATCACCCCAGTTCTCTGTAGCTCTGCCTGTTTCCAAATATGCCAGACTCAACTCATTTGCTTTGCCATGAGTTCTTAGCACTGGGGACAGACACATGATGAGGCATGGAGCATACCTTAGGTTATAGGCAGAAATGTAAACTCCTGCTGCTGTCTGATTCCTCAGATTAAATGCTCAGGCAATCCAATTAAAGCATATGTCCACACAGCTTGCAATTTCAAGATTACAGACTATGTTCACAGGTAGAGAAAATTAATGCACAATCCCATCCACTCCTGTAAATGTTAAACATCTGAAAATATTTGTGTGGCTAACAGAATTGTAAATCTGATGAACTTCCCATTTTTCACTCTTGCTGCCAGTAAATAATTTGTTGCAAATGTGAGACTGAATTCAGATCCTGCTTATGACTGGCGTGAAAATGGGGGTGATAAAAGGGGAGATTCCACAGTTGTCTTGAAACTGTGGGTGCTGCTAGGACCAGTGATGAATGTGAACATTTCAAAAAGCAAACCTTGTCATATACAGTGCGTACCTGCTGAGCATCACTAAAGTTATAGAGCTGTCCATCCACAGGATGGTTCTTTTACACCCTCCTGCTTGCTGGATGTGACAGTCTTGTACCTGTTCTAGTCCCAAAATTCATGATAAAGGCACTGCTGTAGTTTTTGTGTACTCTAAGGTGCCAAATGGGAGCTAGAATGCAAATTTTATCAAGTCTACTCTCTAACAAACTGTCTACTCTCTTTCCATCCCTATCAGATGCGGAAAAGTCTGAGTTATTTCCTGTTCTTATTAGAAATAATATGACAAAACCCATGTGAACAAAAAATTTCATTTGAGCTCGATGAGAACCCCAATTTAGCCCCAATGTTTTTCTTCAATAGCATTTTAGGCAAAAAATTTATATCTTTTGCTCAATGTATTTAAATTGTTCCCTCAGCTAGTTCTAGTACATGGAAACCAGTGAAGCTAAGATTATGCAAACAAAACAAGCAATGTACTTGAGCTGACAATTATAAAATAACATGCAAACAAATAGAAGGAACTTAAGAGTATCTGTCTGAAATATGAGGTCTTTCTGTCTTGATTTTGTTCAACCTTGTCCTTTCCTGTTTTCTCTCTGATGTGAAAACACCGGTTAACAGTCTCCCGGTCTTTCTAGGAGAAGACATAAGGGCCCAGAATGAATTTCTCTCCCTTCCACCCCGCAACACAAATATCTTTACTTTGTGTGGACCCGTTTGTTAGTCAATTTTCAACACTTCTTGGATCACAGTGAAGCTATGGTGGAACAGGAGTAAATTTAAACCTGTGGCAAACTGTCAGATCAGATTCCTAAACAAATCCCCCACTTGAGATACTTATTTACATTATAAAGTTGCTGGCTGGTGACTGGTGACTACTCCTTACATTCAGCATATGAACAAAATCTCCTAGTGATGTTGGAAAAAAGGCAAGGCTTGTAGGATGGCAAACCCTGTGTGTCTTTCATTCAAAGCCTCTATTTCCTTTCCAAATTGATTATTTCCCTTTTTTTCCTCTCTCTTCCCAGACCCTTTGTAGCACTTGAAAATGAGAGGAATAAATGCTAGTCTTAGAACCACCTTCTCCAGTACCCATGTGAATTAAGAGCAGTGCAGAGTGGGTAAAAGGAACTGAGTCCCAATTCTCCACCACCTTTATGCCTTTGCAGTGGTATCATCGATGCAGACACCTCGCTAGCTCCTTGTTGCTGTATTTACCCTGTGCTGTAACCTGATGGAACTGCTACCACACTGTCTGTGGGTGCTGGGTGTCTGGCACGGCAGCATCACAGACCTGCTGGCTGGAGTGCTGACTTGATTGCCTGCCTTCCCTCTAGGGAGAAAGTTTATAGCCTCCTGCCTATTTGTAACATGGCAGTTTAGAAATGCCAGAGACTGGAAATTGGACCAAATGTGCCATTCATAGAGTTACAAATGGGAATCATTTAACGCTAAAAACATCTCCTGCTTTTCCTCCCCTCTCTCTTTTCTAAAGGTCAAGGTATTTGTATAGAAACATTAAGCCAGATGTAGAGAGGTTGCAAGACCATTCCAGCTACACTGTGATGTGATTTTTATCTCCCACCCTAACAGGGAATGTCAGTCATAATTAGTTGTTACACATAAATTTCTCACTGGGATTCAGGTTTCACATGATTAGGAACTAAACTATGTAGAGTGCTGCTCTTCTGACTCTGCAGTTTCAATTAACAGATTCAGCGATGGAAAACCACAGTGAGAGATAATGACTGAGGTCAGACAGGTTATCTTTTTTTATAGCAGTTGTCATCTTAAATGAGAAAACACAAACAAAAGAGGCTTTCATTAACCTGCCTAAGGAAATGACTGCCACAGATAGTGTGTCAGCAGGAAAAGCGTGATCAGGGCAAAATCCTTTCCATGGCCTTGGTCACTGCTACAATCATCCTAATCCCCAGTGGGTATGGTGACGATGTGCAGTACAAGCCTGCTGTAGCCCAGCTCTGTTTCATTGATGAAGCATGTAAGCAGATTTTTACTGGTCTGATCAGTGCTCTTGCTGATCAAGAAACGTTTATTACTTTAGAGCAAAGCATAAGAAAGCCAGAAGATGAAATAAATACTGCAGAGTGCTGGGCAGAGACAGAAATCTACCACTGTAGTCCAGGAAAGTGATCCTAGATTTCTTCCTTTTCTTTCAAGCGGCCTTAGTGCTCTGGAATCCCATCCTAAAAAATATTCTAAGGATAGAGTGTTCAAAGGAGTAAAAGAAAAAAAGAAGGTACAGGGGTGGCATTAGCATTGGAAAAGTAGGTCTGCCTGGGGTAGGAGACAATCAGCAGTGGCAAGGCACATGGACATGCTCCATGCTTGGTCTGTGTCTGGATTTTGGGGAGCTGTGTGGGGTGACTGCCACGAAGAGATATTTTTATGGAACTGACTCACTGTTGGAAATGGTGATTTCCAAGAAATAGAAAACTTCCAAAGAAAGATCACTTAACCTGCAACTTGGGCAGAAAGATGCTGACTTGACCCTAGCATCAAAATCTATCAAGAAAGGCCTGATCTTATGGAGGAACCAATGTATTCTACTTCTCATGTCTGTTTTCACAGCATGGAGTTCTAGGGGTCAGGAACATCTGCCTGCCATTTCTGCTTCTCTCTTTTCCTTCAGGAGACCAGGAGTGTGCTGGCTTCCTGAGGGAAGGGATAGTCATATCTTCCAGGAGCTGCTTGATCTAAGTACCTGAGTTAAAAAGCTATGCAATTATGTCCTACAGATGCTGTCTGTGTGCTATTTGTAAGGTCTTAGACCATCAGGGAACAGTTGGGACTAGCTTCTTGTTCAATAGATTCCTCCCTACACACGCAAGAGGGCTTTGGATACTTCTGCCTTCAAAAATGACTTGTAGGTTGAATGTTAAAATGGAGGGGCACAAGAATAAACAATCCCATTTCCCCTCAACTTTTTAGTCACTGATATGCAGTGATCTTCATCAATATCACCTAGTGCTGGCACAGAGTGACTTTTGTGTATGCAGATAGCTCAGAACTTTGGCTGTTCACATCTTTCAGTATTAGAGCTCATTTGCATCTATAACTGCTCACCTTGATGATTGCTCTCTGTCACATGCTTGGAGTGGTCTGCAGTTCCCAGTCTGCATCACCTGGCTCCTCTGGCTGATCTTCAGGCTATTTCCAAGCAGATTGCCTATGAAATAAGGTTATAAAATGAAAGGTCTCTCTGTTTTCAACATGGATGTGCAACTGTTGTGTCCAGAAGACAGATGAGCTTTCATTTCACTTTTGATTTTTAATGACAACGAATAACTGAATAAGAAAAATTATTTTTAAAAATTGTAATTGCTTAAGGAAAGGACTGAACTGTTCTCTTCCAGCTTGTCTCTGGTTATTACTGGTCCTTACTGGTTGGTTGAATCTGGTTACCAGCTGTTCTTGAAAGGCTGCCAGCTCTCTAAGCAGACCCTGAGCACTTCTTCCCCTTCTTTCAGTGGGAATTAACTAGATATCTCTGGGGATAGTGAGAGATAGAGGGATTTTTTTCCTAAAGCTGAGCTTTTTGTGTGGTAATGCAGGGAGAGTGGAGAGCGTTAACATCGAATTACTTAACCAAATTCTTCCTGACTGTTGTGAATTGTCAACCATAATATGGGAGAGCAGATCTGAAGTTACAGACATTTCATTTG
Source organism: Monarcha castaneiventris obscurior (assembly GCA_026261815.1). Classification (NCBI taxonomy): domain Eukaryota; kingdom Metazoa; phylum Chordata; class Aves; order Passeriformes; family Monarchidae; genus Monarcha; species Monarcha castaneiventris. Next base: position 3,088,726 of record JAMPIT010000388.1, on the reverse strand, counting down.
AAAGTAGCATCATTAAAAGAAAAAGAAGAAAAAAACGAGAAAAGAGAAAAAGCATTTAACATCTGAAATACGTTTTAGAAAGATAGAAGTAAATTTGAGTTCTAGTACTTTTGCAAGGAGCTGTATCAAACAAATGCTTTCAAGAAGACAGCATAATGGCCTATTAGAGAAACACAATGTCACTTGTAGGTGGCTAGAAGTACAAAGTAGGAAGATGATAGCATAACTAAATGCTTTTCCCAAATTGCAAGGATGGGTGTTCACTGAGATGTTTTCTGGCTGAGTAAAGATACAAGTGCAGATAGATGGGGACAGGAGAAGGCAAACAGACTGTTTTCCCCAAAAGGCTGTCTCCTGTCCCTTCATCTTTATTCTGACTCAAGCATCCAAAATTTGTGCGTTCTTTACTGAGGCTTTAACATCATTCAGCTATGAATAGATACCCAGTGAACATAGAAGTGTCCACTTTGGTTTCTCTCTCCCTTTAAAGACGTGTTCAGAATGCCATAATATTGCTGTCATTTTGAGAGAGAAAAGAAAGAAGCAACAAATTCTGTTTTCTAGAGTATGCGGAAATTTTTCGTTGTTTTATTTTGGTGGTACTATAGAAAACTAGGCATCTCTATATGCTGTGCTGCAAAATGCAGTGTAGGTTGGAAATGTCTATCCTAATTTTAAAAGGACTCAGCTTGAAAAATCAGGAGTTATCTAGCTGTCACTGTGCAGTGCTCTGCGCTGACTCATATTGTTGTGTTATTCAGGCAAACTACTCGTCAAGAGTTAACTCGATAAGTGCATCACCTTAGCAACCAGAATATTAACACACTACAGCAGCAAAGTATAGCCAGTTTATACTTTGGTTTCACAGGAGTTTGAGGTGGTGATATATGTGCTGTAGTGCTGTGCAGGACTGGGATAAAAAGTAATGGTAAAGCTAAAGAAGAACCAAATGTAATATTTATTGCATATCTAATGCTTAGGCAGTTCTGGTTCCTGGAGTGATTTCAAAGCAAAAGAAAAAAAAAGTGAAAATAATGCAAGAGCCAGAATATATGGGCAGATCACTCCATATTCTTTCAGCTACCTTTGTTAATTTTACATTTTATTCCTTCATGAGTAAAACCTATCATAAGGTTTTTAGTATCCCTTAATTTTTTTCCTGTCATTCGCACATTTCATCCAATACACAAAACATATTGCATAAATGGAAAATACTTTTAAAGCAGCAAAGATGTAGCAAGTGGCAGAGAGCTGGCAGAGCATCATCTAAGAGAATAAACTGAGCACTTACTATGCCTGAAAGACAAGATCTAGTTTAATTTTTAGATGACTCAGTATTTTTCCACAGATGGATCTGAAGTAGTGAGAAAACCACTATGAAATGCAACATTGCCACCCAGGACAGCCCTGATTCACCTTGTTTTATTGCTTGCTGCAGCTGTATGTACACTTTACATTACTTCCTGAATCCCAGTGTGCCCCAAGCGTACTTTAAATAAGACACTCTCTGAACTAAGAACAAACAACTGTATTCCATCTCTGGGCAGACTGCTACTTCCCATTCACATGACCCACTATTACCCATCTCCAGCCTTGGCCCAGAGGTGTGAATGGGACTGACTTCCACTCTTGTAGGATGCAGAGAACTACTTTTACTTCAGACTGTTAACTCTAATTTTGCATTCAAATGCAAATCAAAATGAGCATGAGCAAACTCTAGAGCACCCAAAATGGCTGTGACACAGCTTTATGTTTCAATTCTCTTTTGCCTAGGTCTTTGCCCAGAGTTATGTTGTAAAAAACTTGCTCTGGCATTGCGTCATCAGAAAAAAAATGTCTTCCTTTGCCTCTATGAAACTGCTCTTTGTTTATACAGGCATTATACTTCTTAAGGCTGGGATCATACCTGTAATTTCTTTTAAAGAAAAACTAAAGTGTGATTTTTTTTTTTTCTTACATTATTTCTTGTTAACTTCAGTCTTAGATGCAAAAGGAAGTCTTGAATGCTGTTATTTGAAGTCTGACTTGGTCTATGCAATAGGGAACTAAACAAAAACCTGCTTAAAAATGATCTTGTATACTATGTTTGTGTCATATATTTAATGCTCTTTTGACAGCCTCTTTAATATTGTGTTCTGGTGATACCCACAGAACACCAGGCAATTTGACAAACCTGTATAAGATTGTCAGTGAGACGCAGATTTGCACACATGGAAGCAGATGGTAAGCCAGCTAGCAGTTCAGGGAGACAGGCATCAGGAAATTACAGCAGTAGCAGAAAGCAAACACTTAGTTCCAGTGGCCCAGTTTCTTAAGTGATGTGAATTTCTGTATGTGATGGACACTGTATTATGAAAAAAAAGGAGAAAAATTACTAGATACTGCATGTTATAATTGCTCTTTTAAAATAATCTGATCACTAGGCACTCAATATCCTATGACAAAGTCTCACAGTGGTTAAAAAAAACCTCACCAATCAAAAAACCCCAAACAAACCTAACCAAGTCTAGATTTTGAAAATTCTTTTCATTGAAAAATTGTGTGGCCTGCCACATCCTTTAACTTTTCCACAAATATGACTTGCCACTTTGCTATTTTGGGAAACAGTGAAATGTGTGACCCAGAGGGACTCACTTCTGGGAGGCTGAAGTTAGAAGTTAGAGAAGCAGTTTGATGGATGAAGAAATTACTGCCCCTATCAGCATAAACTGTCTGGAGGTGAATGCAGCTGGGTCATAAGCCAAGAGTAAAAACATGTTTCATACAGGTTTTCCAGCTCACCTGATTTTACATCTTAGATAAGGCATCTGTTTCAACAAACATTGCATTCTAAAAGTAACACAGGCACATCCTGAAAGAAACAGTTGGCTACTTCTGTTTTGCTTTCTGTGTAACTCTTTTCAGGAAGGAGGAAAGGGTAAGGAAACTCCTCTCATGCCTCTCTAAGTAGCCAGGACCCCATCTTTCATTATGTTCTCTGTCTCAAAAACATCTTCTTTGCCTCATTTCTGCATCTTCAGAAAGAAAAGAAGGTCAAACTACGGGCTCAATTCCTGCAGGTGCACATGGTGCACATGTCTTTCTTCCGTGTAGGGCAGAGTAGTGCTTGGCACGTGTTGATGTCCAGCATCTGTGTTTGTGAAACAAACTGCTGACTTGTATGACTCCTGTCAGGTACACTCTGGAGGAAAACTCTCCCGTTTCCATTCAAGTGAAAATAAAGGCTGGGGAGAAAAGATTGGGGATGGGAAGAATGAGTGGAAGGAGGGTGGAGAGGAGTAAATTGCATTTACTTGATTGTCAGAGCAGGGGGATGGAATAGAAATTTGAAGGAGTGGTGCTTCAGATTTCAAGCTGTCTTTCTGATCTGTAGCTCTGAAATGAGTGTGAGCCTTCAACTAGCTTGGATGCTTTCTCTAATGACATTCAGACCACAAATTCAATGGAAGTTCTCTGCTTTATGATAATCCTGTAAAAATCTGGCTAAGACTAACTGAACTTTTTGGTTTGGGTTCAACAGAAAGCAAATTCCCAGACATTTTGCACTTTGCATAAAGCTGAACAATGCTGCATTGTTGAATAAACAGGATAGTTCCTTCAAGCATGATGGTGTTAATTTGTTTGTTTGTTGGGATATTTTTTAGAAATTAATCTCATCAATGTGAGCAGCTCAATATTTTTTCTATCTTCTCACCCAGTGCTCATTCAGTGGCTACAGAAGACCTGTTCCACCATTTATGGAAAAGACAGAAATCTTAATTCTGGGGCTCTAAACAGCAGTTCTGCCTGTGGCCTGGAAAGAAGGGTCAGATTATGGACCAGCATAGCTGTGATTTTACTGGTTTCAGTTTTACAGAAACATTAAAATTGAATGCTTTGTAGACCATCTACTTAACATGAGCACTAGATTTGCTGAAATTACTGTCTGTTCCCTTTCCCTTTTATGGCTTCCGTGACTTGATATATGTTCTTACTATGACATCTCTTCCTTGTGTGAATGAACCCTGAAGATTTGGGTTCTGTACAGTAACCCACATTCTGAGAGCAACAGCTCTTGCTGAAAGGTCTCAAAGCCAACCACATGGCTAATTGGTAATAAAGAACTACTTATACTCCTGTGACTGTCACACAGATCCTTTGACAAAAACATGCGATAGCTGTCAGAAACTCCTCAGAACGTTGTTTCAATTTAGTGAACAATGCTGTTGGTTATTTCAGTATTAGAAAGCCTGGGTAATTCCCTCCCACTCACAGATCCAACATCTACTTTTCCATAAGGTTAATTTGCTTAACAAAGGAATTGCATGAAGAGGTGTTAAAGGCTAAGTCTGCTTGAAATTAGTGCATCCTGATAAATATTACCCTGGCATCTCTTGATAGTGGAATAAAAGAAATGATGGGTTTATGTTAAGTTAACTCTGCTGCCAATAACTGTCTATAAGTACTGAAAGATTCTTGGGGGAAAATGGCATGGAAGGGTGCAGAAAACCCCCTTCGTTTTAGGGATTTCAGTGTTTCTTTTCCCTAGAAAGAAATGAGGAACATAGTTTCTGCAGAGATTAGTAATAAATAAGTACTTCTTAATCAAAGTCAAAACCTAGAACTGCTTATAGTTGAAAAAACTCCCAGTAGACCAGGTGAGTTGCATAGAAAATTGATTATGGGTTAATAGGAATTAACATGACATTTTGACTGTGCCTCCTAGGTTTTGTTGGGTTTTTTTTCCAGGAATAGACCAACTCTGGAACTGTGGGTGCATCTGATAAAACTTTGTTTAAAAAGCATACCCCACTGAAATTCATAGCTCTAAGCTGAATCATGGATTTGTGATTACCACTGGCATGGATTTATGAATTATTATTATCTTCATTTAATCATACAGAAAAAACCTTTTAATCTGTGTAACTCACAGCTTCAGCTGTTCATCAGAAACTAAGACTGATACTAAGAGCACAAAGCTAAAATTCTTGAAATAATAATCTTTTGAGTGTTTGCCAATGACAATGTTTTCCAGTCAGATTATCAGCTTTGCCAAACATGCTGATATGTTAGTTCAGTATTTAATAAGAAGAGAATGCTTCTTTGCATGTTCTTTTCTTGGAACATTAGTTGCTTTGAAACATGATTTTGCTCGATATCTGTTCTTTTTTGCAACATTTCCCCCAGTTTTATTAAAAAATGTCGAGGTGCTCCATCTAATCAGGTGGCTGTTTGTAGCTGTGGTTTTGGAAATAACTCTGTTTTCACATCTATTTCTTCTTTTATCTCTGAAATCACGCAGTTGCTGTCTAAAGTTCTCATTCATGCTACATGGAATGTGTATATCTAAAGGCCATATTTATGAGTCTCAATGGGATACATTTGGAAAGCGATAACCTTCAGAATTTCCCTGGCAAAAATTATATGATTTACATACACCTCTTCTGTTTACCATGGCTCTGATTCTCTTCCTTTCTCTAGCATTAGGGAGATGTCCATAGTTCCTCACTGCATGGAAGAACAGAAACTCCTAATCTCTTCTACAGTCCATCTGTGTAGCATTAGATATCTGCCTAGGCTGTGGGGACCTCTGCACAGCATAGCAGAGAGCCAGCCTGAGCTAGACCAAAGATTTGTTTAGTCCAGCATCCTGTCTCTGACAGTGCTAAAATGTTGGAGAACAAGAGCAGAACAAGCTCAGCCTTCAAGGGTTTTACAAACAGCAACACTGAATACAGCAGCATGATCACATCTTCTGACTGGCTGGTCATGCTATGTTTGATGCAGCCCAGGGTGGGGTCTGGGCTCTGGGCTGCCAGGGCATGTACTGCTCACTCAAACCGAGCCTGCTGCTGGTCCCTTTCTGGGCCCCACGATTTAAGAAGGATGTGGAAGTCCATGAATGCATCCAGAGGAGGGCAAAAAAGGTGGTGAAAGACCTGGAAGGAATGTCCTAAGTGTAGCACCTGTGACCTTTGGTCTTGTTTGGTTTGGAGAAAAGGAGTCTGAGGGGCAATCTCATTGCTCTCTGCAGCAATCTGAGGAGGTGAAGTGGAGAGGGAGATGCTGAGCTCTTCCTCCTGGGTTCCAGTGGACGACTGTGTAGCATGGGAATAATTCAAAGCTGTGCCAAGAGAGGCTTAGATTGGACACTGTAAAGCATTTCTGTACCAGCCAGGAGATCTAACACTGGAAAAAGCTTCCTAGAGGGGTGATTGATGTTTCAAGCCTGTCATGTTTAAGAGACATTCAAACAATGCCTGTAATAATATACTTTGACTTCTGGACAGCCCTCAACTGGTTAGGCAGCTGGATTAGATGATCACTGTAGGTCCCTTCCAAGTGAAACAGTCTAGTCTATTCTACTCTAGTCTAGTCTAGTCTAGTCTAGCATTTTTAGCATAGGGGTTCTGTGCATTTATACTGTCTCAGTGGAATTTTACATGAACTTTCGCAGTCATTTTCTCACATTTGGTGTAAAATTTTAATTTATTACATACCATAGTACATTCTATATCTTCACTACCTGCTATGTGAAGAATCAGGCCCTTCTGAATATTCTAAATTATGCAACTGGTAAGTTTATTGAAGGCCTGCAGCCCTCACATTGGCAGGAACAGGGAGCAATCGATTCCTCTCTGTCTATTCCTATCATTATACACAGAATTTAAAGACATCTGCCCTATCCTACTTTGTTGGGATTTGTTTGTTTGTTCTTTTTTTTAGATGCCATTGCATATTTTAAATCCTTCCCTGAATCCTGTCTGGAGGGAAAAGGAAGGCCAGTGTTGTATATGGTGTTCAGACATGATCATGCACAATTTGAGAATGATAGCATCCATTTTGTTATTTAGTCCTTTCTTAGTAATTCCTAGCACTGATTTGCTTTTCTGACCACTGCTGAGCAGTGAGTTGATAGCAACCCCAAGAGCACATTCTGATGGCTGGAAGCTCCTTGTTCCATATGTGAATATAGGACTGTTTTCCCCATGTTGCTTTAGCTGTCATAAAAATACTTTATTTCTCAGCAACTTCATGAGAAATCTCAGATGTGGTTCCTTTGTTATAAGGGCTAAAAGTCAGCTGTAGGAGAAAGTCTGAGAAGAATCCTTAAGGGCACAAGAATTGAGTTTAAGCTGGTTTTATGTTCTGTAATCTCCAAGAGGTATTGTATTATAAAGTCTACACATTACATTTGGTTTTTTATCTTTCTCAAAACTCTGAACTTCTATTATGCATCCATGACACTAAATGGTGCCTATGGGCAGCTGTCAATCTTTTGCTGCATGTTTGTCCATTAAATTTTATGTACTGTTAGAGGTGAAATGGTGCCATTAAGAGTAAGCAGTCTTCCTTTCTAGAATAATAGATACAAAACTCTGAAAAACAAAGAAGGAAAATGAATATTTGAAAGAGACACAGGATTTAGGCTGTGTCCACAAAACCTCTGCTGAATATTCAACCGTGTCCACCTACATCTCTACTCTTTTTTAATGGCTAGGCTTTCTGAAATTAGGTCTATTTTGCATTGAGCCTTGCTCTGTGGGACAGCTCTTGTGTAAATGACAGATTTTCAACTTGTAATGTCAACAAATCTGGAAAAAAAGCTATCATTTTGAGGAAGACAGACACAGAAAATTACCAGGTGTGTTACTAGGACTGTTTCTATACTCGTAAAAGTTGGGCTACTCTACCAAAGCCCCATCCATGTTACAGGTGTATACTTTAAAATGAGGGGAAAGAAGGGGAAAAAGATAAAAGGAGACAAAATGTTTTATTGGCTTCTGGAAGCAGACAGATTTTTGTAGAATCTCATAAATAGCTCTGTTCCCTGTGTATGGACTTATAGAAAGAATTTTTTTTCTATTTCTGCTTACAGACATCTGTTCACATTTTCTGGTGGGAATTCTGGGATTTAAACAGCCATCTGCTTCCCACTGTAGTAGCTCAACAACAAAGGGCATTTTCTCAACTAACAAATAAGAATCTTTGACTAATATAAAGGCACAGTTAGGAACATATGCTACTTTTTCCTTTTAACCTTAGTCAATATATTTTTCAGTCTATTTAGATTACACCAATTTACCAAAACAAACTGAATAAAGTGTTCAACATTTCACGCAGGGAGTCGAAACTTTAAATAAAGCTGCAGGTGTGCAGCCATTGTGTGCCTCTGCATGAGCGTGTTGCTGAATTCAAAGCTTAGCAAAGATGGAAGAATTCAGTGGGGTTGCACTACAGGCTTATTTGTTTCAACAAGATGGGGAAAATGGCTACATGGCTTGTACAGTAGAAAGCAAACCAGCCCACAGATGCCTAGGAAGCAGAAGGCACCTGGGAGCTGTGAAGCTGTCTGGGTGTTGTTTCCCTGAAGTCTAAATGGTCTGAATGCATTTTGACGCTTGTAGGGCAGGACAGTTTCTGACACGTGAGCTTGTCTCTGCAATAATCAGACCAGACAACCTTTATGGTAGGTTTATGGGCAATACGTTGTGTATTAACTCCCCATAAGTGGTACATACTAAATATAATATTCAAAAGGTCAGCCTTCCCTCCTTCCTCCTCCCCCAGTGAGGGCATTACAAGTATTATCGACAGTGCTTTGTATTATGTGAATAATCATATTACACTTCCAAGATATAATCTATTCCCAAGCCATAAAGAAGACCTTCAAGGATTAATTCTGGGACAGATCTCCATTCACAGTAAGTAGCATATGCATTATATAGATACTTAATGAATTGAAATGAAGCTGTAAGTTACTGTCAATACAGAGGAGATTAAAACAGAGAAGAGCTAAGATGACCCAGAAGAACTTGCAGTGATAAAAGGGGGATATAATACAAGGTCATGAACAAGAATTTCTGCCATACAGTAGGAATTTATTAAATAGAAGCTATGTCTGTACTTATTAAATCATTCTGATTCTGGGACAGAATTTTAAGTTGTACCCAGATGTTTTTCCACTGGTCACATACAGAATATCTGTAACCCTTGTGATGTAGTGTATGCTGATTTGGTTACTGCACTTGGGAAAGATATAGTCCAAACAAACTAGAGAAGAGATAGAAGGCTAGTCAGAAGAGTGGACTCTCTTAGTTACAGGCAAGACTTAAAATTGTGTTATCACTGGCTAACAGGAGCTTAAGAAGAGATGAGGATACTCTCAATACATTCAGTGGGAAACAAGCAGCAGGAAGAGTAAACTGTGAAGTAGTCAGGAAGGTGATATTGGCACAAGAGGAATAGGTGTAAACTAACTACGAAAGCAATTTATAAAGGATATTAAGTTCTGGAATAGTTGTTTTTTTTTTTTTTTTTAAACAAAGAAAAACAACCTTCAGAGAGACTTCAATCAGTTTACGGATGGGATTAAATAATATTTTATTAGAATTACCCCCAGTGGTTTCTCATCAGAATTTGGGGGACATGTCACTCTTGCTCTACTGTGATCTGGAGAAAGTCTGAGAAATTCTTTGTGACGGACTTGCCTTCAGAACATAAAGATGCATGTGTTTTCTGTTTTGAAGTTCTCTACCATCATTTTCAACCTTTCCCTCCTCATCTTTTCTTTCTTTTTTTTCTCTTTTGTTTAACCTTTTTGTAGGCTCCATTTGCAGTCACATCTCTCCAACAACATTGCAAGTTTTTTTTGGAATGCATTTCCTCTCCTCCCTGCACCTGCTCTTCTTATCCAACATCACAAAACTAGGCTCCTAGCCCATTAAATCTTACACTTGCATTGCAGCGGGTAAGCTTCTGTGATACAGATTCATACTTCAGCTATACTCAGTGTTTGTTCAAAACAATGAATGAAGTCCATCTTAGTATGCCAAATTTTAAACGTATACATTTGTGACATTATTGAGGACAAAACCTCCACAGCCCACCCATTTTCTGGATTCGACCTTGGCAAGCATAATCCAATTCAGAATCTTAAAATGCAGTGAAAGCTCTCTAAATGAAGGGTCTTTTCATTACAAATTCCAGTAAGTGTGTTTTTATGGACTACCAGTGGGGAACAAAGATTAAAGAGCCATGGCCAGCCTTATGTGAAAGGTCTATGGAAGAAAAATAATTTTCTTTGCTCTCAAACTACCCATAGGCAGGTCCCAGAGTTGAGATTTGTGCTGTCATTCCATAGCATCCCATTGCTGGAAATGTCTATATTTTTCCAGACTGACTTCAGTTATGAGTGACCTCAGTTCTACCACAATTAGAGGGCCACCTAAGAGAAGAGATATGCTTATTCTTCTTGGGAATGGACACACAGACTGGAGTTCTGGAAGCATCTGTTGGCTTCTGAGGAGTTAGCTGGGATTTTATAAAAGCACTGAGTCCTTCAAAGACCTGCTATTTTCTTACCAACAAGATCACCTAGAAATAATAATTAATTTTTAGCTCTTGGCCTCTGTTATTCAAAAATTATCTTTCTCTGTGTCCACTAAAGACCTTATAAAAGTACTGTGTTTTGACAAGTGGAACAGCTTGTCAGTCAGAAGACTGTTCACTCTGGAGTCACTTAAAATCAGTGGATGTTGGCCAGAGGGTCCTGAGGCCCCCCTTCCCTCTGGTATTATAGCCAGAAGATTAGGTACATGTCCTGTCTAGGTACATCTCTTTGGTGCTGGGCCCAGGGAGAGGAAATGGGAAAAGTGACCTTTTTACTGTACATACAATAAACAAAAATATTTAGGAGGGAAATGGTATGCATCTGTTTCAATAAGCAAAGCAAGACAATTGAAAAGGAAAAAAAAAAAAGGGCCCAAAAGAATTAAAAGTACTATTAGATGAGACTAGTCCAAGATGCTGCTGGGATCCATGTACATGCACACAGACCCTGACGCTGAATTCTGAGTGGTTACTTGAGATTAACTGTCATTTCAAAACCACTAAACTTGTCCATGCAAATCTGCATTTAATATCCTACTGAGATGCATTTAAAACCCATTAGCAAGATAATATTCATATGCCTCATAGAAAGGACGTGAAAAGAGTAGATTTTTAAAGAGATGAATCTTCACCAGTTTTGCTGGGAGCTTGCCTAAGGAAGGACAGAAAAAAACATTTCAGCATCTTTGTCAGTGCTGGCAAACAGGGCCAAAAGGCCAATCTGTTTTGGCAACCAGGTCTTGACAAAGAAGCAAGCCTTTGATTTCCTGCCTCTCAAGGAATTCCTCTCAAGTTGCTGCTCCTACCCAGTTAAACAGGTTTTTTTTTCAGTGGAAGCCCATTTAGTCAGCTTTCCAGTACTGGAACCGACTATTCAAGGTCTTTCTTAGGAACAGTTGAGAGTATGAGGTCACACTTCTTCATTTGGTTGTGGATAAATGCTTCCTAATACATCCTGCTGAAATGTGTCAGGCCTGATCCCTTGATGGTGATCAGAAAGTCTAAGATCAGAAACTTTTCATGAGTCTAAGCAAGGGAGGTTTGACTCTCTCTTATTAGTTTATTTTTGATGCATCGACTCTTACACTTTAACTAGTTTATTTACTATCACAAGAAGGTTTACTTATCTCCCTAAACCCAAAGACTGTATGTTTTTCAGTATATCACTTGTTATCCTCTGTTTCTAACTACAGCAGTCAAATTCTATGTGGAACAGATTTTTGTTAATCGATTTTCCTATTATGTTCTTATGTTCCTTCAGGACTTTTAATTGTGGTGCTCTCTCAGTGTTATGGTCTCATTTGCTTTATATAAGCAGCATTTTTGCCCCACCACTGTTTTAACACTTCACTGAGAGAGACTTATTTTATCTGTTTGGATGCCTTTCTTCCAATTGTTCTTGCTCTTGTGAGTTTTTGACATAAGAAGTAAAACAACCTTCCTTCAACTGTACTAAAACCAACTTCAGAAACAATCTAAATGAAAGGGCAAAGAGAAAATTTATTATTATAACTTTAGACTGCAAAATATAGCTGCGTTTCTACAGGAATGAAAGCTCTACACCAGAGCTGCATGAAGAATGGTTTATGTGGTTGTTTTATTCTTTGACCATTCAATTCAAACCCAAAAATGAAATCCTACAAAAAAACCTGAAATTGCAGTTAGAAATGTACTCTTCCAGTCCTGAGAGCTGAAAGAAAAACAAGAGAAACGGAGCTAACTCCTTGAAATCTGGAGTGGGGAGGAAGTTCTCTCTCTGCTTTTTCCTGTAGCCCAGAATTACAGGAATTGTGCAAAGGGATGGGCACCATTGATATGGATGAGCTAGTCTTTATTTCAGGAGTTTCACTTAGTTTAATGCCAATTAACAACCCAAATTTACTGATTTGGGTACTGAAAAAAACCAAGAGGATAAACAATTAAACATCTTTCTTCTCCCTTCCCCAGGCTCAGTTTCAGTCCAACAACTTTCCTCCTCCCTTTCTAATCTCAATTCCTCTTGTTTTTACTGTGAGTTATGTTCAGTTCCCTCTTAAGTCCCTCTGTGAGGCAACAAATGGTGCTGGAGGCTGGGATCAGTGCATAATGGCTTCTATCAGCTGCTTCTTGCTCCCTACTCTATTTCACCTCCAGTACTCCGTGCCCCTAACTTAAAAAACACAGAACCTGTAAGGTCACAACAGTTTGAATAAATATCCTTTACAAACTCCACCTTTTATTTCTAGACTATATAATAATACAAATGTAGACTATGTAATAATACAAATTTGCATTACAAACCTATGGCCTTCTCTGTGCAAGACTCTCAGCCGATAACACTACAGCAGTTTCATTAAACATGCATTACAAATTCCACACTCTGTCACTGCAAGGGGATATCTCCTTTGCAGGAGCAGCAGGATTGGGCCATCACTGATGACAAGGTCACCTTGCTCATGCAGGGCAGCTTTTATGAGGGGAACAGCCCTCAAGTTATGCAGATCAATGCTTTCTTAAAGACGTCATCTGTATCCCAGCAGCATCACTTTGGTTGTGTCCAGGGGGAACGTAAGTCTCTTATCCATACTGACAAGTGATAGGACAAGAGGAAATGGCCTCAAGTTGTGCCAGGGAAAGTTTAGATTGAATATTAGGGAAAGGGGCTTCCCGAGCCCCATTGTGTGTGGACTGTAGCCCCTCAGGGCTGCCCTGGCCCCAGCACATGCTGCCTTCTCTCCTCATGCTCCTCTCCACATGCCTTATCTGGCCCCTCTGACTGGTGGAGGTTCTGAAGTGGGTTTGATCAGCCAAAGAACCATCTACAGCTGACTGCAGGAGGCACAAGGCAGCACACAGACACCCCCTGCCTTGGTGTACCCCACTGCGACTGGGGAGAGCAGAACTCAAATGTCTGGAGAGTATTCTGTGGTTCCTGGAATGGGCTGCTCCATAGCAGGGCTCTGGATACGGACAGTATTCTATGGCAGCAAACCCTGGCACACTCATCACTGGAGGGATTGTGAGCCCAATGGGGTGTCGTTGGTCAATACAGCTGGAGGAGTCATGGTCCAGAGAACATTCCTGTGATATGACAGAAACTGAGGGAATGACAACGGAAGCAGTGGGACTCCTTGTTCAGCAGTGGTGAAGATTGAGGCACAGAAGGTAAAGCACAACGTAGAGAACTGCGCATGTAGCCATTTCAGTTCAAAGGTCTGGTGGAGTGAAAAGGAAACAGCCAGCAATAAAAGGACTGGGGAACATGAATCTTTTCCTCAAACCTGTGCTTGTGTTTTCCTTCTGCAGTTTAGTAAAATTATTTTTGTTATAGTTTTTAGATGGCAAGATACTTTTTCTGACTAGGCCTATTTATTGTTGGTAGCTCCTAAGTGATTCCCAAGCTGAGTGCTCCTTGCAGATCACAACACAGGTGGCAGAGCAGTCCTGTGCAATTTCGTTCCCTGCCCCGACTCTTGGGGAGGCAATGACAAACTGTTGTCTTGACTTGGCTGTCAACAGAATTGGATCCTTACTTACCAAGAGTGATGCAGACTTTTAGGCTGCACTCTTATTGATCCTATTAGCTCTCTTAGCAATTCATGAATATTTATGGCAACATACCAGCTGCACAGTTTACTGGTTCCCTTAGAGAGAAAGTTGTATTAAATTGGACATAGTTCAGTGACTTAAAGGCATCAAATATTCTCCAAGCTCCTGAGCAATGCATCCCAACGAAGAGAAAGTCAGGCAAAAATGCCAGGAGGAACAAGGAGCTCTTGAAGAGTATCCATCTCAAAAAGGAAGCCTACAAGGGCTGCCTACACAGGAATTGGCTGAGCAGCCAGGGATCAGGTTAGTTAAGCTAAAGCACTGTTAGAATTAAATCTGGTCAGGGACATCAAGGACAGTAAGAAATGCTTCTATAGTGATAAAATGAAGACTAGGGAAGATGTGGGCCCTCTCTGGAAGGAAATGGGAGACCTGGTTTCCCAGGACATGGAGAAGGCTGAAGTACTCCATGACTTTTTACCTCAATGTTCACTGGCAAGTGCTCCAGCCACCCTGTCCTACTTTCCAAAGGCAAAGGCAGGGACAGGGAGAATTAACTCCCTGATGTAGGAAAAAATTTGGTTTGAGACCATCTAAGGAACCTGAAGGTGCACAAGGGACCTGATGAAATAAATTCATGGATCCTGAGGAAAGTGGTGAAAGAAGGGGCTAAGCCACTCTGCACTATATTTGAGAAGTCATGGAAGTTCAGTGATGTTCCCACTGACTAGGAAAGAGAAACAACCCTCATTTTAAAAGAAGGAGCTACAGGCCAGTTAGTTTCACCCTGGGGCCTGGCAAGATCATGGAGCAGATCCTTCTGGAAACTATGCTGAGGCACATGGAAAATCAGGAGGTGATTGGTGACAGCTAGCACTGCTTCACTTAGGGCAAATGGTGTCTGAAAAATTTATTGGCTTTCTATGATGGGGTAACAGAGAAGTTGCTGCTGCCCCATCCCTCAAAGTGTTCAAGGCCAGGGGCTCTACACAACCTGGTCTAGTGCAAAAGGTGTTGCTTTAAGGCCCCTTCCAACCTAAACCATCCTATGATTATGATTCTGTGTTTTTAAACTTTTGTATTTACAATGAATAAGCCTCCAAGTAAATATACAAGTGGTATGCTTTATCTCCCCCCTTTCTTTTTTCAGTTGAGTAGGCTGTCTAGAAGTGGACTTGCTGTGATCTCAACCTTAGTCAAATTCTGATTTGCTTAGTGAAAAGAAATTATGCAGTTCTATAGGGACTCTCCAAGGATTGGAAATTTTAGGCCTGCTGCAGGTTTTTGCTACTGTTGTTATAGATCTTTAATCCTGTTATCTTTTTTCCTGAGAAGTTCAGTTGTTTCAAGTCTCAAGGCAAGAACCAAAGTGGGGACTAGATGCTTAAACACATGAAGAGATGCCACAAGCTTAACCCTAACCCTGAGGGCAAGGACTGTGAATGTAACTTAAAACCATTCCTGCACACTCCTCCTCCTTGTGCATTTTAGGGTTTGAATCACCAGCACCAAACTGAAGGGTTCCCCATGTATGGAGCCCTTGGATTGATATGTCCTTCTCAATAGTTCGCTTGATTTGCATGCAGCTTTAGAAAATGATGTAATTTCTAATCCATGCAAGCTGCAGACCAAAGCTTGAAAAGGGTGTCAAACAGACTTTAAGCTGTATTGCAGATGTCCATTCTGGTACTGAAGATACCACTCCACATACATTCTGCAAAGATAGCAACAGCAGTTCCCAGTGTCTGCACTGGAGTGGCCTTTTGTGCTAGACATACTCTTGTGGCTACCTGAACACCCCCTCCCATCAGTAATTTTTGCTGGGGTGTCTCTTGCAGACAAGTTTCTGCCTCAGATGGTGCTGAGGCATTGCTTTTTGAATCTTACTCTGGAGATTTTTGTTTGCTGTTGGAATCTTCTGGATAACTACTGGGGCTGAGCTGAAATTAATAAAATTGAACAATTAAAAAGAAGGGATGGCAGGGAATGCAGCCCACAGAAAGCAGCCTGCTACTGCAGAGGTTTCACAGCTGACTGCATAAGTGGATACCTGACACAACAAATGTTGCTTTGAGCTCTGTTCTCTGCTGAGCCATGGCAGTGATCCCATGGAGGTTTTTGTGTGGGTTATTATTATTAAAGACTTTTGGTTAGAAAATTAAACCAGTGATGTTCTGACTACTCAGAATCTGTCTTTGCAGAAAGAAAGGAAATTTTACAGAGGAAACCACCCAATGTTGTTTTAATTTCTTTTGTAATGAAGTAGATAATGGTAATCAGTTTGCCCTGTTTTAAGTCATTATTGCCTTTGCACCTACTCTTAATTATGTATTTGGAACCTCTGAATCTTTCTGAAACTGTCACTTTCTTTAATGGTGGCTGGAACTTGTGCCTCTTTCACAGTTAGCCTACTTCAATATTAATTCAAAAAGGATTTTGCGCTTTTAGCAGGGGAGATATGGATAGATTTGTCTGAAGGCAGAATGTTACCACTTTAGAGTGTCTGGGTGGTCAGAGGTGGCTTGCTCCTAACCTGAAAGTACAGGGAGTACCTGAAAGTGTAATGCAGTCATGTCTTCTGTCACACACACATATATTCACTAAAGGACGTGGGCAAAATGGTGTGAGGAGAAACTTTAGAAAGTTGTTTCAAAGTGATACCACAGACAATCCATCAGTTGCTAGAGTTATTTAAGGAAGTGATGACATAAATGCTGCATTTGGCCTCTGATCTCTTAATGCAAGCTCCTTTAGACAGACTTTAACCTTCCTTTTCAGTATGTGTATTTATGTGTGTTTTGCTCTTCTTCTACAGTGACTTAGAGAGTTTTTTTCCTCACAGGAATGGCAGTCACTACTTCATTCCAAATAGCCTGAAGGGAAGATCCATTGCCATGAGTTTTTGAACCCAGATACATGACAGCAGGAACATCAGACTCTAGGAGGGGAGAAAGGGCTCAGAACTAATTACCTTTCTTAATAAAGTATCTTCCAGGGATTCTTAAACTAGATGTGCAAAATTATCCATCTTATGAAAAAGAAGGCTTCATTTGGGAAACCTTGACAGATGGAGCACAGGGAAAGTGAAGTCCCTCTTTTCCTGTATTGGGAAATAGACCAAGGCAGCAGAGAGCAGCTCTTTGCCTAGACAGAGAGCTGCGGCACTGCACTTAAGGTAGCTTTCTTCTTTTAATTTTCCTGACAAAATCAAAGGAGGAGAGCCCTGATGAATTAAATCATGAAGAATGATGCAGACTGTCACAAGCTCGGACTGCCTTGGTGACTTGCAGTCCTTGATTGTGCCACCCTGTGTGGAACAGGAAAGATATGATGTGTTTCCAGACAAACTTTCAAGTCCATCCTATGTGATTCTGATTTTTATTTGGAAGATACTGGAATGCTTCTCTGTTTTGGAAGGTTCTCTATTTTGGAAGCAGTCTTGTGAATATAGGTACCTGATATTTTTCTTTCAGGTTTTCTATTCTCTCGAATCTTCTACCATTTTCAGACTGTTTTGGTTATGCAATCTGGATAGGGATTCTCTTGCTGACTGAAGCAGCCCAGAGATTTGAGTCTGACCAAAACACTTTAAAACGGCTGGCAGTTCTGTGGGTCTTTGAGGGAATTTGAAGTCCTTTAGCTTCTCTTGGGAGGATTTAGCTCTCCTGTCAATTGTACTAGAAGCCACAGTTGTACTAGCAAGGGTTGTCCTAGCAAGGGTTGTCCTTGATGGTATAACAAACTGGTGGCTATCCTTGTCAATTCAGCATTTCCTTGGGGCTCTCTTTGTCAGAACACAGCCTGCTGAAAAACAATTAGCCAAAGCAGCTCATCCAAATAACATGCTATGTGTGGACAAGACCATAATCTAGTGGAGAATTTAGTCTTGCTCTTGGGGAGCATCTTGGGGAAGGCTAAACCTTTTTTTCCTAAGGAAGCTTATGCTTTCACCTGACTACTACTGGGGATAATTAAGCTAATGGTGGATTGCACCTTAGTGGCAGCCATGTATCTGTCATGAAGCATTCCCCTCAGACACCTTTAGTGTATTTTGTAATCCCTTATTTTTTTTCCTTTTGAAACAATTTATTACTCCCTTCACAGCACAACCATCTCATCATGGAGTTTAGTCATTATTGCATAACTTGAGTTTTAATAGGGTAACACAATTAATGTGTAGTTCTTTCACTGTTTTGTTAACATAAACCCTGGAAATTGTGGATTTCCTTTTGAGGCCAGCACCTTGTTTGTTTTCCCCAGCCTAAGTTTTAGAATGTTATAGTGCTTTCAAGTGCTTCAGAATTCACAGATGATGGTAGCAACAAGGCTTGTTAGGTAGCTGATAAAAAGTAGCCTTTTCCTCATGACCCTCCTTTCCTCCATCTCGTCCTTCACAGCAGCCTTTATTATACAGAGTTTGTGTACATCTTTATATGCATCTTCTGTTCTAGGGAAGTACTTTTTCAATAAATATGAGGTGAGTTAGCAATATTTTTAGACAGCAATCATTAGCTAATGGATGGAACACTAGACTGAAATTCAAGAAATGGAAAGTGGTTTAAAGTGAAGCTTTACAATGGAAGTAGTAAAAAAAGATTATGCCTTCCTTATTTATTGTGTTTGATTTTAGACAAAGCATGCTCAGTTTTAAAACAGAGAGAAAGGAAATGTGTGAATCAGTCATCCTAAGTACTCCCTTTGGGACCCAGAGGTCAAACTGGTGCATTAATTTATGAACCATTACCAACATCAGAAATTTCCACTGGCAAAGTTATATAGTTATCCTGTACCTTCCACCTCTACAGCCCTGATTATACAAATGAAAACTAAACCTGTGTGGTATACGTGGCTTTATCCATGATGTCTGTTTTATCTGTGCACTATCCTTTCACATTTTAAAGAATAAGCTGCCTATAGCCCTGGGCAAAGACAGAGATTAAAGAGAGGCACATAGTATACCTGAACTGGGACTTCTGATTACTTAAGGAGCTGCTGCAGGTACTTACCAGGTTTAAATTACTGCTGAGAGGCTATCTTGAATGCAGTCGGGGGGTTGTTAAAATGTGTTAATGGCTTATGGTTTTCATTGCAGGGCACCAAGGTGGAAGACTTCAGTTCCCATGACCTACATTATGTCCTATGCAGGTGCAGAGGAGACAGAAGAAATTTTTATTTTAATATAATTTATCTAGCTAGAGCATAAACGAAGGCCTTAAAAACACCTCAGTGGTCTCTGTCTGTAAAAGACACCCTGTGAAGGGCAGCTGTTAACTGTACACACATGGGAAGGCCTGGCAGGCTGGAATAACCTGTTTTCAAATTGTGCCCTGTTACACCTGTGTGCTGGTTTGGCCAAAATCTAGCAATATATCCTTTGAGAGAAAAACAGGTTACAACCACCCTTCCCCCCACCAGGTTCGGGAAAAAAGAAATTTTTCTCGAAGGAAAGTGAAAGAGGTAAAAACTATTTATTTAACAAACACCCAGGAAAAGGATAATAATGCTAAATAATAAAATCTCTCGCTGTGGAGAGAAACCTGGGAAGATTCCAGAGTCCTTCTGTAGATGAGGGCTCTCTCCTCCTCGGAGCTGGGTCAGCAAGGCCGTGGGCCGTAGGCCACCTCCAGGCCTGAAGGAAAATTCTCCTGAGGTGTTCTGATGTTGTTGAAACAGTCCAGAAGAGAAAAAAAGGGAAAAAAACCCAAAAACAAAGTCCCAGGAACCACGCTGGGGAAAAAAAGGAAAAAAAAAACTGAAAAGCTGGCTGAAGAAGCAAAACAAAGGGTGCTTCCTCCGTGCTCCTGCAGCCGGAGAACACAGAGGAGTCTCTATCTCTGTGTCTTTGGGAACTGCTTTGAAAAGTTCGTTTGGTTTTTTTTTCCTCCCCTCTCAAGCTCAGTTTAAAGGCACAGAAAAGGCACAAAATTAAGTTTTTGGCATAGAGCCGTGATAGGGGATACACATCATAGAGTCACCCCAAGACACTCCCTGTGACCATGACTGTGAGTCTGCACTGATGTACTTAACTGTCTTCAGTGGGACTGGGGCTTATGGAGAGTAGTTTGGCTCATCAGGTGAAACCAAGGCAATGTGCTGATGTGTCAGACTTTATATATTCAAACAAGCAAGCCCTCCTTTCCTTACCTGTGGTTGTGTTGGCTTTGCAGTGATTTTGGGAGTAGGAAAACCTTCAATGAGTCAATTTAACAAAGATGACTGAATGTTAGTGGAAAGTGAGTCTGCGCAGTGAGCAGGTGCCATCTTTACATAGTATAATTGTCTCGCATGGAGACTGAAGGGTGAGTTTGCTGAAGGAGAAGGTACAGCTAAATTTTCACACTGCTTCCATGTTTGTACCTACACTGTGTTTTGCATCTGCAGGCATGGGAATATGCAGCCTGCTGGCTCTTCAAGAGGGGGAAAGCTCCTGTCTGCATAACAGTACATTCTCTGGCTCTTGGTGCTTGCACATGTGGGGTTAGATTAGTTAAGAGTAAAAGTCTACGGGTGGTGTTGGTTGTTGTCACTGCAAAAGGCAAGGTAATGTACTTGTGCAGAATTTATTGAAAATAGAAGTTCTTTTGGATGGAACTCTGAGGTGAATTTAGAATCAAACCTGGCTAGAAGGGCTGTCTGTGAGCTTACTTTGGAAAAGGCAGGAGGCTGATTTTTTAATCTATTTTCATGAGAAAGACATTGATAGATGAAGGTTAAAAGATGGTTTGGTGTAGAAAACAAATAACTTCTTGCTGTTACAAAGTCTCCAAACTACCTTATGTGGAAACATACGTGTAATCAAGTAATTGTTGGTGTTTTCTATGTTTGTTAAGAAAGGAATTTCATTTGAGAATGCCCTTTTTTTTTGACCTCTCTTCTGAAAGTCTTATCAGCTGGCTTGATGCAGAATCCATTTCACTATAACACTGTGTTGCTATTTCTTGAAAGTTATCTTTGTAGCAGGAAAGACTGTTCTCTGGTAGAGATCGTGTAACACTTAATGGCTGTAGAGATGACAGGATGTGGTCTGCTAACAGCGATTTCTATAGTATACTCAGTGGTATTTTGAGAGAAAAATAGAATAGGGACAGACAGTTCCTTGCCTTTCTTTTTAAAAATAAAGTTATTTCACAAATATTCTGTTCATTCAAAAACACTCTGGGAACATTATAACTGAAATAATGATTCCTTTCTTTCTTCCCTCAGTTAAGTAATAAACCTTCGACTGAGAAACCCCTATGGGAGCAGGGTAATGGGGCTTACTAGAGAGATCTGACACTGGGAATAATAATCACTTTGTGAATGGACCCAGTGGATGAAAGAAGAAATGGTAGAAGCCCTTCCTTATCAAAACCACAGTATCTCTGGAGAGGAAGGTGTTCCTCCTGCTCTGTAGAGTGGCCTGGCTAGCTGGAACTGGAAAAGAAGGATCATAATGGTTTGGGATGCAAGCTCTTCAAGACACTGATTGTGAGGCTGATTTGGTAGCCTAAGAGTTGGGGCATTCACTTGGAAGAACAAAATCGTGTGCCTGATGTTTAAAAGCATGAGAGACCCCCTTGTTCAAATGTCATAGACCAGATTCCATAGAGCTTGTTGACTCTTCCTGGTCTGATAATGAACTGTACTGACTATTTCTTGTATTAAAGGAACATAGATATGGCTTACTAATTGTACAGAATGTGAGGAAGGAAACAGACCTGCTGTGGTTAAGCTTCAGATTTGCTGTTATTGAGTCATAGGTCTGTAAACCAGATCACATTTTTGTTAAACTACTGCTGATAGTTTCTGTGTATTTTCAAAGAATTGGTATGTAGCTGTCTCCTCCCAGTCCATGCTGAAGAGCACTTGCTTTCCTTTGCACTGAAACAGCAGAGGAGTGCTCAGGCAAGCCCAGAACAATTCATTCTGTGTGTTGCCAAAGTACCTGTGCAGTTTACAGCTCTTGCTGCACAAAGGAAGAGCTCCGTCTTCAACGAGGGAGGTTGACACAACCTTCTCATTCTGATCAAAGGAGGTTTTCAGGTATCCTAGGAGAGAATAGAAACTCTGGAAAGGCTGGGAGAAATGGCCTGAAAACTAAGACTGTCTCTAACTTAAAAGGTAATTTGTCTTGCAGGCTGAATATGCCTCATGTTAGTTAATTCAGAGTCCTGCTGCATGTATATACTTCTGGAATGTGGAGTTCAGTGTAGATGAATAATAAATGAATGTAAGAATGTTAAATTCAGAAGTTAATTTTAACAGCATTACATGCATTAGTGACAGCAGAAAAAAATGCATGTGAGTTTATATTCTGCAAATCTGTGACAGTTATTTTATGCGAATCCTCAGCACTTGTAAATGTTTAACTTAGATGGTGCTCTTGCATACCATACTCCCTCTAATTCTGATGTTCTGGGCCTGAGTTAAAAGGAGTTTGACATGGGGATTTTTCTAACTCCAATACTGCAGATATGTGATGTACACGTGTGATACCTTTAAATTAGCTAGTCTGCATATGGCTAACAATTTAGCTATGAGATTGTAAGGGTCCTTTGCATGTCTGAATAAAAGGATTTGTGGATAGCTTTTGTGAAATTTAGTAGGATTGTTGTTCCTGTGTTCTGTGCCTAACCTGGTTTATCAAATTGCGTATTGAAGAATCTGGTTAAATGTTTAAGATTTAAAGAAATAACATTATGTAGCCTAAATTTTTTGAGGTGAGATCTCTTCATGTCTGTATCTTCTCCATCCCCCCAACCCTGATATCTGGTTGTTATTCCTAGAACCTTGCCTGTTTTTTCTTAAAGCAAGGAAGACTAAAGTAAGGAGCTTTTCTTTCGCAATGGCATCCTTGGTTAGTCCTTCACCATGAATCATTCCTGGCCTTTTATATAATGGCCACTTTCTAAAAGTGATTATTTATAAGATATATATGGATAACTAAAACATTATGGAAAAGCCTTTTTGAGCAGATGTCTGTGAACAGAGAGCACTTTGTGGTTGGGTCTGTGGCAGTTGTGCATGAGTGCCTCTCCAAGGCACTTTTTGGCTCTGGAAGGTGGTTGGTACAGTGACATTTCATGGAGCATAGAGTACAAAGACAAAGGGAAGTCTTCCAGGTTGGGAGCTTCTTTTTATCCTGCTGTTGTAACTCTGTGATCAGTCCTAGAACCTTTTGGCTGCAGCAGAAACATCGCTGTTCCCTCAAACCAGACTTGGTATATGGATGGGATTTGCAAATTGAATGTTCGCTGCTTTTTAATAAGTTGTCTCTTTGCTGTAATTTAGACCTCCTGCTTTTAAGAAAAACTGAAGAAACCAGTTTTGATTCTTTCTGTGTTTCGTGCCTCTTTATTTATGCTAGCCATGCTTGAAACAATCAAGTATATCTTATGACTTGCATTTCATATCAATTACTGTTGAAAGAATGATGGGGTACAAGGTGTGAGGATTTCACCAAATACAATAGATGTTTACTCTCTTCTGATAGTCAAAATCTATGGCCCTGTATACAATTGTTTTATTAGTAATATAAATGAAACACATTTGTACCCAAGATAGTCCTCTTGCAAGAGAGAAAGTTTACATATTCAATAGATGTATAGGACTTCTCTATCAAATGCACAACACCTCTGTGTAAGTTGGAAATAAAAAATAAGTGGTGACATATGTAAATCTCAAATCATCACCATTTTTATTCTACTGTTATGCAAAGTCAAGTCGGAGTGATAACATGATAATTTAAAACATTAAAATAAAATTGTCCCGCTAATTTGTACACTGAAGCAGCATACTTTGCTTGGAGATTGTCTGTGTAGAGCAAAGTTTGAGTTCATCAGTACAAGGGACAGGGAATCTGTGATATTGATGAATAAAACTTCTAAAAAGGCCTCAAGAGATACTAATGAACAAAGCATGAATACCAGAGACTACTAAAAGGGATCTTGGTGACAGCCTCTGTGGACCATGAATGATAATATCAAAAGCTTCTGTCTAGACTTTTTTCCTTTTTATTCTGTTCTGTAAATGTTTTTCAAGGGTGTGACTCAAATTTTCAGTTATTGCTTGTAACGAGAGGGTTTTGAATCCCATCCAAGTGTTATTCTATTTACTAACTGAGCAAGCAAGTTTCTCACTTTCTTGGGCTCTTCCCTCCTCGCCCCCCCCTGCAATTTCTTTCTATGTTGCTATCTCACATTCAATGTTAAATAAATCTGTACTACTGACTTTGGTATATGGTCTTGTTTGCACTTTAATTCAGGCAGAGGCACTACTTAGATCATAACAGGTGCTGAAGGAAAACATAACCATTTTGTAGACTGAAAATGTGTGGCATTTAACTGGGATTTCAGTCTTGTCTTTTGGACTCAAATTAAACATGTATTTCCAAAGATGAGTTGGACAATCTTACCTATGTAATAACTTGGACTTCTTCTTTTCCCAAATAGTGATGGTGAGAAAAAAACAGTTATAAAAAAAGATAAATTTGCAGCTACTATCCCCATCAAGCATGAAGTAGGTATATTGGGTAGCATGTTATCATTCTTTTGTTAAAAAATACAATATGGCATCTTGTTTGGAGAGAGACACAGCAGTGGTCTGCAAAGTGAGGCATGTGCACTTCAGGGTGTGTGCAAGATGGTCCACCAGGGTGTGGCAGGAAGTACTGGAGCCCCCATTTATGTATCCTTTTTAGACAAAAAAAAAGAACAAAATGAAGTTTACTGATATTTAATACACAGCTTTACACTGGTGCTCTCACTTGGTCCCTGTCAGATGACCACAGTAAGGTCCCAAGGTCTCCACAGGGAAGAGTGGATGCTCCAAAATTTAGAGAAGTTAACAATGGCACCTTCACTTGTTCATTCACTTGAAATATTTTGTGATGTATTACAGTTTATATGTGTGGATTTATATGTGGATTTATATGATTTACTTTTAGCTAAACTAATCCTCACAAAATAGACAAGCGCCTTAAAAAGATCCCTGCAAAGAAACTTGTGGATCAAATGTAATACTAATAATGTGAGAACAAGTGA
This sequence comes from Monarcha castaneiventris obscurior, assembly GCA_026261815.1. Classification (NCBI taxonomy): domain Eukaryota; kingdom Metazoa; phylum Chordata; class Aves; order Passeriformes; family Monarchidae; genus Monarcha; species Monarcha castaneiventris. The sequence goes on along the minus strand of JAMPIT010000388.1, from coordinate 3,063,806 downwards.
ACAAGAAGAAAATGGCAGAGCTGACACTTCTAGGCATAGTAGAAGCTGTCAGCTGCATTATGAGGTGAAAACAATGATGTCCTTACCAGATCTGACAAGAACTTGGAAAACAAATTCAATTATCAGTACAGAAATAAACTGAACTTTGAACTAGACTTTTGAATTGCTGCATCACAAAGTGTTAAATATAACTGCCAAAAATAATGGACCATATTTGATCCTATACCTCTCCCTAAAAAAATGGAAAAAATTAATCATATTTTTGGGGGAAAGCAAAAAGGGGATTTTTTGTGATGTTAATAAGTAAAATGATAATTAAAATATTGAAGACTTTATCCTTATTTTAATTAGTATTTTTGTTTGTGTTTTAAAATGTGCATAATGTATTAAAAGAGTAGTATATGTACATAATTTTTAAAGAAATAACCATGTATTGGGAGTGCATGCTCAAATTTATTTACCAATAGGCATATATGATAAAAAGAATTGGAAACCACTGATCTAGAGAATAGACATTTAAATAATAAATAGAGATTAGATCATTCAGTTGCTTGATGTCTTACAGCACTCTTGATTGTTGGTGTTGTGTGGGAATGGAAATTTTCTTGTGGTTTACCAGTGTGCTTCACGTGGGATGTCGCAGAGGGGAATCAGTTGTGTCAGGTACAGAATGTCCTGTGGTGCTGCTGTTACTCTGAGACACATGTTGTGCAGTGCCTGAGTAATGAATTCACCTAAAGAGTCTGCATATTAACTGCTGGGGTTTTTTTGAGTTCATTAACATCCCTTTTTAGGTTTTAGCTTTTTAAAGTGAGTGGCTTTGACTGGAGTGATTAGCACTAACCTTGTGGGAAGGTTAAAATTATATAAAATGTTTTGGAACACAAACTTTGTCATGGTCCTCATTATGTGAAATACTGCTGTACAAGTCAGCCAAGGACACCTTGATTAGTCTGGAATGTCCTTCTATTAACAGTTTCTTCTCCCCCAATGACAGATATTTATTAATACAAGCCATATAAAGAAGATTTATTTCTTCTACAGGACTATATACATGTTCTTGTATTTCTGATAATATAGCAATTTTTGAATTAATGGTAAAAGACTAATGACCTGAGGAAAGACATGTGGAGATGCAAAACTCTGCCAACTCTGACTGTACAACATGGTGCTTTTTATGTTGGTTCTACATGAATGAATGTATAATCATGTATTTAATGTGAATATCAGGCATTACTCTGTGGTAATGAATTAGCGCATTATATTGCACAGGGAAATGCAGCCAATGACATTTCATGCTCATTTCAGCTAATGCCACTATTTTTATAGTCTTATTTCAGTCTTTTCTTTTTCTTCAAAAGTCTAGTGCTATTTTTGTGTGTGAAGCAACTCTAAATCTGCATTTATTAAGGGCATAACTTTGCAAGCGACCAGACTAATTCTAGAATTTAAACTATAGGTATACAAGCTAGGCCTGAGATAAGACTTTTTTGATGCAATTATAATTTCTGGACAATGAAATGCCTTTGTCATGAATATGACAAGAGGAGAAAATACTGTATTAAGTGATTTTTATTTTCCTTTCTTTTATTTTTTTCTTTTTGCTTAAATGCTTTTTCTAGTAATTTTTAGTCATACTTGGTATATTCTATTCATGGGAAGAGGTAAGCTGGGCATAACTCAAATCCGTAGATAACCAATTACTTGGAGTTGTATCTTCGTGTTGTCTTCCTGTGCATTTTCCATCTGATTCACTGTAAAGGCAGTCCCTTTCCATTTGGTTAGTTATGAACCTGAGATATCTTTCCCTATATCACCTTTATCAGTACCTGTGCACCATTTTGTCTATGCTCTGGCAATTATTTTGCCCTGCAAAGCAACCTGTAAGGGACAAACAGACCAAGCCTCTCCTCTGCATTCACCACCCCCTGCAGTGGTTACAAATGTGCTGGTGCTGAGCACCAAACAGGACTTTTAGAATGGGCTGTATTCATTTCTACCATGCAGGTGGCCTGTCTAGAGCTAATCCCCAATGATAGAGGGTGGGTGATGTGTGTGTGTGTGTGTGTGTGTAGAAAATATTGCATTTCTGGACTCGCTCATCTTGTCCTAAAAAGAATTCACATATTCTTTTCAGAAAGCAGGAGGAGATCAGAGGAGTAAACGTTACTGCAATTTGCTCACATATTGTGTTGGTAACTGGTGGGCCACCACTTATTCTGTTTTCTAGAAAATGCACTGCCAAAATGTTCACAATGATCTACTGGGCAGTGGGAGGAGAGCAGGAATGAATCTTAGAGGATGTAGTTCAACAGAAACCTGGAAGGTTATTTACTTGCCACTCAGTATTAGGAAGTTTTTCTACCTTGTTTAAAAACCCACTGCTTCCAAGTGTTTAAAAATAGTTATGTACTTTTCAAAGCTCTAGCCTAGTTTAGTTTTTTTCCCTGTTGTTCATGGAAGACGTATCCATTCTTTATTTCAAGACTCATTTGGGCTTATAATGAATTAGTTTTGTTAAGAAAGATTGGCTCTGCTGTCATATGAGGTAACTTTCCAACAAGATTTTTACACTTGTATGTTTTCTTCTGTTTTGCTTCTGTTCCAGAACCCCCTGTACTTCAAAATTTATTTCAGTTCTGAGAGGGGTTTTTCCTACTCAAGTTGTGTTAAATATTTATATCATATAAAGAGAAATAATGGAAGAAATAGAGTTGGGATGAAGTTATTGTTACCAAATAGTACCCTGGAGGTGTAATGAATAAGTCAGATGTTTAACATGAAAGAATGATCAGTTTAATTTCTGCATCCTTCAAATCTGTGTAATCATGTAATTTATCAGTAGTTAGCATAAAATGTCAGTGGTGACAATATATTTGTTATAAACAGATTTTAATTTACAGATAAATGTTAAAATACTGAATATTGAGGAAGGAAATTGAACTTCTTTTTCCATCTGCTTATGTGAATTCCCACAGCTATGTTAGGAGTGCAGCAGCATGAACATAAATTATGAGTAAAATGTGTTTATTATTTAAGTAACATGTAATGCTCAGCTTTTAAGAGAGCGCATCTGGTTCTGCTTTTCAGTTGAAAATTCAGTTATCAGAAGCATGGAGACTTAACTTTGGGTTTCAAAGTAAAACAAATCTGGGGTCTGTCCTGTATTTCTTCTTAATCTTGTGAGCCCTTATTTATTGTTCAGAATAAAGCACCAGTGAACTTTAATACCAAGTCCTTCACTCTTGCTATTTCTCCCAGCATTAATTTCTCCCATTCTTTCCCATGTTCTATAGTAACTGCGTGTGGGGTTTTTTTAAATTGCTGAAACAGTAGAATAATTGCAGATTATCATTCTTTCCTTCGGCTCTACTTTGCTGTTGGGATTCTGGCACTGCAATAACATGAACACTAAAATGAGAGAAGGGCTGGTACCTTGTGAAGAAAATGAAGTCTGGTTTTCTACAGATTTTGGCCTCATGAAACATGGCTTTGACAACAATGGCAAAATAGCACAAAAATGGGCAGGAAACCATCCTGACATAGATTTTGGGGTTCTGGTTTTAGTAAGTCCCACCTTCCACTGTATTTCCATCTTACCTAGTCAAACAGGAGGAGGTTCTGTCTCAAGATTAATATTCCACAGTTTGCATAGATTTCTATTCCCTGAAACTCTTCTCAAGAGTCAAGATTCCACACTGCTTCCCAATAAGGTTCTTGATTAAGATTTTTCTGAAGAGCTAATTAAACATTACATAGAAATAAAAAAATGCCTGAATTGGATAAAAAATCTGATTTTGTGAGTAGCTATGGACAACTCCATGTATCAAGATTTTCAACTGACCTTGATTAGATGTGAAGAAAAAATCTGCAAACTACATGCCAAATTTCTGCCTCTAGGACCTTCTGCCTGCTCTGATGACAGAGTTTGAGCATTGTTATAACTGACTGGCTGTAAGCAACATCTTTGCCATAGTTCTTTACTTTTTCCTTGGTGTAGGGAAAAAAATTAAGTCTCAATTTTTGCAGTTTTAGGTTAGGGTTTTTTTAATGTTTTAACATATCTAAGTGTAGAGTGTGAATACTCTGGACCTACTTCTTTGAAAATGGCCTTGCAGAGTGGTGAGAGTGTGTTTCTGGACTGTCATGGTTCATAAATTTTATATGGCTGATGAATTACACAGTAGATAACCACCTCATACTTTGTATTTCCTGCTGTGGATAGAGTAACTTCCTGAACCCTCTGTGGTAGGGAGGGACAAATAATTTATTGGCTTTTCTCACTTCTGAGTTTTGTAGGCAAAGGACCAAAAATACTTCTTGCTGTATGACAGGAAACCCAGTCTTTTTCCTAAGTCTATGTTATTCAACTATTTGGGAAATGATGTTTTTTTCTGCCACAGAAAAAAGAAATATTATTTAATTTCAATGTAGTTGAGCAAGCCTGAAAGCCAGGTTTTCATGTATAAATATCATTATAAGTAGCATCTCTCCTGTAGCGCAAGCTAGCTTCTAACATCTAAGTGCTGTGACTGGGAAGTATCTGTGTCCTTCGTGTCTTCCAAGGGATCTTATCCTAATTTAAACAATGGGATACTGTATGGGATACCAAGAGTATCTGGCAGCAGGATGTTCTTGGGAGAGCTGGGTGCCTGGGGCACTGTCCCTGCATCCATTGCTCCCATGCTACCTGTGCTGCTCTCTCAGAGGACACTGTTCAACCTCAGGGGGTTGTCTCCAGGTCCTCTTCCCACATTCCATGAGGGATCCCAGCTCCTCGTGAAGCTGGGTTTCTCTCCTGCTGCCCCTGTGCCCTCTGCATCTTCCTGTTGAAACCGCTCTTTGCCACCATGGTCTTCCAATACACCTTGGAAAACCTGGCTTTTGCTTTAGTCTTCCCACTTCTCCAAGGCTGAGAAAACTTCAGGTTATCAAAATTCTAAACACAAAAGTGTTGGTGTAGATTTGGAGGGAATGAGTTTTAAAGGATGTTTTGGAAGTAAACCAAATGATGATAAGGATGTCTTCAAAGTAGTTAAATTTCCTTGTGGTGAGTGCTTGTGTTTGGTTACAGGTATCTGAACAAATGCACAGCAATGAACTTTGAAATGGGCTGACTGATTTTGTCTGTATTTTGGAATGGATATGCAAACAAACTAGTGCTCTTAAGTTGTTTGAGGTAACAGTGAAGTGAACATAGAATAGAAAAAAGTGGAACGTAAACCTAGTTTTCCATGTAAGTTTTAACTACTGATATGTGTGGAAAGCACAGTTTCCTAAACAGTAATTTTCTTTAAAAATGGTATATTTTTGCAGTCTGAGTTAGATGGAGTGTGTCTGTATCTTTATAGTGTATATCTCTATCTGTTTATATATATTGCCTCAAGAGCAAGTAGCCCAAGGGTAATTTGGGGCCTCATAGCAGTGACAGGAATGATAAACCACAGGACAGTGTTTTCAGGCTTAGGAGAAACAGGAGAGAGCTCGAAACAGTAGGTATTGCCAGCAGCTGTGCTTGACTGGGTGGCTAGGAATGATGGACAGATTTATCACAGGTGAGTTCATAAAGGTCTCTATGATTCCAACAGAAATGCAAATATATTGGTTGTAGGTGCTGTATTTCAGAGGCATAAAGTCAAAGAAATACTCTGTTCCCAGAGGGGCTTAGAGGGCCATGTTGTCATATGTCCAGAGTGGCTGTCATTTGCAAACAAACCAGGGATGTGTCTTACTAATGGGCTTAGACTGAGCAAAACACTGCTGCAGACACCGTGTGAACCACAGCTGATCATGCTATCAGTTTCAGTGATCATTAGAGCTGAAGGAAAACCAGAAACTGCCAGGTGTATGCTTGGAGAAGTGATGTGCAAGTTTAATTCCTTAATTTGAGATGAAGTGAACAGGAACACTTGGGATACTGTCTTAGGGAAAAACCTTGCTTATTGGATTACTTGAAAATATAAACTGTGCTCTTAAAGCAATAAAAGACACTGCTTTTTAAACTGTGATTTGCAGTGGCACTATTTATTTTGAAATGTCAGATTTTACTGTCATTTTACTATTTTAAAATAGTATCTTTACTATCCAAGAGCCAATGCTGATGTGTAGAAGTCTAATTATTAGCCATTACAAAGGTATGAGTTATTTGAACCAGCCAATTACAAAGAAATGAGATTTTTTCATGCCAAGAGCCCTGAGAAAAAATACACCACAGGAGCATCTGTACTTAGTCTAGCCAACTCATTGTGTATTCATACCCTATCTCTGATAAATGGCTGGGAGGTATAAACAAGCTAAGAATGAAAGAACAGGGCAAGTGTCTTTACAAAGAATAAAAGAACACAGCAAGTGTCCACAATACATGTTCCTGATTCTTGTCTATTTTTTACTGGTCCTTTCCAAGGAATTTCAGAGCCGTCTGTGATTTCTCCACAGTTAGATCACCCGTAATGGATTTTTTATTTGTGAATATGTCCATTCCCTTCTTGAACTTGTGTAAATTTTTAAAAAAAACTATATCCTTGTCAAGGAATTCCATGATCTGTCTCCTATTTAAGAAATAGCTGACTGGGGCTGTGAAGATGGATGCTTACTAGAGGTGTCCATTTTACTGAAAGCTTGAAAACCACACAGGTTCTATGGAAAAACATTTAATTTTTCTTCTGCATGGCATTGACTTATTATTTTATGTCAATATTGTGCATACATGACACACTTAAGCATACTGATTTATAATTCTGACTTAAATAGTGTGGAAAAGGAGAGAATACAAATAATAAAATACATAGGCTATATTGATTAATCCTGCTGAAATCTGGGGTATGTCAGCCTGTGCAAATCAGTGTGATGGCTCTACTGTCAGGAATCACACCTTTGAATTGGAACATTGTGGCTTGTGTGCCAGCAGCTTTGAGGAATTTTTTATGGGACCTGACAACTTATTGAAGTGTACTGTACAAAATTAAGGGCTTGTTATCCACCATCCTCGTGGAAGTGTATTGTAAGAATTAAAGGGTGGGTTGACCAACACCTTTTGAGTCCAAGCAGTGGGCTAGTTTCTGGACTTAAGGTGACTGTACAGTAAAACACAAAGAGTCCCCTGTGTGTGGGGTTCAGCCTGACCAGAATTTATAATGGCCATTTCACCCCCTTACCAGTGGGTTGAGACAGTAAATTGTTGTCATGGACAGGAGGCTGAAAGGGTCTGAACAGCCCCTTAGCTATTTATAGCTGGGATAGGCTCAGCTTTCTCCATCCCTGACTGGGGCATAGGATGGATCTGGAACGTGCAGGAACAGAACATGCTAAGCCTTGAACTCTTCCCCTTTGTGGACAATGCTTGCCTCATCCCTGTGTCTTCGTAAGTGAAGCGTGTCTTCTGTGTCGTGCTGATGGTAGCCAGAAAGAATAAAAAGACTTATGACTCCATGAAAATGTTTAGATAAGGTGCAAAAAGACTTATGACTCCATGAAAATGTTTAGATAAGGTGCAAAATGAGAAAGATTTCTACAAAATCTGTCTGCCTCTTTGCAAAAACATTCACAAGTTTTGGTTGACTTTTTACATAAACATTCAGAGAATTTAGTTGTCTCCTTACAGAAATGTTCAGATAGGGAGCAAAATGAAAGGGTGAAATTGGAAACTCTGCTGCACATAGAAAGAGGTCTTGCCCAACCACTGCATTTTGTGCTCTGTATGGCTGCAGAGCGGGAGAAATTATTGAGGGAGGTGTTGGATTTTGGGGTAGGAATGAGGAGTCGGATTTGGGAACCTTTTGTTATTGCACCATGATTGGATTATTTTAAGGATCAAAATGATGAAGACTCTTCTATGGGAAATCTGGGGCTGAGCAAGTGAGGAAACCTGGTCTGATTATGTGAGTGTGGGATGTGCAATTGCAAAGAGGCCTTGGTCCCAGCTCAGGTGCCGTGGGTGTGACTGCCAGTGTGGCTCCTGGATGGTTGGAAAGGGAAGTGTCCTTAACAACTGTACAATAAAACATACAAGTTCCCTGACACGTGGTCTGGTGTCTTTGTACAACCTGAACATCCCTTGTCCCACTGATGGGTTGTGACACTGCTCGCTCCTTTGCAGAAATAGCCTATTTTGTTGTTCACTCTTTTCCCTAAAGGAGGTGATTCATGTCACCAACTCAAGGCAGATCTGGAGTGATTTCTGAGAAAGAAGGGTGGGTCTGAACATGTACCTTAAAAGGCCTTCTCGTGGCATCGAATAACCTGCATTTCTTCTGGTGCTCAGAGATCTGCAGGAGTCTGAAGGACAAACAAGAATCCATCTTTTGTATTTGTGTAGCAGTAAATTCAAATAACTCACTCTCCTAGGTTTTTATCACCCTCACCCCATATTTTCAAATGAGGAAAAATATGTCTTCTGTCAGGTAAATAATGATGAGGATTCCTCTGCTTTGGATTTGTTTGCTCTGTGCAGCAACAGCAGCATATCACACTGCTGAAATCATAGCTGAAGCTATGATTATGGATAGTGCAAGCAGTTGTGTTTGACACAAATCTAAACTAACTAGGAAAGCACGCCTCTTCTGCTGCCCCTTTACAGTGAGAGTGTTCACCTTGAATTTTTTAGTAGTCTCTCTAGTTTGATGAAACAGGTGGTATTTTATTGTGGTTATAAAATCATAATTTAAAGCTGAAATGTCCTGGAATTTATTTTTTTTCCTTGTATGTAATGGACCATGATTATACCTGAAAATACACACAGATGCTAATATCTGAAGATATTCTCTGTGACAAAAGCAGACAGTTAATTCAAAATAGGTATGGATGGACTGGTAAGTACTACATCTCTAATAACATTAAAAAAAGCCTCTTTAAACAGTTCTGTGTCATTCAACAAGAGCACTTCCAAGGGAGTGTTATTTTAGGAAAAATTACTTTAAAACATACTGAAATATGCATTGGAACTCTATAACTTATTATTGCTGTAGGAATTCACATTCGTCTCTGCAGCTCATTTTTCTGTAGACTTGAAGTAACTTTATGGTGGTCTCTCCTTCCCAGTGAATCTCTTGTGAATGCATGTGTGTGGTGTCTTGTTTAATACATTAGAAATTCTGATTTTTTTATGAGGTCTCTTCATAAAGAGTTAAGGAAGTGCTGTCATGTTAATGTGAATGCCTTCAGCTGAGCCTAAGAGTGTAATGCAGGATAATATGAACCCTCAGAAATGTCCAAGTTGTTTTTGTACCCATACTAAGGTAGCAAGTAATAAAAAATTAATATGGTTTCCACTGATATTTCAGCATGTTTCCTCCTTAGGTATCTCAAGGCACAGTAAAAGACCTGTGATACACTGGTCTGTGTGATCTTTAAGGTCCCTCCCAACCTTCCTATTCTATGCTTCTATAAGATATTTTTGTTTGGGAACATATGACCAAAACATCTTCCTTTAGGGACAAAAGGAAACTTCCATTCTTTTTCTTTCTTGGGATGTGTGTGAAATGAGGAAAAATCCTGGTCCCACTATAGTCCTTTACACAAATCCTCTTCTCTCTTGCTAGTAGTTTTTAGTTGTTGTCTCAAAAGATGTTTTACTGAGAAATCACTTGGAATGCAATTTGAACCACATATTTTAAACTGAACAATCCACATGTGTTACTAGGTCATGCTTTTATATCCACTATTTAGATGGTTAAATTGAGGTATGTCTTCTCTATGCACAGCTGATAAACCTTATATTATGGATAATCTTTAATACATGAAACTCTTTCAGAGCAGAAAAACATTGTGCTTCAGCTATGTGTGTTTTCTGCAAGGTTACATATTGTTTCTTTTCTGTTGTTGCTTTTGTTTTGTTTTTCTAAACTTATCTTTCTGTCTTACTCTAAAGTTATTTGTGGAAAGACTTTTCTGACTTTTCTCCAGGACAAAAAAGTTGTATTTTTTCAGTGTCCCCAGGTCAATGCTTGGTATTTTTGGTCCAGTAAGAAGTGGAACAATGTGTTTTCTTCAAATCACTTTTCCTTGGTTGGAATTGGCTTCTATGAGGCTTTTAGAATTCTCTTCACTTCTAGAGATTTGTTCTTACTGCTGTAAAGGGTCATAGAGAGCCAGATGAGCAGACAACTGATGGGTCTGTGATCTGCAGGCATCTGAAGAGCTGCACTTCCTTGACCTGTGTTATGATGCTAGAGAGAAGGATCCTCTCCCCCTCCCCAATACAGCTGTCAGAACACACAGTGCCTATTCCAGATAATAGGAAGATATTAACTCTTCTAATTTTAGCTTAGGTCATCCTAGATGCTTAATCCAAATTTCCAGGGCAGAAAATGGCCATCAGCATTAAAACACAGTCATCTGACACTATTCATTGAAATGATTAGCTAGATTGCTCTGGGTTATAAAAAGTGAACAGCATTGCAGTACAAACTGCACTATGGGTCTTGGAGTTTGTTGTTACTGACACAATGGGCAGCTGAAGCTGCTCTTGTGAGTACTCAGAGTTTGTTGTACTCTTAAACTGTGAAAAGCATTTATTATGTTGGGAGTGCTGACCTAGAAAATGTGCTGTTTTCTGTCAAGTCTGTTGCTACAATTTTTCCAATATGAGAGCCTCTCACTTTATTTCTAAGATAATTCACAGACCTGCAGAAGTGCAAGCCCCTAGGGTTCCAGGAGGCACTAAAATCCTCTAACAGGTATTCCTGGCTTTACTCTGGGGCAGTAGCAGGTAAAATTAATGACTATCATGCTTGGAGTTATAGCCCTTCAAAATGCTGTAGTCGTGAATAATTAACATGCAAAGTAAGTGGAAATTTATTAGAAGTATTTCAGAATTCAGCAGATCTGGAGAACAAGGGCTCTGAATAACAAACTATTCAATGGAGTTCCTCTGGTGGTCAAAGGCATTACCAACCTAATTAAAACTGGGCTGGGAACTCTGCTTTCATGAAGCTCTGCATTCCCATGGGTTTCTCTGGGGTGGGAGTTGCCCTGTTTCTTTAGGAGTTTTCTAGATATTGGAGAAAACTATTGTGACAGACCATAATCTTATGAGAAAGGAGACACATGGAACAAACTAAACAGTAACCTGATGTTCAGGGGCTGAAGCTGATATGTCTGTATGTGGTAGTATAACAGGGATAAGGGCAAGATGTTCACCAGCACCTCTTTGCCAGAAGAAAATTGCTAACTAATTGTCTTTTCCAACTCAAGTACTTTTCTTAAATCTGAAGCAGATGTAGTGGGCTTAACTAGAACACTTACACTTATTTTGGGAATGCTGAAGTAGTAGCATAGATTGAAAGTGTGAGTATGACACTTTTAATACTTGTTGAACTGCAACTCAAGTAATACAGGATGATTATGAAGCTCTATACAGAAGTAATAAGGTGGTAGAAAGATCTCTGAGGGGGACATGAAGGAGAACATGATAAAGATACATAAGATAGAGAAGACTCAAAATTCAAATCAGGTAAAAGCACCGTGAGACAGATGACTTTGTTATATAGCACTGCATATGAAATGGAAGACTATGATCCTGCTCATCTGGAGACAACAAAATTTATTTAGAAGAGACAAAAATTAAAATGTCCTAAGTCATATCAGTTGATCTATTTGAATGACATTACATTCTTTAATACTGGAAAGTAAACTAAATTCCCACAGCAGAAATATGTTTAGCTTCTCTAGGACAGGATTTTAGAAGTTCTGTCAAACTTTATTTTCATCTAAAACTGAAGTTAAGAAACATTTCCTAACCTTATGATTTTGACAGCTAAACACTCTTCAGATCAGCTTACATTGAAAATACTGAATGTTTTGAGTTTGCATGTGTGTACTTATGTTGCCTGCAGCACTTTACTATCATCTGCTACTGTTGCTGTGAAAAGGTTAAGATTATTCTAAAAGTATTTTCACAGGGAAGGAAAGCTCAGTAAAGGAAGAGTATTTCAGTAAGCTCTGGGAAGTATAACAAGTGCCAGTGTCTCAAAACTGAAACTGGAAAAAAAATTAAGGCAACAAATAAACAACACTACACATAGTATTTTGGCATCTTTCACACACTCACTGAAATGGATTTCACATTTGTTGTACTTAGCGGCAAGGGTTACTATCTTTGCACTTGTTTTGTGCTGTCTTCTGCTTGCTCTTCACTAAAATGATATTAACTCCTTTCTGTACAATCCTAGACAATTCCTTTTACATTAAGTTTGAAACTGAACCTCATGTTTTTTATTTGCTACTTCTGGTTTTTGGGAGCCTCACTGTTACTGTTTTTCCTTTTGTTCCTTTTTTTCTAAGCAAGTTAACAGCAGCCTTATGCTTTGAATTTATTTAACAAGAAGAGCTGAATTTAATGAACATTTTTCTTGGGAAGAATGCAAGTTGAACTAAAACAACTGAACCGATTAATAAGATTTACTACAAGTGATGAGTGTGACTTGATAGTTTCGTTAGCTGAGAAACACCCAACCCTACCCCTTTTGAAGACCAAGGTTTTAGACTCACTTCTTTTTCCTTTTTCTTTTGGTTCTCTCTGACTCTGTTGCTTCATATTTTTCCCCAGAATTTACTAAGTAACAGCCAGCAAATTGGCCTTGTCTTTAAGAGGAGAATGCTTCGGTACTGTTTTGCTGAAGATGTTTCTTGCTACTTGACTCCCTTGAGGACAGCAGGAATGTCTACTTATTTCTGCTAGGAATTTCAGATATGCTGGATGGACTTTTTGCTTCACTGTGCAGGTGGTATCTTTAATTAGCCATTAACCTGGGTTGCAATGAGCCTTTTATTCTCATCTCTTCATTCAGTAGGGCATTCTGTCTCTGCAGACTTCTTGGAAGATTTCTTTTCTGCTTGTGTTTTTTTTTTTAATTTATTAAATTAAATGAACAGTTCTTCCTCATTGATTCTTCACACTGACACAAACTCTGGACTCTGCAGCCTCAACATTCAGCGTGGGTGGGGTTGTGTTTCGATGTGGTGTAAAGTGCTTTTTAATCTTTGCTTTCTTTTTCCTTCTCCTTTTTCCCTCTGAGGGGCACAATCCCGGTGTTCCAGATCCTTAAACATAACATTCCCAAACCAACCCTGTGGACCCTGAAGGCTTGGCTATGGAGAGATTTTCCAGCTTTCTGCCAGCGTACGTGTGAAAGTCTTGCTTTCACACGGATGCTGGCTGAAAACAGAGGTTTCTGTAAACCAATCCCTTTATCTTGCAGGTGCAGATTGCTATGCAGTAATGTTACAGTACTGACAGAAAAATACTTTGAAGCAAATGTTATAAGGTTCAGCCAATCCCTCTGAGAGGTGGATGAACAAGGAACCAATAACTTTATACCACTAAGATACATAAATGAGTTTGTATATTAATAAATGGTTCCATTCCTTCCTGGATCGTGTCTATGTCGTTTTCTCTCCATCCTCTGCTCAACAGTGACACAACCCTCCCACTGTATTGTACACAGGTTCCTCTTTTCCTGAAGAAATTTCATCTGCTGTAACCCAAAGGGTATTTATAAAACTTCCTACAAGCAACTATTACCATATTGTTAAAAGTCCTAGTCTTCTACTTGCTCATCAACCCTTCTTACCCACGAAGCCTTTAAAGTTCAGGTGTCTTAGTTTGATGCCCCAGGAAACTATGCCAACTTCTAAAATGAATTTTAAAATCTCTTTCTACAGCAACCTTTTCAATTGTATTATTGCAATGCTAGTAACTCCTACTTTGCATAACTCCTACTTTGCATCATCACTGTGGTGATCTTGTGAAGAGACTGACATGGCAACACAGGCCTGTAGGCTAGAGGGACCAAGACCATGTCTCCAAAAAAAAATCCATCAGTTCAATAATCACAAATGGAATTATGTGTGAATTATCAGTGAATGATGTGGAAGTGATAAAACCTGTAGCATCTTAGGAAACCTTTTCCATTTTTGTCAAAATATCTTTAGCTTTGAAGGCGATTTAGAGAATCTTCTTCAATATAGTGCACTTAATTTGTGCAGTTTGAGTGAACTCAGACGTGCTCATAAATGTATACTCTCTGAGGAATATTTAGTGGAGTTGTACCAGGTAAAAATTCAGACCAAGACAAAATTAATGACTAGAGAGATGCTTTCATGGGCAGGTCTGTTCCAGACATGCTTTTTCTTGAGAGAAGTAAGCTATGTGTGCTGCCTTTACCTCGGAAAGAATGAATGAACTCTGCTGAACTGAGTGGTATCTTTGCCACTGCTCTGAATGTTTTGACAGGAAGATCTATGTTTTGACTAAGCTTGACTGATCATTCACTGTTGTATTAAAAAAAAAAAAAAATTCTTTCCTTATCTATCTTTTTGATAGTTGTCTCAGACTATTTAAACAATGTGCCTCCATTGGTTGTGGCTGGGATGAAGTTAATTTTCTTCAGAGCAGTTTGTATGGTGCTATGCTTTGGATGTGCTGACACAGCATCAAGGCCTTTTCTGTCTCTCAAACTGTCCCACCAGCAGTGGAGGAGGCTGGGAGGGCACAAGAAGTTGAGAGGGGACACAGCCAGGACAGCAGACCCCAAATGATCCATAGTATATAATGTTGTTCCCAGGGGGCACAAGGGGAAGAAGGAAGAGGGAGGACAAATTAGGAGGAGGGTGTGACCTTGGGAGCGATGGTGTTTGTCTTCCAAGGTTGCTGTTAGCTGCGACAGAGCCCTGCTTTTTGGAGAATGGCTGAACAGCTGCGTGACCTTGGGAAGTGGTGAACAAATAACTTATTTTGTTTTGCTTGTGTACATGTTTTTTTTGTATCTTTTAAACTGTCTTTATCTCAACCCATGTGTTCTTGCATTTTTATCCTTCCGATTCTCTCCCTCATCCCACAGTGAGGGAGTTAGCAAGGGATTCGGTGGTGTTTTGCTGCCCACTGGGGTTAAACTGTGACAGAAGCAAATTGTTTAAACTAGTGTGACTGATTTGCATTGGCAGCACTTTAAATACTTTTTCCCGTGGACTTCTGTCTAGTAGTGCAGACCAGGACTCCAACATGAGCCAGTGCATTCTTAAGGGTTTCACCTTCTTCTCATGCGTAAATTCCTTTCAAGAGAGCAGGGGATAGGGTCTAGCACAAGAATTTTTTTTTTTTTTAATTCAGCCTTTATTCTACTGCTCTGGGTGCAATATACCTGATGCCTTCTCCAGCCGCCTAGAAACAGAGACTAGACAAGAGTAAGGGAATAAAGATAGGTGTTTATTTGAAGGGCCTTCAAGGTACACCCTGGGCAGCCAGAGGCTGCCCCCAAAAATGGACCCCAAGATGGACGACAGGTCATGAGTTCTTCATACTTTTATAGCTTTGGTTCATTTGCATATCCTGGTTAATGCTCCAATTAAAGCCCCAGTTTAATGATGTAATTGCCCTCAGCTTGCTCCCCCCTTAGAGTCTTTGGTTTACACATTTTGGGCCTAGAAGAGCCTGGCTGTCCTTGAAGGCAAAGCCCAGAGAGGCTTTGTTATGTCTACCTAGTGCAAGAGAGTGGGAATTACAGGCTACAAGGAACTTCAGAGTTACACTCTAAGCAGTACAGAAATTGTAAAATATAAAAGTTAAAACCTAAGGCATCATACCCGCCCCAGCAATGCATGGAAATGGAGCAAACCTTTTGGGTGTGAACTTAACAGTGTCTATGCTTGAGCATACATGCAATAATGTGCCTTTTTTCTTACTGCCCTTCATACGAGTTTCATAGGCAGACCAGCTGTATATTGTCTGCTGACATTTTTATGGGGAGTTATATTGGATGACTGTGGGAGCTACGTTATGACATTGTATTACCTTCTGAAAGTGGTACTATTACTTATGTCAGAGCAGCTCGCTTTGTAGTCTGTACACATTCCTTAGTGGCTAGAAAGCTAATGATTTAAAGATCGTTTTATGTTTTAAAAGAGACTTCTGTGGATGCAATCAGGAAAACAGTGGTGGCCTTTTTGTCATCTAAACTTGTCTTGGACCTTCATTGAAGGGCCTGAGACACTAAATCATGTTTATGTCAAAGGAACTGAGTACCTAACCTCACTTGTTTGAGGTCTTGTACGAAAATTATTCATTATTGATGATTTGAAAAAGAAGGCACGTGAATCTGTAGTTAAAATGTACTAAAGACTGGCCCATTCTGAACGCTGTATGATGTAGTTAGTTGTAGAATGTAGTTTGTAACTACCCATCTATAAATAGCAGGCTAAACATAAAGCGTTCCAGCAACTGCTGTTGCTAGTTCTGGAAGATGTTCGGTAGGCAGACTGTAATTTATTATTAGAAATCACTTAGTCTTTGATCTGATAATCTTTGTGTCTTCAAAATAACTTCACTAAAAACAAGCAACAGCCAAATGATGATTGTTTTTCTTGATTTTGTCCCCATGGGTACTAACCCCTGCTTTCAGCCTCTGGGAGACTCAGAGTATTTCAACTGGAAAGTAGGAAGGAGGAAAGCGAAGTTAAAAAAACCACAAAAACCCCATGCTATAATCAGATTTTTATTAAAACATGTGAGCACCTTCTGGTTGGGTTCATTCCAAGGTGCAGAAGTATCTTTTGATGTGTTTGATAGTACCTGGGAAGGGAAAGAAGGTGACAAATCTCATCCACTGTAAGTATGAAAAATTAGGTCTAAGAATATGGCATACACATATGTGCATGTTCTTCAGATTCATGTCTGCCACCTGGAAAAATGTAAATCTGGTCATGACATTTGCTTGAGAGATGGATCTGAGGCCTGTAGGAAGATTGTGATGACATTTCTTGCAATTTTTTTTGGCACAAGAGACAGAACTGAGTTTTGGCTCAGAGCAACACGAGTGCATTGGTATGGCTGAAATGAGGTGGTGATGTTGCTACTCCCCATTCTGTTTGAAGTTGTTTGGCAGCATCTTGAGAGTCCAGCTGGCTGTAGGGATAGGCAGAACTCACAGGCATTACTTGGCTACTAGTTTGCCCATTCCTTACACATTCTGACTATCTTTCCCTGCTGAAGTAAGTTTTCTTCTAGGCACTCCAAAGGCTGAAATTCTACTTCCATAACTTTCCAACTTGTGTAGTAAAACTTTTGAAGGCTTAGCCTGGAAATGTCACTTTTCTGCTTGAGAAACCTTGTTTTTGGAATATCCAATTCTGGTGTGTAGTAGGAGGATTTATGCTTGCTGACAGAGGTAACTGCTGAGGCATGGCAAAACACATTTGCTTAAAATTTCAGCATTTTTTTCCAGGTAAAGAAAAGAAATAGTTTGAGTAAATGAAGTGAGGAATGTTTATGAATTAGATGTGATGTAAAGAAATGAATTTCTTACTCAGCAGCCTGAATTGCTGCAAATGTTACTATATTAGAACTGAATGTCATGGATGCCCTTGTCAATATTAAATCTTTGCTATAAATACTATTTCTTGCATATATGCTAGGAACATGGTGGACTCTTCAAAGGAATTGAACTAATCTGTAAGCAAGCATGGTCTTTAAAGATTGCATGTGGTAGTGTAGGCTATTCTTCTTAAAGGGAGTTAAGCAAATAACAGTTATCTTCTGCTAGAATTTTAAGTGTGAACTAGTTATTTCTTATTCATTTGCTTTCTGCTTCATGAATACTTATGATGTCTTTGCCACATGCCTGTGATATATTGGTTCCATTAGTCTTCCTGGTTAACTCAAAAGGCATCAACACTTGCAGTCTTAGCCAGCCTTCCTGCAGGGGACAGCCCCAGGAAGGTTACAGACCATGTTTAACTCAGTCTGTTGTCCAGTTCTAGCAGGTTATTTTTTGGACTGAGCATTATCACTCCTTTAGTGGTTATATAAACTCTGGGTACATCACCATTGCAAAAGCAATGTCATTTGGTGCTTTTCAGAAGTACTTAATACTGCAAGTGAATCAATAATAGCAGTTCTTGCTGTCTTTGGAAGGGATTTGGACAAAGGGGTTCACAATAAATGGACTAATGATAAAGTTTAGCTAGTCCTCTAAACTATTTGTCCTTAAAATTTTAAGTGAAGGAAGAATAAATTTTCAATGGGAGCTTTCAAATGGACACAATGTTTTTCATCAGAAGGGAAAAATCCTTTACTGCTTTATTCTATTGTGTCCAAATGTAAGAAAATTGATATTGATCAGCTCTGGGGTTTTTTTGGTCATTTTTATAAAAACAAAATGATAAACAATAAAAATATAATACTGCTTATCTCAACATTTTTTTTTCTCCTTGAACTTGTTTCTGTGCATTCTCAATTTCTGAGTTCTCATTCCCCAAAATCAGTGTTACTGCTCAAATGGTTGGTCCTTTTGCATGGAATCAATAACTCATTATTCTTCTGTTTTTGGTGTACCTATGTCTTGCTGAGAGATCAATTTTTCAAATATGAAATCCAAGTAGGAAGGATCGTTGGTGTGTTAAATGTGTCAGGTTGATGGGAAAGATTTTGAGAGGAAAAAGATCATTTCCATTGTGTGAATTTGCTTGGACAGAGACATTCCTGAATGATTAAAGTAGAATGTATTTATTGTTCTGATTGTGATCAAGCATAAGAAATCCTCTGGTATCCTATTCTTAGTGTTTTGAAGTGGATCATGCTGTAACTTTATTGTGGGGGTGGGGGGGAAAGCTAGGGTCTCTCTTCAGGAGTTAAAAAAATTGTATCTCAACTTTCCTTGCTTATTGCTACAGTACCTTGGTGCTGTCTTCCATTTGTGCTAATTTGCTGGCAAGATGATGTGTGAACACTTAACAAACCTAGCTTGAAAAATCTTTATTGAAATAACAGTTTGATTCAGGAAGGAGAGGTGGAATAATAAGCCAGTCTAAGAAAATTTATATTTAACTTCCACCTCTGTAGCTAAGTTTTTTTGTAACATATGGAACTGTGGTTTTCAGCTTCTCTTAACTTGTGACCCCTTATATACTTTTTTTTTAATGAGGATGATCAAGTTGATGAGTCTGAAGGCAGTTTTTTGGTGTATAACTTTCACTAAATTCACCCTGAATGCTGGGAAGTGGTTAAGGGGGAAGGAGTGTTGTGAGAGCACATCCTTGCAGTTGTGATTTACAGTTCTCTGTAAGTACGTGCCCAATGGTCTTAGGAACATAAAAGTCATGTATGGCTGGCCAGTTTTTAAGAGAAAGCAAATGAATGTGAAAAACAAAAATCAGATTATTATTAAGTGAGGCTTTAAAAATAATTAGATATGTGCTCCAAATTTGAGATTAGAGGCAGCAATAGTAGTTTACCTGTTATTCCAGTTGTGATCTTACTACCCTTTTGGGAAGGATCAACACTTATTCATAAGGTTATGTGGGTAAACAGGAGAGAGAATGTAAATAACTTGCAGATGGTGTTTGTGAATTTTGCCTTTTTTTCAGACTCAATTGTATTCATAGGTTTAAGAGTTGGAGATGTTTCAGTCAACTGGCAAAATTACTTAAACCAAAATCTTACTTTTTTTTTCTTCCTGTTTTCCCCAGTGTTATTATGTGCCATTATTTATTTGACATTCCTAGGAGGAAAATGCAGTATTTAAGTAAGGTGGTTCTATGAAAAGCTTGGATGTGTTTCTTGCCTTCTGAATGTGGTATGAAAGAGTTGACTGGCACTCCAGTATCTTACTACTCTGCTCTACCAGCTCCAAAGTACAAATCTTATATTTTTTTCTTACTAAAAGAACAATTTGTGTCTTAGGACTTAAACCTTAAAGATTTACCTTAAGGCTGTACAAAACTTGAGGGTTAATTGGAAGCATTGCTTGAGTCACTGGTCCTTTGAGCTGTACTTTATTTCTCACTGAATATGCAACGTTTGAATTTAAAGTCGGGGGGTTTTGTTTGTTTGTTGTTTACTGCCTAGGCTGTACCCCCTTAAGCCAGTTAAATTATTATCTTTTGTGTGTATTTCCAAGATGTTTGTAGGGTATGCTCTGTATCTTCTGTAGAGTTTAGCTGAGAAGGTGCTTTAAAGAACTGGCTTGTATTGCATTTTACAACCGATCACTGTTTCTGTGTCTTGTGAAAAGAGATTGGGATGAATTCAATCATTTCACACAGTGGATAATCCTATGTCATGATACAGATAGCCTTTCTAACAACTAAGTTTTGATTTCAGTGTATAAAGTTACTGGTAGATATCTCCAACATAATCTGTGTGAGTCGCTATCAGGCTCTGGTTTAGTTAGTGTTGGGTTTGGTTTTTTTGTGATTCTCTGTGCTATTTTTGTCGTTATGTTCTCATTTTGTGTCTCGCAAAAAAGAGGAATGCTATACTATCTTACTAATGAGAATGAACAAGCATTCATTCTAAAAATTCATAAGACTTTTGGGATTTGCAAGTGTTGTTTTTACACAACATGCTACTACAGTGCACCTAAATAACAACAAACAAACAGCTCTGTGAATTACACAATAAAAATGCCAGGTAATATTTTGTTGCTTGGAAATCCATTCCAAGGTCCATAGCTTTGTTGGATAGCTCGTACTGACTCTTCCAAACAGCTGTAACTTAGCTGTCTTCTGCAAGGACAGATATTGAAAGATCTTAAGGGAAAGTGGCTATTTGCTTATAAAACGTATTTCTGGCAATGCATCCAGGCAATGTTTTTCTCCATTCACCAGTGCTTCTCTATTCGTTTGTATCCACAGATTTTTTTTAGAACAGCAGCTGCTTGTATTGTGCCCGAGCTGCCAAAAGTCTCAGTTAAACACTCATGTGTGACACAGAAATTTCAAGAATGCTTATTCAGAAATGCTGTAGCATATTTTAACCTACAACCTGAACATCTTTGTATCTTGCACTAGTCCATCATTGAATACATTTGGAGTGTATAATCTGTGAGAGTGCTGGACCTTGAAGGTTTCAGATGGCTTCCTCTTTCCCTGTTTACAGTGATCTCTACTTACCTTAAATATTTCAACCCATAGACATGATTCTGAATCCTGTTTTAACATCATACAATTGGCCATCTTGAACAGTCTTTCAAAACATCAAAAATCCCTTGGATTGGAAACTCTGCTCCTAGAAGAGGAGAGTAGAGCAGTTCTCCCTTACTAAATTTGTATCTGAGAGCTGAAGGACATGAGGAGTAAGTGAGCTCATGCTAGGGAGAGCAATGTGCATTATGGTGGAGAGGAAGAAGTGATTTCTGCCTTTCTTTGGGGAAAGCTCATTGCAGGGTTGTCTGTGGGAAGCAGTGTTCTCTGTCACCCTGCAGTATTTGTATCAGCACAGTGTTGGATAAAATCTCTCCTCAAGGTAATAATTGACTGCAAGTATGGCTCTGCTCCAACTACCCCTGTGACAGGCACAGCAAATAAATTGTATCCTCTTGTCAGTGGCAGTAAGTGAACTCTTATGATCATGAGAGAATTTGACAAAAGAAAGATTTCTCCTTTTTCTCTGCAGGATATAATTGTTCCAAACAGATGTAACCATTACCCCCTGCTCTAAAGCAGGCCACAGTCCAGATTAGGGCGAAGCAGGGAACCAAGGATAAAATTCATGTTAAAGCATTTACAGAGGGTTTAATTTGCTGTTCCAGCTCAACTGAGTCCAGTGCCCTGTCCTGATATGCAATAGGGCTGCAGGGCATCACTGCTACCCCAGCAATTGCAGTTGTCAGCTCAGTTCAGAAAGAGACTCTCACACCAGGCTGATTCATGATCATCCAGGAGAAGTGAGCAGAAATTCTGGGAGAATTTTTCATTCTCCACCCAAGGACAGGACTTGTTCTGTTTTGTATGTCTTGCACTGAAAATATTTTAAATTTAACTGTTGAAATAGAATGCTTTTTAAGGTGAATTTTAAGTAACAAGCTTTAAAGTTCAAGGAGTGCCTTGCAAACACAGAAACTACAGCCTTCTCTGAAGGTTTTCCTTGAAATTTTATGAAGTTTGCAGTAATGTATACTTGTTTCCTAAAATTTGGAACCAATGCATCCACCTTGCTTTTCTTTCGGTGTGGCAGTTTGGTTTGTGTTTGTGGTTTTTTTTTCCCTTTGTTTTTTGTTTGTTGCTTTTTTCCTTCCTTAATAACTAAAAATGTTTTGATGGTGAAAAATCATAGACTCATAGAATAGCTTGAGTTGAAAGGGACCTTAATGATCATTTAGTTCCAACCCCCCCTGCCATGGGCAGAGATGCCACCCACCAGAGCAAGTTACTCAGGGCCTTTTCCAGCTTGGCCTTGAACACTTCCAGGGATGGGGCATCTACAGCTTCTCTGGGCAACCTGTTCCAGTACCATCACTGACATTTGAATGATGTTTCTGAACTAAACTGGACTGCACCTTGGGTAATATTAATTTTTGTATTTTTAATTTATTAGCCCTGTGTTTGACTTGTGCTCTCTTACTTCTTGTATGATTTTATTTTTTTAAAGTACTCTTCCAAGTGCAACAGCTGCATCTACGAACTCTTTAAAGAGTATTCAAGGCAGCCTTGTAAATAACTGTAATTGACTGTATTTGATCACTTTTTTTCCTGAGACATTATTCTGCAGAGTGCAGTAGTAGTTCTTCCAGGTAGTTCTCCTGAGGGCCAGTCCTGTGTCATGCTGATGTAGGCTGTTTGAGCAATGGTTTTCTGTATTGCAGGTATTCTGTGTGTATGCCAACAGAAAACGTGTATTCCCACTTTAAATTCACTAATTTACCTCTAAAGTGTTTAAACAAATCTAATGGAACTTTGACATCTTAAAAAGAATGGAGTAAGTTTTCTCTACCTGGTAATGGGACAATTCAACTTATAAAAGAGGATTATTTTTCCCCCTTCTGTAGTAGAACAGAATTATTTGTTTAAATGTGGTGTTTCTTTTAACCAATTTGTTTTGGAAGCTGGGCAAAGGCATAGTGAGAGCAGAGAACAAAACATAGGAGTAGATACCAAATATGTAAATATACTGAAGCCTACTGTTTCTTAAGGACCAGAACAACACTCTGGTTATGTGACCAAAATATCTCTGAAAAGTTATGACTGTTCCACCAATAGTTGAGAAAATCTTGTTAGATTCTTCAGTCCACTGAAGACTCGAAAGCGTAAGGACTCAGCTTACAGTTTGTAACTTGGCAGTGTCTGGAGCCAAGAAATCAAAGAGTGTCGACAACTCCCTTCCTTATCATTCTGTAATCTTCTAATCCCTGCAAAAGATTGACAGTCCAATTTAGGCTCTTTGAGATACATTTGAAGAGAAGTGTGTCATTTTTCAAAAGATGTGATTGCCTAAATCTTAAATATGTAAAAACCCAATGCCTCTGGAAATGAAATTCCTTCTGGATAAAAGAAACAGATTATCAGGGAGTATTATCAACATGCTGCATTTATTTTTAGAAAACACGATGTTTGCTTCCAGCAATGTGCAGTTATGGCCCCAGTACTAGTAAATATTTCCTATTATATATAAGGAAGGTTATTTGGTTTAGTGACAAATAGATTTAGTCAGATTCCTACCTTTTTCTTTTGTCAGATCTGTGCTGTCCAAAGGATAGGCATTGGGGATGCACTTGCCAAAACATGACTGCAGATGCTTTTGCAAATTAGGTTTTCCCAAAGTAATGTAACAGCATGAATCTGCTCATAAAAGTATTGCAGAAAAAAAGCAGAGCTTTATTCAAGTATGTGTACCAATAACATGTGCCATAAAAGATGATAATTTTGTCTTTGCATTGACATAAATCACTTACTGGTGAGCAGTACCTTTTTGTGAAAGTGGCATCATAAGAGTAGGCAATAACTGGTTGGAAAGGTCATTTGATAAACCAAGAACTTCAGGCATCTGTTTATTATTGACATTCTTCTTTCCTCTCTCAAACAGAAAACAATTTTCTTTCTGTCACTCTCAAATCTCCATATAAATTGCTAAGAGTAGCCAAATTACCTTGGCTTCAAGACCTGAGGGTATTTCTCCCTTTTTAGTCTGCAGTTTCCAGATCCTGTAAGGCAGAGCATGTGCTTCCATTTGGTGCACCCACACAATACAGACACAAATTTTTGTAAAGAGATTAAAACAGACAGGGAAAAAACACTTTTGGAGACATCCCAAGAAAACATGAACAAATCTGCTGGCCCACCCTGATTCTTCTCTTCAGCTAATTTGGCTTAATGTGCGCTCATGGAACACACGCACACATGTATTCTCACTCAGCTCATAAGACTGGTATTATTAATGGGGTTGTCTTGGCTCTGCTGATCTTGGAAGAGCTGTCTCCCAAAAGATCTCCTACTTTCCCCTCAATTAGCAGCTGAATTTTGGGCATTCCATGCACAACTCCTCCTTCAATCATCTGTGAAATCCATCTATCTCTTAGTGGGCTTTTAGGAACATATAAGCAGCTTGATGTTATCCATTTATGTCCACCAATTTCTCGTATCACCTCAAGTTGTTTCCCACATTAGGTAACTCAGTAGCCTAACTTTGTTGGCTCAGTAAGGTAACACTTGAGACAGGGACTAGTAATCTTCCTCCAACCTTAACAAGTTTTTTTCCCTTTCTTTTTGTGCCCACTTTTATGTATGATACTACAAGTTTTGGCTTAATTCCAGGCAGTTGTTGAAGAACATCTCCCACGTGAAGCTATCTGATCTGCACTTAAATGTATCAAGTAAATACCATCTGTATGTTGTGGTTTAGGAATGGTAGTCCTAAATCCAGTGCTCCCACTGAGACTGTCTGAAATCACACACTGCTCTCTCACACCACCCCACCCCTGCCTTCCCCTTCTCCTTCCCCCTGCAGCGGGGTGGAGTTGAGAATTGGCGGCACAAGAGGTGAATATTACAGGCTGAGAGAAGAACACTTTACTGGAAACAGCAATGACATAAGAAAAGGAACAATAACAGCCACAATATTAATAACAAAAGTGCACAAAAGAGAGGGTAGTTCACATGCAAAAATGCTCACCATGGAGCCTGAGACAATGAACAGTGGTAGACAGCATGAGGAATCCACAACTTCTCTGGGCAACCTGTTCCAGTGTCTCATCACTCTCAAAGTAAACAGTGTTTTCCCAATATCTAACCTAAACCTACTCTCTTCCATTTTGAAACCAGTCCCCCTTGTCCTGTCACTACATGCCCTTGTAAACAGTCCCTCTTCATCTTTCTTGTAGACTCCTTTCAGGCACTGGAAGGTTGCAGTTAGGTCACCTCAAAGCCTTCTCTTCTCCAGGATGAACCCAATTCTCTCAGCCTTTCCTCTCAGGATAGGTGCTCCATACATCTGGGTTTGCTCCAACAGGTCCATGTCCTTCCTGTGCTGGGACCCCGGAGCTGGATGCAGTCCTGCAGGTGGGGTCTCACCAGAGCAGAGCAGAGGGGCAGAATCCCCTCCCTCACCCTGCTGGCCACGCTGCTTTGGATGCAGCCCAGGACACGTTCGGCTTTCTGGGCTGTGAGTGCACATTGGTGGGTCATGTCCAGCCTCTCACCCACCAGCACCCCTCCAGTCCTTTTCACAGGGATGCTCTCAATCTGTTAAATCTCCAGCCTGTGTTGATACCAGGGATTGCACTCACCCAGGTGCAGCACCTTGAACTTGGTCTGGTTAAACCACATGAGATTCCTGTGGGCCACTTTTTGAGCTTGTCCAGATCCCTCTGGATGGCATCCCATGCTACAGGTGTGACAACCACACCCCTCAGCTTCCTGTCATCTGCAGATTTTCTGGGGGTGCGCTCAATCCCTTTGTCTGTGTCATGGATGAAGATATTAAATAATATCGGTCTACACAGACCCCTGCAGGACACTACTTGTCACTGTTATCTATTGGGACCCTGAGCCATTGACCACTACCCTCTGGATGTGACTGTCCATCCATTTCCTTATCCATCTAAAAGTCCATCCATCAAACCTATTTCTCTCCAAATTGGAGAGAGGGGTGTTGTGAGGGACCACATCAAAGGCTTTCCAAAAGGTCACATAAATGACATCTGTAGTCCTTCCCTAGCCCATGGATGTAGTCACCCTGTCATAGAAAGCCACTGGACTGGTCAGGCAGGAAGCCTTGGTGAAGCTCTGCTGGCTTTTGAATAACAGCATTGGAACAGAGTCTCTGGATCACATTTCATGGTACAGTGTTCAATATTGATACTTCAGGTTTAGTTTATGGGATCTGGATTTCAGGGGGAGATTTATTTAATATGCTGGGAAATCCAGGTGATTCTAAACCAAGTGCCATTTTGGCCCTAATATTGTTCTGTTTCATATATCACAAATTTAGACTATGCAGAACACAAACTAAGAAAATTAGTATCAGAGGAAATCATGGAATTTTTGATACTTCTCTTTTGGTTGTGAAGGGAAGGCTGAGGAAGGAGGCTTGAGAGAGAACAATTGGAGTAAATAGTCAAAAAATCAGTATTTTGTTTAAAAATAGTACATAATTATGTGTTTATTCTAAAAATATGAAAAATCTACATGACATTTAGTAAGTAAGCAAATTTCTTTCAACAGATGTGAGGATGCTCTTCTTCTAAATTGTGTAGCATTGTATGATATTGCTTGGCATTCAATATCTTCCTGTAATTATTACTGAGATTTGTACTTCCTTGCTTGTTTAGAGAAATTTTGTAGTTTATTTGTAAAACTTACTTATATTCTCGAGATCTTTTCAACAGCCTTACATATTATCATGCAAGCTTTATGTACCATATGACAGAAACCGCTTCTGAAGATCCACTTTTTCTTTCTTTCTTTTTTTTTTTTTATTTTTAAATTCTGGATCTTGAAAATCCCCACTGATGTATTCATGGGTATATGAATATTGCACAAAAAAAGTGTGATGTTGAAATGTTATCCTGATGGATAATACAGCACTTCCTCAGATTTTAAAAAGAGCATCTATTTTTCAGTATGGCTATGCATTTCCACAGATACCTATTTAGGAACAGGTGCTTTCTGTCTCTCTCTATCATCTACTCCCCTAAATTCAAGTAGCTGAAACTACCAGAGAGATAAAGGAAGATAATACTGTTTCAAACATCTTTTCAGCAGAAAAATGGGATGAGCCAAAATCTTCCCTGAGTTTGCTTTAATCTAGGGCTGCTTAACTACCTTTAGCTAGTTTTTGTTGAGGTTGGAGGTAGAAAAATTACCCAACTATTGCCTATGAACTTAAGTTAGACTTGACTCAGTTTCTAGCACAAAGAGCTAGGACATTTCCCTTCAAATTATTAATGTACAGAAAAACAACAATCAATACGGCTTTTTGACTCTTAATGGGGTAAAAAAAAATGTGCACATATTTTGTCACTAATTACATGTTTCTAGCACTTTAGTTTTCAACATATTAATTGCTTCAGTTTAAATATAACAGTTCTCTTAAGGATTTACTTCCACTTTGTGATCTTTTTTGAAACATTGTTGATTTGGGAATGTTGGATATTTGATAGAATAATGAAATTTCTTTTATTATTAAATTAATATATATGATAAAACTCACTTCCTGTAGCTTTGTCTGTTCACTTCTAAGCAGTAAAATACAAAATGAAACTGTAGATTCGCAGAAGAATGGACTTTTTTTTGTAATATATAAGTACAGGTTAGTTTTGGCATTGATTAAACAGGTTACCTAGAAACTCTAAAGTGATTTTTTTTTAAGATACTCCGTATCTATGTGCTTATGTTGCAGCAGAAATAAAGAACATATGTTTTAGAGAAATATGTCACTTTTCATAACGTGAACAAGGCTTTATTCTTATAGGCTGGAGAAAATTTCTGCCACAAGAGGGGTAAATAATTTAAATGGTTCTAAGAATATTTAGATGCAAAGATCCAGTACTTAACCTCTAATCTCCATCAAGTCAATGCAAACTGATCACTAAAAAATGCCAGATTCCTATGGGACAGAGATGAAATGCTGCAATATGAACATGCTATTCCATTCAGTGGGAACATTTCAATCTTCCTCACTGCAGAGGAACCACTCTATTTCTCAGTGGTCATGAATGGATAATACATGGGAGTATTCATATTCATTATTTAGGAAAAGAATGTTCATTGCTTTATGGGGAAATCTGAGCCACATCAGTTCGTGGATCAAGATAGGCATATTCTTGATGAGTTTTTTCAGGACATATATTTTTGAGAGAGCAACCCATTAAAGCAACCCTTCTGTAGTACTGCAGAATGTAAGTGTATTTATAGGTAAGTGTGGAAACACAGACATTAATAAATCAAGCTTTCCATTTACACTTTTAAGTAGGTGTGGTGGGTTGACCCTGGCTGGATGCCAGGTGCCCACCAAAGCTGCTTTATCTCTCCTTTCCTCAGCTGGACAGGGGAGAGAAAACATAATCAAAGACCCAGGGTTGAGATAAGGACCAGGAGAGATCAGTCACCCGTTACTGTCATGAGCAAAACAGACTTGGCTCAGGCAGATTAGGTTAATTTATTGCCAATCAAATTAGAGTAGACTAATAAGAAATAAAACACCTTCACCCCACCCCTCCCTTCTTCTGGGCTAAGCTTCACTCTTGATTTTCTTTACCTCCTCCCCTTCAGTGGTGCAGAGGGATGGGCAATGGGGCCTGTGGTCAATTCATTATGTGCTGTCTCTGGGTCCTAGTGGACAAGAACCTGACCCAGTAATGCTCCCTTGTAGCGAAGAAGGCCAGCAGCAGGTCAGGGGAGGTGATCCTTCCCATCTCTTTGGCCTGAGAGGGCTCAGGGGGAATTTAATATGTATAAATACTTGATGGGGGGGAATGAAGATGAAGCCAGGCTCTTCTCAGCAATGCCAGTGACAGGACAAGAGGCAATGGGCACAAATTCACACATACAAAGTTTCATCTGAACACAAGAAAACACTGTCCTGCTATGAGGGGAGCCAAGCGGAGTAACAGCTTGTGCAGAGAGGTTGTGGAGTCTCCATCTTGGACACACTCAGGGGTCAGCTGGACAAAGCCCTGGACAACCTACCCCAGCTGGCTCCCTTTGAGCAGGGAGTTAGGACTATATAATTTTGAGACGTCACTTTCTAACCTCAGTGATTCAGTGATTTTACCTAGTGCATCTTAAATTAGTTCAATTTACACATGCATTCAAAAGCTTTTTTTTTTTTACTTGATGAGAAATATTTTATTAGCAGAACTCATCTGAAACATGGAGACCAATTCACAAGAGAAATACTTACTCTTTTTTCTCTCTACATGCAATATTCTGAAAATGTAAATTATTTCTACAGACTTTTCTTTGCAGGACTTTAGTAGAAATGTTTCATCTGCTAGAGTAAGCTATCTAGAAAAATTAATGTGCATTTTTTCTCTGAATTTGTTACATTATTTACACGTCAAAATGTAGACTGGGTAACAACATGCAAAATACATGCAGTAGCTTGAACATTTCTCTGATTTTCATGCTTTCTTGCATGAAAAAACAAATAAAAAGAAATTAGATGATGATACCTTATATTCTTTCTTAAGAAGAAACAACATCAGGCAAAAATGTGCAAAGTGAAAAATACTTGTACAAAGATGGGGAATTACTCTTATTTCTTCTCCATTCTGAAGTCAAATGGTTAATTTATTGGGACAGATAGGATGGGATAGACAAAGGGATTTAAGCCAAAATGTAGAAATTTTGGTTAATCATAGCTTTGTTATTTATGTATTTAGCATTTCAAAAGATCCTGGGGACTTCCACACATTCATTGTGTAGATTTGTGTCAAAGACATAATTCCAAGTTATCAGCACCAGCCACCTTGAGGGCAAGATGTCATCAGTAACCCCTTTGGTTCTTTAAGATGTGTCATTCTCTTGCTACGTATGGCATTCAAAATCAACAGATGTGGCCACTTTGGAATACGTACAAGAGGAGCTGGCGGAGTACTAAAACTACAGGTTTAAGCTTTAAGAATAACATCAGTAGTTTACAGCCACTAGATCTGCCCCTGAGGAAGATACAGAAGGGTTATTTTTCCTTTTTGAGTACAGAAACTCTTACATTTTCACATCCTTATTTCTAGCAGTGCACAACTCTGTGCAGGTCACTTCTTGTGGGGCAGCAAGAAAATACCTTTCACTGGGGACTACTCAAAGAGCTAGGTGCTGGTTTGCAGGGTGACAGATATTTTTAATGCTGAATAAAGAGCAGGTGTTTTTAGAGTAGAAACATAAATCCCAGGAATATTATTGTTTTAAAAGGACTAAAAGAAAATAGAGTATTTCCTGAGAAAGCTATTGGTCAAGAAGGACCTGTTGGTCAAGCATCCACCTTACTTTCCAAGATTTAGCTTAATTAAAATGGACATACAGCAATTAAAGCTTTTTCAGTTGTGTTTTGGTTTTAGATCACCATATTCTAGGTATGGGAGTCATAAACAGAATTTCTTGGACCCAATTACCAATTAATTGGCAATAAAAGTAGCTACAGGGAGAAGAAGAATTTCTGAGGGGACAGGAGGCTTTTCTGAAAAAATAAGCACCTAGTGAGAAACACATGAAGAATGTGATACCTCATTACTGCTACTGCAGTTAATATCGATATTTTAATTGGCTGTATTAATAGCTAAAATTTATGGCACTTATTCCAGGGTCTAATTTTACTTGCAGTTATAATGAATAAGAGAGTTCTTGAAAGTGGTTTTTAGCTGAAGGTTTCAAAGGAGACACCTTTATGCCACGTAGATTGATCAACAGGACAATCACTCACTGAACAGAGTTTAGCATTAAGTCCAGTCTCTCCAGCTATGTGAAATGAAATATCATACAATAGTGATTGGCTGTTCTCTCTAAATGGAAATAGGTTTCTCAGTATTTGCATGGTTTAAGCAAAATGATGAAAATAAATTATGCATAGAGCTCATGCCTTTTCAGAGGTAAAATAAAAACTGAAGAAAACAAAAACAGAAGTGGAGAGAAAAAGCAAAACCCCAGGGAAAAAATAATTCACTAGCAGATAACCTGCCTAAAGTTTTCACAAAAGTTTTCAAGTTAAAATGCATTTACCATTAACAAAGTAATTTTTTTTTCTTATTGTACTGTATAGATACAATAGGTCACAATCCATTAGCATTAAGAGTTGTGTGCTTTGTTTTTTGGTTGAAGTTTGTAATGGCTGTCTTAAAATGATTTTTGAATATATGACTGTACAGGTCTTGTCTGGTAAATGAATTTAAGATTACCTTAGCTGGTTGGTGCATGGTGCTAATAACACCACGGTGATGAATTTGATCCCTGTACGGGCCATTCACTTCAGAGTTGGACTCGCTGATCCTTTCGATGAGTCCCTTCCAGCTCAGATGAGTCTGTGAAAATTGTTTTGGCATCATTATTCTCTATATGTTTTATCTTTCAGGGTAGTGTTTGCATAATTGCAAAAAGCTTGATTGATGGTTGTATTTTTGCTTTCTTTTTTGCAAAATGTCCAGCCCATCCAGATGCATGTGGATGTGTGCATATTGTGTGTACACAAAAAAAAATATTTCATATGGTAAATACGGTATCTGTTGTTAGACCTTCAGAAATCCAGGCTTTTATATTTGAGCAGCCTCCTTTTCATAAAGTGTTTGGTTTTCTGAAATAAGGTACACTTTGTTCAAAACACCATGTTTTTGTTTTTGTTATGTTTTTGTAAAAAGCTTTAGGATCTGTGAAGCCATGGCATTGGCTCAGATGACTTGAATGCTCCTTCTTTCTACTCTGACTGCTGACTTTTCTTGTAATTTGCTGGCTTAAAGGATACTTTATCTTGTCCTTTAAAATTACTGTGATGATGAGGATACAGAATTTCTAGAAGTATGTTGTGATGGTAGCAATTTAACATCTTTAGCCTGATTCACCTTAAGTTTTGTAGTCCTACCTAAAAAGGTGATATTAGTACTTGGTGGCATTTTATTATGATTTTGAAACGTTGAAGGAAATGGAAATGAAAGGTCATTTTAATACAGAGCTCTCGAATTGTAGGCATTGCAATCATCAGAGACAAAGCTCAGTATTCTCTGTGTAATGTAGATAGGAAGAGATAATAGTGAGAAGACATTTCTCCACAAAGCCATACTGGGTGCTCGCACTGCCTGTGAATCTTAATATTGCAAGATAATGTTTCTTAAAAAAAAAAAAATAAGAATTGGATTTTTAATCAGAAGTATTGAATGAATTGTTAGCCTATTTCTTATATTATTATGGGCCAAATGCTCTCAATTTTTATGTGCCTAATGCTCTTGGTGTTTGATCTTTCTGCAGGTAAAACTGAGATATAATTGTGGAGAAGTAAAAAAACCTC
This sequence comes from Monarcha castaneiventris obscurior, assembly GCA_026261815.1. Taxonomy (NCBI): domain Eukaryota; kingdom Metazoa; phylum Chordata; class Aves; order Passeriformes; family Monarchidae; genus Monarcha; species Monarcha castaneiventris. The sequence continues at coordinate 3,031,609 of JAMPIT010000388.1, read as the reverse complement.
TCACTTTTGAAACAAAAGTTTTTTAATTAAAAAAAATTAAAAAGAAGAAACTTCTGACATAACAGAGAAATTTAAAGTCAGTGCACCAGTATGGTTAATTTAACAGTGTGAAACTCACAAATTGGAGCCTGAAATGCAGAAATTGTTTGCCCACTGTTCCTCCACAAGTATTTGTATGGATTGAATTAATGTTATTACTGAATTCACTTTGTAGTTCTTACTCCATTTATTAGTCAGAAGTGTTATGTGAAATCTGGGCAGCATACATACTTTAGTGTCTCAGTTTAAGCCATAATAGAGTAGAATCTCTTTAATCCCTACCAAGAGGGTGAGCAATATGCAAATGGACCTAAGGACATTATATTCATTTATTCCTAAAACTAGGTTTTATGAATATTGAGGCTGTGTAGAGTAGCTTCAGAAACTTGTTAGTTAGCCATTAGAAATTGGTATTAGTTGTTGAGATGATTTCTTGACTGAGAACGTAGTGAAGCATTAAGTTCATTGGATTTGAGCACCTTGACTTTGTCTTGCAGTCTCCAAGAGTCCAGGCATTCCTGTGTTAACCCTGCTTCAGTAGCACAGAATTTATTGTAATAACTAAGACAGCTGAAAGTCAGATTTGGTATTACTACTTTCAAGACAAGGTGTTAGCTCTTGTGTCTTCTCTTGAAAACCAACTTTTTGTCAGGAGGAGGGGTGGTGTGGTAAGTAATGCTAGAAAGGCAAGGTGCATGACTTGATCTTCATGAAGAGAGAGTGCTACACTAAAGGTACTGAATCTCAAAGTACAACCTACAAGCAGATGTCATTGTAAAACCTGAAAATGCCATTTAGGGGGTTTTTCTAGTTGCTTTCAGAAAACCTGTGAAGAGATAAGATGGAGTATCATGGTTTGGTGTGAAATGACCTCTCAGGTTTAATGTAGCTTTGTAGAAGTGCACCCAAATAGATGTGCAAGGAGCAGTGATTTCTGTATCTCTCTGTAACAGGATGTAGAATGCTGAAAGGATGTAGGGCTGTCAATAGTTAGCATCAAGTTAGGCAAGAATGAAGGACAAAGGTATTTGAGGATCACTGAGTGCTCAGAAGTGACTGAACAGGCACATGACCTTGAGTTAGTGCAACAGAAGCCAGCCAGCCATTTCCATATTCCATAGGCATGTTGCTGTCTTTCATACCACTCTCCCTTGGTAGCAATGTGTATAAGCCTAACACATTAAAAAGTCTGATATGGGAGCAATATAATCAACAATAGGAGAAATAATTTTTTTTTTTAAATTACATTGTTCAGTTTATTTTAATTTGCTGTAGTGTGAAAAACAAAACGTCTCAAATAAAACTGAAAGAAAGAATAACATTTACATAACTGTGTCCTGGATTTAAATCACTTTTCAAGGAACAGGGAAGATTTAGTACTTACAACAGACGGTTATCAAAAGGGATGTAGAGAGGGAAGTTATCAAGTCAGGCTGGAAGAAATGCTGCAGAAGGGAACTTGGTGCAGGTGAGCAGTGAAGTTGCCTATTAACAGCCCCAAACTGGTTTTTTATGAGTATCTCAATCATGCCTTTGGGGATGGGCAGCCATTTCCTTGACTTGTGAAGTCTGTTGGAAGGATAAAGAGGTATGCAGCTGGCTCTGGCTCTCCTTCTCTCTTTAGGGTGTGGAGCACTAGTTCAAGATGCAGGAGTCTAAGCTTTGGCTGTTTTTTCCTTCTGCCCACACACAATATAGATTGGTAGTCTGTGCTCTCTAGCTCTTTGGCTTTAGTCTGAATAAAATGCTTGAAAACATAAATTAGTTTGGGGAAGAATCTGTGTCTCCTGTTGAAGCTGTGCTGTTTTTCAGCCATGACTTCAAGGTTTATGGACCGGAGACAACAGAGAGAGAGAGAACTTTACTTGTAGCCTGCTCATGAGGGTATCCAAGTGCTAGAACAAATCTAAGGCTACCAACATGGCTTCTGTGGTGGGCTTTTTTTGTGGCAAATATAAGGACTTCCTGAAATATGGCACTCATCTTTACCATCTTCCTCCCTCTGTCACCCTTCTGCCCTGGACCTCAATATCATAAAACAACCCACGTTCTGCCAGCTGTTGGAAGGAGAAAGAAAACAGTATATTTTTGTGAAGTTGCTGATAAATACCATTATATTTTTCGATGCATTCCACACAGTTTGCATGGTGTCAGTAAGTCAAGTTATTCACATTCCTCTCCTGTAGAAGGTATAAGGAAGGTATATCGTAGCCTTAGACATGAATGTGGGAAACTGCTGAAACAGAGGATTATATCTGCCTTTTTGTTGGGGCAGTACCACACACATGCCTAACTAAGAATTTAAACAAAAAATTAAGAATGTGTTTGTGTGCTGCCCTTGTGAAGGGGATGCTTTCCTGAACAATGAGTGTTTCTATTGATAACAAGTCATGTTGCTCAATATAGCTTCTTATTAATTCCAAATTTAAATGGGTTTTCTTTTTTAACTCTGCTATCTCCTTGTTAACTGTGTTTCTAGAACAGTTCTAACAGTTCTAAAAAATTTAGAAGTATTCAGAAAAGTAGGGATGGCTTACATCCGTGTGGTGCTGTAGTGCATAATCTAGACTTAAAGTACCAAGCTGAATTTCCAGTTTAAAACCAGTTCTACTGATGAATAACACTATCATAATTTTACCCCTGCATATGGAAATGGCTCTTCTGCGGAGTTCAGAACTGTTTGTCTATTCTTGAGTTTTCAGTAACAATTTTTAAATGAACGTCTGGCTACTCTATGTTTGAACTGAAAGTTTCCCAGAAACTTTGTGATGCACGGTATTACTTCATTCACATTTTCCTTTCTCTTTCCTTCCATGCTTCTTTTCTTCCACCTGTTCCTTCCTTTTCAATCCCCACTAACCTTTAAGTTTCAGACTAATCACAAAATTAAAATTTAATTTTGTGGTTAGGGCATCTCTTCTTATTAGCACAGTAGAGACTAGGAACTGCCTGCTTCTTCAAGAGTTCACATCTTGTACACTGTGGCAATTTGGAGGCATAGGACTTTAGCCAGCTGTAAATGTAACATCCTGCTTGTGTCTTACTGTGACTGCTACAGGAGGCTATATTCAGCATTTCCTATTGCAGTATATTAAATTCATGCCCTTTTGTTCTTTCAAAGTCTAGGATATGTGTGGGTTTTTTCCCAAGTAATGCAGATTTGTTTGGTTTCTACTGGGTACATTGGATGGCATTTATTGCTGCCTGTGTAACTTTTTCCTTTACACATATTGCACGTTTCCTCTGTGCATTGCCCATACCTAACACTAATCAACTGATTTTTAGAGTGGTGTAAGAGGGAAACAAAAAGTATGTGCAATAAATCTTTAAAGGTTAATATTGATTGGAGCAAACTATTTTAAAAGAGCTGAATCGCAACAATTAATTAATTTGAAACAATGAGCTTTCCTAAAGACATGTTCTAAAAACAAATCAGTAGATCAATACGGATCCTAAAATTCAAGTAATGCACTGAAACATCTAAATCACAATTATTTCTACTGTTTGTCCTGAACAGATTGGCAGTGATTGCTGTTGAGGAGTAAAAGCCTGCCTCCAAAACCTGATGAGCATTTTGCCTCTGACCTCAAAAGTTTTGTGGGCGTAGGAAGTAAACACCAAGAAGTTAATGACTTGTCTGTCCAGGGAATAGAGAATAAGACTTGGGATTATTCTCCCTCCTGGTGTCTGTCATAAAAATACTCTTCCTTAATGTTTGAAAATTGCTGTCCTTCTCCTGTTGCATCTTATAAAAAAGAGATATTGCAGTCTGAGAGCACTGCATAAAGGACTATTTTGTAGTTTCCTCCTCTAAGACCGCTGTGAAGAGACGTGTTGCATGAGGAGGAAAGAAGGACTATTTCTGGGCAGTTTTGCCAGGGTGTAAGGGAGTCTAGAGAAATTCATAAATAACCATTATACCAGCTTTCTTTGGCTGTTCTGCACATATGTTGCAGCAGTTGTTTCCCAGAAACCTCTCTGGACAATTTCTTCCAGAGACATGAGGCAGCTGTAGGTGGCCCTATTTACTGACACTGAAATCTGCAAATGGAAATAAGTTGTTTATGCTTTTTGTTTCTTTAAACAAAGGTGGAAAAAAGAAGCAGGGGTAGACAGCAGAAAATGGAAAAAAGCCATTGTGCATTGCTTGCTGTTCTTTAGACTGTTATATGATGCTAAACAATATCCCCTGACAGAACTTGAACAGGGGCTGAGATTGTTATTAACGATCAGTACAGGATATTTGAATGTTTAGCAATCGATGCTGAATATTAATTTTGTTCAAATTACACCAAGAATGTTTTTCTTCTTTTCATTCCCGAGATAAGTTGTACATCTTTTGTTATCCTGGCAATAAATAATTTTGCTGCACATTGGGTTGTAATTTTACAGTTGCTCCGATGTAATTTATTTACTTTTTAAGATGGCACCTTTCCTGGGGAGGTAATTGAGTAATTTGTTTTGAATAAGTGAAATTTATTTTCAGCCATGTGTCAATATAATATATGTATTCAGGGAGATAAGGACCTCGAGTGTAAAGCTTGCCATGTAAAAAAAAAATCATATTCAGTCTCTATGCTCCTTTAGAACTCTTCTGCAATGGTGCTGCAGTACAGTGTAAGCTGTAAGACATCATCTAGTTTTCTGTAAGGTATAGGTAAATGACACTAAATGAGCCCCATTTACCAAAGGGAAGTACCACCATGATAATCCTCCCTAATATGTAGAAATTCAGACTTAACTCCCAGTCAAATAAATTCACAGCAATATAATATTAGGGAGAATGATTTTTTTAGAACTAGGTTGCAGACTGATCTGTTAAAATAATATATTATACTAAAACAGTAAATGCCATATGCCCATCAAGGCAGTTGAATATTCATATGTCTCAGTAGTGCCAAAGGTGAAGAAAAAACATGAATGTAGAAGGGCATCAAGAATCAGACAAAAAGATGAGCTAGGAATGCCATAGTGTGTGTCGCTCTAGTTATTGCAAACATTGGCCAACAAAGAGATACAGAAAATCTCACAGAGAGTTATCCATGAGATCTTTTAAGCTGTTGTGGAACTGCTTTAACAAATGCCTGTTCAATATTTGGCAAATGAAACATTTCTGTCAGGCATGAGCAGAAGTGATTCTGTTGAGATTATCACTGTAAAATAAATACATTTTATTCCTCCCCCAACTGCTTTCATTTTCAGCATCTATTTACAGAAAAGAAACTACAGATGGAGAACTTCATCATTTAGGCCAGTCAGGTGCTATTTAGGGCTAGTTGCTTACACAGCCAGAAATATAAACTCGTTGGTGTTCTAGATCTCCTAGTACTGGGCTGCTTCATGATGGATACCTAACCTGAAAATGTCCTTCTTAATGATTCCTATTTATGAAGAGTTAGCATCTGGGTATATTCCTGGCTTCCCAACAGTCTTGAGCATAGAATCTGCCAGTACATAACTTCTGGTTTTGGGTTTTTTTTTGTTGTTTACTTGAATCCATATAGTTGGGAATTAAAGAGGAGCTACAACTAACTAAAACCAGTTCTTTTCAGATATCCTAATTTTCTAGTCTCACATTTCAGATGTGGTTGATTAATGCCTGTAGCTATGTTTCTTTCACCTGAAACTAAGTCATAGCTGCACACTTCCAGCTGTTGTAAACTAAGTTAAGTACAGTCACAGTTTTGTAGTGAATTAGGATGTGCTGAATCATTGGTGATTAAACTGTGCTGGAAGCAAACTATCATCTCTCTGAAAGTCTCTTGTAGCAACAAGGGTATCATACTGACAATATAAATGGAGACCCTAATATCCCCCATGAGGGTGGTTTGCTTAGTAGTGGCATATTTCAGTGACTGGAGTAGACTGAATTTTCCTACCTTTCTTATTTGTAGGCAGGTGGGGAGGTACCTCCCTACAACGGAGTCACTGCAAAACTACATCAACAGTTAGATCTGGCTTTGAGAAACAAACTATCCATTCTGAGGTAACGATGATGTTTAGTCCCATTTAAAATTGTTCAAAGCATGTATTTCCCTTTGGGGAAAATGGGAAAATCCTCTCATTATATTTTCACTTGATAGGTTGCGCTTCCTTGTTGTGTACACGTTTGTACATGTGTTTTAATAGAAGTACTTTAATAGGAAAATTGAAACTTCTGGTTTCAGAAGGAAATGTATCTTGCTGTACTGGCTCTAGGTACTAAGGTTTTGGTAGTGGGGAGGTGGGAGCTGCAGGAGTGGCCTCTGAAGGAAGATATCAGGGTCTGCTCTGTGCTGGACACAGCTGGTTCCAGCCCTCTCCGTAATGGACCCACTAGAGAACACAATAAGCCCATCAGCCACAGGGGGCACTTCTGGGAAAACTTATGTAAGACAGGTCAAGAGCAAACAGAAGATCTGAGGGTGGAGCTGAGATACAATTTGTATGTTGAGAATTATCTTAGCATGGATGTACTGGCAGTTTGGGAGGGTAGAGGACTGTGAATGCTTGTTTGCCAAAAGATTTTTAATTAAATCTATTTATCAATTATCAATAATATATCAGCTCTGCTCCTCTTAGATGTTGTTGTATTTCTTTGGTGAGGACTTAACATAACCTTGTACAGATTGTAAATAAAGCTAATTAGAGTGGTGGTTTGTTTGTTTGCTTTTTTAATGCTTGCCTTTCTACCAAAGAGAATTAACTCATTTACTATAGTACAGGAAGGCATATGGATGGTTCACACATTTTTTTTTTCTCCTTCCACAATATATTATCTTGCCTTCATCAGTATTTTGAGTAACATTTTTGTGACACCTCTGCTTCAACACCTTCCACATACACACAATAAACCAGTAAACAAAATCACTATGAGACCACAGGGCAAGAAAACACCTTGGTAAGTACATATTTACTTCACAATTATGAGCTAACTATATGGAGATACTGAAGAATTTCATGCTAGTTTTACTAAATTATCATATGATTAGGCAGGTAAATTGACATCTGCAAAGTTGTCTGAATGCCAGGCAAGCCCAGCAGCAACATATTGTATAAATTCACATTTTAAAAGCATGAAGCTCAGTCCCACAGGTCTGCTATTCAGTTATTGTTCCCAATCAAGCTGTCAGTATTATTTGGTGCGATTCAGGTGCTTATATGTACTAACATTGCTATATTGTCTCATTCTGAAAGCAAAAATGATTAGTATACATCTAAATATGTAAAATAGGATTACCAATTCAAGTAATTATATGCTAGTATACATCACCAATAAAACATTTAACTCCAGTTCCCATCCTCATTTTTACCTCCTTATTGACTTTTATTTCTCCCTTCTTGGTCCCATTACTTATCGCTTTCCTTTTGTGAATTAAAGTTGTATCATTTTACATGCAATATCTTACTGTTATGAAAATTATGCATAACAGCTTTTATCTCTGAGATATTTAATCACAATATTGTGTATGCAGCATAAGGACATTTGTGCCAAAGTCTCAGAGAACTTTAGAGATATCAATAGTGATTTCTAGCCTTTTTCCCTCACCAAACCAGGGGACTGGAAGACAAAAGTTAAAGTTAAAAATTATACTGTCATATATATATCAGGCATTGGTCCTGCCTGAGGGTCCGTCAGCTGTGATTGTTCAGATGTGCATGGAACTCAAAGGGGTCTTCTGTGAGAGCAAGATGTAATGCCATAAGAGGAAGTAAACAAGCTTCCAACAGGGATAAGGAAGACAATCATATTCATTATTCAAGCATTGTCCCAAAAGGCCACAAACTCCTCATGCTTAGTCCTCATTCCTTTCATTGAAGACCCTCCTTGCCAGCTAAAGGCCATTGAGCTCAGTTCTTCAGTTTGCTACTAAGGGGAGGCAACCCACGTACCTGAAGAGGGCCAGCCATGTCTAGTGTTAAGCACTCAGATTAAAAAACCTATAGGCCCGCCCCATGAGTGGGTTCTTTTCCGTGCAGGGGTGTTGATCTGCTGGAGGAGTAGCAAGGCTCTGCAGAGGGACCTGGACAGGCTGGAACAATGAGCAGAGGCTGACTGTATGAGGTTCATACAAGTTGTATAACGCAAAGTGTTGGGTCCTGCACTTGGGTCAGAACAGCCCCAAGTCTGCAGTGCTGCAGACTTGGGTTAGAGTGGCTAGAGAGCAGACCAGCAGAAAAGGACCCCGGTGCTGCTGATTGACAGCAGGTGGAACATGACCCAGCCGTGTGTCCAGGTGACCACAAAGGACAGTGGCATCCTGGTTTGTATGAAAAATAGTGTGGCCAGCAGGACCAGGGAAGTGATTGGCCCTCTCTACAAGGCACTGCTGAGGCTGCACTTCAAGTCTTTTGTTTCGTTTTGGGCCCCTCACTACACCAAAAACATTGAGGTGCTGGAATGTGTCCAGAGAAGGGCAATGGAGCTGGTGAAGAGCACAAGCCTGATGAGAAGTGGCTGAGGGAGCTGGCGTTGTTTAGGCTGGAGGAAAGGGAAACCTTATTGCTCTCTAAAACTATCTGACAGGAAGTTGTAGTGAGGTGAGTTTCAGCCTCTTCTCCAAAGTAGTAAGTGATAGGTTGAGAGGAAGTGCCCTCAAATTATGTCAGGGAAGTTTTAGTTAGACGTTAGGAAAAATTTCTTCATGGAAACAGAGACCAAGTTTTAGAACAGACTGCCCAGAGAAGTGGTGGCATTGCCATCCTGGAAGGGTTCAGAAAATGTGTGGGTATGGCACCCGAGGACATGGTTTAGAGGTGAACATGGTGGTGATACTAGCTGATGCTTGGTCTTGAATTTAGAGATATTTTCCAACCATAATGGCCCTGTGATTCTATTGAAATACAGATGAGTGACAACTGCAAACCCTTTTCCTTCCCATGTGCATTTTCACTGGGCATATAGGCTGCTTCTTCTGACATCTACATAAATCCTCTTTCATTATTACATTGGGCAAACTGGGAATCAGTTCAACCAGCAGCTCTCAGACAGGACTGGCAGTTTTGTCTTTCTTGGGGAAAATGGCTGTGTTGGTGTTTCAGTGTAACATATTCAATAACTGCATGTGCAGAAGCAGGGTGAGGAATAAAACTGTTGGGATGAGCGATGTCTGAAATCACTGGCAAGTCTGTGAACAAAGGGCCTGCCAAATGGCATTCTGGCATCAAGTCTGATACCCACTACTCTTTGTTGTTCCTTGTTTATGGTTCTTCTCTGTATGATATATTAACTTTGTGATTGCCAATTTGATGCATCTGGTGTTCACCCAGGATAAAATTATTTTTCCCACACCTGTTAGTCTGGAGAACAGTTTACCTGTACAGAATATCTCCTTTGAATGGCAATCCTCAGATTATTTCAGTGGTTATATCAGAAATCAAGAAGGCTAAGATAAGAAGGAGGGTTTGACCAGTGGAAGAACAGTGGTACTGTTTCCAGTGAATCCAGCTGAGAGCATCTGGTGGACCCGGCTGGACTACTATCTTGGGCTCAGATGGAGGAGTTTAAACTTTGGCACAATCATCTGCAGTGTTTATTCAGTATGGTCATCATAAAACCATAGTATGGTTTGGGTTGGAAGGGACCTTAAAGATCATCCAGTTCCAACCCCCCTGCTGTGGACAAGGACACATTCCACTAGGCCAGGTTGCAGGAGACTTCCACAAATTCCCAGGGAAATCTACATTCCACTACTGACATTGGTAAGCTGCAGAGTTTTCATACTGTACAGACATGACACACGCCTTTAGAGTCACATCAGTCTTCAGGATCAGTATGTAAACTGATCAGAAATTTGAAAAAGGAGGAGCAAAGGGGAGTGAATCATATTCCTGAAATGAAAGTGCAATTTTTGCTGAAAGCTTCTACACCACTGAAAAGGCAACCAGGTTTTTGTTTATTTTCATGATAATTTCGGATTCTGTAATAAAGCACAGCAGGTAGGTTGGTTCTGCACAGATTTCAAAAGATGTTCCTCTGCACAATAGAGCATATTTTTAAGCAATGGAGCTTTGTATAATGTGATTACTTCCATAAATAAAACTGCTAAATGTCTATTTTAGAAGTCATTCAACTTTGAAAGAGGTTAAACAAGATATACTTGTCAATTGTACATCTGCAGAAGGGGACAGATAGCAAGTGGGCATATGTGAAAATTCCCACAAGGTCTAAGTAGTAATATTTAAAGGAACTTGCAAGATGAAATGAAAAAGAGAGAATCTGTGCACCAATTTCCCGATTTGTCTCTGTAATTATTATGGCCTATTTGCTGACTCTACAGGATATTTGAATGATGTTTCATAGCTGCAGAAGGCAACTTATTTGATGATGATTTCAGACATTTTCTAATATGGGGACTGGATGTCATCTACAGTTCTAGCTCATCTGGACCTTGTCCTGCAGCTTGTCTTCAGAACATTGAATCTCTTGCTGTGCCACATTGGAACGAGTTGGTATTTTAGTACAAGAGAAGGAACTGTTATTCTAGGATATGTAAGTCGCTGGGTTTTTTTACCAAATATCAGTTAAATATCTTACTACTTTACTCTTATCTTCAGCAAAGTATGCTTGCAATAATTTAGGAAGCTGTTCTTAATTAATTTTAATTAGGAGGATCTGTACTGTGTACTAAATGTGAAAAAAGGGAAAGATTGGAAAGGAAGAATTTCCTCAAAGTGCAACATTCTGCTTCTAGTTCTACAGTTTGCATCTATCACTTGAAAAAATAAAGGCTACCTTCTGTACAGAACTTTTGTCTCAAATGGTATATACTTAATAAAATATATTTGTAAAATTTAATGTATTTAATCTACAATGTAGAAATTAAAGATAACTTCAGCTCTAAGTCCTACTTACATAGCTATTTCCACTGCTGCCTTGTTCTGCATTGCAACTAGGCCACCCTATCCCAGCTATCTGCTTTTCTTGCTCCCATACTGAATGCCTACTCTGCTCCCAGTGGGCTGTTGATTGCCTATCCTTCCATTTCCTTTGTCCTTACAGTAATACCATGACTAACTTAATAATTTTGGGTGCAATTTTCTTCAATAGCCACTGAGTTGTGTCAGTACAAGAATTTTCACTGATTCTCTTGCCATTGTTTTTCTTTGTTAGTCCCCTAATTTACAGTTGTGCATTTTTACCTTATTTTTTCCCAAGTGCTCTGGTCTTTCTGTGGTGATTGCTCTTCTGACTTGATATTTGGAACACTCCTCTGACTCTAATTTTACTCATCCTGCATGGGTTTCATCAGCTTTCATAGTTTCTCATGGTTTTTGTCTTCCATCCCCATTGTTCATTCCTCCTGTGATAGTTAGTCAGTAACAATGCTCAGGTGTCAAAGTTGTTTGACATTGAAGGTGCAGAGGTGTGTCCCTAGGATACTGCAGCTCTGTGACATAACTTTGAATGCCTCATTAATTACTTGGCTTAAGTAAATTAAAGCAGCCCTGTAGAGGTGAGATGAGCTGTCTGAAAAGTCACTCCCTATTTCCCATTTTTTACTCAAAAATGTTTCCTTAGGGAAAGATGTGGAGTGCCTGACTTTTTTTCTTCCTTTGCCGGTTGAGCAGCAGTGTATAGAATTGAAAAAGTCAGTGTTGATTCTGGTGTCATTGTTTGCAGCACAGTGAACAGAAGTCATTGCTCTCATCACCTGTCACTGCAATGTGAAATTACACTTTTTAAAAATTCATCTGTCCAGCCACAGTCGCCAATCTGTGGCTACTTGAAACCCCCTTCTATTAGTTTGTGATTGTCTTGGGTATTTCACCATGGATTTTGGTGTTTGGGCAAAGATCTCCTTTTCTCTTCTCTCCATTTTTTCACTGTTCTCTCCCTTTTCAAGTCTCAGTTTATAAACTTCCTACTATAAAGCATAAAATGTTAACAGAAGACCGAGCATAGCATTAAGAACTAGATGACCCCTTTGAATTTAATGTCTGTGAATTGTACATTAAATGTGTTCAGTGAGAGACAAACTAGCAAAATGCCTTGCTTTTCACCTGGGTGTTTTGCATGTGCATGTGAACCTACTTTTCGAAACGGTGCAGGAGAGTAGAGCCAACGTTAGGAGGGTGAAGAGGTTCTGCATACAGACACTAGAACCTTACAAATGGTGCTAGGGCTTAGCCAGTCTTGGCCAAAGCCCCAAAAGGCTTCGGTAATATAATACAAGTGTAAAAGAAAAAGAAGTCATGCAATTTTTGTTAAAAGCTGTAAATCAAGGCAGTATCTAGCTGCCACCTCCTTTTTCGCTAATTGTGTTCGTTAGCAAACGTCTGAGCGAGGTTAATACCTCTGTTAATAGTGATCTCACTCACAATGCATAGTGAGCTTCAGAGCTCTGAAACTGCAAAAACTACTCAAGCCCACGCAAAGGGAACAGTGTCTTGCACCTGGCATATTATCCTGCCATGGGTACAACATCAGGCAGTTCAAAGAATGGATAACAGGAGATATCAAATCTGCTTTTAGGCACCACAGCTGAGAAACATTGCACTAGTTATGTCCAATAGTGTAAAAACCCAACTTGGTATTATTTTTTCTTTTCAACAGAGCAAGTGTTATGTATCTAATTATTTCTTACCTCTTTGTTTAATTTTCTTTATTAACAAAACGAGCAGGTTTTCTGCATAAATAATAAGAATATAAATTAAACTAATACAAATAGTTTTAATTTGAGGAATTACAAAGTCAGTACTTCATCAAATGACAGAACTGTAATATTGAGGTTTGCAATATTGGAGCTGAGCACACAGATGAACATGTTCCACTTTTGACTGAAAAGATCTAGTCTCAATGTCTAGGGTAAAATGGTGCCATTGAATGCGACTCTGGACTTTCTGGGTTCTAAAAGCTCAAAAGACAGCTGCAGTGCAGAGTTAAAAATCAGTCTCATTTGTGTTCCTGCTTTTTGGAAAGATTTGAGGCTGATTCTGGGCTGCAGTGGGATCTCACAGTGAGATACCCAAGGAATGTCCATCCCATCAAGTGTTCTAATGCACAAAGCCGTATCACCCGGCTACAGCTCTGTAGCCATGTCAGTCTAGCACCAAAGCCAAGATAATCACTCTGAGGATATAATTAGCAGAGGTGCAGTGTGGTAGAGGTAGAGCTGTACTTCTCCTGGCTCTGCAGTTATTTTGATTTTTCTCTCCTTTTGCTCTATCTTCACTGCAATCAATAAACTTCCCCATCCCCTTTTTTTTTTCCTTTTTTTTTTAATGAAGTTTTGGTAAGTTGACCGCTCACGTTTCTCAAGTAGAGTTTTAGATTTGTGCCTTTAGGTGGAGCTCCATACTCATCTTGTGCTGAGGCAGACTCACTGGTGTGAAAGAACCAGCAAACCAAAAAGGCAAACCTTAAAAGACCACTTCTAAGTACAATATCCAATTTGTAAAATTTTACAGAAGAACATGCTTAAAATTTTATAACAGAATGTTTCCAGTTTTCAAAATAATGAGAACTGATAGCAGTTTTATGGTTAAAAAAGTCATGTTGTTTGTTTCCTTTACTTGCTCAATCATCACTGTGGAAGCAATTTCTTCCTGTTTAGGCACCTTATTTAGCCTTATAAAATTTTAAATCTTAGTCAGGAAAAGGTAGTAAAAGCCCTTTTATTTTTCCTTCTTTTTAACGGCTGCTGTAATATGAATGTCTAAATACGAGGCCATGACTTGCTTCCTGATAAAAGGATGTGTCAGAGGTCTGATTTTGTCCATGGTTTTGTTCTGTGAAGCACACAGATGTAGCTGATGTCACAGCCTGGATCGGTCCTTCGTGTTATAATCCCCTATTTAGCAGAAAGTAATTTCAGAGTCACCTCTGTCCCAGAGAGCACGGTGTATGAACTTCCTCAGGTTTAATGGAGAGATTTGAATTCTGTCAATGAGAAGAACAGTGCAACCATGCTATAGAGTGGCTACTTTTAGTCATTCTTGTAATTAGCTTATTTCTTTCTGTGGGGACTCGGAGGGTTGGAATGCTGCTGTGCTGAGATGACTAAATTTAGGTCATGATGTGGGGGTTTTCAGGTGATTTTTCACCTTTGTGTGTTTCAGAACTTCACTGAGTGACCTTTTTTGGGTTTTTTTTTGTTTGTTTTCTTACTGTTTAATCAGAGGAAATAAAAAGAAATCTCTGTTCCTAATGATTGTTACTGGAAGAACTGTGTTTTTGCCTTGTTGTCTTTTCAGTGACATAATTTTTTCTATTCAAATATCAAGATACAAATGCTGCAGTCAAAAGAAATATCCTCTCCACAGTGACTTTATCCATTCTTCTCCAGAAGAGTAATAGTGATTAGCTGTTAGTGTGCTTGGAAGAATGGATGTGAGTAAATCACTGGTATTTGGAAGACAAATTAACAGAACCCCCCAGGTACAGACTCAGCAGTGTATGCTGAGTGCTCCTACTGTGCAGGGAGATGCATACTAGCTCCTTTAATGTACTGTTAGTCTGCTTGCATGGTATACTAGAGACCAAAACAATTTATTGTGGGACAAATGATTTTTAAGCACAGGAGGCAGATGCATTTGGAAGCACTCAGTTTTCATTTTGGAGTGTCTTTTATAATGTATGTTGATATTGTTCATTGACTGCATTATCCTGTCAAAAATCTCAGAATCTTTTTTTTTAATTCCTTACAGAAATACCCTTGCAGTATATGGGACTATATTTATGAGGGCTGAGGGTTACTTGTGTGCCTGGAATAAAGATTTGTTGGAAAAAAAAGGAAAGATGGGTAAGATGTCAGATGATACATAAATATGCCACTACTCTCTCTAGCATTACAGTTTTACAGACAGTGGTTATTACAGTTTTTGAACACCCGAAATAGAACCTATAACCTTGTTTACAAATAGCTCTTGCTGCTTAAATATTTAAGAGCACTAAGATTTCCATAATTTCAGTGACATAAATGATAGTATAATGAGGAAACATTAGATTCTTAGAATCAAGAATAAAAAAACCCCTATCCTTCTGAAAATACTGGCTAGTTTAATTTTGAGAAAAGGGGAAATATGAGATACTAAGAGTAGGTTGGAACAACTTTTGCAAACTAAAAAGTGGCAGCTTGATAACGTATCTGAAATGCAGTGTGATATTTGTTTTCACAGGTAAGCAGACTTGTTACTGACATGGTTTTGACATGAAAGAATTTATTTTTTTTTACTTGATATATATATTAAA
Source organism: Monarcha castaneiventris obscurior (assembly GCA_026261815.1). Taxonomy (NCBI): domain Eukaryota; kingdom Metazoa; phylum Chordata; class Aves; order Passeriformes; family Monarchidae; genus Monarcha; species Monarcha castaneiventris. The sequence continues at coordinate 3,016,398 of JAMPIT010000388.1, read as the reverse complement.
TAAACAGAGTATTTTGTGTTGAATTGACAAGGCAAAATCTTTCTATGATGTTTCTCTGATCAGGGCTGTAATTTTAGGGAAGGTTTTGGTCGAAACAATTCTGGTACTGCTTTATAGACTAGGAGTAAGGACTTGACATCTCAGCTCTCTTTTATTTACTTTACCCTTTCTTTCTTATCTTGTTTTTGTCTTTCCTGAGTTCTCTTTACCAAGCTTCACTCCAGAAGGAAATAAAAACAAGACTGCTTGTATTTCTAGAAGAAAATACAGTATATTACTTTTTGCCATCTCTGGACACAGGTTGGCTGATTCTACCTTCACTTTCCTCTAGTCTAAAGTTCAGACTGCAAAGGCTTGTGATGGATGTCATAAACACACTGCCATCTAGATAAAGATTCACCTGGTCTGTCTCCCCCACTAAATTCTTAATTTTAGATTGTATCTTACATTAAAGATATGAATATAAGGAATTTGTAACCTGTTTTAAAATCCTAGAGGCTGATTAGGTCTGTTCTAATCTGTTCATGTTTATTTGTAGCTTTTCAAAAGGGCTGGGACAGGCAAATAGATCATGCCAGTGTGTTTCATGCTGATAGTGCCTGGAAGCAAGTGAAGGCTCTGGGTGCAAACCTGTGTCAAATCTGTCTTATGGGACTGATGCTCAACTACTAGAATGCCAATTTTACTCTTCCCCTGCAGAATAGATATTTTTGAGGCACCTTGGGGAATGGATGTATTGATATATGGATGACTTGTGGGAAAAGAACAGGAGCTGTAGAACTGACATAAAACCAAAAACAAAGAAAAAGGAGTGGGGAGATCCTGGAAAATGAGTATACAAATCAGATGGAGGAAAAAAAGTAATGGAGATATAGTGAGAGCATATTGGACATATTCTTGCTCACAAATAAACGTTCCTTTAGTTTCACAGTACGTGCTAGCTTAGTGACAGGAATTTTCATACTGAATGTTTGTCTCCAAAAGCAGTTATAGACCCCAAGGTTTCACAGTATAGACAGTTTCTCTTTTTCAATTACTTTTTTTGACCAAATTCAACTGCTGGTGGTAGTCTGCAGTCTTACTGTAAGACTGTAAGACTAAGTTAGGCTTACTCTTACTGTAAGACTTACAGTCTTACTGTAAGAATAAGCCTAACGTGTGATTTTGGTGATACTGTAATGATCATGTTGTAAAAAGAGAAGTTGAAGGGTTTTTCTTTCTCTTTCTCTATTTATCGAGTGTTGTATTTTGTCAGTACTGCTTCTTGAGACGGTGGGAGTCTGTTATTGACTTGACAAGCCTTGAATTAAACCCTTAACTGTGGTTATTGTGGTTTGTGTCCATCTGTGTTGTGGTATAATTCCATGTATACATTCTTAATGTGCTTGGCCCATAGCAGTGTCATATTGAATTAAAATCAGAATGATAACAGCAAAACAATTAAGGATCTATTCCAAAGGCTATAGAAGTCACCCAAAAGAGTCCCATTCACCACAGCTGCCCCACTGCATTATGCACCACCAAAAAAAAACCCCTTGCTAAAATAATTTCCCCTTTAGAAGCTCTTATTCTATGACACAATGTTTTGATTATGACAAAATCCTATAAATAGCAGTTCCTTTAAGAAATTTTATGAGCTAGTCTTTACAATTCTTTATGTTTTTTTGCTCTACATCTCTAAAGTTTATAAAATGCTAGCATCCTGTTGTGGGGTCTAAACCCTGTGAAATTCTGTGAATATTTCTGTTTGTTAGTACAAGATCAAGAAATTTTTGCTGATGTCTTCCTGTTAAAACTTGTAGCCATAGATCATTGTTTTCTAATGACAAAAATAATTAGCAGTAAGACATATTAATGACTGTGTTATCAGGCAATGATGTCTTCATTAATGCATGGCTCTAATCTCTGAAATAACTTTGTCAGTAGCTGCCCATGAAAAGAATGCTTAGACAGGAGGGAACGCTTTGATGCACCCACTGTCCAAATTCATTAACTGCATAAAACTCAATCCTGTCTACTGGATGGTGAGGCTACATCTGAGGTTTTTAACGGCCAGACTTGAATTCCCTTGAATTTACAGTGGAAACTCTCAGTGATATCTGTTTGGGTTTTGTATGTGCATGCATTTGTTGAATGCAAATGCCATCTAGCCCATCAGTGAGAGTTCATTCCAGTATCTAAGGATTATGGCGACTAATGTGCTAAAAGAAACCTTTGTTTGCATTTTGAAATTAGTTTTGTACCAGTGCCTTTCTTTCTGCTGTGGACTGAATCAGACTGTTATATTCTGGACCCTAGAGACAAGGAGAAAGAATGAAATTTGTTTATGGATTCCAATGGCCTTGGAACAGTTTCTTTTTTTCTTTTAATTAAATATACTTTTCCAGGTTTATCATGGAGACTGGTATAAGAACTTGGAGGAATTCAGTGAAATGACTAATGCTGTCAATAAAGCAGTAGCTTTGAGAGAGTTGATATTATTTACGACCTTTTCAAATGCATTGTATGTGAATTTTGTAGTTGACAGAGTGTAACAGGCAAATCCTTCTGTAATTAATTTTTCTGTTCTTTATTTAATAATTTTTATTTAGGACACTTATATGCTTATGTTCCTTTTCATATTTAACTTCCAGCTCTTGACCATTCTCCTATAAACTCTAATTGTGTTTTAATTATCAAAATAAGAGTGAGTTTTTGTTTGCAGCTGCCTTTATAGCAGATATTTACAAAGCTGGAGTTACATGACAGAATTTCTATAACTTTTCTCTAGCTGTAAGTTCTTAAACTGAATAGGTTTCCATTCTAAATACCTTTTTGATTGCAGTGTGCAAAACATGTATTGGCTCCTAATAAATTTATCCTTTTTCAGAATTTCATTGGAGCTGTAAAATTCTAAAGAAATTATTTGATTTGAAAACAACATTTTTTTTTTAATTTCATGATATTTTGTTTTTTAACCTACAGCCTCCCTGTTTTCTGTAAGAAAATGGTTAGGTATCGAACTATTCTGTCCTTTCATCCTCTGGGCCTAAATGCTTCTCCTCCAAGCTCTGAAGAAAACCCAACCTGAAAGCCTAGCATTCAAGGCCAAAAAGCAGAAGCAGCTTGACAGGTAACAGATGTAGGTGTGAAGATTTGTTGTGTATTTTTTCCTAGTAGTAACATCTGTCTTGGCTAGTTTCCCCATAGTTACGTGGAAAACCAGTGATCTATCATTGTTTTTGTTCATGGAAGTGAATACTACCACTTACTCCTGTGAATTCTATACTGTTGTTTTTCTTTCATATTGTCAAGTGAAGCGTAACTCACTTTAAAAACTACTCTGTTATCTTTGATGTAAATCTGTTGTTGCTTTTACAAGATTGGAGTGTTCTAAGACTATTCACCTGCGGATACCTATAAAAATATTTATGGGTTCGCAAAAAATTGTCACTAACCCTTGAAAATGTACTAGTATCCTGTTCAGAAATGTTGATTTATGGGTGGCTCTGAAGATGTAAAATGGTTTTTTAGCAGAGAAGATTATTGGTTTTGCTATCTGGCTGTAGTAGAACACCCAGTTTTCTGAAAAGTGGGGCAAGCTCTCTTTTGCAGCACATTTCAGTACATCTCTAAAGACAAAAAAAAAAGAGTGGTCTGATATCTCAGCAATTCTGTGTCTAACGATGATAAAGAAATGGAATGCTATGTTTTCTTTCCTGTACCTTGTATAGGTGGTATTTGCAGAGGTAGTCTTGGGGCCATTTCAGTTCTTTATACTTTGAAGTGTCACTTGTAGTTGACCAAGTAAACACAGGAAATGGATACTTTTTTGACAGCTAAAATAATTCAGTGGGAGCGTAAGGAAGGCTGACAGCTACAGCAGTGTTATACTGGATTGGGAGATTTTTTTTCCCCTGATTTGTTAACTTCCCTTCCTCTAAAAATGAATGATACCTAAGCCACCGTGGACATAGTGTGACCCACTGAGGCATTCTATTTTAAGACAAATATCAAGTGAGTCACACTGGTGTGAGAAGCTGGAAAGAGTGATGTCTCGAGACATTTTGGGGTGCATGTGTGTAGGGGCAGGGGCAGGTCCATCCTTGCCGTGGTGAGGCAGTGCACTGCCCTGTACATCCCCATCCCTGGAGCCTGTATCCCAGCACGGCAGTGGCTGCCAATCCCTGGCACATCAAAGGCAATGCTCCACACTCGCCTCTGGAGCCACTACCCCAGCTCCTGAGTGGCCAAATGACCAGAAGCCCTAACTGTGGGAAGGGCCCGGGAAGGCCAAGGGGCATTTAAGGCCAAACATGCAGCAAGCACAAGTCTTTACTCTACCTCCTCTTGGAATTTTTATTTGAGCACTGCTGGAATCCAGGAGTTGGTAGCCATAAGTGTGCTTTTCTATATATTTTCTGTCTTTCTGTCTTTCTCCTTCTTCTAATTCCCTCTTCTAGGAATTTTTGAGTAACTGAAAATTGAATGGGCTTAGATTTTGCTAAGCTGAATGGACCAAATTAATACTTTGAGAAGTGTTTTATGTTGACTGAATGTTGCACTAAACCTTTTGCCAAAGTTCTTTGATTTTTCAAAGTTGCCAGTAAAGTACTGATTTGACCTCTTGAAAATATCTTGTCAGTATTTCTACTGTGCGTCTAATTCAGAGTACATGAACAAGAGTAAGCCCTTTTAAAAACCTCATTGAGTAAGTGTTTTTTTTGGGATCTTAACAACTGGAATTTAGATATTCCAGTTTTACAACTCTCTTCCTGGCCACAAGTAGCATGAGGATAAGAATAACTAAAAGTGAATAAGGTGACGGTGATTAAGGCAGGTTATAAGTCATGTCTTTTCTTGTGCTGTGGAGGGGGTGAGAATAGGCATAAAGATGAGAGAGGGTGAATAAGACTCCCAGTCCGGAAGAATAATTATACCAGGTGTGTGTTTCAGTGAAGCACCTCTTGCAATTTCTGGGTTTTCTTAAAAAATATGGTTTTATGGAGTGGAAGTAACTTGTTTCCAGTTTGTTCTCATAAAGTTTAAATTGTGTAGTTCCTTGAAATAACTGAAGTTGGATGTTGGAGTTTAATATCATGCAAAATTCGCTAAAGAAGATGTTTATTTGCATGTAGTCTTCTGAGAATCCTTTTATCAGTTTCATTATGTTCTAACTTATAAAAGAGATTTCTTTATGGCTTGTTGACTAATTCACAGTTGAGAGAGCTCCTTAAAATACAGTTTCCAGGATCATTAGATCATTTATGGACTGTAATTTCCTTCACTGGAATCAATGGGAAAAATCATGCTGTTCTACACAACATTATCAATCCATTGGAACAGGCTTTTATAACATAAAATGATTATGGTGTAAAACAACAGAGACAATATGCATTACATATTCAGCACATAAATTGTTCTCCTTTTCCTGGAAAATGATAATTATTAATAAAAATAGAATAGTGAATGAAGAAAAAAAAATTTTTTAAGAATGAGAATAACTCAATAGTGACTTAATAGTGTAATGACACTGAATGATTTGCCATCAATTCCTGATCTGTGCATAGATTTTTTTTTACACCTTTGTTTTGCATGTATTGTGTTTGACTGGCAAAAAAAGAGCAGTTCTGTTATTTTTGTCCTTTGAAAGCTTTTTACCTTTAGAGAGAAACAAAACACTTCATAAAACACCACTGTGTGTTGTTCTATATATTTTTTTTAAAGTTGTTCCATATGACAAAAATTGACCAAATGTTCCATGTAAGGATATTTTTCTTTTAGAAAGCTTGTCACTTGTTATTTTATTAATAATTTACAGGGTTTTGGGCAACACCTTGCTGTACTGTTGCACATGAACTTTGCAGTTCTTTGAAGACAACCGAATTTATTTTGACAAGGTATTATTCATCAGAAGTAGGCAAATGCTCAATGATACGTACCTCTTTCTCACGTTTTGTCATATTAAATTTCTTTATTTTAGGGCCCAGGTGGAGGCTTGTATATAATTTCCCTCATAAGCATCTTGCTGAATAATGTTGACCTTTGCAAGAGCTAAATCTGCAGGTTTTCACTGAGTTACTCTTGCTTTTTACTAAAAGTATAAATCCTGCAGTGTAACAACTGAACACTACATGTTTTGTGTATACAGTGTATTGAGGAAGTACTACTCCTCATAAAAGCCTGTCAACAAATACTGTAGAAATAAAAATATTTGCGCAGATGTTTTGGACAAGGAAGCAGAAAGGATAGGATAGGAGTATACAGAGCCTAAATTGCTACATGGAAAATGCTAAATTATTGTGGGAGACTAATCTGTCATTGTGATAGAGATGAGGCAGCTCTGTATCCTCAGGTGCAAGCAAAAGCAAGGCTGAGAATGTGTTGCACACACACAAACATATGTAGGCACTATGTACATGCATGTAATGCTCTTCACCTATATTTTATAATGTGTTCTCTATCCTTAGACAGTGACCCCCTCAGACCAAAAAGTGCTCCAGGAGCTGTCTCCTGTTAGTTCATCTTGGGTTTCACACCTGGATTATGGGGCTGATGGCTCTCCTGGGACAGCCCTGGGGCAGGCTGGACACCATGGAGAGGATATCCATTGGATTCCTGACTGTTTTTGTTCTTCTGTGCATATCTGGACTTGTGGAGATGGATGAATGATGGGCCTGAGAGGAGCTGAGACAGGGTATTTATTTTTCATGTTGCCACATCTGCCATTGTCTCTCTGCACTACTCTGTGTACCGAGGAGCTTTTTGACATAACACTAAGAGGTTCAGGAAACTTTTTTTTGCCACAGGTCACCAATACTTGTCTAGAACATACTTGACATAAGACTATTGATGACAAATAAGCTATGCACTCTACTGCCAAATTATTTCTGCTGTCACTATCATGCTGATATGAGCCTGTCTATTGTTAAGGTAAAAGCTGGGCATTGGTGTCGGCAGTTTGTTAACTAACGGAATAAAGAGAGCTGACCTTCAGCTCACCTACTAGAAAGCCTACTTTTCCATACGGGATATAATCCACAGGCTTTTGATATTGGTGGAAATAATCTTATTGACCTATTGCACAATTGCTATGTGTATAAGCGCCTCTGAAACTTGATTTTTCAAGCTGCCCCCTTGCTGGTGCTTGACTGATTGTTTGAATATGTGTTATAAACTTTTGTGGGTTTTGTGGGTTTTGTTTTTTCTTTTTTTTCTTTCTGCCTGTGATAGGTTTGAGTGTGCTAACTTTTATGTCTTAATTCTATAAAGAATTTGGTGGCATTCTCAATTAAGGTGGTGTAGTTGGTGGACCTGTGGGTGAAACATGCTCAAGTTTCTTTTATTTTTCTTGGCCTACTTGCTTTCTTTAGCTTGAGAGGTTCTTGGGAGTTTAGGCTGTTGTAATTTTGTGTAGCAAGACAAAAAAGTTGCTGGTATCTACTGTAAAGGACTAGTTTAATGTAAAAAATAAAAAGTACCTTGCTACAGATGCCTTTATCTCTTATTATGGTTTATGTACACTGCATTTTTGTAGTCTTAGCATGCTTGTTGCCTGTATTGTTATATGTGCCTTTTTAAATTTATTTTTTATGCAAGGAAAGTGAGACAGGAAAGAGAGGTTCTGTAAATGCATCTTTTTCCTTGTAATTTGATCACCAGTGTGTACCTTTTAAACAAGATCACAATAGTAGTATAATTTCAGTTTTTCCTCCCCTTTAAGCCAGAGAGTAGGAGCAACAATTGTCTTGCTACAAATGTTAGGTGTGCTTAATGATTTAAATATGAGCCAAAACTCTCTATCTAAACATTTCTGGTTGATATAAGAAACAAGAGAGATGATAACATAGGTGGCTGTGCATCTGCTATGCATGCATAGCATGTATTTTTCCATTGGTCTGTTGAGTGCAGACTCCTCTACTTCTAATTTAAGGCACGTGAATAAAAAGAAAGTGACAAAATTTTTCCTTAAAAAGCTGTTTGGAGGCACCATGACACTACATAGATGATATCCTTCTGCCTGAGTGCCCAACATAATTGCCACTCTGCTGCTAAAGTGGCTGTAGGTGTCCCTGGACAAGACTAAATATTATTGTTTAGTTCCTATGGCTGAGCCAGTGTCTCTGCCTCGTTCATCCATTCCTGTGAGTAAGATGGACAAATGTCTGAGCGAACCTCCAGGATAAGTTGATAATACACAGAAAATAGAAGTCCTATTACTCCAACTTAACAATCATAAAATCAACAGTAGAAACATGACAATTTTGAGATGAGAAACTGCTGTAACAGCAGATAAATACTTGCAGCTAATCCTTTAATAGACAATATGACAGGAAAACTACATAAAGGCTTTGTCTGTGTACAGCCTCTGTGCCTACCAAATTCCACATCTTATACTTTATAGCTATACTGCATGTAACAATCCAGTGATCTACAATGTAGGGAGTCACTGGAGATTTATCTTTATTTTCAGCCTGACATTTAAATGTTTTTAGGTATCTTTTCAAGCCTTTTCTGGTTACCAAATGCTCAAAACTCTTTATTTCATTATGTATGTGCAACCATATAATTGTATTTGTTGGTTCTGCTGACATTTTAGAAAACAGTATCTACTTTTCTTGGGGTTTTTTTTGTTGTGTTTTTTTTTTTTCCCTTACTGCTTTGTACTAAAAGAGATTATTAATGCTTCATTAATCAACTGTTCAAAGTGTGATTGCTCCTGAATAGCTCTCAAAAGCTGGCTTTTTACCACTTACTTTCATTAGTGCTTAATTAACAGAGCAGATGAAAACTAAAATCTTCAGCCCACTCAAGGATGAGATATTGCTTTTCAGAGGAGGGATTCAGAAAAAGCCTGTGTTTTGAAAATGTGTTGCAATAATGCCGTAAATTTAGACCAACATTTTCTGTTCAGACTAGAAATATCCCTGCTTTGTGCCAAGAGGAAAGGTGGTAATATTGGACCATCACCTGAAACTGTAATGTATAACTTTGCTGGATGCATAAGCAACAGTGAATGCCTGAGAAAACATCAATAGATTTGGAAGCAAGGATTACCCCATTAAAATCTTCCCTCTGTGCCCAGTCTTCTCAGCTAGCATAGTAGTCATCTACTTGATGTGGTGTGGTCTGCCTAATACAGTAACAGAAAAGGATGAAAATGCTTGTGGTGCAAAGGAAGCTTGGGAGTGAAACAGTTTCCTGAGCATCTGCTTTGTTGGTGCTGTTTGTTGGCAGGTAGCTCAAGTGAGCCAGGCTTTGCTTGACAAATGTAGTAGCCTAAAATAACAGACATCATATTATGGCTCCCCTTATTCCTCTTCTCTTTAATTAGGACTCAGTGTTTGCTGCCTCACCTGATTTCCTATAATAGAATTAAAGGAATTTAAGTCAAAAACAAGTACATAAGATTCATGTCCTATGAAGGAATTGGCTGTCACACTCTTAATGATTTAAAAGGATTAGTATTTGATTTTCTACTTCAGGATTATTGATTATTTTAGAGCCTGATCCAAATTTGATCAGTACCACTGACTTGTGCTTATCCAACTAAATGACTGGACATCTTGGGTTTAGTTGCATGTAAAAGAATAGGTTGCCTTGATATTCCATGGTAACAAAAAATGTTATGCATTGAAGTGACATTATATAACAGTCTAATGTAATAAAATTATAAGTACTGTATTTTGAAATATTACCAGACATTAAAATATGCATGTGTGTTTAGGACTGATTTTGTGTTCTTGTTTCAGACATTCAGGTTAAAATATCCACTCAGGTTTCAGATACTTGAACCTTTGCTTGTGGGTGCAAATGAAGGAACATTCTTTAATGTGGCTTTTTAGTGTATTTTATGAGAATGTGTTTTGAATTTTTCTTCTCCTCTGTAGGTGCATACACAGATATGTTGTTTTCCCCTTCCTATACTGTTCTAAGGTTTACTGTAGCAAGTGCTCTACCAGGATGCTGGTACTCAAAGGTTTTTTTTTGCCTTGTTCTAATTCCCATTATATTCTTCCCATATATTCTTGCTTTAGATGTGCATTTACAAGAGAATGTATGTGAGAAACAGTAAGATATCAGACTACAATAAAATTTACAATAAACCTACAATAGCCTGACTGCAAATAACTCCATCACTTTTTAGAAGGAAGTTGAATATAATGCTTTTATTTATCTAAAAATATCAGAACTGGTTAGGACCTCAAATCAATGAATCTGTACATGTTTATCTTCCTTGAAATCTGTGATGATTAGTTGTGAAAACACATTTAAAGATTTAGCCTGACATTTGGAAGAACTGATTCTTCAAAGGTAGCCTGGCTCATGCATTAGCTGCATTCATGGCTATGTGTGGCCTGCCCTGGTGTTCTGTTACACGGGCATTTTTGATCTAAGAAACAAGAAATCCCCAGGCCAGGGTAATTTTTGAGAGGTGATGACGGATTAGGGAAATGGGCTGACAGGAACTCCATGAGGTTCATCAAGGAGAAATGTCAAGTCCTGCTCTCGTGGAGGAGCAACCCTGGCACCCAGTTTTGCAGATAATGCCCTGGGGGTGTTAGTGGACTCTGGGTGGAACATGAGGCAGCAATGTGTCCTGGTTGCAAAGATGGTTGATGAAGCTCTGGGCTGCCACCGGCAAAGCACTGGCAGCAGGTCAAGGAAGCTGATCCCTCCACTTTGTTCAGCACTGGTGAGTCCACACCTGGAGTGCTTGGTTCAGATTTAGATGCTCCAGTACAAGAGAGACACAGACATATTAGAGGTACAGAGAAGGTCCACAAAGATGTTTCCTCACATATGAGGAAAGGCTGAGAGAGCTGGGACTATCCAGCCTTGAGAAGACTCAGGGGAATCTTCTCAGCAGATGTAGATACCTGAAAGGAGGATGTAAGGAAGACGGAGCCAGGTTCTTTTCAGTGGTGCCCAGCGACAGGACCAGAGGACAAACTGAAACACAGAACATTCCATCCAAACCTCAGAAAATACTTTTCCATTTGGAGGATGATTGAGCACTGGCACAGGTTGCTCTGGGCTGTTATGAAGTCTCTGTCCTTGGAGATATATTCCATAGCCATCTGGATGTGATCTCGAATAGTTGGCTCTAGGTGACTGCGCTTGAGCATATTTGAGTTTGGAGCGTATGACCCAGCTTCAAGCCATCTGTGATTTTGTAAAAATTCTTGTAGAAGCCATTTGCTGTTTTTTCTTGAGAGATTTGCTGCCTCTTTACAAATTCTTCAGTCTGACTCATGGTGCTACGGGTCAAATGCTCTTTGTGACCTTCTGGTGTGTTTTTTCTTTTCTGAAATTTTTATGATTTAACACTGCAGAGCTGTTGGAAATGACTGACATGCAAAAGGCAACCATATACCACGGCTGCAAAGAAACAAACATTTTTAAAATCACTGGAGGTCAGGTGACACAGCACACTTAGACTAGTCCTTTCTCATTCTAAATTACTTGAGCATATTTTTCTCGACTTAATTCATACTGGGAGGTTTTATGGGAAATTTAATCAGTCAGGCTTAGCCAGTTCTCAAAAACAACCCTATGGAACAATATTTATGTGATATTAAACCACTAGGAGTTACTTGAAAGGCTAATTAAAGCAGAGTTATTTGCTAGTTTAAAGCTATATTACATTTTTATATTTCATCCATGTCTGGGTATTTAAATATATGTATAGAGGAACATCAAAACAGCAACTTATGTGTGTGTACATATATTCTATATATTTCGCTTGGACAGTGTATCATGAACCAGAATTAATTTGGTCTGTGGATTTTTTATTTTTTATTTTTTTTAACATAAAAGATGAAGCATGTGCACCCAACAGGATCACAGGTAATTAAGCAGGTACTGTTTGGCTTGTTTATCCTCAGTGCCAGAAATTGTTCCATATCAGCTAATAAAGGCTGGAGTATGGTTCATTAGGTATTTTTGTTTCAAACCAACACTTTAAAATGCAAAATTAAGTTTTACATAGTTCAGCAGTATTAATGATCTTATTACAGATTGGGAATATTTACTTTGAAAAAGATGATAAGAAGCTAATATAATTTACTGTGTTTAACGTATGGCTTCAATCCTCAGAAAGGTTTTTTCGTTATTTTACAGGATGGGAAGTTTTTAGTGGCCTAGAGATGGAGCAATAGGAAGACCAATCTCTCCACTGTGGACAGGAGCAGAAATGGTGATGGATGGTCTGGCAAGATGCATTTGGCTTTCCAGGGTAAATATGCCTATAACTGCCAAATAATTCCTTTCCTCATGCTATAGATATGTCATTCAGTAAACCATATATTTCCATCAAGCATTCTCATTTTGCAGCAGACTAAAAGCTTAGGGTTTGATGAAGAAAAGTGAAATTAAACATCTTTCTCATAATCAACAGCAGAGTTGTAAAAATAATATAAATAAAAAGATGTCTGTAATAAATTTTTATTTATTACAGAGTAGTTTTTTAAAAGAAAAAAACCAAAAAGCTATATTGCTACAAGGGAATGCTCAGGTGAGTGTTGGTGTATGCATATATCTATAAATCTGAAAAGCTCATGGCTTCTTCACTGACCAGAGGAATGCAGTTTCTGATGGAAAACCTTATATATTTTTGTATTAAGAATACAAAGATGAAGTAAAAAAGAAGTAATGACTCACCTGACAATTATGGGCTTTGTGTCTTTTTCTATCAGAATTACATGCTGATATCATGTTCTCTTGGAAGCACCGTAATGCAAGCACTGCATGTAGTAGTTACTCTTTTATTGAAGTAAAGCCTGTATGACTAATGTAAGCTAACTTGAATACAGAATTGGTATTGATATAATCACCCTATTGTTTTCAATGTTTTAAAAATGGCACAGCAAATGTTTCTCAAATATTCACATTTGAAGTGATGACATATACTGCAGAAAATACAGAAAAAAACCCCAGACTTTATTAATCACAACACTTCAGATAGTAATCTTGAATTGGTTTCTTTATCTAGCTTGAGTCTTTTCAGTGGCAGCGTTACATGTCATGACTTTAGGTGAGAATTCATGAAATTGTTAACTTAAAGAAGAAGAAACTCCAAAGATTACAGCTGGTGTTATGCCCCACTTATTCCAGAGTTTGATGTCTTTCTGCTGACTTTGTCACAGCAGTAGTTTGTGACATTTACAGTAGACAGCTGTGCAGATCAGGTGTCTGCTAAAAGAAACACTTGCATTTTTACCCTAAATCTGTGCCAGGGTGTTAAAGAAAAATGCATGCCAAAAAATACTGATGTATGATTTTTTAGTGTCTTTTAGACTGGTATTCACATCCTACAGCCTTGATCGCTGGAAAAAAACCCACATTCTCTCTGTTTGAAAACATGGACTGACCATGGCTGGCAGCTGAGCTCCTATCCAATAATGTGCTCACTCCCCCACAGCAGGAAAAACCTTTGGGTTGAGACAAAGGCAGTTGAATAAATGAAGGGGAAAACCAAACAAACCAAATGATGCAGAGGTTGTCACTCACCACCTCCCACTGGCAGGCCCATGCCCATCCCAATCTCTGAGCAATGGCTACCTTGGGAGAACTGCCACCCGACAGTTTTATAGCTGAGCATGATGCTACGTGGTGGGGAACGTGTCTTTGGTCAATTTGAGTCAGCTGTGCTGGCTGTGTCCCCTCACAACCTCTTGCCAGTGTTACTCCTCCCATATTGTTTCTGCTTCAGCTGTGGTTTTGGGAGCCATCACTCTGGTGTGCCATGCAAAGGTGGGCAGTCCCTCTGCACCAGGTCCTCTCTTCTCCAGTGATGGTCGGCATCAGAGGGCCTCAAAGCTCAGCAAATTGCAAGCCAGCTACTAGGAGCCCCCTGTATTGGTAAGTCCCGGAACAGAAGGCAGTGAGGAGGCTTATGACATCAGGATGACCCCTTCCAGATAGAGAAAGAACTTGTTTTCTGCTCCCCTGTTTTTTCCACGGTGCTGTGAGAGTGTGTCCAGCCTGCATGCCACAAAGCCCATGCATCAGGAACTGCTGCACCATCAGATTGCTGCTGGCGACAGGGGGAGATGGTCACCTAAAAGCACTCCAGTCCCCCTTGGCTGAAGCCATTCTGTGGTGACCAGCCCCTCTGCAGAAGGAGAGAACCCTTCACAACCATCCTGGCTGCCAGGTCACTTGCAGTCTGACTCTCCAAGGCCTGTGCAGTTATATGGCTTTCCTTCCCACCTACCACGCCAGCCCCTGCCTCTATTCTCTCCTGCCATCTCTCTCCACAGCCCTCGATTTGCTCTTGTTCCACTCTCTAGTTTTAAGGACAAACCTTCTCACCACCCTTTCAGATTTCTTGCTTAACCGCTCCAGAAAATGAACTTTCTGGGTGTGTTTGAAGAACTGCAAACAGCTTCTGAATTGGAGCCTGCAAGAAGGTTTCCAGGGTGAAGCTCCTGCTCTTCCAGGACTTTGGGTACACAGAAGTTGGGGGAAGATGAGAGAAACAGCATTATTTTTCTATCAGTAGCTTCTTGAAGGAGAGTAAGAACAAGGAATTAGAAAAGTGAGCAATGAGATCAGTAGAGAAATGTGTAGAGACACTAATTATTAAAGGTTTATCTTTGCTTAATTAGGAGGTCTTTTTAGACTCATGTTCAGTTCTTGAAGTAGTCAAGACTTTCCTCCCTGTTTGACACTGGCTGTTTGGCAGCACCCTTTTTCAGGATTTTAGTAGTATTTTTTTTCTAGTTTAGTTGAAAAGCCATACCACTTCCCTTCCTTTCTTCATTTCTTTTTGTTCAGTCTGGTGATACCAATATATGAAAAAAGATTGTAATAAATCAAAAAGATAAACCAACCCTAAAAGCTTAATGGTGTGTTATTTTGGTACATATCCTGAGAGGTCTGGGAGACTTGGTCAACAAAAAGAGGTTGACAACAATGTCATAATGCATATGGAGGAAAACAAAAAGAAATAGATACACCTCAAATGCTTTTTAAATGTATAGTATACCTTATGCATCTGCACATATAATTAACATTCTTGGCTTGCCTTTATTATACATGTAGTTATTTTAAATTTTAAGCAGCTGAAGTGAGTTCCCAGTGTCTAAGTTTTACAATTTTCTGTGCTAACAAGAAATATTCCCTGTTTTCTGTTCTCTTACTTATCTAAAGAAATATGTATATCCTGGAATGTTTTGTTGAAACTCGTGGTGAAGTGGATTTGGCCTCAAAAGGCAAGTACTCAAGTTTTTTCATCACATGATTTCTGTGAGTTCTTTCTTCCTATTTCTGGGTAGTGTTTCCACATTTAAGGAAAACAAACAAAAAACCCTCACATGAAAACAAACCCTTTTCAATTTAAAATATTCAATAAACAGGAAAGAGGCATAGTTTTGCAGAAATGTAAATATTCATATTACTGAATTTCTTTAACTTGTTCAGTTGCAACCTCAACATGAAGTTACAAATATGGACTAACATACACTTCTGAAAAATGCTTTCTTTATGTTAATCTTTATCTTCCAGTGGCTTTTAAAAGTCATTACCTTGTTCCAGATTTGTTGAATGATGCTGAAGTAGTTTATCACAAAATAAAGCACAGAACAGATGGAATGGCAAACCCATTTAATCCTGATTTATAGTATTGGTCTTCTTATATTGCAAATTCATGGAGAACTTGAAGGAAAATTCTCCCATCTTCTGCATAGCTTGCAAAGTCTTTTCTAACATAAGGAGGCAAAATCTGTGTACTTTCATTTAAACTTGCCTCTTTTTGTCCAGTGAATTTAAGGCAGTTCGCATAATTTAGATACATCCTGTACTTTCCAATATCATCAGTTTGCTGTGATGCTTCTTCTATTGGATCCTTTAAAGCCTCCTATCTAGGAGTTATAAAACTATATTAAAACCCCCAAACTATATAAAATATTTATCCAATGCAGTCATATAAATTTTTCTAAGGTTCTTTTATGGTTACTTTTCCTTCCTCCTTTTTTTAAAAGTAGTCACTTAAATGTCTGTCTTCTCTTCCTGGAATGACCAGCTTTTTTTGGTATATTGCAGTAAGAGAGAACAAAAGTTTCAGCAAAATTTTGAGATGAAACTGCTGGATTTTCTCCAGAGTTGGTCTTTTCTCCACTGGCTTTGTTAAGTGAGATATGTAGACAGCTCTTTCATAAAGAACCAATTTAGATTGTCCCTGAGAATTTGTTTTCCAAAATGTCTTTGTGTGTCTTGTTTCTAAGTTTCTGTGTGACTTACTGTGTTGAAGTCTTTGGGTTTGAAGACTTCAAATTCAAATACTTTTAACCATAACATGTGGACTAGAGAAGACTTTTTCTAATCATAATGACATCATGAAGAGAAATTGTTGCACTGAGTTTTAAGAGCAAGTCCTTAGTGGAGGATAACTAGACCAAAGAAATACAATCAAGAGAATCTCAGAAGAAGGAGTGAAAAGCAGTTCCCTTAATATAGAAGTCATTGCATACGTAGCAGTAAAAGCTCTGGCAACAAAAAAAACCCTATTATTTGACTTGTGATTAATTCTATCATGATTTGTTTGCCTATGTTTTTGTTTCAGAAGAATTTTTTTCCCTACTACAAATAGTACTCAGGGTGTTTTTTAGGAAGGGCTACAATAGCCAGTTTACTTGGATTGATAAACTCATTTATTTTCCATGCTTCTTGTTGCCTGGCAGTAATGTAATCTCTGGTGTTCCTAATAAAGATGGCAATGCAAAATCAGTGTGCAGCATTGCTGTCTCTTAGAACTGTTTATTAAGTTGTGGAGAATTTTTGCCTTTCTTTTCTAGTCATGTCTCTCTGCTCTTGTTTGTTTTTTACTTTGGCATCAAAAAGAGTAAACAACTGGTTGTTTCTTTGATTGAAACTGCCAAAGAAACCCCTTAAGGCTGTACACTGAAACACCTGTATTACTGCCACCTGTTTCACTATTCCAGCAATGCCAGAACATATGGTTTCATTCAACTTCAGAGATGCATTTCTTTGGTATTTTTCAAGGCTATGCCTTAACTTTTGCAGCTGAGGCTTATCAACAGGAGCAGCCTCCTTATCCATGCCATCTTTCCATCTGATCACTGGAAGGTTTGGGTCTTTGTTTTTTTTTTTAAGTTTGTGAGTTCAAATTTTCTATGCGTGAACATGCAAAATGAAGTGTCAGTTACAGCATGTCACCCAAGTAATAGAAATCTCTTAAGGAGGCTTTGACTTGCTTGGTTTTGACAACATAAAGATAATAGGAGCTCTGTGTTTTTAATGAGAAAATTCATTAGGGCTTTCTAAATCCTAATTGTGACATCTGTGTTCTAGACCCATATCTGTTTGTAAATTAGTGAAGTCAATGTTTAACTGGAAGGTATAAAAACACTAACGTCTCTCTCTTGTTGGAATTGCCCTGCTTTTCTGAAGATATAGGAAAGTTTAATAGGCCATGTACTGGGACACTTCATCCACTCACGCTGCATTTTGTACACTTTACCCCTCATTGTGTTGTGATATCAGTGGATAATCCTAAACATGATCTCTTTCCTGTTTATCTTATTCTCCCTGAAGAGTGCTTTGCTTCAGCGTGAGATCTCCTGTGACTCATTTCCATCAGATTACATCCTGTCACTTAAATAAAAAGTGATTTCTCTTTAGTGAGACTTTAATAACATGGTCTGGTTCCAAACAGAACTTATTTGTAGAAAATATTTTTAGCTGTGTTTTCCATCAGAGTTGCAAACGCATCCTCATTCACTTTCTCACAAAACAATTATAGCATCAGCTTAGCAGGCAATTAGCAGTAACTTGTATTTTGTTGTATATTTTTTCACTAGGGGAGTGTTGGTGGCTGAAAATTATAATATTCCTGTTGGTAAGAAATCTGATGCATGGGTAGTTTTGTCCTATATTTCCTTTCCTCCATAAAGCTTAATTTCAAGCAGATGTTCTATGCTTTCAGAGTGGTATTGTATAATTTTAAGCATGTGGTAGATATTATGTGGGGTTTTTTTGGGTATGATCAACACAGGTGTCATGGGATGTGTTGCTCTCAATTATCTGTAGACAGTATTTTACTGTTGATGGTGTTTAGCTTGTCCATGCAGAGTGAACCAGCAGGCTTTGCAGGGTAAGAACAGAGCTATTAACACTGCCGTTGCTCCTTCTGGCAGTTTTGTTAATCCAAACTCTGGTTTCCATTGACTTTTCCTACAAATTACTGAGAATGAAGGTTTTCAGCTTTGTTACAATGCACTGTTTTTTTCGCTTCCCCAAATGTAGTGTGTTTTGGGCTTGGTTTTGTCTGAATCAAAATGGATGCAAACTTGAGAGACAAAGGGAAACAATTGTCAAGATCTATGTTTTGGTTCAGAGGTAAACCAAAATGCAAATTTACTTGTTTGCTCTTAGTCATATATGTTCCCAAAATAGTAAGAAAAATATTCTTGCTTTCTTCCTTTCCTTTCTACAACCTATAATTTGAGATTTATATGCTTCTTTAACAACGCTAGAAGATTTTCATCACAAAAGTGATAGCTTTAGTAGGAGGTACACTGTAAAGTGGGAATTGACTTCCATAAAAGGCCACAGGGCTCTGAATTGATACTTTTGGTGAAAATGTAAGAACTGTGTCCTGAGGGTTATATTGTCCTCATGCTTGCACTGTAAGTGTTCATTTGGTTTGAATTGAATATAGGATGAGTGATGGGGTAAAGTTTTTTTCCTTCTTGTATGACTCTGACTTCTGAAAAAATTGCGGGAAGTATTCACCTGCTGACATATCCTTGGAAAAGTTGAAATATTTTATCTAGAAAACGTCAAAAATTAAACATTTTGACTTTTTAGAGTCAAATGCTCTATTTTGAAAATGTTGCTGTAAAATGTGCCAATATTATCAAGTTCCCTCTTTCATTAAGGCTAAGCTACTTTGCCCAATTTGACTTGCATATGTGATTAGTTTTTCTCTGAGACAGGGCATCTGATTAATTTTCTATTCTCTGATGTGTTCTTTGAGCTCTAAAGAAAAAGTCTGTTATTTTTTTCTACTTATTTTTTTATTATATGACATGTATAATTTAATTTAGTCTCCCTTGCTTTCACAATTAAGGACTACTGGCAATTGTGGCCTATATTAATGCATCTATAATATATAGAGGTAGTCTGCTATTTTGAACTGCTTTGAACCGATCATTTACCATGTTAAAATGTTTCCCTCCAAGTAATTAAACTTAATATATTTTTCCTTAAAAACAAAACAAAGCAAAACAAAACCAACTCGCTCACCTATATTGTGTTATATTCTATCCGTAGCTTCCCTTTTAACATGAAAAATTAAATCTATTAAATAGGGCAAAGTATGATGAATATGATAATACCTGTTCTCTTTTTACTAGAGGAATAACAGGGGTGGCTTCTAAAGACAAATAAAACCAAGGAAAGAGGGAAAATTTTCTGCTAGAAAATACATCTCTGATCAAAGAAGGTATAATACTTATATAACTTATTCAGGTAGATTCCCTCAGTGTCTTCACAGACAGGTGCCGAATGTTAAATGAAGAAGGAACAATTAGAATTTCTTCAGGATGTTGCATCAAGTATAGCAGTGGTAATTCTACCGCAGCTGTCTCAGCCAGTCCTCATAGGAGACGTGTTCTATCCCTCTCATTGACTTGGTGTCCTTCCTCTGGGCTTGCTCCAACAGGTCAATGCCTTTCCTTTTGTCCCCAGAGCTGGATGCAGCACTGCAGGTGGGATCTCAGGAGAGCAGAGCAGAGGGGCAGAACCCCTGCCCCACCCTGCTGCCCACACTGCTTTGGATGGGGCCCAGGGCAGGTTTGGCTTTCTGGGCTGCCAGCGCCCATTGCTGGGTCAAGCTCAGCTTCTCATCCACCAACACTCCCAAGACCTTCTCCTCAGGGCTATTCTCAATCCATTCTTTGCCCAGCCTGTATTTGTACTTTGGACTGCCCCAACCCAGGCTTAGGACCTTGCACTTGGCTTTGGTGAACTTCAAGTTTCACATGAAGTTTCACTTCACAAGTTTCACCTCAGAGGCCCGAGGTGTTACATATTAGAAATCAGTGTTACAGATGCATCTGTCTGTCTCCTTGCTAACTGCTTCATCATTATCAAAGGATTCTTTTTCTCCTTAGATATGAATACTCTCTACTGAATGCTCCACCTGTAGGAAAGGAGAGAGATTAACAGGTCATTCATGATGCTTTTCTCTGTTGAGCTATATTGTACAGCAGAATCAGTTCATTTTGTCAAACTTTTGAAATTTTTATAGAATCTGAACACTTCAAAAAACCAAAAAGTTTGACTACTTTAGCTTCTTAGTAAGCTATATACGTGATTAGATAAGCGGAGAAAAAACATAACTTTGAAACTTTTTTTTGAAACTTTTTTTTCTTTTAAACCAGGAAATAATGAAGTGATTGTAAATATTAACATATTATTGGAAAAGCATGAGAAATTTTGGTTGTCTTTCCTTTTTCTTCACTTTCAATTGGTAATTGTGAAATTTGCTGTTCAGTACATCTTAGTTTAGAAGTAAGATTTGTCATTTAGTACTGTGTGCTTTAATTGTAAAAGTATGAAACATTGTAGAAAAACACTTCTAAATTAACTTGTTAAGCCTTTTTAACATCCTATACATGGCAAAAGACAGGTGGTCAGAACCAGAGTGGGAAAATTTGTGTCCAAATATATTGCATATATTGTTTTTACTGCAATTAATGTTGTACTAGAATGTATGCTTTATGTATTTTACTTGAAACAAAAATTTCACACTTTAATCTTACTTGTAAATGCTGCAAATTCTAAGCATTTGGTGTGTTTGACTCAGATCTCCTATATTTATGTTTTATTTATGGTGTAAACATAAAGCAGTCACTAGTCAATTTTTTAACCATAATTAGTGAAGTCATGCTTGTCCTTTCATTTGCCTTTGAAGGAAATGGGGGTATAAAAATGAAGGGAATTTGATGTGACATGCATCTTTCATTGATCAGCTTGAAAGAAAGATTGTTATTGTGGTACGGCAAAAGTAATTTCACTTGCAAATATGGATTCAACATGGCTTTTAAGTATAATTTTTGTGGTTGCTCCTTGGGTAGAACGTAACCCCAGTTACACTCTTAGTGCAGTTTAACAAGATTGCGTGGTACCACTGACTGTAGAATTATCTACCTAACGCAAATCCCGTGGAGGAGATTTGGATTTCAGTGACCTTCAACTGTGTCTTCACAGCACCAGCTTGACATAGGGTGGAAAGCAAGATGTTTTCATGTTACTTGTACAGTTCTGTAGTGGTCAGTGCAAAATTAATTGCTGCAAGATCAAGAGATCATCATCATCATCATGCAGTCCACATTTCCTTTGAGAAAAGATTTGTTTATCTTATGGGATAATTTAAGATTTTTTTTCCTCCATTTTTACGGTGGGTGTCACTGCTTATTTCTAATCTCAAACCTCTCTGCTGACAGAAATATCTTTTCCAGTTAAAAACAGCTCGAGGGTAAGGTAAGCAAGGAAGCAGACATCTTATACACATCAAGGTTTTTATATGGGATGATCGTGGATGCTGTTGATTTTTTTCTTCCTTGTGAAAAGAAGGTCAATGACATTTCTATATCAAGGGCTGTAGTGCTCAGAGAGGCAGGCTGTTGAAAAGAAGAATTAGTTCCTGTTGACAGAGGTCCCAGCTGATGACAGGAAGGTGTAAGTACCCTCCTAGCTCAGAGTGCAGGTCTGTCAGTCCTCATACTCCATCTCCGGTGGTGACACTGGGACATGTGGGTTAGGGAAGGCTTTGTGCAGTCAGTTGTACATGTTCTCTGGTCCTTTGTCCTTGTACCTTTCCAGGTTCTACAGCTTTATCAGACACATGAGAGGGTGCATTCTTGCCCAGTCCTTTTAGCACCTGCCACGAAGAGCTCCTGAATTTGGCTAATCTGGCATTAAGCCTTCTAATACTGCCTGCCACCACAGCCTCCTGTGGCAGCAAAGTGTGCCTGCTTGCTGTCCAAAGAAACACTTTTATCTGCTTTGGGCTATCTCTCTCCCATTGCTTTTATCAAGTGGCCACCTCATTATTGTGCTGCAGCATTTGCTGAATCGCAGTTTATCTATCACATTTGTGACTTTGTAAACTGCAGTCCTACCTTCCCTCATGCCACTTTTGCCCAAAATTGGGGGTCTCAGGTGGTGGGTTTTTTTCTTTCAGTCCCTGAGCTCTGGGTGTGCAGCCAGCTTGGCTACCTGTGCTCTGTTTGTGAACATAGTGTGTGTAGGAGGAGTCCAACCCTATGGTGTTGGACCCCCTTGGGGTTTCAGAACTGCTGGTACTGAGTTTCCAATATGACTTCTGTGGTGCTACCAAAATCTGCCACCTCTCAGATCAGCGAAACAATAATGTTATTTTCCACCTCTCTAGAAGTTTTCATAAGAAAATCTGAAATGTTTATATACATATTAATGAGCTCTACTTTAAATGAGGGTTGCAGCAAGAAAGAAAAAGAAACACAGTATGTTTCTAAGTAGAAACTCCTAAAATATACTGTACATTAAATGATATTTTGCGCTGCCTCATTCTTTTTATATAAACTATTAAATCTGATTTTATTACATTATAGGTTAAAATTGCTTCAGTCAAGACATTGCTTGGGATGCCTCAAGATTTGAGGGTTTTTTAAACCATGATTTTTTGATTATACTCTTAAAATCTGCAGAGAAAAAGTGATTAAAATGTTATGTTCTGCATATGTCCCCCAAGTACACAGTTTTTACCACTTGTAAAATAGAAAGTGATGACATTATTATGACAGAGCCTATATATAACCTCTGTATAACTCATTTAATATAAAATGATACTCAGTAAATGGAATTTAGGTCAGAGAGCACAGTGATTCCTGTATTCTAAGTATTTTTAGGATTTCTATTAGGAATAGGATATTACCCATGTTGTAGTTCTTGAGGTACAATAACTAAATTTTCCAGCTGACCACCCAAATGCTTTAAGAATTTCTTCTTGAAGCTGGACTAAATTCTTGTGTCAAATTCAGGACTGATCCACATTTAAACATAATCCTCAAATTTAGCTGAAGTTACTCTCAAGAATATTTTACTGTATAATAATAATAATAATAACGGAATATCTATTTTAGAATTATTCTTATTATCCAGTATCATTACATTGTAAAAGAGGTTATATGAAAAAGAAAGACACTCTCTGATCACAGTGTTGCAACAAACTAATCTCTGAATTCAGTTTTTGAGAGAAAAGTTTCTCTAACTCCAGGAATGTTCACAGTCGAGGATGGGAAATATATTGTGGTTTTGGTCTTTTTCTCATAGCATGACAGAGCCAACAGGAATAGGCTGAAAGGAGGAACACAAAGATACCACTGTAGTACTGCAATGCAAAATAAACCTGATAACAAAATTACTTTTTGCTATTGAGAGACCCTACCACATGACATTGCAGATACATTCTCTTATGTACAGTTTTGGAAGACATTCATATTCTATGATTCTAGATATTCTATAGTTCTAAGTCTTAAGGCGGCATTCACCCTTTCAAGTGTGCTCTTAAATTTCTGGTGACTAGCCTGTTTCCAGCTGGCTCTGTGGACATGTGGAACCATGCATCCATCTGCGTTATGCAACTGTTCATGAAACAGAAAGCAAAGGCTATTTCAAGAAGAAATAACGGTTCTTAGGATGCATCTTTGATTTCACGTCATTATGTTGTCCACAGATGCTGCAGGTTTCCATGTCTCTCTTTGTTTGATGACTGCTTACACACTGCAATTTTATTCATTGATCTTCTCCAAATACTGCTTTGTTCTTGGTAGCATAATTCTTTACTCACTTCCGGAGGAGTCTTTGTACTTGTAATTTCAGACTCTGGACTGCACTCAACACAAATCACTTGTCTGCACTTTGGTTTATGAGAAAACACTTGTTTGTTCCAAGAAGAATTTTCTGCTTAAATAGAGGTATTGAAGAGATGGCTCTCTCAAATTTTCAGGGACACCATTTGGGTTTGTGGGAGAGGAGGGATGGAGTAGGGCAGAAAGAAGTCAACTAAGTTTTAAAACATGTACTGCTTTTAAATTTCCCTACTGGCTCACTGCATTAGTTGGCATGTCACACCACATTTTCTGAGCTTCTTTGTGTTGTGTCACACAACGTGACAGAGATAATCTTTGTGACAAATCACAGAAGCCAGTGTGTCAGCGGGGAAATAGGAAACTGACAGTTTTCTGAACAGTCCCATAAAAACACTCAATAGATTTATGTAAAAAGCAGCTTTTTAGAAATTTAGAATTTAGAAATTCTCTTGCTGAAAGCCTTTTCTTCAAACAGCCTTGAGAGTATTAATTAAAAAACATTAAGAAAATAGATGAAAATACTGATGTGGGAGGGGCTCTGCATGATGCATGGGAAAAGCCTAGACTGGAATGGGAAAAGGGGATCCAGCCCCAGTTTTCCCTTCTGCCCCCATGGCACAGTTGTCTGAGCTTTTGATTCCTTGCTTCTACTCTGCAGTTTTACAGTCTTAAAGCTTCCCACTGGAAATTACGCTGACTCCTGGGTAGCTCAGGAGCAGCTTTTGTATGAGGAGAGCCAGGAAGCATTTTGCCAGCTATACTAAAATAAATATCTGATACTTGCCCTGAACAGAGGCAGACCGAATCAGTGGATCCCCTCTCCCACCCCTAAATCTCTTTCTGTCTTCACACTAAATAGTAATAAAATGTTTAGTCTTTCATTCCTGGTAAAATGCTGATGCTGTTTGTGTATTTGAACTCATTATTTGTATTCATTCAAGGTTTGCAGTTTCTATTTCAAAGACTCACCTTTTGCCTCCTGAGATTTTTATTTAGAAAGTGTCTCTATAACAGGGAGAAAAAAGTGGTTTTGACAAAATGTCTTTGGTTCTTGGGTGGCACAACCCTGCAGCTATTATAAAAAGAGAAAGGTATTAGAGGTGAACTTTCACATTTTGAAAAACCTTTGCTATATATTGTACCTGGTTTCTCTTTTGTCTTCTTTTTTTTTTGTTTGTTTTCTGTGTGTGCTGTACACTTAAAAACTAACCAAAGGAGCACATACCTCTGCTCAACCTGTGCAAATCTAGCTACAGCATTCTCACCCAGATTAAGTGGGCAGCCACAAATTTAGAAGTTTTGGGGGAACCTTTGTCCTGAAATATCAAGAAGAACTTATGGGTAACTGGAATAGGTAGGTATTTACGTATGTAATGGACTCTTTTTAATATTTCCAGTGTTTTTTTCCAAACAGTAGGAAACAAACAAATTCAGTACAGTTGGTGCTAAAATTTTTTTATTACGCACAAATGTAAAAGTTAGAACCACTGATAAACCATTGCTGTCATTGGTTTCTTGTAACTTTAAAATTTAAAGGAAGTTGAGTGTTTGATAAAGCCCTCAGGCTGTTTAAAAAATAAGTCATGTTTCTCTGCTACAATTACTTTTAACGGTTTCTGTTTTCCATGTTCCTGGACAGCTAAAGCAGTGTCATTGCTTAGGGGGCTTTATGAACAATTTGAAAATATCATCTGTGGGTGGCATATTCCCCCTTGTTTTTCATTATTGTTTAACATAAATGAGAACTATTATAGTAGCTCCATCTCTCAGGTCTGTGATTTACATTCCCTAAAATAAAAATATCACAGTAATTTGGGGTGCTACGGCAGCAGTGATTGCTACCCTAGTCTTAGAAGTTATGACCCCCAGGTTAGTCAGCACTTCCATCTCTCCTATTACAGAGCAATCAATCATCTCTGTAATAGAGAGGACCCTCTGAAGGGTCATCTCTGGTAAGCTGGAAGGGATATATTAAACTCTTGCAGATATAGAGATTCATATATATGTGTGTGTATATATATATATATCTCATAGTGTCTGTGCAGGGTTTCGTGTATTTGTATGGGTAAGGAAAAGTTATACTCTTGCTGTACTGAAGCTTGAGAGGATGAATAGTTGTAAGATATCTGTTTTTGCAGAACTTCTGTATGTGAATAATGTCTGTATCCTTATTCTGCACTTTGAGGAGGTGGGGGGATGAGATGGAGAGAGAAGAGAACGTGTTCATGGGGAGCTTCCTCCTCTCTCAGATACCCTTGTATGTTCTTCATGAACCTTCTGCAGAGAGATAGAAAGTTATCTTTAATAATATCTACTAGTCTGCCACATGGGCTGGCACAGGCCACCCTGACGGGTTACCTTAGAGCAGATACACGTCAACATACGGATTTCTCCAAGATATAAGAACAGGTAGAGTAGGCATTGCTTAGTCAAGACCCTGAAGCCTTCTGCAGAGTTTAGTACAATCCTCTAGTGGATGTTAGTCACTGGTTTTCAAAACAGTGTTTTTAACTAGGGCCAGGTTGAGCCTGCATGGGGAAGAGAAACTGCTGGAACCCTAGAGAAAAGAAGAAAATTACATTTTTCCTGGATTCTTCGTGAGCGGTAGCTATATTTATGTGTTTTGCTGTATAGTTATGTAATTTGCTTACTGTAGTAACTCTTGATGACTGCAAAGCAATCTCTGATGGAAAGAGCTCAAGGATTTATCTTTGATCAGATAACTGCAAACAGTGAGTCAGAGATGTATTTCTCTATTCCTAAATTTGTTTTCTGTGATGATAGAATCAATTGCATTTACTCATGCTGATTCTGAAACAGGAAAATAATTTGTTGAATGACTCTTGCTGATGCCATCAATATTTTAGTGCTCCTACAAACTTTTAAAATAAGCTTCTCTTCTTTTAGGAAGATATTGCAATCTCTAATGCAAACCCAATCAAATTTTGCTTTTGTACAGAGGGGAAATTCAATAAGGTGTATGTGCAACACAGGCTATATAAGAGTTGAACATATTTGGGTCAGAAGGGTAATTCGGTGTAATGTCCAGTAAATGACTAGTTGTTAAACTTTAGTTATCTCAGTTTTGAACCCAGCAGCTTGAATTAAGTACATCCATCAGACTAGGGTCTGCTATTACCTTCCTTACTTCCATTAGCAATCCCATATACATCTTCTATAAGAGGAAAAATTAGTGTCTGATGTCACAGTTTCCCAGCATTCTGTCATTTGGTGTGTTCCTTATGTAAAATGGTTTCAGCAAGGTATTATCCTTACTTCGAGACATCATGATCTTGGGTTTTGCTTGTTTATATAAATTGCTCTCCATTAAAAGATTGCTTACAGTTGATTATGTGTGGTGCTTGCATTGGTAAAGAGAACTTTATTTTTCTTCGTTTTTGTTACTTAATATGTAAGAGCACCGTAAGCCATTACTGTGTCTGCAGCTATTACAGGAAGGCATAAAAGTCATGTTTTTCTTCCTGTGGTTCAGTGGGGATGTTTGAGGATTCTCTTCTAGTGCACAAGCTGCTTATTGACCTCTTGTGTTTCCCTTTGGCAGTCCAAGTCTGTGCAATTCTGTGGACTTCAGCTGAACTAAGATTTTTTCCAAGCCAATTTCAAAGTCTGTGACAACACCAGGCATTTGAAATTTATGTACTCGCTTTCAGCAGTGGTGTTACATTCCCTCACTGTTAACCATCCTGTTAACCCCTCTTCCATGTAAACATTAGTTGGCATTGTGCTTTGAAAACTTCTGGCTGTGCTCTATCAGGGTACATTGGGATATTTATGCTGCACTGTACAGAACTGTATAATTGTTCCAAGTGTGGAATGTCCATACAGCTCTATGACATGCTATTATAACTAACACTTTCCTGATTTGATTTTCATGACTTTTCCATGTGTTTTTGTAGAATCTTTGATACAAAAAATTTCTCCCCAAACTGAGATTTTGCATATTAATCCCTATTTATTTTTAGTACTCATTTTCTTTCCTAATTCATGACTTTCATCTTCTTAGCCTTGCACGTAACCTTAAATTGGATAGGTTTTACTACAGCTATACCCAATAATAACATGATATACTGAATATTGTGTTGAATTCACCCTTTTATTTTCTCATGAAGTGGGACAGTTTTTCTGGTGGTGATGTGACAGAAAAGCACTAATAAATATCTCCTGTTTTACTGAACACACAAATGTTACAAAATCAGTGTGCTTTTCTGTATTATGGGATTCCACAAAGGATTAGGTGAAGGATATTTGGCTGACAAATTTATAAAAACAATAGTTAAAGCTTAACTAAAATCTTAATACAGTTTTGGGGTTTTGAGACAAGGACCAGTTGGTTGAAAAACAGCTCATAAAGGAAGTATGTATATTTTCACTATTCAAAGTGCTTCTGTCAGTTCTTAGTATTTCTGTAGCCATCAGGAAGGGCAAATTAGTGTTTACATACATGGTATGTTTGTTGTATACTCTGAGGTATGCACTCCTGACCTTCAGAATGTCCCAGATGAGGTGCTGTTAAGATCCCACATACGTAAGTGTGAAATAGTAGTGTACTTCAGATAAGAATGTACTGTTAGATATGAATCTTGTTTAGGAAGCATCTTCCTACAATTTATTCCTTTCCCTCCCTTTCTCTTGTTTTAAAGAAATCCTGGTTGATATAATTTCAGGGATACTTTTGCTGACTTTTACTTCTTTAAGGGTATTAAACCCACAGGATCTGACAGACTTAGCAGTTCATTCTACTTCTTCATTTGGCTTGGTTTTTCTGCCTTCTGTTTAGAATTCTGTTCTTTCAGGCAAGTATGTGTACCTTACTTGCACTTTGCCAATTTGTGCTTTATTCCCCTTTTCACTTTGACAACTGTATTCATGTACTGAGATTTCTTGTTCACTCTCTTTTTAATGATCATGAATAATTGAACACGGTCTTTGAATTTTTCTGATTTCCCCTAACAAAAGTGGGAAAAAATATTTTGCTGGGTTTATTTTGTTTTAACAAAGTTATATTTAAAGTCAAATTGAAGAGATTTCATCTCTGTTTGTTCACTTGCATACTTGTTTCCCAAACTGTACAAAAGTCTGACTCTTAAATATTGCATGACGGTTGAGGTTTAATATACCTGATTACACTTGTTTTTATGCATCTTCAATAATAAATGTTATGAAAACTTGGCACCTAGGAAATTCAGGCCTGTTTTCCATCATGTTGAGTTAACGTAAACACTTTATTACTAGTGAATTGAAAAGTTTCGGTAATAAAATATATTGGGAAATTTCAGGGTCTATGGACATGTATGTATAACAAATGTCAGCATAATCCCACTGATTCTGGTTGGTTATGCCAAGCTGAATTCTTCTCATTAACACAGGAAATTTATTTTCATGTTTGCAGAGATACTGAGTTGAGAGATACCAGCAAAATAACAGGAATTTCACTGTCAGGTCAATGTTGTTTCTTTATATCTTGGTGAAGACTGACATCAGAGCTAGCCTCTAAAATGGCACTGTTGTGATATACTTGAAGATTTTGAAACTTTTCAAGTCAGCAATGGAAAAAACCCCAAATTCTGTGTAGATTTATGTAATAAGATTATACAAAATACTAGAATCTGAACAATTTCTTTCCCATACAGATATTTTACGTACTTTGAGCTTGAAAAACGCTCCTACTCTAACTTAAATCTATTTTCGTCAAAGTTTTTCTGAAGCTTCTAGCACTTATGCTGGAAAACTACTAATTAAGTGTAAGTTTTGATTTGTTTGTTGAAAACCATAATTGATCAGTGCAGCTTCAAAAGCCAAACAGATTAATGGTGTTCTATCTTTTATCCCAATGGTAAAGCGAGTTAGAGCAGTGTTGCGGTGATGGATGAGTCTGCATGGATGATTGGCAGTTATGACGTTAACTTTTTTTCCCTCTGCAGCTTTATCTAATATTTTTGTTTCTAAGACTTTTGGTTTTTGGTTTTTTTTTTTTGCATCGTGCCAAAGTCTTTTTTAGCATCATGCCAAAGACTTTGAAGCCATTTTCTGAAACCATGCATTTTAAAGACTCTGACAGTCTAGGCACAAGGGCATACTCCTTGCACATGGCTTCCTTACTCTGACTGCCAGGTAACGCCTTTATGCATGAAATCACACTGTGCAGGTCTTACTTTTGAGATGTATACCTTTACAGGACATTTCTGTCACATCTTCAAACTGCAGGTAACAAGGACAATAAAAAAGCAAGAGAACCATCTGGTATGAAGTTTAAAAATAGACTAATTGGTCAATTGGAAAAAAGAAACAGCACGAAAAATTGGAAGCATGGGATTATATGGAGACAATGCAGATATCTGCCTTTATGTGTCACATCTTGGAGTTATGAATGGAAATCAAAGTTTTGAGCTCTTTTGTTGTTTTTTTCTTGCTCTCAGATCTTTGTTACACTGAAGTTTACTCTTCCCTGGCACTGCCTTCACAAATTCCTGAGCACCTGAGCTCTGAGTTGGGAAACGAAGTCCAGTTAAGAATATGACAACAAACAAAGGCTTTGGCTGCCCTACCCCTGAGTCATATGGGAGGATGTTCAAGTGAAAAAATCTTTGTTGGATTTCAAGAACAAAATTTCTTCAGAAAGTTGATAATTTTTTGGGGAAAAAGAGGGAAACTTTCCTTTATGTATTAAAATAAAGTAAAATAAAATACCGAGTTGGATGCTTTTGCTACTCTTTATTGTTTTTGTTCTTGTAGTTTCTATATTGTGTCTTTGGTTAATTAGAAACAATCTTTTATTGGAGATAATCATCCAAGAGAACATTTGAAAGAATTTTATGTGTGAGACAGCAACAAAGTTATTATGGTTGTTGTTGGTTAGGCTGCTTTGTTTGTTGGAGTTTGTGGGGCTTTTTTTGTAATCAAAAATGTTTTACTCATCTTTCTCCCCTAACTCAGGTATCTGCAAAAGAAGCCTTTTCAGAAAGACTAGCAAAACAAGCCTTCAACCAGGAACAGAAGGCTTGCATAAAGGTTCATGATGGTAACGTGTTGCAATGTATTCTTCAAATCATAAAACTGGCACTCAGGACGGAAAATTTTAAGATGACTTAGTGGTAAAGGTGATTTCTTGTTAAAATCACTTTCTTAGCAAGGTATCATTGCTTAATTATTACAAAGATTCATTGCTGGAAAATCTAGTGACTGGTGAAATTAAAAAATTAAGAAAGCAGGGGGTAAAGAATGATCTTTCACTTCGCCTTGAGCTCTGTATTTTTGTACTGAGAGTTCATTTGGTACAGCACTGAAAACACTTCTGGCTAACCAATATAGTTACTATTTACTGAGCATGCTTAAGCATCAGCAAGTTAAATTGAGATGTTTAGACTCAATAACCATTGGTTTTCCGCTGTTTCCATATCTCTCAAGTGATTCAAAATTAGGTCAAGGGCAACTGAGCAGGGAAAGAAGGAATAGGAAGCCTCAGGACAGTGGGTTTGAAGCACAGGAAACCATTACAAGCAAGGCAAGTTGAATGACTTTGTAGATGTTTAAGGATATGCAGTGGTCACACCGATTTTACCAATGTCATTGGTATTGGTGGTGTAATAATGTCATAGTAAAACACACTCTGGGTTTACTTAAACAACTGCCTTACTTTGTAAACATGGAAGTAAAGTTTCAGGAGACACAGGACTGGAGAAATACAAAGCTGATGGAATATGCCTGGGACGAGAAGATTACTAGAAGAGCACTTCAGGATAAAAGGCAACAATTAAAGTTGGGTAATCTGAGTAAACCTTCAAGTCAATAACTTACATAAATTGATTTGGTTTCCAGTCCTTTACTGGACTGAATTTTGTTTAGTGTTTGATGCCCATACTTTTTTTCTCAACTTCCTTGATGATCCATAGAGATACCTTCACCTCTGGTACTTGATATTTGATCTGTTTTTCTTGTACTTGACATTTGAAGTGCTTGGGGATTGGCACCAGGAGATGCTGCTCTGTTATGACTAGACACTTGAGACACTTAAGAAAGTGACAACAAAGACACTTAAGAAAGGTATAATTTAAAAAAGTTATTTATTAGAGATTAAAAGTTAATTATAAGTTAAAAAGTTATTTATAACACTGTCTTTCCCTTCCAAACTTCAAAGCAGCTGTAACATTACTGACAGAAGAGAAGACAATTGGTTGGTATTTCACATGGTGCTTGTTAAAGGAACCTAAGCTGCATGGGAAGCAACATCCACAGAACAATTGTATGCCGGATGAGTAAATGAATAAAATATTATGCAACCAGGGTATTTTTAAAAACTTCTTTTAATCATGTTTCCTTGGAAAAGCAGTATGTAGGCAGTTTTTGTGGTATAAATACTATTTATTGTAAAATGTCTGTTAAGCAACTTAGTGCAAAATTTTCAACCATTGTTACTTGTGGGTATGTTAAGTCAGGCTCTTACAAGAAATTAATGCTTATCTTTTGTTTCTTTGTCAGTGTGGCAGTGTCTGTGGGATGTTGGATCATTTTATTCTTTGTTCTATGCAAAAAAAATAAATTTAAAAAAGGAATAAATTACACTAACTTTCTTGTGCACAAGAGAACAAGGTTTGAAGTGATGAAGAAGTCATTTGTCTAAACATTTACAGCGTGAAAAGAAAGGGAGGAAGGTTTGTACCTTCACTAAAACTCGTTGACTCCAGAGCTAGTATTATGTAGGCAGGAAGATTATTTTGTTGCCAACATCAGTAGATGACATGGATTTGAAAGTTCTTGCTCTGGGTGTTTGCCTTGGTTCATGGAAATGACCTTGATTTTTGCTCTGTGCATAACTATGGGATACTCACAATACTCAATTTTGAGCTCCTAGTGCAGGTTCCTGTGTCAGGCACAAGGTCTGGGCCCTCTGCTGTCAGTGAAGAAAATCTTTTCCAATCACAGCTTGAGCAATACAGATCAGCTCTTCCACCAAACTAACAACAGAATTGGGGAAGAGTAGTCTCTAGCTATGGTGTGCTTTTTTCCAGGGATAATTTTACAGTGGCCTAGATAAGTATTGAAAATTTTATAATTCATGGTAGAAAAAGAAGAAAATCCGGTGTTTTTATTTGCATAGTATAGCCTGGAGAAGCGCATTATTATTTTGGCAATGGTTGCATTATCTGAAGTTGGTCCTGGATTTATATTTTCTTTGCATTACTCCAAGAAGTACGTCAGAAAACACACATTTCCTATGATAGGGGCTTTTTTGTGTGTTTTTGTTTAAGAAGTTATTTATGCTGAGTGCTTTTTAATATATTCTGTGCTTTAAATAGCTGTGTGTAAGGGGAAATAAAAATTAAGTTTCCTCCTGGAAATTCTGCTGTTATAAAAAGTCTGGGTTAGAAGCTGTTTTTTTCTCTGAAATCCCCACTAGGCAGTATCAGCTGTATTTATTGATATCTGCATCTGGCATGTCTAAATCAGAAGCTGGATCAGATCTGAGTCGGGTTATTTTAAAATATCTCAGATCCTGATGAGCAAACAAGTTTTATTGTGAATTTTCTCACCAATGTCAACATTAATTTAGTGCTGCAGATCACCTTGTTTTTTTGTATAAGAGCTATATTTTCTGCCCTTGACACTTCTAAAAATATGATTT
Source organism: Monarcha castaneiventris obscurior (assembly GCA_026261815.1). NCBI lineage: Eukaryota > Metazoa > Chordata > Aves > Passeriformes > Monarchidae > Monarcha > Monarcha castaneiventris. The sequence goes on along the minus strand of JAMPIT010000388.1, from coordinate 2,982,894 downwards.
GAACAAGCCAAACAACAATAAGAAAACAGAGATTAAAAAACCCTTCTGTTGGTTTTGACAAAACACTTTGTGGAAATACCATTTCCAAATTTGTGTCATGGGAAGCTGAGAGTCTTATCCTGTTGCTTTTACTTAAACCTTCTTTGTACCATGAAATATCAACACACTCTGTGCCAGGAGGCTTGTTCTCAACACTTAACTTGAGTGGGAAGCAGATGATGGTAAATGGAAGAGCAACATATGTGTGTGACAAAGCTTGTCTTGTCTTCTAACTGCAGCTATTTTTAAGGAAGGGTAGAAGGTCTCATTCTCGAAAGAGAAGGCTGCTGATAACACATGGCTTTTGCTGAATGGAGTGTTTGCTTTTGTTTTCAACCAGACAAAGGCAAGATTAATTTAAGACAATTTTTAGGCACACAGGCTTCATCAAAATTTTTCTATGATGTGTTTTGTGGCAAAAAAAGGTGTTAAAAATGCTTAAATACAAGTAATGAGCAAGCCTGTTTATCTCAATTTTCAGCTTTAGTTCTAGGGCTGTGTCTAGCAGTGTGAATAAAGCTGGTTGTCTTGAAGGTCAAGCTGTGTGGAGAGCACCTGGAGAGTTGTTCGTGAGCACAGGAGAGAAACAGCTGGGAAGCTGGGATGGTTGCCCAGAGAGGTTATGGGTGTCCCATCCCTGCAAGTGTTCAAGGCCAAGTTGGATAGGGCTCTGAGTAACCCGATCCAGTGAGTGGCACCCCTTCCCATGGCAGAGGGGTTGGAACTAGATGATCTTTAAGGTCCCTTCTAATCCAGTCCATTCTGTGATTCTAAGCTTGCTGCTTTGCTTGGTGGCTCTTGTGTTTGCTATTATTCCTTGGAAAACCATTTTCTTGTTGAAGTTAAATGCTCTGTTTAGTTATACTGCTGAACATTCCTCTGTCCAAATAGTCTGGACTGTGGTCCCAAATACATAAACTGGTGCCAGGCATGAAAAGGACTGATTTTTGTACTGTTTACTCTTGCCTTGCTACAGGGCACTGAGGGGTGGTGTGGGTGTAAAGACACCTCTATGCACATCAGCAGCGCAGTTCACAGATAACTGGAGGTTTGTGGGTACATGAACATGTGCTGTGTGAGGCACGTGGACACGTTGTGAAAGGGTGGCAGGATAGCTGATTGAGTACGGACCTGCAGCTCCGGAGAGAAGGAGCAGGACTGCTGGGGAAGCAGGACAGCTGGAAGGGGTGGAATACAGTAGGTATCGGAAGTAGATTAGGAAATAAAGCAAAAGTAAGACTTTTGTTGGGAAACACAAAGAGGAAGGGAAGTAATTCAGACAAATGGTGCAGAATTTCAAATGAATTCTTGTTCATGGTGAAGTAATTTGGCCAGTTTCTGTGAAGTGCAGCTCTAGGTTCCACAGGCTTGTGCTAACCTGCAGCCCATTAGCTGAAGACAATACATAAGACAGCACTCTAACCTGAGAAAAAAGCAATATATAATTGACTTGTTCTTCACTACATCTGATGTAATGCTACATGCTAGTGTATTGCCCATAGATTTTTACTTGTTTATTCTTGAGTATAAAATTTTGTGTTGTAGTGGTTTGGTTCAAATTATCCATTACTTACTTATTTTCCTTCTGTGAGATAAGAATTAGGAGAAAACAAAGCAGGCACAAAACTTAAAAGAATATAAAAAAGTTTATTAACAGACCCCAACGAAAGAAAAAAATTAGACTAAACCTTCAGAACACTTCTCTTCCCCCCACCTTCCTCCCTTCTTCCACTGAAAATGTAGAAAGACAACCCTTGAGATTTCAGTCAGTTCACTATAATAATTTCTTTTTCAGTTCACTTAAGGAGAGGAGTCTCTCTTGCTCATGCTATGGAGACATCTCCACAAGAAACAGCTCTCTCATGGCTTCAGTGTCACAGCAAGGCAGCAACCCGGGATGGTTCTCTGCTTGCATGTGGAAGTCCCTTCCCCCAACTTACAGCTTTCCCCACAACTGCTTTCGAGGGTTCCTTTAGCTAATGGGGAACTACCATTTTAAAGGATGAGCTGTTCAGAAGCAAAAGGTTCTCTTCACTTATCAAAGTGCCTGAGAGGGGGAAGAACACTATCTCTGGGAGCATCTTCATCTCTAGGAACAGAGGTCTTCTTCCCTGGGATCTCTGTTCAAGCTCCTCACCAAATCACAACTACTTCAACATTTGCTTGTTCCAGCACAAGTACTTTTGCTCATGGTTGCAGTTTGAATGCTCCACCCTCCATGCTTTCATGAAATTACAACGGGTATTCTGACATATCATAGTCCATCACCATAGCTTTACAACAGAATTTCAGCTTCTAGGATTGAAGCATCTCCTCATTCTCCTCTCTCAGGGTTTCAGCTCTTCCTTCCTCACTGACTTTGGCATCTTTATAGTGTTTTCTTCAAACACCTTCACCTTTCCCTTCCCTCCGACCTGGGAGAGGATTGATGCCTGCAGGCTTCATCTGTTCTGGAGGAATCTTACAGCACTAAAAGAGTTAATCTCACCCGGGCCTTGCAGCTGGAATTCGCTTACTCTCTTGGCCACATGATCCTGCCAGGCAGCAACCTCAGATGAATTTTGGCTGCTCTAGGGGCGAGGGCTGGCCTGGCCGAGCTGCACCACGGGGCTGCCTGCACGGAGCCACAGATGGAACAGGGCCACGTGGCTCCAGGGTGGCTACCCCCTGGCCAAGCAGGGCCCAGCCCCGCTGGGCTGTCCCGCGGGCCCCCAAGTTACCTGTCTGATAACCAGAAGCAAGAGAGAGTTTCCTGGCGTTTGTTTGTTCTTAAACGTGGATCACAGAGGCGTGTCAAGCTCTCTAAGTGGTTTAAAAAAGTTGCCAATATTCAACCTAGCCAGCTGATTGGTTATGTTGGGTCTAGAGGAAGCTGTAAGCACCTTTTTGCAAAGAGTCACTTCCATAGCTGATGGAGCCTTCCTTAACTACAACTCCCAGCTTTGCTAAACCATTACATGTATTTACACATAAACAGATGATTTAAAAAGAGCTATAAACTGAATTGCATAAGAAGTAAATCCTGAGAATATGGCCGGGAAAGGATGAATTCTTTTAGAGCAATGTTTGATTTTATTACAAATACTGGAAGAGGATAAGAAAAAAAGGAAAGAGAATGTGATAGGTGTGGAATTTTGGAGCAGAGTTGGAGTTGGCCATATTACTTTAAAAAAGGGGTTTGCTCATGCTCTTACTTCAGGTTTTGTTTTTAACTATGTAAGATCAAAAGTTTTCAGTACAAAGATGTTTTTCAAGCTGGTTACCATACTTTAGCTTGGGTTTGCCATCTTGTCTTCAAGGGGAACCCCTTCTCAGGAAGTATTTGCAGTAAGTATCTGAGTCATCTTCTGAGTCAACTGTCTTCCCGTTTACCCACTTAATAAAGGGGAGCATGGAAAATAATCAGTGTTCTGCATGGAGCTTTGTTTGCTGTGTGTTTTCCCTACCTATTTCTCCATGTAAGAAAAAGGCAGGTAGGTCTCAGTTTGGAAAGGTTACAAAATGCTTCTTTGCCAGTTTACCTGGAGGATATTTTGAGGTTCCAGCTGTTAGAATGAAAGAGAATCACTTACGATGCTGCCTAAGAGATTGGTTATCACCATCTTGCTGAGCCCACATGGCTCTGTCTCTGTGGGACTGGATAAGAATGTGCCAGATACTCAGTTTAGAGGGCAAGCTTCATACTTTCTAATACAAATGGCATTCTTCTCCTCTAGACAATAATCCTGACAGAACAATAGTCATGAAAGACAATTTCTATTGCAGGAGAAGAGGCATGAATAGAGAGAAATTTTCCCAGATGTATCCAAATCTTCTGAACTCTCAGTATCAGAGAGCCTAGAACCTGCTGAACTCTTAATGCAGGCACTCAAACAAAACTAAACATTTTCATCCAGCTTCAGAGGATCTGAAACACAAAAGTTTCCAGTCAAATATGCTTTTCAAGCTTGTTACCATGAGTGTAGGAAATGGACATGTCTCTTTTGTAGTAGAACTTTATATCGCTTATTGTTAATTACTGAAGAAGCACAGGAGCTGGAGGTGGGCAAATAATTAGGAATGGGGAAGTGGTATCAACAGCACATCAGAAGAGTGCTGGATCTTTAATTTTCATTGTGTTCTTTGTGAAATAAGGACAAACTTACACACCTAAAAAAAATAATCTCTCACTAAGGAAGACAAGAATAAAAGATCTGTACCTTCATCCTTACAAAGCTGCTATATATTTTATTGGACAGTGTTTATGTTCACAGATAGAGCACCAGAAAAAGTCAGTAAAAATAAGGAAGAAAATAATCAGTGAACTTCCTGAGATAGTCCCTTCTCTTTTATACTGGATGTTTGAAAACCTTTTTATATAGGGTAATTCTGTTTTAGTATTGAAACAGTGCAGTGCCTCAGACAACATCTGTAACTGAAAAAACCTGTAGGCTACTGGAAAAAGTTCTGTTGTGTGCTGAGAGAATAAGGGACAGACTTCAGTAAAATATCCAAGAAGTGGCGGATATATTTTGTTGCCGTGTTTTGTGAATGCACAAAATAGTTCCCTGCAGAGATGGAGAAAGAGATAAAGGGAAATCCACAAAACTGATTATGCTGAAACCAGTGCTGCAAAGGCACGCTTGAAAGGACAAGGTGTAGGTAGAGAGAAAGTCTGTGTGTACCACATTTCTATGTTAAAACATCGAAGGCCAAATCTCAAGAGCTTTGGGTGACTGAATTTGTTATCTATTTTCTTTCTCTCCTGGTGTCCCTAACCATGTGTGTCAGAGGCATTTTGCAAGGGTGAAGCTATTCTCAAATGTTCTAAGGTCCAGGCCTGGGCTGCTTTCCTACTGTTTGCCGTGGTGTTTACCTTTCCTCACAAACAACCATGACATATTTGAGTGGTGGAAATACATAGTCTGTGTTATTTAGTGTTGTGCTTATCTTGCTGTATCTGGCTTGGCTTTTTCCCTAAAGCTTCTCTGTATTCTTAACATTTGGAATAAATTCAACTCTTTTGTAGAACAGATGGTTTTAACAAGTAGAAAGTATTAAAGACACTAATTCCTTCAGCATTTTGGCAATTTTTTTCTTCAGTTATTTTTTAAGGATGTGAATTGAACAAACATGGTTTATTCTGTGCAGTCCTTATTTATAATCAGCTTCCTGATCCCTATGGACAGGTGCACTATTCTCTGGGTAAAACACTGACTGGATGTCTGAGCCCTAAAAGTGGATGAAGTTACATCCACCTGGCAGCTGGTCAGAAGTGATGTTCCCTAGAGCCCAGTGTTGGGGCCAGTTCTGTATCAACCAGTATCTTTATCAACAATCTGCATTCTTGGCGTTACAAAAATCAAAGGACAGAGCCTGTGCATTGTATGCATGCATAAGTTTGACAGTAATTCATTTGGCCCTGAAAATACATATATTTTCATTGCATTGTGAATTTCTAGAGTCTGTATTTCAGTCTCAGTGTTTGTCTGCCACTGACCTGTTCTCTCCTGTTCTTCCACTGCATGGCTCACTGCTGTTATTCTCACATTTCTCATGTTCTTGATGAAAATGTAGTACTTAAGGTTAAAAAAGGAACTCTTTCTTGTTTCATTAGGATCTTTTTAGTTTGCCTCATGAACTGGTTGAAGGGGACTTTTGTCCTTCAGCTTACTCTTCCTTTCACAAAAGGCTTTCATTCCTCACACCCCCAAAAAAAAAAAAAAAACACCCCCCAACCCAAACCCCACAAAAAAAACAAACACCACAACCCCCCCCAACCCCAAACCAAACAATTCCTCTTAAAGGCATTTTCCTATCACAATTGGATTCTGCAGGCTTTAGCTTCAAAACTATAGTAAGGCACTTTGACATCCAGAGTGCCACTCTGTTCTCTGCCCCATGAGAACCCTTTCCTGCCAATGTGTTGGACCAGCTGCTCCTGTCCCAGAGTACTAGCAGTAAGTTTGCCTTCATTTGGCCCTCTCTTGCCTTGCTTTCTGCTCAATTCAGTGTTTTATCAGTTGATTAAATGCAATTGTTCATTATTGTGAGTTATCTGGTGAGATAAATTTTAAATTTTGAAGAAAGTGCAAAGAAGAAGAGACTTCAAGCCTTCTAAAAGTGAAATGTGTCAGACTTGTAGGTGAACGTCTTGAAAAAATTGTTTAGGGAGGAACAAGTGCTGGTTGAATGAACTGTCAAAAATGTTTTTTTTCTGTTTGGCTTGGTTTGGTTTTTTTTCTTGTTTCTACTAACCCAGAACTGATTAGGGTGATGACACCTTTTTTTCAGTGTGATTTGACAAATGAGTGTATATTTCCAGCACCAGGTCAGGTCAGCTGTGATTGTGTAGACACAGTGAGTGGCTTGAAAACTCTTGAAAAGCTCCAAGAATGGGGTTTCCTCAACCTGTGCAGTAGAACTAAGTACGAAGGAAGGAGCAGAGAGCAAATCACTCTGAACAGTAGGGCTGAAATACCTTAATAAAGCTGGTTCATTGCTGCTACAGTTACTGGAGCTAACAACTGCCATATTTGGAATGGCACAGCACAACCTTCAGCTTTGTGATTCACAAACTTTTTACTGGGAGGATGTCCCATTCCACTATAAAAGAGGGAGTCGGGGAGGATTCTTTTTGATAGATTTTTTGGATGAAAATAAAGCGCAAATGCAGCAATAATATGTCTGAGAACCATTTATTGATAGACAAAGGGTAAGTGTTCCTACCGAAGCGGGGCAGGAAAGAGAGTAGAGAGGGCAAAGAGAGATAGAAAGAAAGAGAAGACAGGGACAGCGTTACCACAGGAACTCAGGGTGCTCTGTTGGCATCAGCTCAGCAGACGGAGCGTGTGGGCTGCGTACCGCAGTGCGTCTGCGTAGCTGCCGTGGCGGGCTGGGAGGGATTTCCGAACAGCAGCAGGCCGCGTGTCCCGTCCGTCGGCAGAGAACCGCCTGGGTGCAAGCGGCAGGGCTGTGGCTGCGGGCTCGTGCTGCGTGCGGCAGCACCCGCTCCCCTGGGGAGGCAGCAGGTCACAAAGTCATCGCCGTGACCAGCTGGTTCATGGAGATGGTGGAGCAGGCACGGGCAGGGAGACAGGACCACAGGGGAGAAAAGTGAGGGCGGGGGAAGAAGGGCCAAGCTAACCCTCTGAGCAGGCCCCGATCCCTCCAAGCAACCCAAAGCAAAATGGCTGCTGTTGTGTTGGAGTTATGGCTCCTCCCTCAGCCCTATATCCCGGCATCCGGGATCTCCGTCCCACCAGCAAGTGGGGGGTCTCTCACAGCCGATCGGGGAAGCTCTGTCTGTGCTGCTTGGCTGCACGGCGAAGCCTCCACAGGACAGGGCTGCCAGCACATGTACAGCTCTTATAGAGATAACACTGTTGAGGCATAAATAGAAACCAGATTGGTCCCTCTCAGAGGAATAGACTAAAGATACTTCTGCAATGTTTTGTCTCTGTTGGTTTTAGGACTTGCATAATGTCTTTCCATTTTTTAGTATTCGTCTTTGTTTACAGCCATTAGTGTGAAAAACAAGGTTCACTCTCCTGTTAGGATTTAAAAGTTTAATAAAGGACAACAAGGGACAAAGATAATAAAGCAAAACTCACAGTGCTGGGTGCTTTGGCACTCAGCCAAGAGCACACCTGTTATTTCAGCGACACCCTTTACATACTGTCCTATTGCATCAGCCTAGTGCATATTCATAATCAATTATGCATATTCAAACTTTTCCTTAAACTAGTTTACATGTTCCAGGAGCTGTTTAGCATGGCTCCTACTTGGGTCCACCTTTTTAGAGCATGTGCATTTCTTGGCTGTGGTTTTAGTCAGTTTTTATTATCACTCCCAGAATGGGCTTTGGTCCATGGTTTCTGCAGATGGTAGGTGCTGATAGTTGGCATGTCAGTAGCAGGGGTCTTCAACACACGTTGTCTGGATGTTATCCAACCAAGCAGACAGTTCACAAGCATAACTATATTAGCTATTTTTCTAAGTTTTTAGTCAATGACAGAAATAAAGGTATTAGTTATTGTTACAAAACTATATCTTTATAACAAAGCTACATTATACATGTAGCATCTGTTAGTAACAAAGCTACTTTTTCATATAGCATCTATTTGTAGAATGCTGCTATTATAATATGTATCTATTACAAAAACAAAGCTACTTTAACATCATTCATTTTAACATTTGCAGAAAGCCAATATTATAGCATTTATCTACCACAATTAGGTTGCTGGTTATAATATTTTTGTTTTCTTTTCTCAGCGCTGCTAAGTCACTTGTCATTCAAACAATGTAAGTGACAACCTGTTCATCAGTATCCCTCTCACTAAACACAATTCCATTGACACCCAGTGAACTCTGGGGTGACAGCACTCTTGAAAGAAAAAAACCAGAAAGCAGCCTTGTGTCATGTTTCATTAAACAAAGATGCAGGAATCCAGTATCATACCCAACTTCTCATCAAAATTGGAGAGTCTAAGCACAGCCAAGGCAGACAGCAAGTATTCAAAATCCAGTGCAAAATTGGTAACAAAAAGGACTAGATATATTCAATTTTCATACACCCATTTGTCTCACTGAGACAATTATATCTGAAGAATTGTGCAGCACGGCAAATACACAGGTAAGAGTCCAACACAAAACTCATAGAATGACAAATTTCATCTTGACTCCAAAAGAGAGATTTTGGTATTTTGTGTTTCTTCCAGAGCTGGCTGTTAGAAGTCAAGCAAAGCTGTTGGATGAATAACAGCTGGGTGGGCTATGGACTTGTTCCTCATCCCCTAGTTTTCCTTCCTTGTCCCCACTGTAGCCTTTCTACCTGATATATTTGGCTGAGGAGAAACCACAGCACACGTGTACAGCTGCATACTAACCACAATGTGCTGACTTAACGTCTGGGCATTGTCACTTGATTACACAAGGGCCTAAGTTATAAATTATTCTTTAATGATCTCAGCTATCTATTTTTTTAATGAAACCTGTAAGAATTTAATTAAGTGCTTAAGGCAGCTCCCTTTGTGAAACGTATTCAAATGTGGCAAATATATTCAAAAGATAGAGGGGAGTGCAGTGTCTCATCAAAAAGTCAATCTGAATGACAACATCTTACAAACCTTCATTATGCATCATGCTGAAGCGTGCTCTTGTACGCTAAAACTGTGCTGCCAGGTCTTTGGGTAATTAATGGTGCCACATTCTTTAAGGGCTTGGTAGCCTCACGGAGGTGCACCTACTAACACCAAAGGTAAGAATTGAAATAAAGGAAGAGCACCAGCTGATCTCTGAAACTAAAAAAATTATCTGCCTAATTAATAACAAATTGTTAAAAGAGACAACTGAGGGCAAATCTGCCATATAACAAACTGATTTTTCATACACAAAGATTTACATTAATGTTCTGTCTGACTAAATAAAATGGTTTGGATTTGGACTAATATTTGAATTTTCAGTTGTAATCCATAGTATGCATTTGCTAGCTTTAATGGACAGAAGGAATTGGGAGGTAGATAATCCAAACATTGTACTGACTACTGTCTCACATAAAAAGAAATATTAAATGTTTACTGCCAACCGGTCACATCTTTCTGTAATGTAAAATATTTGTATTAGTTATTTAAGTCTGCTTTTTGTAATTTGAAAACCACAAATTTAGTGTTTAGTGGTTTTAGATGTTCAATACACTGGCTGCAATAGGTTACTTTGTTTCTGTCAACTTAACTGTGTAGAGGAAGATGTAGAAAACACTTATGAAGTTGTGAGGCACACAATTCAAACACAATTGGAAAAACACAGTCATAATTTTCACTTAAAAGTAAGCTAATGACATGCTTAGCCATAGTCTGGAGTCTGATACTGCATTTTAGAGGTGTGGTGTATTTCTCTGGATGTTTGTATTTAAAGTAGCCACAAAATACTTGGTGATTCCCACACATTCAAAAAGTGACTTAATACAGTGAGAAATGCCCAGATTTTTATAGAAAATGAACAGTAAACAGTCCTTACTATAGTGACTCCTTCACTTTGAGGCTATGTCATGTAACCTGTCTAGGGCTTCATGATTAAAATATATATCCTAGTAGGAGGAGAAAGGCACAGTAACTTTCAGTAAGTAATGGTTTGTGCATTCTTCAAAATTGCACAGTTTGATTTCAAGCAAAAAAACCCCCAATGTTGCTCACCTCAGCTCTCTCCAGCTGAAGTGCTTTTCTTTAAGAAGAAGTATATAATCCATGGAATTGTTTTCACAACAATTTTGAGTCATACTCTTAAGTTTATATAACATATTGTTTAAATAAATCATCCCGCATCTGAATAATAATCTTTAGTTCAGTGTGAATGTGAACAATTGAACGATTTCAAACTCCGGATTGCTTTCAGTGTCACTTTTTGGGCTTCTTTGTTCTATTCTTCTATTTTTCTAAATGTCTGTTATTCTGATTTCCATGGCTTAGTTTTTGTTTTTCAATTTTCTATTGTTATAATTCGAGCATTTTTACTGTGTTTTTGAAAGCAGTAGAACCAATTCAATGTAGTATTAAAATATTTCACTATATAATTAACTTCAGGTCTTTCAATACTTGCTTCTTATATGAAGTACAAAGATGTTTTCTTTATGAAGCCAATAAATTAAAACTCTACAGAGCTTAATGAAATTTTAATGAAATGCTGTTTTATCACACTATGGTATTTTCTTCCATTCTCAGTTTTGAAATGTGTAAATGTAACCCTTATATTTCCTAAATATCTTTGTGGAATATGGAATAATGACAAGCTGCATTAATAGTTACTGGTTAATGATTGTTCCTTGTATAAACACATTTGAGCAATATTTTTTTTTTTTAATTCACATTCTTTTAAACTGGAACACCTGTTTAATTTATTTTAAAAATCCCCATAATTTTGGAATTAGATTCACCACTTAGTGTGTTCTTTGGCAGTTGATAATTTTTCCTTTTTTTTCTTTCTTTAACCATCTAGCTCCTTGACTAAAAAACAAAACAAAGAAACCCCAAACAACAGAAAGCCACAACACAGAATCAAAACAAAACCCAGCAGGAGGGGGATTAAGAGGTGACATATCTGAAGCAGTTGTCAGATGTCATTTGGTTTGCTGATACGTGGTATATAAAGGACATTTCCTTCCCTTCCATAACCCTGTAATAATAGAAATGTTCAGGAGTCTCATAAAGCACTGAAGGGGAGGAATGAAATGAAGGGCTCAATAATACAGATTACAAAAAGGAAGATGATTTATATGAATTGATTTATTTTCTGGAGAGTTTCTGAGTGATCTCACTAGGTAGCATGAGGTTTTTTTAAAATAAAATGTTATTTCTAGCATGTTATTTCTTCTTCCTGAGGTGTTTTCTTCAGTGTTTTATCACCACACAATTTTTATGTGTTTTTCACATTTAAAAAAATAAATCTGTAAGTTAAAAAAGAAGGATAAAACAAAGAAGAAAAGTGATAAAATACTGGGAAGAAGGAGAATATTTCCTTTTTAACATACTATGAAATCTGTAATTTCCAAGGCAGTTTTTGATGTTGGCCCCACCTCCACCCTTTTCCTTTTTTTTTTTTCCTTTTTTCTGTAAATCCAAGCTTCCTCTATACAGCTACATTTGATAAGAGTGTAGGACCATTCTTTTGGCATAGAAGGGGATAAAATTTTCTGTTGCCAAAGGAGGAATTCTTGCTTTCAGTTTTAATCCTTCATAATTCCTACTCCCACCCCCTTTACACCCCTGCAAATTGTGCAGAATAATTCAGATATGTTTCCAGGCTCAAAAGGGTTGAAGGTGGATTTGGGATTTAATTTAACTTTTCCTCACAACTGCGTTCAGAAAGCATGAATGATAAATGAGTTGTGCCAGCCTACACAGTACTGCACTGTGAGGAGTAAAGGGAGTCCTTTCTACAGAAGCTACTAGTTAAAAAACAGTAGGCTAAACAACTCAGATTTCAGCCTCATGATTTTTGAACGTGATTGCCAATAGCTGAATCTTGATTTATCAAACTGGTAGTTGCACTGGTAATTGAATGGATGTGAAGTGAGATCAAAAATGCATCCAAAGTGTGTTGAACCACTAATGAAAACTTGGTCCTCTGCAAAAGTTATTATTTTCCTAGTCAAAGTTAGAGAATAAGTAACAGCTTGTCATCCACCCCATCAGTTTTTGATTTAAAGATTTGGTCTTAGATTGAGGCCCAGCTAGTCACCATGGTCACATAAATTAATAACTGAGTATTTCTGATCATACGTGTAGATGTGGCGCTGCAGGACATGGTTTAGTGGTGGACTTGGCAGCGGTAGGTTAACAGGTGGAGTCAAGGATCTTGGAACTCTTTTCCAACCTAAATAATTCTATGAGTCTGTGACTACTGAGTAAGCGTGTTTAGGATAGTCACTTATGCCTGGAAAGTGGAACAACTTGGCAACCGTCACAGAAAGGCACAAGACCAAGTACAGAAAAAGGGAATAGTTGAAGGACATATAAAGGTAGAGTGAGTTTGCAGAGGAGATAATATTAAGCAGTGTATATATGGAAAATGAGAGTGAAAATGTATTTTGGAGTGCATAGTTCAAAAGAATATTTACAGCTTTTGTAAGAGCTCATGTGTGAGCCAGGGGGAATGTGATTGGAGGGTGGCCTTTAGCCCCAATGTTTTGAATGAATTGTGAGAAAGAAAGATTAAAGCTAGATAAGCAGCATGCAAGAAAGTAGTAATTTAATAAGGCTAGGATTAGTCTTTTTTGTCAGGAATTTTCCTGTGTAGCTTAGTTTAACTTACCTGGACTCCCTCAGTGTGCAATACAACTCTTAAGGAACAATTAATCCCATGTTTTTTAAACACCCCTCTTAAAATGAAGCCACTCGTCTTTTGTGGGTGAGTGTTTTCTCTTTTTCAAGAAGAAGGATGTCTTAAGTGGTGGCCTCACATGAATGTTCTAGCCTGTAGGTAACTGTAACTAAGAGCATCTCATCCTGAAGAAGGGTTAAGATGTAGAAGAGTGCCAAAAAATTCCAGGGACAAGAGAGTGTTTGTGAGCTTCCTAATTGCCAGAAACTCAAGTTTAGTTCCCCAAATTCCCCAGCTTATTATTGGCTGGACACAAAAGTATCTATATTTCTGGCCACAGGAAGATCAAGTTAAACTGTAACTCCAAAGGCAGAGCTAATTATGATACAACCTGAAGCAGGCTCCTTTCTCAGGGGGCATCCATGGCTTTTGACAGGATTAGGCATCCTTGCCTTAAATCTGAAGAGTCTGTCTTTGCATTCAAGAACTGGTCTTTCTGCATTTTTGAGTAGCTAAGATCTCACTGCTATTCATGACAGTTTTTCCAATGGAAAGAAAGCACTATTTATTGATTAGCTGCATATCACCTGACTCTAAGGCTCTCTTTCAAAGCAAATAACTGGAAGCCATAGAAGCCATATGTAATCCACAGAGATTTCATGCAATTCAGTGGACTAATCTCTATGAAAAATGAGAATGGACCTTTATCTAAAACTTAGAGAAATATAGTATATATTTAATTAAGTTTTCCACATACTGCATTTTCTCTATTTCTGTTTAAAATGTCTTTTTGGGAGGATTATATTCCCTGGGCTGTTTTAAATCTCTAGGTTTTTTAGTTCTGGAGTGTAAAACATTGCATTTATCACATCTTTATCCCCCCCCCCCCCAAATGGCAATTGTTCTTTCATAATTTTAAGGATTTTTTTATGTCACTGTTGCACTGAGTAATAAAGGATTAGACTACTCTGCAGCAAATTTGTATTCAATGTGCATAGTTGAATTAATGAAAAATACACTGAGAAACTTCTTGAAAAACCTGAGAATTGGAAGGAGGTAAGTTTTTTCTTATGTTCTGGGAGAAAAAGTTCCTCTGTAGCTCTTCTTTAAAATCCAATTGGCTTTGTGTGCAGAGATAAGAATTGATATATATTTTCTGAGCATTTTCTGCTGGACATTCAAAAAGACATGGGAAAAGGGACATGCCTTGACTAAACCTCCATTTTCAGTTTTCATCTGGGATAGCTGAATGATATTGCTTAACAGAATGTTGTTTTTACTCTTTGCTTGAGCTTTTCTTTTTTTTGCAAGGGGATGTTCCAGTCCTTTCCCTTTCAATCCATTCCCATCCCATCACAGGACTACTGCTGATTTCCCTCAATGATACTGTATTTCCCTACATAAACATGAAATTTCAAAAACTGTTTTCTGTTCTGGATATGAGGAGTTCTGACCTCCAGATTTCAGATCCCCTAGGAATTTCCCTCTAAGTCCATTATCTTCTGTATTACTGCAAAGTTTTATCCCATGAGCAACTTCTACACATAAATATATTATCACATAAGTAAGTAAATGACAGTTTAATTAAGCCTGGTTGGAGTCAATAGGAATTCTCCTCCACATGTCTTTGCAGACGCTAAAGGGTAGGTCATTTTTTATTTGGGAACAAGGACTAGAAATCAAAAGCAAACATTCATAAAACATACTTGGGAGTTTGTTCTGGTTTTATATTAAACGCTTGTCAGTTCACATGCTATACTCTGTCAGAATAACAGTATTTCATACAAAGTTATAATTCATAGCCAATCAAAATATTTGTCCTTTAATGTAAAACAGGAAATATAAGAATTTTGAAAAATGTATGCTGAATATCGAGGATTCCACTAGCTAATAAATTTAAAAATATATTTTTAAGAAGATACATACATTTACAAGATTTAGAAAATTCCATGCTGAGACACAGTGGGTCTTACAAAATTCTTCAAAAAGATTAGTTTAAAACTGTTTCCAACTCAAATGTGAGTTTATGTTCTTTGTTCTACTTTTTAAAAATTTTTTGCAGCAAACTATTATGCATATATTCATCCTTGTATTTTTCTAGATAAATATTATTTCTTGTTTATATCATATGTGTGCTTTTATTATTAACCTATTTGGTATGTTAGGAAGTCAATCTCTTAAGGACACTGAAGTTTAAAGCATTCCAAGACTGTTGCTTATTTAGACATTAAGAAAAAAAAATAAAATAATGATCTGCAAATCAATCCTTCTGTATTATTGAATCAAAGTTCTGTTGGAAGTAAAATATTTTCTTCACAATATGAGGAAGAAGAAAACCAGAATCACAGGCTCTAAAGCAAATAATTGTCCAGAACATGACTTCATTAAACAATAAGTACAAAAGTTTTTGGTCTGGGCAAATTTGGGTATATTTCACATCAGAAGAATTAGAAATTAATTTTTTTTTTTAATAAATCCCTAAGGCTCCATAGATCTTCCCTTTTTTTCATTTATCCAGCTGAGTGTATGGACTTAGGCTTTCTATATTAGTTGTTTGTAATTTTTTTTCTGATTTTTTATATTATCTGGTAAGCTAGATCTTGATTTTTGTTGTTGTGTTAGGAAAATGCTGAACTTCACAAATTTAATTTGGAGGTTTCCCCTTAGGTCTTAAGACTTGTGTGCTTTTCTGACCTTGTATTTAAACTTACGCCTTTAAGCACAGCTTTCCGCCTCATTTGAAATGTGTTTGGATATCCAGATTAAAAAAAAAAAAAACAACAAAACAAAACCAATGCCAATAGCATTATGTATTTTTAAGATTCCATTTTAAAAAATACTGTAAAAAACAGTATCCCATTCCTCTTGTTCAGCCAGGCTAATTAGGAGAGGTGTGTTAGATGTAAGTTTCCTGCACAGAATTCTGGAGTGCAAATTGTTTAGAGGTGCCTCTGTTTTACAGGTAGGAATAGCTCACCCTCTGTGGTACTTAGGTTGGCATGTTTAGATTCTGTACTGAGACAGAACGTGTTAGTATATGTGGTCATAGGAGCTGGCTAAAGTACTTGAAAGACATCTCATGTCAGCTCACCTAGAACACTCAGCTTATTAAGCAAGAAAATTTTCAGCCAATCAGTCCAGTTAATTAAATTGTGAACTATTTTATTAATAGCTCAGAGCGAGACTCAAGTGAGAAAAAGTAATAAAACAGCAGCTGGAGGAATTACTTGCTCTTTGGGGCACTTTTAAAAGTTTGTGTAATTGGAATATTTAATCAGAAATTGGAGGTGGCAGTTGCCGATTTGATTAAGGGATAGAATGAATAGGAGATAGAAATTCATAAAAAGAAACTTCAGGTGATGGATTGCAGATTTTTGCTGCAGTGCATGAGCACCTTCTGCATGTTTAGTAATCTGAAATGAAGCAGTAGTAGAAAATTAGGAAGCGAGTAATGAAGGATAAAGTAGATCAGTGTAAGAATTATGAATACCAATGTTTACTAGATATGAATATTGCATGAGTATATGCATTTGTGTATGCAGACACATATTTGTGTTACAGATGTATAAAATAATTTAAGACCCATAGAAGTGTAAATAGCTGTCAATGGCTGTTTCATAAAACTAGTGACTCCTGTTCTAAGAGCTGTGTTTTTGTATGAAGTCACATAAAGTGTTTGGTTGTATGATCAGTGAAATGTTGAGAAAAATTAAATATTTGCTTGTTGAGGTGCTACAGAAGCTGCTGCCAGCTGCTGAAAAAATTGCAGATTATAAACAGCACATCACATGTGGCAAAACCATCTTCCCCACCCCTGTTATTTCAGTGTTCTCAGCATCTATTCCTTTTTAGTATTAGGTTGGAGTTTAAATGTAAATACATTGATGTTGTTAAATAATGAAAATGAATGTGCCTTGAATATCACTGGAAATCTGCTGAGGACAATGAAAACAGTGCTATTAACTTCAGTAAACACTTAGGTCATGCTTTGCATTAAGAAACACTAAAAATGGAGTCTAAATCAGCTCATATTTATTGAACTAATTCCTAATGCTGCCACTGGTTTATTGAGAAATACAGTCTTGCTCAAGATATGTCCCAGGAAACTTTCAATCTTCAGTAAGAGTTTTGTAATTTTGTACTGCATTCCTACACAACACATGCACACAATAAAATGGTGCAGAAGCAGATTTTACATTCATAACCACAGTCTGGAGAACGTTAGTGTATCTCACTGACATATTATTCGAACATCTGAAGTAATCTAATACTTTTAGTTTTGGTTTGCAGCAAGGAAATTAATTTTGTCGTATGGTATGGATGCATGCATATCTGTTCTAAACCTCCTCTGCAGCTTGAGGCCTTTTCCTCTCCTCCTGTCACTTGTTGCCTGGGAGAAGAGGCTGACCCCACCTAGCTACAACCTTCTTTCAGGTAGTTTTAGAGAGCAAAGGTTTCCCCTGAGTCTTTCTGCAGCTAAACATCCCCAGGTCCCTCAGCTGCTCCTCACAGGACTTGTGCTGCAGACCCTTCACCAGCTTTGCTGCCCAGATCAGATTTCAGAATACTGGGCAGCCTTGTCAGTGTCACCCATCAGCGGTCACATGCACTATATTGATATCCATGGCTCCATCTGTTCTCTTTTTTTTTTTTTTTTTTTAAATACTGTTCAAATAAAATGTTGCATTATTTGAAAGATGAACCTGTGGCAAAGCATTGCCTCATTTGCAGCATAATTCTACATCTAGTTCTGGATACTGTTGAAGCAATCACATTGAGATCATGGTGAATTTCTACCGTATGGAAATCTGCACTTGATTAAATTAGCATTTTCTTGACAACTCTACAACTTTCAGGTTTTGTTACTGTTACTTCTGATAAATGTTTTCCTCTTCAGAGAGTGAGAAGTGCTTTTAGAATGCTGCATTGTGGATGCTTCTGTGCCAAAAGCAACATGTGGCACGTGTTCAAAGCAGTTCAAAGCAGTTTTATCCCACTCTGAACAGATCTGTTTTACCTACCATCGGATTTAGCCTGAGTTAAATATAACTGTTGTTACATACTTTTGGTAATTATATGCATAGAGAAAGGGCTGATTAGGTTCAGCAGAACTTTCCTTTTCATTTTGGTGTCCAGCATGAAATAATGGCTTGTCCAAGTGCTGTGTTTTAACCCTAGAGAGCAACAAAGCCCCACTCGGGCTCTCGCTCACTCTGCACCCCTATGAGGAGAGAATGGGGGAGGGTGAGAGAACTGGAAGAGTAAAAGAGAGTAAACTGATAAGCTGGGATAAAGACAGTTTAATAAGGGGAAGAAAAGCCGTGCATGCAAGCAAAACAAAACAAGGAATTAATTAATTGATTCCCAAGGGCAGGCAGGTGTTCAGCCGTCTCCTGGAAAGCAAGGCTCCCTCACTATTAACAGTGACTTGGGAAGACAACACCATCGCTCCAAATATGCCCCCCTCCTCCTCCCCCATCTTTATATGCTGAGCATGACGCCATATACTGTGGAATGTCCCTTGGATCAGTTGGGGTCAGATGTCCCAGCTGTTTCCCCTCCTGATTCCCTGTGCACCCCCAGGTTCCTTGCTGATGGGGTGGGGTGAGAAGCACCAAAGGCCTTGGCTCTTTGTAAGCACTGCTCAGCAATTGCAAACACATCCCTGTGTTATTAACACTGTTTCCAGCACAAATCCAAACCGTGGCCCCTACTCACTGCTGTGAAGAAAATTGACTCTACCCCGGCCCAAACCAGCACAAAAACCATGCACTGATGACAGTGAACAAAGTCAGTGACGGACAGTGAACAGCTCTGAACAAATGTTATGGTATTAAGTGGAAGTCAAGGATTAACTGGTAGCTTCTTGCTTATTATTGGCCCTTTGTTCTACAATTAATAATATTAAAAAAACATTTTCTGTTGATGTGTTCAGGATATGAATTTGGTTAACGAGCTCACTCTAGATAAGACTAAAAAATGGTGAATTACTATTACACATTGTTTGAGGGTATTGTTTTAAATCATGGGGCATACAGCAAGGAGATAATTCAAAGTCATGTTGTTCTCACTGTTGGTGGGTTCCAGACGTCAGGCCCCAGGCTCCCCAGCAGGCCCCAGCTGTCCTGGCCAGCCTGTAACCATCCAAAGTCTACCCAAGACACTACAGTTGTTCATCAGCAATCTTCTGGCTCTTGGGGATGGCTCAGGAGGATGTGGTTGCAGAGAAGGAGGGATACATCCTGGCCAGGGCAACTGGAGGCTGCTGGCACGTGCAGGAACCAACGAGGTGGAGCTTTTGGAGTTAGTCTAGATAACACAGACTTCAGGGCTAAGGTTTTCTGTGAACTTTAGCAGATTTTGAGGCAGGCTTTAAGGCAGTTACAGGTGGCTGTGCTTGCTCATTTATCCCTCTTTTTAAAGAATACGTGATCCCTCTCACCACCCTTTGCTAGTTTCAGTGACCAGCATTTCTGTAGGAGAGGGAGGTCTCACTTCTCCCTTTCTGCAAGCAGATGTGTGTATTGCCAGTTTTTACATTTAGCTTGTAATTTTAATTCATTTCATTGCTTCATAGAATTTTATTTGTGTTTATTTACATTTTTATGAAGTCCTAGATCAGGCTCCTAATAGATTATTAGTTCCTTATCTCTTTTTAAAGGAGGCAGTCTCCTCCAAAAGATTACTTGCAATACTAGAAATTCAATCTGCAAAGTAATTAAGTGCTGAAGTTCCAGGGGCTTTTTTCAGTATTTCGTGTTTTCTCATATATAGCTGTCTCATAGCCTCTGAATTTTTTAAAATGGTAGAAAAGGATAGTCTGCTGCCTATTTTTATGATGTCTGAAGTACACTCTAAGAGGAGGTTCATTTGTGTTTTTAAAAAGTAAAAGGAAAAATTAACTGATAGAAATTCCATGTTGAGTTAATGACTCAAATACCATTCAGTCATCAGATTTCCTTCACTGATAAAAGTGGGGTAAAGATTTGTAAGATGGAATTTACAGGGACTACAAAAAATTGTGTACTGCATTTGTAATATTATATGGTCACATTATTACCCTTTTTTTATAGAACACCTACATTTGAAGAATTAAAAGAAAACATGGTAAATCTGCTGTTTATTAACGATATAAATTTATGGCTGCTCCCTCCTGAAACTCTATTAATATCAGTAATTTTAAGATTATTCCCTTGTTATGTGTCACACATTTCTTTTTATCTCTGTAAGTTTATTTGTCTTTACTACATATTTAGCATAGAAGGAAATTTTATCTAACCTTTCCTAACACCAAGTGTGTTCTTGACCATTGTTGTCTTGTTTGCAGGTTCAATAAGGAAGGAATGAAATAATACTTGATGGAAACAAATCTGGATTGGTTAAAGGAGGAATGCTGAAATGAATCTTAATATGTTAAAATGTTTCCAGCCACATGGAATCATTGTGATTGTTGCTGCAATAAGGTTAAAAGCAGTCACAGGATTTCAGAGTGGGTTTGTTTTGGGTTTTTTTACCTCCAGGAGAGCAATCTAAATGCAAATTTTATACCTGAATAAAATCCAAGAAGTCAGTATGAATGAGGCTTGAGGGGAAATAAAGTCAGTGGCGATGACACTTGGCAAGTTAGTCTATCATGCACTTTGAACGTGAAAGCATATTATTTTTTCTCAATTCATCCTACACCTATAATAGAACAAAATCAGCTTTAATGTGTTGATCATCTAAAATTGTATAGATGCATTCTGGGTGAACCAGTCTGAACTAAAATCAGAAAGAGGTGTACTGTGATGCTGATATATTATGGTTCTGAGTCTGTGAATCAAGTGTTCTGTTGATTTCATTCAAACTAAGTCTGTAAAACAGTTTAAATTGCAAGGTTGTAATAAGGAAGCTTAAAAACAACGAAAGAGAATTCTTTGAGTTCTAGGAATCTGCAGAAGACTGGAGTATATTATTCCAATGCTGTTCAAGTCTGCTAGTATTATATTGAAAAACATACCCTGGAAATTGGTGACATTCCCTGTTTCTTCCTGCTATTCACAGTCTGATACAAACTCTAATTGAATAACGTACCCCTGGCCCTGGATCTCTCAAACAAAAATAACTCTGTGTTTTCTGAAAGATATAGTTCCATGCCTGTTAATATATTTGTCACATTTCAGACATTACAAGTACTTCTGCAGTTATTTCTGGAAACAGTGTGTTTACTTATGACCCCTATTACTGAAGCTCTCAGACTGGCATAGTTTTGAGCAAAGACCTGTTTTGTCACCTTCTGATTCTCTGCCTCAAGTAGCTGGGGAGCACGTAGGAGGTATTAGGAATCGCCATGTATGAAGGTCACAAATGCAATAATGTCAAACTGTTAGGAGCAGACTATTTGTAAGTTAGTTTGTAAGATATAACACCAGTTTAAAATAGTTGTTTATACTTGATACAGCACGTCACATTTGCTATGAAATATAAAGAAGAAAGGAGAGAATGTCAATCTGTTTTATTGGGGTCAAACTTAAATGAGTTCCTCTCCTCTCTGTGTTCAGTTGTGTTGCCGCAGGTATCAGACAATCAGGACATTTCAGCGCTGTTTACTTAAATCAAATTCGTAAGACAGAACAAGTGCCTGGTGAAGAGCGTAGTTTTTGTGGCTATTCTTACTTGGAGTTTCCAAGAGTTCTGTTTACATCTGTTTTGTCTTCAGTAAAGTTCTTTTTCTTTAGAACTTCACAGCAAGTAATCTTGCTGATACTGACCTTATCTTTTGAACTGTCCTTACTTGTTAGAGATACCAATGCTGTTTTAACAGATCTGTTGTAATCCCTGGTGGAAGACTGGCTGACTGGTGCCCTCACTTGAGGCAAAGTAAAACTCTTTATAGCAAAACAGTGTATGGACATATTCAGCGTATTTATTTATTGTCTCAACCTGCTGAACCTCGTGTTTCATATTAACTTGTGGAGAATGAAATATTTTATGCAATCATATAAATTGCACCTTAATCAATGAGGTTTTTTGCATCAGATCTGGTATGATTGTAGTTAACCACTGTGAGCTGTAACAGTTTTGGGACTTTTCCTGACCACCTCTCACAGAAGCCCTGGGAGACCAACTGATATGGGGCATGTGTGTCAATATCTAATGGGTAGGATAAGGATTGACTACTCAAGCTCTTCAATTTTCTAAATGCTCTTCAGGTTACAAGAAAATAAGGAAGGAATCAGGGTTTCCCTCTCCCACTTCCTAGGAATGTCTGTGCCCTTTTGCTTTTAGATATCCACAAGTTATTTGTTAAAATTTTAAAATTTTTATTTTTTAACATCTTTGGCTGGTTTTTTTTGACTAAAATATAGCAATCTGTCAGAAATACAGTTTTAGAGGAGTGGATGTAGAAAAAAGCAGTGCTTTCTACCCCTTCCTCTCCCACAAACGAATGAACAAAAGCCCCTATCCAACCAAAGTAAGTTATCATGCAGGCAATATTACCAGTCCCAGCACTGAACATTCAAGTGTGTTTTTGTTCCACGTGTGAAGCTCTTTCCCTGTCTGTAAGTAAGTGAGTGATTCCTGAGGATACATAAAAAAGAGTGAGAGAAGGGAAGATGCATCATAGATTGAGATTATTTTTGAGGACATGTGACGCTTTCAAGTTCATTTGTCTTTTGTAAAGAGATAAGGTATAAATGAGCAAAGTTAATGAGTCTTTTTGTGTCCTGCTATAGGAAAGCAGG
This sequence comes from Monarcha castaneiventris obscurior, assembly GCA_026261815.1. Classification (NCBI taxonomy): domain Eukaryota; kingdom Metazoa; phylum Chordata; class Aves; order Passeriformes; family Monarchidae; genus Monarcha; species Monarcha castaneiventris. The sequence continues at coordinate 2,960,335 of JAMPIT010000388.1, read as the reverse complement.
CTGAATTTAAGTTTTAGGGGTTTTTGAAACTGATCTCAAGTTCCTCCACTTTTGTTTCTCTTGACATATATTGCTCTTCCAGACCTACAGTTTGCCAATGTGTTAATCTGCACATTTGATGTTGTGAGAAAGAGAGACTTGGTTTTAATTAAACTATTGATGGATCTCATTAGATAATGAAAAATATTTTTAGACTTTGAACTGCAAACTGCACATAGAATAACATTGCATATAAAACCATAAAACCCTAGTATCTGTATTTTAGCAAGTTTTGTCATGTGATTAAAATGTTCTTATTTCCATCCCGTATTCTATACATTTTTTAATTGTAAATTTTTATTTACCCATTAAATTTTTCTATGCTCATGAGGTTTACAGGAGCTTTAGTTATTTTTAAAACTTTTCAAAAATAGTCATCTGTCACAAGGGGTTAAACCTCTTGGGGTCATATATACCAGATGCACTGATGAAATCCAGTTGGTCTATCTGTACTCCTGAAAAGAAAGTGGCCTGTAGCTGGCTTTGTCATTGTTACCTGTCAAAGTATCCATTTTTGATGTGACTTGATATGCTATTTTGGCTATTTTATATGAACTTTCAAATGTCAAAAGTTCTTCTAAAGCTTTTTACCAATAGATCCAATGCTGTGAATATATTGCAAAGATTAAAATTTATCTTGTGTTGCACCAGCCTGTATCTAAGTTCACTTAAAATATTGGATGGTTTTTTGAAGGATTCTGAAGGATTGTTCCGGACACAGAGCTAAGATTCAACCAACCATTACTCATTTCTGTTTCTATAAGAATGGGTCTTTCATAATTTTATCCTCACTTCTTGACTGGTTTGTAGACCTTCCAAACAGACTTCTTTTCCAGATAATAGGTCACAGTAAAGATAGTCCCAAGTCAAGAAGCAGCCAAGTTTGTTGGTTAATGCCTTTGCTAACAGAAAGTGCCAACATAGAAACAATTAAAATTAAATCTTCTTCTATTTTTATTCAGACAGTCATGTAAAGAAATGGGAAAAGTAATTTTATATTTGAATAAATTGAAATGAAACATTAAAAATAAAAAATTCTTGCAGTGTACATATATTAAAAAAACCCAAAAAATTATGCTCTGAAGCAGTTTTTTGAAGTGCTGTCTCATCAGGATCAGAATCTCACTCCTGGCTTCAGTGGAAAATGAAATTCTCTGATATCTTTTCCTTGTTTTTTTTTATTTATAAGGACACCGTGTCCAGACTTTCTTTCCTGTTGCTTTGAGCCTCAGATCTTCCCGCAGTGACTAATGGTACCAAAAGATCAAAATGTCTTGCTAGTCCTTTTGACATAGTTTAACTCTCTATGTGAGATACTCGTTCTGGACAGAACAGGGAAATGTAAAGGCAATGTGCTTTTCACTGTGGCTGCAAGCAGTATGGAATGTTGGTAATTAGCTTCAAGGGACCTGTCCAGATTCAGTCTTATTTTGAAATTAATTAATTAAAATGAATTGTAGTGACCTCAAAGGGGTTAGAAGTGCAAATATGGACTAAGAGCCTATCTAAGATTATACAATCAGTCAAGGCTTAAAGTTGTCTGAGCTGCGAAGTGAATGTTCAGGAACAGAGCAGGGGGGTGGATGCAAAACTTGAGTAGAAGAAATAACCGAAGGAAAAACAATATGAATTAAGGATCAAACTGAGTAGAAATTATGAGAGAAACAGTCACCACTTCTTGTAAAATCTTCCAGTAGTAAACAGAACAAAGCTCTTAAGCAAAGGTGTCCTTAAAACATACCCTGTCTTTACCTTGTTTCTTTTTGAGGGATGTAATTAAAATCTCCAGGTATGTGAAAATTACAGGCTGTAGTTGATAATTTCCCTTCTCTCAAGAAACAGTGGTGGACTTCATGTTAAAACAGATCTGGGGCTGTCATAGACCTTGGGTCCTGCAGGGCTCTGAAACTCCTGTCATCACTCTCGCAGATTGGTGCTTCCCTTTTGCTTCTTGAAGATAGAAAATAGGGCATTATGTATTTTAATTTTTTTTTTTTTGTCTGAAGTGTTTGCTGGGAGTGGGCACACAGAATATACCCCTTCATCTGCACTATTTTGTAGTGCATATGGATTGCTTGAGAACTTATGCCACCTTTGTCAGATATTTTTTATTTACAAATGGTTGGCTCAGTGTCCAGTGTGTTTGCAGAGATACAGAGCCATAGTCAGTCAACAGATGCAAATTTACTAACAAATACCTACTTGGAATCATGCCCAAGTGTACTTCCTCAGAAAATTACAAATGTTACCTGTGAACAGAGGTGATGATTTCCTCAGAGTGTTGTAAAGGGACAGGTTTCATAAAATTGCAGAACGGGTCAGGTTGGGAGGGACCACAGTGGGTCATCTGATCCAACCTCCCTGCCCAAGCAGGGTCATCCTAGAGCCCACTGCACAGAATTGCATCCAGATGGTTCTTGAGTACCTCCAGTGAGGAAGGCTCCACTACCTCTCTTGGCACTGTTCCAGTACATGCTTACCCACATAGTAATTAAGTTTTTTCCTCCTATTCAGGGGGGATTTCCTGTGCATCAGTTTTGAAAATCTGGGGGAAAAAAAAGGCTTTTATAAAAGAAATTGTAATGTATATGCCTAGTAATTTTTGCGTCTCTTTTGTTGATTTCAGCTGCATTCTTATTCTGTAATTGGAAAGTAATGGGGGCACTGAGAGGTTAAGGTCCAGAGCCCTAAATGTATTTAAATCCTGATACTACTGAAGTAATTAGAAATTAAAAGCTTGGATAGGAGCCAAATGGTTAAAGTCCTTTGTAGGTTACCTGTGTGATTCAACCATGATTTTACATGAAAACATAAAACTTACTTTTGCCTGATGTTGAGGAACAGCATGAACAAATACAATGATAAAGGGCTACTTTAACACTGTAACATATATATCATGAATATTAAAATTTAAAACAAGTTTGTACTCACCATGATTATATTACATTTCTAAGAAATACTAATTAAGGGAGGGAGATCCTCACCTCTTCATGTCCTAGAGGAAGTACAGTGATTGCTATCCTGACTAGCTATTTTTGAGTCTTATCCTCTCTCTTGGAGATTACCCTTTTATTCCCATACACTTGAATAGTTGGAGTTGAGATTCTTAGGGCTGAAAAGCTCAATGAAAATGCAGGGACACTTGGCTCTTTTTGTACCGCCTAGGCAGGGAAAATAACCATAATTTAATATATTTTTTAGTCTAGATCAGAGTTAAGCAGACTGCCAGTTTTAAAGAGAGTTTTAAAACAGTGTTTTTGTTAATTTAGAAGTATTCATTCCTACTTAGTCCAGATTTTTTTTTTATCTCAGTCATTATAAATTGTTTTTTCCTCTTTTTTTTTTTCTTTTTTGCTTCTTCTTCTTTTTTTTTTTTTTTATTTTTTCTTTTCCCTTTTCCCGGGACATATAGATCTAAACTCAATACTACGATGTTTCTTTGAATGTAAAATTGGAGATAATTTATGATCAATTATGGAATTGTCTGGCCTGTATTTTCTAAATCCTAAAGGTGGTGTCAGTGTAAGAAATTTTTAAATGTAACATTTTCCATAAGCTGTAAGTATACAAGGTGTATTACTCATATTATTACTTTAGGACATGTATTTGTAGTCCTTAGACTTAATAAAAAAGTGAACAGCTCATGGAGGTAATACCATGTATGTGTTTCTGATAGTAGTGAAGACAAATAGCTTCTAGTAGCATATAGTACATCAATAAGTTTTACATTTAATTGTATTGCTTAGAGGCAAAATTACATCCCTCTAAGTCAAGGGCAGGTGGATGGATAGGTAGATGGATAGACAGATGAAAAACTAGATTAATTCATTTGATGAGTGACACACTTAGAATAATAAAAAGAAGGGAAGAAATGCAGAGCAAAGGATGCAAACTTCATTGCTCACATATTTCCCAGGTTCATTAAAAAAAAATTGAAAGGAAAATTGCTTTAATCTGTGTGTACGTGGTAGAAAAACGATTTTTGTAGAAAGAATCGAAAATGTTTCTGCAAGACTTTGAGAGGAAATTAAAAATCGCTGGGAGATTTCATGCCTTGCTTCCTGTTATGTATTGGCAATATTGTTGTTATCTGGAAATGGAAAACAATAAGCTGAGAATTTACATAATGTTTTGATAAATATTTTTAAAAATACAGGTTTCGTCAGCTTTTAAGATGTCTGGGCATGTTAGAGGAGAAAAAAAATTGGATTCACTTCGACCTAAGGAATTTCCAAAAGATCAGAACAATTAAGAGCAATTGAAATATATATTAAGTTAAAAAAGAAAAAAATAAAGAAATTTTCCAAGAATTAGGAACTGACCTTGCTAGAGAGCTTGTAAAGTGAGGAAAGCAAGTAGTCTCTGAGAAACAGAGGAAGCTTGTGCTCAATCTTATTCCTCATATTTGTATTCCTGACCCAGTGAAGGATTGTCTTGATTTGCAAGTGTCTTAAACTTCTACCAATTTCCATGGTTATATGGCAGAAGTTCTAGACTAGCTTTTGAAGCAAAGGAGAAAGCAAGTAGGGAGTAGCTTGCAATAAAATCAAAAGATAGTGGAAAGATCCACACTGTAAAGACTTTTTAGTGTTAGGTAAGAATGGTGAGAGCAAAGTGAAAGAGGAAAAGGACAATTAAGGATGTAGAAGTTTTTTTTTCTTTTTCCTGAGTTTCATGGTGGAAGAGAAAATTACTAGGTATGGAATTATATATGTGTGAGCAGAGTACCTCTGTATAACATACATTAGTTTTATATATTATATTGTATTATATTGTAATCTATTATAATGTATTCTATTGTAATATATTATAATATATTATTTCTATTCTATTCTATTCTATTCTATTCTATTCTATTCTATTCTATTCTATTCTATTTATTTCCAATAGATTTATATCTATAAAATCCACTAAGACCCCAAAATTAAAGTGTAGTAAATGGAGAATATTCAGCATTTTTGACTGGTGGCATAAGTTGTAAAGGAGGTAGAAGAAAAATATTAGAGATAAACATTCTCTTTCTTATCCTGTAGGTAGGAAAATAACTGAGGGAAATGGGAGAAACTTCAATTTATACCCAACAGATTTGGTTGCATGGTGTGGTTAGTAGTCTGGTCTTACCTGTGATTAGAAGCAGTTTGCCTGCAAAATAAGTGAAATATTAATAAGCAGAGTGTCTTTGCAGTACAGCCTGTCACAAAATGAAAATTGTTTGATTTGAATGGTGGTTTAATTATCCATGCATGCAGATGAATATTGGGATTATTTTAAATCACATTTGCTTTCTTTTTCTCTTCAGTTACTGATAGTTGTAGATACTCTGTTTTATTCTGCTAAAAATTGGGAATTATGCTCATCCATTTTGGCAAAATTTCACATCAAGCCACAGGAAAGAAGAACAAATTGTTTCTTTTTGCCAGACAATAATTTGGAAGAAACAAGAATTCTCAACTTTTTTTGCTTGTAAATTGGAACATTATATGGCTGGAGTAATTTGAGGAAAGAACTGATAATTGCTAGAGAAAAAAAAGAAAGTAAAATACATTGTAAAAAGAAACGTAAAGAACTATTAAGCCATTTATATTATAGAACAAAAAGGTGATGAAATTTTTAAAGACTGACAAAAATGACCCTACAAAGAAAAAAACCATGAAAAACCTGGATGAGTAAAAATGTTACACGGGAAAGGAGGAAGCTAGAAAATAGATATTGGAAAATATATTAAAGTATGCAAGAAGGTGACTAGAAATTCTAAAGGCAATTCTAGCTTGGTTGAAGATAAAACTGAGGAATGCAGAAAGATGGAAAAGATGAATTTGAATTTTTTCAGAAGTGGTTTCCTGGTGCAACTGCAGGTGGTTATCTGAATTCCGTAACTGGTGTAGTAATCAAATTTTATTACAATACTTGGATGAAACAAATTATGATATTACATAAATATGCAGTTGAAGAACACTAATAACACATCAGGAGTTCATAGCATATCAGTAGGGATCCTGAAAGTAAGAGGACCCTCTGTAGTGAAATTGTTTAATCCTTGGATTAAAGAAATATAGAATAAATGAATGTCTGGAATTTAAATTACTTGTTACTGTAGTTTAATTCTCAGATAACTCCATTGAAGATTAAGTTTTAGATGGTAAAATTTTGATATCACCTGGTCCACATCTTAATAATAAATTATCTTTCAAAATACCTTTTCAGAAGAGAAAAATAATTTAGAATGCGATTTTCCTTGCTGTTTTTGAAAGTGTGTCGTTATAATCATAATTACATCTGGGCATGTAGTTAGGATCCAGACACCCAGATTACATTTTGTAAACCTTCTTCAACAGCTACAAGTCTGATTGAGATTAAGGTGTCCTAATGTGGGAGTCATTCCAATATTGAACAAATGTGAGAGCAGACAAATGTTCCGGTATGTACTGCTCCGTCTTCAGAAATTAACCTTTATGTTGTTTAATTGGAGAAGTATGGAAAAGAAATTACAAAGGAAGACTTAAAGAACACTATGGGAGTTAAAAAATTCCTCTGTCATCCATCCCAGACTTGTACATTTCCCGTAATTATTTAATTAATTTTGGTATTTTGGTATCTCTCCCTTGTTTACTTCTCTATTCATTTGCAAAAAAAAAAAGTTTAAGGAGCCATTTCCTTTCAAAAGTTGTGAGCTTTGACACAGGACCTGGAAGTCTGTATCTTACTCTCTTAGTCCCAGCTAATGTTAAACCACACCATATGCTCCTCTCTCTGCTCAGCCTGGTCAAATATATTTGACTTTGTTCCTGCTCTGTATAATTCTGTACAAGCCTCCCATTTGCTTCCATTGGATTGCCCCAGTGCTCTTAGACTGTGGCTTATACTTAACTCTGAACTTCCTACTCCTGTTTCCTTCCCTTGGAGAATAATATTTCTCTCTTCTTTCTTTTCTTATCTTGAAATACTCTTTTTAAAACTTATAATAGTCAAATAGTCGACATATGTGTTTTGACATAGTATGTGTTTTGACAAAACCCTAAACCTTCCTAGGGAGGAATCCTCCAAAGGGAAGCTTTCTTCACAGTTTCTCTTTTTCTGTTCCTGCAGAACTTATGCTATGTTTGGGAAATGGATGTCAGATGGATAGCTTCTGTAGCAGAATGAGAAATACTAGGAAAAAAAAATTGAGGTATCTTTTGTGTGCCAAGGCCTTAATTTTAGTCTTAATCAAATGAAAAGGCTTGCAAATAGATTATTGTCTCAAATATTTGTTTGGAGTAGATTTGCTAATGCTAAGCAAAGAGGATTCCAAAGGGCACCCTGTTACCTTTCAAGGTGTATTTAAGGAAACCATCTTTCACTTGCTTTTTGGGTTCATTGGTACATCTGTCATAAAACCGCTGTGGTTATCCACTTAGTTCTCCTTGGTGATACATTTAGCTGTCTTAGAAACTTTTGGAGATTATTTTTTAAAATGAATTATCACCAAAACAAGTGAAACTCTTCTTAATTCTCAGTTCTACAGTTTGCATTATTGTTAATGTATTTCTGTTCAAGTATTTAATTTTGATAGCTTGTTTCTGTGTGATAACATCTTCCTTTTCATGCACCATGTAAAGAGGTCCAAATCTGTTCTGATACCAATTTTTTGCAGCAGTATCCAGTACAACTTTAAGAGGTAGTTGAATAAATGTGACACTTGAAAAATCTCACACTGTAAGCTTGAACATAATTTAGTATATGCTGCACAGCCATCTAACCTGCAGCCCACACACAGATATTAGAGGGGTGCTTTGTGTTACCCCTTACAAAGAAAACAACATTTCTGAAACTCTGTGACTTGCATAAAATAAGAAAGTTTAGGGAGAATATTGGTGAGCACTTAAACAGATGATAGTTGTCGGTAAAGACGAGTGTTTTCTTTTTTCTGCATTAGTAATGGTTCATAAGATTTCATTGTAAATCAGCCCAGGAAACAAACAGTAGGTGCAGGAAGGCCTCGTATGCTTCAAGGGTTTGATTAGTCATGATTTCTTCATGTCTCTGAGCAAGCAGATTCAGCTGGTGGTGCTGTATAAGCACTACTAAATCTGCCCAGAAACACATTTATGTAAATGCAGAGAGGTAATTAACCCTTATCAGGCAAGTTACCTGCAGCAAATCTTCACATACTTGTGATAAAAAATGAAAGTCAGAATTTATCTTCTGGCTTTGTTTTGGAGCCTTTGTTTTCTTATACTTCTCTCATCAATGCTGCATATGCCACTTTTTCATTCTAATCAGGTTTGTTACTTTCTACTGCTTTGATGAATGGAACAGGTAGTACAACAAACTTCTGCTGTTTTCTGATATTCTCAAATGTCTTCCACAGTAATTCTTGTTTCTGATCAGTTCTTCAAATTTTTTTCTGTGATTTTGATTCTACTTTGAAGCCTTTTTGTCCTGGTTCTGTCCCAGAGCCGTGGGGGGAGGTGTGGCCAAGATACCATGTTGTTCAATACCACCTTATGTTATTGCCAGGGCTGGGGAAAACGGGCTCTCTCTCCTGCTTCCAAGAAGGAGAGCATTCCTTTCTGGTTGGGAAAAAGGTTGGTGTACTGAGGAAGAGCTGGTCTGTATTTTGTTGTGGATTTCAGTGTAAATCATTTCTTTGTCTTGCACCTTTCATTATTAGTATCGTGACTGTTCATTTTCTTATCTCATTGCTGTTTCCAGTAAATTGTTCCTTTCTCAACCCACGATCTTTGCCTTTTGTTCTTCCAGCTGTAGGGGGAGGGGAAGTGAGTAGCAGTGCGGGGGGCTTAACCAGCAGGACTATCAAATTGGAGGATACAATGACTAAAATGTGACACTTTTCCAAAAGGAATTTTCTGGTTTTACTTTTCTCCATAATCGTAAGACACTTCTCTCTTATTAGCTTATTTGGCTACAGGGCTAACAAAAGCATAAAAGAATGTATGAAAATCAGTATGTTTAAGCAATGAGACATAATATAGAAGAAATACATAAATATTGTATAATACATTTAAGGAAATGGCTAGTTTTTGCAGCTGCTTACTGCTGCAATATTCGAGGACATAAAAAGGACTTCATCACTGTGAATGTGCTGACTGAATACAAAACCCAGCATGTGTGTGGGAAAGGGCATCTTATGAATAACTAAATGTTAAGAGTTAAATAGAAACTAGAAAACTAGTTGGGTGGTTTTTTTTTTTTTTATGTTTGATCTCATTAGTTTTAATAGAAAAAAATTAAGACTGTTTTTTATATTGTATTTAGGAAAAGATACATAAAAAGGAATTAAAGATTAATCTAGATAATATTGGAATGGTATTTATAATTTTCTAAATGTCTATGTAGATATTTTTCTAAATATTCTTTATTGTATTATTTTGAATTTGTAGACTTTGAACTGTAAGGTTACTGGATTATGACAAAATATTGCTATTTCTTCTATTGCTTTTATTTTCCCCTTTATTATGGGTAGCTAAGGACAGTGAAGTGTTTAATAGAATATATTTTTTTTCTGCTCTCTGTGTGTCTCAGTTTCATCCACTTCATTATTCTACCAGATTTAACTGCATTTGTTTTCTCAAATTGACTAAAGCTCAGATACTCTTGTCCTATTGAAGAAAGCTCAAGTCTGCACACAGCTTCAAGATGCACAAATTGATACAAATTAGTCCTGGATGATGCCGAAACTGCTCTTTGTTATTTTTGGAGCATCATTTCTTATGTGGTGACTGTCAAATATGAAATGCTTGTTTGTAAGCTAGTTTTATTTATTTTGAACTTGCAATTTTTATTGGTTGTCAAAATGTTCTTTCATGCAGTTGTAAGAATAAGGAGAAATATATTCATGGTATGATCCTAAATTCAATTTCAACTCTTTTAAGAGCCAGATTTATCCTTAAATATTGAACTTTGAAGGCCCTTAGATCATAGTATGTATCATAATTGAACATATGCTATATTTAGACTATATAAATATAAATTCATATGTACTCTTCTTTGATGTCACTGAAGCTTTTTTACTGGTACTATTGTCCAGTTGGAAAATTATTTATTTAGTAAACTGTTTATGGAATGATTTGTAAATTTTTTGTTGAAATTATCTGGAATTTTGAATACCAGCAATTTAAAACTTCTATTTGTTATTGCCTTCTCCTAATTAGCAGTGCACAGCTCACATACAAAAGTTACCAAGACTAAGCCTCAGAATTAATTTCCTGGGAACATTTCTGTGAAGCAATATAAAACTTCAACCTTATAATTGTTCTGCTATTGTTCAGCTTTGTACATTCGTGTTCATGTATTTTTAATATGTTTGCTAATGTCTTTATTTTCTTATATGGTGGCTGAACAACAACTAGCTGCTGCTTATTTTGATTGTGTATAATTTTCATGAGTAATTGTGATCTCGAGCTCCTCTCTCTTTGGTTGTAGATGGTTTTTCAAGCAGAAGAGTAACCAGCATAAATTCAGTGAGCTGGCTCTCATTTGGTAATTACATTCCGTGTGGTTTTTGTTTTTCACTGTTTGTGCATTGGTAGCTGAAATTGACGTTGTGTTTCTTTTATTTATATTTATATATACAGGGTATCATTATGATCTATATATTGTCTAGGAACATTCAGCTTCATCTCACCAGTACAGCTACTAATTTTAATATATCAGAGGTAATTCTCCAGGGATTTGTGTATCTCTGCATTGCAGGACATTATTCCTTAATACAGTCTGAACCCAGAAAATTGAATGACTAGAAGTTTCTGATCTTACAGTGCTTAGGAAACTGCTATTTATGCAGCAAAGTCTTATGGTATGAAAGTGCTTATGATCGGCCCAAAGAAAAGTATATTATAAGTCTCGGATCTTTTAATCCAGAATTAAATAGTTATTTAATAAGCATTTATCTTAGATCAAGTGGGATTGGTCTTGCTAGTGGTGGTAGTCAGTTTATTGATAGATAAACCAAACCATTTTCAAGACATCAATGTTGGTTTTGAGATTCCACTATAATATGAGAAATGCAACATCTCATTAGAGAGTTAGATGTTAGAGAAAATGGAAATTCTGTTTGACTGTGAATTCATAAATTATTTCTAGGTGAGAGACTTACTCAGCCTTAAACTATGAAGAATTGCAGTGTGTATTCTGAAGGACTTAGAACATACTTTGCATACTTTGGAATGGAAATTGTCCTGCATTAAAACTTTCACCTATCCTGTGAATTTCTTCCAGGCTAACAGCTCTACAGACATGGTGATTCATAAATTCTGCTGTGTATGTTGCTGCAGACTTGCAATTCAACTAGAATGTCCTTTTTCAATCCTAAATGAAAGAATAAAATCCAGCCTTACGGAGTCCACTTTAGGTGGTTTTTAGACTTGCAACTAAAAGAGGTTAACCATCTTTATCTGCTACATCATTATATGGAAATGTTTAAATCCCTCCCTCAAATAACCCCCACCCTAATAGCCTAAACATCATGATATTGTGGATTTAACTTCATATTCTTAGTAAACTTAATGGATTTATCATCACTGGTGACCGCTCCATAAGTGGAAACTCAAGATTTTTGTGCACCAAAGAACTTGTTGAACTGTGTTTACATGTTTGCAATAACTCATTGCAGTGGCTTCTCTGGTGCTCACATCTGAGTGGCATGTCTTCCACAGAGGAGGAATCGAAGGAGAATGAAGGAAGAGAAAATGAGGAATGATGGAGACTGCCTTCTTATCACACTACTTTTCCAAAGTATGTAAAGGGTTTTTTTTGAAGTTAAGCTGTGTTTCGCTCTACTTCCCTAAGCAGTGAATTTGGAAATTGTATACAAGGGTTTGTAGGGAGACAAGCTTTGGTATTTATGGTGTCTTTGATTTCCACAGTGTGTGCAACATTCTATTGTACAGTTGGAGCATCTGTAGCTATCGTTGATCATTATTTTGCTACTCAAGATGTCATCTAGAAAATTATGTGAGTCAAGATTATAATTTCATCACTGTGCCAAACACAGGTGATAGTGCATTCTCTTGATCAAAATTATTCTTTACTCTTAGTAGTAAAATAAAGGGAATCAAAGAAGACAGAAGGCCCTGCAGTAACCTAAGATGATATGTGCATATTATCCTAGGAGTTTGCCTAAGCCAACAAGTTACGTCTGGCTCTTCGTGGCTTTGTGTCCTAGATTACTGAGAAAATTTTCACAGTTTTTTCCTTTGGAAGTATATCTTCAAAGTGCCTATTCTTTCCTAGGAAATTATGTAGAAGGATGTGATATATGTTATTGCTTATAAGCAGAGGACATTAAAACTGCTAGGAGAGTAATTATTTGGAAAAATTACATAGTTCTTATTTAGGGAAATAGTTTTTCTAAAAATGTAGAGATTTAGTACATTTCCTATGGGTGGCTATAAAAAGCAAATCTGCTTCCTTCCCATTTTAATGGCAAGGTATCTTTTCCCTCACCTTGAAGTAGACTGTGGTTTTAATCACTCATCTCTAAAACTACGTTGCTATAGTATTATATTCATTAATGTCTGTCCTGTTTCCGGCCAGGACAGGGTTGATTTTTGCAGTAGCCAGGAGGAGGCATGGCTAGGACACAGAAGTTATCTGATACCACCTCATGCCGTTGTCAGGGGCAGGGGAAGGGACTCTTCCAGTGAGAAGGGGTTCCTTTTGGTTGACAAAACCTGGCAAAGGGAGCCATTGAGTCTGCCTGTTGTTGTTTAGGGTTTTTTCCTGATAGAATTTTCTTATACCCTCTGTAATCAGTATTGTTGCTGTTAATGTTTGTTTTCTTATTTCACTGCTGTTTTCAGTAAGTTGTTCTTATCTTAACCTGTGATCTTTGTCTTTTTTAGCCTTCAGTTTTCCTCTCCAGCCCACTGCAGTGGGAAGCGGGAGGGGAAAAGAGAGGAGCAAGAAAAAGAGGTGTGTGCTTTTGGAGAGACTCGGTGGGTGCACTGAGTTGGGGAGTACCATTCCTAAACCACGAAAATATCACAGTATTGAAATGAAAAGTACAGGTGTTGAACATTCTTCTGTTACTGTTAATCATGCGATAGCCTTTTTACTCATGGCTTACATAATTAAAATTCCTTCTTTCTGTTTATTCATCATGATAACAATTTTATCATCAAATGAAAAGAAATACACTTGTCTCTTTAAATAGTGCAAGGCTTTCTGGTCAGTAAGGTCTAAGGCAATAATGTTAAAAGGTGTCTTTTCACTGGCTTTCAGAATTTTTCTGTATGGGTTGGAAGCAATAAAAGTTTAATAAGGTAGGATGCCAGAGAACAATAGAACTTGTATTAGCCTGTGTGATATATTGTACAGATATTACTTAAGGTTTATCTCCAGACCTATGAGAATGTAAAATGTTCTTTGTCACTTAAGGACCTTAGGAAAAATAAACAGACACAAACCAACACCACCAACAAAAACACGGTCTTGCAGTTTGTTCCATCTAATCTAGTTTTGACAATATTGTACTGGAAATGCATTTTTTAATTCTCTTAATGAATGTATAGAGAGCAAAATAGAGCTCCAGTACTCATGAAAAACAACTGCAAACTGCAGCAGTATGCACTTGATGTCTTAGAGAAAATTAGAAAACATTTCACTCCCATGTAATTTTTTGAAGTGTAGCTGAAACAATTTTGCATTGGGTTGGGTGACAGTCTGGAAACAATTGCTGGCAGGTAGGTAACAGCCGTGTATTTGACAGCAGATGTGAATTTGTAGATTCACACCTGAAATAAATTCCTAGACCACATTTGCAAGAATATTTTTACATCTGAAATTGTTCTATGTATAGTTCTTGTATCGAATGTTAGAAGCTGTCAGACTCCAGGACTCAGTGATGACTTACATAAGCACTGTTTTTGCTTTAAAAAGAAATTAAAATATAGCCCCTCACATGATATCAAGATATCCACCCAATTAAAATAATTGGCTAATTATAATTGGATTAGGGAGACCTGGGAGACTGGTTTACAAAAAGGATTAGATGAATTAAATATGTTCGGGCTAATCAGATGTCCACACCTACATTAGATTAAATCTTAAGGAAGGCAGATACTTATTTAAGGCTAAGAAAAGGTGTCTTGCTAGTTAAAAAAATTCAATGTTCAGTCTAAGTAACAAATAATTCTACTGGATTGAAGAATTAACTATGGGAAGCAGTGGAATAAAAATATCCTATGTATTTAAAATTAGAATCCATATCCTATGTAAAAGCAGTCCTCTGCTGGGATGAAGGCAACTCATATGATGCTGTAGGTGACCGAAGTCACCTTTATCAAAGTCTTTTGAAATTTTTACTTGTTGCATTGGTTTTAGAAAAAGATCCTGATTATTTTTTGGCATGGACAATAGCTAAAAGTAAAAATCCTTTTAATCTTGGGCTAAGGTTTAGTGCACACATTATATGTGCAATGTGTTCTTATGCACAAAACCAGAATCAATACAATAGAATAGTGTGTGGGAAGCGGATGTATGAAAGTCAGCTCTACAGTCACCATTTAGCAATAGAGGCTTTTTAGGCACGTGAACGGTGTTGTTTTTCTGCTTACATCTGCTGTGTTAGTAGATGGGATCCAGATAATTCTTTCATTCCTCATGAGCGGTTTTGATACAAAAATGTTAGTCTTGAACTAGTCCTATCTCCCCAACTGATAGTTGAAATAGATAATCTAGGTAAACAGCTGGATGGTTCAACATAGACAAAGAGAGGTAATATGCTCAGTGAACTGTAAAACTCTGTTTTTTCATCGCTCTTAAAGAAACATTGTATACTGCATCTGTAACAACAGAGTAGATGAGGAGTTTTCCAAAATCCCGAAGTCTGGGCTGAAAGGCATGGTCTGCAAAAGTTTTATTTAATACTTCCTAGTTAGCCTTAATGACAGCAAACATGTTCCAGATTCTTTCAAAATGAACCTGTTTTCCATTAGCTGCAGAATTAGAAAAGCTTGAATGAAACCTATAAAAAGTAACAATGCTTTGGTAAAGAAGCAGAACTGGAGTCACATGTGCACAAACAAGACACCCACCCACGTTAAATAGGTCAAAGGAATTTAAATGCACGTTGCTAAAGTGTATAACTGATAATGTATATTGTTTCAGGCTATATTAATTTTATGTAGTTGTAACTACTAACTCATTATATCTAGATCTGAGAGTACTCCTTTATAAAGAGATTATTTATATTTAATGTGCACTGATTAATCATGTCACTGTATCTATTTTTAGAATAATTAAATGCTTCACAAAGAAGTTAATTATCTGGCATGAAAAAAAAATAAACTTCTGATGTGCTATAGGAGAGAAGGGGTTTTTATATTAAACTAGATTTGTTCTCAAGATTTACTTTACAGAGATTACAAATTGTGCTCATCCTGACTGGTTTTGTCTCAGTCGTGAATGATGGTAACTACATGAGATTTGATATGTAGAATTTGATAGCATCACTGCATATTAATTTGCATTCTGAATTTGTTCTACAGTGAAAAGCTCACAAAGAGAAAGAATTCAGGTACTTGCAAGCTGTTATTTGTTTCATTTGTCCAACCAGAGCATCACAACAGAAAGCAGAACTAGACGGAAACTGTATCATGTTAGTGCCATGGCAATCACTGGGAAAAGGGAAAGCAGACTTCCTGAAAACTTGTACTGATTTGTCCCTAGATTACAGTGCTTTTATTACCTACAAAAGGCGTAGGGGCTGCTTTTCCCCCTCCTGCATTGACTGGGTTTGACCAGTTGAATGTATAATTAAGCCATCCCTGGCTTCCTTTGGAAATCTTGGATGCTTGTTTGTGTCAGATAGGCAGTTGTGCTTCTGTTCCCTATAAATCCTCAATCTAGACTACCTCTTCTTCCAGTACCATGGCAAATATCCTTCTTCCCATCTTTTGTCCTGTATGATTTGCAGTAGAGTCTTGAAAAATATGCAGGTCAGTTCTATTAATTCTAGTAACTGCTTTTTGGCTGTTTTTATGGGCAATAATGAAAGCACGATGGAAAAAAACCAAAAGACTCTTTCTCTGAAAAAAGGGAGTTTATAGAAAAATGAAGTTTAGTAGAAGAGATATAGTAGTGTCTTCTCCAGAGAGTAGTAATATCATCTACACACAATCATCTAATAATTTAATAATTGTGCTTTATCTCTTGCTGACCATACTTGCAATCTAACACTTGCAGTTACAATTCAGTAAACCACTTTTGTTGTGGTTTATATCAGTGATTGCTGTATATTAATATATCCAGAGTTAATTATACGAGCCAGAATGCTTCAAAGTACATGTAGTGTATTCTGTGATCCCAAACTTTGAAAAAGTGAGAGAAATATTAACCTAAATAACAAGTTAATCTCCAGCTCTTGCAACTGACCAGAGATTTGACTAATAAATGGTAATTGCTTACCATAAACTCTATGACAGGATTTGTCATACAATCATAGAGTCACTTAGGTTAGAAAAGGCCTTTAGGATCATCAAGTCCAACCATCAACATATCACCAGCATCACATTCACCATTACACCATGTCCTTTAGTATCATATCCATAGGTTTTTTGAACACTTCAAAAGTGGTGGTGACTCCACTGCTTCCCTGGGCAGCCTGTTCCAGTGCTTGATAAGCCTTGTGGTGAAGAAACTCAATATCCAATCTAAACCTTCCCTGGCACAACTTGAGGCCATTTCTTCTTGTCTTATCACCTGTTATCTGGGAAATGAAACTGGCCCCCATTTCACAAGAAGCTCCTTTTAGAGAGTTGCAGAGAATGATAAAGTCTCCCCTGAGCCTCCTTTTCTCCAGACTAAACAACCCCAGCTCCCTCAGCCGCTCCTCAAAAAACTTGTGCTTCAGACCATTCAGCAACTCCATTGCCGTTCTCTGGACATGCTTCAGCACCTCACTGCCCTTCTTGTATTGAGGGGCCCAGAACTGGACACAGAAATTGAGATGTGGCCTCACCAGTGCCGAGTACAGGGAAAATCACTGCCCTGGTCCTGCTGGCCACAATATCCCTGATACAAGCCAGGCTGTCATTGGCATTCTTGGCCACCTGGGCACAGGCTGGATTATGTTTAGCCACTGTTGACCAGCATCCTCAGGTCCTTTTCTACCAGGCATCTTCCCAGCCCCTCTCCCCCCAGCCCGAAGAGCTGTAGTTGTTGTGACCTAAGAGAAAGATATGTCACTTGGCCTTGTTGAATGTCAGGCTTTTGGTCTCATCCCATTGTTCCAGCTTGTCCAGATCCTTGTGCAGAGCCCTTCTGCCTTCCAGCAGATCAACACTCTCTAGGCCTGGCCACCCAACCAGTTTTTTACCCAGTGAGGTACTGCACTTTCTGATGGTGTGTTTAGAACGTCAGCCCAAGCACTACATTGTTATGTAAGCAGTGATCAGAACATGTAAGTTGCTAGGTTTGAGCACATCACTTGTTTAAACACACAGGACAATTAATTGTGTTGATAAGCACATATTTCTTGCAAGTTTTTGTTATAACAAGGAGATACTGTTAGGTTTCATAACATGAAATCAACCTTTTTGGTTTCAGTCTCCTATGTTCTACCATTTTCAAGGAAGCTGAGGCCTCTTCTAGGCTTGTCATGTGCCCACATCGCTGAGTAATGTAAATTAACCAGCTTTTCTTTGTCTCCTTTCATGGATTAGTTATAATTTTTTTCATAGACTGGCCTCCAGATCCTTCAAACCATCAACTGGAAAACAGAACACAGGAAATCAGTAATATTGACTCACAGTCCTAATCTAGGGTCTGCAATATCATTTTATCTGTTTGCCTTACAATTATTGACTTTTTCTGTGTATCTAGAATGTTTTTTCCTTTCTTCCATGCAGAGAGTTTATGAGATCAGATTTTTAAATCATTTGAAAGTAAAAAAGGGGTTCTTTAAACCCTTACAAATGTACCATATCTAATATTTGCCCTAATCCCTGCTCTGTGCTGTGTGACAAGTGTCAATAAACAACAAAAAAATATACTGCTTTTCCTTCTCGAGGAAACTAAATTTACTGCTATCTGTGATACCAAGTGACTTAAGTATATTAAATGATAGCAGTGCTTCGAAGGTGCTAATCTACTGAGGAGGTACTGATGTTGTTAATGTCTCTCTGAGGTACATCATGGTAGATTAACATCAGACATCTGGGAATTGTGCTGATGACACAGCGAGGAAGAAACTATTAGCAGGGACAGTTGTCCTCCAACAACATACATTGAGCATTGCTGTGATCTCTGAGGACACAGAGAAATCAGTCCTGTTTTATTGTTAAAAAAAGGCTATAAAATTTCTTTGAGTTTTTAAAAAAGGATTTTTTTGTTCATTAAACAACAGGGTTTAATTGTTTGTATTAAGAGGAAACACTGCTGTTATAAGCCAGCAGGTAGTTTTAATAACGTGCATCAAATCATGTAAATATAAATGGATACCCTAGGGTATGAGCTGTAATCAATTCATCACAGATTCCTAATAATGAAGCAATTAATTTGATATGGGAAAGGATATCACTTGCCTTCCAGAGCTGACAAGTTGCATTTCAGTTCACTCCCCCCTCACTTCTTCCTTCCCTCCTCTTGGCGTAGCTGAGTTTTTACTCACAGCCATATGTGTCAGACTTCCCATCTGTCAGAGTATTGGTGCTGCCTGAAGAGACACTACACAAACACTCATGTCTAAGCAGTTTAACTAGAACCAGATGCATGCCATGCACTGTTAAAACTGTATTCAAAACTGTTTGCCTTTTATGTCTTGCTTTTCCAAAGTAACAGTGCCTTTAGGAAGAGAAAAAAACTAACCCAAGCCAACCAACAAACCCAAGCCCCAGCAAGCAGTGCAGTATCAAGATATATCACAGCTCTTGGTAAAGGAAACAAGAACATGGAGGAGAATCTGATCATGTAATTTTAGTTGGTAAAGACATCATTGCTATTTCAAAGCTTACACTGTGAAAACATATAAATCCAGAGACTAAATCCTAAAAATAAGATGTGATAATTGAGTACAAAGTGAATTGTGTGAGGAATTAATGCTAATCTTCTGGACAAATACAACTGCCACGTGGAGCTGTGTGTTACGTAGCAAAAGCTGCTATACTAAAACAGCTTGCTGTATCTGTGGTGTAGTAATATATTCAAGTATTCCCCAGGTGAACTGGAAGTAGGCATACCGACGGCCTCAGCCAACCTTTTTTCTATCAGCAGTGAGAGTGACTTTGGCAGGCTAGCTGACTGTAATTGGCTGTGCTCAGCACCTTAGCAGATGTGCTCAGCACGCATTAGGATCAGACTATTTTGTCTCTATGAAGCAAAACAACACTGAAAGCCACTGGAGGTTTTGCTTGACTAAGGTTTCCAAATTGGCCACTGGGTCTGCTTTCAATCCTAAAAAATATGGCATTTTCCCATAAATATTTTTTTTTCTTCTAAAATATTCTTAGCCTAGCTAGTATTTTGTGTGCTGAATTGGAAATATCCTGAGTGAAATATGGCATGTGTTGAATTAGACAGGTTCACCTTTGCAATTGTATGGGTTTAAGAATGATGTAGAATGATTAAGGTGCAGCAGTGGGGGTTTATTTTTCTTGTAAAGGACTGATTATAATATGCTCCCCAAGGAATTTATTTTCTGAGGAATTCTCTTTTAATTTTACCACCTCACGGGCATGTTTCAGCCCTCATGGTGGTAATTATCACAGAACATGCTGAGTAAGAAGAGACCCATCAGGATCATCTGGTCCAACTCAGCCCTGTGCAGGACATACCCAGGAGTCACACCATGTGCCCGAGAGCATTGTCCAAACACTTCTTGAACTCTGTCATCCTTGGTGCTGTGACCACTTCCCTGGGGAGCCTCTTCACTCACTGGGTGAAGAATCTTTACCTGATGTCCAACCTGAACTTCCCCTGACTCAGCTTCAGGCCATTTCCTTGGTTATGGTCACAGTTATGGAAAGCTAGAGATTTATACTTGCACAATATTTTTGTAATTTAATCACACACTTACCAATTGTATTTCTGTGCAGTAATAGAACCTTACAGTTCTTAGTAGGATTATTATGTTGTTTAAAACTAATCGGTAGAAGGAGACAGCTGCAAATAGTACATTTCCAGGAGCACTATATCTTGTAATGAGTAATGTATAAGGTGTTAGGGTTTGAAGTCTCTGAATCCCTCTTGTCATTTGGGAATCCATTATTACTTCTTCACCAAGCAGTATACTGGATTGGTTTTCATTTTGTCTGCCTGAACTAAAGCTATGAATAAAAGGTATTTGAAAGTGCATGGCCAGATTGATTGCCTCTGAATGTTCCCAGATCAAGAGATACAGCCTGTCTCTAGCTAAAAGTAGAAGGAATATTTTCATTGAAGTTTGGTAATACTTGGAAGAAAATGTCCAACAATTTACTTAGTTAGTAATAACAGTGAGTAAAATAAGTGCCAGTGAAATAAGAATCAGACTGTAATCTGTATTTATAAAAATCCACAAAGAATGATTTGACATCTCCTGGATAGCTTTGCTAAATGTCAATATGAGTAGAGGGGACTCCACTCATAATGTCCAATAGGTTGATCAGGTTTCTTGTTACAGCTCTTGAAAGGCTCGTGTCCTTTCCTTATGGCTCAGTTCCAGGGCAGCAGGCCCTGTACCAGTGCTAATGAGGGACAGATTATTGGTTGCAGAAAAATGATCTTCCAGAAGCACCAATCTGTCCTCATGGCTGGATCTGTGAAGCTGATTTCACTCCCAGCACTCTCTGGAGACTCTTTTCTCTGTGCATGTCTTTTGAAGGCAGAACTGGTTTTCAGGCCTTCAGCTAGTTATTTCTTTTAATAGGGAAGTTGTTTAAATGCCAGATTATAGATGATAAATAAATAACCCCATTATATCAGACTAAATAAATTGTTGGATATTATGAAAATTTCCTCTTGCTTTGTATATGAACTTTGTGGTACTTGAAAGAGTTTTTTGTCACAATATGCAAATATTTAAAATCAGATTTTCTTGAAGGTAACCTTGCCTGCATGCACTTATTCCTTGACATCCTTGCATGGAGGACCTAACTTTCCCCTCCATTAATTTTTCTGAATGACTTTACAATTATTTGTGTTCAGAGGGTTTATTTTTTCCCGTTACCCAAGAATCTTATCACACAGCTTTAAAGAGCAGTGAGTGCCCTTGCACCCATTACTTTTGCTCTCTGAAGATGTCCTTATAAATTGAGCTGTACTGTCTTTGTCCTTTTTCATTGGCTTAACTACTTCCTAAAATATTTTATTTTGATTATAATGGATGTTATTTTGCTTGGCTATGAACTTAACTAGAAGTGTGGGAATTGGGCTGAGTTCTTTCTGCCTCCTGCCTCGTTCCTTGTTTTTCAGCTCCTATCTCGTGCGGACTTAAAACTTTTCTATTACCCTCAGAGACTGTGAGATGCATTAGTGCATTAGGGTCATGCAACTACTTACATAAGTGTTAGATAAATCAGAATATGTCTTCACAAAGTCCTCTTATGCCTTATTTGAATTTTGGAAGTGTCATGAAGGGAGAGAGAGAAGGCAGTATTCAGGAGACAATTTTTTTTTTTTTTTACCAGATCTGCCTACAGATTAAGGTGAAACTGGTGAAGCAGAAGAATGTCTGTGGATCCAAAAATCTTAACATGGCAGTTTTCAGAATTAGAAATGACAAAGACTTCTTTAGATCCAGGAAGAATCATTATTTCTTTGGGAATTTTGGACCAGTTTCAGCTATTTTGGCTGGCTTTCTTTATCTAAAGAGATGACTTTCTCATAATTTAAACATAAGATGCCAGAAAAACTTTTCTTCAATGATTTCATCTTCAGTAGAAACATTTTTCTGTGGAAACATACCTTCTTGCTTGAAAAATATTAAACAAAATAACTAAACTTTTAAAAAACCCACAGCCCAGAAAGCTCTCAGAACTATTGAGGACTTTCAGGTTTATACAGATCTAATCATAGTTGGTTGTTGTTATTTTTACAGTATATCAGATCCCAGCCTGATATGTGTGGAAATATTTCTCATTTTTCTGATCTTTTTCAAAATCAAGGCCAAGGAAATAAAAAAATAAATTGACTTTGAGGTAAAAACTCCTTCAAAATCACTCTAAATCAGAACTTTCTGGTTGGGAGTCCTAATGAACTCAATACATTAGAACTCATATCAGGACAGAAAAAAAAAGTAAAGCTATCTGCAGATACAGCTGGGAGTTTTACCTCAATGTGGCAGGTTAACATCACCCTGTGAATGATAATGGATTCAAGCTGAAGCCGGGAAATGCTGTAATCTCTCTTGTGACTGGGAAATCAAGAAGGAAAAACTGCATTGCTGATATAAAACAGGCAGTGTAACAGCTTTTACCGATGGCAGAAAACTCATTCTCACACCCAGGAGGTGTCTGGGAGCTGACAGCATCTGTGTCAGGTCAGGTATTTCACAGTTCTGTGTTTCCTTTTTCTTTATTGTGGTGTTGCTCAGTGTCTTGAAAAAATTCCAGCTACCTATTTCTTGACCAAAGGATATATTAATGGTTAATAAAACCATAAAGGTCGTAGAGAGGTAAAATGGTTTCCAACAGGAAGAATACAGAGCATCAAATGATGCAGCTATAATGTTAATAACAAATTGATTGTAGCTCTTTAACTTACATATAGCTTTTAAGTAACCTCTAAAACTCTTTGCTTATTATGGATACTTAGTACTTATGAAAAACAAATAGATAATTTTCTAAAATAATAAACCCACAAGTTTTCTTCCTATTCTGACTGACACATTGCTTCTGTCTCAAGATTTCACTGAGCTGCAAATTGGAAAGTATTTATAGGGAACAGCAATGCCTGCCTTCCTTCTTTGTTCCCAAACTCCTGCCTAGCATCTTCTACTGACCACTGCTGGAGACTGAGTGCTGGGATAAGCATGTCTTTGGCTGGATGCTCTTTTACAGCAGTATTGCATCTGTAAGGCTTGGACTCACCAGGCTGTTGGACAGAGGGTTTGGCAAGGTCTACAGCAGCACGTAATTCCATTAAATAGGACAGGATCATTAGACAGGACCTGAGACCCCTACATCCATGGTTTGTCTTTGAACTAGATTTAATCTCATCTTCTGGGCTGAATATACCCCTCATGTGTGTGATTGTGATGTGTTTGACACAGTAGGAGAGAATGGATGGTGGTTTGTGTACTCCTGAAGCAGGGCTTCCAGCTTGATTTCCTGTAGAGGTAATCTAATTTGTGCTCACCCAATCTATCCGGTGTGCTGGACCAATGCACAGCAAGTAGGCACAGCAAGGGATTTGTTTCAAATTTACACTGGTACTCTGAAACAAGATATTAATGTAACTTAGAACTGCTTTGTCTCAGCTTCTTGCAGAAAGACATTTCTTTCCATTTGTATAGCTGGAAATGGCTTCTGTTTTGGAATGACTCTTATATGATATGTGGGGATGACCTGATGGCACAGCCATACAAGCCCTGTAATTAGTTAATTAGCATTATTAATGTGTGTGTTTAATAGGCATGCCTGCAGAAAGAAGATAATTGGCTATGTTGGATAATATTATAGAGCAAGTTTGTATCTAATGTTGCTGAAGTCCATGCTTTTTCTTGGTAACACAGAAGAGATTTCAGTATGAAAAAACTTGCTGAAGAGTCAAGAACAAATTTAAAAACATGATGATGTTTATGTTTTCTGCCTGTATTTTTGAATTACATTTCTGTCACATAACAGAGAAATTACAGTGATACAGACACTGCAAACCAGATCTGCAGAAGCTCATTTACATTTAGGTGGAATGGTGCTGCTGTCCTGAGGCAGTGACAGCAAGATCTTCAAGGAGGCACAGAAATGGAGGAAAAAAATATGGGGCCATGAACTCTAGGGAGACAAAGACCAGAGCAAATTTCCTCTGGCTTCTCTCCAGGTAGAAGAGGTTGGAATTTCCATTAACATTGCAGAGCAGGCTGACTGGTCTGGGAATTGCACTGAAAATCAATGCTTGTGGCATTGGGAGGAAGAGTGGATGCCACTGCTTTGAGGAGAAGAGCTGATCAGTTTTGTTTTGCCATTGCCAGCAGCTCCTGGTGAGTTTTTGCAGTCATTAAGGCTGCAGTATGAAACTGGTCTGTGGGATCTCATCACACTGCAAATAATGGCATCATGCTTACACGGCCAGAAAGAATGAAGGGCCAAAAATCTCACTTGTAACTTTCTGTTCTGTTGTCTTTCTGAGATACCTTTGCCCTTTTGAAGGAGGGTTTTGGGGAATTTTAATTATGGAAATAGTGGTGTGCAGACACTCTGAGATTTTTAAAACCTGGAAGGAAACACTTGTCCTAATTACCTGAAATAATGGGAATTATTAGGACCAAAGTATTTTGCATTTTTTCTACACAAAATCACATAGCTGTAGCAATAGCTAATGATTTTCATCATCATCCACAAAAGATAATGTCATGGCATTTGTTGTCCTTCAACCAACGAGAGCATAAACACCATCAGAGTCGAGCCAGAAATAAGTATTTTCAATTCAAAAAACCAGTGTAAATATGTGATTAAATTTCAGCCAGTCAGATAAAAATTCCATATGCAGGAGGGATTTCTTTCTTTTATTTTTTTTAATTTTAATAATGACATTATGTTTCATTCTGAATTTTGAGAGAATCAGAGCTAATTTAAAGAAGACATTTAAGGACTTCTGTATGACACATAACTACTGCTTGAAATCTTTGGCAGTATATTATGATTTATTTTATGTCATCTTAGATTGGTTGGGTACACAAAATGCAAATTCTGACTTCTGGTTGTTGTTTCCAGGCTTTTTTTGGTAATATAAAATAGTGCTAAATTAAACAGGAGGCTAACCATGTGAGATGATAAATCTCACCAATCACTTCAAAAGACTTTCTGCAAAATACTTCATTTTACATTGAATACATTCACCAATCAGGGTGCATGAAACCTTCAACAACTAATGAGGTCAGTGAGAGCTGACAGTTTCCTCTGAAGATATGTCTGGCAAATTTTAAGTGTGAGTTTCCTCTGGAAAATCATCCTACTGTAAGTCTGTGCTACAACCTTTTTAATGGTTAGTCAAAGACCTGGATCTGACCTTAGATTTAATCAAGGTGGGCGTTTGGGTGTTGATCCATGATTTACAGGAGGTTTATGTTCAGTTTAAGGGGAATAAAATGTTCATCAGATTTAGGGCCTTCAGTTGGATGATGTGAATAAGAGTCTTCAGGTACAAAACATTTATTTTTATGTAATAAATCCTCCTATCCTTTATTCAACTGCACAGCCAGAATTTGCAACAACATCCGGGATGTAGCCCTAGAATAACTGTGGGGTTTCTTTAAACTCAAAACCGACACATATCACTGGCTTAGTCTAAATAATACCTTGTTCCTGAAAGCTTTTGCACATTAGACGATTACACTCTAATGATTATAGCTGTACTTTACATACAAATACTGTCATAATGTAGTGGTAAAAGAATAAGTCATGCATATATAAGTTTGAGCTAATTCTAACTTTCGAAAAATAACCATTTACAAGCTTATTACCTCATTTGATGCAAGAATGACTCTTCTTTAGCAGTAATGCTCCTTTGAATGACGTAAGATAACACCCACACACTCTATTGGGCAAACTCATAGGTAAATATTGGGGGGTTGGTGTGTGCTGCTTCTGTAGGGATTGTGACCATATAGTAATCTCTTCCTTTTGCAGTATGTGATAATCAGCTGAACATTTAATGCATAATAATATTGTGGATCTGTGCAATGGAGCAGAATGAAATACTTTTGTTTAAATTGGTAATTTTGGGCTTGTTACTGAAATTCA
This sequence comes from Monarcha castaneiventris obscurior, assembly GCA_026261815.1. NCBI lineage: Eukaryota > Metazoa > Chordata > Aves > Passeriformes > Monarchidae > Monarcha > Monarcha castaneiventris. The sequence continues at coordinate 2,934,416 of JAMPIT010000388.1, read as the reverse complement.
CCTTGCTTTTAGTACGGTCACACATTTTGGGAATGTATTTCTGGATGTTTGAGCATGACTGAAGCTTTGCAACTTTTTGGGGTAAGTATTGTTCTGAGAGGAATTAAATTTTTTTCCATCAGCATTTAAATTATAAAAGAAAGGAAAACAACAGAAAGTCTAGTCCTTACTGAAGCTGTAACTGCTGTTTCATGGAAGAATGGATTTTAAATATTTAATACTAATAAATTTTGTGTTTCTCTGTTAAAAAGGGCATATTTAATCTAAGCCTGAGGAGAATTTTTAGAAAAATACCAAGAGAATCTTGAAAAATTAATGTTAGAACAGGGCTGTTAGGAAAAAGGGAGGCAAATGCTTTTTAGAAGTTATTAGAACTGTCTTTTCGCCCCACTCTCTTTTCTTTTCTTTTGGTGAAAATAGTGATTGTATTGGACATGCTGCTATCTGTGTCATGAAAGAGATGAATTTGAGAAATATGGGAATCAATTTGGCTGAACTAGAGGTGTTGAAATGGCTCCCAAGTCTATTAAAACTTTCACACATCCACGTTTCCAAACTAATAGTTGACATCACCTGTCCCATCCCAGCAGAGCCTGTCAATAGGAATGAGAACTGGTGTAATATGACAGCTTCTTTCAAGTAAGTGAGAGACAGCACTGCTGCTATTGCACCCCTTGATTGTAGAAGATGGGACACAATGCACGAAGTGCAAGTAAGGGCCTTGTCTGAAGAGAAACAAGGAGGCAGGAGTGAACTGGCTGCAGTTATTTCACATTTAGCGGTCTAGGAAAGAATTGGTAACATGATAATGGTGAGGAGGAAGGAAGAAAAGAATGAAAAGAGGAAAAGGGTATGTAAAAAATGCAAAGGGAGAGTAGTAAAGATACACAAATACAATAAGAAGACATTAACCTCAAGGCGTCACCTCTGATTAATGAGTACCACAGTGCTGGAAGCTGAGAGGTTACACACAGTAATATGTATCACTGTGTGCTAAAAACATTCCTTTCTATGCTTTTCTTGCAGTTTTTGGTCCTAGCTGTAGTTGGAATAGGGCATAGAAATAGATGGCTTCATGTGATGACCCAGGAAGGGCATTCTTTTATTCTTTCTATGTTTTGCCATAGTGAGGAGACAGAAACCTGAAAACAAACAAAAAAAGGAGACAGCCTTATCATGAGCCAAATGCATCCTTAAAATTCAATTTCACGTTTGCTGCCTGAGGATGTGATTTGGAAACTGGCCAAAGAAATAGGAGTCTCTTTTTGGCAAGTCTGAGTTTAGCTGTGGTCTAGCCTCAGGCAAATTATATCATCTTGCTACATGAATGACAAACAGAGAACAAAAAATACAGACCAGTCTCACCCAAGATACTGAGGGGGTGCTTATATCAATGGTTATGTGAAAGTGCGTGTTGTGTGCTGTATAAAAATTATTACCATGATTCCATTATTCTCAGCTGAACTCCTGATAAAACTGTGATATGCTGGTGGGAAGGCTTCTGGGAGTCTGCTGTTAAGGTCTGCTTGCCACCAAAGTGAAAGCAAGGCGCCATTGTGTCAAGTGGAGTTCAACTGTCTGCATTTGTACTGTCAATCACGCATTCATAAAATGGAGTTTTTTCTTGGCCTTAGTTAAAAATATTTCTGGAGTTCATTTCTCTTTGCTGTCAGACCAAATAGCATTCAAGGTAAGGAGTTTAAAATAAATTTTATTGGGAGGAGAGGCGTCTATTCTTACACTGTCTTTTACAAATATCTTTGCGAGCAGGCATCTTTATGTTCTTGCATCTGTGAGTAATGTAAACTATTTAATGTATAGAACATTCACCTGCATGCATGACATATTTTAAGCAAATGAGATTATAAATGTCATGTACATGTACACACACACACAGACACACACACACACACACATGCTAATAAAAGTTTGTGCTCATTTCTGGAAGAATGTAAGTGTTTCCAGCCTCTATAACCTTGTGGTATCCTACTAAGTTACTGCTCTGGATAAGTGCTGCCCCTGGGGAGGAAGAGCCCCAGGCACCAGTGAATGCTGGGGCTCACTTCCTGGAATGCAGCTTTGCATGGAAGGACCTGGGGACATGAACCTGGACATGAGCCAGCAACACAACCTGACATCAAAGAAGGCATTGGCTGTTCTGGGCTGTATGAGGAGTGTTGCCAGCAGGTCAAGGGTATTGATCCTTCCCCTCTGTTCAACACTGGTGAGGTCACACCTGGAGTTCTGGATCTGATCCTGAGCTTCCCAATACAAAAGAGACATGGACATAATGGAAAGAGTTTGTGGAAGGCCATGAAGAAGATTAAGAGTCTGGAGCATCTCATAGAAGGAAAGGCTGCAAGAGATGTGACTGTTCAATCTAGAGAAGGGAAGGATTAGGGGAAAGTTTTTAGGAATGTCTGAAGAGAGAGTGCAAGGAGGATGGAGCCAGGCTCTTTTCAGTGAGTGCCCAGTGACAGGACCAGAGGCAATGGGCACAAACTGAAACACAAGAGCTAAAAACATTCCTTTCTATGCTTTTCTTGCAGTTTTTGGTCCTAGCTGTAGTTAGAATAGGACATAGAAAGAGATGGCACAATGGACAATAACCACTTTTACACTGTGAGAGTGATTGAGCCGTGACACAGGTTGCCCAGCAGACTTGTGGAGTCTGCATCCTTGGAAAAATTGAAAAGCCATCTGAACATGGTCTTGGGCAACCAGCTCGTGAGTCTGTCCAGTCATAGCAAAACATGTTTAATTAGTGAAAAAGTAGAGCTTGTGAATAAAAATAAGTTGCCTCTGATTATTTGGAACAATGCTCATATTTCTTCTTCAAAAGGAAGATATGCACACACTCATGCCTTCTCTCATTACTGTGGGACGCAAGAACGCAAAGGAAATAACTTACAGTCATGTACCGCAATAAAGATAACCCCTGATTTTTATAAGGCTAAATTGACAATTTACTACAGTGGAAAAGAAGAAATGAAAATTTCTGTAAGCTTAATTCAAGGAACTGAAAAGAATGCAAGTCATAAAAACAAATTTATTTTTGAACAGGTATAAAAATTCTATAGATGATTTTACATTTAAGGAGAATGAACCAATCTAAGGGCTCCTCATTAACTTTCAAGGAGCATTTGGAAGGTAATGGAACTCATGCTCTAAAACATTTATTCTTTTTCTCTTATAGACACACATGCCTATCTCTGAACAACACAATTCACTGGAGGAGGAAAAAGCTGTTTCTTTTGCATGGAAGCCAGGAGGAAAAGCAGCAGAGAAATAAGACAGGGAGAGGAATAAAATTGAGGCTAGAAAGAGAATATATATAGTAAGCAGAAAAGAAAGCAAATAAATTCATTTGCCACAAAGAACAAGGAAAATGAAAAACTACTGGAGGTGTACACTTTTGATCTGGTAAAAACTCACAAAGATGTAATTAAAAATTTACATCCTTGCCTTAAAAAATATTCATCTTTTGTTTTACTGGAAATCCTGCAGTGATATTTAGCTATTTTTTTTGTGTGGAGCTATGGAAATCTTGGTACTGGTTTGTGTCTCTCATCTGTCTCCCTCTGCCCTGCAAAGGCTTCTCATCCTTTTGCTGTGGAAAGGACAAGCCTGTGAGTCTGTGATTTACTAAAGCTGACATTGCAACGATTGGGAGACTTTTCAGTGGAAAGAAATGGGTGCTGCCATTTCATGTTTTGAAAATATAAATGAAGCAAAGCTGGAAACCTGAGACTTGAGAATTGAATATATATGGAGAATTTATACTTTGAAATATATAGACAGAAGACATTGGTTTATTTTTTGTAAAGAAATTCAAAATTCTTTACGTATCAAGAAAAAGTTGCAGAAAAAAGGTTTTATTTTATTTTATTTTATTTTATTCGATTTGATTTGATTTGATTTATTTTATTTTTTATTTTTTTTTTACTATACACAACATTGTTCATTACTTGGAAACACATAGTCCATAATGTTTTACTCAGTGAAAAGCTATACAGTGGTTTAGTTTCTCCTGCATTTTTTCTGATGCCCCTGATTTCGCCAACTCCTTGTGCTGGACAGTGCACTTTAGTTTCAACACACACTGAGAAACTGGAAGAAAATATAAAGGAGTGTACATCTAACTCATTGAGATGTTATGAAATTGTACTGCATATTCACAGAGGATGGGTATACACCACTTATCTTTGATTTTCTGTTAAAACCTGTTCAAGAAATAATGTTTCTATTTATTTTCATTATTTTCCATCATCACCCATGCCAACCAGTCTACAGCTGGAGATTACAATTTGTAGAATGATCAGCAGAAATGGAAATTGGTCATCTTGTGGATTTATTCCTGCTGCAATATATTTACATCATAGGTATGGAAAGTGGAAATGAGTCAGTCAGTCTACAAACACGCTGAGTGCTCTCAAGTACCTGCACTTGACTTCAAGTTTTCCTGCCTAGATTCTGTTTTCTTAAATAAATGACCTAAAGTGCCCTAGTTTCTCTTAACGAAGGAACTAAAAGCACAAGCTACTCTTCCTGTTCATCATGTGTCCCAGTTTGCCTTCCTGCCTGCTGCCTTCCCCCCGACACCTCTTCCCTTTGCAGGTTGTTTCCCCAAGTGCCAGAGAAGATCAGCAGAGGAGGAGCATCAGCAGCGCTGAATAATCATTTCCTTGGCCTTTTGCCTACCTCTAAAACAGTTCATGGTCTTAACTTGCAGGATGAATCTCCTAATTGTCACAGGTTCATTGGAGAAGGCAAACATTCAACCTACAGGAAGTACTGCCACTGCAGTTGCACTGAAGTGAAAATGTGATCTGGAATGATACAGGTTTGATAAGTTTAAGTAAATGAGGATACTGTCTCTGATATTTTCTGTAAACTGCCTTTCCTCTCCAGAAAGAGAAATAAACAGGTTATTTGGTCTTGTAACTCACCATAATAAGGGTGTTATCTGACTGGGAAAAATGGAGGAAAGGTGATTTAAGCCTTGTCTATATCTTTATGTGCTGGCGGAGGAGTCCTAGGGAAATAATCTACAAAGTAGAAATTAGAGACCTATTATGAATGGGTTTAGCAAGAATCTACTGTTTACTGTTCTGTGTAACTATCTCTCTTCAGGCTGCCTCTTGGAGTCTCACACCTGCCTGTTAACCACTGGAAAACTATTAAAAATTAAATAACTTGCAGTATGCCACAAATCAAGTACAGTAATATCCTGTCATTGGATAGGAACTCAAAAAGTTTCTTATTTCATCCTCATGTTCTCACATAGAAATAAAGACAACAATTTTACTTGTTAATTCTAAAGAAACTATTTGAAGACAAGGGTAAACTCAGAACTTCATTATTTAGTCCAAGTCTATCAAATACACAGAGTAGTCACCAGAAAAAAAAATCTGTTGAATGGGGTTAGGGATGGGAGTTCTAATTTTTTTTCTTCTTTTGTTAAGACCCGCTACAACTTATTTTTTTACAAAGTATGATGGGGATATGAGTGAATGAAAGTAGTACATAATGTTCCATTTAAGTAAAGAGCAATTCAGCTAATTAATGTTTAGTGACTTGGAAGATTTATTTACTATACTGACATAAGAACTTGTATGATGCAGAATTCTATGTCTTTAAAAATCCCTTCAAGCATGTCCTGTACTTTGTACTCTCAGAGAATAAGATTTGAATGATGAATGCAGAGGGTACATTTGAATTGCAGTAACATCCCAATACGTCATTTCTGCTGGAGTAAACGATAGTTAAATCACATTCATAAAGTGTGTCCAGTCAGTGTTCTAGCAAACACCAATTTCATGGTAATAAACAGTCACAGTACCTCACAAGCAATAGGCAATGGGTTAGTTTGGCTCTTTTATATTTATATATCATTGCTTTTGATTCCCTTAGGAGTTAAAAATTTATGCAAAGATTAACATTCTTCTTTTCATGGTTTATCCTGATGCTCTTATAAATTTTTTGTTTGTACAATTTCAAAAGTCTATTGGTTCTGAAAGTTTTGGTCTGCTTTAATAAAAGCTAAATGAGCCCAGCCCAGTCTGTATAAGCCTCATAAACTTAGATAATCCTTTTACCAAATGCTTTTGTGACTCTGCATTTATTCAGTGCTGTTACTAGGAGTGTCATTTAACTGCCTTATAGTTCCTGGCCCACTCAATCTGATATACATTTAAAACTGAGTTGATGGGATTTAGTGCTTTAACTTATCCAATGTGTATTTTTATTGTTGTTGGAAATGGATGTGTTGACACTTCCATGAGCAAATTTTTTTTTTTTTACTTCAAGAAAATTGGAAACAAAATGCATGATTTATATAATTTTTTAGTACTTTTAAAATAGAATTATATTCTTTTCAGCCTCACCCTGTTTCACACAGTATTGACGTGTCTAATAAATGAAGGCCCAATCCCAAATCTGTTTAAATTTTTTCTTGATGCTTCTTAAATGGATGCTGTATGAGGATTCTGATGTGTACTGATCCAGATGTACAAGCAGATGAATTTGCTTAGATCTATATGGGGAAATTTATGACATTACTCATCATAATCTGAGCTTTTTAGTAACAGAGCATGGCCTACTTTCAATCTGACAGACTGCACAAGGAAGAGATGATAGGAATAAAGAAACACATTTTGTAGTGGTATTTCTGTCTTTGTAACAGGCAAAATTACCAGGCACAATGCAGGTTTGTTACCTCTTATTTTGTATGTTAAGGAATGCAGAGAAATACTTTTGATTAACTACATTTTTGTTCTGCTGGTGACACGACTGCTGAGTGCAGACACGGCAGACGCATCACGGACATAGAGAAGTTAAGTGGGTCAAGGTGGGCTCATCATGTGTGGCTGGGTACTGTCCTCAGCTGTCCTCCTGTCTCCTGCTACCTCTTGTCTGCCTCTTCAGTGGTCGGTCTTCCTCTGGATGCTCTTAATGCCTTGTTGTCATGACCTGACAGTTTCTGATGAGACCATAGGAAAGAGGATGCACATTTTGAACAGTAGGATACCAGGAAAGGAAGAGTTAAGGCTTTTAAAAAAGAAGGTTTTTAAATTAAAACCTATAATTTGCTATGATTTTAGGTAGAAATTTAAGCATACATGAGAAGATCCATCAGTTCCATATATTATAAGAAGAGTGAGGCAGGTAGAATTATCTGTGTGCCTTACACAATTGTTAAATATGAAAATATTCCCCTATGCAAAGAGATGTATAGCTTGCATTTCTTTTTTTCTTTTTTTTTTTTCTTTTTTTTTTTCAAATTTCAGAGATGTTGGAGTTGGTTGGTTTTCTGGTGTTGAGGTTTTTTTTTCTTTACTTGTATTTTTCTTTTTTTTTTTTAACTTGGGACAGCCAATTCACATATGATAAAGTAAGTATGTATAGGAATTCATTCATGCTTATGAGATATTTTTACAATTATAGGACTATAAAATAACCTAAAGCATTTGCTATGGATTTTTATCTTAAATTATTGTGTAGTGTCTTTATTCAAAGAAGAAGGCTGGCTGAATGCATGGTTCATTGTTTCACTAGCGCACTGAGCTTTTAGCTGCAAAGTGAATTACTTATTCATTGTAATATTTTTCCATCACTTTCTAAGCAATTTTGTTCTTGATCAAGTTTTTATGATACTGTGCATTGTCTTTATCAACATCCTAGGAAATGCTGACATTTGTTCCCTCCCAGATGGAGGTTTTCAGAACTCGCTCTCTATCTGTAATTGATTTATGTATTACCAACCCTCTTGTGGATAGAGCACCTTCAGTGTTGCCCTCTGCTCCAAGTTCTGACAAGAATGTTTTTTAGTGTTTTTACCATAAATGACTATTGTTATGGGCACTCTTGTATATGCACTCTTGTACATTATTAAAGGGGGTGAAACAACTGCAGGAAGTTTCATAAACAACCAGCCATCATATACAAATTTAACTGATAGTTTTTTTTATACTGGGTGTGTAAATGGGGTGTATGAGCAACCCTGCTGATTATCAACAGGAAAAGAACTCCAAAGATCCAGTTGTGATAACTACTGCTATTCAATTTTTCCCTATACTCTTAGTACCGTGCTTTTTTGTCCTCTTGCTTTGTGGTGGCACTCCCTACTTAATTTATGAAGATGTCAGTGAAACTGGCCAGACTGCTCCTCTGTCTGTTGTTTAAAGAAGATTTATTTCTTTGCTCCAAAAGGTGAAAGGATGGGCACACCTGTGTTCTATGAAGGTATTTGTATAGTCAGACCATAGTGTCTTGACATGTGGTGCATATTGCACTTACATAGCAGTAATGAAGAACAGAAGCTGAAAATCTGGTATTTCTTTTGTCTTGGTTGTGTTTTTGTCCCAGCTGTAACTAGGTAGGATTGTGTTTGCTTTTCAGTGCCTGAATTATCACACCTCTTGCAACCAAATCTTTCTTTTGCTTCTTTACTTACTACTCCTAGAAATTTGTATTTCTGCTCTCTCTTTACCCTATGTTGTCTCTTCTAGGAACACCACAGAAACCACCCCAGATTACAGTTTTCTTTATGCCTTTCAAAGGTTGCAATTCAGCTGCCATTCTTTGCCCAGTCTACTAGTGTCTTTAGATTTAAATTCTCTGAATCTGCCATGGATGTGAAAGGATGTGAATTATGAGGCAATAGAACACTTATTCTTATGAAGTATAAGGCTAGAAGTCAAGCACCATTAAAGGCAAAAATGTGTGAATTGTTTTGCTATAAGTCACTTAATAAAATATTGCATGATTCTAAGTTGGTCTGATGCAATTCCTTACTTAAAAAAACCCCAAACAACAAACCCAAACCATAAAGAAAGTTCAGGAATAATTTATTTTAAATTATTTTAAAATTACTTTATTGAATACAAATTAAATGGGTTAAAATTATGATATATATGTACTCTATTTTAAGTTAACACTAAAACATCTACAAATGGATTTAGTTGAAAAGGAGTATAGCTGTGCCTTTTTAAAGCTAATAGAATCACTGTGTTGTGCAGGATGAGTGTCATAGAATGATTTGGGTTGGAAGGCACCCTGAAGATCATCCAGTTTAATTTCTCCTGCCATGGGGACACCTCTAAAGCAGGCTGCTCAAAGAAAGCCCCACCCAACCAGACCTTGAAATTTTCAAAGTCAGGGCATCCACAGCCTCTCTGGAAAAGCTGTTCCAGTGCCTCACCACTCTCACAGCAAAGAGTATCGTCCTTAAAGAGTATCTAATCCATACCTACCCTCTTTCAGTTTGAAGCCATTCCTCATTTTCCTATCACTACATTCCGTTTGTCCCTCTTTGGCTTTTGTGAAGGCCTTCTGCAGGCACTACTAGGCTGCTATAAGGTCTTCACAAAGCCTTCCCTAAATTCTTTCAAAATCGCTCACTTTTTTCTCACAAGCAGAAGTATATGAGGATTGTGAGCATCTAGTCTGATATAAGTAGTAAAGACAATAGATCCTTCAGTCTTTTGTTACCATTTCTTCTTGCAGTGGCTGTTCAGAAGTTGATCAAAGTGACTTTACAGTATAGAAGTGTGTGGTAATTTTCTATCAGGAAAAGCATTATTCTAAACAAAAATATTTAGAGCTGTGTAAGAGCTAAACCAAGGTGAGTTTTTTTCAATTCTCAAATGCTTTGCACTTAAATAATAGAACTTGGAACCCTTTTGTGTGAGATCCACACATATGTGTGAAACCAAAAGGTGTCGACCTGTGCTGCTCTTGGAATGGGAGACCTTACACATTCACAGTGAACGTCTTCCAGTTGCTGACATTCAGTAGATGGTGGAAGCATGATTAATAGTCAAAGAACAGTTTCTCAATCTGAAATAGAAAAATCTTTATCTTCACCTTTTTTCCTTTATCTTAAGAAAAAAGTAATAGAAGTTTAAAAAACTACATTTGGAGGTGTGATACCCAGGACTCATTTTCATGAAGGTGCTTCCTGAATTTTAAATATTAAAGTTCTATTTAAGTAGTATCCTTCCTCTTCTGACATTGGGATTTAGATTAAAATGGTTCCAAAGCTTGTCTAACAGCTTGTCAAATGTTCACACCATAGAAGTAAGGGAATATTGTCACATTACATCTAGTTGTTCTGGTTTTGCCTGCCAGCCCGTGACAAGGTCAAAGCACAGCACAAAGATCTGAGTTACAGTTAGAAACAAGATATAATAAATTTCTCAGTAAAGTTGCCTGAATTTGAAACAAATGGAGAAAATAGATTTTTTTCATAGCTCTGGGAAAGTAGACAATGGTTATTGCACTGTCCCATCACTGGAGCCAGATTCTGAGAGATGCCATGCACTTAGTATTCCAAGATACTTGAATGTGCTTTGGAAATTTTTTCAGATGTTTTCCATGTCTGTCCTCCTATAGATGTATTTTCTGGTCAACAGATTTTATCTAATTATTGAGTGTGAAGGTATAATTTATTGTGGTGGGCTTTTAAATTACACCGTTCCAAAACTATTGTCATATAGAAATTATTGTGTAATTTCTATAAAAGTTCCTTCAGTGCTGCAGATACAACACATACGTTGGGCTGTTTCTTATTTTTTCTTTCTGTTTGCTTTTTGCTCTGGGCTTCTGAGCACTCATTTTCAAAGGTATTGTGTTGGTACACATGGTGAGTTTTCACTGACTACTCCTTTTATGTGTACAAATGTAATTGCATTGTCAGCTCAGAACTGAGATTTAGGAAAAAAAAGTGCAAAGCTGGAGGAGGGCAGAAATACCCAGAAACTTAAAGATGGAGGTGGGGTTTTAATGGAATTTCAAAATGGACTGATTTAGTTCAGATCTTGCTTTTGAGACATTTAAAGGTAGTAACACAACTGGCCTATTAGATTAGTTATTTATAACATCTTCAAATTATATTTTGTCATGTGTGAATTTTCTGCTGTCTTGTTATAAGAATTCACTTGGCAATATGCTTGTTTTTTACTGTGGAACATATATTCTTTTTTTTTGTTTTTTTTTTGTTCACTAGTCAGCCTTTCTGGATTCATGAACTTGTCCTGAAGTCCCTGACAGAATGCAGTATCAACAGAATATCTGGGTTTGTTTCGGTTGCTTGTTAGAGAACTATTGACAGCAGACGAGATGAGAGATGTGTGCGCATAGAGAAAGTAGATCTGTGTAAGATTTGTCTCCTTCAACACGGGGTTAGAGAACTAACACCCCATCAGAGATTGCAGTTCTCTAGTGGTTGCTCTTGCCCCTTAGAGAAATAACCAGCTGGCTGACAGTTCAGGTGGACACAAAGCACATCCAGTTTTGATCTATCCATGGACAAATCTGAGTTGTGGGAGGTGTGTTGGGTTGGCTGGATATATGAGTGATGTTTTTGATTCCTATCTGTTGAAATACAGCCCTGGTCTTATGAGCTCAGCTTGTGAGAAGACCATTTACTTTCACGGGGATATTCATTAGGGACATTTTCTTCCTCCCTCTCTCTTTCTCTTTCTTTCTCCGTCTCCTTAGAGAGCTCAGTAAAAAATAGTTTGGCATTAAAGGCCGGCTGTTTGTGAATCAGACACCTGAATAATGATACTGAAGTTGTTATTTTTATGCAAATATGGCTATTAGGATGAGGATGAATATACAAATTAATGAAGCCTGATATAGGAATAAGAATTAGTTAATCCAGCAAAAGCTGCAAACGGTATTTTTAATCTTTCAAAGGAACTGCAGGTAATTTTTTAAATTGTTTTCTCCATCTTCTTGCTTTTTCACACTTCTTCAAACTCTTTAGAGAACAATTTGGCTCTTAATGTCCAGTTGAGGTAGCATAGAATAAAACAATTCAGTAAAATCCAAGTGTCTTACAGTCCATATAAACTAACTAAAATTGTGATTGTAATAAATTGTGGTACATCAGTCAGCTCCACATCTAACCTTGTAGCTTATAACATTAGTTGCTTGTGATAAAACTTACTGTCTGTGGCCTAAGCCAAATTGGAAGAATTCATTCATCTGTTTCTTCAATACAGATTCCTCAGTGTGAGCCTTCTGCTCCTTGCAGGTGATAAAGAGCTCCCTTGAAAAGCATGCAAAATTTATCTACCAGTAGAGTTAGTGAGAATGTTGCTTTTAACAACTGAGGGAATAGTAGTGAGAGCATCTGTCCTTGTTTCAGCTAGGGTAGAGTTAATTTCTTTTCAATAGCTGTTACAGTGCTGTTTCTGGGATTTATAATGATGATGGTGTTGATAACTTGCTGATGTTTTGGTTTTTCTGCTGTTGTCTTTATCCTAAGTCAAGGACAATTTTTTCCCCTTGTCTCATATTCTGCCAGTGAGGAGGTTTGCCAAACAAAAAAGCAAATTGTGAGGGAGCATATCTGGGACAGGTGAACTGAACTGCCCGAAAGGATATTCCACACCACAGAATGTCATGCCCTATGAAGTATGCAGTACATAAGCTAGGGGGAGTTACCTGAAGTGTGGCCAATCTGGGTTCAGGAAGGGAGGTCTGGCATCAGTCAGTGTGTGGTGAGCAATTGCATTGTGCACCACTCATTTTGTTTTTTTTTTCTTTTTATTATCATTATTACTATTATTTTACCATTGTTATTGTATTTTACTCTGTTTTCAATTATGAAACTGTTCTTTTTTCAACATACAAGTTTTGCTTTGATTCTTCTCCCCATTCCACCAGGCTGGGGTTGAGAAGAGGGGAGGTTGAGCAAGCAGCTGGGTGGTGTTTCATCTCCAGCTGGGATTAAAACCATGACAACCCCTTAAATTCCTTCCTTAAATTCTATTTTATAGACTTCTGATCATTCCTTCTTTTTCTTTCAATTTCGAAAGGATCTAAGAAGATCAAAAAATGTCAGTCTGTACTTACCCCAGTGTTAAATATTTAGTGATTTCTTCTGCAGGCTGCTGTTTATTGGAGCCCCTTGTAAAGGTAAAATCACTTGAGAAGCACACATGAAGGTGGCAATAGTAATGGTGTGCTGTTCTTCTTGAGATACCTGCTTTTACAGCATGTGCTAGTCCACTTGCCTCTCATTTAACTCACATTTTCTTGGCTGCCCAGAAAGGAGGATGGTGATTATTCAATACTCTTTACTGGAACTACCAAATCAGTATTTAAAATATATTGGTCTTGAATTAGTTACAAGCTTGAATGATGTAGCCTAGCAATTAGTTAACTTTTTTTTTAGCGAAGCAAACTCTTTGTGGTGAGCTAGCTAACTGTGTAACATACCATTCATATACTCTTTATGATGCATTTTCATTCATGTTCTGACAAGGACTTCTGCTGGAACAGATTTTATTTAGTTCTCCCTTTCCTACTTGGTGAAAGTATGAATACTTTTGAATCTTAAAATACTATTATTGCATAGTAAGGGTGCCCCACTTTAGCTGTTTGGAATAGGAGATAATGATAGCAGACACTCATGATGTTTTAGCAAAGACTTGTACTTTCAGCTCAACTTTAGAGCATGTCTTTGCTTCAAAAACAGATTCTAAAGTATCCCTGTCTTTCTTAACAGACTGGGTATGTGTACATGTGCATGCATGTTTTGTTTTAAGAGCTGTGTTTGGTACTCTTTTTCCTTCAGCTGTAGATTAGGGATGTTTAAATATAATGCTCTGAGGTTAAAAAATGGGTAGATATTGTAGTTGGAAATTTTATTTGATATATTAATATATTAATTTCAGTGTTCCTTTGTTTAAAGCCTGTTTTTATATCTGAATTGATGTGATAAGATTTATCACAGGAGAAAACATTGACTACTTTTCGTTGAGTGGGTTCATAACTACCTTTGCCACAGGGGTTCTGCAGAGGTCAAATGACGACACACTACACATTTCGTTACTCAAAGTTCTTGTTGAGGGGCTTGATGTCAAGCGGTTGTGGTTGCTTGAATACTTTTCCTAGCTGGACCACTATGCTGCCAGAAAACCAGTACATTTTCTTGTTTCTAAGTATAGCACACATATATTTACAGTAGATATGAGGAATGCTGGGTAAAAACCTGACCCATCACATTTGAGACCGGTGGGTTAAAATTGATAAAGGTGTTAAACTGAGCAGGAGAACGGAAAGGCAGTTCTGCTATGGAAGGATGTGAGAAAAATCTGGCTTGCATCTAGTGGAATACAGATGGAGAAAATGTATGCTGAATATCCTGAATTGTTCAGTGTGCCAGATACTGAGGAAGAAGAATTCCTTAAGCAAAATAAAAAACTTAGGAGATAAATATATATAAATTAAGCATTAACATACTTTAAGCTGAAAACTGGGGGAAGAAATATGGTGGTAAAACAAAAATAATAATTGTGGAAAAGTGAATTAGGTATGAGTACCTGACATGATTTTTAAAATTTTATTGGAATGAGTTTCGGTATGCCTTTCCATTTTGAATCTCTGCAAATATCAGCTTTGTTGAGAAGCTCTTCTGTGTCTCTCCTGAACTCAGAATACAGAACGTAGAGAATTCATACAGAACTCACACAGAAAATAATACATAGAATACTGGGCTCTCTGGAGGCTCTGCAAATATTGGTGTGAACAGAATCCCAATGATACACACACTTCCAGTAGTGAATTGTTTGCATCTTATATCTTGCTTTGTAATAACTTCATATGACATCTAGGAAGAAATTTAGCAATAAATAACAAACAGCATGAAAAATCACTACAAAGGAGCAAAATGTCATGGAAAGAATATTCAGCTGAATGAATGGATAACAAAAAAATTTTGCTGTTGAGCAAAAGACTTTGATTATGAAGTCACAAATAAAGTTCTAAAGGAGATCCGTTCCGTTGCTTAGGCAGTGCTTAATTGGTTTTTCTCAAAGCAACAAATTTACAGCCTGGATTTATCGGAGTATTGATGTGGCTTCCTGCAAAGGAAGTTTCTCTTAGGTGAGATAAATGACATAGACTAAAAATGGGCTCTTTCTAAATGTAGTGTTCCAGTAATTTAAAAATGATTGTGTATTTTGCCATGTGGGAACAGGCAGAAGCAGGGACTGTGATGAGGATTATTGATTGCTGCAGGAGTGAGTACTTCCTAAACAATTGTATCAGTGAAAAAAAAAAAATGAATCAATCAAACATGTTGAGAATTTTCAAAGAAAAATACCATCACTTATTCAAAATATTAGCAAGTTCTGTCAGCTTGAAAGATGGCACCTGCACACACAAGGGTTGCTTTTCATGCAGAGCATTTGGTGTAATATGGCTCTCTCTGGTTGTAGAACTGCATAGCAGTGATACCAACGTCATGTGACACTGAACAGTTAAGTACTCCTAAATGCTTTCTGTCACAAGTCCTTTCATTTTCCCCCTAAAGGCATAAAAAAGCCAAAAGTAAAAACCAGGTCTTTTCCCATGTTTTATAGTGATTTTCAGGTGGGTTTTCCCTTTTAAATACTTAGTTCTGATACAGTCTAAGAATTGCAACCATTTACTTTGCACTGGGAGATTAGATGACCTGAAACCATGGATCAGCTGAGAACATGATTTTGTTTCAAAGTCAAACTATTCCCTTTTGGGTTTCATACTCTTCTATTATCTTAGACTCCTCTTCTTCCTTTTGGGTTTTGTCTTCTGTCTCCTTTTTTCTGTCTCCTTCTGTCTCCTGACTGTGAACTGGTGGGTTTTAGTGCTTGGGGGTTTTTTTTTAAGTATTATTCATGGCCTCCTGACTATACAAATTAATACTTTTGAAATCTGTCTACTCTGTTCTTAATTTCATCTTTTATAAGCTTCCTGGTACCTTCTCTTTTACTCCTGGTATCTCCTGGTAGCATCTCTTTTTCTTGACTGACTCATGATATCCTAGTATCATGATATGAGTGTTGTTTTCCAAGTGAATAGCTTTATTCAGTGAAAAATGCAGTTTTAGTCAATACAAAACTTTTGAGGCTGTTGCAAAATTGGGTGACTACTTTAGGACCTTTAATTTAAAAAGTGGCTCCTCAGTAACATTTGTTGAAATATATCCAAATTATTTCTCTGGATTCATTGGAGATGTAACAGCATGTATACAAACAGCTGGAGGAACTATCCGATCCTTTTCACAAGCTTGATGAAGTCACTAAATTTAATAATTCTTCCAGGTCTAAGAAGATGGATAAAAATTGAGAGAGAGAACTTTGAATGGATTTTTCCTATTCTTTCCTTCTGAAAAGAATTTTCTGTTTTGTGTTAATAATTATATTCTTACACTTCAGAATATAACAATGGAATGGTTATTTGTGAGGTCAGGAGCATCTGAGTTTTGGGCCCTATTTGAAGATTATTTAGATAGATGCCATAAAGTGGGACTGTTTAAAATGGAGAGAAGTGTGCACCAGAGGAGCTGACATTTCAAAGTTTGTGAAAAAACTCTGAAGGTGCACAGTGCGAATTTGTAGCCCGCTCTCCAGAGAAATCGTTTAACCAGATGTTTATAAAGTAGAGAGAACATTTTAACTCTCCTCTCTGTAAGTTTCAGATTCAGCTCTTGGGTGTGCAGGTATATCTCTTTGCCCACCTAGTGCTCCACTTCAACCAAAAAACTTGAAAATGTGATGAAATAATTTTTCTCTAAATTTATAGGCATGTATGGTTTCAAATGCAAAATATTATGTCAAATTATACTTTCGGCTGTGCCTGAAGCACGTTTTCAGTACTTTGGCCATTAAATAAGAAAAATCAATCATCCACTGAGCATAATCTAGACCCAAAAGATCAGACCTGTCATCATCTTTGTCAAATTCTCCAGGTGATTATGTCAGCAGCAGCTCTGTTGGCTTCATTAGAGCTTTAGCCATGTATTATATCAAACTCCGGTGTCTGGAAAGAAAATTCATCTCCTTTAAAAACAGCAGTTGGCTGAAAATTGACTTTTAAATCTCTACCTGCATCTCATCTCTTGGCTGAGAGATCCCAGTGTGCATGCAGTAAATATAACAAGATAATTTGTTTAGTAGCTAATTTCTTATTTTTCAAAGGGAACAACTTTGCAAAGCTTGTTGTTATTGCTATGAAGCTGAGCTAAAATATTATCCTGTCTTCTGTTGTGAATATACAAAAAAACTTTATATAAAAATATATACAGGATTCTTAAATCTATTTTTTTCTATTGAAAAAAAATTATTCACAGAACTTGTAGGAGAATGGATTTTCTTAGCTAGGCTGCTGATGGCATAAGCCATAAACTAGCAAGCTATGTTCATGGGTCAGTGAATACTTCATGACTGGAGATATATGAAAGTCTGCTGAGATAGGACATCACGCCCTACTCTCATTCTAACATCATTCAGTTGTTTTTGAGAGGTGAGAGATTTCTATTTGCCATATCATCCCTTTTTATTATTTTTAACACCAGCTTTCTGAACGTGCTTTTTTCACCCCACCCTGTGTCCTTGTTCTTTTTTGTCAGAAGAGGTGACTGTGTGAAAGGAAAGATACAAAAATAAAGCAGTGACAGGATGTTGATATGGACAGTAATTTAGATAATGAGATGCTCTCATTCTCCTCTGCTCCTCTCTCCTGTGTGCTTTAATAAAAGGGTATTATACAAATAACTTTACCCATGTTACCTATAACATGGTGTGGAATAAGCCTCCCTCTCCCTCAGTAAATCTCAGGGAATTTCTCACTGCCAGTCCTGTGACAAGGACCTTTGTTTATGCAGTCAGATAGATTGAAATAACTGCCTGTATTCTGATATATTTAATTTGGTTACTAGAATATCTGATCATATTTGGATCCATTTGTGTCTCATGGGATCCTCCTAGTTTACACTCCAGATGCTTGCTTTTTCTGGCCACAAAACAATCAGAATTGTGGCTGATTTTATTTTCTGTTGCAGTATTTAAACTACAGAAAATGCTTTTTTTCTTTTCTGTTTTTCTTTTTTTCTTTTCTGTGCTTTAATAAATTCCTGAACTACACAAAAATATGTTAATTATCTTTATGAAAGTAAAAGTTCCCAGTCTTCTCAAAAGAAAAATGCAGAATAGTTGGCATTATTAGTATAATAATAGATTTTTATTTACACATCCATCAATCACAAAAACAATGAGAAATTCACATTTAATACTTAGCCTCAGATGAGCAAAGTGCTAAGCTCTCACCTTTTCATTGTTAATTGTAAAAATTTTGTGTTCTTATCAATTTTTTTTTAATGGAGAACCAAAACAAGGAAGGCAGACTTTGTGGTGGGTGGATGGCACTGAGTCAGATATGGACCTTCCAGTACCATTAAAAGCTTGCAGATTGTGGATTTCAAAACTGGTGTAAGCCTCATTTTTTACACTGGAACCTATTGCATGTTATATCTTTCCTCAGTTATTGTTATTTTAGTTAGGTGGACTCTGCTTCACACAAGAAGAATCATGATAGGTGTCCTATTTAGAAGTCCTTGTAAAGTGAAGTACATCAATCAATATTTTTAAACTGATCATACATCATCATAAACATGCACAATTATTTGATATAATGGACTGTGCTCATTGTCAGCCAGGTCCATGCGTGCAAGAATGATACAGAATTTTTAGCCTTAGGGTTTATTTTTAATTCTGAATACTTAAGTCTCTAAATAAAATGAAATAATTTATAGATTCTTTTTAAATATTCTGAATGGCACTATCATCTTCTAATCAATGTCTCTGATAATAGATGGTTCTACATTAACTAAGATAGCTGAAAAATGGCTCACAGAATTGTTTCTTTCATCATTTAACTGACACTTTCTGAAGAAATATCTGTTGCCATGTTGCTAAGTTTCCCTTTTTAATTATTTTTGTTTAGTTTCTGTTCAGAGACAGGGCTTGTCAAAATATAGTAGCAGAGAAGTAATATGCAGAGAAGTAATATGCAAAATAATTAACAAGGTGATACATGCAAGTATGGCAAGTTCCATGTTCACCCTCAACTCTTTCTGGTCCTTCCCTTTTATTCCCCCTTCAGCAATTGTTACATTTCAGCAAGTGGAATTTCCGTCAATTCTCCCTGCATTAAGAGGGTTTTGGATTAAAACTCCACGTAAGATCTAATTGCTATTTCTTAGAAGGAACAACTGAATTGACACATGGAATATGAGCTCCCATTTGAAATATCCCAGACTGGTACAGTTCAACACCTGAAACTGAGCATTTAAGAACTACTGTCCTACACACTCTATTCTGTATTTTAAGTATTTTGCTTTCATATTTACAGATGATAGTACCATTGAGTCAGCTCAAATTCTGAGAATATTTTGTTAGCTAATTCAGTTTAGGTCAAATATCTAGGCAAGATCCAAGTAATAAAAGATCTTAAATGAAGGACTTCTGCTGGCTTTGGCCAAATCCCTGAAATTTTTATGATTGCAAATTTGTCTGACTCTTTTTTTCCTGTAGATTTTTAATGAAACAAAAGTACTTGGAGCACTGTGAAATTTTCTGCTGATTTAAAGTTTATAATTTTTAGTTTTACATTTGACACTTTGAAATCTATGTTTTTATGAAATTGATCTGGATTGTCATAAAAATTTGAATTCAAGTAAGGTAAAAGAGCTTGCTTAAAAAACTATAATTATTTTCAGGGAAGAGGAGTAGCAGGAAGCAGTATTGTATTCTGTGCCAATTGTTCTGAGTTGCAGGAAGAGGAAAGGCAAAGGGGGAAAATGGGTGGGGAAAATGAGAAAGAAGACGTATTTAAAGTTACTTGTGAAGCACTTAGTAAGGGAAACCGGAAGGTGATATTTTGGACTAATTATCCAAAGCATAAAATTTTGCAGTGATGGGGGATATCAGCTAGAGCAGTAACTGTTTGGAAAGGATACAGCCTACAGCAAATTTTTGCAAGTACCCTGTAAGAGTTTTCTCATACAGAAGAAGCAGAAAGTCTCCAGGCCTTTCTGTCATTGGCTAACTACTAATTTTAGACTTTTGCCTTTTCAAGTGGACAATTTGAATCTATTTTTCGAAAAGGCAAGTGGAAGAACATGAAATAGATATGCAAACCCACAGAACAAAAAGCCCAACCCAATAGACTTTGAAAAAGAGAATTTTAACAAATTAAAAAAAAAATCATCTAAGAAGAAAGCACATGGATATGTGGAGTTCAGAGTAGCTGACACTTCCCTAAAGTATATTAATTGTTTAATTAAGTGCTTGCACTCCCGAGTAAAGAAAAGGTAATGCACAGCAAGGGAAACTAGGTAAATTTGTAAACTACATGCATGATGTAGGAACACTGAAACAAACACAGAAAGACTGAGGCACAGTTGTAAACCTGGCTATCAGGGAAATGAATTTTATAGAGCCTCACTGGTAAATGGGAGGGATATATTCAGTTGCAGTGGCCTTTCATATGCTATCTAATACTTTCATTTACAAGTTGGGTGTTCGAAAGGAGAGCCTGTTTATTAATGCACATATTATATCTCTCAGAATGAAGAATGCTGGAAGAGAACATTGGAATTCAAGGTGACATTGACAACTTAAGGAAATGTCGTAAAATATAGTGAAATCCATTAAGGTCAGCAGAAAGTCTCCTAAATGCTAAAGCAGAACTAATCAATTGTATAAATGCAGGATAGCTAGGTAGCAGCTCTGCCAAAGTGGATACATCAGAGCTGAACTGTGAGTAAGGTGTTGCAGATACAGAGAGGAAAAGATGATACTGTATTGGGAAGAGCTAATAAGACTATCATTTTCAGATATCTGAATCCATCCACCCATTGCTAAAGCTGCATTTGCAGAACTGCTTTCAGTTTTAGGCATTGCTATGAAAGGAATGCATCTTGGGTTATTGAACTAAAGACTCATTACCACACACGAGCACAAAGAAGCACAGAAACATGATTATAGGCAAGGGAACCCCAGTAATCTGGATAGAGGCATGAGTTTCTGCCCGGCTCTTCCCAGGTCTGCCACAGAGAAACCACCAGCTCTTGGGCCAGCATGGAACTCATCAAGATGAGACAATGGGACATGCTCTTCTGAGTACCCTTTTGAACTCTAGGGGTCTATTGCTTAGGAGGTATGGGCCTTGTTATGGGATGCAAGGGGAAGGGCATCTCAACATTGAATACGTCTTACTAAGGGATGTTTAAGGAAATAACCAAAAACGGGAAAAATGAAGGAATCTTTGAGGTTTGAGGAGGAAGAAGCTTGGGAAAATTGAGAGGATAATAAGTTGGTACAGTTGTATATAAGCAAGTTGCTGACCAGAGTGCTTGCCTAGCTGTGCCCTGAGCCTGATCAGTGCACTCTGAGCTGTCTTCCCGTCCAGCTCAGTTTTCAAATATTAAAAAAAAAACCCTGTCTATTTTCAGTGCACTTCTCTCTATGGAGGTCGAAGTGCTAGAGAGTTAAATTGTACCATGAAGGGCCTGTGTGGTTTCGTAGCCAGTAGCTGAAGACACCCAAATGTGTCCATACAGTGTGGATGTCTGTGTCAGTGTATTATCACTAGGGAACACCAAACTGGACTAGTGTGTAAGAGGAAATACAGAGGGGAGAGAAATAATCTGTCGTGCAGATTCAAGTACTTGTAGTAAAGGAGTTTTAGTTTAAATATTAGGCCAAACTACCTGATAGATAAGAAAGCCAAAACTCACGTGCTTTGCATAGGGAAACTGTTGAATTTCTGTCTGCAGAGTTTTTTTAAGAGTAGGTCCTTCAGTCTTCAGTGAGAAATTTTGTTGTTGATCCTGTCTTTAGTTGGGGAGTAGTTATGGTTTCCTTTGTGCTTTCATGCTTTAATCTTATTTCTTTTATAAATTTCTCTGTTAAGATTTAACACTGGAACTATCATGTTTTATTATACTGGATGTTTACCTTGTGATAGGAACTTGAAGGATTTGTCCTGATCAACCTTTAATGTCCTGCAGCAAATGGATGAATTCCAAGTTCTCTGCAGGTGAAATGTTCATCCTCAGACCCAAGATTTTAGAAATTTTGGGGTTACAGTGGTCTCTGACCAATGTATGGGGCTACCAGTTTTTTGTGTAGAAAGCTAACAAGTCAGGGCCTGAAGACAGATTTTGAGGTTGACGCTTTTTTTGCTGACATAGCATTTTCAATGTAAATATAATTCTTGTTTTTGCCTTTTTTTTGCATCTCTTTCCTTGGATGAACATTTATTTCTTTTCAAGGTGCCCTTATTCTGTGTGAATTGGCTTGAAGCACTAGACAGATGTTTCTTGTTCATTGATGACAGATATTTAGAAGGCTGAGGGCTATCAAGGCAGGATTCTTCCAACATCACTGGTACTTATCTGTCTCATCCGAGTAGCTGTGCTAGTGGTTCACGGTGCCCTGCTATATGAAGCAGTAATTATTTATTGATTTATTTCACTGCAGAAAGTCCTCCACATTCACTCTGTGAGATGAAAAAGGAATCTTTTAACCACAATGTCAGAGAAAATATCTGAATGATAACTCCAGGATAAGACACAGCAAATGGGCCCTACTTCTAGCACTGGACACAGGCTGAGGCAGCAGGCTACTTTGAAGTATATTCCCCCAGTGGACTCTTTTAGAGTGAGGGGAGAAAAGATAGTTCTGGTTCTCATGGGAAAGAAGTAGCTGTGAAGCTTTTTCAGGATGAGGGCCAGGAAGTGAGGTGAGTGCCGTCTGAATGAGGAAGAGTGAATAGAGTTGATGTTTGATGATGGCAGTCTTGTGGGAACAAACAGCCCCAGAAGCACAGCTGGTCAGAGCTGCAGGAAGGGGAAGCAGGTGTGGGGAGGAAAGTGAGGAACTGCTTGGCCTGGTGTTGGTTGCTGTAATACCTCATCACGACACTGCCAATGCAGGAACTGGCCTCTGGAGGGTAGCTCCTCTTACCATGAAATTTTGCTGATGCTGTCAGTCTGGAAAGTATTTGGTAGTGGCTGACCTTGGACTGCACCTGGACACTTTACAGTTTGCTTCTTCCATGTCTGGTGGTCACCTTCATCAGGGCAGTCATCATTCCCATTTTCCTTCTGCCAAGGGCTTGAATATAATTCCTTCTGGAGATAGAGTCACTTCTGGTTTGGTAATGGGTGCAGTATCGGGAATCACTGGTACATATGAATGAACAGCCCCTGCTGCAGCCCACAGTGGAAACAGGAGCTGTAGGAAATATAAGCTGTAGGAAACACAAAGCTTAGATAAGGAGAGACAGTAGGCACCTAAACTGTTACATGCTGCAAAAGAACAGAAAATAATTCCACATGTGATCTATGATTTTTTTCCCAATTCTTATTGAGCACACTTGAAGAGGAAGAAACATAGTCACATGTAGGCTAAGGCAGTGACGTTTTCTGCAAAAGACACAAGAATGGGGGTTTTATATATGTCCCCCCTTTCTTGAGGTATGTTTCCTTTCTACCACAATTAAAATAATGACATAAGACAGCTTCTTGCTTTGTTTTACAGTTTGGGGAGTATCAAACCTCTGTGCTGCTTTGAGAACATGGCCTTGCTGGCACAAATCGGAATGTGGGGCAGGAAACATGGGAGGTTGAGCTCACATCATAGTCTAAAACAACTACAAGTAAAAGGCAGCATCTTTTGCTAAGACATTATACATGCATATCTTAAAAGAACTATGGATATTAGAGTGTAACTACGCAGTTCCTGCTCTCTCACACCACTTCCTCTTAGCAGGGCAAGTGACATAGCTGTGGCACACTGAGGATTCAAATGTGGTCAGTGAAGTAGGTGTGGATATCATTTAAGTAATCCTGTTTTGTAGTTTTTATGGAGAAATCTGAGGCAGAGTGAGACTCTTCCAACAGCACCACTGTACTGAAAAAGCAACATAATGAAGTTCCTGGCAGAAACCTCAACGAGTGTTTCATGAGAGTCCTCAGAGGAAGGACTGCTACTTATGTCAGTGAATTCACCAAGTCCCTGTGCCTTGTTCAGTAAGGAGCAAGGAGGCTGAGGAGGGGGGTTTGGAGCAGTTGCTCATGGTCAGTCAAGATATTATTGTGGATTTTTTTGAGTGTGATTATTATTGTAAGTGCTGAATCAGTAGAGAGCAAAAGATGTCTAGTACAGTACTTGTCCTACCTCTTAGAGGAGATTTTTTACTGCTGCTGAAGTGCAGGAGATAGTGAAAGAATAATAAAAGACACCGTAATGTGTGGCCAGGGATGAAGATTCAGTTGGTCAATACTTCTTTGTTAATATACAAATATTTGGGATTCTTCTCCCAAAAATGTATAAGGAGGGTTTTTCACGTATTTCTTGCCCATCAACTTGTCTGGTCTTTCTATCCTGATTTAATGCAATTTTATATGTGATCGGCATCTCTAAAAATGCCAGACAGGCACTGCAACAGCTGCCTGCTTTCTTATGTGACAGTGTTTAGATTTTCACTTAGGAGAGCATCTCAGTAAAGTGCTTACTGAAGAGCTCTCCTGTTACTGCAATGTCTTTGGGAAAGGGAAGTCACAAAAATTCACCATTAATTGCATGAAAATCCAAGGCAAAATCCAATGTACCTCTCTGTCCTGATTTTCCTGCAATTTAAGTTGAATAGTAATCTTTTAACTTAAATGTTCATGACAATGATGTGAACATGCTCAGGGAGCATGCACATTCTGCTCAAGAACTATATACAAACTAATTTTTCTTTAACCAAAACTGTAAATATGTTCATACATTCAAGTGGCATAAAACTGGCATATCTACCTCAATGTTCAACGTGGGTTTCTATCAGCTGAAAATCCCATAGAGTATATCCTCACAGTAGCTTTATTGCAGCTCAGATTCAGAGCTTGACAATTCTGCCTTTGCTCCAAAGGCTCTGAAGGTCAGTGCCATGGGAGAGAAGGTACCTGGCAGAAATACAGTGGTCTCCTTGCAAAGTGTGTGTGCTTTTGTTCTGTTACCAAAGAAAATGCATCTTCTCTGAGACTAGCATTGCTGTTGGCAGTCTCAAGGGAAAGGGGAAGTTCTTATTTACACTTTTTTTCCCCGAAGAAGGTCTCTCTGGCAGAGCAGGATGCAGAAGCCCCTCCTGCCATGACTTGCACTGTAGTTACTTTGTGGGGAAAACAGATGGGTTCAGCATACAGGTCAGCTCATCCCTGTGCTCAGGAGCAGATCTCCATCCTCACGTAACACCTCTTCCGAGCTGTCTGGCAGTGCTGCTCTCAGCAGCGGTGTGTTTGTTGACATGAACACTGGAAACAATAACAGACTGTTGGGATCTAAAAATATTTATTTGCTGCCTTGCAATGCCTTAACCTGTCAGGTTATATTCAGATAACATTAAAGACTGTCATTCAGTGTGCAACATGACAACAACATTATAGGATCAATAGAATTCCTCTTGACAGGACACAAATGGGTAGGCCATGCAAGGATAGCGGGCTTTTTCCTTTCTCTTGCTGCTAAAGTTGTCCTGATTCAAGGAAAAGGAACTGCTTCTGGATCAAAATCAAAGAAAAGAAAGAAGCAGATTTGAAAGTGTGACAAATACTTTTGAATATGAGAAAGATTTTTTTTTCTTTTTAATAAGTAATGTTAACTAATTTATTGACTGAATTCTTCACACAGTCTTGGTAGAATATAAGTATATTTTAGGTATGATATCAGTCTCCTCTACCAAAATGAGTCCATTTCTGTGTTGAAGAAGGTGACTTGAGGTTGGCCAACTTTTATTCTGCACTGAAACACCCTTGGCATTGTGGCTTCAAAAAAATAAATGCTGTTTGGTTATCTAATTCCAATGAAAATTTTGTGTGCTTTTGGTCTATTACCACGGGAAAATGCATCTTCCCTGTTACTAGGATGGTTGATAGTCTCAAGGGGAAAGAAAAGGTCTGATTTACACTTTATTCCCTGAAAAATGTCTGTCTGGGTAACTTGCATCAATTTAGGAAAGCAGGGCATGTGAGCCTCTCCTACTGTGGCTTGTACTGCCATCTGATTACTTACTACACTGAAATTCCTATAAATTCTCTATAAAATAGTATTCAATTAGACTTTATGAAAAAATAAAGCAAGTTAAATAACACTGGAAATTCCTATACCCTTCTGTTCATTATGCATGAAGTTGTTAGCTGTTTTTAATCCTAAGGATTCTGCATCTTGTTGAGTCATATTATTTAATACATGTTATAGTTCTTCTAGAGTGCTTATAATTGTCTGAGTAGTCTTTATGATGCTTTTTATTACTTCATTTATGTGTAGAACTGCATTCATTCTTACTGTCTATCATGAAATCAGAGCTAGGAATTGCTGAATAAAGTCCTCACACAAAAGTAGAATGAATATTGCAAATAAAACCAGATAATTAACTTTTCTGTTTTTACAATCCTTTTTATTTGTGGTCATTCAGAAGAGTGACATTTTTCTTTTTTCCAAGCAGTATTTTTGAAAATCAGAGTTTTGCCACTAGGTATAAATATATTTCAGTGAGCATATTAACATCAGAAATGCTATGGAAGGTTCCCATAAGTAGTCATGCAGTATTTTAGCATCAGCTCAATTTTGAGCAGAAATTCAATGTTGAAAGAGCTTATTATCAGAGACTTGAGGTTAAATGCAAATTTTAGTGCTTTCTTGGTTCGTCAATGTGGCAAGATATGGAAATTGAAAATTTGAAGATGGATAACAGAAATATATAGATTATCCTGTCGGCATTTGTTTTAGTACTGGTTTGAACTGGCTGAGCATAAAAGAAAACATTTATTACCTTGTAACTTTGTTACTTTGAAACAAAAGAAATAATCATCAAAATCACATACATCTTATTAATTATCCAAATAATTATGTTC
The DNA here is from genome assembly GCA_026261815.1 of Monarcha castaneiventris obscurior. Taxonomy (NCBI): domain Eukaryota; kingdom Metazoa; phylum Chordata; class Aves; order Passeriformes; family Monarchidae; genus Monarcha; species Monarcha castaneiventris. Next base: position 2,907,676 of record JAMPIT010000388.1, on the reverse strand, counting down.
ATGGAAACTTTCAAGAATCTGTTTCAGAATATTTCATGCTTTTATTTTTCAGTGATTCTGCTGCCAGGAAAGTAGCTCATGCACTGAGCAGTAGCACAGCTGTGTTAGTTGGCAGGCCAGTTGCACAACCCGAGCAATGGCAAAGCAATGATTTTACAAATAAACACAAGATAAATGTTGCATGAAAACTCAGGCATTAACTTTCATAAATAAAATAAATTTCTAGTGGATCTCCTATTTTTTCCTTTTTGCTAGGCATTGTTTACATTTGCCAAGTAGTTTTGGTAAATAAGGATGGTATTCTTTTTGCAGGAAACTGATCTGCAAATCTCCTTTTTTTTTTAATTTAATCCTTCCCCCTCTTTCTCTCTTGTTTTTCTCCATCATGGTTTTCTGAAGAGGAGGAAGACCTGGCTATTTTGTCAGCCTCCATTTGGATATGAAAATCCAAAATCCACCAAAATCAGTGAGAGGCTTTGCATTGAATTTTGTAGGTACTGAATCATGCCTCTAATTCTGTGAAGAGTATTGCAACATAAGCAAGTTAATCTGTACTAGTACAAAAGATGTATCTCACATCTGCTGATATATTTTCAGTAAAGAATAAATGCATGTTCATCAAAAAAAACCTACAGTTTAACCTTGCAGCAGTAAAGTGTGGCTATAGCACTCTTCTATCCAGCTAAAAGGGAAGTTTAAGTCTGTTTATTCAGAAGTAGCATTTTGTGAGATAAGTAAAGAGTATGAAAATAGAAGAAAAAAATACTAGGAAAAATATCTGAGAAAATAAAAGATAAATACTTTACTGCAGCTACTTGTATTGTTTTACAGATACAACTAACTAGTATTTGAAGGAAAATAGCTTGAAATTAATTGAGATATTTTATTAAGCACCGAATGTTTGTAAATACTTCAGAGGGAAAGTCTCCTTTAATCGATATATCACAATCATGAAACCTGCTGTGTATGAGGCTACCAAAAGGTGATTTGGAAAAGTATTGCTTCAGCTCTTTCAGTCAGAGGCCTGTCTGAAATTATCTGATTGTCTTTGAGAAATAAATGGAACTCTGGGCACTAGTGGGTTTGGTCCTGAAGTAATGTGTATTCAGTGGTTGAGAAATTAGGGCATTGTATAGGAAATTTGTCTCGTTTACTGCCAGGCATCCAAATACACAAGGATTTAGGGAACAACCTGACAGAAATCCCTGAGTGACAAGACAGACAATGATTAAGGGATGAATTAAGACACACGAGGCCAAACTGCTCCTGATTACTCCTATGGGAATGTCTAAAGGCATCTCTGCACAGGGATTTGTGGACAGAATCAAATTTGCTCTGCCTGTGTTGCCAGATGCATTTGGGCTAATTCTGCCTTAAAAGCTGGGAGACTGTGGGTTTAAGATGAAGTCTTAAGCCTGAGGTGAAATCTATTATTATTTGAGGCCTTAGGAATATGTGGTGGGTTTAGGGTATTGTTGTTGTTGTTGTTGTTTGAATTGGCTACATCTGCTTAAGGTTGGAAGATTAGAAATAAAGCCTTTTGTCTCCAGTGTTATGTCCCTGTCTAATTGCTGACTACCACCTAGAAAGGCAAAACAGAACAAAAAGCAGCAAAATGGAAGTCTGAATTTTCCTACATTTCAGACCTGTCTGTGGCTAGCAGAAATAGGCATGCTTGTTCTTAAAAAGAAAAACAGTAACAACCATGTGCATATGTGTTGCTGACCTTTGTTTCTAACTCTTAATGCCAGGACCTACCATATTATAAATACTCTACAACTGAAGAAATGCTCTCCCCCTGTTTACTCTGAAGTTATGCTTAGAGAAGTGTTCCTGGAAGACTTACAAAATTTCTGTGGGCAAAGTACAAATTCAAGTGGATTATCCCTAGCTTGATTTTCTCATGTTACTGCAAATTTGGAATTACTTATTCCAGATTTACAGTGGTATGTAAAGTAAAGGGAAATGAAGTAGAAGAACATTGCTATTAGTGCAATCACCTTATGTGTTGTAACTTTATGTCACCACAAGATCTGAGAGAAGTGCATGGTCTTTACAGACGCTGTCCTTTGAGCACTTCTTTAACTGGGGAAGAAGATAGTTTAAAATATTGTGATTGAACAATATCCCTCAGGAGCTGAATGCTGACTTTTATTAAGTGGTTATTTTAAAACTAATTGTTATCCTTAACATGTTGCTAAGTTTCTATGAACTTTAAGCAATGCAACTTTAAAAAAAAAAAACCTCCTTAATTCAAAATAAGGGATGAGCAGTGACCTGGCTTCAAAGAAGGAGTTTCCATAACACTGTCAATAAAGGAAATTAAATTCTCAATCACAGGATGTAAAAAGGTCTTCCAGTCCTGCATGCCTCCAGGTGAGAAGAAATAATGCTATTAGTCTGCATAATCACCTCTTGGTTCCCATGGAAGAGAGAGTTGGATTTTTGTTCTTTGAACAAATGGAAAGAAAAGACAAAATCAGAAAATGGGAGAGAAATGAATGAGAAAGGCAGTAAAGATATGGTTTTAGTGTTCAAGGACTCACTGAGGTGTTTTTCAATTCCAGGTTCTGACAACAGCTTCAGCAGCCACTGTTTCACTTCAGATTCTCTCTTTCCTCTGTGCTTTCTGTTCTGTAAGGAGAGAACTCTTCTGAGGGTCAACTATTTTGGGATCAGTTACTGAATACATAGGAGAGAGGGAGAACTAGTGACAGAGAAGGGACAGATTAAGAAGGGGGAGATGAGCGAGCAGAGGAAAATATGACTGAGTTGTGAAAACTGGCAAAATTGAGGGACTGTGACAAAAAGTTTGGAATGGAGTGAATGTTAATGGACAGTAAGGGTGAAAACCTAAGGAATTAGCACAAGAACTGAGAAAAAGTGGGGGAAGGAGAGACTGATGAATAGAAATATTAGCAGCTTTTTAAAACCAAGGATAATGAACAAAAAAAGAAGCAGGACAAAGGGGAAAATCAGCAAAGAAATTTGAGTGAAAGTAAGGAAAGTTAGGAAAAAACTCCCCGATTCTTGTTAATTTTTTTAACTGTCTTTTGAACAGTAAAAATAGCAACATGTGGTGTCCTTTATAAGATGCATGAAGACCTTCAAGATCATTATAGCGAAGGCTTAAAAGAAGAGCTGGACAAAATGAAAAGGATAGAAATATGAGTAGTGAAAAAAGCTTTCCTATTTTTTTATAACGTGTTTCTGTGTAGGTATACTGACTTTTAATAGCTGTAAAATGTAAATAACAACAATTTTTGACTTTGAGCACATTATCTTCTACCTGATCACTAGCTGTCCTCTTGAAAACCTGTAATTTTGGAAAATTATGCTCAAATAGGATGCTGTCACTGACATGAACGAAAAACATTCTGCGTCATGAGGAAAGATTCAGTGCTTCTGGGAAAATGAAAACTGAGAAGCTGTGCAAATTGTTAGTGTCAAGTCTGACCATACCACTTAATGGTATAATGGTGACTGATTTTAGTATGTTTGAAAATAGTATTATGATATTGCTGGGACCAGGGATGACTTATTAATGAAAAAATTTCCTGCCTTCAAAGTATCTTCAACATAAATTCCTGTCTTACGTGTCTCATGGCTAATTGCATAACTAATAAATGAATAATTAAACAAAATAAAAATTGTCACATTTCTTTGATATTCTTTTTTTTATTGAAGGATTCTCTCATGCTTCACAGGGAAGATGAAATTCTTCTTTAGCTTTTCTTTGTCCTTTTTTTGCCAGTATTAAAGCTGTTTTCAGACCAGACCAGAAGTCACTTTTTTCTTTTTCAGGGTTTGTCTGCTTCTTCACAGGTGCCTATTTATGTGACAACTTTCTGAGTGCCTGTCCAAGTATTTTTCTGCTCATGCAGTCTGTTTCTGGCTATGGATTTCCATCTCAGCTGTAACATGTAGCTGTTTGGAGTACAGCCAGTTCTGTCTGTCAATGGACAAGGTATTTCAAGAATTATCAGCTGCAAAGTTCTTGTATGAGATAATACCTCTTGCAGAAAAAAAAACCCCACTGACAGTAAAATAAAACACATACAAGGGCTGCAAAAAGGTTTTCTCTTTGAGCTGACAAGCATTTACATTACAATCTCATGTCCTTTTCTAAAGTGGTGCTAATTCTACAATTTGGTAAACATTTCTATGCTACGACACTATAAGCATGATGACACTGGATCTGATTGTCTGATAAATTTAGGCAAACAATTTCAGATGAGCTTAAATCTTTGTGGCTTGATCAACGGGTCTTACAGTTGACTCTCAGTGTTGCTTTTAGGACAATTTTTATCAACTTTGTTCAGACAGTAGACGCTGAGGTCCATATTTTGCATGACTAGTGACTAACATCTGTGGCTGTGAAACTGAGATATGCCATAGGAAAGAAAAGAGAAATCTGGGCTAAAATCAGAATACTTAACAAGAAATGCAGTTCTTCAAGCCATGCTCCGAAATAAAATATTTTGGATGAAGACTATTAATTTAATTTTCACTCTTTTTTTTTCTTTTTTTTTTTTTTTTGAAATCTCATGCATTAATGGAACGTCAATGATGGTAGTGCAAAGATACAAACCATCCAGGTGTAGATTTAAGAGCCCTGCTCACTTCTTTAGTTAAATCATTTGAATAGCAAATACACCTAATTGCCTCAATATCAGGTTTGATATGGAACAAATGATACATGCATGAGTGCAAGACACAGCATTAGATCTCCCTGTCCTTGTGGGTTAAGTAACAATTATTACTAAGAAATCAATTTATCTGTAACTGCATGGAGTTGGCTTTTAACAAAGTTTTCAAGACTACTTTAAAGAAGATAACATATTCATTGAAAAGAATGGATTTACTTCTACATTTTCTTAAGCTTCTCTCCAGGCAACTGCCTGACAATTTAATAATGATGAGATATTATTTCATGTTCTGCATTAGTATTTTTAGCACCAATATTTCTAATGATTGTCTTTTGTAATCACCATGTGAAAAGTTTTCCTGAAATATCTGGGAAGTAATTTTTTTTATTGTTTTCTTTTAAGATGGATTTTCTTTCTTTTGCAGTTCAGAGTAATTCACACAAAGTAAAAAGTTATTTTTAACTTTCAGAACAGCAGGCGCTTTTCTGCCATACTCTTGTTTGTTAGCTAGACCATTTTTACATACTCGACAATCAAAGGAAAATAAGTTTATTTTACTTTACCCTATTCAGTCCTTGAGGAGTCAATGGGGGTTTTATTTTCACCTTCCAGGTCAATCAGTTTTATTCTTACAAATTTGAACAGTGCCATTCTCAGAAAAAAAATCTCCAAATAGTAGCTTTTGGTGGTGCTTGTCATACTGGAAAAAAAGCCCACCAGTCTTCCTCATCTCTCTTTCTGGACTGTTTTCAGCCTTCTTCAATTTGTTTTCCTTAGTCAGGCATCTTTTACCACATTACACTCGACCTTCCTAGATTTGCATTAAACCTTTTATATAATAACATTTCCATGTATTTATCTGACCTCTTTTTTTCTTCACATCCTGATAATTGTGAAGGTCTAAAGATTATTTTCCAGGATTTCTCTTAATCTCTCATATTATGTTTCTGTAGTCTCTTACACAGAATTTTTTTTAAACAGGCTAACCTTCATATAAGCCCATCTTTAAATCCGTTATGCATAATACTATGACAACTGAAAAAGTCTCTTGTATATAAAATATTAACATGAAAAGACTATATTAGCTAAAAAGACTGTAATTGTGCTGCTGTGCTTTCAGTCTCTACTGTGTGTAAGTAATTGCATTTCCTCTGTATGATCATTGCAAACTGTAGAGAACATGTGAAAATGGACAAAACCTGAAAACTGACTGACTAAAATTAAACCTTTAAATCAATATCTAAACATCTATAAAAATCTCCTAATTTTTAAAGCTGAAGAGCCATATTAGAATTCATGAACAAAAAGCTATCTCAAATTAGGGCTCATTTGATTTAATACCCTCTTATTATGAAGAAGTGAGCGTTTTAGGATCCCAATTTTTGTCTCTCTAAAATACTGATCTGTGCTTCTCCTTAAAGATGTACCTATGTGGTAGTAATCGGACTTATCAAAAGAAAAATGTCAAAATAATATTATTGAGCAATATTTTTAAAAATGACACTTCAGTCTTTACTGATACTAAACAAGCAAGTCTTTGATATTACTCATTCAGTAAATAATAATTAAACACTGGTGACTGGCTGTATTTGTCAGGTATGGACGTGCTACATCAGGGAGCAGTGTATTCACTTTGGTACCTTGGGGCATGTGAGGTTCAGGCCCACAGATGTTTTCTGCCTTTTCAGCAAGTCCCACCTGGATCCCTTTAGTGAGGAAATACTTTTTTTTTTTTCTTTTGCTGTCTAGCACTGCACATCTGAGGAGAAAGCAGCTGGACCATTCCTTTGCTGTTGATGTGTGCCTGGGTCAGTGGAAAGGTTGAATAGACAACCCACTTCTGTTTGCTTTCCATGGATTCCAACTTGCTCTTGGTATTTCCATCCTACTGCTCCAAGATCATGGACTTAGGTGAAATTGGTATAGGTGTCCCATGAATTTAAACTGTGCTGTTCAGTCAGGCCAGTGTTGGACAGGGAGTGATTCACCCTGTGTTCATATGTTCAATGTCAAGTGGTGACTTATCAGTGAGCAATGCACAGTGTACATGTTGGTCATCGAGTAAAGGAAAAATAATGTGAAAATTGACTTCCCAGCTAATTTTCAAAATATGCTTATGCTTGAAAGTTCATGAAAAAATTATTATCTGAACTTCTGTGTTTTGTTTTTTGTAAAAGCTCCTTGGGAAAATTTGATTTCTTCTTTTCTAATTTTTGATAAAACTTAAGGTGGGAGTAAGATAGATAATGGGGTATGAAGCAAGTTCTGTGCTTTAGGGAGCTCTTTATTCCCACACTATATATATAACAAAGGAATTGCAGGAAGATTACAAAAACACCATGTAAATAAAAAGTAAGTGCCAAATCAGAAGGTAGAAAATACTTTTCTTAATAGAAAAAACTTAGCAGGGACCAAATCAATTGACTTCTTGAAGGCAGCTTGTCTCTTTATCCTGTGTCTAACTGAAGATGTCTCAGACTAGACTTTACATAAGCATGTTGTAATTGCAGAAATAATTAATAGACCCATGTGCATTATAATTGGAACACTTGCACTATTCTCACAGCTTTTAAAGTGCAATTTGGATAAAATCTCTTACTTTAATTTAGCTGTAAATCAGGTGTTACTCTTCACAGTTTTAGTTCTTGTACAACCTCCCGGGCTGGGATTTAGACTATTTTAATCCTGTACTGCAAGGAGTTTAAGTAATTGTAAATGTCATATTTATTTCTGGAGCACTCACTCCTGTAACAGTATAAATACTCAAAATGTGGTTACAATGAATTATTGTACTCAAATTTCAATCTGATCAGAGCTACCAACAGAGTATAGGAAGTGCTCTCTCTTTTTCACCTTACGACTTTTCTCTGCTTATAACAAATTTGGGCATTTTTGGGTAGACCATATAAGAATTTTTCACCTGGATTGATTCAAAGAAAAATGTGCATTATTACCCAGATTCAGTAACATAGGATAACAGGTTGAAAGGGCCCAGGCTGCATTCTAGTGCACCTCATATACTCAAAGCCATGTTGCTCAGGACTGGGTCCAGTTGAGTTTTGCATACCTCAAAGCATGGACACTCCACAACCCCTTTGGCAACCTGTTCTATTGCTCAGTAGTGCTTACAGTAAATCAATTCTTTTTCTTACACTTAAATGTAATTTCTTGGTTTTCTTTTTTTTTTTTTTCCCAATTTATGCTCAGAGGCTCTTGTCTTGTCAAGGGCACCACAGAGAAGAGTCTAGCTTCATCTTTTTTAATATCCACCATCAGGTATTTATACACACTGGTAGGATCCCCCATGAGCCTCCAGGTTAAACAATCCCAGCTCCCTCTCTGACCCTGTGTATCAGAAGATCTGATGACTTACATGCTTTTGTGTCACTTCACTTGTTTCAGTCCACTAATACCAAGCTGTTTTCCTGGAATAACATGGCATTTAGATGATCTGTCTGAAGTGATACAATTCTCCTTTTTTGCTTACCTTTTGAAAAGTAGGAGACATGAAAGGAAAATCTATAAAAGCAAACAGTGTTGCAAGATGAAAAGAAAACCTGACAAAATAAGTCCTCTAATGCTACTCTAGGTAAATATCAGTCACCAATCAGAGTGAAAACTATTGTGTGAGGAGAATGATGTTGAACTTCCCTCCTTCCCTGGTCCCTTAGTTAGTCATTTCTGAAGGTTTAGATCCTACAAAGACTTACCATCTATGTATATCTGGAGACTTACTTTCAAAGCAGATGTACTGAAGATTTCTCACCTGTGTAAGTTTTCTCACCATGGAAGAGATCAATAAAACTTTGTCATTCTTAAGGTGAATAGCAAAAGTCTTGGTGAACTGAAAGTAGCCAGGACTTTCTGCTGTTTTCTCCTTTACTGAACCAGCTATTCTCAGTAACTACTAGAAACAATGTTGCTTCCTTTTACTTCTCCTGAGTGCCCATTCATATACAGCCAATTTTATTGCTGTTAACTGTTAGCATCACTAACCTTCCAGGTTGCCATTGATTTTTTTCTGAGTTGCTTTCGTCCCAGAGTTTTACAACCATTACCAGAATTTCTAGTCCACAGATAGGAAACCGGGAGGAAATTTTTTGTCTTTCCCAGAATATGCCCAGATGGGAGCTTGGTAACTGGAGAGCTTATTAAGCTCAATGACAAAGCTGCTTAGCTCCACAGTCAAGGGGGTGGTGGAATAGTAAGGCATCTGGAAATCATTTGTCTTATTTATATCAAAGCTTTTTATGGAGTCAGCATTGTGCTGTAGAGCATCCAGATACTGAAGAGTCAGCGTTCCAACATAAGACTCTCCTAGTAAAATATTTTCAGCTGAATCTACCACCTCATTGCATTGAGATAGAATTATTACAGAAGTGTATTTCATGAACTGTGCAGTTCATGAGCAATGAAATTTTAATCCAGCTGCACAGTAATTTTCAGAACTGTGAGGATTTCATCTTAACTTTATATCCCTGCCACCTTGAATCCTGGCACATGCCTATGGAGAGAGATCAGTTAGATTTAATGTTAGCTGACAGGGGAAGACATGAGAATAAGAGGAACAAACTTAGCTAATCGGGAAGTTTAGGGATTAAACCAAACCTTTCCAATGTTCTTATCCATTACTCTGTGAAAGAGAAAATGGTATATTGTGCACACAGCTTGAATACACTAATCAACAGTTTCCTGGTTGAGAATTGCACTAATGAAAATAAATTTCAAGTGACATATTAGCTGGAAACATCAGTGTATGTGTCTAGGCCAGAAAAAATCATTCAAAATGTAGTCAATGGGAACAAATGCCAGCTGTATCTCCAGCCCTGCATAAATAGCTAAATAAAAAAAAAAGGCTTGTAAGGCATTTCCAAGGTGTCCGTGAGCATCACCTGTTTTGATTCAGTGAGGTGGCTGTCAAGTCATGGTGTTCTCCAGATGACTTACTGAGTACCAGCAGGTGCCCAAAGCACATCCTCAGTGCTGTTGTCATGGGCAGGACGACCATTTTTAACAGAATGAGCAACACATCAGTTTTTAAGATGAATCTAGAAACCTGCCCAGATTATACACCTCTTTGTGTGACTTTCACCTCAAAGGGAAAGAGCTTTTAAAACTCCTATGTAGTTTTTCTTGAGCACATGCAATTATAATCAATAACTGTGACTTCTTTCCTTGTTCTCCACTTCTCCAGAAATCCACCCTTCCATCTGCTTTATCATGCTAATACAGAGTTCAGCCGAGGACTGGCTGATGTCACATGTACGTACATGAGTGGAAGAGCTGTAAACTGTTGATGTACCAACAAATAGCAGTTCTACTGACCCAGCTGTAGAACCTGCTCCTTACTGTACATGGTAGAGACAAAGGGCAAAGCCCAGGGTTAGCTTCTCAATCAATATATTGCTGTCTATTCATGCAGCCCAACTTACATATCTTGTTCCTACTGTTCTATCTTCTTTTTCAAATCTATCAGATGTATTTGTTTTTTGCCTCACTCATCTATTTCCTCCTTTTTGTTTCCCTTTTGTATACTGAGTTTTAAGGTGTGGTTAATGCGTTCTGACAAAGCTATTTTTCATTCTTGTCTTGAACCTAGAAATGTTGGCAATGGCAAGTTTTTGTTTGTGTTTCAAGTATTTACATCAAAAATATAAGTGTAGATGTATAAGTAGGTCAGCTTGTGGATACGTTGGTGCTTATTGATAATTCCTGATGGACTGCACCATGCAGATTCTGCCTTTTCCCTATCTCCATATCTTCAAAATATGTCCTTTAAAAATCCCTATTTAAAATCTTGCATTCCTTTTTGAAATGATGCTACTTTTCAAGTTTGTGGGAAGTTTCTCATGTAACTGAGGCAGACAGTTGGGAAGGGCAGGGTTGCTCATGGTTCTACCCATAGCAGAATTCATTTCAGAAATGTTTCATTTGGATTTTTTATGGGGAACCTAGCATTTATGCCCCACTTTTGTATGCCCCTATAAATTTTAATTATACGAGAATCCTCCTGTGTTTGCAGGATCACATGAATTTGTGTGTGTGTGCAAACCAGATCCCTGTCAGGGCATATTTGAGCTTCTACTCGACTGCCTAAAACTGGTGTACAGGATTAAGTCATCCAAAAGTATGGGACAGTGATTCTGTTGTTGTAAGCTCTGATGGGTTGAACCAGGCTGGATACCAGGTGACCCCCAAATCTGCTCTATCACTCCCCTCCTCAGCTGGGCGGGGTAGAAGATCTATAATGATTTATACACTTTCGCAATGTATAAAGCTGTCTTCTTTGTCTCTAAAGAGCAGAGTTTCTTTCATTCAACAGCCTGTGTAGTTGCAGACCAGGAAATCTGTGACAGGGAAAAAGGAAAAAAATATTTCCAGGTCACATTCCCTATATAGCTCTCATAATCAGAAAAGACTCTCTTGAATTGTAGGGTGAGCCTGGAGCACCTTATTTTAAAAATATTGATTGCTTTGTCTTCTGGGGATTGGTCAATTCCTTTTAAAACACATTTTTGTGTTTGGCCTCCACATTCCATAGGAATGTGCATTGTAGTTACTCTTCCTTTGGATGGAAAAGAAATTCTGTTAAGAAATTATGTTAATTTATTTTAAACTTGTTGTGTGATGATTTCATTGATCGTTCACATGTTCTTGTCTCAGAAGAAACAACAAAAATCATTCCTGGCTTAGTTTCTCCACATCATTCAATGCTTTATTAACTTCTAACATATTCTTTTTTTTTTTTTTTGTATTTTTTTCAAAACTAAACTATACAGTTTTCCACACATCTGGTCATTCTTATATTTTTGCAGTTTACCATCACTCTTCTAATTTTGTTGCATATTCTTTGTACATGCTGATCAGAATTAGGCATATCATGGCTTCAGCTGTGTCAGATTGACACTTGTGATTGCCATTTCTTTTTAAACAATTGAAAATGTTCCATTTGCCCTTCTTTGGTAGAAATTTGAATTTTTGAAGGACTCAGGATGACGAGATATCTATTTAAATCAGTATCAGTAGAGTAGGTCACTGTAGATGTTAATGTTTTTTCCATGTGTGTTATACGCACTTTTCTATATTTAATTTAACCTGCTCCTGCTTTTATCGCTGTATTATCTCTCAGCCCCACCAGTACTTCTTTAAGTTTATATTTTGATGATCCTGAATAATTTCTATCTTCACAAGTCATCCCTTTTCCCAGATCATATATAAAGATGTTGAGGCGAGCAGGCTCATATATTGTCCTCCTGGTAACTGCACTTCTTCCTCCACAGAGAGAAGTAGTTATATAATTTTACCCTGAAATAATTTTTTAAAATAAATTAAATTAAAAGAGGCCTTTCCTTTATCTCCAGGCAGTTAACATTTTAAAAAAACATTTGTGATTTGAATTTTAAAGTTTTATGGAAACTCGAGTACAGAATATCTGTTGATTTTTTATAAATGATGCTTAATTAAGTTTTCTTGGCACCTTACTTCAAAACTGAAGAAAAAATGCCTAGAATATATTTGGTGAATCCATTACTGTACACCTGGATGTGTGTCCTGAAGAATTTGGAAACACTGCTTCTGTGGAAGAATCTCAGTTGTAGAATATTGTTGAGGATTGAATCATCAGTCTCTAGCACAACCCCCTGCAAATTTAGGTATGCTGGTGCACCTAAAGAGCCATACATATAACAGGTTTTAGTCTGAATTACACCTGTCTTTAGGTGTGGAAGAAGATGTAATTTTCTCTGCCATTTATTGATAGTGTTGTACCCTGCCATGAGTCAAGCTCAAAACCAATCTTATGACCTGTAGGTGGAAAACAATAATTGAGGAATAACAAAAGTTATGTCATCTATAAACCATTACTCTTTGAAGAAGAGCCGTGGCCTAGAGTCCTAGTTTCAAAACTACCAAGGCTTTGTTTTATACAGGATGTTTTGTGTGTGTGTGTGATATTCCTGGGAAAACAGAGGGCTGTATTTATGCATGTGTGACAGAGATGGATCATACTCATGCATTATCAGTTCAAGGCCAGGTGAGAGCAAGGTCTTGGGGAATTTAATGCTTTCTAAGCATGACCAAGTTTTGCAGCCAGATGTTTCTGATCCCTTGGCTTCAGGTTACTCAAATAATGATAGTTCTAACCTTATTAGTCATTACTCATTTAAGACCTCGATAATAATGCAAGTATAACATAACTTGGAGACTCCTCAGGCACTGTCTCACCTTTTAGGGAAGGAATAATTTTTTTTTTTTTTTTTTGCTCTTAGGATGCTTTCTTGCTGATTAACATGCAATGAGAACAAATGGCTTGCAACTGGTACTAGTGTTTACTTAACTGAGCTTCACAACTGTCCTGCAGTGCTCAGGTGCCAAGCATATGGCAGTCAACTGCTAATTAAGCAAAGCACTTTGATTAATATGTATTTTTTCCAACATGCTGCACAATGTACTTGATCTCTACTAACTGAAACAATGGTGTTTATTCAAATGTCTACTATTTTCACTGTCAGTTTTGCAACCCTTCAGCCTGCTTCATGCACTAGCAATTTCTTTTGTAGTGGCAATCCTTCAGAGACATATGTGGTCAACAGGTACTACTTTTCCTTTATGTAAGTTATTCTTAAATCTGGATTTAAAGCCTAAAATCTCAGGATGCTTCTGGTGGACAGGTAAGGAATTCAGAGACATATAGAACCTTCAGTATAAATGACCACCTATCCATTAAAGTGATATTAGATGCAGTACACAAAAGAAAAATCAAAAAAAAACCAAAACAACAACCCAAGTCTAGATTTCCCTCATCTTATTTTTGACACAATGGAAATATCCAGCTTAGAAACCTAGTGGCCATACACAGCCTTTGTAATAAATTAGTAGAGGGAGAATCACCTCCCTTTGGCAGCGTCTCAAATGTGAATGTGCACACAATGATATTGTTGTGGGTTTCCTCGTCAAGCCAAAATTTTGTTTGAAATTAGTATGAAGTGGAGCTTGATGGGTATTATAAGTTCTAACTTCTGACTTTTTGTCACATAGATATTCTTAAATTTACTTGCAGTACTGATTTTGGAAGCCCACAGTTTTAATACATGATGATTAAGCTAAGACACACTCAAGTCAGTAGAAGCCTTTATTCACTTTTATGTTTTCACTTGCTAAGGTGCAAACTCTTGTAACCTTCCTTTGTAAAATTGTCGAAAATTTTGGTGCTTCATTACTGAAAGCCTGCATTTCAGTTATAAATTTCTTATACATTATTGCTGAGTTGTAGTGTTTCGTCTTTTAGCAGATATTGTCCCTAAAAAAAGTAAGTGGTTTAAGAAACTTTACCTCCATTGTCTTAGAAACAATGCAGTTGCTTCAGTGGAAACTTATTTTGGAGTCCACTTAAAAAGAAGAGTACAAAATCAGATATCCTCAAAATGAATGCTTTAATGAAAATTACAGTTCTCTTGCTTTTTTATTTTAATTCTTTAATCTGCAGAAAATTTCAAAGAATATCTTGATTTCACTTATTGCCTATACCTGCATGTGGAAAGAAATCAGGAAAAACATGCAAACATCCCACTGAGCAAGGCTGTGAAGAGTGTTAAAAAGGCAATTTCAGCTGGGCAGCAGGCATGCTGACAAATGCCACACCTTCTTAAAATAACCAGACAGTCCTAACATGGTTTTGTCTGACTTTGTTGGACTGAGGAAACAAAAATATTAACATAAATGGAAAAAAAAACCTTCTGAAAGAAACAAACTAGTATAATTGAAGGTAGGATATTAAAAAAAATAACAGACTTTTTTTAACCATAAGAAAACTTTTTAAAGATCCAGGCTTAAGCCATCATGAATGGATATGAAGCATATGACAATATTTAGTCTCAATGAAACTTAGGATTCAGTAGGGATTCCATTTTATGTGGAGACAAGTCCATGTGTTTGTTTCTGTCATGTCTCTCATTTTGTGAACTGTAATTTTTTTGTTCCTAAATATAGTTAATTTTTTCTGATTCTGGATTATTGTTATAGATGCTAACCACTATTCCATATAAAGTCCATGCTTGTAGGGGCAGCAGGTGAAAGCAATAATTTTAATTTTCAGTGAGGAAGTGGGATTCACACAGCAACCTTGGCTGGAAAAATCTCTTGATTTTTTTTTCTCTGTCTTGTCTCATATTTGACAGCATACTTTGGAATGATGGCCTAGTGAAAGAAATGGTTCCATATTGAAGACCCAATAAGAATGTGATATAGGAAGGCATTAAATTTTATTTTTTAAAAAATTTGTAAAAAGTTATTAAAAAATAAAAGGAATACAGTGATTGCCATTAACATTTAAAGTTTTTTCTTCCATTGAACTGCCTGAGACTATTTACTGAGTGAGTTTTGGATGTTTGCTGGTTGGCGGGGAGAAGTGGGTGCCTGTGCATTACCACAAAATCATCCTTTTGCAGACCCAAGAACTTGTGAGGAATTTATGTAAATAGAATACCTAGCCTGGGTTTCATTTGATGTTAGCATTGATCCTCTGAAGGCAAGTTGAGTACATTTTCCATGTATCTCAGAAAATCTATATGGAGCTTGGGGTTTGGTGTGTCCTACAATGAAAGCCAATGAAGAACAGGTTGCCTTATTGGTTTTTTAAGCAGGGCAGAACAATCTGCATTTAATAATTTTAAACTACAATCTTATTAAAAGTGTGATTGTTAAGGTTGTAGAATTCTTCTAAATAAGCATTTCTTGATGACATCATGTAGCATGATGTCATCATGCTTTTGGTTTTGTGTCATATTAATGGCATGTGCTTTTTCCAACGTTTATGATTCCTTCTCGTAGCTGAGGATCAGACTACGTTATAATACTGTCTCTTTCTGTTCTAAAGATATATAAATCTGTCAATCCCTTTATGCTCTAGTCATATGTGATCTAGGGTTTCTGCTGAGTGGAAACGCTTAGAGCACAGCCAGATGTGTTATAGGTGATTTAAAGGAAAATGAGAAATCTCATCAGATGCTGTCAAGGGACTTTTATGGCTTTGGTGTCACAGGATTGAATTGTGAGAACTTTGGTGCTTCTTGTGGGTGCATTCAAAATCTTCTAATCTTTCAGGAAGCCTCTCAGCATTGGTTTCCCTTTAGACCTGGTATCTCAGAAATATAATCTCCTTTCTGTAGGCAGTTCAGTGTATGGCCATCATGAATTTTGGAGAAATGTTGTTAGGCACTTTTAAAGTTAGGAAATCTTTTGTGAGATGTGCTCATCCCCCACTTCAGCTTTCAGAGTCCTATCTGAATTTGTCTGAAGCTCAAATTGTGATCAGTCATGGTGTGCATGTCCAGACCCTATTGAAGGCAAAAGATTCCTGAGAAAAGTTTGTTCTGTTCATGATGGCACCCAGCCATGCTCTTCCTGTGCACATCTGTACCCCAGAACCCTTTTCTCATATTTAGTGTGAATCAGTCTTGCAGAGCTTTAAATCCATAATTCATTGTTCACAGGCACAGAGAAAAGATTGTTCCGTTCTTTGCAGCTGCCTTTTGTTTTTGAAGTTGTAATCACTGTCCCTGCTGTCTTTTCTTTAGTCTCACCCCATTCTTCCAGGTTTTCTTTCCTAACTGCCTGTTTATATACCTCAATAGGATATTTATCTTTTCTTCATGTTATTGTTGATTTCTTTTTTGGAAGGTTTCTATGCCAGTAGGTGATCCTAGACCTATAGTTTTGTGATTGATTATTCCTCTCTCAGCTAAGTACTCGGTTTCTGTCATCCTAAAACAAATCCCTCAGAAAATCTGCTCAGTGCATCTTTTAATTTTCACAGGCAAGCAGCCTCCTGGTTGTGTTTACTACTGAGCTTTGCACCTACTCTGCAGTAGTTTCACCAGGATTATATTTCCCTATTTAGCTTATGACAATGCCAAACAAGAGCAGCAACAAAAAATCCTTTATTTGGTCAGTGCGTCTTCCTTACCCAAAAGTCATTACGTTTTATTCTAACGAGACACATTTTTGTTGCTTACTGTGGCTGATGCTATTTCAGATGTAAAATGAACTACAAAGCGGGGAGGCAAAAGGTAAAAATAAGAAAAAAACAGAAGGTGTGGAGGACTAGCTTGGTATTTTAAGGAAATGTGAAAGTATCACATTCTCCCTTTTATTACTCAGTGAAGAAAGGTTTTGACACTGGCATGGATTTTTAGGCAAATTGTTTCTGTCTTTTACTGCATTCTCTAAAGCAAATGTTTGCATGAGAATAATTTTCTTGCCATTAGAATGTTTTCTACATACCTTAATACCAGCAATTTCCTTTTCAGCATTTTTTGGATACATTGTTCTAGGTAATATACACACCTATTTGACCTTTATTATTTTCTTTCAGATGGCACAGAACAGTATCCCAGTTAAGAATTCTCTAAACTCTCATAACAAATAAACATCACACAATGTAGTGTATTTCAGAGAGATTTCCCAACAGATTATGTCATTTAAAATGAGCTGTGTTACAATGCTCTGTAACACTAGCTGGTTAAAGCAGTATTTGTGTGCTTTGTCTAAGGAAAACAATAAAATAAACAAAGACAGCCCTAGATAAACAGATTGTAATTCCAGTACTAATCCACGTTTTCATATCCAAGTCATATTAATTAATTTCTGGAATAATTCATTCAAATATTTTAAATGCAATAATTAAACAGAAATTTGGGGGGTTTTATTATGTGGTCAGTGACACATTATCTCTCTCTCTGAGAAATGGAATAGCTTGGCCTGTGCAGAAAAACACATATTAAGGTGATGCAAATCTGACTTCTACAGAGTTGCTTCTAATCTATTTACACAATTTAAGCACAGAACATTAACTGAGATCTATTTAATTAACTGAATACCAAATTAAGTTTTCTCCAGCAAATTTGACTCTGTGAACACAAGGTAGCTCATATGCTAAGGATTTTGTTGCTTCTGTTGACATGACATAACTTTTGCTACAAAATTGTACCGTGTTCCAAAACATGTTTATGTAGACAACATTCATGTCTTGAAGCTGCACATTGCCCTGGTGCCCTTTCACCGCAGTGGGCATTTCATTCAAGCATTTTCAGAATAGGTTTAGAAGATGTTTCTCTTGCAGAGAACAGTTCAAATAGTGTTTCTTCTGTCTCAAATAAATCTGATGCTGTTAAATTTCCTTCTCAAGTGAAAGACTTGAGGCTGTTGACAGTCATGTAAATGATGGAAAATATACTTCAGTGACTACCACTGTGATTCAAAAGAATAAGAGCAAATTTTTCCACATAGAGTGGAAAGAGTACCCATCTCATTTTCCTGAACACATGAGAGGAACATTGGCTTTTTGGCATTAGCATCAACACTGAATATTAGTTATTTCAGAAATTTAGGAAAGGCAGGTTTAGGTTTTCCATATATGCAATGTACATTATGCGTCATACACTGTTCTTTTCTTTACCTGAAAGGCAAGAGTGGAGTTAAAAGTCTATTTATTTCAATAGGGATTTGGCATATTTGCAGTGATTGAAGGAGGAAAGGCTATTGCAGCTACATTTCTTAGTAACTGGAAAGTGTTAATTATAGTGATAGTTCATTCTTTCAATGTGATATTTAATAATTTTGCTAAATATCCCTAATAAAAATATTCACATTTGTATTCTTACATGCCAATGTTAAATTTGTTAGTAATGCACATATATAAAGTTCTTAAGATGGAGTTCAATTTCATTACACATCCAATTTAAAGTCCTTTCATGAACAATTGAATGGGCAGAATATCCTGGAAATTTTTTGTAACAATTTAGCTAGAAATCATGTCAGGTTTAACTAAGATGACCCTCTAATTTGCTTGTAAGTCCCCATACTTTTCTTCTGCTTCTTGTCAGTGGTTTGTAATGAAGGTTGCTTAAATATGTGACAAAAAACTGACAGGGTGGAAGAATAAATACAATATTAAGATAACTTAAGCTTCTGTGTCTCCTGGGACATGAGGCACTGTTGTCTTACTGCACAGTGTTGATTCCTATTTGGCTTTTTAAGATGATACTATTTCTGTATAAATTTAGTTGCACCTCAGATTTCTTTCAGCTTGAAAGATCAAGTTTATCATTATTGCTATTCTAATTCATCTCTAGGTGTTTGAGTCTTTTATAGCTGGCACTAATCCCCTGAAGTGGGGAACTTAGTTTTCTTAATGTGATGTGTTAATGCCAATATAATAACACTAACAGTAGGGAGGCCCAGATTCATGTTCTCATAGTGATTAACAAGGATTTAAAGTACTTTTTCTTAAAAGAGATAATTATTACCATTTACAATGTTCTGTTAGATATTAATTGTTTAGCAAAGGACCTTAGGTACCATTGAGGCACCTCACAGTGTTTGCAGTAAATCCTCTGAGTGAGACTTCATACATAGTACCTCCAGCTTCAAAAGAAACAAACCAAAATATGTTTGTATTTTGGTTTGTTTCTAGTATGTATCTAGTAACCAGCTCTTCCCATCTCCCTGGCAGCCTAGTGTCATGGCCTGGAAGCAGGCATGGTATTTGCTATAAATCCTTGTTGGGCTGACCAAAGGCACCAGTCCACGTGTCAGGGAACTCTTACCCTTTATTGTATAAATTAATGCCAGCAACTAACCTGCTATTTAGTCATAGAAGCATTGACTCATAAGCTCCCAAATCTTACAAAGAATTTTAATAAGCTCCCAACTCTACAAAAACTTCAAGTACAGAGCAAAGGATAGAATATGATTGCTGCACTTGCCAGGACAAAATGAGGGAGGAGAGGAATAAAGGCAGAAAAGAGAGAAAGAAGGAAAAAGATCACCAGTCCTTAGATCCTAAATTCTTCCTGCTGCTGTGGGTGATCCAGGTCTGGGGCTGACAAAGACAGAGAGCAAGAGACTGATTTACTTCCTTTTATACTTTACCTGATATACTCCTCTTATGTAAAATGGATTTTCCCACCATTTGTGCCCTATTTTTCGCGAGTGCAGTCTGCCCCTTAGAGCCCTCCCAGGAACAAGCTGGGGGAAGTTGGGTGGTCCTGGAGCCCCTTTTACTGAAGTACCTGGGACTCAATCCTTTTCACAGGCGCACAGACCCAGGCGTGTTGAGGCAGAATTGCAAGCCTAGAAACTGAGAAGGATGTTGCCTCAGAACAGCTCTGCCCCACCTCCACGGGGCTCTCTCTTCCATTCACAACCTTCCTGTTGCAAGAGTTGGAATGTTTGAGAAAAAACGTGCTTATATCTAGTCCTCCACAACTAGCTGGGAAGTCAGAAACCTGTGCAGCTCTGATGTTGACCAGGGTAAGAACTTACCAGATCACTATTTATTTGTTCCAAATTGCATACCCCTTTCACTGACAGATACAGTATTTGTGGTGGTTTTCAGCCATATTTGTGGAAGGTCATCCTCCTGTTTTTAGTGTCCAGAGAAAGTAAATATTTGTGTTTCAGAGGGTTGTGTTAACTCACACTTATGTGCAGGAAATACATGTTCTCCCTGTCATTGCTCACAGTGTAGTTTCGTTCACAAAAGGCACATTTTATGCTATAAAAATGAGAATTGCTTTTCTTACTGCAAGGCTTCTTGAATGTATTCCTACTCATTGAAGCCTTCCTCAATGGCACAAAATGTGCGCGACCAAATGAGTGGGAAAGCATCTGGGTTTGCCCCGTGGAAGGCAGACGTGCACTACTGCTTCATGCCAGTATGAACATATTTTACTTCCCAAAGCCAAAGGAGCTCATTCAAGAAGAGAGAAGGTACTAATGCCTTTTGCTGGCTCAGGGCTTTTGTGTGGGTACGTGACGGCACTGCTGACAACATCTTGTCAGTCCTGCAGGTCTGCATTTGCTAAGAGGCAAAGGATTCCTCCTGCCCCAGTCTATATTGCTTTCCCCAGAGTAGCAGGCACTGTAGAAATGCATGAAGAGGAAGAATTCATAGTTCCTAAGCACTGATCTGTTCTTGCTGGATTTAAGGGTAGGTTGCAAGTCAGTATATACAGTCTGTCTAGAGAAGGAGATATATACTTTATTTTTCTTGTGCACCATCACCTGTGGGTTTATAACTGGTTGAGTGCTAATTTCTCTCACACATACAACTCGCTTTTGAAATACAGTGAAGTATTTGTAAGGAAACTTCATTTAAATTACTCTTCAAACCCAAGATATATGATACTGCTCCTGTCAAACCCAAGAGCTCAAAAATTATGAAAAAGATTTAAACTATCCCCTCCTGCTTTGAGGTTATTGTAATAGCAAGAATGATAAATCATTACTATAGAGAGTCTTTTATTTTTGAGTTTTATTTTACAGGGTACCTTCTTCTTGCCTTAGAATGTAATTTTATTTATTTTTTCTTAAAGTTTGTTTCCTTTTGGAGATTTAAAAAATATGTTTCTTGATATTGCATAGATTTAAAACTGGACAATATTTCCTATCAAGATAGGTACTGAAAAACATCACTTGTTTACATTTATCTTAAGAATCTTGCATAGATTTTTTAAAATCTTGAGAAACCTCAAGTAATTGAGCATAAGTACTAAGTTGTTCATACAATTTTAACAAGAGATTAAACATAGAATTGGCAGTATGATAACCTAGCTCTACAGTAGTGGTAGAAGCTAACCAGTATGTGCATGAATTCTGCATTGCTTTGGTATTTGGAAGCAAGGTTCTTGTACAAGTCTAACATATAATTTTTTTTCAATCAATTTTAGCACAAAATTCAGTATGAGGTGATGTAAACTTATGCTCTTGTGTTCTTTAACTGAACAGAAGAAAATTATTTGCCGAAAACTGTTTCTTAATGTATTTTTTAACCCTGACATCTGTTAGTACTTACTACTGTGTAAACAAGCAACCCCATATATAATAAAAAATATTTTATTTTAGTAAAATATATCAAGGGTGCTCAAAATTTGTACCTGTCAACTTTCTTCATTGGTTTAATGTGATTTGTCACAAGAAAACTGTATTACTTCAAATTAACACCATAAAAAATGAACACCATCTATGTTTAAATTTCAATTGGAACATCTGGAATGCAACCCTGGAATACAGCATGAAACTGAAAATATTTGCCTTGAAGACTTGTAAAACATATTTCTTAGGCAAGATAAATTTAAAGAAATCCAAACAAATGGAAAGATCGGTGGGTAAGTATATACCACAACTCCAATGCAAAACACTTAAAGGGGTTATCTTTTCTTACTCAGAAGCTATTCCTTTGTGAGCACCTGAAGAAAGTATGGTTTCTAAAAGAGAGTAATTTCAGTTCTTAGGAATCTTATGAGTTAAAAAGTTTCAAAACTGCTGGCACCTAAGTAGTTGAGGTTTGAGGTTTGAGTTTTATACAAAAAAGCCTTCAGAAATGGGGAGGGGTTTTCATGTGGCTGCTGATAGGATCTTTAGGAGTAAAAGAAGCACATAGATTCTATACTACAACAGCTGTTTCCAAACCTAAAGACTTTTTCTATTGCCTTGCCCATACTTTAGGGTTTTTTAAAGCCCGTCCTTGTATTAGGACATCCCTGCTAAGAACAGAAGGGGAAATCTTACCCATTCTTTTCTCTTAGAAAAATAAATCTTGGACTAGTCATGGTATCTAGTAGCATTCATAAAATTAGTTGGACCATGCTTTAAAACATTTGTATCCTAACTCATTTCCAGTTGTCTTCTCTTACAAAATGCAACTTCTGGTTGGAAGGGACATGCAGAAGCACTTTTTAAAGAGATTCTGAAGAGCTCATGGGGATGTGATGATATCAAGGGATGTGGGTTTATTTATGAACTGATGAGCTTGTCCCAGTTTTTAGTGGGGTTTCTTATATCTACAAAAAAAAAAAAAGTACATATCAAGGCATCATTTTTTAGTTCTAACATTAGTTATATATTTGTCTCTAAATGCTCCTAATTAGAGAATCTTAATCTTGTATTATTTGATGACAACCAGCAATTTAGTTGTTTATTTAACTTTGTAAATAGTTACCTGTTTTTCAGAGAACTGCTTCTATTTGATGAGTGTGTTTAAATGTTTTATAAAAGCATATCTCAGAATTTACAGACAGAGTATTGTGCACTGTTAATATTTAAAAGAGATGAATTAAATGTGAAGTCAATGAATTTAAGTGGTGCTTTAGCCTGCTGTGTCCTTTCAAAAGGCATATGCTTTCTTGCTGATAAAAATCTTATTAAAATCTACACTGGTAACATGAAAACATCTGTATTATAGTTGATTTTTGTGAAATCCTTAATGGTTAGGTGATTAATTAATATTTTTGTTTTTATTTGATTTAATTTTTACAACAGCACTCCATTTTAGGATTATAGCTGCCACCTGACTGCGATCCTGGCAACAAAACAAAGGAGCAAATGCCTGCCACTAATCAAAACCCTGTAAAGTAATAAATCCTAATTGTCAAGCAGTGATTCCGTTGAAATAATAGAGATAAACTTGCATGTAAAGTACATGCTAAAGACAAATTTTGCTGGAAGACAACCTCATTTTGTGTCAGGGTTCCTCAGTTTTTTTGTGCTGTTACATCACTCGTGTGTCTGTCAGTAACACGTTGTATTTTAAGTCACACAGAGCATGATACAGCTTCAAAAATCCTTTTCCCTGATCCATAGCCCTTGTTAATGACACTTCCTATGTGTTTCTCCTGTTACATGTCTGCACTTTCTCAGGAACATGCAAGTATCTTCCCATTATGAATTCTGTGGTCTTGTAAAAAAATAAAAAACCAGATCTGTCAGAAAAACTTGCACAGTTGTTTGTGCAACATGAATATCACAACCCTTGTCATATTTTTGAGAAAATTCTGAGCAAGTATTTTTTGCAGACAAAGGTACCTGATGATACTCAAAGCAGAAAAATATGTCCCTGCTTTATAACAATACAGAATATTTTGGGGCTATTTTTTGACCTGAGCATTCTGTAAAACTTAGGAGATTACCAAGTGCCAGTTGTTTACATGTTAATATACATAAATAGGGTATCTACTCATTTTTTATATTGTCACAGGATTTTAATACAGAGTATAAGGAAGTTTAATATTATTGGTGATTTTGAGGTTTCTCAGAATTCTTTCCACCAGAACAGATGGCAAGGTCTCTCAAAGGTGCAATACCTATCTAGACAAGACCTTTGTTAATTGATCTAATGGAAATGGAGTAGAGCTATATATGTGATGACTTTAATGCAGACTAAGGCATTAATTTAAAACAGTAGGTGGTAAAACAATAAAGCAGGAGGGCATGCTAATTTCTAAGTCTGGAATTTCTTAGTGTTTATTAGGTTGGGGGAGATGAATATAAGCTATTTACAAGCTTGAAGTGTTTGAAATTTTATGCCATTTATGAGATCACTGGGGTTCAAACAATGTTCATATGCTATGAAGATTCATTAAATAAATGCGTGTTAAAAGAATGAAAAAAGTACCACAAAATTGTGCTGCACCATATTTATTTGTAAGTCATTATGTTTGTGAGATTGTATCTGTGATGTAAGGACACACCATTGAATATCCCATGATCATCTTGTGATACCAGGTAAAGAGGTTTTAATTGTGAAAGGGATAGTAAAGTATCACTAAGTATTTTCTCTGTAAGCATGCTTGTTTGATTATAGCAATAATGAATGTTTGCTTTCCATCATTATTTCTGCTTAGCTAAATCTATGATTAAAAAAACAAACACAAATTAGTGCTATTGGTCAGAAACAAACCAAGCAGAGTTTAAATATGTTAAATCTAATCTCCATCATGCCTGTGATCAGCAGAGAGGCCTCTGGGCACAGACATATTTTTTCCCCTGGTTCCTCCAGAATTTCTTCACTTCTGGGAAATACTCTGGAACCAGTTCCCCTTTCAGATTCTTCTGAAACCACCAGCCCCTCTCAAGGCTTTCTCCAACACTGATGGTGCTCTGTAATGCTTCTTTCAATCTGCAGGGGCAAATTTTGTTGTTAGAAATTTGTAGTGGCATTAAATGTAGATACACTAAAATTGGTGTGAATGATGAATGAAGGGGACTGTCTGAATGTGGAAGCAAGAGAAGGAAGGAAAGAAGGGCATAGGTGACACTAGGTTACCCATGTTTTCAAGATCACAGAACATGCCAATTCTCAGGGCACCCAGCCTGGAAAAGCAGAGAAGAAGCTGAGAAAAGAGAGCCTACTCCCAGAGCAGAGCAGCCTCAGGCCATTAAGAGAGCAGGCCAAAAAGAAAGAGAGCAGAGTTGGAGACTTAACATACACCAGGAGACTAAAAGAAATGAACAGAAATTAAAGAGGACAGATGCACCAATTTTCTTAACTGTTATTAGATCAAAACATGCACACAGTCTCCAGTAAGTTGTAATGAAGGCTTGGTAAAGTCTCTGTCTTGCATTCCTATGTCATTGCATGAAATTCTGGCCAAATCACTGGGTACATATAACTTGTGTCTGTGCGCTGGACAGTCTGCTTGGATGTAAGCATCTCAGGGAATGTGGAGGCTTGGCTGTATATGCAACACTGGTTTCCTTTTAAAACAAACTGGTTTTCTCCTCCCACAACTGACTGCCCTGAAATATTGCTATATGATTGCACAAAAGTTGCAGCATGTTTTCCTTCACTTTGGAAGTGATTTTTACCTCTTTTAATGGTTGTCAATATCATTTATTGAAATAGAAATTCTGTAGGATAGAATCCAGAGGACTGGCAGGTGCTGCAAGCATGCATGCAGAGTATTTCACCACATGGTATGGGTTACACAAGACACCTGTGCAAGATGCTGATCATGTGGTGGAGAAGGTGAATCATTGGGAATGCATCTAACAGAGTAAGCCAAGGAATTAACACTTTCATATATCCAGGTAAAGTAGGTACATAAAATGAAGCAATATAATGAATGACAAAATCTGAGTATTTTGAGGGAGAATGTGGCCTATAGATTTCAGAACAAGTTTATAAAATACTCATATTACAGCATTCCTTTAACCAATGGGGTATAACAAGCTGATTGTGGAGGTTTGTGCCCTTGAGTAAGACCCAGTTGTGAAGCCTAGAGCATGTTTTCATTGTGGGTTTTCAAAGAGAAACCTGACGAAAACAAGAAATGTTTTCTTTAAAAGGAAGTGTGAATAATAGAGCTGTAGGAGGAGAGGGAAAAAGGTATTTAGCCCTTGTATGAAAATAGTTAATCTTCCTGACACCATAGCTATAAGGCCCCATTGTGCATAAAGAAAGTACAAATTCCTGTTGTGGTGCATCAGCTTGGGAGAATACAGAGGGACTTTGCTTTTAGGTGATGAGAGATGAAATAGGGCCTTAAAAAAGCAAATTTTTCTGTCAACAACATCTATATCCTTCCATCACACACATCTCCAGTAGAGCTCCCAAATAATCTTAGAAATCAATGATTAGTGAAATTATTTAAGATCTTCTCTTCACTTTATTTAAGTTTCATAAGTTTATGGAAAGACACTTCTGCACACTTTTACGAAGTCTTTCATATGACAAATCTGTAACGGCTGTGTTGGGTGGGTATTTTTAAAACCCATGTAGGCTTTTGAAAATATTTAAACTTACTAGACTTTATAAAGCACAGATTTTCTCTTCTATAAGCACCTAAGTATATTTATGTTAAAAAAATATTTTTAATAAATAATATATGTTTAAAACTAAGGGTATGTCTAAGTGTTTTTAGGTTTGACACATATTGTAGTCAAGTCAGCTACTACATATATTTCAGTGACAACAAGACGAGTGAAGCTATGTTAGAAAGAGTATTAAACAATAGCCCTGTGAGCACCAGGACTAACAGCCTGATTGTCTGCAGTTTCATGTGTTATGAATGTGCAGCAATGTTACACTGGGAATAAGCAGCAATGCCAGATCATTGTCTCCCTAATTAGTTGTGCTGCGTTTACTGCATACATCTCATGCTTCGGTTTTCCTCCCAAAGTATGTTCTCAGAAAAACAACTGACACGTAAATTGAATTTCTTTATTGTAAGCAATACAGACATTGCTACCCTATGAACAGGATTTTCCTGTATCTCTCTAGATACTGCTCTGTACATGGATAGGGGAGATAAAGAACACAGCATAAATCATTTCTGCATAAGCAAGGACAAACAAATGGTAATTCACACTGAACAGAGCTGCTCTGTCCTCTGTACATAGTTATATACATATCTATCTATCTGTGTGTGTGTGTGTGTGCATGTCTGTGAGGCACTAAAAACCTGCTGTAGGCATACAGGCAGACAACACAACTGCCCAGTTAATTTAGAGGAGTTTTTAAGATCTATGCTAAACATAGTTCAGTTACAGTTACTAAAGTCAAGTCTTTTATGTCAAGGAAACTTATAAAAGAGTGATACTCTAATTGAGGAGAACATTCCTGGTAGGGAGAGAATGCATGACTATGACTAGAATGAGTTATATCCTCCAAGACATTTAAGATACTGAAATCTTGTCTTGTAATAACTGTTTTCCTGAATGCAGATTAAAATTATCATGACCTTTTATGCTTCCTTAACCTGATGCTTAAAGCCAAAAATGCTTTTTCACCTTGCCAGCAAAAATTTGCTTAGAACATACACATGATTGGAGTCTTCAGGTTTATTTCGCCATGCCACGTTTTATAAGAATCAGTGTTCTCCATTTGCACAATGTGTTCTAGAATTACTGATGTGTTTGTGGTCTGTTCCTCTGCTAAAAACATCATTGTGAAGAGATAGACAAAGAAATGGTGGTGAATAGAGATGAACGGGTATAGAATTTTATTAAGAATGGATATTAGTGATTGCTATGTAAAATTTACTTATCAGTTTTAAATATATGCTTAAGTTTCATTCATTTTGTGAGAAAATGAATAAGCATTCATGATTAAAAATCTGAAATTGATCAGTGGCATTCAATATTAACCCTCAAACACTCAAATGTCAGTGTTGTTCAGGTAAAAATTATTTATTGAGCAACTCCTATGGAACCCTTTTCCTCATGGCTCACCTGGCTTAAAGCTTTGACCATTAAACTTTTGTTCTTTTACAACCCAGGCACAGTCTGCCAGAAATACAAGGAAAATGACCCCATGCACCAGTACAGGCTGGGGGCTGACCTGCTGGGAAGCAGCTCCTCGGTAAAGGGCCTTTGTGTCCTGGTGGACAAGAAGCTGTCCATGAGCCAGCACTGTGCCCTTGTGGCCAAGAAGGCCAATAAGATCCTGAGATGCATTAAGAAAAGCATTTCCAGCAGGTCGAGGGAGGTGATCCTGGCCCTCTACTCAGCCCTGGTGAGGCCACATCTGGAGTGCTGTGTCCAGTTCTGGGCTCCTCAGGACAGGAGAGACAAGGAGCTCCTGGAGCAGGTCTAGCAGGGGGCTACAAAGATGATTAAGGGACTGGAGCATCTCTCTTATGAGGAAAGGTTGAGGGAGCTGGGCTTGTTCAGCCTATAGAAGAGAAGAATGAGAGGGCACCTCATCAATTTATTTCAGTATCGGAAGGGAGGGTCTCAAGAGGGTGGATCCAGGCTCTGCTCAGTGGTGCTGAGCAATGGGCAAAAACTGATGCACAGGAAGCTACACCTGAATTTTTCTCTGTATGTCTGCTCTGAAGATTCTTGACTGTGCTCTCTACAGCAATTTTAGAGAGCACTTCACAGTCTAGAAGGCTATATTTCCTCAGGCAAAGAAGACACTATCCTTGAGCAGCAAATTAAGGAAGCAGTATAATGAATCTCCTCTCCAATGTAGTGGAGGATAAAATGGGAAGTAGTTATGAGGATTTAATTCCCTTTTATATGTAAAAGAGCTTTGAACTCTTCAGCAGGGAGCCCCAGGGCTGTGCAATTTTCTATACTGATGGTAAATGAATAGCAAAAATACCCCAAACCTATGGGCCTTAAGTCTGTTTCCTATGCTTTATTGCCTGAGAGATTAGGTTGCATTGATAGTGGGGATACTAGGCAACTTCACACTCAGAATGGGTGGCAGAAAGACTTCTACAGCTTTGTTTGTAGGTGTTTAGTTAACTCCACTTCCTTGGATTTTACTCCAGCTGTGACTTACTCCTCACTGGCCTTCCTTTCAAAGAAGTCCCTCCTGGACCTTCAGGGTGTGAAAAGTGTCTGTGCAAGACTAATGGAGACAGGAACCTGTGAGCATTTGTACATCAGGATCTCTAACCACCCAGGCATGCACAAAGACTGGACAGATTTCCTTGCATAAAGAAAGAATGACAGAAAACAAACACCCTTCAGAGCAGCTGAGGCTATTGAGATATAAGTGTCTATCTATGTCCTCCTTCATTCAGAGAGTTTTCCTAAAACACCAGGGTATGGATTGTTCATCACTTTCTTCCTCTGTCAAGACATGGTTGCCCAAAATGGCTACGAAGTGGGTTTTGGTACCCATCATTGTTACTGTGATGGGCACCAAGCAATTATTTTATTGTGTTTCCCAGAGATAGATGTCACACTTTGCTGTTTCCTGGTGCTAAACTGCATTATGCATCAGTCAAGCAGAAATTACCCCTAAGTGTTCAGTTTCGTTGGGATGCCTATAAACACTAGAGGGGGCAGCTGATTTGTTATTCCTAATTCTTCCTTGATTCTCCAGTGTCCCACCATTTGCTCTTTCCATTTTTTTTTTTTTCCAGGACCTCACGTGTTTTAAGTTTAAACTGTCAACTGTGCATCACATATGATACCTTTCTATTGACATAATTTTATCCTGCCTGCTAGGGAACACACGCTTCTTACCTGAAAAACATGTAAGTGAATTTCTAAGGCTTGTGAGTACTACTGGAATACATATAAATATTTTGTTGCATTATTTCATCAAATAAGAATTTTAATCTCTATGGGGTGTTTTACCTAGTACTTTATTTCACACTGTGACAAACATAAGAGACCCTGGTCTCTGAAATGTTTCATAGCAAACAATTACTTTGCATTTCCTGTGTGCTTTCATATACCTTTATGTAATATGTACTACCCATACATAAAGATCTATCCAAATGTTATCGCTGTCTTTAAATGCAGTTGGTTTTCTGTATTATTCATTCTAAAAAGTTACATCCTAGCTAGAAATGTTTTTATTGAAGAAATTTTCCCATTGCTTTCTTTCAGCGCGTTATTTTTTAACAAATGGCAGGGTGATACTACACTGCAGACAACTTGAGGCTCTTGGTGCATATCCAAATCTGTTGCCGATTTATGAATAGATTATCCTGACCTGAAATAGAATATTTTTTCCCTTAAATTCTTAACCTGTTTTTGCTTAAGGCTGTGTTTGTTCGTTGTTGTTTTTTTTTTTTTTTTTGACATGCTGTTTCTTAATTTTATTACTAGAAGTAAAAGGAGAGTCAAAGCTGATTACTTTAAAAAATAATTAATCTAGTTGATGTATCAAATTCAAAGGAGTACATTAAGTAGGTAAAAATAGTCTGTTGAAATAAGTCTATCTTTTTATTGACAGCACCACATGAACTTTGACTTCTTTGTCCTTTACCTCCTCTGTTAACCTACTTAGTCTTGACCCTTCAGGCTTTGGTGTGCTTTTTATTCTACTGTGGCTGAAGAAATTTTTCCATAATTTTGAATATGTTTGAAAATTGTCTCTTTTCCCTGTTTGAAACATTTCCCATCTCTTACTTCGAATTCTTTTTGAAGGCATGTCTTTCTCCTGAGGGTCAGAAATATTCAATCATTGTATATAGGTCATGGCCACTGTGTAAAATAATATAAGTAAAACAGAGTAAGGAGAGGTGAATTGATAGCGCCTGGACAAACCTCAGGGTTTGTCTCCTAAAAATGCACTTTCCAAGGTTAAAGTCTATTTTGCTTTAAAGAACCTGTGCAATAAATAGGAGGCATTGTAGAATATCATTCCATTCACAATTCTGTGAACAAGTGAGTGTGGATGCCTGCACTGATTTTGGAAAATGCTTTCACTTGTTAGTTTCATAATAGAGGAATTTTGAGAGACTGGAAGAATTTAACTTTGCTTTTCCAGTGCAGGGAAGAAGGCAATGAAATTTGTTTGACATATGATTTAATTCTGATCATGAATTCTGGTTTAAGGTTGACCTGTTGGTGTACTGTCCATATTTGCATGAATGTTTGTAGAGCATGGAAAGAACTCTGTGATGCATAAGTCCTGGTTATTTAAGCACTTTGAGTCAAAGATTTTGTTTAGTTGCCTCACCATCAGTTTAGGAGCTTGATTTTAAGTGCTGAACTCAAAAAAACCTGGCTCTAAATTGTGCTTAAATTATGAAAATCTGATATTAATTTTCAATATCTTTGCCCCTAAAACTAAGGAGACATAATTGCATTGAAAGTTCATTTGGCCTATTTCCCTCCCTCATGTATATTTTTTTTATGCCACCATTATTTCTGACAAATGTATCTGTTTTGAAAGACCTTCCAATTTTGATAGATCTTCCAAGATAAGGTCAGCAAATTTTTCAATTGATATTCCGGTATTTTAAGTAAAGAGTTAACCTTTAGCGCTTGGAAATCTTATCCATTTTGAAACTTTACAAGGGTTTTGGGAATTTTTTTCATAACCAGTAATTTTTGAAAAATTTTGTTGAGTGTTAACTGTGGTAGCTGGTAAACATATATTGTGTTAAGGCGACCAAAAGGCTTTTCCCAGGATGCATGGTTCTGTTAATCTATTCCAGTTTAAACTCCCTGGTTGGCTGTCAGCTTCTATCCTTTGTCACTCCCCCATTGGTCCTCGTTCCTTGGTCCTGCCTTTTCCCCGCCCCCGGATAAAACTGAGACCCCTCAGGATCATATTCGTATTTGCCCCTGCTGCCTTCAACAGTGAAGATGCAATAAATCCTCCTGCGGCAATGCAAGCAAATATCCTTCCTGACTCTTTTGTCACGGACTTAATACTGAACCTGCCCAGGCACTTGTGAGGGCACACGGAACCCCACGGAGCCAGGCAAATACAGTATTATTAACCTGCAAATGGATCAAGCCTAAATTTAGTCAAAGCCATTCTGCTTTTTTTCATCGTGATTTTATTGGGCAGGACACCTGAAGCATTATTTTTTATCATAGAGTTGGTCCTGTCTTAAAATCAAAATTTTAAAATTTGAGCTGAACTGAATTATGTTTTTCTTTTAATGGTTATCAGTAAAAGAAGAAAGTAAATGCAACTTCGCAGACTTTCATTTAACATCATGAATGTCTCACTGTGAAATCAATGTATAGACCTGTCCCATGATCTTGATTCAATCCCATACATGTTCTTGATAATGTGATGGGTTTTTCTTTAAGTGGTTGTGTTTATGGTGTAGCCATTATAATTGGAAGTTTAAAAAGTTGCTCTCAGGAGGAGACATATAAGCCACAATGTTTTGAGAGATTTCAGCTCTTATAGAAAGGATTTTGGCTGATTATCAAGCAAGAAGAAGATAATCTCATTGGTCTTTCCTTTGGGTATCTTCTGATGTTCTGACCACTACTCTGACCAGTCTGCTCTAAGTTAGTTACCTTTGGATCTTGGGTTTTATGAGCTAGAAAGTATGAAGTATATCAAAATTGTCTGGTTTCACTCAGTAGAGTTGTGAAAAGGTGTAGAAAGAGAAGCGTTACCGTTTTGGCTGGAAAATTGAATGTGCACTGGAAGAAACTTGTATTTAAAACAATTCCTTGGAAATGTTCAAAGCCAGGTTGGGTTGGTATTTCACCAATTTTTTCTAGTAGAAGGTGTCCCCGCCTTAAAAAAAAACCCCAAAAGCATCAAAAAATATTTGAATCAAGAAGATAATGTCCACTGGGCACTGGATTGGTTAATACCATATGGAGACAATATAAGTAAAGAGCTGCATTATTTTAAAACTGAAAGAGAAGGTTTCCTTCTAGTTCTTGCACATTTTTAATATCAATTCCCCTGAAAAACATGTGGGTTCTCCTTAAAATATATAGTTCCATAAAATGTAGAAATATATAATGAAGATAATATGTAGGAGCTTATGTGAGTTAGCAACAGAAACTTCTCTTATTCTAAAAGAAGTATGTTAATTTCTTTGAAAGTACCAGAGATAAAACATAAATAATTCTTTATCTTTACCTTCAATATTAGCCAGCCCTTAAGTAAGATTCTTAAAGAAACTTGATTTTTTTCACAGAATCACAGAATCACCAGGCTGGAAGAAACCTCTAAGATCATCGAGTCCAACCCACGCCCCAACACCTCAACTGAACCATGGCACTGAGAGCCACATCCAATCTTTTTTTAAACACATGCAGGTATGGTGACTCCACCACCTGCCCTGGCAGACAATTCCAGTACTTCACCACTCTTTCTGTGAAAAACTTTTTCCTAATATCCAACCTATATTTCCCTTGGCGCAACTTAAGACTGTGTCCTCTTGTTCTGTCAGTTGCTGCCTGGAGAAAGAGACCAACCCCCACCTCACTACAACCACCTTTCAAGAAGTTGTAGAGAGTGATAAGGTCACTTCTGAGACTCCTTTTCTCCTGGCTAAACAACCCAAGCTCCCTCAGCCGTTCCTCATAGGGCTTGTGCTCCAAGCTCCTCACCAGCCTTGTCGCCCTCCTCTGGACACGCTCAAGTGTCTCCACGTCCTTCCTGAACTGAGGGGCCCAGAACTGGACACAGCACTCAAGGTGTGGCCTCACCAGTGCCAAGTACAGGGGAAGAATGACTTCCCTGGTCCTTTTGTTCTTCTTGTTGTTGCAGTGCAATAAAGGATCTGATACGGCAATGAACTGGCAGTGTTGGGATATTTTCATCCCATTTTTACAAAATTAGATGAAGCAGTATTTGTAATTATAAGTTTAAAATTTCAGGAATTTCTCTTAATTATATATAAGTTAGCTACACTGTGGAAATTCACCATCACTGATCTGACTCGTACCTCTAGGACTTTCAGTAATTTTGGAAATGAACTCTTGATTGGCTGTTCTTTTATTTCACTCTTCCTTTTTAAACATTCTTTACATCAGTGTTCAAATCTGGCAATTGCTACCCTTTGAAAATGCGCTTCTCAGAAGCTTCAAATCATCCACCACTTATGGCCAGAAAGACGTGCCACAGAATATCTTTCTACTATAAAATCATACTTGTTAGGAAAATGTTTATAATTAGAATGAACTAAATTTAGAATTACAGTACTAAATAAGCTCAAAAATTTTCACATAAATTTACTTCTGTATTTTTGTGTCCTGCTGATGTTTTCATCTCTGTGTGCACTGTTTTGCAAATAATATGATTAACGATATGTTCAAAAAATATTATTTTGATTGCATTTGTTCTCCTTTTTAATACCAAATTTCATATTAACTAATCATAATGGTTCCACTGGATTTAACATTTATAGCACCATAACTGGTAGTATCATTATTGATTATCTCTCTTTTTGCAAACAACTGATATTTCTCATTCTTTATGGTTGTTTTTTTTTCTTACATTTTTTTATTAATTCAAAATTTTTAAAAAGCCTGTCTTGACAGAGAATAAATCTTATTGGCAATTATAGGTTTAAAGACAGTATAATCTTTAAAAAAATCAACTATTTCCTGTTCTCTTTTCCATCTCCCATTCCTTTTAAAAATATGTGGATAAAAAAAAATAGTTTCATAAATTAGTTTATACCTCTTGTCAAAAAGATAAATATTCAATTATGATTCAGGACAATATCCAAACATCTTAATGTACTTAATAGAAAGAGTCAGCATAATTCCCTCCAATAGGTGGTAATTAATGTGTTCATGAACATCCTTTCACATACATTATAGCTTCCTTTACTGCTCCCTCTTCCTAGCTTTCAGCTATCTAATTAATTTGGTAATATAAGACTTGACAGGTGGTTTTAATTTTCTGGACCACTGAGAGGGAGACATGAGATTGCAGTCAGGGAATACAAATATCACCATGATATTTATTTTAATATGATTGTTTTGGTTGGTTTTCTTGAGAATGTGTAAGGATATTTTACTGGCTTGGAACAAATAGGGACAAGGGATTTAAGCTGTTCATAGTGTCCGCTTATCTGAGCAGTGGGACAAGATTTTGTTTTCCAAAAAATAATTCTCCTATGAAATATTCCTGTCTTATGATTTTTGATGTAAAAATATTTTTCAATGGACAAATATCATGTTATAGCACTTTTTGATGCAATAACAAGAGATTTGTAAGTTGGAGACCTTTTAATAGGTGTTTCTCTGAAAATGGGGGCTTAAGGACTTTAAAAATGATTCCTAAATAGTACAATAGTTACAGAAATGCTAACAACTAGTTAAAAGAAATTCTATTCTCTTTCCCATCCATGATAGTGTCATAATTTTTGCCTAAATGTCCTTGAATGTCTTACAGGGCTGGAATGAATAACTGGATAGTTCTTTCTGTTTTGCTCTTAATGCTGCGATAGTGGACTGTCTTGCAATTCTAGATAAATTGTTACTAAAATGTGCAGGAGAGACAAGAAATATTTCCTACTCACTTATAGAAAATTGAGACATGGCAGAGATCAAGTGGCATTCTTACAAAACATAAATGTTAGGGGTAATAGAGGCAGTTTTAGGTGAAAGGACCCTAAAATCAGATTTCTTGAATTCTGATGTATTTTACTATTCACTAGAACCTCTTTCTTTACACACTGCATCCCTACTCTTAAGGCAGAACTAAAGCATGATAGATTTTGTTCCATTTTATTATTTATTACTTACCGAAAGCGGAATTCAAAATTACTTGATAAGTGAATGTTTCTGAAGCAGTCTTATCTGTGTTCCAGTCTTCTGTAAAGCTTATGTGTGGTAAGCTATGTAGTTTCTGAATAAAATGAAAAGATTTAGAAGAGATACAGTACTTGTACAAAGCAGCAGAGTATTAAAAAGGGAAAGAATGACAGAAACATTCATATAAGGTTTGAATCCATCAGCCTTGTCCCTTGGTTTGTGACCTGGTTACTTACCAACTGCACATAGTTGTTTGAGTATCCCAGCCTCAGATAACCTTGGGAGCTCTCGGCCAGTCCTACACTTGCAAGAGAGGGAGGCAACAGCCATGGAGCAAATTATTTTTTATGAACACTTAAGGACTCAGTCAGGTGGAGGAGTGGAGACTTGCTAAGCACTGCCACAAGAAAATGTAGTGGAAGTTCATTCTCAAAATTTCAGTCTTCCGTGTAGGGGAATAGGTTGGGAGTACAAAAGATTATTTAGAGAATTTAAAATCAACCTTTTCTGAGGGGTTCCTTAAATGGAAGTTCCAGATGTTTTAGCTGACTCCTAGTGAAAAGATGATTATTCAATGGTGACCCCCTGAAGTCAATAGATTGCACCCGCATCAAGACACCACCCTTGATGAAAGGCTGCAACATTTGAACAAGGAAATAATGTTTAAAGTGATCATAAGATCCTTTAAAATCATGACATCATCTAAGTTGGAAAATACCTCTAAGATCATTGGGTACAACCATTAACCTAACGCTGCCAAGCCCACCACTGAACCATGTCCCTCAGTGCCACAAGTCTTTTAGATACGTCAAGGGGTGGTGGTTTAAACACTTCCCTGGTTAAGCTCTTCTGATGCCTGACTACCGTTTTTCCTAATATCCAATCTAAACCTCCCCTGGTGCAACTTGAGACTGTTTCCTCTTTTCCCGTTGCTCTTGCTTATTTCTTGGAAAAGAGACTGACCCCCACCTTACTACTACACCCTTTCAGGTTGTTGTAGACAGTGGCAAGGTTCCCCCTCAGACTCCTTTTCTCCAAACTAAAGAGCCCAAGTTCCCTCAACCACTCAGATATTTTCTGTAGACCCTTCATCAGCTCTTTTGCTCTTTGGACACACTCCAGCACCTCAATTTCTTTCTTGTAGGGAGCGGACTAAAACTTAACACAGGATTTGAGGTGTGGCCTCACCATGATATCTGTTGTAGCTTGGCTAAAGAGACAAGAAAACCTTTTTCCACTCTCCTGTATTCAAAACTATGGATGGTAAAATACTGCTCCTGTGCATCCATTTTTATCTGATAGCACATTAAATCTGGTATGACCATACTGACCTAAGCTGTTTTCCCAAACTAAATTCTCTGCTGCTTCCCTGTGTATTGGCTTTGGTTATGGGATAATTTACCAGTGCAATGGTTATAAGCAGCACAGTGAGGGTATCACCTAGGGACCGATTATCTTTGAAAATCACATTCTATTTGGAGTGTCTAAAAATGAATTGAAGGCCAGGCAGTCAGATTTAAAAATTGAATACATATTGAGTAAATGGGCAACCTTTTCTGTATGAGATGCAAAAAAGAAAAGACAATATAAAAGAATGAATTGCAATAGGTATTTAGTGAAACCAGATTACATTCCATCCATATGTGTTCATGAGTTTGTCATAGACTAAGGAAAATCCCAAAAGCTTTGTCAAAAGTGTCACCAGTATATAAGGCCATGATCAACTTTTAACTGAGCTCAAGCAGGACAGAAATGTTACTTCATTATTTATCACTTTACCCTGCATTTGAATTCCATCAACACACACAAAATGGTAGAGGGATTCAGGAGCTCATCTGCAAGATTAGAGAAAGAGTCCTGTTTCCATGATACTATTTTTTAAAAATTGACATGGTTGTGTTTGTCATACTACCTGTTGCCCTAGGTATTTTGCTTAAATATTAATCTATTATTAAATATTAGTCCAGAGCAAAATTGCAAATTGAACCACACATTTGATCAGTGACTCTGCATATGCTGCCACTTAATCATATTTGAAAGCATGTTCAGCTTTTAACAGATAACTGTCAGCTTTGTGTCCATTCTCACTTCCTTTCTTTTCCCTGTGTTTTTGAAATAAGTGGTTTTGTGAAATTACTTGGTGACAGGTTTCCTTTTTAAAGGTCTGCCTGGCCTTGATGTACAATTTTATGTACTTTGACTTTCTGTCATGAGAGCTTGGACAAGATTCCAGTCATTGTTTATCAGTGGCATAACTCTGTAGTGTCAGATCTGAATTAATCCCTTTAATGAAATAATCTTTAGGAGCAGGTAAATGGCTGTCCTTGTAAACTGAAGGCTGCGTGTCCGTCTAACCTCAAAATTCCAGAATAACTCTATTTCCTGTAAGACAGAGAAAAATGTTTTTCCAGAGAGGAGATGGCCAAGAACGACTGACCTGAAAGTAAATAGAAGAGAAATGGCTTCAGGAATTTCAGGAGTCTAACGGGATCCTTAATAGTTCAGAAATGAAAAGCTAAACAAAATCAGTATTCCATGGAGCTCTTCCTTTCTGAGCTACAGTGAGCAGCAGATAGAAGGAATACTGAGAGACATGCAAAATTAGGCAGCTGCCTGTTAAAAGGGCTGTATGTACAAACCAGAGCAGTCATTTGTCTCCTGGCACAGAGCTGGATAGAAATAACAGTTGCTTCTCTCCTGTTGAGAGGCAGCAGTGAAAATGCATGGAAAATGAAGCCAGTAAAGAGCTCTAAATTTTGCTAAATGTACACCTGGCAAAAGAATGCAATGCAGCTACTTGTTTGGGCCACCTGCTTTTGGACAAATAAAGATAGTTCATTAGAAACCAGCATTAGATAATTGTTTACAAATGCCATCTCAGATAAGATTCTGGCTCCTCTAAGTCTGCTAAAAGCAGACATTCTTAGGGAAAAATGTCATGTATCTTTCCAGAGTAGAAGTCTAGTGATTCATTTGTCTTCAGAGTATCTAAATTGCTATAGTCTGTGAATATTAATGCTAATTTTTTAAAAATGATATCAACTATAATTTGACCAT
Organism: Monarcha castaneiventris obscurior; assembly: GCA_026261815.1. Classification (NCBI taxonomy): domain Eukaryota; kingdom Metazoa; phylum Chordata; class Aves; order Passeriformes; family Monarchidae; genus Monarcha; species Monarcha castaneiventris. The sequence continues at coordinate 2,869,250 of JAMPIT010000388.1, read as the reverse complement.
TCTGCCAAATAGTAGGTTTGGCTAGTAAACAAAATGTGATTAATCAATATAATTTCTTGACATGAACATAAAGTGGATTTTCTATGGCCCAAATCTTATTAGTAGACTGGCAGGAGATCACTTTGCAATACAGGGCTACCTTAAGTGAAAAAAATAAGGCCAAGAATGCAGAGTCAGTAGAGTGCATGGGGCATTAAAGAATAAGGAAAAAATTACAACTTCTCCTATTCAGAAATGAAGATGTTTGATATGTTAATAGAAGTTAGGGATAACTGTAAAAATGCAGTTATTGCAATCCAAGTTTGGAAAAAGATCAGTAATAGCTTCTGGTATTAATGTAACTCACAATTGATGTATTCTGTCCTTGGAAGAATTTCCTTTACTTCCATCCACAGAGCAATGGCGAGGAACATCTTTAGGGGTCTAGTTGAGAAAAGTGAAAAGAGAAAAGTGAAAAGTGAAAGTTTGAAAGTGAAAAGAGAACAAGAAAGATCAGAGGATTGTTTACATACCAGCACTCCCTGTCTTCCTCTCAAATGGCCAGGACGTATAGTCACATGGTGTAGAGGAAAGTAATATGTGAGGGGCTTTCTTTTGGAGACACTATTGCAGTTTACCCCTGTGTGTATTCTCCATAGCTATTAACACCTTCTCCACCATCTTTAAAGGTTAAGAAAGAGAAGTTAAAATGAGAATTAAATAACAAAATCCTATCTAAGCTGTGTGTTATTGATTCTTTTGAAAATGGAGTATATGTAAAGTGGCTGACATGCCTGGTGGTCACAAATTTTAATGGGAGCAGTAGGAAGTCCAAGGAGATCTGGAGTGAATGTAGAAAGAGCACAGAAGGGGACAACCCTTCATTGTCATTGTTTAACTTTATAGTAGTTTCTTGAACTGTTTTTTGTGTTTAGCTTTGAAAGTTTTAAATTTTCATTGTGTTTTCTTCCAAGGCATTTAGTGCTTTTCATGCCCAGTTTTTTTGCTTGAAATCTTTCAGTCAATCTGCATCTTATGTTTCCTAGTCATAAACTTCTGCTATGAATATAATGCAAGCTTTTTTACATCGTATTATGTTGTAAGAAGATAATTAAGTTCCACCCTTTCCTTCTTTTTGTCCTGCCTCTTCCCCAGACTTCCCAATGCAGAAGGAGTGGAGCTCTGATTATGCCCCCTCTATGGTCAAATCAATAAAAAGTGGTTCACTAAAGATATATTTGCAGTTTGAATCATCTCTACCTCGACGGGGCATGTCCTCTTATCTCAGGGGCAAAGAGTCAAATGCACAGTTTTCTCTAAACAGACATTAATTTTGCAGCTTTCTGCTTGGGATGATGTCTTTGGTAATACTGGGTGTTGTCTGCTTTTACTGTATCAATAATGTCCCCTTAGAAAATTTTAAAATGTCAGCAGGCTGTTATATTGAGAAAGAGTAGCATTCTCTCCCTAGCATTACTAAAGGATACGTAGAGTATTTTTCGCAGAGGTATTATAAGTGTCAGTCAGCAAATCTGCAAATTCAGATCTGATACTCCTGATCATACAACATGCATCTTTCTCAGAATAGTGCAGCAGGCAGTGTTGTTAGCCTTGGAGGTACAAGGTGCTTGTTGTGGGTTCTTATTTCACTGTTTCCTTTCCTCATAAGAGGGAAGACGTCTGAAAGTAAATTAAATGTCTGTTTTTCTCTGGTGAGGTATGAGAGACTAGCTCATGGGACTCTGTCCAGCCATGGCTTAGTATTTCTGGAAAACAAAAAGGTCGTAATGTGGAGAGATCAAATATGTTGAGAAGACAGAATAGCTGTGGTTCAAAAGCAGCCTTGAGAAGATGTGAGGAGCTCATGCCATGTAAGTGTGTGTCTAAGGATCCTTAGGTGTTCTAATGCATGAGATATGACTGAACCAGGTAATCTCATTGTCTGCTTCTTCTCATTGATTCCTCCTACTCACTTTTTTTCTAGCACCTCTGACTCTCACCACCTATTCTGTGGTTAAAGGTAAACCAGCAGCCTTGCTTTGTAGTGCTACATGTATGAAAGCTAAAGAGAGTGTGAAAGATAAGTGTTCTAATTCTCAATTTCACACCGAGAAGTAAATGAACACTAGGAAAAAAGAGGAGGAGGACTGCAAAAGAGGACAAAGAAATGACAGAGAACTCATATGTTAAAATTTCCTAGCTGTCTTGTAAGTATCATCTAATGCACAATTTCTGTTGGCAAACAGATATAGAAGAGGAAATAAATGCAGGAGTTTAAGATGTAAAAGGTGCATATATTTAATGACTATGTAAATGCTATTGCACTAAGAATCTGATTAATTATCCCCAATTATAAAAATAGATTTCTGATTTATTACTTAATAAGTGTATAAATAATATTTTTCTTTTGAGAAAATATTGACATGATAACCCTCTACAAACTTAAGTTGTAAAATTGATACATATTACAGAAGCATGATTTTCACTAAACTCTTAATTTATTTCATCTTTTAATGACATAGTAGTTAATTAAGTAGTCTTGAAAATGCCTTCTTAAGTCTACACATAAAAAGGAGTATTGTATACATTTATAAAGATAAATAGTAGTAGATGATGCCTTCCATTGAGTTCTAAACAAACACAAGTCCTCTTTAAAATATGTCTTTGTTTCATAGATATTTCTAAATTGGATGACATCCAATTAAAGAGAGCTGAATTACAAAGAAACAAACAATAAAACTATAAAAGAGCAGTCTAATTGGGTTATAAATTTGCTTATAGGCTGGTTGGTCTTTCCTCGCCCCAGACCCAACCATAAATTGGATGGTGTTTTTTAAAAAATCCAGACACTTATTTTCATAGTGATGTGTATATAAAAAGAATCAACAAAGCTAAAACATGCAGTTCAATTTCATCTGTTTCTTCCTACAGATGTTAATAAATACATTATCTTAATGGCTCATCTAATCAAAATAACTTGGATTTCTGATTTTGCCTGATGAAAATCTATTCATATCTTTTGTGAGACGATTATACTGAGGATGTCAGGGCAACAACATCTTTAATTTGAATTGTGTATATGTGGCTTAAGAACATAAAGCAAAATTGCAGTGCAATATAGTGAAAGCTGTAAAATATAACAATCTTATTAAAGTAGTCTCCTATCTTCAAGTAAACAGCCCCAAAGTGATACAAGAGTGCTTCTTTACCTTCAATAGAAAATGTACCTCCACTTTTGCATTTACAATAGGAAGGTTTGGGGAGCTGTTTGTTCTCCCTCTGCCTTTCTTTTGGTGCATGTACTCAAAAAGTCTGAAGTTTTGATTCAGGAAATATTTTCTGCTATCTGGATTTCTGTGAGAATGTCATAAATTGAGGATTTTCTGTAGAATCAAGAAAGTCGTGGCTGGTGGCTTTCACCAATACATCTGAATAGTGTTGTATAAAGGGTTGTTTCTCCCAAAGTGATGCACAGAGGAGAGGAGGTTACCAGGGAGGCCAGAGGCTGAAACAAATCTGCATTGAGGATCCTAGCTCTTTTTACTGCTGTTTCCTCACTCAAAAACTCAGAAACAGGTAAGACCCTGCCCTTGGATTTTTACTTTCTCTCCACCTGCATTGACCAGCCATAGTAATATAATAGGCTTTACAAATGGCTCTTTTGCCACCTGGAGTGGCAAATGTTTTATGCCGTAGGCATGGTGAGGCAGCTCTCTGAGAATAGGAAGAAAAGAGGTTGGAGCAGAAACATTAGCTTCCACTAGACAAGTGCATATTAATGGAGAAACAGACCAGATGCCATACAGTGACTTCTTTCAGTCTGAAACAGCAGCAGTCAGAAGCAGAAACAGAAGTGAAATCCAGATTTTCTGTCACTATCCAGATTTTTTGGCTTGTAGAATACCTCCAGGACATAATTCTCAATGGGTAATTTCAGCTAGATTTAGACTGAGCAGTTAGCAAACATAACAACCTTTCCTGGTCCCTTAATTCCCTGGTCAACCCTAACCTGCTGCGCTAAGCTGCAGCTCTCCCGTGGGAATGGAGGCAGGGGATGAAGGACAGCCCTGGTCAGGCCTCCTGCCTAAGAGAGCTGCTGGAAGGCATGGCTCAGAGCAGGCACTTGGAAGCATGCCATAGCCCTGGAGTGGCTTGTGTCTTAATTCATAATTAGCCTTTGCAGGAGGAGACACCCACCTGCAGGGCAGGGTGCTCCTGCTGGATGCTGTGTTGGCACATGCTCCTTGTGAGTGCAGAGAGGAGCTGGAGTGGGGCAGGGAGCAGAAACCAGAGTTTCTGTCTGGTTCCTCACTGTTTACAGCTTCTTATTTCTTGTTTCTAAGGGTGCCTAGGCTATGCATGGAATACTTCAGCAGATGACATTCTTCTCTCCCTAAAACAGCATGTCAAATTGGTTTTTTGGATGCCTTTAATATAGGCTTCCAGCACCATTTCAAATGGCCTGGCATATCTCTCCTGACCTATAAATGTTTTTCCTATAGGGTACTGGTCTCTTGTAGGTTCTGTTTGATGACTGAAAGCCATTGGTCAATGTCTTGAAGGCTTTAGGGTGTTTTCAGTGTCACTCAACATTTGTATTTAGATACCAAAATTGTTCTTTTTTCTGTATTGCTAAGGGACCATTTTCTTATTTAAATATCACCTTCCTGTACCAGCAATTTTTCAATAAAGCCAAACAATTCAGTTCAAATGTGAACCCACTGCTGTGAAGCTTCTTATAAGAACATAGAGCCAGGGCTCTTAAGCAAGCACCCTTCCACAAGGTACCACCCTTAGAACTAAATGGTTTTGTGGGGGATTCTTTAAGTCTGTCCTGACTGAGCTCAGAGACAGTTTCTGTTTTTACAGCAGTGGTTAGGAAGTTTGGAGAATAATCAAATTCTCTTTTTGTAAGACAACATATCAAAAGTCAGCCAGTTCCCCTTTATATTGATTTCTTATTTTTGTAGATGTGAATACTAAAAAAATCATGACCAAATTTGGTACATTTTACATGTGGGTTGACTTATGTAGGTTATTTGCTCTTTCTTAATTGTGCTCTGTGCTTGATTACCTAATTTACATGTCAATAAATTTATTGGCAGCAGAAGCCTCTCCAACAGCTACAGCAGACAAGTGTTGTCTGGCTCACAGTGGATTCTAAATAATGTATACACCTGAATGTGCATAAGTAGCCTTGTTACATGTAAATCAGAATTGTGACAGGAGAAATGATCATTCTCCAAATGTTTGTGCAAACAAAAAAGGAGTCTCCAATTTGAAAATGAAAGATGCAGCACTTCAGCTGTGCCTGCCTGACATTGGCCACTTGGTGTGTTTTCTTCTCATTCTATATAGCTGCTGCTTTACATTGATTTGAGCTGCCTATATATTTTTGGCTCTGTTTTTCTTTTTATTTTTTCCTCTTTCCCTGGCTATCTTGAATTACTTTAATTGACTTTTTGGGTTATGCTTCTGACTGGCTGTTTTTTCCCCAGCTATCTTATTTCAGTTTTGAAAGTATCCTTGTAATATTTAATGGGTATTAAAGAAGTGTTATATCTAAGAGCTAATACAGTGCTCTCTGAGCCACTAAAGTGCTGTTTTTGCATTTAACCACTCATTTTGCCTTACATGGTATCCCAGTATAAATTTTGTAATTTATTATTATTTAATTTTTAAATATTTCAGTTAACTTGCTCTTGATCTGTACTGGTGCAGTTGAGAAAAGAATGTGCAATTGTGATATGTCAGGGTATAAGTTCTCCAAACAAATATCTGGTCTGGTGGGAAAGAAAGTGGGATTTTTTTGATGGAGTTTGAATTGGTTTGCTTATTTCCTAGCTGAGGTTCGGTAGGATTTCTGCATCAAGAACTACACTGCGTTCTCTGAAAATTCCTATAGAAACATTCCAGGTAGATTTCTGACCCTCTGGAGTAGATGGCATTAGCATTAGCCAGAAATTCACTATGTGAGCAGCCACCACACAACACAAGAGAATACACATGCATGCAAATGTTTATTATTGTTAGTACTCCTTTCACACCAGATTGTTAACACTAACTAGCTGATGGTTCCAAGAAATTTTCGAGGCTTTGCTGCTGCCCATTTTCTTTGGTTTTCTGATCATGGCTGGAAGAAAAGCTTAGACAAGATTAAGACTTCCCAGGGAGCATCAGCTCCCTCAAGCAAGTGTGTGCAGAGGCAGACACAGAGGAAAAACATGATCCTCAAGCATGATGCTGATACCTCACAGAGGCAACTTGTGCTTGTCTGGGAAAGCAGCTCGTGTCCTCATGTCCAGTATATGGAAAGACAAGTCAGCTTAAGTCCCTTGTGGCCTGATTACCTTGAAACTGAAAAGCAGTGTATCAATAATCTCAGCTAGAAGGTCACAAACACTGAGCTTTGGTGTAACTTAGTGCCCATAGGTGGTCAGAGGAATCTGAGTATTTATTCCCTAAGACAACTGTGTGAAAGCCAACTCTGTTTTCCTGCAAACTGTAGCAGTAAAGTAGTTTTCACATAGTCCAGACGGCTGTCAGGCAGGAAATTGCAGCTGCCTCAGCAAGCCATTTGGCTGTAATACCTCAGTTTTAGTGTACTTTTTAATCTGGATGCAGCAGTGGGGGTGAAATCACTGCCTGAGCCAGCTCTTTGTGCTTCAGCCCAGTTAAAACCTACCATATAAACATACCCAGAAAATTGAAGTCTAAATGCATAGATTTGCTTGACAGATCTGTGTTTCAAAAAATGAGAAAAGTAGTAATCCTAAACAGATACTCTCAAAATTAATTGCCTTTTTTTTTCCAAAATGATATGACTTCAATAAGCTCACCACAGTAAAAAGTTTCTGCTGAAATTTGAAACATCAGTGTTGCAATATTTGTTGTTAATTTGGCATACTCTTTTTTTATTTCTTGTCCTCCAGCTTTAATTGATAGAAAAGTTTGTCAGAAATAATGTTTCGTGTGCTATACCTTTGCACTGCAATTTTTTTTGCTCTGTCTTGAAGTATTAAAAATGCATTGCATCTAAAATCAATACCAACTTCTGAATGGGTACCAAATCCTAGAAAAAGGTTTCAAATTATCTGTGCACTCTCCTCTCTCTGGGAAAAATAAAGGTGACAATTTCATTCTTTTTCTTTGCAATTGCATTAGGATAATGAGTGCTAGCATTGCAGTGTGTAAAAATGTGTTAGTTTTGACTAGAGAAACAGTATGGAAAAACAAATTAAGCAGCAAAGGGAATAATTGCTGAAGTCAGGCACTGGAACTTCCTGCTATTCAAATACATTTGATTTTTCTTTTTCTAATTAATTGTAACAAACTAACAACATCTTTATTTAAATACATAATTAAAAAAAAAGATTAATTTGTGGCTCTACCTGGTTTATACTCAAATGAGTCCAAGAACAGGATTTGGACTACAGATGACATGTATCTACATCTACCTCTGCTGTCTTCTAGTGTGTGTAAATAATCTGCATGGAAGCTGTTCAATCTGAGCTCCTTCAAACATCACGGCTGAATTGGCAGGCATGCTGACAGAGGTATAATCATTGCTGGAACCATATCCCTTCCCTCTGCTTTCTGCACCCACTTTATACTGAGATGAGACCAAGGGCTTCACTGCTCCCTTGTGATAAGTGTGCATCATTCAGGACACTCAGGGGGTGATGGATCTCAGCTTTATTTTGGTTGGGGATTTACATTTAACAAAGTGTACCCTTAAATAACTTCTAGAATGAAAAAGAGTTTTAGCACTTTTTTTCTGTGTTTTTTTTTAATCTGTTCTAAACAAAATCCTATTCAGAGTGCTTCCAGAGTTGTTGTTTGACCTGAGTTCAGCTGTGTGAGAAGTCATTAGATCGCTGCTGAAAACCTTTGCCACTCAACAACTTCTCGATAGACAAGTGCCCATGGTGCTCAGTCATGGAGAAGTACCAAGAGCAAATGAGCAGAGGAGCAGCAGAAAGAAAGGAAATAAACGAGCTTTGACTACAGAAAGTATTTAGCTGAGCTGTATTTTTGTGAATAACAAGCTTTTGTATTGATTAAAAATCAATATTTCCAGGAGAATTATTATTTCTGTATAATTTAGGCATTTTAACTTATTTTACAGAAAATAACTGAAATGTTTTAATAGGATCATAGAGCAGCTTGTGTTGGGAGGGACCTTAAAGATTGTCTAGTTGCAATCCCTGCCATGGGCACGGACATTTTCCACTAGACCAGGTTGCTCAGGGCCCCCTCCAGTCTGTCCTCAAACATTTTGAGGGATTTGGCATCCACAGTTTGTCTGGGCAACCTGTTCCAGTGTCTCATCACCCTTACAGCAAAGAATTTCTTCCTAATATCTAATCTAAATCTACCCTCCTTCAGTTTGGAGCTGTTATGCCTTGTCCTATCAGTACAAGTCCAGGCAAAAAGTTCTTCTCCAGTTCTCTTGCAGGCCCCTTCTAGGTATTGGAAAGTGATCTAAGGTCTCCCTGGAGCCTTCTCTTCTCCAGGCTGCACAACCCCAGCTGTCTTAGCCCGTCGGCATAGGACAGATGCTCCAGCCCTCTGGACTCACTCCAGCAGATTCACATTTTGTGCTGGGGGCCCCAGAGCTGAGTGCAGCACGCCAGGCAGGGTCTCACCAGAGCTGAGCAGAGGAGCAGAATCCCCTCCCTTGCCCTGCTCACCTCTCTGCTTGTGATGCAGCTGAGGACGCAGTTGGCTTTCTCAGCTGTGAGTGCACATTTTTGGCTCATGTTGAGATACTTGTCCATCCACATCCCCAAGTCCTTCTCCCCTAGGTTTGTCTCAATCAATTCTCTGCCCAGCCCGTATTTGTGCTTGGGATTGCCCAGACCCAGCTGCAGGACCTTGCTCTTGGCCTCATTTAACTTCATAACATTCACACAGCCTCACCTCTTGAGCCTGTCAAGGTGCCTCTGGATGGCATCCTTTCCTTCCAGCATGTCAGCTGCACCACCCAGATAAACTTGTTGATGATACAGTCAGTCCTACTGTCCATGTCATAAAAAAAAGAGGATAAACAGTGACAGTCCCAATACCAATCCCTGAAGAATGCCACTTGTTACTGCTCTCCATTTGGACATCGAGCTAAATTGTTGCCATCAAGTTCAACTCTTTGAGTGTGACCATCCAGCCAATTCCTTGTCCACTGAGTGGCCTGTCCATCAAATCCATGTATCTCCAGCTTAGAGAGAAGGATGTTATTTGGGATAGTTTCAGATGCTTTCACAGAATCACAGTATTACAGAATAAGCTGAGTTGCAAGGGACCTACATGGATCATCAAGTACAACATCCCCAAGAATCACATCATGTGCCTGAGATCATGGTCCAAATGCTTCTTGAACTCTGTCAGGCTTGGTGCTGTGACTCCCTGAGGAGTCGGGTTTTGTGCCCAACACTCTCTGTGTACAAAACCTTTCCCTAATATCCAACCTAAACCTCCCCTGACACACCTTCAGGCCTTGGGTCCTCTAGTTGGTCAACACAGAGAAGAGATCAGTGCCTGTCCCTCCTCTTCCCCTCATGAGGAAGCTGTAACTGTGATGAGGTCTCCCCTCAGTCTCCCCTCCTCCAGGCTGAACAGACCAAGTGACCTCAGCTGTTCCTCATACGGCTTCCCCTCCAGACCCTTCACCATCTTTGTTGCCTTCCTTTGGACACTCTCCAATAGTTTAATCTCTTTCTTATATTGTGGCACCCAAAACTGCTCCCAACACTCGAGGTGAGGCAGCCCCAGTGCAGAGCAGAGCAGGACAATCCCCTCCCTTGCCTGGCTGGCGATGCTGTGCCTGATGCCCCCAGGGCACACTTGGCTCTCCTGGCTGCCAGGGCACTGTCACAGTGCTATGAGATTGCAGCATGCTGTGACCTTCCCAAAAAGCGTCTCCAAGGGAGCCTCTCAGTGCAGGCAGCACACTGCATACACATGTACACACCAGATAGCTGGCTAAAACTGTCCGACCATGAATGAGCAGGAAGAGTCTCTGCATGGGGTTCTACAGGAGAGGTTTAATGCATCCACGCTCGTGCAAAGTTCCGAGAAGTCCTGGGGGAGAACAATGGGGGGTCCAGGGTAAGGGAACAAATCAGGAAGCTCCCAGGGCGTATCAGGTAACCAGGGTTGTAGCAGCCAACGGAGCCAACCAGGGGAGCAGAGCTGAGGTGCATTGACATAACAGAAACAGAGCATTCTGGGGGAGGCTTTTCAGCCACCATAAGCTGGAAAGGAACCTAGGACTTATCCCACCATAAGACTCCTTTTGTTCCTTGTCCAGCAGGCTCACCGACCTCCACAGGGCACTGTTGACTCATGGGCAACTTTCCATTGACCAGGACCCCCAGGGTTTTTCATGGTGCTACTTTCCAGTCTCTCATTTCCCAGTCTCTCTGTACATCCAGGTTTGCCCCATGCCAGGTGCAGGTCTCTCTGCAGGGCCTTTCTGCCTTCGCACAAGTCCAGATAGATGGGTCAACAGAAAAGCAATGTTATTTTCTATCACACACTCATAAAGTGCCTCAGGTTCAAACACAGTAGTAATGAATAACTAGTAGACTTTTTCTTATGTAAGAAAATCTTTCCAGGTATCAGTCAGAATAGCTGAGCTGCTTTGCAGGAGCGGGAAAATGAAGAGGAGGCTAAACACACATGCTCTGCTATGGTTATTACCTTTCTGAGAGAAATGCAATAGAAAAGATCTTGACACAAATAAGTCCAGCACATTTTTCCTGAACTACAGTAAATACAGTGTCAGAGCCCACGTAATGGTTCTGCCCTCAGGGCATAGGAGTTTTCATATGTCTATCTTTTTCCAGTCTGTAAATAATGGAGAATAAGATCAGCTATGTTAGCTCTGTGCCTCCTACATCACATTATAATGGTTCCTCCAGTAAAGAAATGTCTTAAAGATGGTGAGGCTCTAGAACTGGGGAATAGGAAAGAGGTAGATTTTTCTAATGTTTGACAACTCTCCTAAACAAATGCATGTTGAGCTTGGACAGAGGCTAAGAGCATCCAGGAAACTGGCAAAATGCTAGTGCTCTAAATGAGGGTTTTTCATTTTTTGTTGTGCCATTTTAACTAACAACAGAAGAAGTGAGACACTGCCAGTGCAGCAGAAGTCAGGAAAGGTAAGGAAAAGTCAAACGAGAAAAAAGGGAACATGCAATGGAAGCTTGCATCTGCTCCTTAGTGCATTAACTGTCATCAAACTCCTCATCACCCTGAATGAGGCTGTGTCTCCTGATGTTTACAGTGAGCCAAGAACCATTTTGAGGAATGGAGAGCAGCATGATCAGTTCAATACGGCATGGATACAAAGAAGATCCATAGTCTGATGCTCTTTCATTTATAAAGGCAGGTACAACATCTTTGTTCCCTGAATTGTGTGTATTTACTATGGGCACAAAAATCTTCTACTGAGTTCTAGCGTGGAACAGAAAGGCAAAGAGAACATGTCTTACTCATTTTGTCTCATTCATCATCTGCCTTTGCACACAATTTTGGCAACTGCAGAATATGGATCACCCTCCAAATATGGTGTTTAGATAAGAAAAGCTTTCATAGTTAAGGATTTATTTGAAAATCAACCTATCAAAATCATGTAAATTTTTGTGTTACCTTCAGGTCAGTATCTGTCACTGAGAGGTTAAAGGAAAAGTAAGAGGAAAGCTAAAATATCTAGAGGAGGTCTTGGGGAACTCAAAATGGTAATGGGAAACTCTAAAAGTACAAAGAAAAGTATGGTCTTTCCCTCCTTCAGACACGTCTTGCCCTTCCTACACCTTCTTCAAACTCTCTTTGTTTCCATCAGTGGAGCGCCTATCAGCACTGTCCTTTGGGAGAGGCAGCTCATATGGTCTGACTTTCTCCGTTACAGCTGTGAAGTGTATCGACCTGTGGTTTCCTTACATACTTATCAACTTGCAGTCTAATGGGAAATTTCCATGAAAGATTTGAAGCACGATAAATTGGGTATTTTTTTTCTTCCCATTGAAATTGAGTAAGAAAATGAAGGGTAACATGAATGCAGGTAATGCTGTAGGGTCCTTGAAATGTATTCTGTGGTGACATTGCCATGAATATGAAGTCTTGTACCTTTGTTTGACTGATCAGATAGCTTTAAAATCAAGTATGTGTAATATATATATATTTGTAAATATTACTAGAATAAAAATTTCTAGACAAGAGATTTTTTCTTAAAAGTTGCAAAACTAATAATGATTTTGGCCTTCTTCAGATTATGCTACTTTGATTATTACTGTGTAATTATTTTTAGTTGGAAATTAATTTACACTGTTAATCATGATTTACCCCCAGTTACACCTGCAACTACCAGTGTACATAGAAACTAAGCTATATTTTTTAAGACAATTTATCATTTAATTTGCAACTCTGGAAAAGCAGTTGCAATGTTTTGTTCATGAGCTTTTCTGAGAGAGAAAATGTTCTGTTTGCTCAGCTAAAACTAGAGGTTTTAAAGCTAGGTGTTTTCTGAGCATTAGTTTATCATTTTCAAATTGACCATATAGTTGAGTCCAGACCTGAACTTTTGCTTGTTAAATATTTAATGTCTTAGATCCTCTACTCACAAGTACTATCTTTAGGCATATGAATCAGTATTTTAGTCACCTGCATCCTTTGGGGAGGAAAACAACAGCCTGGACTTTTATGTGGAGGTATCAGCAAAAGCCATGTACAACATTCAAAATGTCTCCAGTCTTGGCCATGGTTTGGCTCTCTTTCTGTGTAATCAGTTTATCTCTGGGAGCCAGAACTCACAACATGGTAAAGTAAAGCATTTTCAAAGCATTGTAATGTTCTGAGTGTCAGCAACCTTGCTTGATTTAGACAACTGTTCACATTCTGAAGTTCAATATCTCAAAAATTCATTAGCTGTTAATTAACTCAAGCACTCTACTTTTGATAACCTACGGTGCTTGATATAATAAAACAAAGAAAATGGTGTTAATCATTGAAATGTCTTATAAATTGATACTGTTGCATATTAAACACAGCAACTACATTTGGCTCAGGAGAGCTGCTTCATAAATGTCTGCTATAGCCTTTGGTTACCGAAATCCTAGATTGCCTATGTATTTGTATGGACTATTGATTTCAGAGTTGTAGAAAGCTTCCATATACTCACCATTTGTGCATATATTTTTCTCACAGCCTCAAAAAAGCACTGGCTGAAACAGGAGATTTCAGTCATACATAGTATTTAATAAAACATCATGTAAGCTAGAAAGTTCTGGCAAATAACCAGTAGATCTTCTGTTTCACTCTTAGGTTCAGCAGAGGGTTCTCTTAACTGAGAGGGGTGAACTGGGCTTGCCTGGATGAGTGTCTCCCTTTCTGGCACTGCTACTGATGCCAGTACACTGAGTTTTGTGGAGAGGTTTTGGTGGGCTTTGTTGAACTGGGTCTTGATGGACAAGATGGTCTGCACATCAACTATTCCACTTTGATAGAAATATTCATACTTACAAGAGACATACCTTAGACAAACATTGTTTGCTCAAAATGATTTATCCATTGTTGTTTTCTGTGCATGCAGACTATAAGTACTGCCAAAGTTCATGAAAAAACTCTCTTATTTTGGCTGAGCACACTTTTAATCAAAGACCCTTAGTGTTTTTATCTTTTGGGGGAAAAAAAGCAAAACAAACCCAAAACAAACAAAACCAAAAGCCAAATTGACTTTCAAGAATGCTTTTAAAAGTATTTCCATCCAAAATCCTTTTTTACAGTTAAGTCCTCCTTAGATGTCAAAACATTCCAAGCTCAGATGTAATTACTTCTGTCTCTGCAAAAGCCTCACACACTTCAATTTCTCTGTTTGGATGCTCTCCAGTGTTGTCTCAAAAGAAATATGGGTTTTCCATGTGTTTATTAATATTCTAACACTCTACTGTGAAATTTTAATAAATAAAAAAAAAGAATGGCAGTCTGGCTGTTGCTCGCATTTGCCATATGCAGAATGCCATACAGTCCCAGCTCATACTGCTATTTAAGGTAGCTCCTACCTTGAGGGAAGTTCTGCTCCAGGGCAAACTGAAAACATTGCTGTTAATCCGTGCTGAGACCTCTGTTTACTGATTTTCCAATTCTAATAAGGAAGCAAGCTCTATTAAGTGGAAAAAACCAGACAATTATGCTATGGAAGATTTTATACTGAATATTTTAGAAGGGGCTTAGGGAGTTGGGTGCCTAAGCTCCCCTACCTGTCTCAGAATTTTGCACGCACCACTAAGTGTGAAGCAGAGAGCGCCCTATCTGCCTGACACAACTTTAGTTTCCCTATTGAAATATGGAAATGTAGGATCTATTTCTAAGGATGCAGTAGCTATTTCCCTTTAAATACACCAGAGTAGAGGACTGATGTGTAACAACTCTGAAAAAAGAAGAAGTAGTTATGTTGCTTGCTTCTGTAGTTGTTAAGGCTGGATGGCATCAATTTTGAAAGTAGCTGCATTTATCTGCAAATAAGTAAAATCTTAGGTTTGAGCAGGACTGTAGGAGACTGCAGAAGCCTTTGCAGTGTTCAATACTATGGCCTTAAGTTTGGGCCTGTTAGGGTTTTTTTTTTTTTAAGAATAGGAACATTTTTATCAATTATAAACCTCTTATCAGATAATTTATTTTGCAATGAAGTCCACGGGCAGCTACAATTTTTGTCCTTATGAAGTTTTCATGAGAACACGCAAGTAATGTATTTACAGATTATATGTTTCATCAAAAAAATTCTGTGGAAACATGTAGTATTTTTCTTTGCAATTTTTCAACACAACATGACTATTAACCAGGAAAATGCTATTAAAGGTCTCAGTTTTCCTGACATTTTTCACTTTGGTCAAACAAACAAAGTCCTAAGCAAAAAAGAAAGCAAACCTTTGTGTTTCTCATATTTCCTTTAAAATTCAACTAACCAAATGAAAACCCCCAAAAATTTACAATACCTGTAACCTTTGCTTTCTTCTCATTAAAAAGAAAAAAAACAGATACAGGGAAAAAAACCAAAACAGTGCAGAAATAGAAATGAGAGATTTCTTTTCAGTTTGGAGAAAATGGAAGTAAAAGCTGCAAGTGAATTTTGAAACATTGGAAGTAGTAATTCTCCACTTAATCAATTAATATTTAGTATTGGGACTTTCCTGAAAAAAATCATATGAAATCTTTCCATTCACCAGTATTTGAAACATTTATAGTTTTGAGTAACTGTAGTGCAAAAGAGAAAATCTAACTGTAGAAGGCAAAATGCAATGTACATATAACCTGTTGCAAAATACGTTAGTTAGAAGCTGCATTTCTTTTGTGGTGAAATACAGCTTAAAATTGATAAGTAATTATGGGGTTTTTAGGTTTACTTCCATCTTTCATTCACATATTTATTTTCATTATATTAAGCTTAAATTGCAACTCGCATAGTGTTTGAAGTTAAATAAGATGTTCTGGATTTGTCAACAAATGACTTTGTTGTCTTTCAGGGGATCTGCATTAGGTTAGTTCCTTGATAATGACAATAAATTTCAGATGTAGAACTAGTTTTATTTCAGGCAGTCTATGTTAGCACATATACCTGTCTGTCGCCAACAGGCGTTCTCAAAGACAAGTGCTTCAAATCCTGGTATCTCCATATTATATCTTAACTTTTGCTCAGAAATATTCAAGAATTTTACTAGACTGCTTGCAATTCCATTCAAATCACGATTCCACGACACCTGGAGTCAAAGTAATTATTTGCCACTAATAACTGCTGAGATCTATTAGTTTCCAATGTGTAGATACAATACCAGCAGGAATATTTAAATCAGCGGCCCTACCTTCTTCATGCAGGAGTCTATTTTCAAGAGTCAACCTGGTACACTGAGTCAGCGTGCAGGAAATGTAATATTTCTGTTATACACGTTTGATGAAAAACTATATTTTCTATTCCCTTCTTCCTCTAGGATAGGATTCATCTTGTTGAGGCAGAAGTTCACTGCTATTTGACTTTAAGTATGATACATATGAATACATTCCTAAAGGTATAGCTACATATTGAAGCCTAGAGAGGCAAGTTTCATTTTTCATTTGGACTTTGTTTCGGTTTTTTCCTCTCCTTTTTTTTTCTTGACAGCAATGCAACCAAAGCAAGGACTTGTATAGACTCTTTTCATGGCCAGAATATATTTGTGTAATTCAAGCTGCTACAAAACTTTAGTAAAGCTTTTCGGGGAGTTTGTAGAAATTTGACATATGCCTCTTAGGGTGAAAGCAGGAGTAGCGCTTTATTCAGGCCTTTACACGTTCTTCCATCCCTTGTACTTCCTTTGGCTTCATTCTGGGGGCCTGTGGCGGAGCTATAGGATAGCACTGGGAAATCAATGCTGCGGTGAATAGTTTTAGTGGGAACTACTGCAGAATTTATTTGGGTTGATAAAAACAGGCATATACACCTCAGGCACTGTTTCCCAGCTATGTAGAACTGAGAGATTTTCTAACCTTTCTGGAAAACAGAAGCAAAAAGCCTGAGGACAACCTAACACAATACAAAGAACAGTAAATTTAAATAATTTTTTCTTAGTTATTTTCTTGTTTTGTTTTGTATTTTGTAGCTGCTTTGCAGACTGCCTTTTGGTGTCCAGTGAATAATGAATGACTTATAGGCTAAAGATTGTAGGTTGTATAAGGTTGATATAGGTTGTACTTTTTGTACAACTTGATAAAGGTTGTACTTTTATAACTTATATACTACCAACCAAAAATATCAATCAGTTCTTGATAATGTTTTAACTGTGCCCTTGTGAAGGAAAAGGTAAGAGCCAGGTAGCTGGTTTTGGGTCTAAAGAATCACGGAAGTAATTAGTCTAGGCTGTAAATATCTACTTGGTATCTGTGGTCAACTTCTCTTTGAACAAGTCCAACTTCATGTAACTGAGAGGCAAAGACCCAAGACAGGAAAAATGAACTGTTTTTCTTTTCTTTTTTTTCTTTTTTAATTAAAAAATAGCAACTCAATAAAAATGGACAAAATGCCTAACCAAAAGTAAACTCAAAGGAATCTCTAAGGAAAATCTGAAAAGGTTAATTAAATCTAGTCCTATAGTGCTGAGCTAGATTCTGTGTTCTTTAACTGTACTTGACTCTACTGGTGTATGGGGAGAATTTGTCAGGTGCCTGAAAGGGTGAATGTTCTCTTTCTGCATTATCATTATATAAGGTGGAAGGTGTTCCTGCCCATGGAAGGGTGGTGGAACCAGCTGACCTTTAAGGTCCCTTCCAACCTAAGCTGTTCTGTGATTCTGTGTTTCTGTGAAGGCTGAAAGAGTGGAAGAGTGGATAGGCCACCTTTGACATCTGCTTTGCTGCCAAGGCCAGTAAAATAGCTCTGAATGAAAACATTTGTCTATGAGCTTGAGTGTAGCCAAATCCAATCAGACGAGAACTAGGGAGAAAATATATCTGTTATATTTGTGACCTTTTATATACATTCAAGCAGAAAATTCAGAAAAATTCTGTTTATTCATTCTGTATGCAAAAAGAGGGCAAAAACTGAGAAAAATTATTGGTAAAGAGAAAAGAGGTAAAACAGTGAATCAGACATCTGATCAAGAAACATATCAGAAAGCAAGACTACGGGTTTAGATACTAAGAAGAGGTTTCCTAATGGATACTAACCTCTGCAATATCATGGAAGCCTGGAAACATGTTTATTTTCAGTTAAACAGATGCAGAAGGAATTATGCAAATCCATCTTTTTTGGAATATGCATGATCAATTATGCAGTCAAAGTAGTTTTTATAGAATATCTGAAGAGTTTTAAAGCTAAAAATTTTCATGCGTTGTCTTAATTCTTAATTACATTTTGTGTATAAAATTTTCTTCACATACCGTATCAGATGCTATAAGATATTTTGGTTCCTGCTCTCTTCCCTGCAACCTACCTGCTTCTCTGGCTGCTGCTCTTGCCTTCTGCTTCAAACTGCCTTTGCCAACAAACCTCCCATCATTCTCCCTGCACCACTGCAAAACTGGCAGTCACAGCCACAACTGCCTTCAATTAACCACCTTCCTCGGAAATCCTCGGGCTTTGTTAGCCCCTTTTTAGCCCTTTGCCTCGTTGTGAATTTTTCCTTTAAAAAGTAGTTTCTTTTAATAATGTCATAGAAGTTCCACAATATATATATATATAGGGAAATTATTATTTTTAAAGAGACCTAAACTCCAACACAAATAGAGAAGTCTGGTCAGTATTTGTGACAAGATAATCTGTATATATGAATCTACATTTATATATAATCTATATAAATGAAAAAAGCTCCCATACAGAATATATAAAGAAATAAACTCAGCTTTCATGCTTTCAAATATTTCACAGGTATTACTTAAGAGTTAGAAAATTTAAAAAAAAACAAGTTACGATAAAATGTTTTTTTTTCATAACTGATAATAATAGTATCGATTATATATCCCATACAGCTCTCAAAATTGCATCTTTGTGTTTTCCAAAAAGCAGAATGATTATAGCTTCGTCTGTGATGGAGGCTATTGTGAAACTTAACCAGTTATGTGTACTTTCTCCTGTGCTTAATTTGCAATTTTTAGCCTCTGCTATTTGAAATTCTCACTGGATTTCTGATTGAGCAGTCTCATCCTAAACATCCATGGGTTTTCAGGTGTTTTGATCTTTTGGAACAATACCAAGGTTCTTTCCTGAAAAACGCTGGTAATACCTGATGTCTGCATTTGTTTCATGTTTCTGGTTCCTTTCTTGAGGTTCAAAAATACCTTCAAATTGACTTTTTTTCCTGATTTGTTTCTCTAGTTGGTTGGACACAAGGCAAGAATCCTCTGTAAAGCATCGGTGCAGAAAATGGTTTGGGAAGAGTACAGCAATTTTGTCAGGTAGCACCTTCAATGGGGCACTGAGATTTAGGAACAAGAGTCAGCCTTCTTGATCATGCCTCCATTTTCTTTCATTACTTTTATTTTTTCCTGTGAATCACAGATACATTTCCTCATTTTTCTCTCCCTTCTTCTTACATCCTCAAAGGGAATCTGTGAAGAGAATGAGGTGTTTCCTTTCATCTCTGAAGGCCTCTCAAAATCATGTGAAGGAAAGATTTTTTCCTGTGGATGAATGAATATATTTACTGCGATTAAATATCATTCTCTAGTAGAATCCTGCTTGGTACAGAGTGTTCAGTAAGGGCAAAGGAAGTACAAGAATAAACTGTAAAAAAAGTAACTCTGCTGGATTGCAACTGTAGCCTCTTTCTCACAGTTCTGGGCTGGATGTCTCAGTGGCTGATTCACTACATCCTAAAGCAGGTAATTGCCTTTCCCAAAAGTGATGCACTGTTAGGAGTACTACTGGCTGCTTCTCTGAAAAAGGTTCATAAATGCAAACATCATAAGAGGAATAAGAACAGAAGACCTGCCTTCCTTCTAGCAAAGTTCTGAATCTGTCTCATGAATTTTTACTCACTTGCTTGATATTAAGATTTTCATTGCCCTGTGTGTTCTTCACTTCTTTTTTCCTCACTGCTCACACCATGGTGTGCAACTCCTCCCTTTCTTCTCCCTTACTCAGTCTCAGTGGACAGTTAAATGCTTAGTGCAGCTTTGGGAGAAAAAGTCTTGTCTGGAAGCAAGAATTCTCATAATTTATGACAACTGTCAAAACTCCAGGCACAGTGGTTTCAAAAGTCTTTGCTGATAAAAGCTCCCACTTACAATAAAGTCTGACCTGTGTCAGTGGTACAGTGAATTTCTGAGCTTTGCTTCCATGCCTGAAGGGTACTGCAATTCAGAGGCCTCTGAGAATTTAAAGACATGGTGACTTGTGCCAAGAGACTACGTTTCTGCCATTTTTGGATAAAATTCAGCTTTTTGTAAAATGTCAAACCTCATAAAATGCCAGACAGAAAATATTTTGATGAAGTCAATTGACATGTTAAGAAACTGAATGCTTCTTTAAACAGATTTTTTTCTTTCTCAATAAGACCGTACTTTTTTGAAATGACTTGTGGCTGTCATAAGATATTTGGTAGGGAATGTACTGACATATCTGGTCAAAGGCAGATGTGTTCATCTCGTTTTGGTGGGATGATGGGAAGAGGCTGGTGGCGATGCCTTGTTGCTTTATTCTCTGTAATTCCTTGCTTGCCTGACCCAGAGTTCACTGTAGTGGAACAACTGGACACCAGCAGCCATGGGCATTTGGGACCGCTGGGTGCAGAAGAATTCTTCATAATTCACATGAAGAAGCACTTCCTTGTAATAAATAAAACATAATGGGTAAAAAAAAAAAATGTTTTCTGAAAGGTATTTTTTCTAGCTGTTCTTCCAGTGGGGGTGTGCTGCCAGTTTAATGATGGACTTTGCTCCAAGTCACCTGTCAGTGGGCCCAAATGGACATAAAGGAAATTTACTACACATTTTTGTTAAAACTGAAAGACTGTGTTTCTTGCATTTCATGATTGCTGTTGGCAGCCTCTGTGGTCTCTGGAATTAGGACTAGATACCTTCACACCTTCGGTGTAGTACTATTTACTCTTTTCCTAATTAATCTGTATGCAGTTTGTACTATTTCAGTGTAATGTATTTTTCTGCCAGGGCCTACAGATCTAATCTTAAATGTTTTCTTTTAATATTGACATTGAAAACATGTTATTGTAGTCGTAATTCTTATACAGCTGGCTACAATTTTTCTGCTGCTATTTATGCTCCAATGCATGGCTATATACCACAGTTTTTAAACGTGGTTCTGTAATTTTTGTCTCGATTCCAGAAGCCATCAAAAGTGTAAGATGCATGCAGTGAATTAGATATCAGACCTTAAAACATAAATTTCAAAAGCTGCCTGATCTCTTAGTGTTTGGATGTAAATGTCAAGGCTAAAAAACCCGGAAAAGCAGTATTGTTACCCTCTTAAGAATAACTCAGGACTTGCACTGAGAGCCATGAGATGGCTATGAATTTCCCCACCTTTTATCTATCATGCCTAAAACAAAGGAGGGCAGGAATGTCCTCGATTCATTCTTCCATAGCTAGAGAAGTCACCAGGGATACAGGGGAAAAGTAACGAAATGCCACAGGTGCTCGAGGGGACATAAAGATTGGGTCATGTTTTTCACAATAGTGCCCTTAATTCCAGGTAATGTGGTATTTCATGGTTGGCATTCTCTCAGCCTCTGTTACTGAAACTATTGCAGGTCACATGAGAAAAATTGCATATTTATTTTCAAAGTGAAAATAGAATGGGTGCTTTGCTAGTAAGGGTATTGGGATGCTTTTTCAATAATGAAGGAGACCTTGGTTTCTGTTCTCTGTTTCAGGTAATTTTAAATATTTTTGTAGAAAACATAAAGAAAGCAGCTGGTGAGATGGAGGAATGTATCTCAATCCCCTGACAGTCTGCAGCAATGTGACTGGGCTTCAGTGTTAGAGAAATAACCCATCACGAAAGAGAAAGATTTGAAAGTAGCTCAGAACTGTGGAAATTGCTTTAGCCACTTGGGCATTATTCCAAAGAACAACACACACCAATCAAACTGGTTTGTATATCTTGAGTGATGACACTTGTCTTAGGTGATGTCTTTGATGTTAAAAATACTCTGTGCATACATAAAATATTTTATTAATAAGTAGAGCTGATAGCCATAAGGAAACATAGTTTCCAACAAACAAATTTTGGTTAAGTGCAAAATTCTGTTTCCCAAGCTAAGAAATAGGGATGAAACCATTCCTCCTCTTTTCCTCCTTCCTCCATTTTATTGAGAAAATTTTGAGCTGGACAAACAGCTTTACTGAGACACTAATGGCTGAATGTAGAGAACAGGCACACGAGTCTGCAGGAAAAGATAGGATGAGTTCCAGACACTGAAGCTCTTAAAAGTGTCAGACTCTTGACAAGTGATTTCAGTGCTTGATCCTGCTGCATGTGAAGTGATGCTTTAATTTGCAATTGAATGACAAAGTCCTCAAATCATCCTTATCTCCTGAGTAATTGAAGAAAGACTCTGCAGTGTAAAAACTCATTACGATTCTTCTGTGTCATTTTGCACCTTTTGAAAAGAATTTGTTATCATTACATTGCTCTCTGGCATATTTTTATTAGCACTGAGCTGGAAAATATGAGATGCACACCTAGATTATGTGCTTGTATTTACAGATGAAATGGAAGATTAAAAAGAGAATTCATATTGCATCCGTGCTAATTCTGCAGAGCCTCTCTCCCATTGATCTTTACACTTTATAACAGTTTCTTTCAAGCTCTGATGAGAAAATAAAATATGACCATCCTTTGTGTTATTTGTTGCTGTCCATACCAAAGGAAGAGATTACTTTATAGTCATTTTACAAGTGGGGATTAATCTAATGAAGTAATTAGACTAAGTTAAGATAAAATCTCAGACGAGAATCTTTGAAATGGGAGACAGAATATTTTTTATTGTCTGGTGTGCATCTGCATTTCCTGGAGCTAGAGAATGCTAATTTTTGAGCACTTTCTGCCCTGTTAGAATTTAAAAGCAGACCTGGAAGCCTTTCTAGAGAATGATTTCTTTCTTTTAGGAATTTGAGAAAAGGACACTGGTAACTGAGACTTTAGTTTGTAGAAAGTAGATTGGGAATTAGCTGGCAGCTCTTACAGGATTATCAGCACATGCAGTGGGCTAGATCCATTGATAGGCTATGAGTACTTTATGCCATTTTGGCTAAGCAAAGGAGCATTCATGACTGCTTTATTCCACAAGGATGGGGAAAAAAGTGACAAGACATCAGGGTCTGAAGGGATCTGAGGTCTTTCTTCTGGACGGGAGTTATAATGGTGAAGCTCCATGGCCTGATGTACCTCAAGTCTCAACCTGTGGCTGGATGCATCAAAGGATGAATTAAAGGAGAATGTGTTAGCAGTGGAAGCATAGGAATCCCCTTGTGATTCTCTGTATCATGATCTGGAACAGGTCCCAGGCTGAGCTATGTAGCTTTGGGGCAGAATACAAGCATATATTCGCTCTAAGGTATTTTATTCTCTTATTTTTTATCTCTTTCTATTTTTTATCTCCTTCTAACTGTGATCCTGTCTCTGCACAAAATGTTTGCACTGATCTCAGCCCCTAGACTGCCGAACTCCAAGTATGTTCTGGATGAGTCCTGTTTCCTTTTCTGTCATTCTTTCTTGGAGATAAAGTGGTAGTAGGTCTTTATTTTAATTTATAATGATGAAGTACATACAGAAATTAGTACCCCCATATTTCTGCTGATTTTAACAATTATCTGTGATAAATTTACACCACATTGTGTTGCTTTGTGATTTTAAGGCTGTCATGCAGTGGCTTCTCTGCATTCCTTAGGGAATTTGGTCTACAAGTCATCCTCTGTTCTGGAAGTCCATGTGTAAAAGAAGTTTTGGTTGCTTTAAGAGTGGGGTTTTCTTCTTCACAGGAACTTCTTCCTGGGTGACAGCATTATTTCCATGTCTTTGCTGCATTGGTCTATTTACACTGGAATATAAAAGAATGAATCAAAAGTTAAAAATGTTGCAAGGTAGTTATTGGTTTGGGTCTTAAGAGTTTTACTTTTTAAAATTCATGACTATGAAAAGCCGGGCTGAGAGCATGCAACATCTCCAAAGTATTGCTCAGCACAGAGGGGAAGCATTGAAAGGGAACAGGAACAACTTTGTGATCCTAGTGATGTTTATACCCTTTATATTCCAGGTGTTACGAGGCATGGGAATAAAGTTACTGTCAGTGAGTGAGACCTCTCTTCCCCCAGACTGAGGAAATTCTGCTTGGAAATACCCTGAAGCATGGCCAGTTCAGGATTCTACTAATGGAAATGGATGCCTTTGTAAAGTGCCTTGTATGTACATTAGCTGGGGATTTGGTTTTAGCTTATTTAGTGCTAGAAAAGATTTGGTATTTGTGGATTTGATAATCCAGTTGAGAACTGCACCTTTTGACTTGCTGTTTGAATTTGTGTTAATTTTCTTTTCAAGCTGTATAATCAGTTTTATTGATTGGGGGTGGCAGGTTTAGCTGTACTTTAAATTTGAAAATAATGCAGACTAAATCAAATAAAATTAATTTCTCAATTCTTTTTTGTTTGTCTGGGGGTAAGCAATGTAATATTTACCTCATGAGAGTGATAGGTCTCTGCACAACTGCCACAACATATAGTCTTTTTGGTAAATGGGGATGGTTGGAAAGTGTAGCAAACTTCAGTATGTTGTTGAGCACAGACACATAATCTTTTAGAATTAATAGTCTCTGAAATTTGAATGATGGGGACTCTGGAAAACTTCCATTGTTTAATCCCAGCCGGCAATTCAGCCTCACACAGCCACCTGCTCACTCCTTCCCAATTGGTTGAGGAAGAGAATTAGAATAACAAATAAAAGAAAACTCCTGGGTTGAGGTAAAAACAGTTTAATAGGTAGAGCTAAAGCCATACACAAGCACAAGCAAACACATACACAAGCAAAGCAGAGAAAGGAATTTGTTCACCACTTCCCATAAGCAGGCAGGTGTTCAGCCATCCCCAGGAAAGCAAGGCTCCATCACCTGTAACAGTGGCTTGGGAAGACAAACACTGTCATTCCAAATGTCCCTTCTTCCTTCTTCTTTCCCCAGCTGTACATGCTGAGCATGATGCCACACGGTATGGAATGTTCCTTGGGTCAGCTGGGGTCGGCTGTCCCTGCTGTGTCATCTCCCACTCTCTTGTACCAGCCCAGCCTCCTTGCTGGTGGGGTGGAGTGAGAGAGAGGAAAGGTCTTGACTTTGTGTAAGGAGTCCTTACTGCTCAGCAGTAAGGAAAACATCTTTAAATTATCAACAGCATTTCCAGCACAAATACAAAACCTGCCCCCAACCAGCTACTGGGAAGAAAATGAATTCTAACCAGCCCAAAACCAAATGACCCATGCAATTGCACCCTTAAATTTGGAGAAAGTGCTGCACATATCTTTGTCTCATCAGTACAGAGCAGATATATGCCATCACCTTCAAACGATGGAGTCTTGAGAGGAATTGATTAAAAGTTACCACTGTTATAATGTGTTGTTCCCAAGGTGAGTGGGACAGGAGACAGAGTCTCTCCCCTCTGCCACAGTGATAATGTAAGAAGGATGATAACAATAAGCAGCCCTCAGTTCAGCTCTTCTGGGGCAAGATCACATTCCCTGTGACTATCCTGTGTTGTGCTTTCCACCCCACTTCAGGGAAACATGGGGGAAATGGTCATTCTGACCTGGGTTCATGCATTGCTGACAAAGTTAATAAAGAAGATGAAGTTTATATCTTGTTGTTACTTTGTCTTTGAACAGTCTTTGCCTCTCAGATGCACAGTGATTTGGGTTGAATTTAAAGAAGATGGGCCAAATTAATGAATAAAATTAAAGAATCAGGCCTAATTACAAACCTGTCCTCAGTCTGGGTGCTCTGCTAGAGTGTTCTTGCAAATGATTACCTGGGCAACTGTGTCTCTATGCAAAGCCTCCATGTTACATGTCTTAGATTGAATGATGTGACCATCTCTGCAAATCAGCTATAAGGACTGTTGAGCATAACTGGACATAGATATACCCTGCATGGGTGAAAAAGATATTTATTTCTACTTTTTTGAGCTCTTAATACATCTTTTCATAGTTGTCTGAGACTGTGAGCTGCCTCGCTCCTAATAGTTGATGTGGTACAATAAATAGTAAGGAACCGCTGCTGCCAAAAGATTACAAGATTATTTCTGAAAAGTTGTGGTTTTAAAAAGTCAAAGACCAGTGGAGATATAATGCATGGATACTGATCATTTAATTCATTTTTATGAACTTTGTTTCAGTCAGAGACAGTGACTTGAAAACTGTAAAACTGGTGAAGTAGCTGTGTTTTGCTGTGTTTCCAGATTCGTGTTTGTATATGAGGAGCATTGATTTATACCAAGAATTTCAGCCAGCCTCAGTCATGTTGTAGACTCTTCTTGTCACTCAGTAATGACTTTCTTATCACAGAGAACCAGAAGAGCCCTTGTCAGTATTTTCAGATAACAGTAGCCTCTGGTATGGCAGGTCACCAGCCAGCACTGCCTCTTCTGGGTGGTTCTGCTGTCAGCTTGGTTAGTCTGGATTGTTTCTCATCCAAGCAGGTTGCAGATGCTTAAATCAATCAGGGAGTTCTCATGGGCCCCCGCTCTGGTTATGGGCAGAGATCTTAGGGTCATTGATAGCCTCAATGCACTTAATTTTTTTCTCAGTGTTGCCATTTAAAGATGTCTGACTAAAATTTGGTCCCTGATACAGCTGATAATGGGCAGTGATGTTCCTCTCATGCTCTTTGCCACCAGAGCAGGACTGACAAGTTTCAGATAAGTTCACTTGTGTTGTCAAAATCTAGGTCACTCAGACATGGCAGGTCTGGCCAGTAGAAAGGCTGTGGAGGGAATGTTAAGGAATTCATTTTCAGTATGATTCTCTGTATAGGGCAGTAATGTACACAAAGATACATAATTGAGATATAAATAGACATTATTTTGCTTTGTGTGTGACAATGTATTCGGACGCCCATCTCTATTTAATGCATCAATATTTAATATGCCCAGTTATACTTAAAGGGAATTTTACAGGAGTTGTTAAGCAAATCTGTGCTGTTGCACACCTGCCTGGCTTGGCAATGGAGCTGAGCAAAGCAGGCATCTCCTGCACTGACCGCTGGCCTCCAAATGATTTTCTGTACAGCAGAACATCTACTATCCAATCCACAGGAGAAATCCAGGCTATTTCTTGAGTAGGAGAGGATGATATAAAGAACATAGAGAGGAAAATAGTGCTGTTTTCAAAAGGACCAAGATTTAATCTCAGTGAACTTAACGTCCATGTCTGGGTTTCCCCTCTCAGGAAGACTGCTCGGCCCTCACTCACCATATTATATATTCATTGGATGCTCACTAGCTTGACCTTAAATCCAGACTCTAACAACATGGTTTTGTTGAACTACTTGAGTATTTGGCCAGCTTGTCCAACATGCATCAAATATTATAGAATAGATTCATAACATCATGGAATTACAATTATGCAACCCATGATGGGAATATGAGACCGTGCTCTGGATTAAGTGCTCAATTCACTTTTTTGTTATCAGTATAATTATTCATCAAGGGATCTTCCATGTGGGTCAAGAGGTTTAGTAGCAGCTTGATTCTCAGGTTGTCCTCATATTTACCGTCAGTTGTCATGACTCCTGTCAAGTCCAAGGAACAGAGATTTAGGCTAAGACACGGGGGTTCTCAGTTTTATTTCTGTCCTTGGCAGTGCCTTGGAAACTGAAATTATGAAACTAACCTTCTGTCTCTGTGGTTTCCCTTCCCTCCTATCTTTATGTGCTTTGCAATTTACCTGTGGCTTTGTACTCTTTGCAGTGGCCATTTCTGACTGGCGCAGGAGGTTCCCCCAGGAAAGGACCTCTGGATGTGATGGTGTGAGGTGCCACAGCTCAGGTGAAAGGTTTGTGGGGTGTGGCAGGAATGGCTCCCTTCCCAGCATGGGACTTGTGCTGTGGCTCTCACCACATGTTACACGCACACAGTGTTTGATGGAGATCTGATTCTGGCTGCTCTCACCTCCAAGGGACTAAGGTAATGTAAATAACAATCACAGGGTCTTTTCCTCTGAGAGCTTAAGGATGTGTTGCTTTAACACTGCAGAAGCTGACAAGAGTGTCTATATCTTTGTTCTTGTGGCTTTGGTGTGTTGGATGAGGTTTACTCCTGGGACTGAAAAGATGGTTGAAAAAGGCTCTTTTAAGGAGTTAGCTTCATAGAATTATTTTAATCACAATGCAGCTTTTAAAGTACACTGGTTGTATTTAGCATTTTGAATTATGGTTAATGATTTCTGTTTTCCTCCTGTGCATACTTATTTTTATCATGAGTTGTGCTCTGTATTTAGAGAGCCTGGGGTGTTTTCATGGACAGGTGCTACATAAATAAAGTATATTATTATTTTAATAAGCTGCAGCAGGGCAGCAATTAGAAAATTCTGTATGTTGATATTATCTTTTTAATTGTTCATATTGCCAGGATTTGCCGTTCAGGGAGAAAGGTAGGGTAGAAAGTAACTTCCATGTGGGAAAGAGAACCTGTCACCATCTTCCATATGCACACTGAAGAAATATTTCCCTGAAGGCATTAAAATATATGCAGTAGGTTATACATATATATTTATATCTCCAGTCTTTCTCTTCCTGTCTCTTATCATACTGTGGAAAGGGTAAAGAGCTGCAGCTAAATGTTTGGCTGATAAAGGAGGCTTCAGGACTGTGGTGAGACCAGTTTAGTGATGGCAATACAGCTATGCAGGAACACATTTTGAGCTGTGATCACAATGTTTGTCATGAGTGTACAGGCAGGAGTGTTTCCATTGTGCCTTGCATCAAACACCTGAATCAAACAATTCTGAAGGGTCAGAAATGTTCTGTTAGTTCTTCTGGTTGTTTGTTATTGCTGCAAACCTCTGTATTTCCAAAAGCAAGCTGGTCTTGAAAGAAAAACTATCAAAATAAGAGGGGGTTGGAACTAAATGATTCTTAAGGCCCCTTGCAACACAAATCATTCTATGATTCCATGAATACTTAGAAGATGAGAAAAAAAAAACAACTCATGAAGTCCTATTTCCAGCTGGAATGCCAGAAATCTCTTGACAAATTCTGGCTTTTTGTTATTTCCAGTGATAAGTAGAAAGTTGTAGTGGTACAAAGCTGCAGGTGTCAGGCTGCAGCAGCAGTCATTTAGCCAGAACCTCGGCTAAATGTCCTGGGGTTGACTCTCAGCTCCGCAGCGTCTGGCAGTGCTGGAATACATCCAGCAACCACTGCACTGCTGCTCTCTCTTTTTCTCTTGGACCAGTGACTGATTCTGAGTGAGGATTTTTATGACTGTATAGTAGAAAGTAGTCAAGATCTAAACTGATGCCTCAGCTCAACCAGAACTCAAATAATCACTCCGATATTTAACTATTGTAGACAATAAACATAAAGATGTTTTCTGGAGACAATCTATGATTCCTATTTTGAGTTTCTGGATCGGTCTGGGGGTTTTTTGACTTATACTTCTATATTCAGACCAGATCCTGGTACTTTGGACACAGTACTTCTATTTTGCACATTGTGAAAGTGAAAAACCAAATAGACCTACTTAAATTTTATCAATATCTATGTCTTTGGAGATCATAATTTGAAAAGCAGTTGACTTTTTACATGTAGCTTCTAGGGTAGAAAAGCACGCATACAGGCACGCCTACGCAGCAATTCTGTTCTACAGAAGAATGTATTTTGTTTCTACTGGAATTCTTTCCTTGCTACTTTACTTGTAGGCTTTCTTCTCTTTTCTTCATCCATCAGAATTTTTTGCATTAACTCTGTAATATTTACAGTGTAAAAGGTGCCTAAGGCATTTTGTTGTCTTTGCAAACTGAGATATGTATTTTCACCAGAGAACTTTTACTTGCTGGAAGATAGACTCCTGCTTGGAGACATTAGTCTCCTGCAGAAGGAGGTCAGCCCTGTCTGCCTGTTGATGTCAGTCTGGCTGACCACGAAGGAAGAAAATGCATTGGTCTGTTAATGCTGGGACGAGCAGTGATATATCATAGCTTCCTCCCAGCATCAGGGTCCGGGTTCCTTAATGAAACTCACCTTAACCTCTCATGAACATGGAAGAAAGATAGGAAACACAGCGTCCCACAGGAGTATGTCATGTGGCTGGGACCTGGGCCAGTTTTCAGTGAAATTTACAAGTAGCTTGAATGAAGGGTAGAATTCAGATTTGAGTAGCACAGTTTTATACTACAAAATGTGGTTTGTGAAATACATGATTTTGGTAGTTGTTTAAAACACTGGGTTAAGTTATGTTGATTGTTATGTTTTTCTTAAGTTTAGAAAATACAGGAAGACTGAATTTTTTTTGTGACTATTATAAACCATTTTTTTAGAGATACAAAACTTCTTTTAGCTGTACATCTTTGGAACTAATTGCCTGCATTATATTTCTGCCCAGATGCATTTTAAACAAGTAATGGTTTAACTCTATCTCTTGTCCCAACAAGCTGGATGTGATACACCTCACATACCAAAATATTGTACCTCTGCAGCACCTTATTGTTGGCTAGAGAAGTCATCCAAATGCAGAATAAGAATAAAAAATGGTCATCACCCTGAGGATTGCATTTCAGGGTAAGGTACAACTGGCAGGTGCAGGCAGATTGGAAATGCAAGTGACCATGTTAGTTAAGGTGATAGTCAGGACCCTCAGCACAGCAGAAGTGTGACTGCCATTGTGTTATAGAGGCATTGGGAAAGGCAGTGCTCTAAGGAGATTTGGAAAACAGCAATAAAACAGGTTGCAGATGTTTCTGAGATGCTAGGAAGGGGAATGCAATGGAGCACAAAGGTGATTGTTTTAAAATTGAAGGAGAGTTCAATGGGGGCTGGCAGGAGTTCAGTACTGCCCGGACATCCTATTCATTTTTGATGATGCAGAATGGGAGAAACTTGTTATCCAAAGGACCAGTTGCTATTCTTTCTCCTTCTGCAGCCTCCAGATGCTGCCTAAATTGTGTCACTTTATAACAAACATCTGTAGGACATATAGAATACCTTTTACCCAGAGGAGAAGTAGAAATATAGAAAAAAGACAGTATAAACAAATTAGCCAAAGAAACACACTGTATCATCTTCATAATTTTGGAGGGGGCAGAGGTGGAGAAGGTAGAGGTGAAGGAGGAGAAATTAAAAGGAAAGTTGTTGTTACACATATACAACTTATGTTGTATCTAGCTAAGTAAGCTTAATTAATGTAATTTGTTTCCTGCACTTCCTAGGGCTCCCTTGACTGCATTTTATGGAAAATGGCTGTTTTGCAGCAGCACAGCATCTTATGGATAATTCCAGTGTTGTCCTCTGGATCAAAAGTTTAGCTGTGGCTCAGCTTTCTGGTTTTTTTTTCTCTTTTTGCTCTTAATCAAAATTAAAAGTCATTCACTTTGAAAGGATGGGCTTATCCCTGCAAGTGGAAAACCGATGTTACATGTTATAGCTTTTCTTAGGCACCCATGCACACAAGCCTCATCTGGCAGTGGCACCTTATTCAGCATATCCCAGGGACGAACAGTTACCTCCAGATGACAACATGCTGTATTTTGTCATGGAAGCCTCAGAACCCAAATTTAGCAGAATTCTGATCAATGTTTTATGAAATGTAACTATATCAGACTAAATCTTCATCTCCAGATGATTACAAAATCTTTGCTTTAAGAGAGACCGAAAAACCCATACAGCATCTTCCCTCCTTGGTTCCACACCTACACATGCTGAACACTGTATCACCTGCTAGCTGGCTGCCCTCATTATTAGATATTTATTTTTTTTAAACATAAAAGGCAAATAGATTCAGTTACCTAAAAAAAATATATATATATATATGCTTTCTCATAATAATTTTGCCTCACTGGCATTTTCTGTGTCCCTGCAGTTGCTGTTTGCGTTGCAGCCAACTTAATTCCTATTTCCCAGGTGCCACACGGTGGTGCTCCTGACTCCTCATTGCTCGGAGGCCTGAGCTGGCTGAGAGCAGTTCCAGATGCTGTGTGCCTACCAAAGCTGATTTGGGAGGGAGGGCTGCATACAGTTCTGCAATGAGGTGAACCATTCCATGGGATGGGGGTTGTACTTTTCTCCCAGGACTCAGCTACCAAATCAGATATAGGAAGAAAGGCCTAAACAACATCAACTGAAAAATCTTCAGTATTGTGCATGTATACACATATAAACATATACTCAACCTCTTTTACACTTGATTACTATGTGAATTTTTCACGCTGGCTTTGTTTTGGTAGTTCCACGCCTTCCCATTTTCTGTTTGCTCAGTAGAAGGCTCCTGCATGTTCACAGCTCAGTATCCTCCTGGGAGCAAAGATGACATCCTTTTCTCCAGATCTATGATAAAAATGCAGAGAAACAAGGCAGACAGCAGGGAGACATGCCTCTTTCTGCATCTAAGGAGGGACCAGTATAAAATCAGGAGCTGCCTTGGTGGCCCCAGACAGGATCCCCAAACTGGAAGGAGGCCAGCAGTGCTGCCTGGCATTGTGCTGACTGAAAGATACCTTTTTCCCATAAGAAAATCTCCATATCTAAGTGGACATCCTCATCTGTATCAAGCCTACAGCTCACTAAAATCGACAGGAATTATTTCACTGACTTGCATGTACTTTGAATCTGGTCCCATGAAGCATAGTTACGTCACCTAAAGTTTAGCTCTGTGAATTTAGGAGTTAACCTCCCACTGAGAATTTCTCATAGCTTTACTAAAACTTGGATCAGGCACTATGATATTTATGTGAATCTCACTTTTAAATTGTGTGAAGTCATCTTTTTGATTAATACTTATAAAAACAATTGAATGTGTGACTTACAAGGATAATTACTTGTGTTCACCTCTGATTAATTTGTAAAGGTTTCATTAGATTTGTATAGTGTACTGTACTAGTAAGTGATCTAGAAGAAGAGTTCTAATAATGTCTATGTACATCCTACAGTATGAACTTTTTGGGACTGGCAGTCATGTCTCCATAAACACTGTATTCTGTAATGTATTATTATTAGCAAAAATTTTTTAAAGTTTGTCTTTTCTGTCTTTGCATGTCTTTGGATTATTTATATAATATATGTATCTCTTCCATAAAGCCAAAACCCAGTTATTTAAAAAGTACCTTAAGTTAGTCTTCAGTTTATGGGCAAATTCAATAGCCTTTTGTGACGAGATCCCCTGAATCTGAGGAAGCATGATTAGTTTCTGACATTTCCATTTCCATAGTTATTCATTGTGTGTGCTCTCTATAAAGACCTAATGCTAAACAGAATTCGTTATTCTTATAATTATTATAACAATTATTAATTAATTATTATAATTATTATTACAATTATTATAATTAATAATTGTAAATTATTCTCCAAACATGGGTAAGTGAAGGTTGCAGATAGCAGATGGCCTTTGCTAAAAACTGAGACATGACTAGACATCCCCAGGAGTCACCTCTCTGTGTTATATAAATGGACAGAGACCAAGGCAGGCAGTATTAACTCTGTCCATGTCAACCAGTGACAATTTTGCACTTCTGGTGCAGCCTTACATATCAAAGACAAACATTAAAATAATGAAATGCCATTAATATGGAAACTACACTTTGATATTTTGAGTCAGTTCATTACAAGAAGGAAGAAATAACCAGGCTTGCATTTGCAGTGAGTGGTGTCTCTGATGGGTGGTGAGTATAGACAGGAGAAAAGCCTCAATTCAAGTAAAAGCCTGAACTAAATCCAGTTGTCCAGGGTGCAGGTGCCTATAGAACAAAGCTACTTGTTTTCTAACAGGCTTGAAAATTATCCTGCCACTTAGCCTTGTTTCTTATCTCTGTTAACTGAACAACCCATACAGAAAGAGATGACATTAAAATAGTCATAAAAAAGGGATATATTATGGTATTTAACCAGTTACTTCATTGCATCATTTTCCAAGTGGAAGTGCAAGCTGATGTGTCAAAACAGAGCCAGCTACTTGCATCCTCACAGGCTGATAATTTGTTATTGATGATATTTTGTGAAATGCTGAATTTAATTTATTCTCACTGGCAAGAAATCCTGAGTGAAATAATCTCCTAGAGATGACATGAAATGGAATCACCCAAACCAATCTGGAGACCTCTTTGTTGTCTTTATTCAGTAATTGTATAAACTTCACTACAAAGTCAGCTCCTAATGAATACATTATAATCTCAAAGCTCGGTGCCAAGGAAAGATGTAAAATGTACATAGGTTTCTATATATGTAGACCTGTTGAGAGTTGGAGGATTTATTTCCCTTGTTTCTCTCCTCAGAATGGATTAAAAGATTAGTATTTTACTGATCGTATATCAGAAAATTCTGTGGAGGATCCAGATAAACTGCAAATATTGAACCAGTCCCCAAAAGATGAATTCTAGAAGTCATTATAATGCATACCTGTGTAAGTGCAGCACAAGTTCCCGAAAAACCTAAACCCACTCCTGCCATCATGTCCTGATGCAATCGGTATTGTTTTCTGCACTGGCTCACAGCTGACTTTCAATGCCATTTTAAGAGCTCAGTGAGAACTCTTACCCAGACCTTTGGTGCCTTCCCCTCTTAGGCAAGAACTCCGCATTCATGCATGCCTGAGTGCACTCCTAAGGAGCACTAAGACCAACACTTCCCTCTTACAGCCTAGCAGGGTGTACACTTAGCTCATCCTGGAGCACAGCTCAGTCTCTTTGCCTGTAGCACTTTGTGCTCATCCCCTGCTGCCAATGGGACGGCACATCCAAAAGTTTGGTAATTTCACCACATCCTGTGGCAAGAGACAGCTTGAACAATAAAGCATACAGATTGTTTTGCTTACATGAAGATAAACAGTTGAAAACAAAAGGTTACAAATAAAGCAGTTTTAGTGTGTTTTTTTTCCTCTATGCTTTTTCAGTTGTTCTTACATAGTTCACTGGGATTGCCGTTCTTGGGGTTGGAGGTCTGGCCATCCAGGTCTCTTGCATATATTTTATTCTCTGAGTACTGAATAATTTTCTCTCTTTTCCTCCTAAATATACTACACTCAGCTTCTCCTTGATTCACTGTAAATGGAGTATTGAAGGCTGGGAAAGAGGTGAGGGCAAAAGGGCAGTGGTCAGGAGGAGATACATTCTGGCTGTTTTCACTCTGCTCTCATGATACACCTGACTCTCTGGATGTCTTTGTGCTTTAACTTATATTAATTTTTTTCATCCCTAGATATTCTTCTATACTTTTTTTCCACTGTACACTTTTCCTTTCTTTCTTTTTTATTTTTTTTTGGTAAGGTATTAAATGAGTACAGGTGGAAACATCTATTCTCCATAACATCTGTCAAGTTGATGGTCTCCTGTGCCACTTTCTAAAGAGAAAGCAAAGGTGATAAAATGAACTTATTTTAAACAGAGAGAGGATATTGAATTAATTTGCTAGTAAAAGCCACATGTCTTTGTCCTGTATTTATTCTTGGGGTTTTTGTCCTAAATCAGTATTCTTTCCTCAGGTCCCTCGTTCTTATTTTCCATACAGGGAATGGATGATATTTGCAAAAATTGAGGAGTTTGTGTGTTTATGTGTGTGATAATAGCTTTAAAAAGGTGACAATATGAGAAGGAATAGAATTCCTTCTGTGTGGAATGAGGTATTATCAGATGGTTGACAGATAACATTTAATTATTGCATAGCTAAACTTTTCCTATCACACCCTGTCTCCCTGCATTTCAGAGAAAATATTAACAAGTTAATATAGTGTACTTAAAACAGAAGCATAAACAAAATATAACTATAAATATTCTGGTCAGTTTGAGCATCCAGAAGTTTCCTCTGTTCTGTTGTCCAGATGTTTTCTGGATTCTGTGTATGACACCCAGGGTCATATAGAGGCAGCAGGCAGGAAACTTCAATTGAGCTGTGGATGCTGGCTTAGAAGGTGATTCACTTCAGTGGCAACAAAATTGCATACAAGGAGAGCTGAGAGTTGGGTGGGTAGAGGTTCCTACCTTTGAGGCATCCATGTGGGCAAAGAAGTCACCATGAGGTGAATGATTAATCATGGGATATACACTGTGAGATGCTTGTTGTAAGATCTAGAAAGTATGAATTACTCCTTTTATTGTTGCAGCAGTGGTAGCACTAACAACTTAGGAAGTCTTTTTTTTTCCACAAAAATGTGGTTTGAAAAGAAGCTAACCATGCTCACCTAACCTCTGGGAAAAGTGTGGAAACTGAATGACTAAACTGGGGCTTTGAAGGCACACAAAAGTACTTAGCTATCTCATTTGGGATCTCCAGGACTTTAATGTTTAGTCTATGTGACTACTGTATGAGCCAGATAAGTGCAGCATCAAGGGAAGTAAATAATGCAATCTGTCCCCAAACCACAATACTAAGCAACTCTAGCTACAAGAACACATTTATTGTTTTCAGTGATAGGATTAGTGTATGTGCTCCTTGCAAAGCAGTTATGTATTGGCAAACACTTTGAAATCTGGTGGTTCTGTAGTAAGCTGAATACATTTTTAAATGTTTCATCCTCATATATGCACATGTACATGTGCATTATAGATATGTCTTTCTCTATGAAAAATTGGGAAAAAATCTCTGTGTGTTTCTGTATGCAACTATATAAACAGAAGCACAGATCTATGCAAAGGGACATAAAAAAGGGATGAGCATTTAAATGTTTTGGTCAATGAAACACATTTTTGAGTTCTTTTTGATGACTATTAGTCTTGGGACTAATAGTTATGTTTTAGGTTTGAAGTGCCTTAAATGTGTTATTTCCAGATGGAGGAGTTTATTACTCCATAAGAAGGTTGTGTCTCTAGCTCTCAAATGTCTTGATAGCTTCAATTTGTGAGGTGATGTCATTCACAATCATATTCTCTTTTCTGGTATGAAGTTCAGCATTACTGTTTGCTCATGTGTAAACAAAACTTGAAGTTTTATCTTCCATTAATGAAGTTGAAATGAGTTAATATAAAGCAAAATGAGAAAGCCAGAACCCGCCAATATTAATTCTTTTTTTATTGCATCTGGAGTTGGAAAGAATGAAAACACGCATTATTATCAATTTGTTTTGATTCCCTTACTTTCCCCAGGAATGGTTCATTTTTAATCCAATAATTTAACATTAAAAATGTCTATTGTTAGTACAAAAATACATGAAGAGATGATCAGGTTTAGGAGATTATAAGCATAATGTGTTATTTTTGTTTCCAAAGAAAATGCAAAGTCACCTAGTAGGTCAAAAAGACATTAGTATGATGGTGGTAAACATTCCTGGGTTCAAAGCAAACACTAGTTTCTGCAAGTTTAATGGTAAATGTTCGTTGCCATTTAATATTCATGGCAGTTTATAAGAATGCTTGAAATAAATTGAGCCCATTAATGATAGGACATAAGTCAGTCTGGCTTCTGGTGTGAGGATTTTGTTAAAAAGATTATTCTGAGTTCTTTATTTATCTCAGTACCAACCTTAAACGATGCATAGCTCTTTTTTCTCTGCAAGTTCAACAATGGCCTCAAGTACCCCCTTGAGAGCATCCTTCACTAGCACATTGTGGCAGGCTGCTCTGTCCAAAACACCCGGGCTTGTGGGAGGAATTCAAGTGCTGTTGTGCTGCTGCTTTTGCAAAATGCCTGCAATGTGGTGTGCTGCTCCTTCAGTAGCAGGATGCCAATTCCATCACACCCAGGCTTAATGAACGCCCGGTGCAAAGGCTCATTGCAATCCAGATGCTTGCAAATAAGTGAGCTGTGAAAGTTTTTCACTCTGTCCATTTAATGTGAAGTGAAATTGCTGCTGTTTGATGTAGGAAGCTAGGTTTGTACTTTGTAAAGCCCTGTTGGGTCAGGTAAGGTTTTGCAAAAAAAAAAAAGAATAGGATCTTGTCTTCATTTTTATTCAAGCCCAGAGGTCCAGAGAGGAATGAGAAAAGGAAGGAAAATCAAATAAAGGTGTTCATCTTTGGACTTAGTCGGAGTTTTATGAAATTCAATTTTAGTAATTTGCTATTGCAAGATTAAAAATTCTGTGAGAATTTTAGAGAAAATGCATATTTTATGGAACTTTTTAATCTCCCTGCATCTCACCCTCCTTGATGATACCATGACCTTTTACCCTTTTCACTGGCATCTATACTTTACAAATAACTTTTTTAGCTCATTCTTATTCTTATGGTGGCCAGCTCAGTGTCAGTCTTTGGAGTCCCCAGCGTGAATACTGACCAGCTTCCTACCTATCTTGTTAATTCTTCTGTTTCGGGGATCACAGGAACATAATATTTTTTTAGTCAATAAATTATTGTTTCTTGCCGTAAACCTTCCATGCAAATTGAGCAACCTCGCAAAAAAACTGAGAAGGAGGGAGTGGAGAATTCCAAAATATTTGAGGTGAATGTCTCCGAAATGAATGCCTTGCCTAGTGGGAGAATGGCACACATGGGATGGAGTCGCTAGTTTTATGTGAATGCAGGAGAATAAATGATCTGCTTATACTAGTGGTATCTTTCTGGCAGGAACATATGTCATACCTAGTTTATAGAAACACACCTCCAACGTGTTTCACTCAAGGCTTGTTTGTGTCAGACAGCAGTAGTGAGAAAGCCAGGCTTTGGAGGAGCATGTGAAGAGCTGCCTGCTAAGCTGAGAGTTTTTAGAGATATGAAAGCTGACAGATATGGCACAAGCACATGCAATTGAAAATAAACCAGTTGAGTCTCATATGCAGACCCAGCAGTGTAAATTCTTGGTGTCTCTGCTACATCTCATTTTTGTGAATAACTGTAGGAGACAGGGGACGTGGCAATGCCTAAAAAGTTTTCTGCTCATTGGATGATGGGAAGTACATTCAGTAACCTTCAAGTGAAGGAACTGAAGACGCTACACTTTTGAGAGTTAGGGACATGCACAGTCCATTGAGGGGAAAGTCTGTGGAAAGGATGGTTTAGAAACCTTTGTTCCTTTCTGCTGTCTGCTACATATGATTTATTTTCCTGAGGTCATTCAGTATGGTTATTGATGGAGTAAAGTTAGGGGTTCTTCAGAGTCAGGCCTCAGGTCAGGAGACAAGAGCATGAAAATAACAATACCAACAATAATAATGGTGATGATGATAATAACAATGACAACAACGACAACAAACTGAAACAAAAAAACAAACCCCCAAGAAATGGGTGAAATTCTTGAGATTACTTCGTTCCCTGGAAGGGAAAAAAAATATTAATAGTTTCAAATTAGAGGCAGTATTTTAAAAGTTAGAAATAAATAAATAAATAGATGAGCTTCGGAATAAAGAACATAAATTGTTCCCTATTTCATAGAGCAGTCCCTGTGGTTCTTTCAGTAAGTGCACAAATACACAAGATGACTTCTTCATAAAAGTGACAGTGTCAGATGCAGCTTTTTTTAGGAGGTCTATATGCATACCTGAGTTATAGGAGATTTTGAAAAATTAATTTATAATAATTTCTGCCTTTTTATTTGGAGACAAGAAAATGAAGCACAAATAAAGAAGAATGAACCATGCAGTAAGGTAAGAAACTGTTCTCTTGTTTGTGTCAGGTTTTAGGGTTCTTTCTTTGTGCTAATTACACAGAACTATTCCATTGGCTTCCAAAACTGAGACAATTAAAAACCCCAAAAGTGATGTCTCTTAGCTTTTCAAGCCTGGGACACATGGTAAAATAAAATTTTACAAGTCTCTTTAGAAAGAATATGCTCAAAAAAACTCTCTTAATAGAATAAATTAATTCAGAATTTACCATTACTTAAATGTTTCCTAAAAAAATATAAGAGAAAGATCAAGTTCACCTACTGCAAAGCATAAATAAATTGCATAAGATTGGAAGTTAAGAAGAATACTTGCATGAATGTGCATTGGTGTAAATCAAACCTACTCCTTTTTCAGGGATGGGATTGCTCTTGATCTGATATTGGGGAGATTTTGACAGAGAACCTCAAAGGACCTTTTGTCTTTATAGCCTAGTGAGGACTTATGAACAAAGTAGGTTTTCAATGTGTCTCTCCTACATATATGCAGTTTCCCATGAAGTAGAATGTGAGAAAATTAATCATCAGATTATGAAAATGAAAAAAAAAAAAAAAAGCTTTGAACAAAATTAAAAACAAACCCACAACAAAATAAAACAACAAACAAAAAAACCCCTGAAAACAAAACAAAAAAATGCCTCAAGAAACTGGGGGGGTTATAAACAGAACAAAATAGAAACAATTAATATTGTAACCAAAATTTCTCTGTTTTGCATCACTAAATAGAATATTTGAAGTTCTATTGTTTATGCTTTTTTGGACTAAATACTAGGCTGATATAAATTACTACCAAATATTTGCAACAGCTACAGATCTACACTGTCATGTCTGCAAAAGAAATTGTCAAAAGTTGCCAGGAAAGGGAATCAAGGAAGGGAGAAGAAATGAAGAGGAAAATTATAGACCTACAGGACAGTAAATTATATCCTCCCCTGTGCAAATGATCTGAAACCCAAATGAAAATGAGAATTGACCTTGTCTCATATATATACATGTGGCTATACATCACATGTAGAGACTCACCTGAGCTTTACAAATCAGCAGTTCTTTGCATTTCAACTGTGTTCCAGAGATGCTGATATTCCTTCTCCCTCCATTCACAAAGCACATAGAGAGATGATAGATAGCTCTTGGCCTGCTGATATTGTAAAAGAGCTTAGAAGTTTTTTAATGGAATTCATAATTCTTATACAATTCAAAAGACAAGAATTACAAAGACACAGAAGCACAGAAAGTAAGTTACTATTAAATAACATAGATGGAGAGAGTAAAATATTGAGAGCAATCAGTGGGTTCTCAACTAGAAATAGCCATCCCACTGAAAAAACTCCATAATTCATCTATGATTCAAGTGATAAGTGCTGCAAGACCACAGCATAAACTCCTTCTAATTTCAGGTCAAAAGTTTTCAGCTACATTCTGTGTACTCTAATAAATAAAAAGAGATTTGGTATAGCTATATGATTGCAGTGTGATATATGATGTAGTATTTATAACTAAATTGTCATAAATGGCAGCTTTTAAAAAAAAAGAAACCTGGTGAGAAGTCTCACCTCAATTTCCTCTCCCTAGCTGGGAGAGTCAGTGAATCTGACGAGCACATGGACAGGTAGGATGTTTATCAGCTTGGTTTGAATCATACTGGAAAGTAATTCTGCTGAAAAATATCTCCTAACAATAGACCTATGGGGTTTCAGAATGAGATGAATTTTGGTGAAGATATTCTGGCAAAATTGGTTACCACAAATAAAGTCCCAATTTATAAAGTCATGCATTTCAGTTCTTTTTATACACCCTGTATTTGGCTATAAATTTCAACATGGAATAAATCTCTCCATTTGTATCTACAAGCACACAACATCTAAGGGAGAAAACAGGGGCATTAACAGCTGCATGCAGGCACTGTGATGTGACATTGAAGCCTGCTGAGTGACTTGCCAGTAATAGCTCCTTGCCTGTCAGCCCCCCGGGGAGGAGAGCGCCAGGAATGCTGCAGGAAAGGCTGACAGTACTTGGAACTGATTTTAAAATATGTGTTCTCCAACTCTCCAACTTCAGGTGTTTCTGAAGGGTTAAGTCACTAACTTAAATCTTTGCTAAGTAGTACATTTCTGTGAAGAATGTATATTAAATAATGGAGAAACTTAGCAAGGACTGTCTGCTTTCTGGGGAAGCCTGGAAAACAATAATGCATAAGAGAACAGTTCAGGGCCCTGGCAGACACCTGCTGCATGCAGTATTTGTTTCCTATGCAGAGCAGTCCTCTTTCCAACACAGGGTGTGACACATAACTGAGGTGGTTTATGACAGAGAGTTTTGCTCAAAGGTGCAATTCTATACATGTTTCTTTCCCATCCAAATATATCAATGACAAAAATAAACATAATTACATTTCAATTATTCATAGCCTATCTATTAGATATACTAAGTAGTTTTTATTTCCTGTGCTGTAGCTTTCACTATAGGCTAAGTTAAATTTAATCATCTTACATTGTTAAGAGCATGCAGAGAAACATTTACCATGATAACTTGACTGAGTTTTGAATTAAATTTAAACAGCTCTCCTTCTTAAGAGCTGTTTATATTCTCATTGTGTTGA
Organism: Monarcha castaneiventris obscurior; assembly: GCA_026261815.1. Classification (NCBI taxonomy): domain Eukaryota; kingdom Metazoa; phylum Chordata; class Aves; order Passeriformes; family Monarchidae; genus Monarcha; species Monarcha castaneiventris. Next base: position 2,827,478 of record JAMPIT010000388.1, on the reverse strand, counting down.
CTGGATGGGAATATTGCAATAAAGGAAATAAAAATATAATAATAAAATATCTTTCAATCTACTTTTAACCTCTCTTACTCAAGGTTCCCTTTTTCCACACCACTCTTCAAAAATTTGAATAATATGCTGATTTCTCTCTCCACTAAGGCCATCTACTGCGGTAGCTTAGGACATTGGTTTAGAAGCAGCTGGGAAAGGTCTCTGTTTTTCATCAGATGTGACTGGAATTCATAATGGACATGTGTTTGCTATGAGAGAGAGAGAAAAATAATCTCTGAACAAAAGCAGGTTGGGGTTTTTTTAGCTTTGTCAGCAACACACCAACACATGAACACTTACAAGCATTTATGTAGTGTTCCTTATTCAATTTTTTTACCATTTCAAAGCTCTCTTTTACCAATAAGACGTTTATGAAATATTTCAGGAGCTTCAGCTCCTGGGAATCAATCCAGGGGAATCAACTACTTGAGCCATAAATATGTCCGTCCATTATCTGCTTACAGTGAACAAATAGAAGATTTTAATGCAAAGCCAGTGCATTTTGAATGCTCATAAACAGTTTGATGCATAACTGATTGCATAAGTGTGACCATATCCCTCTTTTGAATGGATGAAGTAGGAATCTGAGTGTAGCATTGTTGTAATTAAGTCCCTGCTGGTCTAATTGTCAGCCAGTTCTCTGTAGAACATACCGGAGTTGCTCAGAGCTGTATGTTAGAACACAAAAAAGAAAAGGTTGCAAAAGATAACCTGCTAGGAGTACAGTTCATTGCAAAATGTCAGTACAGCAAAAGAGTCCTCACATACCCTGAAATCATGCAGCAAAGCTCAGTTCAGTGCATAGATTCAAGTTAAACCTGACTGAGGCACACTCAGATTTATGAATTCCTTAAAGGTCCAGTAAGTTTGAACTCATTTGCAATTGAAATAAAGTGTTATTTGAAAGTCATTCTCTAAAAAGGGGAAAAAAATTAAGAAAGAAGAGCTTTTCTGCTGAAGAGACTCAGGCAATTAATTAAACCTCTTCAGGAAATAGCATAAGGGCTTACAAATAAATAGTGGTTATTATCAGGAACAGGAGCAACAGTGCCTGGACAGCCACATTACTTTCTAGTGACAAATTAATTGATTTTCTGATTTTTTTTTTCAAAGCATAATAATATAACAGCACTAGATAGTTTAATAAGGAAGTAACACAAATTGTTTCATTAGCAGAGGGAGGTTGTTACTGTAAATTTATTCTTGTTCCTTTTAGCTTCTTGAGTGGAAAGGCCGCCTCTTGTTCCACTAGAAAGTAGAATTTTTCAAGGGTTCATTTTAAATTACTTTAAAGGGAATTATTTCAGAAAAATGGATGCAGAACCTGTTTACCCTGCTTACCTGTAGAGTTTAAGATGTAATACAGATGGAAATACTCGTACTATTTTCTGATTTGAGAATGTGAGGGGGACAAGCAATAAGCAGCAGAGCTGTTACATGTTACATGGGCTGTCAGTGATAAGGGCACCAGAGGAGGAATATTGAACTGATGGATTCTGTCAGTGATTTTCAGTCCACTGTTGTAGAAGGTGTTTGATCAATATTGCCTTTTACAGTGGCTGTGGATTATTTTCGCATCTCTACATGCATGCACTTTCAGCACTTTAAATCAAGGTTGTCAAAAGTTCTGTGTCACTGCAACCAGTTCACAGTGGGATTCATTACACTTTATCTTTCCATATAAGTTAGATGTGTAATCTAATTTATTTATCTCTGTGGTAAAAAGGGAATCTCTGTTAATTCCACACTGCTGATAGGCATTTGTACCAAGTAGGATGAATTGCTGTGTGGAGATGTCTCTTTCTCCTACTGTCTACAGAAAGTGCCTGGACAATTAGCTTAGACTAAGCATAATCTTTAAAGTTCATGTCAGATGAATAACATACTCAGCACAGGTGAAATAGCTATGATGTCCTGAGGACTTTTTGTCACTGTATTTGGAATTTATTTTGTTTTGTGGATGTAGGAAAAGCTGTTCATTACAAACCAGATTTTTTGTATTCCCAGTGGTGAAGGTATATGCCTAGAGAAAATCTCTTTCTCTGGATTACTCTCAAGGTTTGAGATTTTACCTTATGCTGGGAGGGGATTTTTAATATATTTGTGGGTTTTTGAGAATGCGCTGCAACGGTATGGAGAATGGACACCTGAAATATAACAAAGAAAGGTTTTCTATAGAACAAGGATTGTTTAGCTTATGAGTTTCCAGAAGCTGAGAGCTTTGCTGCCTCCAGAACCATACTTCATCAGTAAAAATTGGTTTTATCTGTGAGATAAACTAGAAGTTTTTTTAGACCAGCTGTCCGCTCTGTCAGAATTTATGTAGCAGCTTTATACCTTTTACTTTCCTAATAATGTAGCTCTTAACACCATCATTTCTGAGAAGTCCAAACTGTCTTTTAGGTATAGTTTTTATTAATGTTTTGGCCCCTGTTTTCATTATCTTATATTAATTTTTAGTATGCTTCTTTCGTTTTATTGTGCTTAAACCTTAAATCAATAAAAAACATAAAAGCTGTGTCGTTTGAGATTGGAGGAGCTGTCCGATTTTACTAGCCTTTTTGATGATGTGATCTAAACCATAAGCTATTATTACCATTATAGCCATAAGAAAATTTTATTTTTTGTTTTTATGGTGTGGTATGTTTCTTTATTTGGAGAATGACTATTAAAAAATTCAATATGTCAATGTGGATTGACAAGCTTCATCTTGCAGTATTAAATTTAATTATATAAAACTGAATTTGCCCCATTAGAAGTCTAGGGATAACATAAAGTACTTTTAACTTTGATGTCTTCTGTAACTCTTGATGAAACATAAAAGTTAACAGTTTAAGTAGGCCTTTTATTTCTTTAAAGAAATACTACAGCTCAGAACAGTTCTGTGAGCTTTGTGTAAGCAGGAACAATTCTTAGCATTGCAGAAAAGAGCTGATATTTTACAAGAAAGAATAAGTGAAATGTATGCTTTAACAAATAGATAACTGGTCCCTTTTTTTGTTAAAATCAATCAAAAGCTCTTGCAAAAAAAAAAAAGGTAAAAAAAGAAAGATTATGGAGCAGTTTATCTAGCAAAACTCTTGACATCACTAGACATTCTTTCCCTGTTTCACTGTTCAGGTATATTTGAACGTTGGTAAGTATTAATGAGAAATTAATTCAGACAGGACACAGGAATAACCATTCGGCAAATTTTTCACAATCCCATAAGAAGGAAAATGCTCCTTGCAATATCTAAGGTTTGCAGGGAAATTTATAGACAATTCTTTGGTGAAAAAATGGAAGGTGTTGTGTGGAGAAATGGGGAAATAACAAGCACCTTAGTGTCTCTAGTGCACTCTGTATTTAGTTTGTCCTATTAAACCATTTCATTAAATAACTTTTGAGAGTGTAGTCTTGGATTTCAGGTGCAAAACAAATCTGGACTTGAAGTAGAACATTACACAAGCTATGCAGGGTTTCAAGCAGGGATTTGTGTCTGGTCAGTGTCAGGAAGCAGAGTGCAGAAGTCTGAATACTGTTTAAATCTTCCTCAGTTTGGGAATTTTGGGGTCTGCGTTTTAGTTAAGGTCTGTCTGGATTGGACAGGTTTTAACATAAATGTTTCCCGAGCAGAACAGGTAGAGTCAAATGACAGAGCACACCACCAAAGCTGCAAAACTCATGCATATCTACTAATTTTACCATGGAGCTTGCTACAAGGATATACTTACAGGTGACACTGAGTGTCTAGATGACACTCAGAGTAGTTCAGTACTGTCTCTGAGTATTACTGCTGATAAAAGTGTTCAAGTTATTTAATGATTTGAGAATGGTTTCTAAAAAGCACAAAATATTAATTATATTTGGCATTCCTCTGGATGATTTTTGGGAGCCCCTCTCTAAGTAACTAAATGCTGAAAGGCCTTTATTTACCAGTAGTTAGCAAAAACTGACAGACAGGAGTAAAGTGTGGTGGAAAAGCTTCCCAAGATCTGCTTGCTCAGTTCATTCTCTTCAGCTTTGTCACTGAACCATCACCATCATGAGCAAAGCATTAATTTACACGTGGAAAAAAAAAGTGCTTTTAGGCAGGAATATTCCTGTTGCTTTCAATTGACTATGAGTAAACATCCTTGCAGAATGCATGGGAAACTTTCCCATGATAAACCACTATGCCACTCCAAGCTTTGCTTGTATAATAAAGTTAGTTTTTATTTTACTTATGAAGAAACAAAATTATTTTATTCTATATGCTCTAAGTATCCTTATGCTTAAGTTTTCCTTGCAGAAAAAGCAATTTATATTTAATCCCTTCTTGTAGAGAAGAAGTTACTTACCACATCTAGTTATGTCCCCTACGTAGTGCGGAATAAAATATTACTTTAAAAATTTTATTGGAAAAAAACATTGGGAGAGAGGAAATACTTTCTAATCAGGTCTAACCACATCTATATCTAAACCATTTGTTCTGGTTTCTTTGTGATCCATAGGGAAAGTGAAAAATCTATTTGGCACACCCTGTGAAAAATGCGCATGGAAGTTAAAGAGAAGATTTCAGATCTGTAACCTGCATCCTTTGTCCTCTTCCCAGCCTAACGATATTCACTGGCTTGTGCACACTTGCTGTTGCTATTTTGGAATATTATGCTGATGGCAGCTTCATCTGCATTTAGGCTTTAGATAAAATGTAGGCTTTCATGAACTCCATGCACGCAAGTTGATGTGGCTACTCCTCAGACCCACTTCCTCATAAACTGCTCATAAGTTCCTATCTATTCCCAGCTGAGAATGTTAGCACAGTGCTACTGAGGGTATGAGCACACCAGCACACTGCAAATACCAGCAAGAGCTGCTTGGGTGGCCTCTTGCTCTCTATTGTGATAGGAATCTACCCTTGAGCAAGACAGCTCAGTTTTCAAGAAAGTTTTCTTGAAAGGGTCTCAGACACTCATCTGTAGGAACTGAGCATGCTGAAGTTTTGATTTAATAACAGCTGTCATTCAGTTTGGTTTTTAGTTTGTTTTTAATTAAGAAAAACAGGCATCAGCAGTGCCACAGAGATAGTATTGATGGTTGCATATAAATACCTGAGGTTTATTTGGTTGGCAGTTATGATTCCTTGTGTTCGCCTTTGATGGATAGTCCTACTCTCCAACTACAAAATAGGTCAAGACCATGACACACAGGAGCCTCCAGCCTTGAGTCTTACAACACTGTGAGTTATAAACACCTTTCTTTCCCTCTTAAGAAATTAATATTTTTGTAGCGAAATGCTGATCCCAGCAAAAGGTGAAAATTATCTCCATAGTAATGATATTAATACTTCCAGGGATGAAAAAGAAGGATCACAGATTATCAAATTAATTTTATGGTTTAATTCTTATTGAACAGATAATATTCTTAAGAGTAAAATGAGTTCATGACTTCTGATTACTCTCTTAATTTTTTTTTTGATAAGGCAAGGCTAAATTAGAACAGATTTTCATACTCCTAAAATAAATATTTCAAGTGTTCCTGGATAAATAAAAAGAAATATCTCTTTCTATCCCTATAAAATATAAAAAAAATATTTCAACACTAAGGTTTTTAGATCTGCCTTTTAGATCTGGGCTGTGTTCCCTGCAAGGAAACAAGGTTACCTTGAGTCACTGAAGGTGAACACCTTGGATCACTTGCAATGAGCCCTGAGTTGTGGTCAGCCGTTTGAATGCCATGGGATTGAGTCAATTCTTTCATTATAAATGGCACATTCCCATAATGAATGCAGGACGTTTCTGAATCAGCAAAGGTGCAACAGAAGCCTCTATTCCAAGAACTTCACTTAAGGTGTCCTTATTCTCTCTCCATGGTCCTCTGCCTCCGGTGTCCCCTACAGTTGTCACCTGGGCACAAGCAGTGCTGTTTTTCACTGCAGTTCCTCGGAGGAAATGCCATATGTAAATACTCTGTTCCTGTGCAGACATCTGAGGATGTGACCTGCTCATTGTCTTCCTCTCCCACATTCAGCTGCTTTGCTGTACAACAGAAGAGCTTGTAAATATTGCATTCCAGAAACCTCTGGAAAGAAAAGGATTTACCCATTGACTTGAGGTGCCTGCTGCAGTTGACACTTATGAAAAAGTAACTAAGTTTGAATAGCCAAAATATTTACCTTTAGTTTAAGAGATGTGCATTATCTAAGATGTGACTTTGTGCATGCAGCAAAGGTGCTTTTATTCATGCTCCCATGTGGTGATCGAGGAGGGAGTAGCTCGGGTGCCTTTTGTGATGACAATGTGACCCAAGGAAAGCAGATCGTGGTCTCCCAGTAAAGCACTGTCTTTCATGTGTGCAGCACCAAAAGATCCAAAGCATGAGCCATCACGTGCGGCCCTGGGAAAAGCCCTGGTGCCACAGGGAGAAACTGGGACAGATACTGCTGGGACTGTCACCTTTTCAGAGTTCAGCGTGGTTTTACCAGGAGCCACACGTTGGTGACCTGTAACTTCCTCCTGGCAGCAACAACCATATACAGTTTCACTGTTTTTCAATTTTTGTTTGAATAGAGGGGGGGAGTCCATGGGACCGGTGCGGAAGGAGAGGTTGCTTTTTTCTTGGGGGTCAGAGGGAGAAACTGTAAAAGTGTCAGCAGAGAGACCTAGAGGTCAAGTGCTGAACTTAGGTGCGCAAGGAGGCCCTGGTGGCGGGAATAGCCTGAGGACTGGGGGGATGGTGAAGAGATTGCTACCGCGCAGAAAATGATTGAAGCCACTAAAATTAAGAGTGGGAGCAATGTCTTGAAGGACAGTGAAAGAAAGGAACAATGTATCCATCTTTTACATCTGTTGAGTCTTTTGGTCACTTTGAACTTTCTCAGCTTAAGAAGTTAAGTGTTCTAGTTCGTATTCACATAAAATCCACATTTTTTTTCAAGTTTCAAAGTCTTCTGATCTTTGAGGATTTGACTGATGTGAGCTCCTGTCATTCTGCTCTGTGAAATGAACATAAGATTTCAGGTGTGGTATTTGCAGCTAAGAATATTATTGTCCTTGGTAGCTGTATAGCACCAGAAAGTAGTTGTCTTAAAATGTAGCAAATTAGGGGTAAAAATATATTTGCTGCATTGCTAATCATTACTGTATATTAAAAGTACACAGATGAGCAAGACAGACTTATACTTCTGTTTTGTAAATCTACAGCACAGGGAGTATATGAAAATAAATAAGAACATATGGTTAAACTCCTAATAAGATTAAAGATATGAAAATATTGACAAATTTATTCATTTACTTCTGGAATCTGTATTACAAAATTACACTCCAGTGACATATCACTGATAGTCATTGGGAAAAAAAAGTCACATGGCAAGCTGGGTGGCAAAGAGAAAATACCCTAATTTTGAGGTTTCTTGCTGGTAGGAATGACATATAATCATTACTAACTGTATTGCCAGCCTGAATCAACTGATGTTATGGATGGAATTTGAGGATCGAAACATCACAGTTTCTTTAATCTCACCTAGAAGAATAGTATGCAAGTGTGGAGCTGAAAGACCTGCCTGTGAAGCAGATTAATGTATTAAGCATCTGAAAAAACACTTAGCAACAGTTTGTTAAACGACTATTGGAAACCCATGGACCTGTGTGCTGTGTTTACCCACCCCCTCTGCATTTAAATGAATATGAAAAAGAGGAAATATTTGTAAATGTTTTATTTTAATAGTGCGTGGCACTGTTTCTTAAGTATTTTCTGATATATGACCTGCCATTTAGAGTGATTGTTTTCCTGTACATGAATTGAAGTACTTAAAAAAGTATAAAGGAAATAAAAACTATGTCTGACTTATTTGTTTGAGATATAAGTATAAAAAAATATGTATGCATAGATAAGGCCATGGGTTCTCTTCTACTGTAGTTTTCATATGCCTTTAGGTTATCCCAGCCAGCATATTTCCTTCTGAGTTATATGAACTGTGATCAAAGATAAAGTTCACTAGCACATCTTTTAACGTGTGTGAATGAGATGACAATCAAATATGTGTTATGCAAGGTCTAGGGGATCTTACTCCTGATGTTTTTTTTTGACAACTTCTAGAAGAGTAGCTGCTGACAATAATGCTATAAAGGAATAAATATACTTTTTGTTGTTTACCTGGAGTTAGTGTCTGGATGTTTGCTAAGGGAAAGAAGTAAAGAAATTCTCCTAGAAGCATGCAAGCAAAGCTTGCTCTGTTGTGGTTGCTGTGGGAGGAAGGAGAGGTCCCTGTTGTGGTGCATGGCTTGCTGCTCACACATAAGGGAGCTGACACATACTCACGTGAGTCAGAGCAAGAGAGACATGTTTCAAACTCTGTTACTCACTGGTACAGAGGTTTGCATGTCCTGCCCCTAGGACTAAATTTCCTCTTTCTTTAACTATGTATGACTCAAAAACGATGTTCATGAAAAGGTGAGCTTCATGGTATAAACAGACAAAAAAGTAAAAAAGAACCCCCTCTTTGCAGAGGAACTTTCCAGAAATATACAGACTAAAAGCAAACTGCAAGCAGACTGAAATTTGGGGGGAACCTGGAAATAAGTGGGCTCAACACTTGGGTATTTTAGGGCATTAATGTCAGTGACCAAAGTTATAGTACCCCAGCAGAGCTCTAATTTTATGTGGGTTGATGGCCCTGAAGAAGAGACCATGTTTTAACTCTGCATGTTGAAATGGAAAATGCTTGCATTTGGGATCTCACATATTTACAAAGAATTATTTATCATCACTCTGGAACTGTCTAGATTTTCATTTCTTGACCTACTGAGGCAAGGCTTTCGTCCTCTCTTTCGGGACATTTCACTCACTTAGATAAAAATGTCACCAAGATGGAAAACTAAGCTCCTAATAAAATTCACTGTCTTTCTATTTTTCTTCTGGAAAATATTTAGCTCAGTACAAATAGCTGCAAAAAGATTTTATTGTAGATACTTTTAGAAATACAATTATTGCTTGCAATTTACTGTTTGTTAATTATTTTATCCAGACTCCTCTAATTAAAAGCTTCCGTCCTTTTGCACCTCTAGTGATTCAGATAAAACGGATAACAATAAAATAAGTTTTAAGAAAAAGTATAGAATCCAATAAGTCAAGTGTGCTTTACCACTAAACAATGTGATAAAGACTAGCTGAGATAAACATTCCCTGTGTTATCATTATGGTATGCCCAGAAGGAACAAAAAGATGAAACAACTCCATCTGTTTATAGATGAACTTTGTTTTATTAGAAAAGAATTGTGGGGACCTCAAGGTCGCAATAAAAAGAGGCAACAAAGAAATGTTACAGTTTCCTCCTTCTACTACTTCAGCCTTGGGTGTTTCAGAGCCTACAAAAAAGTGTTCCTTATTTGTATCCTCTTACAGTATAAACCTTTTCCATAGGATTGCAGTAATAATCTGCAGTGTTGTAGAATGGGATATCCTCATTCTGTCCCTTAAAATGCACCAGGCAATTTAGTGCTGTTATAGGCCACTAAAAGGTAATGTATTCTCTCACTCTGTTCTCCTCCTACTCCTCCTTTAAGTAAGATGTAAATTTGTAAGGAGCTCTGAAACTCCACAGGGATTCTCTCTAAATGTCCGTGAATCAGGAGTGCTTATGCTGAGCCCGTAACCCAATGCTTGGTGTCTGTTTTCCTCTTGCTTCGTTTTCTCTATTGACTAATAATGAACTCATAAATTACAGTGACTTAGTCAGCACATAATTCTAATGGTGTAAATGGAACTGGCAGGTATTCCTAGTGTAAAAACATGTAAGTGCCTTGTCCTGGGGTGACTCAGTCACCCCAGGACATGCCTGTAAGACCAAAAACTAAAACCTTGCATTACCCATACCTAGTTAAAGAAGGCACACATTTTCATTCTTAATGAAGCATATATTGACTCCCTCTGAAGTAAGTTCTGTCCAAGGTTCTAGTGGTAAATTCCAGGGAGAATATAGAACAAAAAATAACAGTGAGATTTACACCTGTCTAAAAGCATATATTGACACCTAAGAAAACAATTGGAGAGTTGTCTTTTTTGTCTTTTTCATTCATGTAGGTGTTTTAAAACTTGTAGTTATGTTCCACACTGAGGAGAATTTTCTTTCCCTTGATTTGAGCATTTCTTTGAGAACAATGTACATTCAGTGTTTTAGCCTGTTCTCTTACCCTGCTCTTTGCCTTTATATTTTTCAGAATGGGGCAGACCAAGTAAACCACTTTAACAGGACTATTATTTTTTTCATATTGAAACTGTATGGAAGCTCAGTGAGTAATCCAAAGCAAATTGCTGTACGGGGTCTGGCTGGAATGGTGTTAAGGTTGCTCATAGCAGCTCCTATGGTGCTGTGTTTTGAATTTGAGACTAAAGCAGTTGGTCAATGTTTCAGCTCTTTCTGAACAGTACTGCCACAGAATTTTCACTTTTCTTCGTTCTTCCCAAGAAGCAATTGGGAAGAACAGCAATTAGGGTGACAGAGGGCAAGAAGTAGGGAGGGTTCACTGCAGTGACAGGTGATGCCAACTGACCAGAGGGACATTCAAACCATATGACACACTCAGCCATAAAAGCTCAGGCAAAGGAGGAGTAAGGGGAGAATACCTGTGGTTATGGCATTTATCTTCCCAAGTGACTGTTACACGTGATGAAGCCTTCCTTTCCAGGAAGTGACTAGAGAGAAGTTTTTGCAATACCACAGTGGGAAGTAGTGCATAAATACCTTATTTTGCTCTGCTTTGTTTTTGCCTCTGTGTGTGGCTTTTACTTTACCTATTGAACTGCCTTAATCTCAAACCTTAAGTTTCCTCACTTTTACCCTCCCAGTTCTTTATCCCAGCCCACTGTGGGGAGCTGAGCAAGTGAGTGAGTACCTAGTTGTTTTCTGGGCTCATGCCATCACAGTAGTACGTACACATAGGATAGGTAACAACCAGTGGTGGCACACTGAAAGGCTTCTATTAAAGTCAGTTAAAAGAAACAGTAGCAAAACTGCCTTTCACAGAATACCTTAAAATCTAAAAATACAAAACTCAAAGACCAAAGCCAATAAGGGATTTTGATGGTAAAGAACAACGTGGGTGGATTCGGCAAGTCTGTAATACAAAACTACAGTCCTGCAATTATCTTGCGCTCCTATCCTGCTGATGTTGCAGACATCTCTTTGATGTTCCCAAAAATTCCCTGGGTGTCTAGGGTGGAATCTCCTCCTACTCTGAGCAACGGAATTCAGTCTAAGGTTAGAGCTCTATCTGCAGAGCTCTAGCAGGTGCCTGTTTTGTAGGAAGACAGAAATTAGATGCAAAGAATCTCCAAACCAGTTGTAGAATCAGTCCTTTTTAGCTTACATTCTTCTTTGAACAGCAACAAGATTACTGCAAAGCAAAAGACGTGGTGGGGTTTAATAGGTCTTTTCCTACAAATCCTGGAACAATTGAGCAGGAAATGAGGTACCTCTGTTCAAATAACACTGTAGCCTGAAGGAAGTTAAGCCTGTATTCCTCACATTCCCATAAAGTGCTAATTGAGTTACAAATTAGTCTAGATTGAAACGAGAGATTGAGAAATGGAGAACATAATTTTTCTTGGTCTTCAGACTTTACCACTTCCTGTCTCCTGCAACTGCTTATCTGATCTTTTATTTACCTTCAGTCATACTTGGTCTATAGTTATTCTTAATCTCAGCATATTCTTGAGAGAATTTCCATTTTCCAGTGCCTGGATACTAAAGAATACATTCTTTTTATGTACAATGCTGTCCTGAGACTCATTTTACTGGAACACAGTGTGCTTAAAAGATAGGTGAAGGCTTCAGCCCTGGTGTCTGACACATCTGAGGGACTGTTTGATGTCAGAACCCATGTCTCTCTCTTTCACTTTTTGTTTTTTCAGTTGCTTTCTAGTCTTTGCCTTGAAGACTGGCATGTGAGTGACTTGCTTAATATATTATCACTTTATTTTGGCTGGGTTCAAGTCTTATCTTCTCTATTTTCTGAGGAGGACCTGCTCTTTATTGTGCAACTTGCTCCCTTTATCATGGCACACATCTACACTGATGTGCTGAATGTCCTTTGAAGGACTGACAGTGAGTTTTGAAAAGTCTTCATGGGTAGTTTATTATTCATAGTTTTCTGTTCTTTAGTGTCCTTGTCAATCTCTCCACAGATTAACACTACTGTAGCACATTTCTTTTCAAAATGATCCCTCTTTGCTCAAGTCATGCTGATGCAAAACCTTCTGCCTGCACCTGTCCTATGAGCAAAGTTCCAGGCCCTCTCTCTCATTAAAGAGTATGCTCACATCATCCATGTAAAACAATTGTAGGCTTGGACAGAGGGTTGTCAACACCTTGGTGCTTACAGGGTGGCTGGGTCATAGTCAGGTTGTTATGACCACACATATATGAGGTAGATGAGACCAGTAGTCATGGAAAGTCCTAACATGTGTCTGAGGCATTAATTTTTAATTAGATGAGATAATCTGAAGGCTTTTATTAATCTCTGAACTAGCTGAAGTAAGGTGTTGTACTGGTTTTATTGTTTTAGAATTTTAGTCAGGATATTTTGGAAATTAACAAGCATGTCCTAATTGGTAAAGGCAGTTACTAATAATTTTAGTTATTTTAATTTTTATGTAATTTTAGATCAATTTTCCAGTTTCATTTTAGTGGCATTTTTTGTCATGTAAGCGAGGATGAGGACAATTCCCATGCCAGGGAGAAAAGTTCAGTCATAAATATAAATCTCACACCTAGTTTGAGCCCCCTCTGACATGGGCAATGACACCGCCCAGTAGACAAGGTTGCTCCATGCCCCATCCAACCTTGTCTTGAACACCCCTCCAGGGAGGGGATATCTACAGCTTCTCTGAACAACCTGTGCCAGTGTCTCCCCATCTTCACAGAAGAGAATCGCTTCCCAATACCTAATCTAAATTTAGCCTCTTTCACTTTAAGGCCATTCCTCCTTGTCCTATCACTCCATCCCTATCTTAAAAAGTCCTTCTCCAGCTTTCTTGTATTCCCTCCTTAGACACTGAATGTTTAGAAATATCCAATGTTCTAATGGTTAGAAAAGTTGTGTGTACTATTAAATTTTCTGTATATGTATTATGCCTGGAATTTTTAAAAGTTAATTTATATTGGCCTAGAGATTTTTTTTTTTTGGCATCCTGTCCTTATAAAGTGACTTCAATTGGTTGAGGATCTATTATTTTTACTTCTGTAATACTCAAAATTTCAGGTATTCCAGTTTTAATGTATTCCCATTTCAATCTTGTCAGTGTCCAGTCCTAACTACAACCTTTACAATGTCTGTTTGCTGAGAGACTGGACATGGCTTTGCCCTTTCAATTGTTATTCCTCCTTTGTACTTCTTTTTCCTTATTTTTTTTTTTTTAAATAACAAATGTTAGCAAGAGGTTAAATCATACTGGGTAATCAAGGTTTAATAATTAAAAAAAGAAAGCTGCATTCAAGCTTGATTTCTCTTTGCCACCCTAAAAAAATTGCAATATTCCTCCATATTCTAAACACTCTATTAGGAAACTAAACATTATAGGACTTACTGTGCTGACACCCTTTGGTTTTCAAAAGTAAAGAGTAACTTCGATAAGCTTATCCAGGCTTTCCAAGTTGTGGAGCTGAGGACATAAATTTTGCTTTAGTTTTTCTGATAATTGTGAAATAATGTAGAAGCACTACAGTGTTTCTTCAGGTTTAAGTTAGGTGCATAGTTTTTGGCAGACTGTGAATTAATCCGAAGCTGAAAAAAGTCTACTCTCCCACAACAAAACTGAGAACATATAAAAAAGAAAAAGTAGTTTTTGAAGTTTCCTTGGTACATAGAGGGCCAGTATTTTAATTTTTATATCATCTTTCTGTTTGTCTCAGATTAGAACTTCATATACCCCTGTTTTCTAGTTGTGGACAGAGTTTAATAAAGAATCAATTCAAACTGTAAAAAATAATCATGATGACAGTATGAAGAATCTCTTTTATACTACAAACTGAACTCTTCAAAAATTTAGTTCTTCGACATAAAAGATTAATATCAGTTGTGGGATTACTTTCCAGACTATAAATTTCTGTGAAAGTAATTTTGTAATTAAATTTAGCACTATCTAGCACCTTCATAGAGAGAAACTATAAATCTACATACAGAGATATATATCATAATCAGCTTTAGCTTGTCTCTGTCACATCCTGTTGTCACATGCACAGAAATAATAGGGAGACTGTAGAGACTTTATTTTAATATTTATTTTATTTCTGCTTTCATCCAAGATCAGTTTTAATCAAGGAAATGATTGACAGGGCCAGGGTCAGAAGGGTTATTCTGGAGGTGGAGAAAGGACAACTAACTTTCTTACAGTGAATCTCCACAAATGTCTGTTTGGTAAAAGTAGCTTAATGGAATATTTTCAAATGATGCTTGGTCTGACATTTAAAATGCATAAGAGAATTATCTTATCAAGCCTAGAAAAAAACCTTCTTTTTTTGGATTTTGGTTTGTCTTTAGCCAAAAAAAAACTATGCTTAAATAGGGAAATAGTATACACTATTCCCAATGAACTGTTTCAAAGGACTTGAATTCCAGGTTCAGATCCTCTGTTCATATCTAACAGATGGGAAATATAACACTAACCTTTTCATACAGTGCTTTGTGATCAGATGATTAAAGGAACAAGCCAATATTAAAATTAAACATTACTTGTTGTGATAGGGCCACTAACAAACATGACAGGAGCAAAGGGACTGGGAAGTAATGTAAAATAGAAACTGTAGTAAAGAAAAAAAGCCTGAAACAGAAGATAGACAGAAAGACCTTTAGATGACTTAAAAAATCCTCCTGGTTGTTTAACACTTGTGTTGTGGAAGTTGAGCAGCGCAGGAATTATTGTGGTGACTGGGGAAAAGAGAGAGCCTTGCAGGCACGCACCCCCTAGAGTCCCAGGATTTGTCTTGGTGGACAAGGCTGTGCTTCAGGGGGAGTCAGTGGCAGAGGGAATTGCCAGGGGGAACGTTCAGACAGCAAGCTGCTATTCCATGTCCAGAAAGGGCAGCTGCTGTGCTCCTCCTGAGTATTGTATCTTGGCTGCTCAGTGGGGACTTTGCGCCTGAGGTTTGTTCTTGACGGTGTCGAGTGAATGCCAAGTACACCTGAGGGCTGTTCAGCAGTTTGTGCAATGAAGAAAACTTGGGGGTTCTTTTGAGAAGGAAGTTTTAGAGTTTGTCTAACTGGAAAAATGAGCAAATCATATATTCTCTTTTAATTCCAGTACAACTCCAACAAATTGTTTCATCACACAATTAATAGTGTGTCTCCCAATGGCTCCTAATTTTGTAGCTTTATTTAAACTCTTTCATGTTAAATATGAATAATTTCTCTAGCACTTTGGAGTTTATAATCAAGAAAACCTAATGACAGCCAAATACCATCTTATGCATCTCTGCTGAAGTGGCTAGTAAAGGCAAAAACATCCAATGGAACAAGATCGTTGGTTATGCAATGTCAACACTCTGATTATTTTTACTTTTAGAAGACTAAGAAGCAAGTGCTCAGGATTTTCCTGCTTTGTAATATGGACTGAAGGGTTTGTAACAGCAAAACTAATTTCATTGGAGGTAACAGCTCTGACTAGAAGAAGAATTTTATTTAGGATAACATGCTGCAGTGTAAGTATCAGGAAAAATTGTGGCATCATCAACACAAGGAACACATGGGTTATAATATTTCTCCTGAGACCACATCTCAGGACAGACACATCTGGACAAGTTAAAATATAAACAAAGCCAATTTACCCCATTCTAAATCCTTGTCTCACTCCTGCACCCAATTCCTTCTCTTCAACTTGTCTTTTTCTAAATGGAGTGGAAGAACAGAGAGATCTTTTACAGATTAATATGGGATAAGAAGGATTTAAGAAGGATTTCTGGCTTCTTTTCACTCTGAGTGGAATCAGAATTTTCTTTCCTCACTCAGAAAACTTAAAAAACCCCATTAACAACACCCCACCCCCATTTTGTCCAAAGCACTCTTTTGTTTTCCCTTTTCTGAGTCACAAAGCAGTGCAGTTTTTTAAGACTCTTCTGTCGCACCTAGAAAAGCATGTGACTTCTAAAAGGAGAATGAAGTAAAATTATACAAGTCAACACATCACCTAAATGATAAGTAGCCTTTAAAACTTTTAACTCGGATAAATGCTGATAAAGGCCTCAATAAAAGTTAATGCTCCTGGTTGATTCTGATGGAAAAAAAAATTGTAAAATGTCAGCCTTGTAATAAATGCACTAAAGGGTGAATGCCACATTTAAATAAATAAAGTCTTATGTCTGAAAAGCAAGAACACTAAAATACATGAGTACATAATAAGAATGTATTAACCTGATGGGCCTCATCTGCTTGCTCACAGGACTGTGAAACAGGAGTAAATCTGAGGAACTGGAGAGAGTTACACATGCATGAAATAATAAAAATGAAGTGAAATGACATATAGGAACCACAAGTTACTTGGACATCAGCAATTGATTTTTTTCCCCCCAACTGGAAAAGTCTCTGTATAACAACATTTCTTTCCTTATTTTCTGGCATGTTTAAACATATGCAGGAGGAAAGTTTTTCAGCATTTTTCATATCAATGAGAACATTAAGATTTTCAGTATAGCTATAACTTTTGCTAAGGTATGTGCACTCAGCTGAAGATGTAGAAAGTAGTACATGTTAAAAGTTGGATAGATACTTTGTACAGGGAGATCACAATCTGGTTGTAGAAATCACTTTGTGATTAGCAGTTTTAAGGCTCATACATTTAGACTGACAAATAATCATACGGTATGGCAAATATCACAAGTATATTTTAAGACTGTATCTTAAGGTTTTGACATTTGAGAATATCCTCTGTTTGATACTCAGTTCATTACATGTTGCTCCTCATTATTCAATGCAAATATCACCCTGCTGTGGTATATTTACTGTACAACCTCATCAATGTGTAACAGTTTGACAGCAATTATTAATTTCGCTTCCTTCTGGTTGTTGACTTAAATTCATTTAATCTTCCCACTCTTAACAGTATTTACTGCAAATAACTGAGGAATGAGAATGTCATAACAGAAATGTATTCCCCAGTCTTGAGGAGGAAATTATAATTTCTTCCCTTTGGTCAAGGAAAATGTTTCTGCCATCATTTGGTGTGCTTTGATTGTATAGCTAAAGTCCAGTAGATGACAGGTGTTCAGGTGTACCCCAAAGAAAATATCCTTCGCCTTTTTCAAGACTGGAGAGCCCCTCTTTCATTCACACCCTCAGAACCTGGTGAAAGACTTCCATGCTCACTCAGCTAATGTGAAAGGACTTCTCTTGCAACTTTGCCTTTCAACACTCTGAAGTGGCTCTTTTCCTTAGTTTTCTGTGAGATGTAGAGTGGGTAATGGTCTTCCAGAGTAAATTATTTCTGGGATAACACCTGCTGCAATTATTCTCAAATGCTCTTTTTCCCTACAAGTCCCCTGGTATACCATATGTGATATGCCACTCTCCCACTTCCTCCTTGTTTCTCCCTGTTCTCCACCAAAGCATTAAAAATTAAACCTTTAGGGAGATAGTGTGATTCATTTTGAAAAAAAATCAGACTGGAGTTGTATAGAAAGCAAGTAAATGTACTCACATAATACAATATGTGAACACAGAGTAGCATTAAAGTTTTTTAAATGTTTGTGTTTTGACAAGAATCCAGGAATAAGCAGCTATGTACAGAAGAAGGCAAAGAAAGAGTGTGACTTGCCGATTTTTAGAGTTGGAGTTTGGATACCATATTAGAAGCTTTTCCCTGAGTAGCAGGTGTTGACTGACCTGGCCTGTTTGCTGGGTCAGGCATTTCTGCGCTTCTGAGCGAAAGAAACTCGGACACCTGAGAGATTGCTCTGCTTCCTCCTCCCTCTCTCCTACTTAACTTCTAGTCTAAGCTTTATGGCATTTGTTGACTTTCAACCTCTTGATGTGACACTGATGCTCATAAGGTAGAGAAGATTTATTCTATTACAATGTGATTTGTTGATGTGATATTTTTCTTTCTATCAGTAGATTACTTTATTGAGATCATAAAATGAAAATCAGTTTTTCATTTCAACCTCCCACTTGTTCCCCTTTAATTTATTGAAACAATCCTGAAAAGAGTAAAAGAGATTAATTTCCAGTGTTTTTAAAACAGGAGAGCAGTTCTAAGGATATGAAAAAGTGTTTTACAATAAAGATGAAAGAAAAGTTGAGAAAATGGGAAATTGAATGCCCTCACAGTGTTTTATTGAATATGTTCAACTTTGATGAAGCACAAAGGCATTGCTATATATTTTAAGTTGGCAGGCAATACATTCTGAGGGACAAAAGAAAATACAAATTAGAGTAGTTACTTTTCCCTTTTTCTGGTCTGTTAATGAGAGAAACATGCAGTGGGTATCATTAAAAAAGTGGACATTATCTCTTCATAGTAATTAAATCAACCATAGTGTTTATCTGATATCTTAGACTTGGAAATAACAGGAAGAGTGCAGTAAAAATAAATGCTTAATGGTGATGTTTTGTGCTTAAACAAAGAGTTTATACTGCAGCTAGAAATGACAGCTAATTATGTGACCATTAAATAGGAAATTAACTATGCAAATGTGCTCTCACTTGGTCACCTTCTTTGTAATGTAAAAGGCTTTGTACATGAAGGTCCTCTTTCTGATGTTTCTATATGGCTTTCTGTTGATAGGTGACATGACTTCTATTGATAGGTGTCATGACTTCTATTGATAGGTGTCACGCCTGTGTTTTTTTAAGTGGGAACGTAGATGGGAACAATTTAGGTACAAGGGCTGTCATTCTACTGTGTTTGCATGATACCTGATGTAGCTAGGCAGTTATTTTGGCTGTAGGTACTGCTATAACTAGCATAAATATTGTTCAAAAGAGTGACCTACCATCTTCCGTGTGTGTACACAATCTAAATGACAGAAAGCACATTGGGGAATTAAAAAAGTCTTTTAAATTTTGGAAGTTAAATTAAAGAATTGTTCTGGTTAGAAGGCAAAGTGTCAAAGGATTGCTGCTAAAGTTTTTGTTAGAAAAATATCTCCAAGAGATTTTGAAATTGAAACATTTCTGAAAGCATAGCCAGATGGAAGGAGCTGCATGACGCTGATGTCTGCAGGACCTGAAGGAGACAGATGGTCAGCAACTTAAAATGTTGAATACTTTCAAATATACATGGGAATAAAAAGAAAGAGAATAAGAATCCAATGAATAAATAACCCTTGATGATCATAAGTCTCCAAATTATTTGAAGTGCATGAGCCATCTGAAAGCACTCCCATTCAAACTAAAAACTTCCATGAGGGGACTCAAGGCTCACTAGACACCGAAGATGAATTGGAACCTCATCTGCTGTTCTCAAAGCTGTGCATTTGCAGATGAAAATGACAAGTTAAAACAGAATTTTAATGGGAACATACCTCAGAGACAGATGAAAACCTATTAGCTGTAGATGGCCTGGCCCTAGAGAAGGAAAATAGAACAAAGTGAATGCACAGCATGACTTAGGAGCTAATGAAAATACTGAAAAAATGTCTGTGAGAAGAACAAGCATCTGGATAGTCACAAACAAGAGCATAAGTGACATAAATGCTAAATCAATGATTTCCTACTCTGGTAACAATGAAAAAGAAGGAGCATGGAAAAGATGAAGAAGTACCTATACTGGATATGAATGATACGACTTTTATCTAAAACCTAGGACATGTACATGCACCTAGGAACAGTGGTTTTTTATTTGATTGTGGCACATCTGACAGCTACAAGATCACATACGTCAGGGAGTATATACCAATGATAAAAAATAAATTGGTAATTGAGTGTAGGGCATCAAAATTGGACTTGACTCTGGTATAAGCCACAGAAACGGAGGTACCTGGTGCAGTCAGAATTAAGAAATCTAAGACAGCCAAAATATTTTGAAAAGATCTTGAGTATTTTGTTTTAATCATTTCTATGGATGCTACTCATAGTTAGATTACTGAGATGGAAAACATTAGCTCAGTGAATGGCAGTGGAAACACAGCCAGTCAAATCAGGACAATTTTGATGATCTAGATAGCCACCAGGAATTTAACCAGCAATTTTGAAGGCCAAATTATAACTGTAAAGATGAATCACAATCACTAGACTAAATTCTAAGTTTCCAAGTCACTGACTTTCAAAGTCCTCTGGCTGTTCTTGAAAAGACTGGAGTTGATACATAGATCATGAGGGTTCTCACTGCACATCTTTCCTTCCGCAGCAATTGAGATTATGACAGATGCTTCCAGCCTCAGAACTCGAAGAACAAATGTTACAGGGACTGAGGAAAACCTATTTTGCTAATTGGATGATTGTTTGGAATGTTCTTCCCTTCTCAGTGCATTCCAGCTTGCAGAGTTTCAAACCAAAGCCTTTTGCAATGGGTTTGTCACCTGCAATGAGCTCATATTAAGGTGTGCCACTAAAATTGCACCAGGGGTCATTCACAGGTTGAGTAGTCAACAGAATAACTAATTCAGGTTAATTGAAAGAGAGGTATGTCTTGTGACCCCTGAAATTTTCTATTGGGATTAGGCCTCAAAGGATGCAAGGAATATAAATAAATCAGCTTTTCTCAGCATAATGTAAGGCATTGTTATTCAAATTATGATACCAGACTGAAGCATCACTCCTGGGGTACCATCCCAATGAACCCACAAGAGATGTACAGTGAAAATTAGTAGATAATGACATCTTCAGATGAAAAGTGTTTGCTCATCTTCTTCTTGTTTCCGTTTTTTTTGGTGATGTGTTCAAAATGCAAGATTTGCAAATCTGAGTTTTCTTGTTAAATGAAAAACATTTAAAAAGGGGACTGACATTTACTGTGCAGGTACATGGTATTCCTGTACCCACCACTCTTGATCACTCACAGAAAACTGTAGGCAAAAGTTAAAATTGCACAGAAAAGGAAAAACAAGAAATATGCTATGATGAAAAGGAAATCTTATGTCTGATGCAGAATAACTACGCACATAATTTGATAGACTACGTAGTGGAGCACGGTCATGTGAGGTGTTGGCTCTTCTTTCACTATCAAATCTCATAGACTGATTTTTAAGGCAAAAAAAAAAAGGTGAAAAATTAAGATAATTCAGTCAGACCTTCTCCATCTCACTTGGTAGAAATCGTCACCCACAGACACCATCAACTAACAAAATCTCCACTCAATATCACCACCCTTATCAAATTCATATATGGCTTGTTTAAACTAATTTTAGGCTTGAAATTTTTTTTTGCAAGCTACAAGAGCAGTTAAAACTACAGTGTAATTGTGAATTTCAGTGTTAATTACAGAACTCAAATCTTTATTAAGTAATCTTCCATCTTTGCCAGCATATTGTTACGCAAACAATTTTTAACTTTCACCTTCAGGGTTTAAAACTTTGAGGCTTCATTCCCATTTACACTCATAATGTATTTTATTAGTCAAAGAGAAGATCTGTAGTGTGTTTTTTCTATGCACTTGACTCTCCTGTGAGTCCCTCATCTTCCTAAAAGTCACTATGCAATAAACTTAGTAGCTTTGTTTTTCTTCCTCAGGATTTCCATTGCAAACTGACTTACACCTTTAAATTTAAAAAAAAAAAAATTATGAAACCTATTATCAAGGCTTTTACAAGGCAATTGCATAGTTGCTAAAATTAATACCCCTAACAAAATGGTTAATGGTTAAGTGGTAAATTCTACAATAAATTTTGTCTTGGTATTTAAGACTGTCTCTTAATTTTCCAGCTTCTATCACTTTTTCCTGTGAACATCTATATTGCCAGTGTGTCCTTGTATTATTTTATATTAGCATCTGATTTACATGAATTGTGGAGTCTCATCAGAGAAAAGTTGATGCTTAGTCCCACACACTTTATAATGTCCCATAAAATGCCTTTTATTTTTGTCTGTTAAGGAATTATTTCTAAGCATTCACACCAAATCCTTCAAAGAGGAGTGTTTCCAAATTATTCTCCCGGAACTGTATTTCTCCGCTCTTTCTTTGAATCTATCAGCTATGGGCGAAGAAGAGGATATTTAGAGAGTCTATGTTATGTGTTATGGCTGCCTGCTCTAACTGGAGCAAGCAGTATCTGAAGCGTTGCCAATGACTGGTATAGGAGAAACACCAACGAAGCTAGTCAAAAAGGCACAAAACTTCTGTTAATTGAGTTTGAGAAAATATTTATTTGATTTTTCCTGTCCATAATAGAAAGGGATTCCATCATATCATGACTATGGTAAGGGTAGTGTTGATTATATTTAATTTGCTTTGTGGTGACTGTTGTTCAGATCTTGGTTGTCGCATTCAACCTGTTGTGTTGCTGGTTTTGTTTGGTTTTTTGCTTTGAAACATGAGTGTAATTGTATTTTTTAGGATTGTAAAAAAAAGAAAATTAGAAAATTATGTGTTAAAATGTGAAAACCTGTGGGCTTGGGGGTTTTTATGTAGGTTTTGTTGTCACTGTTCGTGCTTTTTAAATTCTTGTTAGAAAACAAAATAACTGTGTTGACTTGATTTGTGGCACCGTTTTAACATGATAAAAATGTCAGACCTTAGTCTGTTGAAATAAGATCCAGGCTGAGAAATATTTTTTCCTTAAATAAAATTTACGGAAAAGAAAAGGAATATATATTTGTTTTGTGGAATTATAACAATTCAGACATCACAAAATAAGAGTATTTTTTTTTAAATCAGATAATCCAAATATTCAGAATTTTATTTGTTTTTCAAATTACCACTTTTTTGATGATATCAGCTTTTTATTTTGTGAGCAGGTTATGGGAATACTTACATTTTTATTTGTTTCTTTCCATTTTTTCACAAAATAAAAATGACAACTGAAAAGTTTCTCTTCAGAGATCTATTTATCTCCAGCCCACAGAAAGGACATTAGTTGATCAATTCAAAGGAAAAGATGTCACACTGTATTTCATCAACTTAAGTACTCACTTCTTTCTTTTATTTTTTAAATTCTTCCTCTTTCACCTTAGTCACGCCATTTCACTCTCTTGAAATGCCAATATTCCTGCATTTGTCAGTACTTCTTTCTCCTAATTTCATGGAATGTGTTGTTTGACCTTCTGCTTTGCCTCACAGACTTGTATATAATGGATTTGCTAGCCATACATTTTATTTCTGTATGCTCCTCCTATTTCTCATGTCATGTCGACCTACTTCTACATTGTCATAATTATTTTGATATGGGTAGGAAATAACTCTATCTTTATTCACAGTTGACCCAGACTGGTAGAGCAAATATCTTTTGGAGACTAAGTCCTAAAAAAGAATAACCTAGTACACCGAAACAGATGGGTAATTTTTGGCATAAAGGAAATTTGAGCTCGAGTTACTTTAAGAGATTTATTAGTTGATGCTGTGTCATGTGGTGCTGTGATTATTGCAATAGGAAAGAAATACTCACTCCTGTGTTTTCCCTGCCTTAAAAGTAGATACTTCTTTCTATGACTTTTTAGATCTTATTCTCTAGAGAACAGGATTTTTATAGTGGCAACAACTTCATTCTTTGAAATCTGCAAATACAGTCTCAGTCAGAAAGACTACCTTGGAGGCTACCCATGCACCTCTATAGTCTAAAAACACTTTTGTGCTTAGTAGTAATGGTAGAGGAAATGTTAATTTAGTTGTGTTAACCTTTTTCCCCAGACGTGCCTGCTACATGGGATTAGGATGGTTCTTTCACCTTCTGTGTACGTAGGTTCACATACTCTTTGTGAGGAGACTGACTGTAAGATCCATAAACTATAGGGCTTCTTTAGTAATTTTCTGCAAGTATTGGCAGAATTTTATCTTTCATAAACATCCATATGCATATGATAACTTCTTTTCTTTGACAGGGTCCGTTGCTTTGCCTAGAATTTATTCCAGGGCATCCAGCACAGTCCTGAGAATTCCCTTTTTTTCATCTTGAGGTACCAATCATATTATTGCTTATAAGGGATCCAATTTGTTTTGAAAAATTTGAGAATGGCTCACCAGCCTCTTATAAATCATAGATTCTTCATGCTTTCTTCTTTTTCTTACTGATTAAAGAGATTTCATTACTTTCAGTGTTATCTCGAGTGTAGGATTACACCTCTGTGATTTAGTCTCACTGCTGGGTTCCTCTCACTGTAAAAACATAAACCATTTCTCAGCTTGTGCTCTCTAATACTCACCTGTTGCCTGCACAGAGTGAGTTTTCTTTGTCCCTTTACCAGAGTTATAGCTTTATATTTAAAAAATTAACATTTCTTTTGATGGCCCTCAGGAATTACATAGTGCCATAAACCACTCAGAGCCAAAGAGTCCAGAAGTTTGCTTCATTTGGTGTCTGAGCAATGACATTTCCAAGTAAGTCTCAGAGTTTGATGAGGGTGGTGTGACACAAACCTCTGCAGAACACAGCAATGGTCAGGAGACCGTATGCTTTAATAGTGATGGCAAATCCTCAGCCTTTTTCTGAATATTTCCAAATATTAAGAGGGTTTTTTAAGTGAGTCACCTTGTAGAAAAAGCAGCTAAATAATAGTAATAAAAAAAAAGCAGCAAATTATTTGTGGTTTGTGTGTATGAGCATCTCTCATGCAATATATTAAAGCACTTGTTTTGCTGGAGTAACTCTGCACTGTCTTAGGAAATATTGTTCTTGCTGATGGGATTCAGAAAGGACTTAGAATACATTTTTCAGAGAAAGAATTGTGCCTGACAGGAGCAGTAAATTACATGATTACCATTGCATGGAAACTATTTCCTTTTTTCTCTTAAAACAAAGTAGATTGAGCATAGTTTATAAGTGTATATCTTGGTACATCAGGGAAAAAAAAACAAACACTTTTTTCTGCACAATTAATAAATCTTACAGTAGGGTAACATTTTAAAAAAATCCTTAAATATAACTTTATGTTCAGGTCAATTAATTTCAAGCCTACATTTGGAGTGCCGGGCAAAAAGACAGACAAAAATTTCTAAGAAAATTTACTGAAGTGTAAAATGTGTATGGTAGCTACCTTCCTTTTGTAAAAGCCTTGGGGTTTAACATACACCAAAACCTTTCTGCTACTGCAAAATCCAAGTGGGAAAATAGCTGAGAGAAGGTTGAAGCACTGCACAGGGAACTGCACATGGTCATATGATGTTAATTACAAGGGCTTCTTGGACCAGTCCACAAAGATTCAGGAAGCCATGTAGTAGAAAATGTGATAGAATGTGTAGTAGAAAATGCTACTTATACAGTAGCAAGGAAGGAGGTGTATGAAGGAAAAGTGTTACTTCCACCAAACCTGACATTTCTGTTAAGTTAGTCATACCTTTTTCCAGGGCAAAGAGGCATTTTGATTCACCTAGGAGGCAGAGGTGGAATAACTTAGAACTACAATACTCGTTTCTATGGGATGAGTACACTAATGATGTGTGCCTCAGCACTGCTGTTCCATTTGGGAGTTCCTACATTCCACTCTGCACGTGTTGCACATGCTCCATCCACATAGGAATTTGGATGGTTCTGCTATCCTTTTAGGTGATATTTTCTTCTTTGAAAACAGAATTCTCAATACCTACTGCTCAAATGCAGCTAGAGCAGTTTACAGTTGTGACCCAAATTGGTATGTTAACTAAACATGGACAAAGCAATGTCAACACTGATGAAATGAATCAAGAGAACACTCATGATCTGCCATGCCTTTCATATATTACATGATGTAATCAATGAAGAATTCATTTGTATTTAGGAAAAAATGTGTTGGCTTAAGAATACCTTCTCTTCTCTGGTAGAAACCTTTTTTGCCTTAAGCTGCTGTGCTTTCTGGATAAATTCTTTAACCTCACACAGTGAATTTCAAGTCTCTGTAGAGCCATACTCTTACCAGCATTAAGCATTCCTTTCATTTTACAGTAAAAAATTGCCACTGTGGAATATCGTACTTAGTCCCTTAATAATTTCCACTTCACAAATGTAGGCATATTTTATTTCCTCCTGCAAAGTACATTCTTCCAGTCTTCTGTGCTGCTACCAACAATAATTCAGCCTATGATATACAGAAAATCCAGGACTGAAATAAAACCTGATGAAATCACTGTGTTTAAGTGTGGATGCTGAAAAGCTTTGAGCAGAGGAATTTTCCAGCTTTCTGCAGCATTCTGTGAGAGCTCTGCTTCTCTCACAGAAGCTATGAAAAACAGGGCTACAGTTTTGTAAACGAATTCTCCTTATCTTGCAGGTGCAAGTTGTTATGTAGTATTGTTGTGATATTGACTGGAAAATTATTTTGAAATGGGTGTTGTGGGTTCTAGCCAACTGGTACGGGAGGCAGATGATTGATGACAAATGATCTTATGTCATTTATGCGGACTAGGGTATATAAACGAGTCTGTATAATAATAAAGGGCCCATGCCAGTCCATTTTCTTCCTGGACTTGATCTTTCATGTCATGATTTCTCTCCAGCCGCAGTACGTCAGCGACATTTAAGCATGCTTCAAATTTGGACATGTGCACTGTGGACTGGACATTTGCAAGTGTCATTTTCCTCAATGGCAGCTTTTGTACACCTCAGTCCTGATCCATGCCTGATGAGGTTAATTAACCAAAAGACCTCCATTTCTTTTTCTGGGTTATGTGCCAGGTTGCTCTATGTGCAGCTCTCTGTGTATGTGTACAAATTTTAAAATCTCATTCTTGCATTTGTGATTTGAATTTGCCACTCTTATACTTGGAGGTCAAGACAAAATGTGTCTTTCCCCTTAAAGAATGGTCACACCACACCCTTCACAGTCTCATTTTCATCAGCTCAGGACTATTGGCAAAGTCCTTGTGAGAGATTAACAGAGTAAAGCTGCCCTTGACCTGTACCTTCATTCTCTTTCAATAGATACCTAATTGGTTCATTTGGTTTTAAAAGACGTTTGAAGAATCTGATTACTATAATTGGAAATGTGTGAAGGAGCTTTTAGATAAAGCCATTAAAAAGCATGTTTTAATGCTCAGAATTTTTAGAAAGAACATCTCTTATGAGCATCTTGCTTGATACATGTCCAAAGTGGACAATATAATAGTTTATACTGGAGAAGAGAATAACACTCCATGTGACAAAAGCAGAAGATATAAGTAAGCTTTACCCAGGTTTGGGGACTTATGTAAGGCGTTATGTCACTTAAAATAGATGATCTGAGGGAGGAAAGGCTTGGGTTTTAGGGGTAGCTACAGCAGGAAGGAGACAGAAGGTCTGAATATTATGAGACACCATAGGTTACAGAAAGAGAGAGTAAAAAAAAAAGGAATAGGGTTCTGTGAACACTGAAATTAGGCAGGAGACAGGATTGGGAAGATGGGGATCTTGTACTTCCTTACTGTACCTGCAGTACCTGTGACTTTTAGGAAGCATAGTCAATTTTGCTCAAGAGAGGTATGTAATAGTGGGCATCAAATCATGGAGAAAGGCTTCAGGACAAAATCAGTTGTTTCAAGGGAGAAAGAATAGGTTTATCCTGGGAAATGCATATATAATGGAAAGAAATGGACAAAGAGGTGACTAGATGAAACAGAAAGTGGAAAAGGGGAATAAGGGATCAAGGGGTGAATTTGAGAGGGGAGCTTTACAAGGAATAATGGATGAATTGGAAAAAAAGTGGTATTCAAGTAATGGATATCAGGGGATTTTCTGGGCTGGGGAGATAAGGAAACATACAAAAGATGAAAGATACAAGACTCCTATGGGAGAGTGAGAACATGAAAGAAGAAGATATATTTTGAAAGAGGTCTAAGAGAGAAAGTGTTGTGCCAAGACAAGGAATAAGAGCAATATAAAAGGAATAATAGGAGGCAAACAATGGAAAGCCTGTGGGGGGTACACGACAAGCACTCCAAGTGTCTTTCTGACTGTGGCTGGAGTAACCAGGGTGTGCTGCACTGCTCAGTGCTGACTGAGCAGCTTTCCTTGACTCCTACTGTCAGTTTGGGAACGACAAAGGGTATCACTACCCTGTCACCCCGTGTTGCTCTGGTATAACTGTATTTCATTCTCATGGAACTTGAGTTCAGAGTTTTTCTTCACTAGAACTAGTTCACGAACTCAGGTAGACTATCACTAGTTTGCTAGTCTGCAGTGCATTGTTAACCTACCTCAGCTGCTCTGGCTCCAATGATGCTTCTCTCTGAGTTTGCACATTTTAAGAGTGTAAGTATTGTCACAATTGCCTTTAATTGTGTTAGATGAGAAAAAAATACTGAAAATAGTTTTATTTTTCATTACATTTTAAAAATGTATGCATTAGGGAAGAAATTTAAAAAAATATATAATTTTCAAGAATTGCAACATAATTTTAATTTAGACTGTTACAGCTAATGAAATAAATCTATTTATTTTTAATCCAAAGTTTCTCATGTTTGTATAAGAGTTCTGTTACTTTCTCCTTTAGAAGTAGCAGAGTAGCTTGGTTTGAATCCAGACTGGCCTGAAGCTCCTCATAAAAAAAAGACATAGAACAATGGAGATTCAAAATATGGCCTTAATTCACCACATCTTTCCTCTCTGAAAAAAAAAAAGAGGCAATATTCTCATTTTATAGTTTCTTCTCACAGGACTGCTGCGTTTTAATTTGCCAAATAGTCCTTAGCAGGTATCCTCTGCTCTATGGTTTTGTTCTGATTTTGTTTACTTTTGAGTTTGTTTTCTTTTTTTCCCAGAGAAAGACAGCTAAATTATGTTCTCAGGATGGTGAAATGCCATCATGGAGAAGGGTGATACAAAGATGATGACCCTTTTGGGCCATGTTCAGTGTGTGAACATTTTAAGTGCAGCTCATTATACTCATTCTTTTTCTTTTTCTCTTTTACCCTTCCTCTTATACCACTGGACTGTGGTCCGTATAGAGGTTTGCATTGTTTGGCTTTGTCCTCTGTGGATTTCTCAGGCCTGTCAATGCACAACCTGGATGACACTTTAGAGAAAAGATGAATATATAAGTATTTGTATGAAAAGGTAGATTTTTTTTCCCTGTTTTTTTTTTTCTTTTTTGTCTGGCCATTAAAACTCTGGTTGGAAAATTAAGCAACTAATTTCTTTTCTTCCCAGCAAAACAAGCTGGCCAAGCTGAACTTTCTTCTAACTGTGTCAAGAAGTTCCACTTCAATTTCTATTTCACTTGAAGTTCCACTTCAAGAGCTACTCTCCAATTTCTCCTTGGGATGTTTTTGTCCCTTTGCCTTTTTCAAAAATTACATCATCTCAAAAGCAATAGAACATGGGCTTAGTTTTAATCCAATAACTTTTTAAAGTACTTTTTCCACAGTACTCTTACAAATTGTATTTTTGACAGCTTCAGAATCATATTTACTTCATGAACTTGTTTAAGAGATTAGATCAGCACTGCAAGTTTTATTGTTTTGTTGATTTCTTTTCTGTGGTAATGTAATTGACAGGAGCTGATAAGCCTGTAAACTCAAAAATAAATATTGAGTGTGCTTCCAAACTAATAGCCCATTCATCTTCATCTGCAGCGTTGTCTGTTGTCCCTGTGAAGAATTGCTCTGAGCTAGTGCTGCTGTTGCTCCTGATATGAACCCTGTGCTTATACCTATGTACTTTTACAGAAGTATGTAGGCAATAGCTGTTGCATATTTTCCAAACATGGGCTTCCAAGAACATCATGTTTCTATTGCCTACTTTACCAGTGTTTTGGGCCCTGATTTTCTGAGAGTAACTTTGTGCCCCGATTGAGTGGCACAATACCATCTGCCTCTACTTTTTTTTTGTGTGGTTATTCTGTCACTATTACTTCACCAAAGTTCACCCTGTACACCTCCTCTAAATTTTCTTGTCCTGGATCCCAACACAGCATCAAAGTAGTAAAGATGAATTTGTTTTCTGTAATAGATAAGCTCCTTATGATTGTCATAAGTCATTAAGAAAATAAAAATCTTCCAGTTCTACTCTGAATAGAAAAGGTATCCAACACTTTTTTTTTTTATTAAGTATATAATCCAGAACAGTGCTTCAAAGCTATAGTCCATCTTTATTGGTTTCTTTTTTGATTAAGCAGAATGTAATGTTTAAATTTGTTTTAGTTACCACCAATGTTCCCAAGGAATTTGAGCCAAATGGCCTGCAGTCTTGAGTTCCTGCCTGACCCATCTTGCAAACCCAAGATTCTATAGGGGCACAACAAGGGCATGATTCTCCCCTTCTGTTCATGAGTCCACCTTGTCTCAGTGTAGCAGCCATCTCTCCAGCTGCCTGCTTGTGTGCCTGACTGAGAAAGGATCTCCATCTCTTTTTATTATATTTCCTATGTCATTGGAAACATGTCACAGATATTTTAGTCATTGGCAAATTTGACAAGAAGCTATCAATCACTTTTTAAATGTTTGATCTGTTTTAGTGTGTTTTTCTCATGTTCAGTCTAAATTCAACTAAAAAGAGTGAAATAAAATGGTAATGTTTCCCATAAGAATATAAAAAAATACATCAGTATTTCAGGATTTCAGAAAAATTTGCAATTTTCTTTTCACTATGAAAGATTCTCATTGAGACTAAGCTGTTGGGTAGTTAAATCTTAATATATTTAACTCTCCTCTTTTTGTGCTGACACTCTTAGGGGCATCACTCTTGAAGATAGATTACAATGTAAATATTTTAAAATAAAGTAATGACTGTATTCTCAGATACTGATTACCTGAAGGTAGCTTCTAGAAAATTGAACTGAAAGTAATTCTAGTTTATGAAAAGACTTTCTCAGTGTTTATGATATTGCACAGTTGCAAAAGGAGGTTATCACTGTACTTCAAACATTCATCATGGTAAGTGCAGAAAATAAATCATCCTGACCACAGAACCACTATTTTGTAGCTATAAATTATTAGACTGTAAATTACCTTCTTGGAAAACATACTTTTAGTCTGGAAATCTCTTACAAGGAATCTTTATGATCTCATTAGGTTTCCCCTTTGTGGAAGAAATTTAAATAATTTAGCTTTCGATTACTAATTCATAACAAAGTAATTTGAGAATGTTTACATTTTATAAAGCTCATCCATTAAATTATTTATCATCTGATATAATTTCAATAGGCATTTTTTCAATTTTTCATGCTTTACATATGATGCCATTAGCACAACAATACCCCACAGTTTAGATATTGCAGAGAAGCTCCTTATTTTTAAGCAGAAAAATGCAAATAAGTATTTTGAAGCTATATAATGTAACTTTGCTTGTCCTTTCTAATTCTACCTCCCCACATACCTTGTTGATAATTCGTACTGTAACCTTGTACTTTCATTTACCACTGCAAACTACTAGCAATATGGAAAGAGAATAAAATGTATAATACTTCTGACAAGAGGGATTTATAGTGGCTACTTAATCTTGTTTGCAGTAGCAGAACTTGGCTTCTTTCTAGTGAAGTGATTGGAGAATCAGCTTAAAAGTGAAATACAATTTAATGAAGCATCACTGTGAACAACAAGGAAACTTGTTTCTTGTAAGTGGATATGAGGTCAAGGGATGAAGGGTGTGTGTGTGATGGGGATTAGTACCTGTGTGATGGTAGAGGGCTGCACAGCCCTGTGTTGGGTGAGATGCAAGCCTAGAGCTTTTGTGTAAGTGTGGTGTGACTGAGCAACAGCAACAAAAAGTAATTTTGATTGCTTTCTTATGGACTGCACTGAACAATATAGAATCCCTTCCTATGGGCATTTATTGGAATGAAATTATTTCAAAAAATGTTGTTCCAATAATGCAAACTAGAAAAGCCTGTGTGTTCAGGTTCAGTGCCAGCATGTGTGGCAGAACTTGGTCTGTGTTGATGTTTGGGTATTTCTGTTTTTCTTTCATTCATTAAACTCCGTCTTCAAATAAGCAAGTTATTAGAAAAGCTTCATTGAGTTTGAAGCTAGGTCAAATAATATTCATAGGATTGCTTGTTTAAAATCACACTGCAATGCATATCATTAGTACTTACTGGCACATAATAATGATGCTACAGGTAACTGTCTTGCAGATTACTTCTACTTATTGCTTGAATATAAGATTTGGAAGAGCTACAAATTGAGAGATAAGAAACCTACAGAACTGTTCACTATTTTTTTTCCACTTCAGGTCTCAAATGAGAAATCCAGAGTGTAAGCTTGGTCTACTCTGGTATAGCAAAACTCTGAAGGTTCACTTTACCTTATGCGAAGGTTTCACTTTAGTGAAAGAGGAGGATAGATCTCAAGGGTCAGCTCATGTGGGGTGTGTTTAAGCTACAAGAAAGATTCTTTATTTGAGTGAAAATTTGTCAGGGAACTTAAGGCTCTTGTACTCTACAGCCTATGTTTGCAAATGTGCCAGAGCTGTCTTTTTATTCACTGAACATAGACCTTACTCTGTGTTCATTCAAGCAGATTTTAAATTTGTCCTATTTATTTGCTCATTTAAAGCAACCTTGTGGTTTCTGTGAATTTTTTTTTTACTTCTTCTTTTGACTCATTAATACCTTGTCATCTTGGCCTACTAATATCTGCCTCCTGCCCTGCTTTCAGGGAACCTAAGCATCCACACTAACTCATGCTCATGCTTTCACTTTTCCTGTATACAATCTAGAAGAGCGATTTATTTGTGTAGATACAGAGCAAACATAAAATGTTCAAAGTGATAGTAGTTTATGCTGTTATGTCTAGAACTGGGCCAATGATATTTCAAGCAAGATGAATTACTTTGGAACTTGTTTGATGAAACTTCTGTCTCAATCTTCTATCTGCAATTTTTCTTGCAGTTGACTTATATTCTTAAGCTTTGTCATCAAAATTAAGTAGCTAAATTAAGTAGTTATTGTTCTCTGTAATCATTTGCAGTGGTTCCTTGTAGGACAGTGGTGTGTAGAGAAATGGAAAAAAAATTGTCATTGGTTGTATGGGAGGTTGCTGTTCCTGTTTTTATTTGGATGACTGTCTGTTATAGATGCATGAAATATCTCCTTCCCTTCCCTTCCCTTCCCTTCCCTTCCCTTCCCTTCCCTTCCCTTCCCTTCCCTTCCCTTCCCTTCCCTTCCCTTCCCTTCCCTCCCCCTCCCCCTCCCCTCCCCTCCCCTCCCCTTTCCAGAAAGCGGAAAAAAAAAAGGAAAGAAATCCAGACCATTAGATAAATTCTGATACTGGACACAGAACTGAAGTACAACCAAAAGAAAGAGGAATAATTCCTGAGGCAGGGTTTTGGTATCTACAAGTATGTTTGCTGGGGTAGTACTTAGGCTAATGATAACAAGAAATTAGCTACAAGAATTTTGCTGAAAAGATCAATTTAATTTTAATAATTTGAAGTTCAAGCAATTAAAAAGAAACCATATATGTTCACCAATCATTATGGATGTTAGTGTAGATTGGAAAAATTACTTATTTTCCTTTAAACATATGAACAGGTTGTTTTCAGTAGCTCCCTGTGCTTTGGCAATCTTTTAATAAACTGCTTTTTTTTCACATGAGTACTCCAGAATATGTTTCTTCTTTCATACTCATACTAAAGAAGTTCTAGTTTTTATTTGCTTTGCATTGAAGAGGACTTCCTAAAGGACAAAGATGATAGGCTGTAGATAGAGGTCTTATAGTGGGGAGTAGTGATCTGAGAGAAAGCTGGGTAATGGCAGAGGTCAGCTCTGCTGGTTGGAGACTCCAGAAGGTCTAAAGACCAAATTAATAAGTTTGGGGCTGGACTTGTCTGAGATAAAACAGTCAGAGGTTGCCAGTTGGTTGTGTGATGGTTTATTTTTTAAAAAAAGGATTTGGGCTAGAACAAGGAGAGAAAACCAAAGCTGCCTTTCTGATTTCTAACATTCCTCTTCTCCACCAAAAATAGCTTGATAGACTACCTAATCTGTAGCTACATGTGTATTTTTTTCCTAAGAACAAAGTCATAAGATAAATTACAGATCATAGGATATGAAGTAAATAATAATCTCTAATTCAATGGAGCAGGAAAAAAACCCTGTTTGACTTACAAGAAAATTAAAACACTGTGAAAATATAGAAGGACCAGTGGTAAGCCTGCAATAAGCTCTTTACAATTTGTATTCATTATATGGGAATTTACTCCACATCCAGTGGCATTCTAGTGTTAGACTTCAATGTGGGTCAGGTTTCTGCATTTCAGAAGCTGAAAATGGTAACTGTAGGTGTGCCATATTAAAGTTCAGGTCACTTTTAAATAGGATAGCTGTACATGTGTCCAGTGTCATAGACTGGGGATAGGTTTGTTTATAATGAAAGATTGTGTATTTTAACAACTCTGACCTCAGTCCTAACCCCTTACATATTGTAGGACTAATTTAAGAAAACACTAGTGAATTTGAAACCTGGACAGAATTCAAAACTTCTGCAGAGTTCCTGACCTCATAGATTACTGGTAAGGATTTTAGCATGTAAAGCTTGAGAGATTATTCCTCCCTTTTGCTGTATAATGATGCCATATTATAGGAAGCTTCATCCCTTAATTAAGTATAAAAGCAAAGTTTGGGCCTTTTTAAAGCATTCAATACTTTCCTTTTTAGAGAAATGACTTGACTTTGAAAATACTTTTGTCCTCATCGCCATCATTACTTTAGTGGTTATAAGGCCAGCTTTAACTGCCCTTATGAAGCATGCTGGTCACAGCTGATCATGAAAGCTTAGCCCTGCTCGCATTTGTTATGGCCTTTGTGGCTTAACAGCCTCATCTGAACAAGATCATTCCAGACTGAATCCCTTTCCTTCATTGCTCTGGTGCATTCCCTTGTTAAAAATGTATGTTAGGGGAAAACATGCCACTGAACCGGTAATGCGATTGCAATTATTGGGACACTTGAACAAAATATATAAAAAACAAAGTGTTTTACATGGCATTTGACAGGAAGCAGTGTAGACACTTTTCTACAGAACAATCATGATTGTGTCATGAAGGACACTGGTTTTAACTCTTCTGTTCTTTCCAGGAATCCTGGGTGAAGGACAATGAGTAGAGAAATTAAATTATTTGCAAAAAGGATACAATCATTCCTTACACAGCAGGGCTAGAACTGCTTGTTCTGCAGTTTTCCAGGTGTTTATTTCAAATTTTCCTCAGGATGCACTTGGAGTTTTTGGCTTTTGTCTTCAAAGATATTGAGGATTACTTAAATGACACGTATACAAATATGTGGATCTGGACCTAAGGCTTCAGACCTGAAATATCCTGCTCTTACTTGAACTTCATATTGCAGAAAAAATTTTTGACCAAGATAACTTCATAAAATCAGAGCGTAAGGAGGAAATTTGAAACTTTGCCATTGCCCTTAGCATTTGCTTCCAGTTTTCTAAATATACTGGAGACCTGTGTGCCACCTCTGTTTGTAACCACAGTTGTCAAATTCACAGAAAACAATAGATAAATACTTGCTTTCTTAGGAAGGAAGAAGTTATCAAATTTATTTAAAATAAAATAGAAAGGAAGTCCTTTATTTTCCAAATGTTCCTAGATCTGATTAATTTTAGCCATGTGAACATGGCTTTGCATCTCTGAAAAAAAAGACCATAAGGAATTTTCTTTGACTTGGTTCTGTTGTAAAAATTTGTTGTTGAAATCTGTCCACAGAGGTCAGCTGAGTCATTGAGTTACATAGATTTTGGATTTTCACTAGTTTTGATTTAAATGAGGCCATTACTTTTTGGTCTCCTTTTTTTTTTGCCACTTGTATTATTTGTATGAGTAAGAAGAAGAGGGTTACTCGGCAAATTGAAGAAAATGATTGAGGGGAACTGTTTTTCTGTTTTGATGAGCACTTAGCAAGGTGATCTTTCACAAAAGGATTGCTAAATAACATTGTCAAAAAAGCTTTTTTTTGGGAATGTTTACTTTTAAGGCATTAGTGGCATTGTGAGAATAGGTACAAGATGAGGAAAAGCCCTTGAAAAATGATGATTGTATCACTTACTTTCAATTAAAAATAAGAACTCGGCAAATAATTAAAAGCCAGAAAAATTATTCTAAGCTAGATCAAACCAAGATGAAGACATGTAAAGAAAATCCAAATATGACTGCATTTTAATGTGTTTGCCCTGCATATATCTGTACAAATACCTTGTATAGTGAGCTCCAGTTTTTCCAATTATTGAATCAATTTTTACATGTGTACACAGAAACGTGTTCTCAGAGCATAAATGTGTAAAAAGAGTCTGATATTTATGTCTTGCCTGTTGAGAGCAGTTTAAAAGGAGCTGTAGCATCACTACTCTTTACACATATTTCCCAGACATTATAGGTAATTTGTCTTGGTACTTACACTGTGAGGAGGCTGTTTTGATAGTGCTTCTAGTGCACTTGAAATGGCAAGGCTGGCATGTTTTCTGAACACTCACCAATTCTGCCCAGTGGGTGAACAGGCCCTCTCTAAAAGAGCAGTGGTTTCTCTTCTGCAATATTGTGGGTAAGGTTTTTTCTAGACTACTAACTATTTGTTTCATCCTGAAAATAAAGGGCTTACATGCATCTCTTTCTTGAAAACGCAACTCATTTGTGTGGAGAACCTCTCTGGGAGCAAGGTTGCTATTCTCTGCAGTGAACTAATTGTTTTCCAATGTCAATCATGATCTGAGAGTGCTTCCAGGATCTGTCCTTTCAGAGGAATGGGCCTCATCCTTGCTAGGTTTTAGTACCTAGCAGCTCCAGATAGGAACATAACAATAAGCATCTCTTAGGTTTAGGCCCCCATATAACCAGCCTGGGTACTGAACAATTAATTATGCTGTAGTTTTCAGCTGGGCAAGAAAAATCCTCCAAAATGTCAGGCTATATGTGTCATCCATCATCACAGTACAAGTATTTAGCATGTACTGTGTGTACTCCAGGTGATGCGCTAGAAGTCAGGATTGCCTTTGCCTTTTTTTAATTTTCCAGTTGGTATTAATTGAAGTTCTTTGTGACACTGCAGCCGTGGATGTGATAAAAAGGAGTCCTTCCTAGTGCCCCAGAGCAGAAGGCAGGGAATACATTCAATCTAAGAGCTACTGTGAGTGTCTGGATTTCAAAGGCAGAGAGCGCTGTAGTTCAGATCATCAGCGTGCTTTTGAAGTTAACCTCCTGATGGTACCCACTTACTGAAATTTGTCCTGGGTTGTGGAGCTTTCTCACACTCTCTGAACCAATTTCCTCTGAAGACTCAAAACCAGAAGATTTGCTCCCAAAATAACTTGATATTCTGCTTCTTCCAGTGAGTATTCAATGCATGACACCATATTTGACCCAGTAATGAGTGCAAACTTCGTGAAATGCATGCTTTGTATTTCCTGGCTCTTCAGCAGCATCAACCTCTGCATTCTGCATCTGCTGCCATTGAACCACACTCTTGCTAATACAGACAGCAGGAAAGGACCGATCCTGCTAGAAGAGAGGGCACAGGAGAGGACTTTTTCCTGTTTTACCTAGATGATCTGAGAGTTTTCCCTCACGAACACTCATTTCATCTAGAGATAAAGAGAAATAAAGCTGCTATTGTTGTTAAAAGAAATTAGTTTTACAGAAGGAAAGCCATCACTGTGTTCAAGATTTGGAATAGATACTGGGTTAAACTGCTGCATTGGGAAGATAGAGAAGCACTGGACCAGGATCCTTCTATCCCATAGGATTTCCAGATCTTGGTTTGAGAGCGCTGTGGATCTGATGCTGGCACTCATCCTGCTTTGAGCAGGTGTTTTTCACAGCTTTGACACTCAGTTGGCATAAAAGCTTGGGGACTGAGGGGAAGCATCAAAACCTGTTGTAGTTCCAGCTAGGCTGATCAGATCAGAAGGAAGCTAATCAGTTATTCCACTTACAAAACCAGTCTTCCATAATTTAGCTTTATGCCTATGAACTATAGTTACATATTTGATTGCAGAGAAAATATGACACTTTCCTTGGTTTTTACAGTTAACTGGGGTGCTTTTTAGCTCAGGAAAAACTAACTAAAACTGAATTTCATTGCATAAATGAGATTTCTAGATGTTTTACTTTATCAGTATTTCATATAGAATCTGCACTTGGGTGTCTTTTCAATGCTAAGAGACAATACATCAATATTTTTCAGACTGTGGTGGTACTGAGAATTTATGTGGAGGCATAAGTGCCATTCTTTAAATATGTTTCCTAAAGTTTCTTAGTTTACCTACTTCACGTGTTTAAAATTCAGCCCCCAAAACTTACTAAAATATATTTAATTTTATTTTTTTTCTTCTTTCCTTTGGAACTTGACTCATACCTT
The DNA here is from genome assembly GCA_026261815.1 of Monarcha castaneiventris obscurior. Lineage (NCBI taxonomy): Eukaryota > Metazoa > Chordata > Aves > Passeriformes > Monarchidae > Monarcha > Monarcha castaneiventris. The sequence continues at coordinate 2,789,160 of JAMPIT010000388.1, read as the reverse complement.
TTAAATATTTAGGTTTGGAAATAACTGTTCACAGCAAAAATCAGTTTATGGACTCAGCATATTTTAAGATTATGGAAAGCTTGCTAACTGTCTAAGTTGACAATGTTCTTCTAAAAGGGTAACTAAGATTTCTTCTTTCATTTACTATTTTCATTGTAAATTCTTAGTTTGATGCCTCTTTCATCATCTTTGAGAAGGAAATGGTGAGATAAGTTTTTTTAAGAAGCTGCAATTGGTCCAAGTAATCCTTGAGAAGCTGAAGGATGTGTCTCTTCCCTTTATATCTAGGCCCCTCCTCACAGGCAGTGAAGCAGTGATGCCTTCATGCAGAGGAGTCTGTTTTGCTTTTGTCCTATTAATTTTAACTGCATTAGAATAAAGTTGTAATAGTCCAAAAGTTAGAACAGTGAAAATTTAATACTGTAATTATAACCTGCTGTTGCAAGGTTGTTGAAGTCTTATGCACACTTATTTAGTGGAAAGAAAATGTGCAGTTGAATTCCAAATTTGAATGATCATCTCTGACTAAAATAGTCTTACAACCCACCTAAAATAATAGCAGTTATTTAAATTAATATTTCAGTGTTCTTTAAGATGGCTTACTTTTTGAAGTTGCTTTTCGTAATTTTTCTTCTTTACAGATACAGACAGGAAGAAGCAATTTAGAATGGCTCTGTTGACATGAGGTTTTTCATTTTAATACTGAAAAATTTGCTTTTCATGCAGAGATAGTTCATTTGGGTTTGTATGCACATGGTAAGCACAAATGCACTATTAAATTAAAAAAAAATAGTTTGACCTATTCAGCTGAATAAATTAAGTCTGTTGATAACCAGTAAAAGAAGGCCTAAAAGCTTACAGGTATTTTTCATTGCTTTTTGTAGTGGTCTGAAGTGAAATTATCCTTTATGTAAGACCCAGTATTCACAAAAATAATCTATTTAATTCTCTTAACTATTATGTGAGCAACTTGGGAAATACAAAACCCAACAGTCTCCACCAGCCCTCCACCCCTGCTTTACTTTCATTTGACATTTTGTTGAATGAGTTGACAGACCTGAGCAACCTTAAAATGCATAAGTATTTTAAACTTCTCTGTATTTGATAATGATGATGCTTGATTGCTGAATGAGTACAAGGTTATAATCATTTCCCTTGGCTTTTTTGTCATTCATAAGCTGCTTGAGCTGCTCTCTGCTGGCTTATGACATTTCCAGGATCTCTCAAGTGGATTGTAACCTTGTGTGTGCTCACTGAATTCCAAGGACTGGTCCTTCTAAATGCTCTTTGATGAGATGAGCTTTTATTCCTCTGTTGTTTAAAAAAGGGTTTCATGCCATACAGTTTGGTTCCCAATGTCTTAAAATTCTCACAAACGAGGTTTCTGAATTGGAAATGAAAAGTAATTTAAAATCTCCAAGTTCTCTGTTTGCTGTTTAGAGATTCCATAGCACATTATATATTTAATGATAACCCAGCAATTAAAAGTGGCTTTAAAAATAGTTTTGGAAGCTTGGCCTAAAATATCTAAATTATTTTATTGTTTATGATAACCTCTATTTTCAAATGATACTCTGTTTTGTTGTCAGAGCATTTTCTACAAAAAACCCAACACATATTGGACAAGACTATCTGAGAACATGATTTCTCAATTCATATTGATTTTAAAATTTTCACCTAGAAATCAATATATACTTTATTAATTGATGGAATACCACTATACAACCCTTAGGTATTGTAAAGATATTCAATACTTTCTTTAATATCATTATTCCAACACACTGATTTTTGTTGTTGGCAATGTGACAGCCACCATTTTCAAAATAAAGGTAATTTATTTTGCAATGGACAGCCCTGTCAGACAGGATGTGTTACCAGACCTGTTGGTCATAAATGCAAGTGATCTAACTGGGGATGTCAAGACTGGGGGCAGCCTGGGCTGCGTTGATGATACATTGGTGGAGCTTGAAGCCCTGAGATGAAGTGGAATTAGGTCCCTGAACTTTGGAAAGCTGACTTGCAGCTCTTCAGGGAGATAGTCAGCGGCAGGAGACTGCTCTTGGGAACAGGAGAGGTGGAACAGTGTTGGGAACAGAGCTGGATGATCATTAAGGAAATCTTCCATAAAGCATAAGAGAAACAAAAAAATGGGCGAGGCAAGAGACCGGTGTGGTTGAGTAGAGAGCTGCTGGTCAAACTAAAGGGAAAGAAATAAATGTACAGTGGAAACAAAGACTTCATTGGCAACCTCTCTTCCTACACCTCTTGAGATGGTCGACATCAGGATGTGGATGGGGAAAACAAAGGAATTCCTACTGTGAATAAAGATGAGGTTCATGACCACGTGAGGAACCTGAATGTACATAAGTCTATGGGACCTGATGAGATGCATCTTAGTGTCCTCAGGGACTTGGCTGATGTAGCTGCCAAGCCACTCTCCATGATATTTCAAAAGTCATGGCAGTTTGGTAAAGTCCCAGGTGACTGGAAAAAGAGAAATGTTGTACTCATCTTTAAAAGGGGTAGAAAGAACTACCAGCCTGTCAGCCTCATCTCTGCCTGGGAAGATCATGGACCAGATCTTCCTAGAAACTATGCTAAGGCACAGGGAAAACAGGGAGATAATTCAGGATAACCAGCTCACCTTCGCCAGGGGCAAGTCCTGCCTGACCAACTCAGTGGCTTTCTATGACAGAGTGACTACATCTGTGGCTAAGGGAAGGGTTACAGATGTCATTTATCTGAATTTCTGTAATATCTTTGATATGGTCCCCTACAACATCCTCCTCTCTAAATTGGAAAGAGATGGGTTTTATGAGTGGATTGTTAGATGAATAAGCAAGTTGTACAGTCGTCACCCAGAGGGTAGTGGCAAATGGCTCAGAGTAATGGTGGACATCAGTGATGAGTTGTGTCCCTTAGGTTGGGACCTGTGTTATTTAATATCTTCACTAGTTATGTAAACAAAAGGATTGAATGCACCCTCAGCAAATTTGCAGATGACACCAAGCTGAGTGTGGCAGTTGTCACTCCTGTAGGATGGGATGCCATCCTGAGGGACCTGGACAAGCTCAAAAATCGGGCCCATGGGAATCTCGTAAAGTTTAACAAAACCAAATTCAAGGTGCTGCAGCTGGGTCAGGGAAACCCCCAATATCATCACAGGCTGGGGAATGAAGAGAGTGAGAGTGGTTCTGCTGAGAAGGACTTGGAGGTGCTGGTGGTACCTCCAGAAGAAAACTCTGGAACCTCCACCACCGAGAAGCCCAGGGTGAAGTAGAACCAACAGGATACCTCTGAATCCATGTGTGGTGACTATCTTCTGGTTGATCTCTTCCTCCCCCCACTTCTTTTCTATTCTTTCTATCTCTGTACCTCAAAGTTACTGTTAAATAGAATCCAAATTATTGACTTCAGAATATGGTCTCATTTGCACCTTGATTTGGGCAGAGACATCTCTCAAAAATCAGATCTTTAAAGTAGCATGGCCAGCAAGTTAAGGGAGGTGATTCTGCCCCTCTACTTCACTCTGCTGAGACCCCACCTGGAGTGTTGCCTCCAGCTCTGGGGTCTCCAGCACTGGAAAGACATGGACCTGTTGGAGTGAGTCCAAAGGAGGAACACCAAGATGTTTAGACAGATGGAGCACCTCTCCTATGAGGAAAGGCTGAGAGAACTGGGGTTGTTCACCCTGAGAAAGAGAAAGGTTTGCAAACTCTCAGTTGAAGGAAGCATCCAAGAAAGATGGAGAAAGACTATTTACAAGGGCATGTAATGACAGGACATGGGGGAGTGGCTTCAAAGTGAAAGAGAGTAGGTTTAAATAAGATATTAGGAAAAAATTCTTTACTGTGAGGGCGATGAGGCACTGGAACAGATTGCCCATGGGAAGTTGTGGATGGCCCATTCCTGAAAGAATTCAAACTCAGGTTGGATAGAACTCTGAGCCGCCCGGCCTAGCGAAAGGTGCCACTGTTCATGGCAGGAGGGTCAGAACCAGATGGTAAGGCCTGTTGAAACCCAGGCCATTCTGTGATTCTGTGCAATAAATTCTAAATGCAATAAAGCATTTAGTTAGAGTAGTTAAAATAGTACTTAAAATTCTGATTTTTAATGACTTGCTTATATTCTGGTCAGTGACATGCAATGTGATATGAAAGGCTGTGTATGAAGTTAGTGTCTGTGCCCAGAAGGGAAGCTGGAAACTTGTTTCACCCCGTAAAAGCCAAAGGAAATCACAGAGGGCCTCACGGGGAAAGATGGCTTGAATAGGCTGCAGAGAGTACGCAGTAGCAGACATAATTTGACGGTATCTTCTGCACTGTTGGAAAGTCGTGACCATGACCCATCCTTGATTCACAAGCAGAATATCACTGTCTCCAGAGACTGTTGTACATGGAGTGACTATCCTCCCTTTCTTTCCTCTTCCCCTATTTAGTAAGATCAGTTCCTTTAGACAACATCAAATGACATATATAATCTTATGATGAGGAATTTTGGTGACTTTTTTCTGCTGCCTGTCACTTTCAATTGTTCCTTTGTCTTGGCTATCTGCCACTTCTTCCCAAGCAGCTTTGGATGTTAAATAGCAGTTACGTTTAGCCTGTGACTTTAAAGGTCGGGTTGAATAAAAACATGTGGCAGTTGCATGAGGCAAATTACTTCTGCTGGGCTAATTAAAGATCACAAATCAAATCACTTCTTGTGTTAAGTGGATGTAGTTCCCTTGGATTTGGCCCAAGTATGTGAGCAATGGATTTTCTTCTCTCTATCTGCTTAAATATCACTGTATTTAAATTGTCTATTTCACTATTTTAAATATTTTTTTTTAGTTCTTAAATTGCCTTTTCTCTTTAAAAGGTATATCCTTGCATCTTTATTACTTTGTATTTATTTTGTGTTGCATGTTTCACTATTCTATGTTGTCTATCTGATAAGAGATAGTATAATTTTGTACAAAGTCTGTAAGCCTTGTTCTCTGTCTCTTCCCTTTTGGACATATCTCAACTGCAGGAGCTGAAAGAGTATTTGAAGCCATCATTCAGGAATGGACAGATGTACTGAGGAAGAAAGACTTCCTGCAAAGGAGAAGTTCCTCTTGAGTACTGAAATACTCTCTCCTAAAAAGGCTTTGGATAATCATATCTGAATTCACTGCTCACATTTTTCTTTGGGGCATTCCTAATGAATGACTGATTTTAATGGTTCCACTGCATATGCAGAAGTACTTGTTAATATACTTCTAATAATTACACTTGATACTCTCAATATAATATTTGTTTATGGAATTGAGTAATTAAAGTTTTGGGGTTTTTTCCTGGTTTGAAAATTTGATTGGCAAGATATGGGAAAGTGATTTTCCTAGGTTTGGCAGAATGTGGTGGTGCACATACCTTTTGATGTACTCTGGCTCTTGAACACTTGACAGCCCTGAAAGGGTGCTAGAAATCTGCCTCCCTGCTCACTGAGACTAGAAGGTTTCAGGACTCACTCCCAACTCTATTGTAGTTTCCAGTAAACTAAATTTTCCTCATGTTGAGTCTATTTTACCGTGAAGGCAATTTGTGAGTGATGTCACTGCTTTTATCTGGACCCATGAGCATTTTCACTTAATTTTTGCCCTTTCCTATGAGGCAAGGGGAAGGGTCAGAGCATTGCTGGGCTGGCAGCTGTCCAAGGCCAACCCACTGCAGGTGACAAGTGCCTTTTTCAATTTCTTCCCTAAATTTATCCATATGTTTTATTATTATAACATATGGTATTGATAACCTTTATCAATTTATAACTTGGTTTTTTAGCATGGAAGTGCACCATACAGGGGTTCTGTAAACAGCTGAGCTTGCATCAAAATCCTTTTTAGTGCATCATTAGTTCTCTTGGGCTACTTTGTATTGCAGAACACAGTGTTTCTACGGATACCCATTACATAAGCAAGTGCCAAGGGCCATGTGGTCTCCCTCCCCTCCCACAAATACAATAGTGTCATGTTGCATACAAGTCTCTTCATGGCAGTTTTTTTTCTTTTCAGCACAGTCAGGTTTAGTCAGACAATTTGAAATCTGGATTACCTGACAAAGTGTGATTTGGAACAGGCTGAGCTACTTGGGCAGAATTATAAATAGATTTAAGGCTGTTTCTGTGCTCATAAATTATTATGTAAACATAGCTTGTCTGAAGAATAGTTCACATTTAAAATTCTGGCTCTTATTTCTTGTTTTCTGAACAGTGACCATAAACCTTCCAGCTTAGAAGTCTTTGGGGGCAGAAGAAGGGTGGTACTGCTATCCCTGTCATTCTGTACAGAGGAAGTCTGGTGTAAATAACTTGGATCTTACAGAGAAGCTTGTCCAAGGAGAGCACATATTGGAAATTCCAAATAGCTGCTTGTGCATCCGCCAGTCAGGACACTGTCGATTCACAAGCACATCTTACTCTCCATGCATTGGTTGAAAGTTTTGCACCTAAGGCATTTTAAATCTGAGAGATCAAATATTTCTCTTCAGCAGTGGAAATGCACTCAGTGTTCAAAGAAGTTAAAGTTTGACTACAACTATTGCAGTAATTGCTGCAGTAAGAAAGGCCTTTCATAAATGAAAGTATTCATTACAGGAAAAAAAGTATCTTGAAATTCCATTTAAAGCACAATTAGGTGATGAACCTATTATCCGTCATACTCTGGCCATGGTCTGATGAGGAGAATGGTATGTGTTGAAAAATCCGCCTCAAGCTACTGAACAAAGTTGACTAATTTGATGACCCAACAGAAGAGACTGAAAAAGGCTATCTCAGAAGTGGAACATGAACCATTTGGCCACTTAATATTACATTTAGAATTAATTCTTGATGACTATTGCTTATTATGAAATGAAAATAATGTGTGATGGATCAAGAGAGACAAGGATTTTAAATGTTTCCTTATATTGGCAAAAGATAGTTGTGGGGTAAGAGGTAACAAAAGCTCCAGTGAAACTGAGAGACCATATCTGAAAATAATATTTTTCTCTATACAGGTAGATATCATTAGTGATTGGAAGAAAGATCCTGATCTGGAAAAAAGCATAAAAAATGAAGCAGGAAATAAGTGGAATTTTCCTCCATATTTGCAGTTCCAAAAAGTCTCTTTACTATATAACTGTCGATCTCATCTCTTCATAAACAATTTACCTTGAGGATTCTAAATACTGTAATATTCTACTTCAGTGTATGTTCATGACACTTCTAATCTTGGCTAGATAAACTCACTTTGTCAGTGTCTTTCATCCAGATCTAATCATGACCTGAAAACTAGAATACAAACTTTCTCTGAGCATGTATACCATGCGTTGACAGAATCAGGCTTTCTACAAAATGTACCAAGTATTGCTGCTTCTTTTTAAAAGAGGAGGAGGAAGAGCTAATGATGACTTCTTTTTTTTTTTATTTTTTTTTTTAATTAAGGAACAGGTGAGAAAACAAGCAGTTTCTCTTATTTAATTTCCCTCCCCTGACTGAAGAGACTGAAATGCAAATATCGTCTTCTAAAGCATGTCTTGCTTCCATGTTGTCCTGAGGGTCTGTGCTATTGTCACCCTTCATCTTCTACTGTTCAGAAAATATCTCTGAGAGAAAGACTGCAAAGAAAGGCAGAGCATGTGGAAAGAAATATGTTTTACAGGATTAGGATGCACGTGCAGAAGACAACACTGAGCTCTGGTCTTTGTTGCAAGAAGATCCCAAGCATTGATGTAAAAGAGATAGTCATTGAGAATACTATCTTACAACTTTGACTTTCCTGTAAGGTATAAAATAATTAGAAAGAAAGGATTTATCTTGGCTTGTATGGTTGTTGACTGTCTTCTTGAATCTCTTACTAAGTGCTCTGTGCTGGGACAAGGTAAATTTATGTTAATGCCTCACTTCCAATCCTCTTCAAAAGAAAAAAAAATGAAAGGACATCTCTCTCTGGAAGAAAGTTTATAGTCATCACTTGCTTAATCATTTTTTCTCCACTGGCTCAATCTTAAGACCTTTAATGCAAATTATGCAGCACTTGCTATTTATTGTGTTAGAGGTGCACTTCATGTATGACTAACTCAGGACCTTGGGTTTCTTCAAGGAGATAAGGAATAACTCATTAGGATGCAACAATCTGTTGGAAAAGCAGGAAAACAGCAGTTGCTTAATGGTTCAGCTTTGAGTATTAGGTTTCATCAACCTTCAATGCACATCAATGTTGACTTCTAATATTACTGAGGGATAAATTGAGTGGAGCTGCTCCACAAGAACATTATTGTTAGTGTTGTCTAATTTGCTGCTTGTCACAGGTTGATCTGAAGCACGTCAGGAAAACATTAATATTTTCAAGGGGAATTGCATTCTGGTTTTTGGGCTTGAGATGATTTCTCTAATAAAGACTAATGATTAAGACTGTTACAGTTCTTTAATTTCTTCTCTGTATTTGTAAGGTGTTTTCTGCTCTCTAACAGGGACCTCTTTACAATTCCTTTCTCTCTCTCAAAGAAAAAGTAACACTTAAAAAGGTATTAAGATTTTTTCCTCTTTAATTTAAATTTAAATGAGAGTCAGAGCTCAATCATCCCCAATGAACAACAGAAATGATGAAAAACCTACCTTGTGGTGTGTTTCCTTTTAATAGCGCTGAATTAGAGCTGCTTCTGAACTGAGTAATGTTTTCTGAATATACACAAGATTCCAAGTCATTAAAGGTTCTCATAAAGAAAGCTCATAAATTTGGTTCAGCTGAACAAGACTTAGTGCATATGTGAATAAAAATGTTTCTGTAAATGGGAATTGATTTTTCTTTCTCACTGATGGTTTTCTTTAGTTAATCTTATGAAGGTGTTCTGCACTAGTTACTGCAAGACAAATAAAAGGACATTGGGTGTCATAGGAACCAATATTAAAGAGCATAAGAGCATATTCTAGTGATCTTTGACCCTCATTGTGACATCTGTGAAACCTTCTGCTTTTTCTCTGAGAGAAGCTGTTGCTAAGTCACCTTGTTTGTTGACCAAAAGTAGATGCAGACTGGTCAGGTAGAAGAATATTAGAATTTCCATACCAGTTCCAACATGTAAACTTTCAAATCTTTTGTTCTGCTGACACCTTTTCCTGGTCTTAAAATCAAGAATCAAACATGGTTAGAAAGGAAAAAGGGATTTTACTTTTGTATTTATTTTAAGGATCCTTAGGTGCACCACGTCCAGGTGGAATGTGTCAAAATGCACGCCACAATGCCCCCACAGTAGATCAAGTATAACACTGTAGGTCTTACTAATTAGCAGATCTATCAAAGATTCCCCAATGAGAGGTTCGAATGAGCCCCCCTCCCCAAGGAACCTTCCCCTGGATGGTTCTATCTTGGTCTACAAAATGTGTTTTGGAGAGGACCTTGGTGTCTGGGGCATATTGATCCCTAACTAGGAAGCTTCTAAAATGTTTAGTCTCCTAGCTTGACAGACAAGTCCAAGAATGTAGGCAAAAAGCATTAAGAATACAGAAGTTGTAAAAGGTATAAAATGGGTACAAAAGAAAAGGCAAAAAATCATCATGGCATCACTGCCCTCCTTTAAGTCTATCTATACTAATTTTTAAGCCATTATTTTAGTAGATTATGCTAGAATAAATAATTTCCTGAAACATTCTGATCCTGGATAATTGCAGATCATTTGAATAATCCTTGTTGACATCAGTGATATAGGATCGAAGTTACTGTTTGATCCCATGATTTAAAAAAAAAAAAAAAAAAACAACCTAGATTTCAGGATTAAATTAACTTCAGAAAATGAATTGATTTGCAGTTAAACTTTGGAGACATTTTTCTGATTAGGTTCTGAAACATTTACAATTTTGCTTTTGCAGGAAGGCAATCTTATCATTGATCTTTCATTTACATTTAAGGAAGGTGTACTAGTCTGTTTAGGTTTTAATACAGACGAAACCTAAACACATATAGATGGGATGGATCTCAGTGGACAGGTGTCTGATTCCCATCCTCCGTCTATAATGAGCAGCTGCCCATTTTTGAGAGACATTTTTAGTATGTGTCTTTTACTTACCTTTGTTGATGGCCTGCAGTGAAGTTTAAAAAAAAATTAATTCCCTGCCCCCCACAAAAAGATTACAAAGAAACAAGAAAAGAATATGTATTTCCATAGTCATGTATTTTATCAGTGTAGGATCAAATAGAATAAAGTACAGGTGACTACGCTTTCTCCTTTGAGGTTGTGATTTTAATGTACTCAGCACTCAGCTCTCCTTGAAGAGATTAAATGGGAGGACCAGGTTATGAAGGCTCTTCCTACTCCAGTGAAAGCAGGAAGAAAGTGTTGGATACACACAGCTTTAAATACCTGTTCACTTGATCTTCTGCCTCCTCAATTATCAGCTCAACTCTCCAACTGAGTGTGTTTCCTGGGGCTTCCAGACGGGGTAGTGCAGAGGAAAGATGTGGCTGTGCTGCAGCTTTGTACATAAGCGTGTGCTGTAAGGGTTGAGTTCTGCTGGTTATGCTTGGAGAATGAACTTTGCTCTCTTACACAAGATGAATGCCTTCCAAAGCAAATTCTTTTTAACTTGCCTGGTGCGAAAATGGTGCAAAGAAGATTTGCCAGAAAGAGTTCACTTCTTTACCCATAGCAGTCTTCTTTTGTAGTGCATGTGTGGTTTCCTTTTATGATAGGAAAACAATTATTTTGTAGTACTTCTGCTCACATTGAGTATGAACCATATGGTAATATTTAATTTTTTTCCTGCTAGCTACTCATGCAATAAGACACACTCTTGCCCTACTTAAAAGCCTGGGTGTTACACACTTCTGACAAGCATTACATATTTCAAAAGACCCTTATTTCTTCTTTCTAGGCAGAAGAAATTATTTTCAGTAGGATGCAACCGAAACCAGGTATCTTTCAGTTGTTTTTCAGACCTCTTGTATGCGAATACTGTACCTTGACTTTTTGTTTTGTTTGTTTTACATTTTCAAGGTGATATGCAAAAGGCAATAGAAGAAAGCCAAGTTTTACAGCCAGCCTCTACAGAATTAACTACAGATGAAAACAATAGGTCTATAGGGTAATTTCTATAAAACCACATATAGAGCTTTCATGGAATTATGCAATGGTGGGGATAGATGTTTTTAGAGCTGCAAGTGCAATAAAGAAATATTTATATAAGGCTGGATGATGACATTAGGGTTTTGTGGAAACAGCTGCATGAAGGAAGAAAAAAGGGTTTATTAGCTGTTGTACTTGAAGTGTAAGTAGCCTTCTGGGGGGACTGGGAAAGGAGAACAGCTGACCCTAGGGCTTAGAACTGTCTGCTGCAGTGCTGACAATGAATGTATTCTTGGTTGGGTCTGGGGCCCATAGAAATTCAATGCCTTGGAAACCTTGAAACTTTTAACTAAGCTGGTAACAGACACGAGGTTCTTCTCAATCTTAGACTTTTATGAACCTTATGTCACGATCGTTATCTGCAGAATCTTTTTGACTTTGAATTAATCTTAATATAGTAATGAAAAAGTGCAAGGTGTAATACTCAGTGAGAAGGTTTTGGTGATAATTTTACAAGAAATGAAATATTCTCCAAAGAACTGAATTGCATCTACATGGAAGAGAGAGATTGATATAGGGTGTTGCCAGCTATTATATTTTATGTTGACTGGTGATTGTTTCATTGATATTGTAGAGCTGAACATAGCCCAGATCTGCAACGCTGATTTATCAAAGAAATCTTTGTTCATGGAAACTCTCGGCCTCATGTAAAACAGTCTTTTCGTTCAACAATAAATGTTTATAAATCTTTTTTTTTTTTTTTTTTTTTGTGTGTGTGTTGCTAAGCATTGGGATCTTCTAGGGAGTGTTTTTTAAGTCTGTGGGTCATTGAAGATCTTGCTGAATAGTGCTAATTTCCTGTGTTGATATTTAAATGAGAGAGCAAATAAGGGCCCTGCTTCTTAGTAATTGTTAAAAGAATGAAAGTTACTGCTTAAAACACAGATAAATTCCACTGATAGGCTTCTGAGAAATTTCCTTTATGACTCACTGAAAATGCAAGGGCTGTGCTCCTGACTCTTGACTGCATTGCAAATATGGCAGAAGCAATCACTAAAGGCATGCAATGGCTAGAAGAAACTAAAGGGAGGAGTTCCTTTGAAGTTAAACTTTTAAGAGAAAAGCTAAATTTTGAAGCCGAACAGGTACTTTTTTGCTCAGGAAACAGAGTTTTGTTTAGGTTTGTGTAAAGAGAATTATAGTGACTCAATACTTCACTCAATACCTCCTAACTTTGTTTTCTTGTATTGAGGTAAGCTCTATCCTAGTTCAGTAGTAGGGCCTTGAGGCAATGTGGTTAAGTACGTATTTTTCATTCTCATTGTAACTTAGTAGTTTTCCTTACTAAAGGAAAACTTTGTGAGACAGGAAAGCTTTGCTTACATATCTGTTGGGATCCATAGACAATAAAGGAAACAGTCTTGAACTCCTCTCTCTCTTTTCTTCCATTTTCTCACTTGTCAAATATGTCCTTCACCAGATACTGGGGCTCTGTTCCCTACGAGTCAAAAAACTGACACAGGTCATTTGGTCAGCTTTGTGTTTGCAGAAGTAAAACTTAAGAGGCCTGAAATGGTGATGTGGTGTTTCTACACTGGGAAAGAAAGTCTGACCACATGTGCAAGTTACCAAAAATCAGAAAAATTGTGGAAGCAACATCTATGATGTGTTGCTCCACCAGTTTGGTGCTATCTCCCAGACACAGATATCAGGACAGATCAGTGTGGTAGTGCTTACAGTTTTGAGAAAAAAGTGGTGTTTTGCTCTAGAGCAGTAGTTTTATTGGGTAAACATGATCAGCCTGAACTACTAAGAAATATTTAATTGATCTAAGCACAAAATATCCAGTGTCCAAAAGCAAAGAAGAAATACTTGATCATAGTAATTTCACTGTCAGGGACTGTCATTAGGATGAATCCACAGCATAAATATTAGTGTGGGTGGATGGGCTGAGAGTACATATAAGCAAATGCTGAACTTACTTGACTCTAACATGCTCAAGATCTGAGGATTGTTGGAGATACAGAGGTAAACTTAAATAATATTCTGTCAAGAACTAAAAGAAACATGACAATTACTGTTGTTAGATTGGGCACACGGTTTCATGTCTAGATTTTTGAGGTTTGGGTTACTTTTAAATGTCTTACCTAGTTGTTATTTTTCACATCTGCCTCCAAAATTGTGGGCAATTACAAAAAACCTTCCAATTTCCACACCAGATATGTAAAAATCAATGAAGCATTTAAGTGGAACCACGGAGAAACTTGGTAGAAGGGATTGAATTCAGAACACCATCCGTACATTTTCATATATATGTCCTGTACCCATTATACAAATATATATTCTGTTCACTTTGGGAATCAAATACTATCCTGATAGATTCAATGGTATTTCAATCATGTAAGCCCAGGAGATAGTAAATTAATTGAAACTTGTATTCATTTATTCTCTAGGTTTGTTTATTGATGGAACAACTAATTGGCTTTATTCCTAGGTGCCCCCCACTCCTCCCTCCATGTTTCAGTGATGGTAAAAGGCGTGCAATATATTGCTAGTGATTTCCTGTATTCTATTACTCACATTACCTGTAATAGAAACCATTCATTTTGTATTTGCTACATTTAATTTTTTTAAACTGTTAATGCTAATTGGGGTGTCAGAACCTAAATACCAAAAACCTGAGAAATATAATACTACTTTAGGCTATTCGCTGGTGAAATAGATGAGGCAATGTGATAAAAAGTGATAAAAAGTTGAGACTAATACAGTCACCCAATTATAGATTGCATTTAGTAATTAGGCCTTATTTAAATCTTATTTATTTAATCCAAAATGTATTCTAGTCTGAAATCTACTCTGAAATCCAACCAGTTCGAAGATCTGGTACTTCTCATATTATCTTGTGAGTGTTCAGATTATACTGAACTTCATGCTCTGCTCTTCCTCTAAAATGGCCAACATTCAAGGACTGAATACAGCATTTTTACTACTAGCTGCACTGCCAAAACATTAATGTTCAATATTAAAATCCTGAAATATGTCTATTGAAGGCTTGAACATTATTTTCTTATCTAGAAAAAAGATTTATTACTAATAAGGGAGTCTTACTTGGAATGTAGAGTCTTCATTGGTAATGAATTCTGTATGAACAGATGCTTATGTCCATATGAAGGTGCAACATCAGATGGGTGCCAAGGTTAGATACATACAGTGTGGTTACTGATAATATTTTTTTTTTAAGGCAGATTTATATGTCATGAATTCACTTTATTTAATGTGTCATATTTTAGAGGAACCTGTCTGTAGGTTGCATAATGAGAACAAGGAGATAAGCAAACAACAAAAATTCAAGTTTAGTATTTCACGGCTTTGTTGCTTATTCTGCTCATATCCCCTTGAAAATTGTTTCAAATAAAGAAAATCACAATGTAATCAATGAAACCTTTAGACTGCTTTTTGTGGGAAGACATTTGACCCATTACAGCCTGCATTCTGCCCTGCATCCTTGACTCTGCTCTTGAAATTAAGGAAAAAATATGCTCTTTGAGCATCCTGTTTTTCCAACCACTTAAATAATGTGAAGATTTACAGTCTTGAAAATCCCTTAATGATGAATTGAATATAATTAAAATACTGCAGCTACTATTCAAATCAACCAGTTTATTAAAATTCTAATTGCTGGGAGTTATTTTTTTAATGGCCAGTGTACTTTGATATTTTCTTCCCTTCACAGAGTAAGAATATTTGCTTTGTGGATTTGACACTAAACAATCTGTGGGCTGTTGCAATTAAAGACCATAACAAACATGAAAGAACATACCTCAATTCTTTTTCTTTTCTCTGCTCAAAGATGAGTATTTGTTTTCCTCTTAGCTGTGGCTTCTCATGATTCATATGTAGCCAATATGAAAGGCTCGTGGTAGATTCCCTTCTGCTGGAATACCACAGATGTGATGCTGCTTTTACAGCTTTACAAAATTAAATTCCATGAAAATCAATAAAGGAACAGTGCTGTAAAATTGACATAAGCAATGAGGCTCAACATGTTCTCTGAAAAATCCTGTTCTAAAAAAGATAAAACAGATGCATAACATTTGGGCTATTGACTAACATTTGCAAAGTTAGATTTATTTGCCAATCCTTACCTGTGACTTTCAAGCAAGTCTGAAATGTCACAAAAATTATATCATCTGTTGTGGAAAGGTGATTTTTCACTATGACACTGGGATAATGAAACATTGCAAAATTAATTATTTTGCTATTCCCCCCCCCCCAAAAAAAAAAGCCAGAACAGTTAAAAAAACATTGATAAGGAGATAAATGCAGACAATGTTGAATGAATTTTTATGGATTTTGAGTAAGAAATGGACTTATTTATGGGTTGAGAACTTGAGGATTTTAAACCAAAAATGCTGTTATGAGAGAATTAAATCCTGTAATGGGGCCGGGGGGGTAGAGGGAGGGGGAAACATGGGGTGCTCAACCCCAGAGAAAAACAATGAACTGTCTTCTTCTTTTTGTTTCACTTTCCTAACATAAAAATATTAAGATAGAGATAGTATTTCAGAGATGGATTTTCAATAGCATCAGCTTTTTCTGTCCCTGCCTGAATTACCCTGTATTCTTTCACAAAATAATGTTTATTGAGACTTCTTGATTATTATTACTAACACTCTAAAGGTTTGAGAAATCAGATTATATTAATAGAGACTTCTTTAAAAATAAAAAAAAGTCGCTTTCTGAAGTAAGTATTTCTAGAAATCCATAAAATTCATACAGTTGACTGTATGTACTGTGTGTCTGATTCAGAGATATAAATTCTGTGGTGGTTTGGAAATGAAAGTAGACATTCGGACCCTAGTGAGTGCCTTCCAACTTGAGATATTCCATGATTCTATGGTCTTTTTGGTGTGGTGCTGCCTTTAGCATAAGTAGAAAAGTAACTTCTGTTGGTGAAAGTGGGAAACTGCAGACTGATAACCAGTTACTATTGTGAGAGACTGAAATGTTAAAGGTTAATAACTCAAGCAGTTTGCAAAAGCACGGGTAATTTCAGAAAAAAACACTAGCATAAGTTCAAGTGGATGCCTAAGCATGCTGCAGAAATGGGACCTGGGAAGTTAAAGAAGGAGTGAGAATTACAACCATTAAGAAACACAAGCACAGCTGTGGAGACTTCTGGACTGAACTTTGTAATTGACAAGAAGACAAGGAATATGAGGATTTGAGATAGGTCAGAGGGATGCAGGCCTGTGCAAAATTTAAGAAATCCTTAGAGAAGGGGGTCAGGGACAAAGAAGGAGGGTGGAGATTAGGAGGTGGGGCAGTAAAAGGGCTGAAAATACATAAACCATTGCTAGTTTCTACACCTGTCTGACCTGTGCTGGTCACTGCAGTCTGTCCTGTTTCATTAAATCCTTTCTGATCTCTGCACAATACCATTCTACCCTGTCAGGGGGCAGTGTAGGGACTGATTGCAAACTCTGGGGGGACAGCCACAAGTGGATTTGGGGTCAGCAGGTAGAGTCAGACTGGGATGAGTGTGCACCTGAGCTTTTCCTGCTCAACTGGAGCAGGTGTGGGCCTCAGTGTCAGCCACCAGTGTGTTTGGAGGGCTGGAGTGTTTGTGATTTTCTCCTGTCTTAGTATGCAACAGGGGTTTGTGCATGTGTAATTTTGCCTCAGTGTCAGCCACCAGTGTGTTTGGAGGGCTGGAGTGTTTGTGATTTTCTCCTGTCTTAGTATGCAACAGGAGTTTGTGCATGTGTAATTTTGTAGCACATCTGAGGCTGGACTAGCTGGTGAGCAGGAGGACCTAACTTGGGGTAGGTGTATCTTCTGTGAGGTGCATGTGTCTATTTGCTAGCAAACAGCTGGGGTACCTTGCAGGTGGAGACTGGAGGAGGTCAGTGTGCAGGCATGGGTGTTGAATGGGAAGAGACTGCTCCTGCTCATGTTCAGGGGATCTGAGAATGTGCTCATGGATCTGGGGAGCGTGGCAGCATGTGCTTTCCCAAGATGAACTTCACCCATAAGCAGCTGGAAAGGAGGAATTGGATTTGGCCATCTATGCTGTGTTTATGTGAGTTCTGGCAGTGTTATATGTGGGTCCTGTTAGAAGGGAGTGCCCAGCCTGCAGCACTCGGTGGAGGATTGCATTTCTTGCTGTCCTCTGTGTGTGCCTGGTCTCACACTGAACATCACTGCTGCTTGAATGTGCAAATGGGAAAGCACCAGCTGCACCCACTGGCATGGGATGGAAAAACTAATCCCTGCAGATACAGGAGCACTGGGCTGGGCTGCAGTGGCTGGAAAGGAGCAATCACAGAAGCAGTAACATTAAACATCCCATAAAGGACACCTGAGCAACCCCTTACTCACAGTAACAACAACAACAACAAAAAAATCAATTTGCAGCTGTAACTGGTAATTTAACTTTTTCAGTATTTTAAGACTGATAAGAAAAAATGTTTTAAGGCTTCTTTAACAGAGGAACTTACTAAGAGCTTGTATTCAGATTTGTTTCTAGTTTTTCTGTAAGGAGTTACAGACAATTAAAGACAATTAAAATGCAGGTAAATGAATCAAGACAATCCATTGTTCAAAATTCAAGGGAGTCTTTGCTACAGTTGAGAACTCTTTATGCTACATAATGACCCAATATAGCTAGGGACAGTCTCAGATACACTAGCAGTACCCATTGCAGGGAAATGGGAGTAAGTTTCAAAATTAAATATGAAGGAAGAGTCAAAAACCAGACTACTGAATTGTCCAGTTATAGCATCAAAGGTGTCAAGTTGAAAGAATCTCAGTTTCTGATTGTTTTAAAGCAGAGCAGAGGAAGAGAGAGAATAAAATTCTTTGGCTATGGAATTCAACAAAATTTAAATTCATAACTTGTTTATTTTGGGTTTCATTAAAAAAAATAAGTCTTAAAAAAATTCCAACAGTTGCTTAAAGAAAGGTTAAAGTGTTCAGATTTTACAGTATTTTCTCAGCAGTAGTTTCATGGTCTTTACTATATGTTGAGTACAATCCTTTTTCAATCTACTACTAATGGAAAATTAATTTATTCTTTCCATATCAGTAACTTCTAATATTCTTCAGTTCTGCTGCAGCACTCTATATTCCTTGTCAGCAACTAATAACTTTTTCATGATGCAGCTCGGGAGCTGGACGTCTGGATTAAGAAAAATACAGCAGCACTTATAAGCAGAGTGGTCACTGCAGTTTGAGTGCCCTTGCACAGATCACACCACTGAGCAACAAGGCATTACTGACAGAAAAAGGTGGAGTTTGTATCAGAATGAACTTAGTGGATACTAGACCAGAGTTTTAAACTAATATTTGAAAGGATGTATAGGTCAAGAGATAGGAATTGTTTTTTGAAGTGATGGGGGCGTTCCTTTCCAAAATTGACTAGCGCATACATATTCCTATATAAAGGTGTTTGGATGCCAGAGACAGTGCATGTTGCTGCTATTCATATAGTTAATTTACAGGTATTCTTTAATGTGAAAGGGAAAGAAGTGGATGAAGGTAAACATTGTGAAAAGCTGAAGGGATTCATTCATTCATTCCTTCATTCCCTCATCATTCATTCATTCATTCATATGAATGTGCTGAGGTGTTTCATTGTGGCATCTTAGAATTAGTATCATCATTCTGTGGTTTTTTTTGTTACCTATTTACTTCTAAAATTTTGGATTCCAGGGTAGGAAACTGATTACAGAAATGAATATACTGTATCCATTGATTTGTTTCCACACTGACTTGGACAACCACCATTTCTTTCTCTTTGTAGTTTTCACTTACTCTGTCAGTTAGTTGTCTTAGTTATGGGTGGTTCCTCTTTACTCCTGAAAACCTTAACCTGCTCATCTTTGTGTGAAAGAGTTTCAAAATATTTCACACTGAAAATATACATAATCATTGATAGCAAGTTTCTTATCTCCCACCCACTATCTGAGTACTAAAGCAGTATTTTGTTAGAACTTCCAAAAGCTTCTGCAAAAGCTGTCAAAAAAGATGAATTATCTTGAATGTAAGAACTAGCAATTTTTTCCCATCTGCGTGTTGCCAGACAGCAGCGTGGGCTAGAGAAGCAAACTCCTACTGAACTGCTCTTGTGTTGGTACTCAAGTTCCACTTGACAAGTTCTTTGGCTTTGTTTGTGAAGCAATATGTAAAATTCTGGTCTAAAAACTGAAGGATGAAATCTCAGTACTATACTGGCAAAAGGCTGACTGATGTCAAGAGAGGATATTGTTCATCTAGAAGCACCTGCCCCAATCTATTTGGACTTAATTTCTATTCTGTGAAAAACCTTTCTCCCGTTTTCTTTGTCTGATTTTGTTTTCTCACATGCAGCACAAATGAGACTGTGTTCACTGTGACCGAGTGGTGTTTTATTCAGTGACTGCTTTTCAAAGGACAGACCCACTCTTCTTCCTCATAGCTTTGCTTTATTTGGTTCTATATGTACAAATTTAAATTTCACCACTTTATAAAAATACTATATGCAATAGGTCCCTCTTAGAGTGCTTTTTTATTGCTATGTATGCCTTTGCTCTGATTTCTGTTCCTTAATGATTTCATGATTCTCTGAATCATGAAATTCAGAGTGAATTTTATATGCAAGAGCTATATATAATTGTTTTATTATTATTTAGTACGCTTCATGAATGGTGAAAATAATTAATAAAAGCAGGCTCCTTAATGTGTTTTTTTTGTTGTTTTTTTGAGAGCAGACTATTAACTTTTCATCAATTAGGGTGTTTTGACATTGTATAGTAATTAAAAAAAAACCAAATTACTTTGTGGCACCACGTCAAATACTAGGTCTATGTACATGTTTCAATGAGAAAGCTGGATTTGGTTACCTAGGCGTGAGCTCGGGCTTTGACATATCAATAGACACTCACTTAATGAAGACTTTAAACACAGAATAGTAGCCTGTTTGGTCAATTTTCAAGTTGACTAATATTATTTATTCTTCCAGTGAACAAAATCCAATTTTTTGATAGAACCAAGTTTAGCTTGTTAAGTTACCTCAACTGTTCTGCTTCTGAAATATCCCAGAGTTATTAGATTTATCCAAAACATAATTCAGCACCGTGTCCGCAGTCAGCCCTCTTTTTAGGATACTTGAAAGCCGACTATAAAATGCATTTCTTCTCATTAATGAAAATTTCCCCTGCCTTTATCTTTTTATGCTATTCAGATGGTGACACAGACTTGAAGAATTTCATCGCAGAGCAACTTAAATTTTTGTAAACTGTTCTTCTGCCTCCATGCATCAATATCTTTTCCTGAAAAATATTTATCAAGGCTTTTATTAAAGACCTTATAATAGACAGATTACATGACCTCTGCAGGCAATCTGTTCTAGCACTTCACTCTCTTTACCCCAAGTTTTTCTTAATTTTTACCTTGATCTTTTATACTGTAATGTGAATCCATTCTTTCATATCTGTCATAGGTAAGGAAAACAGATTAGTCCCTACTTTGCAGAAGCCATTTACTTATTTAAACCATTTTATTTTCCCTTCTCCCTTTAAGGCAAATTAGATTAATTCAATAATTTCAGTTAGTGATGCTTTTGTAGACCTCTGGATGTAGATTCATTTTCCTCTCTTCTAGAGCTCTCTGGTTAGTGCACATTCTTATTGAAGTTCAGCACCTAAATCTGGATCAGAGATTCTAGTTGACTGTGAGACTCCTCTTGGTCTTATGACCCTTTCTCCATCATTTTCATCAGCAAGTACAACTCTTAAGTATGCTTGAGGAATCTCACCAAGTAGAGCAAAGACAGGAATGTAGCTGTCCTTTTCTTTCCTAAGCCGTTCCCATTTTGTTGATTGGAATAGGCTATTTATCAAAACTAGTCTTTCCTTTGATGCAACAAGCCTAGTTAGATGTTCCTGTTTTTTCAAGGTCAGCCTTTGGTGCTGGTGATTCAGGAGCCAGCACGAGGTTTTTTTCTCAATGACTTTTAACTTGATTCTTATTGAGCCACCCCCTGCCTTTTCCTGTCCTAATCTGTACCTACATGCTGATGCTCTGTTTGTGTGTGTGCCCTTAAGAATCTGACTTTTGCCACTCCTTGTATGTTTTCTTCTTACATTTGAAGTAAATGCAGACCTTCTTATTAGACCTATTGATCTTCTGATATGTTTGTTACCTTCCTTGAGAGAATGATTTGCTTGAAATATCTACTTGAAGACAGGAAATGTTTATACTGTTGCTTCTCCTTTGATTTCTGAGGTTATTAATTCTCCTGCTTACTTATAGATTTAATTAAAATTACTTCTTCCTGTGACATTTTGCTCAGCCACTTCATCCTTGTTTTTCAAAACTATAGCTAAGAGCCATCTCTGACTTCTACATCAAGAATCATTCACACAGTACTCCAGGGGTATGATGGACATCTTACCTGCCAAAGCTAGTCAGTTGGGCTTCTTCTATAATTAATGAAGATTAATCGGCCTCTGCAGACTAGGATGATAATTTGATGATAAGGAATGAAAGAAATATTCTCTGAAAAAAGATCTTGTAATATTCTCTATAGATGCGGTGTTTAGATGGCTGGATTAGTTTTCAATTAATAAAAATTTAGTTGCTATAGTTCAGTGAGCTGAATAATGCTCTCTACTTTTTTGGTGTAATCTTTTTTGAGCAGATGTTTGGGTAATTGAAATTGTTCATTATTACTGAACTTCACATTCTGAATGATACTGCCATTGATTCTCATCAAGCCTTATTTTCTCAATGCTCATGGTTTACCTTGAGCTCTGAGCATGATGGTACCCAGTGTTGCAGCTCAAGGCACTGCCTGTCTTCCTCTTTTCAGAAGCTGATTGCTTAATTGATAAATGGATTGTCAAACTATTAGCTCAGAAATTATTTTTGTTTCTCGAAGTATGAAAATATAAATTAAATCAGCTAATAAACAATCAAAAGTACTACCAAGGTGCAAGCCAAAATAATGAGGAATGAGTGATTCAGGGAAGAATTTTTTAGATTACATCCTCATGGACAAACTAGAGCCTTGATTTGTTCTAGGAAAAAATATGGAAGGCTTGTTTTTTTCCTTACAAGAATTGTAGAGTTTCAGAACCATTTTGTCCCAGCCTCAAAATACCCAGGTAATCTGCTATAGTTCTCATTTTGCCTCCTGATAGTAAAATAAAAATATTTTATATCCTAAACAAGTTGGGAATGGTAATTTCTACCATCGACTGCTTCACCATCCAAGCTGTTTGTCAAATGTGCTGTCACAATTGCTTCTTTGGGTAATAATTTGAAGAATCAATAGTCTTCTCTCTTTTTTTATGAAACCTGGCAACTTTTCCATCGATTGCTTTTCTTCCAACACTGCACCTGCTGCCTTTGCAGTTTCTGATTAATTTTCTAGCATCTCAGCTCATTCGTGTATTTCAATATAACACAGTGACGTGGGCTTCTGAGAATATACCGGCTGTTTCTTTCCTGCTTGGATACTGTAACCTATGCTGGCAAAATGGACCATGCTTTATATATGTAATATTGTGAGGTTTAGATAAAAAAATAACTGATAAATAAAGGTATAATTCTTTCCTGCATACAACCATACGATGGTGTGGTGGAACAAAATAGGAAAGAAAAAAGTAATGTTTGATACAATTGCTAGCTAAACATTTTTAGATGGTAGTTAAGAAACAAGTTAACTGTGGTGTCCAGGAGTATGTCTTCTACTTAATAAGGTGTGCCTTACCTATAGTAATTAACAGTAAATACTGCAGAGTGTAGCAATTACTGCTACAAGTAACAAAAAAGAGAATGTTTGCTATGACCATCACTGGAATGATCTAATTGCATTTACCTTTTGTGTCTCTTTTCAAAAGAAAGGTTTGAAGTAATGACAAGTTTAAATCTTGTCTTATCTGAGGAAGTTTTCATAGTAAATATTTTCTGAAATAACTATGGTATATTTAGAATAGAAGCCTGTCTTATCTGAGGACAAAACCAAAACACTCCAAATCTTTGAAAGACTGCAGTATAAAGGATTCCTTTATCATAACCCTTGATGATGCTTTCCAAGTGAGTACCTACAGCAGCAATTATCTAGTAGCTGTGGAAAAATATTTTCCATGATAACCCTTGATGTTGACTGATTTATCTCTGTGTCTTTAAATAGGTTTATTTTGTAATACTTTACTTGTCCCTTCAAATTTGACCCTGAATACAAATGTGTGAAAATGGTTTCTCTTATTGGGTATTTCCAATTAGAGTGCAATTTTGTGTTGTTAAGTGCATGTTCATTTATTTTTAGAAATGGTTAAAAAATGAAGGGCAGATGTGAACATTCACAGACATGACCTTTTGAAGATGGCTATAAAATTTAAGAAGTGTTCTGGATGGTTTAAAGTTACAGTTTATCTATGGCTAAGCAGACTCCAACAATTAGCTTTTAAACTGAAACAATGTTTTATAATGTTAGTATTGTCTTAATTATTGTTCAAAAATCCAGCACCATTCTGGGCACCATTTTCAAAAAAGTTGTTGAGGCCTCATCCCCAGAAATGTTCAAGGCTGGATGGGACTTCGAGCAACCTGCTCTAGTGGAAGGTGTCCCTGCCCATGGCATGCTGGAACTAGGTGATCTTTACAGTCCCTTCCAATTCTAACCATTCCATAATTCTAAGATTAATTTTCTCTAGCATTGTCTCTTGTCACTGTCAGTTTCTGGAATGAGCCATCTTAGACCAAGACTGTTTTAGTGCCAGGGACATGTTGAATCAGTATTCGTAATCACTCCTGTCTTCTGTACCAAACTGCAGGTCTTATTGTCAAACTGTTTTCTGTGTACTAATCCTCATGCTTAAGATTTTATAGTACTTTTATTGCTTTTTGCCTTTTTCCTGCTGTTCTTGTATGTAGGTTATGGCATGAACCAAGCTCTAAATGTCCTGGTAAAGTGTGCATGTTGAGCTGGCAGTGATGTAGCTGGGGGCGGGGGCTGATCTTACACAGGTATAGAAATTATATTGCTCTAAATACAATTCAAATTCCAGCTCACTGCATGTTAGCAGATTCACCTTTTGTCTTGTGTATACCAAAGCTACTGAGTAACTATTAATTGGCCTTTCCAAGGTAAATACTATATTTTTTTCCTATGCAGCACTTGAGGAAAAGGGCATCCAGCATTGCTAGTAGAATGACAGATCTAATTGTCTTGCTAGGAAAATAGACAGCACAGCATACCTTTATTGTTTGTCCTGATAGACTGCAGGAAACATATTAACATATTTTAATCATCTTCCAATTATTGGTGCTAAAAGATGATTAATTAATAAGAAGGTATAAATAACAAATTAAATTAAGGAGAGATTTCTCTGTATCAAGTTAATTTGCTGAGATTAAGTCTGAAGTCAGGGAGAACACGAATGTATCTTTTGTTTACTTACATATTCTTCTGGCTGAACCAACTGAAAACCTGAATGTCTCACTCCTCTGAAATGTTGCATACTTTCATGACATGTGCAAGCAGTCAGGCAAAAACCAGAAATATATCTGTATTCACAGTAGCCTAGCACAGGCAGTGTTAAAGAGAAAGCTCTTCCTAAATCTATTGGCATTTCTAATTCTTTCTAATCAGAGGAAAAACATTATTTTCACTTGTCTAAGGATGGGACAAATGTGAATTCTGTTGGTTTATTTCACTGATGTTATTTTCCTCTAATAGGAGAGGGTTTTATTATTTTAAGAGCTGGCAAGTGAATATTGACAGGTGCAGCTTTAAAAACTTGCAGAAAAGGAAGTCTCTGGTTAAAATGGATCATTAAAAATCTTTGCTTATCTCTTCAGGGAGATGTACCTGTTTAAAAGGTAGTAAACTGTGATGTAGCTTACCTGGAACATGCATGAAACTTAAATGGCCTTCAGAGAATAATGCAACCATCAGGAACCATTAACATGAGTACACAAAGGAAAAGTTCTGTTTAACTACACTGATATCCTTATACGATAACAGAGACCTCATTGCTCTATGCAGCTTCCTGAGGAAAGGATGTGGAGAGGTGCTGAGCTCTTCTTCCTAGTACCTCGTGATAGGATGTGTGGGAACGCCATAAATCTGAGAAAGCCCAAATAGAGAAGATTTCTGAAGGTACTTTGAACCCCAAGATTTTGCTGTTTCAAGCTATATGCATGAACAGAAAACCTAAGTGATGCTGGGTTTTTGTATATGCATTTTGTGTATTTGCACAAATGCAAGTACCTGATGGAAGGATCTGTATAGGAGTACCTTGTGGTTTTTCATTAACTTGAAGGTATCTACCAGTTCAGAGCTGTTTCTTACTGTCATTAATCACACCTCGCTAATCTCAGTAGCTGAGTAGAGATGGAAGTTTTAGCGTTCATTCAAGACAAATTATTACTTTGAAGACAATGAAAATGCGTATAGAGCAAAATTTCTTTTGCTGTGTGGATAAGCACAACAATTTAAAGTCAAAGGCTATGCTGATGAAATAAAAAACTGAATTCCTGGGAGTTAGATGGCAGTATTAGCTTACAGTACACTTCTGATATGCTGTTCTTTTCTTCAGGTTTTCATAACACCCTTCTCACTTTTTAAAAAATCTCTTAGTGTTTTGTTAAGCAACATGACTAATCTGCCATGCAGTTTTCTTATTCCTTCCCCACAGGAGAAATGAGTGCAGTGGTGTGTCTTGTTTTGGTCTTTTATTTTTCTTCCTACTCTCCTACCTCTGTTGGATTTGCAGTCTTAATTTTACCCTTTTTTAGGAACTTTTGGAAGTTGTCTGAGTCATGTTGCTACTCAGCAGAGAATCTGAGCCATATTTGGAGATGAGTAATGCAGCCTGGGATTCCAGAGGGATTCTAAATCAGTGCAACTTACATCTTCCTCTGCCATCCCAATAGATCAGCTGCACTTAGTAAAATCTCTGCAGATTGCTTTAAACAAAGTATTTATACTTAGGATTGTTTGCCAAGATGTAAGTCCCATACGCCAGCTCATCTTCCCTTAAATGGTAGAATTCCAGTGCTGAAGGGTCCAAAAAGGGTGCTCCAAAAAAGGAGGGAGGGAGGGAGGGAGGGAGGGAAGGAAGGAAGGAAGGAAGGAAGGAAGGAAGGAAGGAAGGAAG
The DNA here is from genome assembly GCA_026261815.1 of Monarcha castaneiventris obscurior. NCBI lineage: Eukaryota > Metazoa > Chordata > Aves > Passeriformes > Monarchidae > Monarcha > Monarcha castaneiventris. Next base: position 2,762,957 of record JAMPIT010000388.1, on the reverse strand, counting down.
GAAGGAAGGAAGGAAGGAAGGAAGGAAGGAAGGAAGGAAGGAAAAAAAATGAACTTTCAATTCCTCTTCATGGAAAGTTATTCCTGCTTATATCACCTCTTTTAGCACTTTTGCTATGACAGTAGCTATGATGGTGACTGATTTGCCTCTGTGTCTTTAAGTAGGTTTACTTTGTAACACTTTGTCACTTCAAATTTGACCCTAAATACAAATGTGTGGAAATGATTTCTCTCAACCATTTTAGATAGTTCATGACATTTCAAAAATAAGCACACTTTACGTCTCGAATTGCTTGTTAAAAAGGATTCAATGAAGAAAAATGATTCCTAATTTATTCAACTTAGACTAAACATTTACAGATGTTAAAATATGCACTGATGACTTTCCTTTGCAGGTGCATACATAAAGCTTGCTGAATAAACCACCACTCCATTTTGGCATAGATAAAAGTACAGGTTTTTGGATTATGTTATTCTGAGAAAGTTCCCCATTAAGAGTACACTAAATTATATTTCCAGTGATATTATTCAGTTTATTGAAGAACTATCTTCTAGGACAGACACTTTCTCACTGAAGGCATAAACATGGAGACCCTCAAAAGAAATGTACATCAGTGGATGTGGATGTATATATATAAATATATATGACATACAATTTGGGTCCATGCTTATCCCTTACAGAGGCATGGACAGTGCAGAGAGAGCTTGTTTCAAGGCTGCATGTGATGCAAAACTAAGTTAAGGGAGAAGTATTGGGAAGAGAACAGCAGATATACCTTCTGCCTAACTGACTAAGCTATTAAGGGAAGGGTAGAGTCAGTGTTGCATAGATCTGGATGCTTGTTAGAGTTGGAGAGTACCAGCAGAGTTTGAAACTGTATCCGTTTTGAACAAGCTCTCATATTTCCTTCTACCAAACAGAATCTGCTCCCTCAGTTACAAAATACACTCTCATTCTGAGTAGTGCGACCACTTCTGCATGCAGACACACACAGGTTCTAGTATCACCAAATTCCAGGGACTGTGTTTGACAGCTGGTGACCAACATCATATATTTGCTGTTTCCACTTGGAATTTTTTCCAAAACAAATAAGCAAACCATTATGGAGGACTGTATTTTTTTCAGGTTGACCATAAGTCTTTTCCTTTCTGGCTGCATGTGTGTGATGTTCACACTCACTTTTTGGGGGAAAAAAACCACCAGACAACTTTACCTTCTCATGAGAAATTCCATTCTTAACATATAGGCTGACTGCAGCATCTGGGTTATCCTCATTGCAACATGTCAATGTGAGAATGTTGGATTCAAATGCTGCTGTCAACATGTCACTTTTAGGTTAACCTCGTAAATCTCAGGAGAAGGAGTAAACTGGATCTATAAAAAGGAAGATTTTCTGTAGACTTTGAGTTACAAGTTCATTTGCAATCTCAACATTCTTATGATGTGGTTGTTTACTTTTATTAGAGAGAGCTTCTGCTAATAAATTAGCACTTAATAGATGATTAATAGAATTTTCAATATATAAATAAACTTCTAAAAATAGAAGTTTTACATGTGTGTTGCTCATTAAATTTAAACCAATTTCGGACTTACTTTGGTTGACTCTGTTGCACATTTAGCAGGTGTAGTGGGTTTACTGGGGAGTTCATTGTAGTATTTACATCACAATACTACCCTCAAGCTTTGAGCTGATTAACAAACTGTGAAGTCAAAGAACTCCATGAACTACAGGGACAGCACTCCCTTTTCAACTAGAGAAAGTTTGTTACATCCCAAAAGTTATTGACTCCCCAGAAAAACTGGGGGGAGAGAGTGAAAAAACAAACAAAAAACCCAACCAAAACTGGACAACCAAATGAAACAAAACCATCATGCATGTAGGGCTGACTTCCAGTATTAAGTTCCTTGGGATCCAGAATCATAATTAAATATCCATACACATTTGCCTGTAGCTCCCAAGCTACAGATGAGGGTTTGCTTTACTTAATTTTGCTATGTAGCAGGAAAGTTTCCCTTGGAATCTTTTTCTCATCTTCCTTCTTTGGATAACGGTGGATATAACTTAAAACCTTCATTTAGTTTCCAGACAGAGGTTACAGTGAAGAGGGGAACAGTAATCTTTCTATATCTAGCCTTTAATTTAATTTATCTCTTAAACCTGTAAGAGATAAATTTTCCAGGAGTCTTGCAATGAAGAAAAGATTGTGGCAAACCACTTGTTTAGTGTTCAGACTAATTTTTTTCCCCATATAGTAATGCCTTAGTATATATTTTTGTAGAAGTTCTACACATAAAAGAGGCTTTAGGAAAGGAGGCTCTGAGGCTGCTGTTCACTGCTGTTGGGCATTCATCCAAAAAACCCATGTTGTAGGTATGGCTCAAGAACGCCTGAGTGCTATTCATATATTGAATTGCTATTGTCAATAAAAATAATGTAGTGAGAAGAACTTACTAATGAAATGCAGTTTATATGTTGAAATCAAAGTAATATCAATGGGGTGTTAAGGATTGTTCCTCCTATTTTGTATGTGTGTCAAAATCTTTGAGATTTTATTTATTCATTAGCTAGAGGTGAGAAAGTGTTCTGCAATAATTTCACAAAAAAAATTTTATTAATTATATTTACAGAATAACTATAAGCTGAACAAAATCTAAGGATATGATATTGATCAAGGGCATCCTGAAGCTGTATATTGGCATAAAAGTACTTTATTACTTCATCTTTGTCTAATGCAGAATTTCAGGTTGCTCTACTTTCTCATGTGTCTTTTAAGTGGGTAGGAGACTTGCTTGCACGGTTGTGGGGTTTTTTTGTCCAGACACCAATTTAAATTAAATTTGCAGGAATGCATCTTTGTATCTATTCCCTCCTGTTAAATTTCTGTAAAAGCTATTACATTGTTTCGAAGTCACAGTTGTAGTGTGGAATAAATGCTAGATAAAATCACCTCTGAGCATCTTTTCAGGAAAAATCAGTACTCCTTCACTTGGTAGTTCCTAATTGATTTTATAATTATGATACATTCCTCAAACTAGCAAGGGCTTGATCTGCTAACAGTTACAAGCCAGCAATATTCAAGCATATAGTCAAAGGATGGTCTCATAGCCTCAATTTAGATTTCACTATCCTTAAGATTGGAGTTTGTTCAAAATTTCTTCTTCCATGAACAAGAAAACATGGAATTCAAATAGCCTCTACCCACACAAAAAGAAACCTCTTAGTAAGGATGTAAAACAGCTTGCTGAAGCCAGCAATTTCGTGTTTATATTAAAATAAGACTAAATGTGCATTGCAGCAGACATTGAACTTAAGGGTATTTTTTCAATTGAATTTTTTTTAACCAGAAGTGGATTGTAGTGGTGAGAGAAAGGAATAATGAAATATATCAGGAGCAATGATTTTAGTTTTTCAGATAGATGAAATATTTGTCTTATTTAGAGTTGATTTGTGTGCTTGTTTTCATTTTTTTTAAACCTTATCATTCACAACAATGTTTAGCATTTTTATGTTCTTTGAATGTTTTTTTGTTTGTTTGTTTGTTTTGTTTCAGAAGAATGAACAGCCATTTTAGTATTTTGGAGCTGTATTCAGAGCCTGGACCAAGTATTTGGCATTGGCGAAGAGCAAGGATTACAGCCCATCTTGACTGGATAACAGGTACAAAGCACTCTTCAGATGAGAGCTTTTATCCATACATTTTTAAAAATTTGGGGGCATTGGCAGGAAATGTATCTTTCATTTAGAGTGGCTTCAAAGGAAGGAAGGAAATATCTTAGAGTTCTGGAGAGCCCTTTAATGTGCATCTGTTCTGACTAGGGCCAAGTTTTCCTACTTCTACATATAGGTTTTGGTGAGCACTTTGGGGTTTTGTTGTTGTTTGTAGGAGGTAAGAAGTTATGTTTGTTTATGTATTTACCTTAATAAAATTACATCCTTCAGGTATTGAGGTCTAATAGCAGACATAAAAGTGCTTCAGTTTGAGGATCTCCTTTGTGGTGGGACATGGCAACACTGATGCATTTACAAAATGCTTAGTTGAGAAGACAATGCACATATATATTTTTCAAATCTGATGTACTGAAATTCCATCCACAGAAATGTTGATGGAGGTGTATGTGCTTATTTGGATTATAAAATCTTCATTAAAAATCATCATGTCTTAAGCTGGTTTCTGTTCTAGGAAACAGAGCACTAAGTGTCTCCATATTAGCTAATCAGCATCATTTATTTATTCCTCGAAAGACATGATGTATCCACACATTGAGAGAGCTGTGGATAATTTCTTATCTGTTCAATCTCAGCTCAAAAATTGTTCACATCCAGAATTCTCTTTGCAGCACTGAGCAGCACTATCCCTGATTAGTAGCACTAATGAAAGCAGGCATAAACCAGCCTTTTATATGCTTACTAATTAAAGGCGTATGGCCTTGAACCAGCTAGTCCTAATTTCAGGTTGCTAATCTCATTTTGTACTGTTATTTTCAGTGACACAAAAATACAACTGGGGAGAAAGGGAGCTAAAAAAACACTTTAGAAGTAAATGATGAATTTCAGACTTCTTGAGAAATGTTAGAGTATTGATGCTTATTGAGCTTAACAGGAGCTCTTCCATGACCTTCATTTGGCAGTGAATCAGGGTTTCTATTATTTTGACTGCATGACCACTTTGAGACAAGTTTAGAAAAAATATCAACCATCTGCTTTTCAGGGATGTACAAAGAGCTAGGCTGGCTCTGAAGGATATGCTGGGAAAGTATCTCTTGATTACTGTGGTGAGAAGGAAAAAAAAAAAGGAAACTGGAAGGTTGTGGCATTCTATCAAAACTGATATATTGACTGGCATACAGAACGGTGAGGAAAATATTTACCTAAAATACTGGTTGGTTTTGACCACCATAGCACTTTTGGACTAATCTATTTAGAAAAAAGCAAAGCTCATGTTAAGCAACTGTAATTCCGATGCTTCTTAAAAGAAGTATAAAGGGTAGTGACATTTAGAAAACCCTTGATTTATGCTATTTTAATGCCCTAAAATTATCTTAGTCAGTTGCATTTGCAGAAAAAGAAACATGATTAAAAGAGTCAGTGAATCACAGAAATTTCAAGTGTTGAATCTGTTAGGTAGCAAGTTACCGTAATGCTTTCTGTAACTAAGTGTTTGGAAATTGTTTTGCTATGACAACTGTCGCTGATCAGTATCTTAGTAAGGATAATTATAATGTCAGTTATAGTCTCTTTCTGTGATTAATATATTTTTCTTTGTGCTTCTCAAGAGGTGGAAGTTTATTTGCTATCAAGGTATTTTGAACACAGGCAAAGAAATAAAATTATAATATCAATTTAAATGTATGATTAACAATGTGCCATTTTATCTTGAAAAAATCCAGTATATTCATTGTAAGGCACTTGTGAACCAGTAAATGAAAAATACCAGCCATCTGGATTCCTCTGATAATCTTCATTGAAATCACTTGAACAGCCTCTTCTGTTCCCTCATCCGCTGTTTGGCCAGCTCAGGGTTCATAGTTTGCACGTCTTTAAGCACCTAAGCTTGCTACTAATGCCTGCTACTAATTCACTTATCTGGAAAGAATGAGCAAATTCCTGAGCTTGTCATAGGTGTAATATCTAGTCCTTTGCTTGATGTCCATACCAAATAAAATGTCTCCCACAGATGTAAGGAACTTAAAATGCCATAGTTTTCATAGTAAATATTTTCTGAAATAACTGTGGTATATTTAGAATAGAAGCCTGTCTTATCTGAGGACAAAACCAAAACACTCCAAATCTTTGAAAGACTGCAATATAAAGGATTCATGTATCATAACCCTTGATGATGCTCTCCAAGTGAGTAACTACAGCAGCAATTATCTAGTAGCTGTGGAAAAATGCTTTCCATGCTAACCTACGCTGTGCATAAGAGGACTGATAAACTCTGCCAGGTCAGAAACAGCAAAGGTGAAAGTGGTTTTAAACACGAGTGCTACATGTGGGAGGCTGTGAGTAGGGTATGGATTCCTGAAGCATTAGAGTTGAATCAAGTTTCACTAAATATGAAACTTCCTACTTATTGCTTCAGCTTTGTGCTTTCTTCAGGGCACGTCAGAAGTGGAAGACTTGAGATCACTGATAGGGTAGAAAAACAGATTAATGCCTTCAACTATGACTCAATTTATGCTATCAAATGTGGGGGTGGGGTGAGGGGGGAAGGTTTGAAAAAACACTCTTAATGTTTCTCAAAATTTATTTTACTAGTCTGGAAAATGTGGCTAATACAAAAACTGAAGAGACTGGTATTTTGGGTTTTGTCTCTTTTAAGGTGAAGCATGAATATAATGCTAGAAACTATGAAATATTTTACAGAAAAATGCCCCATGCATGAATGTGAGTACTCCCAGCTTGTTGTCAAGCCTAACATTGCTGTAATATGATCTTGCCCATCTCCAAGGTGTACAGTTAGGAGGGATGCGTTTTGTACTTAATCCTACTTATTTGGTAGCTCTTGACGCTTTTAAATTGGAAGCTTCTAAAAATAAGTGCTGCCAGGTCTGATACCTATCTTGAAGTTTGGCAGAGTGAAGACAGGGAAGAAGAGAGCTATCTGTAGTGTTAGAAGAAAGGGGAAGCACACAGGAAAAATTTTCCTTTCTCACATTTTAAAATCTTTTCTCCCCACAACAACTACTGCTGTGCTTGTAAAAACAGCATGGTCATGTTGCAATGCTTTGCTTTCCTTATCCCTCTTATCCCTTGGAAGCTGTGACTCAGGTCTTTTTCTACTGCAATGTGGGAAAATGACTGGGGAAAAAATTAGAGAACTGGGAAGTTATATTTCCATTCCAACAGAAGACAGGCAGTAGGGAAGTTATAGGGTGGAATGCGGTTCCTACTCCCTGGAAGGGATGCAGTCAGCCTGTGTGACTTCCTGCACCTCCTTCCTAAGGAGGACTAAATGGAGGGTGGAGAGGAGAGGAGACACCACAGCCAGGCTCTGTTGGAATCAGACCCCCAGGTGCTTGACTGGGGAGGCCCAGAAGGGGGTGTCCCTCATGCTGTTGGTGTGCCCCCGAACCACCCTCCAAACCAGCAGGACTGCTCAGTGAAGGGTCCCCATAATGGGACACTGGCAGACTGGTCAGGCACAAGGGTCTTGGCTTTTTTGGGGCGTTGACAGACTAATCACACACAGAGGGTCTGAGAAATTCTCCCCTTTCACTGTAGGATCTAGGCCACAAAGCTGCTGTATTGCAGGTTACTTGAGGTCCAGTTCTCCAAACTTAGCAATCTTGATCTTGTTTCTTTTTCTTTCTTCCCCACATTCTTCTTGTCTGTCTCCTCAGAATGAGCTCTTCCTGCCTTTATATTTGTTCCCCAAGCCTTTGGAACCTCTCCTTTTAACCTCTTTCTTTCTTTAATAATTTTTTTCTCTTTTCCACCCCCCCCCCCACACCCCAACCAAGGGAATCCTGGTACCCTGACAGAAAACCTCCCTGACCTCAAACTTTTGGCTCAAGCATAAAATATTACTGGGATTTTACAGGTCCTGAGGCTATTTAATGCTGCAGCTGTGACAATGACTTTGGGTGCAGCAGGGGAACAACAACAATTTGGATGATTGTGAAGAACACACACTGGTGTCTGAAGCTGTCTGAAGTTCAAGAACATGTCATTTTATGATAGTGGGTTTTTTTCCTACATGACAGAGTAAATGTATAATACTCCATAAGGTGATGAATAGCCAGAACAGAAATCTCAGTTTTGTCATCCTCCCATAGCAGGTGGGTAGCACTGGCAGTACAGGCTGTTCTGGACATTGATGGAGCACTAAAAGATGAGAAAATCTGGAACCTTTCCTCAGTGGCACTACTCTGTTAGGTTCATTGTTCATTTATCTCCCCAATTTCTGGGAATAGGAGGAAGGCAGGCAAGATTCTGAAAAACTCCAACACTAAATTAATTTGTCTACACTGCACTAAACTGTTGTGCAGTGTGCTAGCACAGAGTGGCACAAGTTTGGATGTTGTTTTGGGAAGTAAAGTTTTGATTTTCAGAGTTTCTTCTGAAAATGTAGGTGTGTAGACAAGATAACCAACATTATTTGAAGTTGTTCAGCATGTCAAAAGGACAGATGAAGTATCAGTTTAACCCTATCCACTTAAAGTTGCCTGAGGAATAATGAAGAAATGACTGTGTCCCAGGCAGAGGAGGAGCAGCTCTGCCAGCAATTCTGAAGCCTGTAGTCAAAAAACAAATATCCAGTGTGGAACATAGCCTTCATTTTCCAGGAAAGGCTTGTGGATCAATGAAAGAAGAGCTGCCTTTGGAGTCAACCCAGGCTAACAGCAAGATTGAAAAGGTTGGGATGGACAAAATACTCCACCCTCCGAATTGATTTGCCCGGTTATTTCTGCTCCTTTTCTTATGCCTGCATGTCACTAGAGTTATTAAATGGCAATTGCAAGACTGCCAGCAAATGATTTATCGGAGAAGGGTGCTAGCAGCATGTGAAAGAAATCAGTATTTTTCACTTTTGTATATATGTGATTGTTTCTTTATTATCTCTAAGTTCTCACAGAACATAATTGGCACTTTATTTAAACATAACATGGACAGCACACTAGTTATGTGCTCACAGATATTTACGGACCATCAAGTAATGCATGTTTAGATTCCATGTTGTGTTCTGGGGGAATACTGCTGTTTGATGTTGCTCCCAGAACATCTGTGCTGGTTCTGGCAACCTGGAGGACTGCTTGCCCTCTAAGTGCAGGGAGCTCTTCTATATTTCAATACACCTGTTTATAGTGCTGTCTCTGGAAAACCAGGAGACAAAGGGGATGCATAGAAATTCATGCAGATTTGCAGGTGTAGTAATAATGTCAGAGGAAATCTTAAGCTGGTAATGTTCTTTAAGCCAGTAAAACTCTTTTATGGTCAAAACAGACTTCAAATGGCACTGTGGAGTTGGGAACTACTTGGCCTCATCAAAGTTATCTACCACATACCTCAGCTCAGGGGTGATGATGGAGGTTTTGTTCAGAACTTTCTATATCCTTAGGTTTTTATTTTATTCATATTTTTATTTAAGGGCTTAACTGCATGTCTCAGGAATTCATGCAGTAAACCCCTGATCTCTTCTTTGGTTTCTGACCCATGATATTAGAAAATCAAAGTTAATTTTCAAGTTGTGATGCAGAAAGAAGAGAGACTGGTGGAAGAAGAAACTACTCCTCTTACTGCAGGTCCAGTGGCATCCTGGCTTGCATCAGAAATAATGTGGCCAGAAGGACCAGGACAGTGATTGTCCCCCTGTATTCAGCACTGATACGTGTTCTGGTACCCTCAATTCAGGGAGGATATTGAGTTGCTGGAGTGAGTCCAGAGAAGGGCAATGGAGCTGGTGGAAATCTAGAGAATAAGTCCTATGAGGAGCAAGGGAGGGAGCTGGGGGTGTTTAACCTGGAGAAAAAGAGGCTCAGGGCGAACCTTATCTCTACAACTGCCTGAAAGGAGACTTTAACCAGGTGGGGGTTGGCCTCTTCTCCTTGGCAACCAGGGACAGGATGAGAGGACACAGCCTCAACTATGTGTGGGGAGGCTCAAACTGAACAAACGTTGGAATGGACTTCCAGGTAGTCAGCATCCCTGGAAGTGTTCAAGAAATGACTCTGTGTGGCACTTGGTGCCATGGTCTACTTGACATGGTGGCGATTGGTCAAAGGTTGGAGTCGGTGATCTCGGAGATATTTTCTAACCTAAATGATTCTGTGATTCTGTGAAAACAAAGGACAAGTTTCGTCTGTAGGGAACTTGCTGTAACATCTCCTCACTTAGGCACTAGCAAAACCTTCTCTGGTTTATCAGAGAGATTTGTTGCTGTTTCACCCCAGGGATCCAAGCTTGAGTTAGGTAAGCTCATTTTCAGCATGTGCAAACAACGACGCTGGACATGGGGGGATTCCTGTAATTGCTTATGTTGGCACAGCTGTCTGGTCCCCAGCTGGCAGACACTGTCATCCTGACCCAGGGCATCACACTGTGTCATGGAGATTCAAAGGGCTTAAATTTCAGTGCAGAAAATGAGTTGTGATAGAAATGAGAAGCCTGTTGGTTTATAACAGACAGCTTCCACTGTGCTCATTATTCAGGTTTGGGATCACTTGCATCCATGAACACTGACAAGCTGCCCTGGCATGGGCTGGCTTTTTTAAAGGCTCCCCATTGCCAGCAGCTCTAAATCTTTATCTCACATAGGAACAGATGGAAATCATTCTCACATCTGAGCAGCAAAAATCTCAAAATGGACTGGGCACAGTGGCTGACATTTGGCTGGCTATTTGTTGTTTTCTTTGCTAGCTGTTTTCCAAGGCAAAGTACATATTGTCAGGCATCTGGACACAGTGGGCATAAACCTACTATGGAAAAAAATCAATCAAAACACCTGGTAGCTTCTTCCAGTAGGAATAATTGCATGCTGTCAGCACTCCTGAACAATACAGGTAAACCAGACACAATGACCTTTGGAAAATTTATGACTATTCACCAGTTCAGAAGTTCAGCAGCAAGATATACCCTGGGTATGCACCTTATAACTTGCCAGATTTTATATTTGCACTTGAATTGAAAAAAATGAGGTGATGGAACTGAGGAGTGGATTCCAGCATTGCTGCCATAGACTTCAAAATACAATGTCTCTAAAAGAAACCTTGCCAAAGATTACCCTGCTCTGCTTGCATGCAGATGAGAATTACCTAATTTATTTGCTCAGTGACAATGCTTTTTAAGGGCTCACCTTTCATAGAAACCCGAATATTTAATAAGTATAAAACAAATTATTAGAATGAGATTTGAGTGAAAACTGGAAAGATATGAGTAGAGGCAACATAAAAGGGATTAAGACCTCATGTTCATGGTTTATGAAAATAACTTTATTAAGTGAACAAAAGGATGCTATGTTTCAGAACATTATTAGATAACACCTGATCCAAAAAGTTTTCTTGAGTAGGCAACAAAAAGATAGGTAGGTAGTTATCTAGCTTTGAGCTGTGTTATATACTTGCTTTGGACTCTGTGTGACCTAATTTAGAGGTCAACAGAATTCTCTGAATAGTTCATATAGATTCTAAAGCATTATGTAATTTATCAAATTATTCAATTAATGTAAAGTTTCCATTAGAAATCTTGGCAGATTCCTTTAAAAGAATACTTGTAAAGTCTTATTTATGCAAGAAACCTCTGCCAAAGACAGATATTGGACCATATCAAAGACTAAGGTGACTAAGACTGGTTAACATCCACTGAGACGGGTTGTCATAAACCCTAGTGCTTTATATAAATGCTCCCACTGATTGCAATGGATTTGAATTGAAACAGAAGGATAAAGGAAAAGATTTGGCTAATGATGAAAATATCAATAAATTTAAAAAAAGAGAATTAGTATCATACCCAAAACTACTTCTTATCTTATTTAGAGGTGTCTATGTCCAGGGGCATTGGTTCAGATAAAGAAAGAGTAATATTATTATTCAGGCATAAGGCCTGAAAATAAACTTTTAATTTCCATCATCTTGAAAGCTGTCTCTTGTAATATGTGTTCTTATCTGTATAAGGATGAAATTTGGTAACCACATTTCTGATTTACTGACAATAACCTAGAAAAATTTTCTTTTAAATTTGTTCGGTCTTCCTGGTATTTCTCAGCTGCATTGTAGAGCATTGGGTGACAGTGGCTGGGCGGTGGGAGTCTGGCATACTCACACTTTCAGAGAAGATAGGCTCCTGCAGAAGACCCCTCCCTGTCCCTCCTTTCCAAGGGGTCTCCTCACAATGGGAAGCAGCAGCCACCCTGGTTGTAGCTGACACTGTTGTTGAAGCCAAGTGATCCTCACCTAAAGCAAGGTACTTTGGGTCAGCTGAATATACCCAAGTGTTTCACTTTGCAAAAGGGTTAAACAGAGCCATATAGCAGGGCTGTTTTGTTTGTGTGCGCACACTTTTATTTCCTGTCAGGGAAATAAATGACCATGAAAATTGTTTGAAAAGACAATTGTTGAAAGTTGCATCTTCTCTTTTGATGGAAGATTCTCCATTGCTTCTTTCTGGATATTGCAGGCTCTCAAATGTGACTCTAAGTGTTGGGGGGAAAAAAAAAAAAAAGTAATAGACCTTTTCAGAAGTGTAATTAGCACAGCCAGATCTTTGCTTATTAGCTGTTTCCATTCTGTTAAAAGATGGTAAAATGTTCCTTTGAATGTCCCACATGCAGATCATTTGGCATCTCTAAATTAGTGAAATGCATCTATTATACAACAATTGTAAATCATCAGTGATAACTGTGTCATCTAGGGCAACAGAAAAAATATGTACTTGATGTTTTATTCAGCAGGAGGTTATTATAATGATACCTTAGTGCACAGTGAATGCAGTTCTCTCTCTCTACATAAAATTTTTATTAATTGCATTAATTAGTATATTTTTATTTTTAAAGCATAAAAAGCTTCTCATTCTAGGCCCTGAAAACTTGCATATAATTTAAACTTATCATAAAATGTCATGATAGTCTGTCTACTCATTTAGCTTCAATTACATAAAAATATGCATAAACGAATGTAATAAAATAGACCCATTTCAGACCAGTCATAATAAACCCTCTTATCTGTCGTTATGCTCTTTCCTAAGTACCAGAAAGAATGTTCTAGGAAATTAGAAACTACTAATAATACTAGGAGTAGATTGAGAAAGAGTCTGTTAACTCAGTGTCCAGGAATGCACTGATTTTCCTGGAACTGGGATTTTAGCTTTCAGTGAATGATGTAACAAACAACAACTTTTATAAACTGTTGGCATCAACTGTAATTTAAGATCTTCAGATTTCAGGAGATGCTGTTTTAAAGCTTTACCTCTGTGTAAGTTATTCTTTAGTTTTCTAGGTAATTGTTTTCAAGTCCTTCACATATATTATTAGTATCATGAAAGCAAACTCCATGTTTTCTGTTGGGGTAAATGGAGAGAGAAGGATGACTTCAGTGGGTTTTTGATAATTTAGGATGAAAATAAGCTTTAATCTTCAGAGGCAAAGGTAATCAAATTGTAACAGGTCAAGAAAGCTGGTGTGTGTGTATATATGCATTATATGTATCATTTTTATATATGCACAAATAATATGGATCTTACATTTTATATGTATGAAATAATCCAGCCCCACTCACTCACTTCAGTTTTGAAATCTTAATGAATGCATCTTCTGGATTTAGCAAGATCTACATATCTATAAATATACTTTTGGTTTAATATCCAAATATATTGATCAAAAACCTTTGAACAGCTGAAAATAACACTAAATATTGGTGCTTGTCAGTAAATATACATGAATGTAACCATACTGAATTACCACTACGTTGTTTTTGGTCTGGTTTTTTATGCCTATAATGCTAGTGAAATAGTAGTGAAATAGCTCTTTTTTGGTCGGAGTTCTCAAAGAATTGAATTTAGTTATTTTCCACAAACTAATGGTGATAACAAAAGTCCAACTCTGCTGCAGTTATATGCAGCATAGGATCCCCTTCCTTTGCTGAGGATTGAAATGATTAATGAAAGCATTATGTCTCCCGAGAGTAGCCCTCAGCAAACTTCCCACTAAATGTATCCATTAAAAGCTGGCATACAATATGCAGAAAAGATTTAAAGAATTATACTGGAAAGCTGTCTGGGATTTCAGTGTTTCCCAGAGGGTAATTTTTTGATGGCATTAACGATCTCCTGTAGAGAAATCTGTGTCTAATCATTCTCCATCCCTGCATGACTCTGTGCAGTATGGCATCCTGCAGTATATATTGCTACATATGTACTCTAGGGTATTCAGTGGCTGGCAAATTACTTGAGCGGGTTATTTACTTTTGCAGGAAGTTATGACTATTTCTGCACTTCAGCTCCTGAGGAAAGAAATATTTTATTTTCCAAAGTCTTAACGTTGAGGTTATCCTCATATGCAGTGGGCTAAAATTTACCATCTTAAAATCACTATAAATATGCTTTCTTGTACCATGGTGAGGGTTTCTTACCTTCCATACTATAAAATCTTGATCAGAGAAATTAGTTTGAAGCAGTGATCTAAAGCTGGAAAATTAAAGAGAGAAGAAAATCATGGAGGACATTGCAAGTCAGATGACAGCCTCGCTGTACTTTGTGCTGTCTGGCTGGGCAAAGTGTGTGGCAACTGGGCATAAAAATGAATAATAATTCTCTCCTTCTTTCCTTCAAACCAAAGAATAGGAAAAGTTCTAATCAGGAAAACTCTTGCCCTCCTTTCATAGGCTGTGCTCAACTGAGGGGACCAGCCTAGGAAGGTGATCCCTGCAGCTGCCCTTATAAATTTGAGGAATCATTCCTTAAGTCAACATTCATCATTTGAAGCTTTTTGTGCCACTAGGGAGGGTTTTCTGCCCATCCAGGTTTTATAAATGCACTTACAGTTTCATACTGAAACTTTCAGAAATTTTAAAATATTTCACTGGCTCATGTTCTGCTGAGGAAGAGATAGGAATAAGAAGTAGATGGTTTCAGTGACATTTCAGTTTGTTTCTTGTTTGGTAAAGTCTGAATATCTCTGTGTCCTCTGTTAAAGCTCCTCGAATTTGTAGAAGGCATGTATTGCAGCAATGAATACTTCAAAGGAAAACAGAGCGGCATTTGCTGGATTTCACATATAGTTTTTAGAGTGAAAAGGAAATCAATATTGTGACCACTTGCTACTGTAAACTCTCTCCAAAAATTTCCTGGTTTTATTATTATGTTAATGTAGTTCAAGCTATGGTTCATTAGTGTTCTCAAACTTACTAGGAAAGTATGAATGTATTTAAAGACAATGTATACTTTCTCTCACACTTTATAATAAAGTGACATTCAGAAAGTGTGTGTGAGAGAGAATAAGGAAATAATTTTATTTATTTCCCCTACCAGTGTTTTTTTTACCCAATTCCTTAAAAAATTGTTTAAAAATTTATTAATATGAACTGACAATAAATATATTCCTCAAATAGCCTTACATACAATGTTACTGCTGTATAACAAATGTACAGAGGAGAATAACTCATTCTTCAGCTATACTAGTCTTCATTTAAATAGACTGGCCTTTGTGACATGTGAGTAAATATTGCATCCTATTTCTGGCCAAATTAATTTTAGAATTTAACAGCCACAAAGAGAAATGGAAAAAAGTGACAGAATCTTTATTTTCCTAGCTAGGAAATCAAGTAGTTTGTGTGTGAAGAAATAATCTTTTGCAGATATGTTACTGAGTCTTTAGTGCAATAATAAAAGCAGTCTACTCCATGGTATTTTCATCTGTACCCTGTTAAAGGTTTTATTCTATTAATGCCAAGCTAATCTAATTATAACTGAGCTACATATTCTGGAAATCATTTAGTGTACCTATTCACAGCATCTATAACTTCAAGCCCTTTTGTAAGGTAATTTTTGTGTTGCAGTGCTGGGATGGGTAATTAGAGCCTGCTCTAGTAAGCATTGTGTCATACTATTTTCAATGGTGTGAGAATGATACCTGGAGGTGTAATTGCCCTTATGTTTTTATGGATTCTTTTAAGATCAAACCTATCAATTATGAGACACAAAGACATTTAGACAATAAGAACAAGTGTATACATCAAGCAAAGTCAAGCAAAGGTAAATCTAAAATTGTTTCAACTTGCAAGAGGAAACTTTTAATGTTTATACTAATATATTACTTTAAAATAATTTTAAAAGCTCCATAAAATAATGGAGAAGGATCATGTGTTGTTCTGAGATTATTATGTGAACTGGATCATGTCTCTGAACCACTATATCATTTTGTATTATTGCTAGACCTGATTTCTCATTGTGCATCTTGCAGAAAATTCACCCCAGCCTTCATAAATTGAGAATCTAGCTTTAATATTATACTAGCTAGAATACTACACAATTAAAGGTTTATATAAAACAAGCTTTTTAAGAAGAATGATTTTATATGAAACTCAGGAGGAAGATATCTGGCTGCAATAAAAACTGAATGAAAAGGAATTATACAATCAAAAATTTCTGTTTTCGTGATAAAATAAACAGATTTTTGAAAATACACAGAAAAGAAGAAAACATGTTCCCCTCTTGCTGTTTTTTTGCTAAAAAGCAAAATATGCAGTGTTGTGCATATTCTTTCCTTTCTTCCCTTCCTGCATTGTTATGAGTTATAACGTTATCTTTACATAGTAAAAGATTTAGAAATACGAATAAAGTATCTTCTAGAAGTTTGCAGAGTTGAAATATAAATTAGCATTATTTCTTTAAAAAGATATGAATGGTAGTGTGGTTTTGGCTTATTTCAGTTTAAATGCTATTTTTTCTTGAACTTCAATGATTTATACTTTCAGTCAAAAAAAAAACAAAAACAGCCAGAGTGATTTTTTATTTTATTTAGGTAGCCTGACTTCCTGGAAGAATTTACTTTAATATTCACTGTATTTGTTCTAGAGGAATTTTATTTTTAACATTTGCTATATGTTTCTCATTCAGGAACCAAATATGAATCTGCAACATAAAGTATGCTTGTGTCATCCTAAAAATTTTTGATTAAAATTAATCCATCTTGTTCATATTAAGCTGATGTAAGTATTTTTTTTGTCATAAATCCTCCTATTAAATTTGTGAGTGGAGGGAATTTTAAATTAAACTGTTCTTGGTACGATAGCTACGTATCTCACCTGGAATACAGTGTAGAGTAACTTCAGGAGGTAACAGCTCCATGAATATTTGCCAGTAGTTCTCCACACTGGGGAGCAGATCACTCTTACTGTTTGTACAAGACAGAAAAACACAACTCCGGTTTTTGCAGTCTATGGGCAGGTGTGAGAAGGGATCCTCTGGTTGTTCTACCTGGTTCTTCATGGGGGCTGTTTTAGAAAAAACTGTCTGTAGAGATGCCTCCATAAACACTGCAGTGACCCATGAGTGTTCTCGGGGACCTGCAGTCTTGCACTATGACCAGATTGTAAGCCCAGTCCTCTGTTACACAGTACACACTTTAACCTGCTCTGCCCCACCCAAAGAAGGGAGGTAGTTTAAATCCTTACTTCCCTGGCATTTTACATGAAAATGAATGCCTGATGCCATCTGTAGAATAAATATCCTGTGAACACTGCTCTTGTGACTGTTTTACCACCCTGAGTCAATCTTTGATCTACAGAAGAAACCGTACAAAAAGAGTTATTTTCCATGGCAGTGGGAGAGACTCTCCTGAACAGATTTTAAGGGCAAAACTTCTGAAAGAGTGGTTTTAAATTTACATTTCAGCTTCACTTATAGGTTCATTCAACTGTGAATGATGGGGGGAAACTGCAAATGTAACGGAATGTCTATTAGTGGTAAGGCACAGGTGCTAGGATTATTTGAATGGTGATAAATTTACATTGCAAATGTGATAAATCTGGTGCAGTTCTAATGCTACTGTAATGACTATCAGCTGCATGCATGAGAACAGATAAAAGCTGTTAAATGCATACTCTTAGTGCATGGAAAATGTATTCTCTCAGCAGTTTATGTACTGCTTGATATTCATTTATGAGGGCTTCTCTTCACACAGGAACTTCCATTTCTATAGAAATTTACTTTGCAATGTTTTATTTGTAAATTACACTATTTGGTTATTAAGGCTGAATACACACTCATTGCTTCTTGGTAATACAAACATGTATGGAAGTTGTGCAGGGCAGTTTTCCATTTCGAGTTACTTTTTGTCAGCTCTTTCTCTTCTGGCAGTTTCCTGCACTGCAGCAAAGTCATTGCTGACAAAGCACCAATCAACAATTCCAGTGAAAATCGGAATCTGAGAGATGGCTGATATCTTTAGTACTAAATTCAACGGTGCACCTTCAGATAATTGTTTTGGTTTACCTTTCATGAGTGGTGTTTAGCAATCAAGAGAGAAAACAGGTAAATTATGCCCAATATGCTTCAAAATCTGGCCTGTGTAGTCAGTAGAGATAAGCTAAGGCAGATTTCAAATGTCTCATATAATATGAGGTTTCCTTTACTGCTGACTAAAATGTTGGGTTCTTTAGTACATGTAGGATATTATTTTTTTATATTTGCCATTAAGCTACCTGTCCCAACTGTGCACAGAGGCAGCCATCTCTGCCCCACAGAAGCACATGTTCTTAGCATGTATGTGCACGTGTGGGCAGTAATGAAGTGAGAAGATCAATAAGTTTTCTACCCTACTTGCAGCTGTGGAAGCATCTCCCCACAGGGGAGCCTGGACAGAGATGCATCAAAGCTGGAAGGACTGGGCTTTAGTGGGGGTCCCACTAAGGCATCCTCACATTGCTGGGGGATGGTTCCCTCCCTCTCCTTTGTCCCTTTGTCTACATTTGGCCTCTCATGGGCAGCAGCTCACTTGCAAGCCCCAGGTATTTGTCTATCTGAAAGTGTCTTGGACAATGGCAAGCAGGAAGCCTTGGAGGAAGGTCTGCTCTGCGAAGTGGACACTCACCCTATCTGCCTGGTTAAGAGTTTTGAGCCCAGACAGAGTACTGGTTAATGCGTTTTGGTCTATCCCTGTCACATGTCCATTCATTATTGCCATCCGCAACCTTGCATCTCTTAATGTTTGCCCCAAAAAATCTTATTCCTCCGTCTGGATTGATCCTTCTGAGTCTTGGACGTACAGAAAGGTGTGGTTGTGCAACCTCTCTGGCTCTGTGTGCCCCCTTCTCCCCCACTTAAGCCATAACCTCCCCTGGGGATGTGATGGCTGCACCCAGCTTACTCTGGACTTTGGGAGATGCATGGCAACATAGCAGCCAAGGGCTGTCTGGAGAGATGACCTAGATGTCTTGCCAGTATGTCAATATGACGGTAAATCAATCATCTTGCTTCATAAACTTTAACCAACGTGCCTGTGGCATGTTTTTTTTTTTCAAATTCACAGCAGTTGGAGACTGAATTCAGACGTTTCCAGCTGCCCTGATTGTTTTTTTTTTTCCCTGTGGATTTTCTGTTTGCTCTTTAACAGTGCACAGGCTGTCTGGAAAGCACTCAGGTGGTTGACTGGTCCAGTTTCCTTCTTGTATCAGTGGTAACATCTAAGGTGGATCTGTTTGTGTCTTGTAATGCAGCTTTGTAGCTCAAAACTGCTGTCCTTAAACCTCCTTCCCACTCCTCCTCCTCAAAATCCAGTTTGTGGAAGGACTATGGGGGAAGATGACAGAAATAATTCCTTTCTTCTGCAGGGTTGACTTGCTTGGCATCATTAGGAAAATGAGAGGTTATGGCCTTTCCCCTCCAAGGGAAATGAAAGAGATCTAAAGACATGGTACTCCAATGACAGAACTTACAGTGAAACACTGAATGTTATAGCAAATTATTTGCTTGATGGCTGAATTTTATCACTTCAAAATAAATGAAATCAGCGGTTTGAAATGCTTATAAAGTAATGCATTTCTCTGTGTAGGGAAAATGAAACAGCAGAAGGCAACTACACAGTTACCAACCCTTTTATAGACTGGAAATACTGAAAGTAACTAATGTTTTGAGTATAGAAGTTATCCCTAATTCTAAATTTCTTTCTTACATTGAAATGGTAATTCAGTGTATTCACCCAGGCCACATTCCTACACAGAGTAAAATAGCACTGAATGGTTATTCTAATGTTGTTCAATGTTTATTAAGTCTATTAAAAACTGATGTTATTTTTTGATAGCCTTGTTTTAATAAAAACCCATTTGGTTTGGACAAATTAATTTAAGTAAAGTAGACAGTAATATCTTAGTTGACACTATTGCAAGTATTTTACAGGCTGGGTTAATTATACATACGAGCCTATAGCTACCGTGTTCCCCCCCATCTTCATCATGCTTTAAAATAACAGACATTATAGTACTCCAGAGTGATCTTACTATTTTCCATTCTCAGAGACTTCCCATAATATCCTTCACAATATGAGCCTCAAATTTCCTTTATAAATATTATATAATTAGGTCTAGAATCTTTGTGACTCTAGTATTTCCCTGATAGTAAAAACTGTGTTGTATGTGGGAGCACTCTATTTGACAAAAAACTGTGCTTTTTATCTGAGAAAAATAAAGTGGCACTATACTCTTAAAAACAAGAATATTATAAAGAACAGAATAACAAACTTGTAGTAACAGTGTGGTTAATTAAAGCTTTATCATCATCAGAAAAAATAATTTAAAGGTGATATTTTTAAAAAAACAAGTAATATTTTAGGAAATATTAAAGAAGAGTAGTGAGAAGACTTCAGTCACTGAAAAGTTCCCGTGTGAAAGTAGCCCCTCCCTTGTGAGCTGCTCATGGCAGGCATGAGCTTACAACCTACTTCTGTGCCCAAGTGTAGAAGTACTCTCGTGATTCCCCCTGTACTGATTTACTCATGTGTGAACCCCAGTTTGTACACTGAGCCCAATTTTAAACCAAAGAGCTCTGTCTATACAGTGAACATAGTTATTTAAAGCCACTCTTTCAGGTGTTAAAAATCAGACTCCTAACATGCTGCTGAAAAGAGGTGGGTTAAGATCTTTCCCACTGAGATACCACAGGTTAATACAATGGACCTTTGGTCAGAGCTTGGTGAACACAGAGGATGCTGAGCATTAGTCAGTGCAAAGAAAGTTAAAGAGTATTTCTGCTGTAGCTGTAAACCTAGTGCAAATAAAATTTCACAAGAAGGCAGATCAACTTAACTTAATGTTCCTGCATGGATCGAAAAAGGAATGGAGGAATGTATTATAGACATCTGGGAGCATCATTGCATCAGACTAAAACATTCATATTCTCTACTCCAATGATTATTTAGTTTTTCTTTAAACTTCTGGAATTCTCCCTCTCTGGAAAAAACCCAGTAGAATTATGCGCACTTCAACATTTTTTTTCCTTAATAAAGCTAGATATATTTCTTGACATTTCTGTAAAAGTTTTTTGAGAGAAACCAAAAATATTTTAATTAGCTGTTCAAAGTTTTGCTCTCTATTCAAAAATTGTCTAGGCTCATTACATACTTTTTTATGACATATTTACCTCAATTGGGGAGTCCAGACCATATTTCTCTAATTGCAAGCATAAAAAATTTTGTCTTAATGTGAACCTTAGTTTAAAATAATATGTAGTAAATCAAGGCAAACAATTACCTTTTCCATAAAAAGTAGAATTAGAAGTGAATGTATCACTAAAATAAGACTAGCAGCATTTTGAACAGAATGTATGGGGAAGAATTTATTCTCTGAGATTTATTTTATGTATTTTCAGTTGCAGTATATCTCTTCAATACAAGTTCATAAGCAATGCCTTGAATAAGGATCAGAGGTCAGGACCACTTAGCCTGCCAAAGGTACACTGAATACAGAGGCATAGATTCCATCTTTCTTATTCTTTTCTTTGACTATTAAATTCTTGCTAAACAAGGACGTTGCTTTGACAGGAGGGACAGATTGGTTCCCTCTTCAAGTATAGTCTACTGTGGTAGAGTGGGAGTAGTTGGTGAGACAGAGTGATTTCTAGGAGCACCTTCAGTTTTTCCTGTTTGTGGCAAAGAAACCACAAAGACTAATTTTGAAATTCTGTGTAGAACAGTGATCTTGTGCAAAAAAAAAAAAAAAATTAAAGAACAATTCAAAAGCTGAGATCTAGTATCAGCAAACTTCTGGTTTGAATAACTATGTGGCTTCTCCTTAGAAACAAAAATGCATGAATATCAGCTTTGCATCAGCTTCTCATTTCATATGTTGGTTACTTTACTTATGTCTGTGAGTAGAGCTTTTTTTTTTCCTTTTAAAAATGAAAGTTCAGATTCTTAAACCCAAGATGCACTCAAATCAAAATGAAAACTCTCGAATTGCCTCCTGAACTTGACCAAGTGTGACTCTAAATTTTTAAATATGAAACCTTGACAAAGGAGAATTAATGAAAACCTTTATTTGCATATAAATACCATCTGTCACATAAAATTCACACTACAGTAGTTTAGGTAGGATGTCATTAGTTCTCCAGGAAGCACTGAACAGAAGAGAAAGGGGAGTTGAGAAAATACGCTGTAATGAAAAGTTTTTGGGAGCATGCTTTAACTCACCTCAGCTGCATTAATATCTGCACCTGTAGTAGATTTGTCCTTATTTATTTACAATTGAGAATATGAAATTGCATAAAAAGTGATTGATTTCCTTATAACCTGAAAGCTGTCTGGAGTGAGAACTGCTCTTTCTGTCCTGACCTCGTAGCTAGTTCAGTCAAAGTCTGGGATCCCTAGGTATTTTACTGCAGTAAAAGCAAATAAACATTATAAGAATGACTACATTATTACTATTTCTTGTAAAAGCTTTTAAGCAAAAAAATGGCTCTGTAGGTAGTTTAAATTTTATAATGGTCTGAAAAAGGGATTAAGAAATTAAAAAATAATAGATGATACAAAAATAGAAGATAGAAGTATTTATGGCATTACCATCCATATTGGCAGAACAAATACGAGCTGTTCATCAATGTTACTTAAAAGATAATTTCATATAACATAAACAAAATAAACATGTAGCTCTAGCTGGCATTAGGGATGGCTCAACAAAAACATCTGTACAGTGTTTAGCAATGTGTGAAAATGCCATCACACCTAGGGAAGGAAAACACGGTGGAGAATATAATTCTTGTAGAAGATGGAATCATGTAAACTAAAATCTGGATAAAGTGAAATTGAAATTTTGTTTAGGTCAGAGGAAAGAATGCTTGGGAAAGGAGATGGGAGCAAGAATTAGTAACTGTTGCAGAACAGGAGTTCAGGTGAATACCTATATTCACTCCCTTTGTGGAGGAGACAAAAAAAATAAGATATATAAAACTATTTTAGGATAAATTATTTCACACAATGCATAACTAACCCAAGGGACTTGGCGTTATAATGTCTATCAGTAGGAAAAAAAGCTTAGTAGAGCTAGAATTGACGAAAGACTTTCACACAGATAAGAACAACTGGTATTCAAAAGAACAACTGGTATTCAAAATACTGGTGAAAACAGTTGAGAGAATAAAAACGTTTTTGCTTTTGGACACCAAGGAGCACTAGGTAATGTGTTTAAGAAGTTCTCTTATGCACAGTTTATCCCGCCCTGCGTTCTTGTGTGGTTTACTATAAGCTGGATAGCATGGAAAACATGGAAAACCTGACTGCTGGTGAAGAGGGGCTGCTTCATGTCTTATCAACTACAATCCTTTTCTGACGATACAACCTCTAAAATTTTTTCAGGTTTTAGAATATCTGGGGTTGTTAATCTTCTTTTAAGAGTCAGAGGTGGATGATGACGGAGAAAAATTTGCTTCTTTCTGTAAAAGTTGTTTCACCATTTTAGTAGTGGAAAAATGAAGGTGGAAGGAAAAAAAGGGAATTGGTATTAAAAGGAGAAGTAGAAAGTAATAATTTACCAGTCTTTTGCTCATAGAGTAGGTGAAAAAATATTCTGAAACCTATAGCTAAACAAAATCAGAGCTGTCTCTTGAATATCTCTTATTGTAGGTCTAGCTGAGCACAGTATATCAGTGTTACATCTATGCCATTCTGCAAGTGCAAATATCAATTTACAGTTCTGTTCAGGTATATTAAAAAATAATAGGCCTGGAAGAGCTCAGAAGGTTGTCTTGGACATCTCCTTACCTCAGTATGGTATCAAAACTATCTAAATCATACCTGGCACTGGAAGTGTTTGTAAACACTTACTAGTGAGAGGTTTTACAATCTTTACTGGTAACCTGGTGCTTCAGTCTCTTTACTGCTTAGGGAATTACACCATAAAATCTAACCTAAATATATTGCAATTCTATTACAATTTAGCTGGCTTTCAATTCCCCTTAATCTCAAGAACTTTTCTTGGAATGAACACCACAGTTCAGACTGACTCTTAAAAAAGAGAAAACAAAAAAATCGAACCTGAAGAAAGACTTATTCCTTGAAAATGTAAGATTGTGAGTATGAACAGAGCAAAAACTCTTTATTGTTGTCTTACTCCGAATGGTCTTCTGAGGAATGTCAGGTTTGCCCATCCTACTCCAAAAAATATTAACTCTGTAACAAACATTAATGATTTTGAAATCACAATGATGGCCTGTTTAACTGCATATGGATACGACAGAAACCAGCAACCAGTGTGCTCACAGTCCCTTCAGCACTTTTCTGTGTGTGTAGTACTAGCTGGCTCCATACATCTGCATTACATTCCTCAATGTCCCCTACCAACTTTTCAGAGCAAATTTTCTGAATAAAGTTCCGTAGAACACCGAAAGTTTTAAAAGGCAAGAATACAATAATTTGAAAATTGATTATCAAGATGACTATTAGAATAAATATTGTTAGAGGTAATGCTATTTTTTGTATTTCATTCAGTTGAAATCTAGAGCTTTTACACAATACCATCACCGCCACAAAATTCAGGGAGTTTTTCCCAGGTCCCATGATTGAATTTATGAATATACAGTATGTTTTGTGTTTAGCTGGTAATGTGAAATATAGAAAAGCTATACGACACATGGGATGGGAAGTGAAATGCACAAATCAAGTTACCTAAAAGTTAGTGAATTTTACTAAATGGGGGTGTACTAGTTTGAAAACAAACCAGTGGGAGATCAGAAGTCAAAATTATAATTTAATACAGAAATTAAAATAAATGCTGTAGTACAAGAACACTGACAGAGTCAGGATACAACCTGACAGCCTGTTGTCCAGGGTGGTGGTAGCAGTACAGATGAAGTGGTTCTGTTGAAGCGGTGATCCTGCAGAAGGGTCTGGTCTTCACCTGAAGCTTCAGGTAGCTTCAGCAGTAGCTCTTGTCCTCTGGGAATCCAGTAGGTAGGGCTGACTGTGGTGTTCCAAAGCTCAGTTTATATCCAGGTGGGAATGCTTGGCTCCATCCCCTGGGCAGAGCACCTCACAATGTGGTGATGCAATTCCATGCGTCATGCGTGTGGGTCCTTGATTGCCCATTAACAGAGATTTAACTCCCGGAGGGAGTTATCAGGGATGAGCCACAGTAGGAGATAACGAACACTGCCCCCCCCTGCTTTAACATCTTGTGAAGATGATAGAATACATGCTTTTGGTTACACCTTACACTGTAACCTAGGACTAGGGGCAAGCTTGTTTATAGTTGAGTTGGACAAAATCCCTCACTCCAGCAACCTGGGTTGCAAATTCAGTAGAGAAATGTGAGCACATCACTATTACTGTGTCATCTCTTACAGAAGGGTGATTTCAGCTGAAGGGGATAATGGGCTTTTGAGAGAATTTTGAAGCAGATAGTTCTCCCTAGAGCACTGGGAATCACCAATTTTTCTATTAATTGTTCTCTATATAAATATTTTTAGCATGGGTTTGCTGTCCAGAGTCTTACTTGGTGAGAGGCTTAAACAAAACATGACTTTTTTACAAGATGCTTGCTGAAATGGTGAGAGAAAGTGAATTCTGCTTCTGCTCCACATAGTCATCCTTGCTGACGATTTAATCTGTTACTAGCTTGACTTTGAGCCTGTTACAAAAAGGACACAAATTCTAATTCTAATCTGTTAATCATTTTACCTGCCTGAAACATAAAATTATCATGACAGCAATTGCCTCTTCGGAGAAGTACACCCCAAGTCCTTCCAGAATGGGTCCCAGCTGCAGCTAGATCCTCGATGCTACAATTATAAGAGTGGTGGTAGGTATTAAAATAAAACATATTTAGAGTATTTTATGGTGGTTGTGTTTTCCAGTAATGACAACTTTAGGACAAAAAAAATTTTCTGTTTCTGGGCATGAGAGAAAGGAGTTCAAATTCAAACAGTATGGAAAACTGTGCACTCCAGATTCCTAAACTGCAGAAAATGTTATTCCTGATGCAGTTTCACTAAAGAGAAAAAGAAACCCAAACATCAGAAAAGCAATCCTTTTTGCTTCCAAGTATTTTCAAGGAAGAATTTGACTGTGAAGTGATGACAAATCAATTGTGCTTGTATAGCTGGTGCAGTATTTGTTGCACAGTCAGTTGTTAGGCTCCGAGATCAGCCATTTAGAGTATACATGCTTGATACTGCCAGCCCCCAGTGATTCCAGAATCTGTACTGAAAAACAGAAGATGCATTGGGCAGCTGTGTGTTTTCCAGCTGGGGTATGAATCGTACTTCCGGGACTCTTGTTTCTACACGTTCTAAAACCAAGCTGTAACAGAGAAAGTCAGAAATCATAACATGAGCCTTTAGCTCCTAAATCTCATGAATTTCAGGTTCTGGGCAGAGTCTTGCATCAATATGAAGATTACCAGCATTTAGCTGTAGATGGGTCGTTTATCACTCTGCTTTTATATTCATGAATCTGAATGTGCAGTGTTCCTAGCTGAACTTCTGTGCTTTTGTACTTCACAGTAATTAACATCCCTGACATTGTATCTCAAGATAAGATGCTCATCTCAGAAGACTGGTAGGAAGTGAAATGCAATCTGTCATATTTAAGTCAAGTCTTTAATAATAACCCATTCTAATAAGGACGAAGTAAGTCCATTTCTTTCCAGTTCCTAACCTCATGTCTTTGTAATTTACATCATAATTGGCATGTTATCAACAATATCACCTGAGTATCTCTGTACTTCACAGACTTTTGGAGAGCTAATTAGCTAGAGATAATAACTTCAAGTCAGCTTGGAAGAAGCGGATGCAGCTGCATTATGCATATGTTTTTGATGTGCAGTAAATTCTTTTCTTAGTTAGGATTTATATGTGAGGCATTTGTGGATTGAAAGGGAAGAGGAGGGTCTCTGGAAGTTTGCAAGTTTCTCCTGAGCACAGGCTAGCACGGTATTCATGCTTTGTGCCAAAACTTGTGTTTTCGGTTGCATGGGCTTGCTATTTTTCACTAGGTGCTTGCATTTGTCCTTTGCTTGCTCAGAACAAGCAAATAAGATACCTGATGACACCCTATGCATGATAGCATGAATGTCAAACACCAGTTTTTCTGTGCCTTACCTATCAAAATGTTTCCATGTAGAAGCCCTTTCATGGTGGATCCAATCAGTAGACAGTTCTTTTGCTAACAATATTTAGTTGCACCTTTAGTTCCAATGATCATCAACTGCAAGGTCAAGGAGGCTACAAAAAACACCAGCTGTCCCTATCTTGTTGTGGTGAGCACTAAGCACTTACAGCAGTGGGGACTTCTTAAAAGCATGTTCTGAAGTAGGCATGGCTGGAATTTCTATCCTGACTGTAACTTAAGTGCAGTAACATGAAAAAAGTGATTGTCAGTGGAAAATTTCCAAATGAGATTAAAAAAAAGACATCAGGTAGACATCCAGTATTTTTCTATGGTTTGGTTTTATTTCCTTTAAGTTGTTGAAAAAAGTTAGTGACTTCAGCAGATCCTGGGCCTTTCTAAGTTCTGTCTTTCACCAGCATGAAGAAAGTTAAAGGTGGTGAAGCTAAACATTGATGCTTGGTCTTGCAATAGTATCATAAAAGTATAAAAAGACGTGGGTCAATGTGTGTTTTCAATAATTTCATCTATGTATTAATTTTCCACTTTATGTTGAATCACTGTTCACTTTAAAATCAGCATCATGAAGCTGACTTGAAGTAAGCAGTGCAGGTGTTGTGTGAATCCTAAACAAAACCAGTTCAGTGACTCCAGTTTTAGCATTTTTCTCACTTGTTTCATGCTGTCTTCTTGCCATCAACACCAAAGAGATGCTCAGAAGGAATTTTACATTTTGACAAGCAATCTAAGCTATTACCCACCCTGAAAAGTGAATGGGCGTGGGAAACTTATTTTCCCTTTAAGTAAGTGCAAATGTCAGAAATGCTCTTGATATGTGACAAATGGCATTCAGTCAAAGTAGTGGCTGAAACTGGTAAAAGTAGTCATAAATTGATGAGTAGAGCTGGCTTTATTTCATTTGTGAATATAATGCTAAGCTGTCATTGTCTTTAGAAGATAAAAGCTAGCTAGAGGATGGGCTGGTGATATCTTCTATATGAACTGTTTGCATAAATGTCTATTTCTTTTGGTGATTATTTATTTCACAGAAAGTAAACTACTTCTTAAAATGCTAGGGGAAAAAACACAGAAAAAATAAGGGGAAAAAACAGAAAATATGACAGTGCTGTTTGTTTGCTTAAATACATGGATCAACCTAAAAATTCCCTATCAAGTGTCCAAGAGAATCTGTGCTTTTACCCCCTGTTTCTCAAACACTAGCAACAATGACTAAACTTTGTGCTAATCCTCTAACACTTTTCCTTGAAATTTGTTTTTGAACAAATTTCTTTTTGAAAGAGTATAGGTTATCCTTCTATAAAATCTATCTGTGTGATAGGGGGGAAACAAACCCATTATTTTTACTTCATTCTTCATGCATATAATGTGGCTAGGGGAGCTATTTTTTTTCTAGGCATCATTCCCCTTTCACATTTCTAAGATCTGGGGGTCTGAGGACAATGATCATATTTTTCGTTTTATTTTTCTTTGTATTCAAAATTAAAGGGTGAATTTAGAAATAATACCTAAGGGCAAAACACATAATAATGTATCCATTGAGATGTGTTTCTGTAGTAAAAGAGCTATAGTTAGAAAATATGCTTCTGCTAAAAATGTACTTTTTTATTTCCTTGGAATACTAAGTAGTTAATAAAGACTGCATTTTTCTTCTTATGTGGAGAATAGGTCCACAGAAGCTTGTTTCAGACTAGTTGGTTAATTCAAAGAAGACTTAGAGGATCCAATTCTGATTAAACAAGGTGAAGTGATTTTTATACAATGTTTTCAACCAGAGAGTTATAAGACAGCATCATATATAGCTCTGGGGGTATGAAACCTTCCTCATTCATGTTTATTAGATGCATCTGGCACTTCCTTATAATTTATATGCAGTAAATTTCTATAATAAATACTAAATATACATACCACATATTTACTATCCTGCTATTATGTCTTTTTGATAATTTAGTAGTGGGTATGCTTTGCATTTCAAATATTTTCTTTTCCTGACTTTGTAGAACTATGAGTGGAACTGTGTCTTAGGATGATTACTAATTGCTTAGGAAAACATTCCTCTTGGTATTCATGAAATCAGAAAGAGACTTTTGGTTTTGCTCTGCATGTAAGTAGCTGCATAATGATGTGGTATAAAAAAAGATAAGAAAAACAAAATAATAAAGTGTAAGGTGTTTTTAAAATCTCTTGGAACTGAGTGGAGAGTTAAACTTTAGTTCTAGAGGAACCTATTATAGAGTATTTGCCAGTTACTAGTGCAGCTCCCTACATGGCTTTTTTTGAGATGTCTGTTGCTGGAGCTTGCTGGATTTATGCATTGTGTATCCTGTTTACCTGTTGGAGAGACTGACACTGCCTCTTGCTCACTTCCCACCAGCTGTAAAGAAATGAATCCTCACATTTGGGCACAGGTTTCTCTGAGAAGTTGCCTCTCTGAAACTCCTTCCTGTGTTTCTGCAGAAATACATCTGATAAGCTATGGTTTACTGTTGAGAAATGTGTCTCAGTATGATAGTTTCTTTGATTCAGATGAAAGGACTGTTACATTTGGCATTGTCACTGTCAGTGGATCCTTCACATCACAAACATGTCATCAGTGTGCATCAGGAGAGAGTGTGGTCAAGCACACATGTCCTCTGTTTCTGCCATGAGGATGACTTGCTAACAAAGAAGTAGAAATCCAGGGTGGTACTTCCTGGTGTGGCCAAGCAGCAGAAACTGGTGAAATAAAGGAGGAAGTGGTTCCTGCATATGGACATTTGCAGCTTCTTCCGCATGCACAAGAGGGAAGCCTTCTGCTTCTTCCCAAACATGCTTTGGACAGTATGGGAATTACTCTCTACAATGTCAACAAAGTTGATAGCACTGTAGACCAAATGAATCTGCTGCTGGAAAATGAGAAAGGGAAGGAAGAAATAGAATTCATTTGACCACTGTTAAAAAAAACTAGCTAGCTCTCCCCTTTCTTTTTCAACAATTGAAAAATCAGTGCTAATGATGGCAGCAAGCTCAATTTCTGAATGTTCTTCTCTTATGTATTGTCTCAGAAATATCTGGTTAAGACTAACAGGTGGAATCTGCCTGCTGTTGTATGAGCTCCATCAATCTTATTAATTCATCATCTTCCTATTTTTGATCTGTGTTCCTCAATAACTCTGGCAGTAATAAGAAATTATTATGGAGAAGCATAGTGTAGGTAATACTGTTATCATCCTGATTTCCAGTGAACCAGCATTCCAGTATTGCATTGGTGTTCCTTCTCCTCTGAAATAGCTATTCAAGAAGTTGATACTGATGATGTTCAGGTTAAGCACACTTATATATCAGGAGTTCACCCTTTGCTAGAATGAGCAGGAACTTAATTTGAAAACAAATAGAACAGGGGCACAGAGAAGCTGTTAAAAGATGACAGAATAACTGAAATGTGTCTGCAACATGCCCAGGGAAGTGGAACAGAGGAAAAAAAATCCATCATAAATATACTGGGTGCAGACACTGATTACACACAGGAAGATCGTGGAAAACAAAATATCAGCTTGCATTCTCAGATCCATGCTGCCAGAATGTAGGGAGCTAGTGACTGGAGTTGCTATCAGGTTATTTTTCTTGACCTTTTTTGATACCAAAATGGATGTTACTAGAGTTATTAAAAAGAGGTTTTACAAAGACCTTTCCAAGAGCATTTGATTGCAGTACTGAAGCTGCTCTCCTATTAAGCAGATACAGCTGGGGGCTCACTGACAGCAAATGGGGTGTGGGATCAGAAATACTGCCCCGCAGTACCAAGGGGACAAAAATTTTGCAACATGGTAGATTACAGGGGAGGGTAATATTAGATATTAGGAAACATATCTTCACTGAAAGGCAGTCAGACACTGGAAGTAGCTGCCCAGATAAATGGTGGAATCATCATCCCTGGAAGTGTTCATAAAAACACGTAGCTGTGGTACTAGAGGACATGGTTTAGTGGTGGACACAGTGATGCTGGTTTAGTGGTTGGACTCGATAATCTTAAAGGTATTTTGCAACCCTAATGATTCTATTATTATTTTTGACCCTTCCAGATAACACTTCTGCCATTGATTCTGTTCCTATCGTGAAGGAAGTTTGGGTTCAATTCTCCTGTCTCTTAAAGGGTTGGAGCCTTAAAAATCAATTTATTTCTGATCAAAATTTATAAAACTGCTTTGTGATTGGCATGCTCACTGTATTAGGAATGATTTGTTTTAATATCAACTTAGCAGCAACTACCACTTGTTAAATATTTTATATTTTGAAATTGTCTAATCATATGAGATTAGTGGGGTGTTGGTTGTTCTGTGGTGGTGAAATTTTTGTTTGTGTTTTGTTTTTTGGGGTTTTGTTCGTTTGCTTTGTTTTTTAAACAAAAATTTGTTTGCCCTTGCAGCCTGTCTATACAAACAAGCCAAACTTCAGCACACTGATGCATATCCACTAAAGTTATAATATCATTAATTACCTTGCTGCTTTGCTCTTAGTGGATACTGATGATCAATTTTGAAAGACTGAAAGCAAACTGAAAATAATCCATAGGCGTAAAGATGAATGAGGATTCTTGCCTTGTAGTACTTAAATACAGGATTTTGTAATTTTATTGTCAGAATTCATATTTTCTGATTTTTAATGTTGAGATTTTTATGTAAAAATGCATTCAAGTTTGAGTGAAGGTGAATTTTTTTCCTTCAACTAGTGATCAAGTGCACCATCAGAAAGTTTGCCAGTTATACCAAGCTGTGTGGTGTGGTTGACACACCAGAGGGAAGACATGAAATCCAGAAGGATGTGGACAGGCTTCAAAGGTGGCCCCTTGAGGATTTAATGAAGTTCAACAAGGCCAAGTGCAAGGTCCTTCATCTGGGTCTGGACAATCCCAAGCACAAATACAGGCTGGGTGGAGAATGGACTGAGAACAGTCCAGGGGAGGACTTGGGTGTGTTGATTGATGAGAGGCTCAACATGACCCAGCAATGAGAGTGCTAGCAGCCCAGAAAGCCAAACATGTCCTGGGCAGCATCAAAAGCAGCATGGCTGGCACTTTGAGAGAGGTGATTCTTGACTTCTCTGTCCAGTTTTGTCCATTTCCCAAAAATGAGAAGTAGAAGGAAATGTACCTGTTGAAGTGAGCCTAGGGGAGGGCCACAAAGATGATCAGAGGGCTGAACCTCTGCTATGAAGGCAGGCTGAGAGAGTCGGGATAAGAAGGCTCTGGGGGTAACTTAGACCAGCCTTCCAGTATCAAAAGGGGCCTACAAGAATGCTGCAGAAACAGTAATGATTTTAAACTGAAAGATGGTAGATTAGGACTAGATATTAGGAAGAGATTCTTTACTGTGAGGGTGGTGACACACTGGAAAAGGTTTCACACAGAAGTTATGAATATCCCAACCCTTTTAAGTGTTTAAGGCCAGGTTGGATGGGGTTTTGAGCAACCTCATCTAGTGGAAATTGTCCCTGCCTGTGGTTGAGGAGATGGAACTAGATGATCTTTAAGGTCTCTTCCAACATGAAATGTTCTACGATTCTATTATCTGTACAGATTTGTGCTTCTTAAGTGCTTTTATGAAAAAAAGAAAATTTATTTATAGTTACAGAGTTTCTGATGGATATTTCTGACTGGTCTGCATGGGGAGCTCTCTGGAACTTGGTGTATATCTCAATAAGGTGAGATGCATATCAAAATAATCAAAAAATTGTGTGTTTGCCAGTGGAAGAGCATTAAGACCCTGAAAGTACATAGAAGCATTGATTAATGTTGCTTACTGAGGGAGAGAAGAACATTGGCACTTTGAGACAAGCCTTTTGTCTCAGCTGCACCTAAGACGTAGCATTATATAATGTGATATATTCTGGTCCACCACATAATTGAGAGTCATTCTGAAATACCTGTGTTACCTCACAGGCAAATCTGTTGCAAATCTAGTGTACCCTAATGGCAAAGCATGTGTGTTTTTATATTATGTACCTTGAAGTATATCATGTTCAAACATCTTATTATATCTTCCTTTTGGTAGACCTCAAGACCTCTTGTCCTTTTCCTCTGAATTTATCATATTTAAATTTCCTTATTTCTCCTGTTCAGGGAGGAACCACTGTGGTTTTAGAATAGTTATTTTTATGTAGTTAACCAGAAAATAGAAATATGCTTTTAAGGTGACTTTGAAGTCATCAAGACCCCTTGCAGGATCAGGAAGGATTTGTCATTGTGTCAAAAATACCGACCAGAAGATCTGCCTGAAAATGCAGCTGAAGAATATGTTTATTTGTCCATTTAGTCTTCTAGAATAATTTTGGAGTGCAGTTGAAGCTGTTGTGTCATTTTATCTTTGTCTTTTATAATCATCTCTGTCATCTTAATTGTTTCCTAAGAAGCCTCTATTTTAAATCTTCAAAATGGATTATTTCCCCTTCAGTGTTCTTCATTTAATATTCTTGTCACAGGTGAGTCTTATTACTGCTCATAGGCATTCCAAATACTGCAATTTTTGATCATTTATTTCTGCTCCCAAATGGCTTTATTTCTGCCTTTTCTTGTAGCATTTGTCCTGGAAGAAAATTTCTTCAAACCAGCAGTTTGTGAAATGCTCACTGGAGAATCTCATTAAGTCCACAGTTTGAAGTCCTACATAGTCAATTTGTCTTTATATTTTATTGAATATTCACACTTTAGTATCCAGAGGTTTTGTTTTTGTCTAGCTGGAGTCAAGATTACAAAGGTAATCTGTTCATTGCTATTCTGACCTTAATTTCATTGCCAATAGCATCATTTAATTATTTTTCTTTCCAAGACACCTGAAGTACCAAATTTCTTTGGATTTTTTTCCTCATTGCTCAGATTTTTTGTTCATGGGTGAACACCAGTGTTCATTGTTTAAGGGGTGGATTTTGGATAGGGAGGGTTGAATTTGAGTATTTTGGTTTGGGATATTTTTGTTGGTTGTTTTCACTGGTCTAGCATACCTGGTGTAAAGCACCTCTGCAGGTACCTGAAATTGCCTTAAATATATATAAATTTAAGTTCCTAATGTTTTATATAATCACAGTTGTGCTAATATTTTTTGTCACCTTCCCTAATAGTCCAGGAATTTATTTAAATTTTTTCATAAATTCCATTAGACACTTTGTGCAAGTCCATGAAGTCTATGTAGAAATTCATGATATTAATTCATTTTTGTTGAGACAATAAGGGAGGTAATTGATCTTTATATTTCCTATCTGAATCTTGTCTGTTGTAAAATTGTATCTGGTAATTTCTTTAACTGAAGGTGTAGCCTCTTGTCTGTTGTAAAATTGTATCTGGTAATTTCTTTAACTGAAGGTGTAGCCTAATATAATATACTTTAATACTATAGTTGATTTCAGCTCCATGGTACTTCTCTCTAGATATGGCTAAGATCTCTTCTCTCTGACAGCTTTATTGTCTGGCTATATCTATCTATCTAGGTGTGCATTAATAGATACCTGCCTAAAGCCATACACAAATAACATCTACATACATAAAAGCTTTGGGTAGCCATCAGCAGATAAAAAGCCATTTACTACTGTGAACATATGGCAACTCCTGGCTTCCAAAATAACCTGCATTTAATTCCAAAGTAGCAACTTTCAATGGCCCTGGCACATATGGCAGACCAAGTTCTGCCATCTTCATTGCGTCCAAAATGCTAATGATTTCCATGGAATGTGGAAAATGGTGGTGAGAGGATCAAGATCCAATTCAGATTCTAATCTTTGTTTGGGAAAGGATATTTTACGCTATGCAAGATAACCATACATTGCCCAACTAGTGTATTAAATAACCTGTGGAAGTGGAAAGAATAAACCTGTACCAGCTTCTGCTGTGCAGTCCAAAGTACTTGGGGCCTGACTTGACAATCACTCTGCTATCCTTCTTGTTAAAGATTGGTCCTCTGGGTATTTTCAGTGTCTAAAGGACAACCAATGATTTTGGTGAAGATATGACAATTCAGAAAAGTTTATATTATCCCAGTAGAGACATCAGGTGGTTGACAGACATTAGAATGATGTGACAGAAATTTCTTCTCTCAAAAGTTAATGTATTTCTAGTTAGCAAACCACAGTCTGCAAAAGACAAACTTTGTTCTGTCAAATTAAAATGCTATAATTGAAAGGAACCTTTCCAGTATGTTTTTTTTGTACTCCATCACATGTACTCTCTCAAATGCTGCTTTTCTGCAAAGTTGGATACATTCAAAAGGAGAATTGATTAAGCCTCTCAAGTAAATTACTTTCAGCTGAGTTGCTTATGCGAGAAGAATTCTTGCCCTGACCTCAAAGCATATTCATCTAGAAATGTGAATTCGGTGCAAGACATTAAAAAATCCTGTAGGACAAATGAATCCTGTATTATTTCAAATGTATTCTTCAGCTACGCTTTTAGGAAGCACTTAGAGCTCAGTGTCTGCATTATCATTTATATTTCATTAGCACCTAAAGGCCTCAAGTGAAGCCAGGCCTGGAAGCATTTGGGAAATAGAAATACAGTATAATATGCTATTCTAGTCCCAAACATCTGTCACTGTTAAGATGAAAGAAGTAGAAAGGGGAGCAGTGGCACGCTGACATGAAGGATGGTTTGCAGCAGATCCCTGCCAGCAGAGTAGAGATTCCCTGAATTGCAGCACTGTGCCTTGTTTGCTTGGACACGTTAGTGCTAGTGCATCCCGGCCATAGAACAAACAGAGTTTGTGTAAAGTTGAACAGAGTTGCCACAAACTACCCCTATTCCCCCCGTGATTTTCATAATTTTGTACTACTGGGAAATGTTACATAATGATTACAGGTGGATCGACTAAACAATTGTAATCCATAACTAGTTCTCTATTCTGTCATTAAAGATACAGTATTATGGACATTTTTTGCGGCTCCTTTCTTGAGTAAAGATGAACACATTTTTGCATGCATGCTGTATTATGTTTATCTATTAAGTATGATAAGATCTTTTAGATATTTTAATTATAAATAGATTAAGCTGCTACCTTCACTAACATGCTAACCACAAAATCTGAAGTCTACTTCATCTGAAATGATTAAAATCTGAAATGATAACTGGTGCAGAGTATATGTAAAAACCTGGTGACGTGGTAATTTTATTAGGTTCCTGTCTGTGTCACTTGTGTAATTAGAAAAAAACTTACTTAAATTTGTCTCATTTTGATTCTCTTGGAGCCATTGCAAAAAAGGAATAAAGCCTCTCCTTGTGCTCCAGTATCTCACATTTGTTTTGTGGGTGTTTTGCTTTATGTCATGCATTGTGTTTCTAATAAAGTGTTTCCCTAAGCAAGTCAGAGGAAGCATCTTCATCTTGTGTATGATGAGAAAAAAGAGGGTGAAATTGGATGCTGTGAAATTCAAAATCTCCTTGGGACTGTCAGAAGTGCAAGCAGTCCTACTCATGCCAATTAGATAAGTGGGGGAAACCATAAGGAAAATGCTATTGATATTAGCTACCTGCTTTCTGAGAATATTTTTTGACTTGTAGAAGTTGTAGCAGAAGTTAGGGACAATTATTCCTAAAACATGGCAAGATTAGAAATGTCAAACTAAACAGCAATGTTATTTATGTTAAATAATGATAATTGTTTTTGTGTCCTTGCCCCTCCCAATATGATTATCCCTTCTTTAGGGGTTTTGTGGCTTTCTTGTCAGTTCTTTCTAGCTTTCCTCTGAAGAAATTATAGTGTTGCACTATTTCAGAATAGAAAACACTACTTCTTAGACACAATCGAAACTATTTGCTGAAAGACATTTTGAAGAAAAAATGAAAACTTGAAATGTGCCTGACTTGCTCAGCTCATCATAATTCCTGCTCATCAAAGCTTCCTCTCTGTGGTCTGAAACAACAGGGAGTTAAAACCACACTCTTGTTTTAAACCATGCTGCAGATGATGGAGCTGTTTTGCTTGCATATCAATTTCAAGTACAGAAGATTTTTTGCTATCACTTAGAAAATTTTAAAAAGTGAATGAAGAAAAGGTTACCTTTGTTTCTCATCTAAATTTACAGAATTTGAGTAGTATTGCTCATTAAAAACACACTATGAATAGTTGATGGAATTTGCTAAGTCAGGTGTTGTGCAACATTATTTTAGCCAGTCAAAGTGGTTTTATTTAAAAAGTGTAGCTGGGGACTTATTTTTATTCTAATGTCTGCATAATATCTTAGCTGTCTTTTCACATGTGAATTTACATTGGGTATCTGATACTGAGAAACTGGGAAACAATTAGTTTTAAATGTGAAAAGCAATGCTTCCTCATACAACCTCATCTATCAGAAATTAAATGTGCTGAGGGAAGGGGGAGAATGTGTGTGATAAATTTATTTTGTCTTGGTTTCTTTTTTTTTATTAAATTCTTGAGGTCTCAAATAGTTTGGGTTGGAAGGGACCTTAAAGATAATTTAGTTCCAACCCCCTTGCCATGGGCAGGGACACCTTCCACTAGACCAGGCTGGTCAGAGCCCCATCCAACCTGGCCGTGAATACTTTCAGGAATGTGGCATCCACAGCTCCTCTGGGCAATCTGTTCCAGTGTCTCACCACCTTCACAATAAAGAATTTATTCCTGATACCTAATCCAAACCTACCCTCCCTCAGTTTAAAGCCATTACCCCTTGTCCTTTTAACTACATAACATCATAAAACAAATACTGGGGCTGTGTTGCTGTGCTTCTTAGTATGAGTAACTTGGTTGGTAATTCATTGTTTTAAAGGCTTGGAGTACTCTGGAGTGCACTGCAGATGCATGAGTAGATTGCTCAATTTTATATCTAGATCTCCAACTACACTGGAGGATATGTGAAATAGCTCTTGGGCAGACCAGAGCCAATTCATTAGTGACATGATGAGCGCCATTCGCTGAGTTATAGAGTGAGGCAGAAATGCATCACTTCTTGTCTCTCCAAATGGCAGTGCAGGTAGCAGCAGCCATATCCCTGACCTGAGTGGAGGTTAGGAAGGTGAATCTTCAATGCTGGGTGAC
The DNA here is from genome assembly GCA_026261815.1 of Monarcha castaneiventris obscurior. Lineage (NCBI taxonomy): Eukaryota > Metazoa > Chordata > Aves > Passeriformes > Monarchidae > Monarcha > Monarcha castaneiventris. The sequence goes on along the minus strand of JAMPIT010000388.1, from coordinate 2,724,904 downwards.
AAGGTATAGTGCATGCACAGCGATCTGATGTGCATGAGGGGAGGAGGGAAAGGATTTGCTCTCCCTGTAGCCAGTCTAATATATCCACAGTCTCCGTGTGCACTGAAGATCTGGATGAAATGCCACCATTTGAAGGAGGGAAATTAGGTGCTGTGGCATTTCATGTAACTACTGTTGCAGTCTTAGGGAAAAAAGCACTTAAATGGGAACCTTGCCCCACTGTAAATGTGATAAGAGTAAAGTGCAAATATTAAAGACAGCATAAGAAATGTTTTGGTTTTATATCAAGGTGAAAAGGTCTAAAAGGACAGTGATCAAAAGAAATTACCAAGGCCCTTTTTTGATTATAAGTGGAGCTTTAAACTAGTCAAAATATAATTTTTTTATTGTAGCAGCATATGATACATAACAGGAAATAAATTTGAGTGTGTAATCTGAATCACAAAATGAGAGTCATGAGAGCTACGTATTTTCCACAAAGGCTTATATTTCTTGATGGTGAAAGGTTTAAAATTGTTATGTTGTGGTTCTTGTTTTCTTCAAAATCATACTCGTTTTCCAAAATGGCCTGTTCAAGCTCCCACGCAGGAACGGGCAGCCTGTTGGTCATGATGTGCTTGTATCTCGCAAGCAGTCTGGAGGTGCTACACCCTGCAAGTTGCAGTAGGGCTGCCCAGCCTCTGTGGCTAGTAAAAACCATTATAGATCTCATCACTGGATTTTGCAGGGATGCTGCTGTAGAGGAAACCTACCCATGGGCCGCTATGAGCCTGATACCAATATCACCTGTAGCTGTGAACCCATCCACATCTCCTTGCCAGTAAGCTCTTTGGAGTAGGTCGATGGGTCTTGTGGCCCCTGGATTGTAGAAAGCAGGGCCAGGAATGATGGCTGTAGCTAATTTATGTCTGAAATGTTTATTTCAATTCTCTTCTGAGTCAGCTTGTGCCTGAATGTACATGTGTGAGCTCAGGGGAACATAAACATATCTGGATGTGCCAGTTGAGATGAAACTTCATGAGACACCATTGGAAGGTGCTGATATAAATGCTGTTCTATGACTTTTGAACTACATGATCCCAAAATCTTTGAGCAAGTTCTTTACATCTAACATGCGTACATCTGTATATTCTTTTTCTATTGCTGTTTTCATTTTTTTCTGAATATTTTTCATTTAGAGCTTTTAAATAAATCTTTGGAGCAAAGCACAAGCTATTTTTATTGTACAATATAGCTTCATAGGCTATTTAACACAGTGGGCCATGTTTCACAGCTGGCTGAATCTCAGGAAGTTAACCAAATTCTGCTTTCATGTAGATGAACAGTAAATTTACAAAGATTAAAGTAGGACTTGGAGTTTGTAGATGGTAAATTTGGTTGTCTCAGCACTTATTGATAAGTGTATATTCTGAATAGATCTACTCTCTCTGCCTGTAACAAAGGGAGCTAGTCACTGGCAATCATCAATAATTAAATTTGGAACTCAGCTCCAGCTTGTGCTTACTTGCACAAAGCTACATTTTCATGTAATGTTTGCAGGAAATAAACCTTGAAGGATGAACTTACTTGTAAAATACAGATGTGTTGACATGAAAAACACCAGTAGAGATGAAATACTGAATAGTTCTGTAGATCCTTCTCTCTATTTTTTTTTGGAGGGTTCAAACTCTCCCAGCTGAGCAGAGGGATCTTCCCATTTTTGATTTACGCACTGTCTGTTGTATAAACTTGCAAAAGATAGCAAAATTTTCTGTTCAGGAAACACTGCAGTCTTTTTTTTTTGTCTACTCTCCCATATTTTGGATCCTGATACATTTTGAATGGTAATCATGAAGGTATTATTGCAATGGGGTAATCTCTGTGCTGCATGTAATTTAACATGGGTTGAACTATGTTTTATGTCATTTTTATAATACTCTGTGAAGCTATACATATAGAACTTCTGAATACCCGAAGGTATTGAAGATTATGTAATGATTTTAGAATTGTCTTACATAATTCATAATAGGGTCAATATTAGGTATTCAAATAGCTATATAAATATTTTAAGAACAATAAGAGAGAAACCTTGTTTCATTTCATTGACCAAAACAGACTCCAGAACATTTTGAATGGCAAATCTAGGATTTTTTTTCCACAGCATCTCCAGGTAATCAGTACTCTTAGGATTGTTGATTGCACATGGATTGTTGAGGTAGAGTTTTATACAAGTTTGCTTTGCTAATTTGTAAACTGAGTCAAGAATTGAGAGATTTGATTTTTTTTTTCCACGTTAAATGAATGTTTCAAAAGACTGTATTTAATCCAGGTGAATACATGTGTCCTAGGAAGAAAGAGGATTGCATACATCAGTTAGAAAATAAATTCTATTTCTAGAATCTTCCACTTGCATGGAGGCTTCCCTGTGGTTGCTATGTATATAATTGCCTTTTTTTCCTTTTTAGAGTGGAATGCCTTTAAAGTTTGATCTTCTTACAGTTTCATAGATAATGTTGCCTATTTGGTGGATATCATTGATTTGTGCTTCTTGAGTACAAACTGGTATTGATTCTTAAGTGTGGAAAACAGTAAATATCCTGAGGCAGCTTTTCAATAATCCCATACTTCATTTTACTGAGCAGTAAAAGGCAACATAATTATGGAACAAGTTACTTTAAGGACAAATCTGTACTGAACGATTTCAAGTTCAGTAAACTGAATGAGAAAAAGAAAGAAAGGAAAAAAATGATACTTTTGTTAAATAGGAACAGAAATTCGGGTGTTTGCCTTAAGTGACAAGAATCCAAGTCACCTCAGGAGACATGTTATAGACTGATTTGAAGGCAAGTACACATGGTGTATATATAGGAAAGTTTTATATATCTAGGAAGCTACATACCCAGGAAGGAAATTAATAACAACCTTTACATTTCATTTCTTTAAAACTTTCACGGTACTTGGCAGAACTGGGAGAGGTAGGCTAAATAAAGATCTCAGCTTTCAGAGTAATGATGTCTTAAAATGCCTCTGGTGACATGTAATTTGAGAAAAATATTGATCAAATTTTTTTATCCAATTTTTTTTTGCGTGTACATTTTGCACACTGAAAATAAAGTGCATGTGGGTGTATCAAAAAATGAATCCAGAAAATACTGCATTACTTCATAGTGCACACAGATATACTCTACTGGTCTGCTTTGATTCAAATACAATCAAATTCTGCTATCAAAGCACCCCCCATTGTTTTCCTAAGGAATACATAAAATTTACTTAGTACACACAGAAAAATAATTGCACTTTCACTGGAGATCAACCAGAATATTCTGTATATGTAAATGCTGTAGAAATGTTTACTAGAATTCCAGGAAGCCCCTTTGTTGTTAAAACTGTAGACAGGCTTTGCATATCTCTTGAGGAATCCAGCCACTTACATCTTTTTTTGTATGCCAGCAATGTTAGTTCATTATTTGATTTTTGTAGCTACAGCTCAGAGAACATGAAGAAAGAAGAGAACAGTATTACCAACAGAAATAAAAAGATGAGCTTTCATATGAAGAAAAACTAAGTCACACATTTCAATGAGATTTAAAATGCAATGGTTAATTGAAGTTCTTTAATCTACTTTTGTCACTGTATTTGAGCATTAGTTCACTCTTCAGACTGAAGAATTAATCTTTCTGGATTTAATGCAGAAATAAACCTTTTGGACTGAGTTAACACAGCTGTTATTAATTTTTCGAAGGAATAGCTTACTATAATTTGCTTAAGAATTCACACCTGATTGGGGTACTTCATACCTCATTTAGTGTTTTTTAGCCCCCATTGGTCTAGCTGATCCTGTTTGGTTTGGGATAAGATCTTGGACTGGTTCAGTCTCAGCTGAACATATCTCTCTGAGTTACATGCAAGGATATTTGTAGGGATATTCAGGATTTTTTTGGTTAAGAACAAACCAACCCACAGTGATTAATGGGAATGAAAACATAGAAAGGCATTACTTTCCCGTGAAATTGACTGTATTAGGGGAGACAAGAAAATTCAACTTCTGCCTTCTGGATGGCTGTGTTTTGGGGATAGCACACATGGGACTTTCAAAGTGGTGTGTGTAGTTGTTTGTGTCTGGCAGTTGAGTTCAGTAGAGGAGAAAGTGATGAAGCATCGTGATCTTAATCTGACGTCTGTAACTGGCATTGTCTTTCCAGGCGTGGATATGGAAATTCACAAACTGTTCCTCTATTATGCTCAGCAGTCGTGTATTCTCTTTACCCAATACCTTCATATCTTTTTTTGTCCGCATGTTTTTTTGTTGTTTTTCACTCATTTTAAACCTTTGGAGATGCAATTATTGTTAATGAAGGCATGAGAAAAAAGGTTGTAGCAGAGAAACAGATAGAAAATATTACAATAACATACTTTAATTGCAAAATATGATTATATCTTATGTGTCCAAATGTCAGATGTTTTGTAAGGAACTCGGTCAAGTTTAGTGGTAATGAATTGTTTTTAGATAGAAAAGATATTAAATGACAGCTTTAAATTTGTAGAAAAATTGCTAATGAGTGATCAGTCCCCAAAGTTTGTAGTGTTGAGAGTATGAATCAACACAGGGATTCAATTCATGATATTTCTTCATGAATACAGACTAATTTTATTTGTGACTAAGAAATAAAGAAGGGAAGGCAAATACATGCTTTAAAAAATGACAGTAACCACTGTGTTTATAAGCTGGCCAGGATCCATGTTAGTGCTTAATGTACAAGGTTGGGAATTAAAAACAAAGGAAAACAAACAAAAAAAAAATCATGATTCTGAAATCTCATCTATGTCGTTTATAATTCCTGTGTTTTCTCCTTAACTTTTATGCAACAGCACTGTGGGTATATAATTTACCTTTCCCAATAGTGCTTTTGTACAGGTTTCATGGCAGTGCTATGAACTACTGGACCTAAAGTAGCTGTTTTGGATCCCTGAGTTTGTTAATTCAGTGTGATCTTGGGAGTCCCCACAGGAGTACTTTGCTGAAATGCTTTAAATTCCCTTGGAGAAGCCTGAGAGGTTGAATTGTTGCCTCTATTATAACACCAAGTGGAAGTTGGATGGCAAATGACAAAACTAACAGTGTGTTTATAATGTTTGCAAAATAAATTTAACACAGAAGAGTTTAGTGCCTAATCTGTTCAATCAATCAGTTTTCTGTAAAACCTGGCCTGAATACATGAGTGATGGAGGCCTTTGGGTGAGAACCATGTTGGCTCTAGGACTAGAAAGCTGACATAGTGACCCATGCTTTCCAATCCACTTGGAGAACTGATCTCTGCATGGGACCCCTTTCCAAAGATATTTTGTGTGTGGAGGACCTGTGTGTTTGAGGCTGTCACTTGGACAGGGTTGCATAGTCATCTCTGATCCTTTGTAAACAAGAGCTCTTATTTCTTCTCCTTTGCTCTATGCCTTTTTGTTGTGTAAACAAATTAAGTTGTAGACCCTTTTCAGTAAAGGTAATATAAAGATTTGCAGTGAGCCCTGCCACTGGAATGAGCTGATCATGAGTCAAGCCAAGAACAAATGGTGAGTGCCAGACACAACATTAATAATGAGTTGCAAATAAGGCAGTGGTATCTGATCAAATGATTTGCTTCGTGCTCTAGACTTTTTAGAGGTTAAGGTGCTCTTCTGCTTGATCGGTGTTGTAAAAATGCTATGGCCTAAAGGGCTTGCAGAGGAAAGAAGAGGAGAGAGAAAAATACAGAAGTCAGCTGTGTGAGGTTGCATAGTAAGTAATGGTATATCTGGGGAAATCTGTCTGCTGACCCCCTGCTCTGGGTCTCTCTGCTAGAGCAGTACTGCCCAACCTGTAAGGCACCTGTACCCACCAGGCTGTACAAGCAATAAGAGAGGTGGGAAAATGCCAAGAAAAATTCCAAATTGCTAGAATTGAGTTATGGGCTAAGAAGGTTGTGGAGCACTGTCTATACCATGGAGGTTATATTTATATTCCATGTTTGTCTTGACCAGTTCCTGTGAGACAGAAATAATAAATCAGCTGTGCTTTCTAAAAAGCTGAACAGTAAAAAGAGTGAAATGAAAACGGCACCACACTGCAGTATTCAGTAGCATTTCATATTCTCTCTCTACAGGAAAATACTTTCTCCCTCACAATCACATATCTTTAATTTTTTTTCCTTTACACTCATTTCATTAGGCCATGAGGTATCAAGTCAGAAAAATTAGAAACATTTTAATGAGAAAAAATAGGTGGGAAAATAAACTGTTGACATTTTTAATGATCCCGTTCTTGTTTATGTCTTTGACTTAACTACATTTGAATAATAATGGCACATTCTTGGAAGAGTATTTTTAGCTTTTTAATCACTATATCAAAGAGCATTCAGAAAAATAAAAAAGATTGAAATGCACTTTGCAGTCAAAAACCCTTTCAAAGTCCAAAGGGAATAAATATGCCTAAAACATATTAGGAGTCTAAACGCAAATGTAATAGAATTCCAGACTACAGACTTTTGGCTATAAAAATTACTGTCTAGCTTGTGTTATTGCCAGTAGGGATGAGGTAAACCAAGAAAACTGTAACTTCAGTTTAAATTTTAATAAGAAGTGTCTGCATTGTTTTCTTGCTGTATTAATTAGCATTAATTAGTTAACAAGTGTGAAGACTTAAAAATCTAAAGTTCTACACATACATTTGATGGCATTCTTATTCCAATTACCCAAAAGAATCAATCTGAACATGTGAAGACACACCTGTATTTACATATTTGCATGCATATAGATATCTCACTTAACTACAAATATATTGTGAAATAAGACTACAATTGTTTGTGTAAAAAAAAAAACAAAACCCAAGAAAAATCAAAATTAAACAAACAAGCAAACAAACAAACCAACCTGAAGCAACAAAAAAATACCCCAAACAAACATAACACCTTCCACAAAACCCCAACACCACAGGAGCCAGTAACAGAGTTCTGCAGAGATGGGAATGGTTGATACTCTGGTTATAGTAAAATAAACAAACACACCCTAGACCCCAGAGGAGAGTAGAGTACATAATAAAAAGGCACAGAAAGGCATAATTAATGTTTATTTTGTACTTGGGAACCATATGTGGCTTTGAAATAAAAATGCCAAACTGAAAAGTTGCCAGCAGGGATTGTAGCTGTTAACTTTCCTGGTTCAAAATGCTACAAAATAAAACCCCTGTCTTTGGGAATTTAACAGTGTTGTCCATGTGACATTAAGGCTTATCTGCTTTTATGGCTAGACACATTTATCTTTGAAAATATGTCTGTGAACAGGGAGTAAGGAATATAAGAAAATTATTTGCCTTGGATAAATATTGATTTTAAATATAAGCAATATTTTCTGCAAAGGTACTTTTGCATTGTAGAAAGATGATAGTTGATGATTATGCCCAGTGCTGGAAATTGCAGAGAGCCATGCTGGAGCTAAACAGGATCATAGGATGTTTATTCCATACACAACCTGGCCCCAAACAACTTTAGATATACTAGAAAAACGCACTTAAAACCTGAAAGCATTAAAAATCACAGTGTCATGAAGACAGATCAACAGCTTTGCTATTCTCCCAGCTACCAAATGTAGGGAAATTCCTTAGATAACACCACCTCACATTAAAAAAAAAAAAAAAGAAAAACAAAAAAAAAAAAAGAAAAAATAAAGAAAAGGTACCAAAGAAAGAAAGAGAAAAGAAACTAAGCAAGCAAGAAACAATGCCTTTATTTAGTGCATATAAAACACAGTTTTGTTTTTTTCAAAGACTATAAAAGTCAAGGAAATGTTATCTTGGATGCATTGGTGTTTAAACATGATACTTCTTTTCTGAAAATGATTATTGGTCACATGCATTAGATGATATTGATTCGGCATTTTCCATGATGGGTATCTTTAAGATGAAGAATTACCACTAATAAATAGTGCATCTTCAGTAGAGGATAATCCAGTTGCAATGCAAACTTCCAGATGAATCATCATTCATGCAACAATCTATTGAACTCTTGGGATTCACAAATATCTCCATGAATGCCTACCAGTCACCTGAATGCTCATAAATAGTGAATAATGTGGGCTCTAAAAAGCAAGGTAAATAAGCTGCTCTTCAAAGTTGTTTTTTTTTTTTAATTCTTTAAAGACCAGATTCTGAAGAGAGCAAAATAACAAACAAACTAATACATATTTTCAACATCGTGAATTAGAGTTAAGGAAGAACTTATTCCCAAGGGAAAATGACCTAAAGAGCTGTACATTCCTGTAGCTGGTAATTACATAAAATTGCTTAGTTAGCTATCACTTTTCTAGAAATGGTTGCACACCGCAGTTTTAAACAGCAAAATTTCATTTGCTGCTGCTAACGGGTAGGGCACAAGCAGATGTCATCTTATCTCTCAAGGGATTTCATTTGAAGAACAGTACTATTTTTAAAGTTAGAAATCTAGAGAAGAGAAAAGTAGAAGACAGCATTTGGGAGGTAAAGCCTGAATTTTCTGAAGATATAATGAAAAGGGGAAAATGTGACAATGTAGTTATTTGGTTTAGAAAGTCTGAGTTGATACATGTGAGTGAATACTGCTAAAGTATTTGTAGCTGTTAATGTTTATTTTGCTGCAGCACGTAGAAAAATGAAATGGGGCAATGGTAGAGAAAGCATATCATACAATAGAATATTATTCATAAGCATTTCCAGATACATGAAAGGTATTACAGATTGGATAGCATAGACAGTAATTGTGGCTCAGGGGAACACAGGAACTGCCAAAGCAGAACTCAGTAGTCTGTCTTGTCTGCTATCTTGCCTTTGATTACATGACCGCATTTGTGTGAGCTACCACAGTGAGAGCTATATGTCCATACAAACCTATTTCTCTAGGGAAAAATATGAACTAAATGAAAAAGTCAGTAGGTTCTTATAGCCTGAATCCGAGCTCAAGACAATCTAACACATTAAAAGTCTGAATGCAAATAAGTAGTTTAACAACAATGCAAGGTGTAAAAAGAATGTGAGTACAGACTCTATGGAGTATAAGAAAAAATTTAATAATGTTTTTCTCTTTTAAATGGACTAAGATTGGGAAGATGTTTATAGTTTTTGTTGAGATGAAGGCAAAGGCAGTCCACCTCTGAATGCAACAGAGTACTTCAGTTCTTTTGTGCTGATTCTCTATCGCCTTTCTGAGAAAGACATTTTGCAGTGATCATTTCATCTAACTACCCAGTTCTCATGGGATCTGTCCTTTTGTCCTTTTTTTTTTAGACCCTTAAAATACTAGCTCTGTTGCAGCCAATTTATCCTAGTAGTTTGAGTATTTTATTCTACAGGCAGCCAAACAAGTCTAGTGTATCAATAACTACAGGTTTATCTTATTAAAAAAATTATCTCTGTTTAATATTTAAGGAATTTTTAAATAAAAGGAGAATTTTGGAAAGGTGGAAGACAGATGAAACTTTCTCTGCTTCTGTCTCACAGGACGGCTCATCTCAGCTGTAAGTTAGAATACAGAAATCTTAAATCTTGCCTGAGGAAGGTGTAGTTCTGTTAATGAAATCAGATTCAGTAAGCTTGAATTGAGCCAGTTTTGTGACGACTGTTTATGCCTAAAACAAAAGTCAATGTTAAACTTGCCATGAAGAATACATAAAATCACTGAGAACTAGCAGGTTCTCATTGTGCATTCTTGCTTCTGCACTTCCGATTCAAGACATGTCTACACAGTGGCTGTCAGTAAAATCAATCTAGGTCAACCTCTTCAGCCACCAGATGATGATAGTTTGAAAATCTGTCGGTTGCCTTTTGCTTCCAGGGTCTGGTTTCGAGGGAGACGGTGTTCCAAACATTTTGGCCAGGAGAGCTGCTCAGTGCCCTTCTAAAAAATGCCTTCCAGAAACTTAAATTAATATAATGGAGATCAACACCTTTCTCAGTAAGGAAAAAGTAGTATAATGTAGATTGGATAGCTGATACCAATGTCCTTGTATTGCAGGTAATGGTAGAGTATAATTACATTCATTAACAAGACAAACTTCATTATGGAACAATTGGGTTAGCTGGGATTTTTTTATTTTGCTGATGCTCTTGGGTAGCTCTTCCTACAACCTCAAGGATGTTTAGAAATCCTCTAACATCCAGCTTTATTTCTTTCATGGGTAGTTTATACCCATTTGTCCTTTATGTTAAAGAGCATGTTGAGGTTTTTTTCTCAGACTCCCAGATCTATTTATAGATAATGCACTGATTTTTTTCCTAGTATTATTTTACTAACTAATAGAGAGATAAGTAGTCCTTCTGGATACTTATGATATAAAATCATGTTTTATTGCAATATCTGCGTGATACTAAATGTTAAAGAGGGATTTGCTGCAGCTTGCTTGTGCACATAAAGTTCTCTGATTTGTTTAATATTCAAGTCTGTGTATCCCAAAACTTTGGCTGATGTTCCATCCCAGAGGTGCCCATAGTGCTGTGGGCAATTGAGAGAGACCATCTCTTCACTGCACTTTACTCACTGGATGGTTGGTCAAAAAGGAAATGACATGTCTTTTTTACCTGAAATGAACTAACTTTTTTGTAGGCACTGCACAACATGCACAAGGAACAGGAATGGTTAAAACAGAAGCTCCTTTGTTGTTTCTCCTGCTTTCCAGCCTAGCGTGCTCTCTTCTGTTTCTTAAAAAGTGCCTGTAAATATATAATTTTTTAATGTTGCTCTCATTTGAAGATTTATTTGTGACATTGTTGCAAAGGGACATAGGTTTTTGGCTTTTTTGTTTCATAGGCTGTTCTTTATTGAACATGCACTGTAAAAACATTGTCACTAACATTTTACTGGTAAGATACAATAATAACTTATTGTGAAATCAAAATATCTTTTACTTCTAGAAGGGTTTTAACCCATCCCACAGTCTAAACCTTAGAGATGAATTTGTAGTGCCTGATTCTTTTTGTACATATATATGGATTTTAGACTTGCTCACTTACAAATCAAGAATGGCTACAGTGGTTCAGATAAGTTTGTGTAGCTCAGAAAATGCTCTCCAGCAGCATCTCAAGTACAGATGAAAACATATGTGCAAGGACAGAGCTAACGTGGCACTTCAGCTGATCACACTCTAAACATTTGTACTTGCAGAATAATTGGCATGGACTTGTTTTCCATGTGTTAAGACATAATGGACTTTCCTATACAGATTTAAAGGCATAGCCATATAGGTAACAGTCTATATTTAAAATACCTTTAATAGTCCAGTCCCTTGTTACACTTTTGCTTTATCTGACAGTAGTAGTAGTGTAGGGGAAAGATGAGGGGGGAGAAAATGGGTAAAATTAGTGAGTAATTATTTGTGGCCCATGGAGTATTGACTGGTGATCTGCAGAGAATTGAATGGTTGATTGTGAGAAGTCATGTATGGAAAATGATACTTGCAAAGAAGTTCCTAAAAGTAGATGGAAGCATATGGAGCTGCAGACTCACTGGCTTGGCTGAACAGGTTAGCCCCATGTTCTTGCCCTCTGAGCCAGACCTTTTATGGAAACTAATATGGCTGTTTGATTATAACAGTTGTTCAGTGCTGGTTTCTGTCCAACTGGGAGTGAGAATAATTTGAGAAATCTTTTAGTCCATACCATATGATCTCTGCAGTTCTACGTGATGGCAACTTCTCTGCTCCATCCTCTCCCTTTACTTGTCTTTGTTTTATTTTAGCTTATTCTGTTGAGACAGTAAAAAACTATGAAGTGCAAATAATGTGGTTGCTTTATTGCCTGCTGAAGATCCTAACTGCATTCTTTAAGATGAATTCTGAATTATGTAGCCGTACAATTTACCTGGTCTCTCTTAAAATTATGATCTCAATGTAGTATCACCTCTTCTGTTTTGTTTCCCCTCTGCAGGCTGCAGGAGGACTGCGAATAGTGATATTTGAGGCATTTAAGCCTTTTAACTATCCCTTATTTGTGGTTTTTTGTATGTTTAAAAAATGTAAATCAAAAAAAAAATACAAAAAAGCTGAGGTAGATTTCAACAGGGGGAAAGAATAGAACAAAACAGTTAGGAAAGTAGGTAGGGATCCACATCTAAATAAAAAGGTAAGGTAATAGACTAGTACTGCTATACAAAGGAAGACTGTTGGCATGCATTAAAAATATCTGGTGGTGGATTTGATCTTTCTGTTAAGTGTGATATTTCTTGTCAAGGAAAGAGATCGAAATGTACATAATAATTGAATCTTTGTCAAACGCCGTAAAAAGACAGATTTCTGAAAAAAGATGGTTGTAATGGATAAGGTTCCATGTAAGCCCTTGTGTAGAAAAACTTGTTTAGTGTGGTAAACATATATAAAATAAAGGATCGTCAAGTATGCATACCATGGGAAGCTTCACACCTTTTAAACAGAGCCTGACTAACAGCATTCTCTTTTATTGTGGAATTTTGCATAGGATGCTATGAAAATAATGCTGGATTGGAGATGCGTAGAATTTTAATAACCAAGCCACAGAACATTTGAAATGTGGAACTTGCTGTGCATCCACTTCCTGGCTGGCATTGTTGACTGGAGGAAGAATAGGATACACAACACAAGTAAAAGGACAAATGTCTTGCTCTGATGACTTCATGTAGCACAGTAAACCTTCCAAAAAAGTTGAGAATGAGTATTTACAAAAAGCATTTGGGAGAAGAAATAAACCAAAATGGACTCAAAATTGTGTCAGAATTAATGCTCTTGAAAACACCTGGTCAAGAATGAACGATCTTACAGGAAGTATCTTTCAGATGGTTAGAAAATAGCTAACTTGGTTTGGTTTTGTTTGGTTTTGTTCTCTTTTATTTTTGTGGGGTCCTTTGTTTGTTTGTTTGTTTGTTTGTTTTTTATGCTATTGGAGATTTCAAGAAAGAAGTAATATGAAGACTAGAAATGCTTTCACGGTATTAAGCAAGTCAGAATCTTATTGAAATCAGAGAGAGCTAATAGGCTGAACCGAGAGTTTCTAATTGAATACTGACTTCTGTGGTCCTTTAAAAATGGATGGGCTGACTAAATTTAGTGAAGAAATTATATACCTTTTAAAGTATTCAGCAAATTCTTAGCACAGGAATTTGAGGAAGAAAATGGATCTATTTGGGACATATACACAGTCTTTGAGCCTTTCTATGAAAAACAGTATTTTGAGGAAAGGTCTTAACCAAGACACACCTTTAAATGAACCAGGGTGGGTGAAGCAGTAGACCTTCAGAATTTAATTATGTTGTATTTATTTATTTATTTATTTGTTTGTTTTACATTATATTACAAACACAATCAAATGTTACAACAAGACATTTCAAAAATAGGGAATTTGATGAGATTCTTGCCTTAGGGCCAGGCCTCTACTGCAGCCCAGGGCTTTGTCATCTGTTTCCCTAGGTCCTCTTTTGGTTTGTTTGACAGTAATTCAGCAAGCTCAGATGCTAAAAAGGTATGAGTAGGAAGGTAAAATTTAATGAACTGTAAGTTCAAAGTGATATTCTGAGAAATACTTTTCTCTGAAGCATATGGTCTGATTGTACTCTGCCACCTGGACTTTCAGAGATGTAATGTCAGCAAAAGGATGAAAAGCAGACTCTTCTTTTCACATGGCTGTGGGAAAAATACAGAGAAGAGTCTTCTTTCCTCTCCAAATCTGCTAATTTGGTTCTTAATGTGCAACAACTTCTCTACACACTCCAAGACACTTTACAATATTAGGTAGTGTGATTAGAGAGGTAATTAGGAAACTCTGTAATAATGGGAGGAGAGGGAACTGATGTTTTAAAGCCTGTACATTATAGTCAAAGCAATTCCATTCCATGAATAAGTAAATCAGATCAATTTCTTCTTGTAGAGATACCTCATGGTACAAGTGAGGTTGGATGGTATGATTTAAAATCAAGGTGGAGGTATGGATCTTTATAGAACACAGAATTCATTCATTCTCACAAAGCCACCCAAAACCCAATGCAGAATGGTGTCTGGCAGTGGTGGGTCAGCACTTGAGCTTGTAGAACCTGGTGAAAAGAGTGAGAAACAGTTATTTTTTGGTAATAACAGCAGCAGAGAGCTCGTGTACAAACTCTGATATATATGAGAAAATGTATAAACAAAATCTGTCAGAATGTATGGAAATCTTTAAATTTCTTCATGATTTGAGAAAACATGAGGTTCACAGGATAAGAAGGGCCTTTGTTGACATAAAATCTAGAGGGGTTTTATCCAGAAATCTATATTCTTGCAGCTTGCTTCTGCAGTTGCTTTTGAATTACTTCAAGCTCTCCTCTTTCTTATCTTTTGTACAATGTTGAGAGTGGGGTACATTAGGTGATCTAGGACTTTCTCTAGATGCATTAGTTTAAAGATGCCACTACACTTTCTGAAGGAGATTTGCTTCTCTAGACTATTTACAGCTTATTTCCTTTGCCAATTACTAGCCCTTTTTCCATCTAACTTGAGCCTTAGTTTTAGTTTAGGCTTGTTCTTGTGTCCAGATTTTAAAAAGAAAAAAACATTACTGATCACTTGAAAATACCATGATGTCATGGTTGCTTTCAATAGCGATCATACAAATGCAGTAAAAAGACATTTTCAAAATTACATGAAATATACTTTTATGATGGCACAAAGTCACCGATTTGGTATCATGTCCAGAATCAAAATGTTAATGAGCAGCTCTTTGCACTCTGCTTGTAATATGGAAAACATGGATAAGGCTTTTCTTATTTGCATACATAGGATCTTGAGACATGTCAGCGGGGATCATGGTTTCAGCTGACTACTGCAGAGGATCTTACTCGACATATGCTGTGCACAACCAAACAGCCCAGATTTTAGTAACTATGGAAAAATCAAGCCGTTGCAGACATGAGAAATCTGACCTAGGGACCTCATGAAAACTTCATGTCTCTCTACACCTTGCACTAAATAGAGGGAAGTCTCTTTACATGGAAAAGTCATGAATCCATAACGGATGCACCTGAAAAATTACAGCACAGGATGACATTTACATAGGTTAAAATACAATTGCCTTCTGAGAATTTCTGAAAATTTGTAGCTTTCTGAGATGTGTTTCTGAGAAGACATTCCTGTTGATATCAGGAACAGAGTTCATTTAAAAATGTATGAAATCTGATCTGAGGTCCGATTCTGTGAGTTGTCAGGTGCCACAAGCTGTTACTAGGCACCTTGAGCTGAAACTGATGTTCATCAGAATAGAAAGCTCTCATGTCTCACGGGGCAGGGCCCTTGTCATCTCATTTCCAGGATCATAATGATCTGGGACACACCACTACTCACAGAGAGAGGCAATGGCAGATACTGTATTGCCGTGAACAATTAATGATGTCTCTTTCCTGTTAAGAGCAGGGAGTTTTTTATTCTGCAGAACATTGAGTCTTATATTTAGTTTTACTCCCATCTTTTGAAAAAAAAAAGAGAAAATGGAAATGAATAGCAGATCTAAATTACATTTAGAAGCACTTATGTTAAGCTGCATGTCGGAGTTTCCATGTAGAACTTGCATTTGAAAGTTTTCAAATTATGAACATCAAAACATCTTCTGTACTGTTTAGTTGTGGATAGTGTTAATTTAGTAGTTTGAATAAATGAAAACAGGGATTGTTTATAGGAAAACAGCATACCATTCTTGGAACATGCATTTAAATGATACTTCTAACAAAACCATATTTTTTCTGCCATGGAGACACTATACATTTCTGCATTTCCCTAAAACACGTTGATATTGAGGGTATACTTTTTTGATACCCACTTCTCAAGCAAAAGATTAAGATTCACAGATGGGAACACAGCATGCAGACTTGGGTCCTACTTATTTTACCATTGTGATTAGGCCCAACAAAATCAGTGTGGGAGATATAGGAGTGGGAAAAGCTACTAATCTAAAAAAAGTATTGCCGATAATTGCTTGATACATACTGTTAATATATTAGGTGTGGCAACAAAATCTGCTGCCCAACTGAGCTAACTTTCTATAAGTGTTTAATTCCAGACTGCAGTGAGGGTCAGAAATATGAAGAGAGAGGTATTGTAAGAAAAACAGAGTTGTTAACCTATAAGAATGTATGTTCTTACTATGTGCAAGGTTTTACAGACATTCTAGAGGGTGAATGATATTTGACATCCTTCCAAAAGAGGTTAAGTGTTTATGCAGGAAGGGAAGTTATAAATATATTCACAGCATGCAGTGCTTTTTTGTTTGTGTGTTTATTTGTTTGTTTGGGGGTTTTTTATCGCCACCATAAGTCATGAATAATGAGTTCCTTTACCTTTTGAGTTTCTAGTTATCATAACTAGTTTTACCTGAAGTATACTGTAGTTTAGCTGTAGTAGAGCATTGCAGCTCATGTAGGTCTTGAAAAACATGGTGCAGCATAATGAATGACTAGTGTTTCCAAATCTGGTTTGATCATTTATGTAACTCCTAAATTGCACTCTCTTAGTGCAGCATTATTTATTTATATTTTGTTAGTAACTGAGCTGAAAGTTGGACATGGATCACCAGAGACCTCTCCTAGTTTACTCTATCCACTGTACTGTGGTTTTCAGCTAATAGTCTCAGGTCTTGCTGGTGAGACCTAACATATTGTAGATGAATTTTTGGGGCCAGGTGGATAAGCTGTAGATGACCTCTTCTGTGGGAGCAGCCATGAGGGAATGCAGTTCTGGAGATCCCGTAGTCTCAATACAAAAATTTGACCCCTGCTAGATGCAAAAAATAACTAGATATTCTGAAGTGAAAGAAAAAAAGTGGAGGTATTTCACATGATGTTGCTCCTTGCTTTCTGGTTATGTACTTGCAGCAAGTAGAATTTTTTACCAAAATGCATATTTTTTGACTTTTTTTTAAAGCTAAAGATGGCTTTGTAGCACGCTTTGGCAAAATACTTTTGTTTACAACTCACAAGACAATTAACTAATATTCTATTTTTACTGGCCTTGGGGCTTTGTGTGGTTTAGGCAGTCCCCTGTCATTTTTTGAGTCATTTTTACTTCTCTTCAATACATATCACCTAGAAAAAGCTGATTAGAGGAAGTTGTGCACACATTAAATTTTTTAGCATATTTTACAGTGCTAAGGCTCTCTCCTGGGTCATAAAGTAGACCTTATGTTGTGATGGCTGTGCTGTATCATATCTATTAGGTTCATTTCAGTGTTGATCAAGTAAATGACCCAAACCAAATCCAGGAAAAAAAGAGAAATTTGCAAGCTTCAATGTTTTTATAAATAGCTAGCATAATGGCATAATGAAAAAGGCAGAGATATAGTTCTTATTTCACACTACCTTACATCAAACTCACCCAGTTGTGTTCCTGTATTCGTTTGCTGCGTCTGGAACTACTTTTTGTTTTGATATACCCTCTCAAAAATTTTCTCCCTCCTATTTAGTTATCTCTTTAAGTACCAGAACTTCAGAATTTTTAAAAAATGCCATGCCCATAGATCCCAGACTCTGTTACTTTGGATGACTTGTTAAACAGCAAACATCTCAAGAATAAATTGCATTTTTGACTTTGGAGCAATTCAGTGAGATCTCCAAAGACGTTTATACATCTTTAGAGAGTGAGATTGTTTTGATTTAAAATAGAAAACTAAAAAGTCATCTGGTTACAGCAGAATTATCTTATATGTTCTCACTACTTCAATCAGTGCTGTAGATTTCACACCAATGCTTATTCTGACCTATATGAAATGAGCACCTGACCTTTTCATATTTCGTGAGATCCTGTTTAATAAGATCATTTGTCATGGTAATATCTAAATTATTATGAGATATATAAGTCAAATCTGCATGATAATAATTCAGAGTTTTCGTGTTTTAAAGCAGATTAGAATCTCATCTTGCTTCACCTAAAAGCTTTGAAACATATTTGCTATTAACTTAATTGTTGTTAAGAGCAAGAGGAACTCTTACAGTAAAATGAAGTGTTATACACATTTGAAGTCATACTAAGAATTTGTTATATTTGTTATAACTTTTATTTTTATGTTTTGAGCTAAAGCTGAAGTCATATTTTTGGCTTAGTCCATTTACAGCCTTTCATACAGCACATTTCACAAGTCCTCAGTCTCACAAATACAGAAGAAGGGTGTGCTCTTAATATGACAGACTGCTTCCATAAGCCATTTCTCTTACGGAAAAAACAGATCATGTCATCTTGCAAAGTACAGTGTCAATGCCTGAAAAGAGGGTAACACATGGCTGTTGTTTTGGTACAGCTAGATCTGTTTCTTTGTGCACAAGATGGCAGGTTTGGTTTTGCACTGCTAAGCTTGTCAAAAAATGTGGAGTGGTTCATTTCATGAACTTGATACTTAAAAGTCTTGTTGGTGTCATTTTTTCCTATGTAGTTTTAAAGTCTGAATCGGTTAACTGCTCCTACATAGTAATTCTCTGGTTGCTTGTTTTTATCTGCCTTCAAATGACCAATATGGTAAACTGATTTTTTTTTTTTTAATGATTCCTCCAATTATTGGTTATCTACATTCTGATTTTTTTTTTTTTTTATTATTCCTCCAATTATTGGTTATCTACATTGCAATCTCTTTGGAATTTTCCTATAACAAATTATATTGAGAGAGACAAATTATTCTGCCAGAGTGGCATGATCTGTGTCATTGTTGGCACCTATGTGCCTTCAGTGGGGGTTTGATTTTCTACACTTTGGATCTATTTACTTTCAATTTGGAAAACTCCTTGATGTCTCTGAAGAATTCTCTCACCAGAATCTGCTAACTCTTGTAAATTTTATAATAGGGCAGCAATTAATTGATAGTCTTCAAAAAAAGGAGGAAAAGAAAAACCACAAATCTGATTTTTTCAGTTTGCTGGAGAGGCAGGCTGATTCTATTTTAAATTGTTCCTGATTTCATGTGTATGGAGATGTACATACATGAAAACATATAATTCTTATGCTATAAGCCTATAGGGATTAAACTAAACAGAGACTTTTCTTGCAATAGTAACAGTGAATTTCTACTATTTATTATATAGTTATTGTCTCCATGAAAACAAAACATGTAGGAAGTTGGTGTCTTCAAAAATCCCAATGGATGGTATTTCTGCAGCCTTTCCAAAACAAAGGAAAATGTTCACATTAAGTGACACTCTTGACAGACAGCAGTATTTAATTTTTTTAGGTCAATATCCAAGTTACAATAAACAACTTTATAGTATAGGAGCACAGCAAATTCTCTGGGTTTGGGTGAGCAGACTTTTAGTGTCAGTTGAATTTATCAGTGCAGAAGCACTGAGAACCAATGGCACCTTTTATATTTTATTGGCTAAACAAACATGAAGTACTGTTGTGGCATCTTTTTGAACCAGGTACAATCCATTGAGAACCCAAAGCTTGGGTTTAGTACCACTGGGTTCAATGCAGCTATCAGAATTTACAGCAAACATAAGATTTAGTTTCCTCTGATTTCCCTATAAGAGCTTCACTCTAAAAAAGGATTACAACCTCTCTACAGGAAAGGAAATTTTTAGTCCTCTCATGCTTACTTTTCTTCAAATTGCTTTTCAAGTACCTGGAAGATTATGTACTTACACTGCACAAGGATCATTCTTAAAAAGAAGTGACATAATTATCTAGTTAATCAGACAGAGGTTTTTATTTCTTATTTTCATGTTAGCTGCTTGTTTCCTTCTGAGTCAAATTTCTGCTTTCATCTCTGCACAAAAGGTCTTGTTTTGTCCCCTAAGAGGGCACAGCAGCCATAGGCACATACAGCAAGGTAGATTTAAGGCCCCATTTGCTGGGAGGAAATGAGCAGGATTCAGTATGTAATTCTTTGAAGACATTCAAGGAAATGTTTACTTTTTTTATATGTGTGTTTTGAACACCATATGAACAGCTGTGCATTCCAACAGCTGCAGGGGGGAAGTGGGCAACACTGCTGACAACACAGGGTTTTCAGGTTCAGAGAGGCAGAACATATCCATCCTTGGAAGCCTATGCAGTTGGCCAGCTCCCAAGACCAGATTGAGATCTTATTACATGACACTGCTTTGGACAGTAGAGATTTATTTAAAAATGCTGCCAAGGGGAAGTATGTCAAAAGCACTTCCCTACTCCCTCAGAATGACAGCTGAAAATTGATATCTGGATCTTCCACCAGCTGTTTGGAGCTCTCTGGCCTTTCCAGGTGAGAGGGTCACACTGGGCACACATGTTCCTCTCTGACCTTAAAAGTAATGGAGTCTAGAGGTGAAAAATGAAGGTTCAGTCTAAGGTAAGCAGGGTTTGGTTCAAGTCAGTTAATGCATATTGGAAGTATATTTTAGAGAAAAACAACTCAGCTTGAGTGAGTTTGAAAATGGACTATAATAGCTACTATTTTTTTAACAGGTATGGCTTTCGTCACTGTATAATATAGCTTACTTGATAAAGATATATGGGAGAGTAAAAAGATGATCTTGGTGCACTTCCTTATGTCTCTTGAAAATTAATTTTATTATCTAATAGTCCAGGTGTTCTATTATTTAGGGCTTGAATATTTTACCTTCAGGGTTAACCTTTCTTTCAGTAATTGGAGTGGAATTTTTAATTTTTTAATTTTTTAATTTTTTTTTTTTTTTTTTACATTTTATTAATTGAGGAATAGTGACCGGCTTGCAAAATACCTCACAAAATCCTTAGAGTTCCTTGAGTAATGCATTTTTCAGTTTGGTAGACACATAACAGTCAGTAATATATTAGGGCTCACAAAACTCCTAAAGGGAATTTCTTAAAACTGAGATAGGAAAGGTGGGATGGTTTTCCCTTTTCCCAGACAAAGATATTTTGATATTTGAAATTATATTTAGGTAAGCTTTTCTCTTTAATGTTAACACTTCAAAAAAATACTTTTTCTCTAATGCTATTTGAAAGAAACTAATAATAATATAAATTTTGTTTTTCTCAACTGTCATAATGAAATGTTTCTATATCTTCAAAACCTTAGCCTCTATATTTTAAAGCTGAATTCACAAATAGGCTTAGTCTTCCCAAAGCTGAACTTCTTCATTAATTTTCTATTTATTAAAAAGTTTTATCCATCCCTCCTGGGAGCCAAATGTACTGTTGTTCCAGCATAATTTATTAGATTGTTATAGTTACTAGAAAGGCCATGGAGCCTGGCACAGAACTTTGGCATGTTGCCAGTGTTTGTAAGAAACTCAATTTCACAATTTCATATATGCTAAACTATGGCGAAATTGCGCTTTTGATAGGGTTGAATTCTTTGGAATTTTCAGCACTTTTATTTAAGAAAAAGAAGCAAGAAAAATAGAGACTGTGTGTACAAGTCCAAGTTTTCTTTTATTTAGGGCTTGAATATTTTATCTTCAGTATTAACCTTTCTTTCTGTGATTGGAGTTTTTGGTCATATTCAGAGAGAGAAATTTAATCCAGCTTTTTTCCTCATGTGATGTTGACAAGAATCTTTCTGACTTATTAGAACCAGATTTTAAACTCAAATTTTAAAATCAAAAGGGAATTAAAAATTTTTAATAGGGTTTACACAACAGCTGGCAATGATTATTTGTGCCTTTAAATACTCCTCTCCATTTCTAAATACCAGTTTATGTGTACTCCCACAAAAATAATCGGATTTATTAGTCAAGATTCCTATAGGAGAGAGAGCTTAAAATCTTCACTGGAAGTTTGGAATTTTCTCTGATTTCACTGTTGGCAACATCTGGACAGGGCCACTGTCTCCTTCCTGTAGTCTTCTAAATCTATTTTCCTCAATCTTCTTTTACCCCTTTACTTAGGCTTCATTAGATCAGCTGTCTCCAGTCAGGGTTCCGTTCCTGTTGGAAATTTTGACAGTTTGACACTGTTGGCCAACTGATATAACAGTTTGGATATAGTCCTTCCCCTCTGTCTCTTCATTCTTATGCTATTTAGAAAGGTAGACATATGATGAATTTAAAATTTCACCCAGATCTTTTTGAGAAATTAAAACAAAAAAATATAAAATTATATAATAATGCGTGGTATTGAGACTAGAGTAAAACCAATTTATGTTACTGTTAATTTTATTTTTTCCAGTATTGAATTCATTATGTTAATATAAAAATAATAGAACTAATATTATAAAACAGCTGGCAGCTAACATCAAAATGGAACTTTTTGTCTTGTCTGAGACAAAATATTTTTAACTTTCCACTGAAAATGTAATCTAAAATCTCATTTTCCTGTAACGTGTTTCTTCAGAGAAACTACTTTTTGGTAAAACTCTGTCCATCAGAAAATAAGGAGACCAGACATGCCCTGACAGTTTTTTAAAGGATGTCTTCTTCATGTAGAGAGTGTAATTCAAGATGACCATGTCATGGCTGGCCCTCCCCAGATTTGGATTCCAGGCAGTTATTTCAAACCTGTTGATGTATATGAACAGACTCCTATTAATTTCAAAGATGAAGGGAAAGAGAAGAAATTGAATCTCGCACTTATTTTAGGAGCCCACTTCTCTTGATTGAATTAAGCTCTCTCACTTCTGCTAATTCTTCTGAACTCCTAAGTGATTCTTAAAGCATTTTTTCAGAAATGTAAAGTGTTTGATGTGGCTCCCTGCTGTGCTTCTACAACACAAAAAAGTCCAAACCCATTAGGAGTCAGAGGTTGCTAACTTTCAGTGATCAAAAGAAAGAGAAGAAAGGAGGTAACTTTTGAGCCAAGGGAATAATCAAATCTGAGAAAAAGGTATTGTAGATCTACATATGTATATGGCCCTCAGCAGTGATTTGAACATGTTATTTCAGATGCAACACTACTAATTTAATCTTTGCTTTCTCAATTGTCAACAAGGTCCTTTCCATTCAGTCAAATAATTTGAATATGCTAAATTGTATAAGAGGCATTATGAAGGTTAGAAATGGGTCAGGTACTGAATTGTCTGGTGCGAAACTTTACATGAATTGGTCCTCTTTAGCAGCTGTGTTCAAGGTCTTGTTTCCTCTTTTCAAATACAAGAAAAGTTGAAATATTAGTTTAAGAATAGTTTTGTGATTTGAGAGTTGTTTGTGTTTATTTTTTATTGTTTATGACTATTTTGTAAGGGATGTAGGGAATCTTAATAGCAAAAAAGATCTTTGTAAAATGTGTATATTTAATATAGGGTAGCTCCTCTGAACTGTCTTCACCTGTTTCTGTTAAACTTACCATTTATGTGACATTGGATCAATTTTATATATGATCCCGATTAGGGAGGAAGATAATTTTAGAAGCAGTTCTAATTAATTAATTTTGTTTGAGTTTTTAGGATGTCATAAAAATAGATTCAGATTCTTATACTAAATGTCTAGTACTGTTTTATCTGTTTCAATGGCTGCTCAGATTTATTTACCTCACCAGAAGACTGTGGATCTCCCAAGAATGTTCTTTGCTCAGATCTGTTGTGTTTTGGGTGCCCTGGGATTCTGGAAAGAAACACTGCATGTCTGTGGTTAGTCACTGTTTCACACTGTATTAGTTCCTGAGGGGAGATAGATTGTTTGAAGAGACATTCCACTCATAAAATGACATGGCAAAAAAAATACTTGGTGTTTAACACCTCAAAGACAGAACCAAGAGACTGCAATTTTTTTTCATGTGCTTCCTTAATTGCACTTCTCTGAGGGAATTAGTAATCAATTAAGCAATTTTCATAATTTTGCATTCAAGAGATAGTAGCACATTCTTATCAATGTGCGTCTACTTGTAAGTGTTTGGTATTCAGTGAAGCTGCTGTCTACAAGCTGCGTAAGGCCTGGTTAGAAATGCTCAGCTACTTTAGGATTTTAAAACTGCTTTTGCTCTGATCCCAACCATAATTGCCCTGTCTTCAGTCTCAGGAAGAAATTCACACCAAAAATCGAGACTGAATAGATTCACATAATGTTCTTAAGGTCTGAGCAACATGGTACATAGTTGTGGGTTTTTTTCTTTTGTTCCCCTGTCCCCAGTGCCTTATTCTAAGTGAGAATTATTGATGCATTTTCAAGTTGGCCTACAGTAAAAGTAGGTTCAGTTGATTAGAGTATCATAGACATAGTATTCAGCAGGTACAGGATTTATATACGCATTGCTGGATGAATCTCCTTATAATAAGCATCAGGAATAAATGAATTCCAGCTGTGCAAACGTTTGACAAGTTCTACCTTGTTCTATTCAGTTGCCTTTCTGAATTAATTATTGATATTTGGAATCAGAAGTTCCCAAGCTATGCCTCATAAAGACCTTGCTGGTGAATTGAAGTTGTACATATTTTCATGAATACTGGCGTAATTAAATTAATTAGAACATAGCATCATGCTGTTGGTCACCTTTGTAAGCAATTACTTAACATCATAAAACATAATTGCAGACATTATGCCATTACTCATGGCAGATTACATAAAGCTAAGAAGGCAGATGGTCTGTGAGGTATCTGACAAAGCACAGCCCTGAAGTTTGAGAAGTATCTCTTATTAGGATTTATTACCTTTTTTTTTATTTCAAGTATATGTGTTCTTGTGCAATTATGTTCAGCATTCACTAGTTTAAAAACATTTTTTCTAACCTTAAACTTCTCCTTTTCTTCTGGTAACTTGCTTGGTTTCATAAATTAAAATTTTCAAAAAGGTGTTTTGATCCTGTATCTAATTAACCCCTTTTGTTTGTTTCAAAGGGCAGCCATTCGCTTTGGCTTGTCTAAGCAAATATTCAAGCAGAAGTAAACTTGTAGCTTACTAATTGTTTTTTCATTCCAGGTGATATCTCTGCCTCCAGGTACTGTGAGAGGTTAACTTATTTTCTTGTCCTTGCTTCCCTTAATTTACTTTCATTTACACATTAAATAGGTTTATGATAAGACAGAACTTATGGCAATTAGAGGCCCATCAAAAATGTGTTCTTGGGTTACTTTTAGTTAGAATTGATGGTCTGACTTTAAGCTACATCCTGACTATTTGCATCCACTTTCTGTAAATACATACTGGTGCCTCTGGGAATTACATTTATTTCCATGCAGATATTACTAATTCTTTTACAGAAACACCTCCCCCCTTTTCCATTTTCTTTATTTACTTTGCTTTTGATTAATTTATCAACAAAGTCTTCTATTTGTTCTGTTACTTTGAACATTTTCTAGAACAGTTGGCTGTACATCAAAACTAAAGAAGTTGAAGAGGTGTTTTGAAGAGCACGTGGTTTTGAATAGTTTATTCCCAAAATATGGTTAAATATATTTAAGTTCAGTATGTCTTCATTCTACTTCAGTTCATGAAAATTCACTGTCAGCATTCCATCTCTCTGAAAGCTTCGAGTTAGCTGAACAATTGGTTTTAGTAAAACTTTGCTTTAACTTAGATGAAATATTTTATTTTTGTTTCTCTGAGTAAATAGATTTCACTTTCTTTTATGGATTATGCAGTTTTTCTTTCTGAACTTTTTATTTTTAAACTACGCCTACAATATATATTTGGTTGGACTTGAGGATCTTAAAGGTCTTTTTAAACCTTAACGATTTTCTATGATTATATTTGTACTTCATTCAGATTATTATTTGCTGATATTGCTGTTTCTTTTTAAGGAGTAAATTTAGGTGTTTATTTCTGTATCTGTGCTTATACCAAAAAACATAATATAAAATAGTTCCTAGTATGTGGAAGACTAGCTACTAGAGAGATAAACCTGAAAAATGCCTGTATTCTCCCTTTTTCTTTCTGAAGATCCTTTCTTTTACATTTATTCTTTTTTCTGGGGTAATCCTTATCCATCTTGACTAGTGTTCATCCCTTATGCATTCCTCCAGCCATCATCTTCTATGTAGCTGTACTTTCCTAATTTCTTTTTCTCAAGTTCCTCTTTGTTGCCTCAATCTGCCTCTAGCACAGTCCAGCAAAGTTCCATAGAGAGAGTGAGCTTCAAATCATCATCTTATTTTTCACCTAGCACAAGCACATTAGATGATCATAGAGTCTACTTGGATTAGAGCCAGTTGACAGAAAAAGTACTTACAGAACTTGATGGTAACATTGCAAAATGTTGTAACTTCAGAGCAGCATCACTGGGGAACACTACTGTGCTTTTGATACAGAGTTTTAGCCAGTATTGGTTTTCATGCAGCCCCAAAGAGCCTGCTAACCAGACATTTCATTTAGGAGCATTGCAATATCAGAACAGGTTTTTAAAGATCTTGGCAGAACCAGTGAACGAAAACCGGAGGGGCATTAATTTAGTCAGGAGACAATACAATATTACACCAACTCACAGTAAATCTGAGCAGTTAAAAGCAAACTTGTCTGAACCTGGAAAAAACCCCTCTGACTTAGAGCTTGGAACTCTGAAATGGCACTGGGCTTGTTTTTCAGAGTGTCTAGGACAATAAATCTCTTTCTGCAGAGTTAATAACAACAGGGACAATGAAGGTGCAGCTAGGTATGAATATGGGATGCCCAAAAAGTTGGGTTTAGATGGCCTTGGGATTTTATTAATGCAATGAACCATCAGCTGAATTTGATGGCATGTTTGCAAGAGGCATATGAGTTAGTTTCAGCAGCAGTCTTTTTCTAACTTTGAACTATCGTAGACACTTTTTCATGGATCCAGATGTACTTGATTGATTCAATTCCATGGATTTTAAATGACCACATGTGTGATGGCTCAGCAGTGCAGGATTAAAATAGGAAGACTTTTACAAATATAAGAGCTGTGGAGGTTTTCATGCATTCAGAATATGACCAGTGCTGCAGTTGTTGATTTTTTCTTTTAGTTTTGAATACAGTTCTCATTGTGATTAATCATACCTCAGTTATTATACCTTTCTCCACATGGAAAATGATAAATCTGTGTTCATTGCACATGGTGAGATCTCAGTGAAACACCCTTGCTTTACTTTCTTCCTCTGTCTTATAACTTTGCTCTTACAAGAGAGCACAGAGCTAATAATAAAGGGATGTTGATTTAAGTGTTCTTTCACTGAAATAGACATAGCTGGTTTTTGCTGGGAGAGAGCATTCATCAAAGAGAAATTTCCCAGAAAACCAAGCTATCAAATTGGAAAAGACCATGTGAAAAACAGGGCTTGGGCAAAGATAATAAAAACTATTAAATGCTGAACTATTAAAATTATTTAACACCTTCACTCACTTATCAGGATCTGTTTTTATCTCTGTTGCTCCTGCACTATCTCTGTTCTGAGGAGATGAATTTCTTGGTGGTTAGGTGCTCTTTTCTAACTCCTGATTTGTAGTCAGGGTATATAAATTTTTTCACATAGTAATACTGTCTCTAGATATAAGTAACTCCGCTTTCTCCATTTCCTCATACTTACCTATTTGATATATCTCTAGTCAGTAATCATATCTCCTCTGAATCTTCTTTTCAGGCTCAAATAACTCAGCCAATTTCTAGACATCAGATTTTAGACATCACCTTTTTTTATTATTAACCCTTCTTTTGCCCTTCTTAATAACTAGTTCAATTTGAAAAAATCAAACTGAATATGTGCAAGTCAATATCTGTGAAAAAATATGTGTGAATTGACTTGCATCTAATATTTTAGATGAGGTCTAACCAATATTTTATTAGATGGTTTTAAAAGCTTCTCATATTTATTCATTACATAACTGTATGTCTTTTATTTTTCCCGGTTACATTACACTGATGACTTACAACCCACAGCTAATTAATTAATCCAAGTTCTGCTTCGATTGTGTTATTCTTCTTTCAGTGTAGTGTGGTGATAAAAAAAAAAATCTTGTTTTAAATCTGCTTTTTTTCTCAACTCTTTTAATTTAGTTTAATTTTTAGTATTGTAATCTTCAAGGCAAACAATTTTTCTAAATTTTATGTCTACCTCTCTGATGGCTGATGCCTTCCATGTACATATTGCCAGAGTGTGTAATTCATTAATGTTAATGTGTACTACATAGTAATTATAGTTTTTTATTTGTCTGAGGATCTTCAACAGTAATTTTCAGAAGTCCAGAGTCACCTAGAAAGTCATCTGTTGGCCAGAAACCAAAACATCTAATGGCAGGAAAGAAGACTATGGTGCATTAAGTTGCATTTCAGAGTCTGAAACAGATTTACATTATCTCAAGTTTAGAAGAGGGAGAATTGTGAGAAAGTTCGCATGCTGTGTAACAAAGGAAGGAAAATAAGCTTATGCTGTGAATATATATATATCATTAGTTGGACCTTGTGTCCTGAATGAGGAGTAGGATAACCTTCACGCCAGTTCTTTTACTGTGTTAGTTATTATATATATTATACACATCATATACATATTGCCTGTTCCCGTGTAGATGTACTATAGCTACAAAATATATGTATTTACTAGAACTGTGGAAGGGCAGACAAGAGTCAGAGAAACATGTAGAAAGTCTTAATTTCAAGAAAGAAGTATTTTACTGTGAGAGTCCAAGTGCCAACAAATGACAAGACATAGTGTCTGCCCGCACATGACAACTTACTCCCATTCCTGCCCTTTCTTGAAGTACCATCCATCTTTTTGCCTCCTGTGATCCATTGATTCTTTGCCTACAGTCTTTTTCCTCCATCAGCCAGTGACTTTAATCTCTCTTTGCCTAAAACTCTGTTTGATGCAAGCATTATCACAAGGACTAGGCACTAAATTGGAAGAATATAAATGTTTCACTAGTGGTAAATTGGCAAAGAATTTTACTTTTTTCCAATTTTATTTTAAAAGTCTCCATAAATGTTTCTTTTTCAGTTTCTAACACTGCATAAATTAGGAAAATAATTTATGTTTTCTATCCTTCATAAATACCTTATTTCTGAAGAAAAGTCAAAATTCTTCCCTGTAGCATAGAAGAGATTATTTACATTTTTTTTGTTCTTCCTTTATTCTATGGTTTCCAAATTAGTCATGAGTCCTCCTTTGCTAACTCTTAGTAGCATGGGGCCCTGTTACTTAGGGCTTGCTTCTTTTTCCAAATCCAGACCGGGAGCTGTGATGATCGGGGGTAACTCGACTCTGTAGGACATGAAGAGATATTTTAGGCTTGGGGGTTGTTTGTTTGTTTGTTTGTTTGTTTGTTGGGTTTTTTTTTTTGTGTGTGGTTTATGTTTTTTTGTTTGTTTTAGCATATCTGCATCTGTAAGAATTTTCTACTATCAAGAAAACCACAAAGCTAAGCTAACAGTTATTCTTCATGGCAGTTTGTCAAACTTATGCCTTTATGATTGTCATCTTGTCAATGGATGCTGGAGTGTTCCTGATGTTGTATCCTAAGCACTACATGAGTTTGTCATTTGGATTTGTCATTTTTGCAAAGGAGCCCTTTCCAGGAAAAAGAAAGAGGGGGAAAGTCTCACTTTCCTTCTTTTCAGTAAAGAGCAGTTGTAATTCTAAATTATGCAAGGGCCACACCAGATGGACTGTAGAGAGTGCCTTAGGAGTGCATGCAATAATAATAACACAATTAATAATTAATAAATGCTCTGGACCAGGCCTTACAGCATTGCTTTGTTTGAAACTTAACAAATATTTCTGGATAACATAGGTTCACTTTAATACCCAGCATGTCAACTGTAAGCTTATTACAAAATTGGCTCAACTTGAAATGGGCCTGATAATAAATGTGATGTCAGTCACCCCACTAGTGCTACAGGGAAAAAGTCACCCCAAGACACTTTGAAAGTCTGGAACAGCTGCTGAAATTAGAACAAAGTGATGTGTGATATATTATCCCATACAAATCCTTAAGAGTTTTCTTAGTTGTTACTAAATTAAGGAAAATCTTAGTGAGTGTCTGAGAAAGTTAATTGGCCATCTGGGAATCTGGGGAGTTTTTGACCATCTGAAAGGCTGACATAAGATATAGTTCAAAAAAATAAAATAAAATTCAAATGGCCATGAAACATGCCCAGGTTTTAAGTGCTCTGCATCTGCAAAGAAGGGGGGAAAAAGGTATCCCTCCTAAGTCTTATAAAATGCCAGCAAAATATATTCTAACTAGACAATAATCCAATGCAGACTATGTTTCAGTTTTGATTGCCAGGATAAAAGGACTTGTTTTATCTCTAACTCTGGGTTGCTTGATCTTTTTTTCTTGTGGTTGATAAAGCTCTTATTTTGCTTTAGCTAAGTGGTTCAAATTTTACTACTTGAGAATTTAAAATCTGACATTATAAATTTGATTTCTGAAGCTGCTGCAGAAGCCTGCAAGCATCCCTGGTGGATAGGTTGGAAGTGGTGGGGGTGTATGGAGTTACTGCAGGTTTCAATACTGCTGTTTCTTGAGCTGTATTTTAACATTATGCCAGACAATTCTGTGAGCACTATGGGAGACTTGTCTTCTGAAAATCTGACTCTTGTCTGAGCAAAACTTGTTCTTAAGAAGATCTAAATGCCATTTAATATTTTCTCCACCTTTGTGGCCTTTATAATCATTTTACCCTTCCAGAGTCTCTGATAATTTGTACATTTCTGCTTATACCCAAAGATTTCTGTTGAGAGTGAAGACTCTCAGCGAAAGACTGAGAGAGAAAGGATCAGTCTTTTTAACTTTTGGAATTTGAGTGATATCCCTTGTTTTTAGCTTCTGTTTTTGTTCAGTCTGTTCGGGCTTGTTAACTAGTTATAAAACTATTAAGAGACAGACACGAAGCATAATCAGATAAAAATTTGTTACAGCAATTCTGGTAAAAGAAAAAAAAAAGAGAGAAAACAACAGTTAGTATTGATTAGCTTCGTGATATCTATTTGGGATGGGGGTTTTTGTGTGTGTCCTGTCCTCCCAGCTTCTCAGTCTGCACTCTGTGACTATGCCTGTCTTCCATACTTCTCTCCTTCTTAATGACTGTAGAACCTGATTATCAATTTGACCTGGGGTGAAAATGGCCAGTATCCTTTATTTCCATTAATGTCACTACAATAGATGTTCAGGTAAATTGGTTTTCCCTCCGAGCAAAAAGATGTAGTCCTTATTATACATCAGAGAATCCACATTGGACAAAAACTCAGAAGTGTGCTCGTTTACTACTGCTGCTCACAGAATAATTTGTTTTCCTACCAATGAAGGAATGAGAAACATTTTTTTTTTTAATTTCATGTCTTTAGCATTTCCAATAAAAGCTAAGGGTCAGTTTTCTAAATGTGGAGGTGATGTGCTGTTTTAGCAAGAATGTATTTTGAATAAGGTCCTCCAAACTTTAGCTAAGCACTGAAATTCAGGGTGTTTCAGATTCAATACATATTCATAATGTTCCCTGCAAAAATAAGCAATGACAGCTAGGAAGAGGAATTTCTTTTAAAATCTTTTTTAATTGTTTCACTATAGTAGAATTTACAGTTGTGGTTGGAAGCATCACCATGCTCTGAAGGTTTTGTTTATAAAGATTCACT
The DNA here is from genome assembly GCA_026261815.1 of Monarcha castaneiventris obscurior. Taxonomy (NCBI): domain Eukaryota; kingdom Metazoa; phylum Chordata; class Aves; order Passeriformes; family Monarchidae; genus Monarcha; species Monarcha castaneiventris. The sequence goes on along the minus strand of JAMPIT010000388.1, from coordinate 2,693,547 downwards.
TGCATCTGCATATGCACCTATTTACACACGATTGCTTAATATGAAAATAACCTAATCAGGTGTCTAGGAATAGATAATAATTTTTCTGGTCGCTAAATTCAATGCAGTTGTTCTGTGCTGACAAAGACTTCTTCAGTGCTGCTTTCAGCATGTGGGATGCCTGTTGGCACATGCTGCTAAACAGCTGCTGAATTACTGCAGTCTCAGGTGACTGCTGTGTGCTGCAGCATCATCCAAGTCAGGATATGGCTTTGCCAATCACTTGAGTCATGCCATTGATGGGGAGGGAATTTAGGTCCTTTATTTCTTTCACTGGACAGCCTCTGCCTAGTTAGGCATCAGGACAGAAATCAGTATTGTGATCTTCTCTGTGTACATCTTCTCTGTGTACAATTTCTTTAATGTATTTTAGGAATGAAAAGAAAAACCTTCAATATGACTGATAATTTGGAGGTTTTTTGGCATCTTTTTATATAGAATTTATTGGTGTTTTTTATACTGAAGAGATGTAGTAAAATTATATTTCCTCATGTATTAAGATGCTATTTGAAAGTACAGACGGGGGAAAGATATCCCACATACCAGAAAGATTGTATTCTGCTGAAAAATATGGGTTATTTTCTCATATTTTCTCCACACCCAGAAAGTATCTTCCTACTCTTAAAGAGCTTTTCATCTGGCAATTCTAAGTGACTGGCACATCATCTGTGAGATGGTACTAGCAGAAAAGTAGGGGGTCTGCATTATTTTGAGGGAGATAAAGTAAATTTTTCCTCCATATTGAAATCTGAAAAATATGTCAGAAGTTCCAGTCTGCTTTTAACTTTTATATAATTAATGCCACTTATGAATGTGGGATGAACTATAATAAGCACACTAGGTATATTCAGTTTGTATTATTTTTCTATTGAAATTTCAAAAGTGCCTAAGAGAATTAAGCATTCAGTTCTCAATGAGAGTAAAGGAAATTAAGATCCTCTTTAAAGGAGTTAAGGGAGCTTTTGAAAATGTAGCATAACATCTTTGCAGACGGTGAGAGTCTAATGCTTTAGATTGATTTTAATAAGAGAGGAATAGCCCAGAAGACTGAATATTAAGATTTCTGATGAACTGTCCACAAGAATTGTTTTATACTACTATGATATACCTATAGGCTGTTGTTTCTTCAGATTTGTTCTGTGTGTGGAGAAAAATCATGTTCTTTTCTGTGAGGCCTCTTTTGTTTTGGAATTGAAACAGACATCTCTATGAAAAGCAGAATTGATGATGATTGATTTCCTACAACTCTCCAAGTCCCTGGTACCTAATTACCCAGTTGAGCTAATTCTGCAGTATTTCTCTCCTCTGAAAGAATTATTGTCATCTACCTAGATGCCTTTTCCATGTAAGTTTCAGCAACTTAATGATTTTAATACCTCAGTTCTTTTCACCAGTTTTGATTGAAAGTGGAGATTGGAGAGATAGACATATGAAGGTCCTAAGGCTCATTTCCTTGGAAGACCAGGTTAAGAAAATTAGCTAGAATTAATAGAGGGATTGGAAGGAATAAGAGTAAGGAATGAAATAGCATGGGTTTACAGCATGATATGTGATTCTTCCAGAGCACCCATGACCTAATACATATTTGGTAGATGAGCTGGGGGGGGGGGGGGGGGGGTCAGTAATATTAGTCCCTTATGGAGAGATATGCATGACTTTACATTTTTTCTTGATATCTTTATTTTCCCCTCTACCATGAATTTAGGATTGAAAAAAACATGGAATATTTCAGCATTGGCTTTTACTTTACATAAGGAATTTGCCTGAGTAATAGTGATGTGGCCTGTGATTTTCCCATATGTTACCTAGCTGAAGACTTGTTATATAAACAAAGATAGATAGTACGCAGTTTAAATTTATGATTTATGTATGATTCTTTGGGATGAGTTAGCTAATTTGACTTACCCTACCCTGGGAATTGATATTATTCTGCTACACTACCATCAACCTATGAAGCAGGAAAATGAAGTTGTATTTTGTATCCAATAAGTAATTCTTATATTTTGTAGATACTTTCAGTTTCTTTTACTCTTCAATTTTATCTTGACAAGTAAATTCTGAATGATAAGAAGGAGTTTTTTTTGTTTCATCCCACCCCCTCCTCTACCACCCAAAGGAAATCTCAAGGGGAGATTTATCATCCATTGTTTCTTTCAACCAGTGTCACTGAAGTCACTGTTTTCATAATAGGGACATGATAGCACAGGGTGTATGACTGTTGTTCTTGGCTTTAAAAATTACCTCAGGATAAACTACAGTCCTCAGAAAATGCTGGAAAAAAGTTCAGATGGGCTCAGGGAAGAAAGGTGAGCGCTAGATAGTTCAAAGCATTTCAGAGAAAGCATGAATTTGATAAATACATTGTGTGTAAAAAAACAGGTGGGAAAAAATTCAAGAATAATTAAGGACATTTCTTTCAGCCAGGAAAATGTCCAGAAGAGCTTCTGGTCTCAAAAGAGTCTTTCAGCTTCAGAAATGAAACCTAGTGCTAAATGAAAATACATCTGGACAATAGTTTCTTCTTCTAAGCAAATGAGGGTGAAGACAACACTGAAGTTCAAGTTCTTTCCTAATTATTCTGTGTGAAAAGAGGGGATGTGCATCACTGAGTTTATGGTTTGACCTAGACTTTGTACATGCTGTGCTGCTTTCAGAATTGCTTTTGATATTGGTAAATATAGAGCTAATTGGCTTGCAGAACCACTTGGCAACCCTCACTCAGAGTTACCTAGTTACGCTAAAACTAATGACATGAATAATAGAAATATATAAATAAAGTCATCCATCTATCATCTGGTTATCAGACCACTTTCCCACTTCCAGGATTTTCTCCACTGATATCATTACACTGTCAATAGTATATTACCTTTCTGGAGAAGGTATGCAAAGTAGGGATTTAGTAGGGACTAGCTAGGGACTGTGTCTATGGAGCACATCAGCTGAGAGGTTTTATATATTCACTCCATAGAGTGAGAGCATGCTGTTAGGCCTGGGTGTGGAATATGGCATATTTCCATAAGCGTGAAGAATTCCACACTGTCTTAGGTGTTCCAAATCTTTCACTGGTGGAAATATGTGGAAGTGCTGGAAGAAACTGGAAATAATCTTTTTTCAGTGGTAGTTCTAGATGGTCAAGCTATACATCAATGGTCAGTCATACAGTTCCCTGGCTACTTGTAAGTTACACATAGTATTACAAGAATGCAGCTTCAAGGCAGGAAAAGAAGCAATTTGAGGGAGAGCACCTTGCTGCTGAGGAATACAGTGGTGATGATGTTACTTAGGGCAGATGGTATCTGTGCTTAAATAGTTTTTAAGTTCTTGAAATACTTTCCAAACTAGGTTCTGAGTTAAATGTTAAGGGTGTTAAATCTTGACAGGAAGGACTGCATATTGGCAGTTCCTGCTGAGGTATAACTAATGATGTGAAATCGCTCTTTATGTTTCTCTGGTCTGACTGTGCATTCACTTGTCTAAAAATATTACCTTTTAAAGATTTGCATTTCTGTAGAAGACATTTCTATTTATATAATACATTTTGGGAACATCCATTTACTAATTTAGGATTTATCTATGTGGATTCTGTTGAATGATTGAATTTATCTTGGTTTAAATTGGAGATAAAAATTCTCAATGGAATGCCCTGATGTAGTCATAACTAGGACATCTCAGATAAAGTTACATGCACACAACATAACATTATCATTTACTAAAATAATAAATAGGCATGATTTTCTGGTTTTTTCCATGGATGAATCCTGAACTCTCTTCTTCCTGAGATGAGGGAAGCTGATCTGTATCAGACTATTACTGGACACTTTTCTATGTTTTGTGTCTTGGTACCAGTATATTTGTTTATTATAGATGATATTATATTTAAATTGTCAGTAAGTTCATCTGAAAATAAATTTAAAAATTTTGTTAGTGTTCTAGATGTAAATAAGTACTAATGAAATATTCATTATATATAGGAGATACAGAAGGTGTAAATCATTATCATATAAACAGCCTCATTTTCAACATATTAAAATGAAATATATATTTGCTTAGATAAAGTACTTCATATAAATAACTGTTAGAGAAATAGAGAATTTCAAAACATGAGTTAGGAAAATAATAGAGCACCTCTAAATACCCTCTTGGCTTGTGGATTGAATCTACTGATGGGAAGCATATAAAGGCTTTTTCTCAAAAAAAAAAGCTTATAACTGAAACTGACATGTAAAACCTGTTTATGTATTTTTTTCCTGCACAAGTTTTTCAAAAAGACATAAACAATAGGCAGAGGTAATCACAATGGTATAAAAGGAAGAAGTTGCTATTGATTTCAGTAGAAATCCTGTTTGGTCCTGAAAAGAGATTTTAATGTGACTGAGTTCTCTATAGGTCAGTATCCACCACAAAAGCTGACCTGGGCTTACTGACAGGAAATATGGAAATGTAGAATGGGTCTGAAGCTTTATCCACTTTTTGAAATTCAGTATCTGTGTATATGCAGGATCCAAAAATGTTCCCATGGGTAGGGACTGAAACTCTTCATTTAAAAATATTCAGAACAATCATGTTTTACATTTCATAATGGAACTGTCTTGGAAACAGATATTTCTCATGGCAGATGTATAGTTGGGGTGTTGATAACACACCAGTGTTTGGGCTAATACAGCATTTGCACAGCATCAAGGCTTTTCCCCACTGAAGTTAGGCTCCAGGTGAGCAAGTGGTTGGAAGGGGACACAGCTTGGACAGCTAACAGATTGACCAGAAGGATATTCCATACCATATGATGTCATGTTTATCAGTAAAAGCTCAAAGAGGGGAGGAGGAAGCAGGGGATGTTTATGATTATGACACTGGTCTTACCAAGCAATTATTACCCATGCTGGGGACCTGATTTCCAAGGAAATGGCTGCACATCTACCTGCCAGTGGGGAGTGTTTTGCTTCTGCAAGCATCTTTTGCTTTCATTATTAAGCTGTCATTATTTTGACTTGAAGTTTTCCTGCCTTCCTTCCATTTTTGCCTTGTCTGATGAGAGAAGTGAGTGAGAGGCTGGGCAGGGGTTTAGCTGTCAGCAGGAGTCAACCCACCATACCTAGTTTCAAATCTGTTGTACCAGGATTGTTTGTTCATTTTGTGCAATGACTGCTTTAATATACAATTTACAAATTATTCTGAGTAAAGACTGGAACCAGGATACCCTTAGCTGCCCTTTCTGGTGTCATGGACATTAATCAGACTATGGACTAATTCTCTGTCTTGAGAAAAGTCCTCAGTGCATTTCTATACAGACTCTTCTTTAGGAGAGAAAGTAAGGGGTTTTACTGGTTGCTTCAAAATCATGAAAAGAATCTGACTTAAACTGAGACTGAGATGTGATTCTGGCAAAAAGCCCCTTTGTGTGCCACCCAGGGGTTTGTGTAGCATCCAGCAAAGCTCAGGATTAATGAGTGATGCAGCCAGCTTCCTTTGCATTTCCTCTTGAGGCAGAGTGGCACTCCATGCCGATGCCAGAATATACTCTATCCCTTCTGAGTTTCAGCTGGAGAGCTGCTTTTCTTGATAAAGGGCAAAAAATGAAATAAAATTTTCATTATAGATAAATCATTCACAAAGTTTGGGCATTTAGGGAGCCACAAAATTGCATTGCAATAAATAAGAATGTTTTTGCAAAATGTTTTTGCCTTCAGATACTAAGAAGTATTATTCAAGATAAATTATATCTGCATTAGCAGCCCTATTATAGATGAGAAGTTTAAAGTACATAAATAACAGATTTACTTGCTTTAATTTAACTTTAAAAAGAATAATTCCTGTCTCACTTGAATCTACAGTAAGAGGGATTTTCTTATAACTCTTCTATTTCTGCTGTATTTAATTCTTCTGTTTCCAAACAATTCTGTTGATTTTAGATCTTACATTATTTTTTCATTTTAGTGACATTCCCATGAAAAGAAAATGCTAATAAAAAGAGGCAACTATTATTCTTAGCTATTTCCCTCAGTCAGGAGTACTTGCTGAACATTAATAATAGATATTTGCATCTTGAATAAGGAATTATTGGCAAAAATAAATGTATCCAAGAGACACATATGCAATGCTAATTGACAACTGCGTACACAAAGAGCTGCCATTTATTTTATTGCAGTCAAACATAACCTTTGTAAATGTCAGCTTTGTGTTCTGTTGACCAGCATTTTCATTTAGACATATTGTTCTTCCTTTTTAAGTGATTATTATTTCAATCCTTTCCAACACATGGTTCATTTTTATTAGTTGCCATTACCTATTTCATGATTCTTTTGAAAGTAAATTATGTTTCTTTATGGGGCAAATTATGAAAAAAATCCCAAGCAAACAAACAACGAAATACAATGGAAAAATTATCTCTTTTAATTACTTCAGTAGAGGCTTTATGGTGAATGCAGAGGATGTAACTCTTTTAATATTTATCTACAGAGTCCAAAATAAGCCTTACCAATAAAGAGATAATTGTGATAATTCCAAATTGCCTTAACTACAAAGAGGTAGGGAACAAATGCTTACAGAGGGGGCATTTCAAACTTTTATTGGTGTCTTCAAAGCCTGACTCAGGAAAGGTAACAGATGTGAATGGGTCCATGTTGTTCAGAACTGTCAAAGTCTCTGTGAACCTTAATGAATCCTTCATTAGTACAGAAGGAAATCTCACTACAAATGAGATGATATGGGCAGCAGCGGTTAATTGTGGCTTCTTGATCCCAAAACTCTTGTCCCTTGAAAATTTAGCAGAGGGAATTAAAAAAAAAATAGTGTAATTTATACAACTCAAGGACCATTTACAGCTCTTTACTGGCAAGTTCCCCACTTGCTGTTAACAGTGGTGCTGTGGTTTGGAAACCGCATTCCCCAGTTTAGCGCCTCACCCAACCAAGACTCTCCCAAAACAGACGCCACCTTCTTGCTTCTCTCCCCACTTAACTGGGAGACATAAAAAACACAGATTATGGGTTGAGATGAGAACAATTTACTGGAAACAGCAACGTCATAAGAAAATGAACAGTAACAGAAATAATACTAATAACAACTCTGTAATAAATAGAGGGCGATTCACATGCAAAATGCTCACCAAGCTGAGATGATGAACAATGAATGGGTGGACACTACATCCACCATGTTTTCCCATGACCAGGGAAACCAGGCCCCTTCTTTGATGGTCATGATGTAAGATGGTCACAAATAACACAATATCTTGGTCATGTCCACACGGCTCCAGGCTCTGCCCTCTTAGAGCTACTGTGAAAAATTAACCCTGTCCTTGGCCAATACTAGGACAACAGGGCATAATTTATTTTCCCCAGGGAGAGAGAGCAACTGGCAGAAAGTTTGGGATGTTTGCTGTTTCCCATTTTCACAGGGAAACTGTGTATTAAGAGCTCTTGTGCAATACAGCACAAGCTCAAAGGGAAGCAGACCCACCCTATGTTTTACAAAATATTCAGTCAAAATGTCGTTTATTATCATGTAGAATGGCCATTGAATTTTATGAGAAATTGCAGGATATTAGTTACCCCACATTTATGGAGAAGAAGAAATGTGTTTTGTGTTCCTTCTTAACTTCTGTGGGTCAAAGTGCAGCAAAGAATCTCCCTCATCCATATTTTAAAAAGAAGACATTGCATTCCATATCTTAGGGCTTGAAAAGTAAGACATATGGAAAGGAATTTTTTCAAGATTTAGATTGCAATTGGTTATTTTCTGGTCAGATGGTAATTTGAATTTCACTGAAGCCATCTTTTAGATTCAAGTAAAACTGAAGAAGGCGCTGCATCAACGCTGAAGATAATAAGCTCAAATTTCAAATGAAACACTTTTGTGATTAAAATACCTTATCCTTTTATCATTTTTTGATACATTGAATATGGTTTGGATTTTTTTAAAAGCATACAGATAAAACAACTTCTGAGTATTTCATGAAGTCTGGTTGACATTTTAACTGGAAAGGTTGTAAGTATTGAACAAAATCCATAGACAAAAATTCAACATCATTGGAGGAGCAGAAAGCCTTTTGAAACACATTGGCATTTAATCTCATTGGAGAGCAAACTGTCAAGCTTACATGCTGTTCACTATTCAACAGCATGTGGTCAGCAGGGGAAGGTATGGAGAGTAACTTTTGAGTTCACTTAACTCACTCCTGAAGAATATCTTGAGGGTTCTAAAACTACAATTTTGCTCAAGATAACTCTTGCCAAAAGCTGAGAATAAGTAGTGAGTGAAGCATTACTTTTTTTACTTTTTCCCTAGGCATGACCTTTTAATTATGCTTGGAGAGAGGACACAGGGTTAGAAGGACCATTAGGAAGGCTGTGCTGGTGCTCTCAATTGCAGATTTTCTACTGGACAATTCAATTTTGCTATAAAGACTGCTTACAAAATTAAATGGCAAAAAAATTTTAGAACAATAATGACTAATGATTTTTTCCTACTGTGATTGAGAATTTTTAATACGTAGAAGTTGAAGTAAGAAATGCTAGGCCTTCCAGCAAGGCAACAATATTTGTTTTATGAATTGTATTATTTACAGCAGAATATACTAAATATTTCAACACATTGTTTCTAAAAGTTGGTAAGTAATGTTATTGCATGTGGCTTGCTACTTAGTTATATAAAAAGCTAAATCATTTATGGGATAAGATTTTGAAAAACTGTTTCAAAAAAACCTATTACTAAGCACTTGTCTGTTGATTAATACTGGGGGTCATACAGGTGTTGAAAATACTGTTTTCAGAAGCTTTAACACCAGAAGGTGATGACAAATTACATCATTATAAAAACTAAAACTAAAATAATTTTTTCCCTCTGTAGTTATTTCTCACATGTGGAACACATCCGCCCATACAGCACACCTACATTCCACCTCCATCTAATCAAGCTATTTCTCCTCAGGGTTTAGCAAAAAGAGAGATGGTAATACATTTTTTCTATTTAAAAATGTTGGAGTGTTGCTCAATTACAATGGAGCTAAGGTTCACCGAAGCATTTAAATAGGCAGGAGATGGTAGTGACAAGTCACAATGAAACATTTTGTTGCTTAATTTTGCAAACAGCCTTTTATTTTGCGTATTCAGTACCATTTTTTAAAAAGTGGCCAGAAAATGGAGACCTTAAAATCCAAAATCTGCACCGAAATTATTATGAATTACTCTAGATTGTAAACACAGCAGGAAATGGGAGAATATGAAATGCATTTGCATTGTGTTCTAAAAGAAATATTGTTGTAGCTATGGAAGAATAAAAATGTAAGAAAGGAAAAGTGTATTCAGAGCAATAACATGATTCAGTAATTTAATATCTAATCTCCTTTATCAGACCATATAATATCACTGAAGGTGGTGATAAGGAATGAGATAAAGCCAGCATGCTCTGGGCTCTGACTCTCCTCTGTCAGGTCCAAAGAGAAGGCAAAAAATCCCACCTAAATAACACTTAGACACAATGTTTTCTTTAATTTTGTTAACTCACCTAATTTCTATTATTTTTTTTCACCAAACCCATCGCAAAACTCATATGGGTGGTGTGAAACTGTCTTGTAATTCCGTAAGTGCTATAGCTTCCTTTAAGAGTGTATAATCAAAGGTTTGTAATTTCTTTATGATTGAAGGGTGTGGCAAGTAATTGACTGCATTTTCTATTAACCCTCCTGAAACCAAGGGATGAGACAGACTTGCCCTGTACCGACAGAGTGTCAGTACAGGGCAAGATATCAATTCTTTGAAGACAGTGTGCTTCACCTTACACAGGTCAATAACCACATTAAGCACTGTGATGAGGACTCTTAGGATGTCAGAGGCTGAAGCATGTGAGTGAAAACCTTGTGCTTGCAGCTCGGCTTTTCACTGCAAGCCTCTTGCTATTTTGGCCATGGCTATTTCTAACTGTAGATTGGGACTGTGAAGAGATCACAAAATTAATTTTCTGTTCGGCCTTGCTTGAGTATAGGTTCCCAGAGGTGAAGGGCAACTGCAATTATACACTGCAAAACTTAACCTCGCACTTTCCTTCTGTTACCCATGAAAACTTCACTGTTGCACCTTATATACTGTCTGATACCATACTCTCTCTCACCTCTCTCCCAAAGCCAAACAAAACCAGCAACCCCCTCCCCCCCAAGATAAATAACCATAAGACATTTTCTTCCTATGGAAGCAGTTCTATTTTATATGGAACTGGAGATGTAATAAGTAGTGCTTTGAATGAACTGTGCTCAACACTACTAAGAAAGGTACCATTTAATATTTTTAAACTCTGTTCCCATACTTCTAGTGAATTTTCAGGTGACTAGTTCTTGAATTGAAACTGCAATGCATTCATAGTTTGTTTTGTACTGTGAATGATAACTGTTATTTCATTACTTTATTAGTTAGTTATCAAAAGCATGTAAAAATGCCATGGTTTATTTCTGGACTGGTTTTTTGTAGGTCACCTAATAGAGTGGGATACACAAATGCTAAATAGCAGAAGCAAAAGTCATGATATTTTACTGAGAAGGTTCTACTTTTTAAAGAATATATGTTTTGTGTAAAAAATGTCAGATACACAGCTAGATAAATGAAAGTGGTCCTATGCCTACTGTCTTCACCCACTGTTATCTTAAAATAGGTTTTTGATACCCTGACTATTGCTAAATTACTTCAAAAACAATACTTAACCTTCTAGTTTAAATTATTTGCCTGGTGAAAGTCATGCCTTTTAAAATAAAATTACACTAAGAAACTTTCCAGTTTCTAACAGTATGAAACCTCAACTACCATTACAATTATTTCTTTTTTAAAAAAATTCAACTTTACTGAAGGAAGATATTGTTTGGTTTCCTGTCTATTCTCCCATCAAATGTCAATGGTTTTACCTTTTCTACAAGGTAGGGCCATGCTGAATTTCATTCTTTCCAGGACACAAATAACACTGAATTTACATGTCCTCTGAATATTTTCCAGTACCTGTTTATATTTCCATGAGAATGTTTTTATCGTATGTTCTCTGCCCAGATATTACAAGCCATGGTGACATTAGGAACTCCATTGCACCATTTTTTTAGAAGGATGCATTTATAAGTACACACCCACTCACATCTAAAAAGACCCTTAAAATCAAGAGCTCCTATAGCATCCTAAAAACCTCTACTACGGTCTCTATTAACACATTTAGAAAAGAAGGCACTCTCATAAAGCAGTAACCCATTGAGATCTAGTTACTGCTTTCTTTCTGAAAGTCTGAACACACCTCAATCTGTAACTTAGTAGGGGATGTCTTACAAACAAGAATGTGTTAAAGAAATATATTTTAGGAATAGATTCAGCACAACTGAAAAACAGGATTGGAAGCATGGAAAAAAACCCAACAATATGACATGGGGTATTTTGGTAACTTAGAATTGCTTTAATTTTTATTTGGAGAAATTGCTAATTATCTTGTGTTTCTCAACAGAAATTTGAAGTTAAATGTTTAGCTGCCATTAGAAGAATTATCTCATATAGGAAAGTGACTTTTTTTTCATAAAATGTCTCAACTACATGTTGAAATTATATCAAAGTAGACAATGTGACTTTCTATTAAAATACTGCTTTTAAATTACATTAAAATTTGTCTCTCTTGATTGGAAACCAACGCTAATTGAAATCAGCAAGAGAAAATTCTAATTTCCATAAAACAGCCTGATGAAGAGCAGTGAGATTTGAAATTTTTAATTGATTGACTAATTTGCAAATGTAGCATAAATTTTGTCACCTGAAGATAACACGTATTGTTCTACACTGCAAATAGAGCAGACACAGAGAGCAAAAAAGTCTGCACAATTTGCTAATGTTAAAGTTATTTGGTGTCTACCAATCTATTATTTCACTTTTATCCGTTCTCATATTTTGCTTCTCTATTCTGTTTTACATTTTTTTTTAAAAATGAGTAGTGCATGTTCTTTAGTTTAAATGCAACTTTGAATATTTTATCCAAAAAACAAGCAAACCCCAACCTTTCTGTGTTCTCCACAGCAAAAGAAGCCATGCTGAAGAAAAGGCAACGGTACATTTTTTTTAAGTAACTTAGATATGCAGTGACTGACCTAATGATGCTATATCACAACTATGAGATAAGAGCTAATAACCTGCCCTATAAATTTAATAGACTTTAATCTTTTGTTACTTAAAATGGTTATGCCCTGGTGGTTATGCCCCGGGAGCGTAGGAGAGTACAATTACCCATCTGCAGACAAAAGCAGATATTTTCACTTCAAGGATAAGATTTTATTCCATAGAATTTCACACTAAGGTGTTAGTGGAAGTCTCTATTTTTTTAGGAAAGTAGACAAAAAATGTTAATTAGCTAACAAGTTAACGAATGGGTTGATCCTTGTGATAAAAACAAAACAAAAGAGTGTCATTTAGAATACTCTTTTTCATTTTTCTTCCTTCCTTGGACTAAAAACTAGACACTAATAAGACCAAGACTGACACATAAATACTCTCATCATCTATAAAATATTTCAAGACGTCCTATCACAGTAGATTAACAAAGACACAGAGGTGATATGTTTGTGTGATTTATAGGATTAAATTTCAACTGACCTGCAAAATTCTGACAGAAATATCTGATTTAAGATACTCTGAGTAAAACAGGAATATCTAATCCAAGGTTAAAATATTAAGAGAAACTTGTAGTTTAACTGCAGTTCAGTCACGGCCAAGATTTACCATTTACATTTTGATGGAGAGGAAAAAAAACCCAGATGACCTTATGAAGGATTTCTTGTGGCAAAATATTACATAAATACCAAAAATATGTATTGTCTTTTGCTTTGCTCTTCTTTCTTTTTTTTTTTTTCTAATAAAACTGTCCTGCTTAATTCTTAATTTTTTTTTTTTTAATATCATTGGGATAAAAACTGCCAGGTAGCTACTATAAATAAATATATGTAAAAAGTCATTTATAGTGGATGTTAACAGACGTGAACAGCATAATGGAATGTCCAGCTCCAGTACAATTTACATGGATTGTTTCATTGGTAAATAATTCTGTTCCTGTAAGATATAGCAGCATTTCCATGATAGCTTAATTCAATCAGAATAGAATATTGTGTGCAGCCAGAACAAAGCTCTGGAGAACTTTGAATTACCTACTTAACCTGGTTAAGTAGGCTCATTGCAAGTTCTGACCTTTGTGTTCTCATAGAATCACAGAATGGTTTGGGTTGGGACAGACACAGCAGATCATCTAGTTCCAATTCCCCCACCATCACCAGGGACCACTTTCACTAGACAAGGTTTCTCAGGGGTCCATCCAGTTTGGCTTTGAACACTTCTGGAGTGTGGCATTTACCACTTCTCTGGGCAACTTGTTCCAGTGTCTCACCATCCTCACAGTAAAGAATTTTTTCCTAATATCTGATCTAAACCTACCCTCAGTTTGAAACCAGTCTCCCTTGTCCTGTCACTACATGTTCCTGTAAAAAGTTCCTCTTCATCTTTCTTGTCATGTCCTCCCTCTGCTGGGGACCCCAGAACTGGATGCAGCCACTCCACGTGGGGTCTCACCAGAGCAGAGCAGAGCAGAGCAAAGCAGAGCAGAGCAGAGCAGAGGGGCAGAATCCCCTTCCTTGCCCTGCTGGCCATGCTGGTTTTGATGTAGCCCAGGACAGTTTGGCTTTCTGGGCTGTGAGTGCACATTGCTGGGTCATGTCCAGCCTCTCCTCCACCAGCACCCCCAAGTCCTTCTCAGGTAGGGCACTCAATCTTCTCAACCCCCAGTCCATATTGATACCAGAGGACTGGAATGTCTTTTTATGACGTTTTCACCTGACTGCCATGACTTTTCAAATATCATGGAAATTGGATTGACAACTATGCCAGGAAATTCCTTCAGGACTCTGAGGCACATCTTACTGGATCCCATAGACTTATATACATTCAGGTTCCTTGGAGGGCATGAACCTGATCTCTATTTCCATTCTCATGCCTAGTTGTTCTTCCTTGCCTTCATTATCAATCGCTGCTTTTATATTTTCACTGAGCAAGGTACATGCACATTTTAGAAAGAGAGGCAAGATTAACCTGATCAGTACTGAGCACTTACTGTGGTTAAAGCAGCCAAAAATTACTAGCGGGTATGGGTCAGTCATTTAGTTTTAATTTTGCAAAATAATTCCAAAGTCTCTCTGGTTAGATATTTTTGTTCATAGTCTGCAACTTCAGCTTCCCCAATCTGCTTGGGACTGAGTCAGAGCTTGGGCTGCTCCAGTAGGAAGGGTTAGATATGGGGCATTTTGGTCAAGGGGAAGTTTTCATTTACTCTATTTCTCTTAGTGAAAATGGAAGCAGTCTGCCATGTAAAGCCATAAAAATCTGGCTTTAGGGAGAATTGATGCAGTGGTGCAGTTCCTTCACCTTTAGAAGTGGAAGGGAGAATTGATCTATGTCAAAAAGGAGCACTGCTAGCAATTGAAAAGGCTTATCTTTCCAAAACTTACTGAATCGAAATGTCCTTTATGTTTATAGTTTTGTTGAGATAAAAGAAACAAACTTTGGACACAGAAGAAAATGACAGCATTTTGCTTGAGAAATAGATCCTGTCTGGACTATTTCTAAAGGTAAAATAAAAGATGTGGTGTGTTTGTTTTTTAATTTTTTCTTTTTAAGAGCAAGAGAAAATTAAAATAGGATTACTTAATTAATTTTTGGATTTTGCCACCATGAAATCCATAACTCTCATCACTGTGTTTTGGAAAAAATATTAGTCAATGAAAATAGATATAAACACACATATGCATACCTTAATTCCCTCTAGTTTTAGAATCATAGAGTTATTTAAGTTGGAAAAGACCTTTAAGGTCATCAAGTCCACCATGAACTTTACACTATTAAGTCCATGGCTAAACCATATCCTCAAGTGCCACATCTACACGTCTTTTAAATACCTCTAGAAATGATGATTCAACCACTTCCCTGGGCAGCCTGTGCCAATGCTTGAATAACCCTTTCCAAAGAGAAATTTTTCCTAATATCCAGTCTAAACTGCCACTGGCATAAGCTGAAATAATTTCTGTTTTCTTATTGCTTTTTATTTGGGAGAAGGAACTGACCCCCACCTCCCTACAACCTCCTTTTAGGTAGTTGTAGAGAGTGATAAGGTCTCCCCTGAACCTTGTTTTTCCTGGCTAAACAACCACAGCTCCCTCAGCCACTCCTCATAAGACCTATTCTGTAGACCCTTCACCAGTTTTGTTGCCCTTTTCTGGACATCCTCCAGTGCCTCACAGTCCTTCTTGTAGTGAGGGGCATTCACAAATAACAAAATGGAATAGTTCATTTTGAGACAAGGACAGACTTCACAGCAAAAACAGTAGAGTAAGCAAAACAATTATCTTCACAGAAACAAAAATTCTGATAGACATTGTGGAGTAAGCTGGGAAATGGAAGTGCATAGCCTAAAAAAGTCCATCCTGAACTGGAGTACAAAAAAATATCCACAAATCACAAAACATGAATTGACCTTAGGACATTCTATTAATTTGAAAAACAAAGTAATATCTACTACCTTCAAATACATAGAGAAGAATGAACTTTTGCTGCAAGGTTAGCAAAGTGCTCATAAAAAAGTAAGCAAGATCCCATAAAATTGGACTTTGTTTCCTCATCACAAGAACTAAAATGTAGACATGAAGTGGAAAAACATCCACTGAATTCTTCCTTGAGGTAACCTTTAACTCCTCCTCAGTGGTTTGTAAACAAAAACAAAAAAAACAAACAAACAAACAAACACAAAACAAACAACAAACAAAACAAAACACCACACAAAACAACAAAACCACAAAAAAAAAAAAAACAAAACTTAGTCATAAATAGCTTCCTAGAAATCATAATTTCTTTAGTCTGGTATTCTTCATTCCACTAAATATTCTAAAAAAATCTTTAGCAAATATACAAAGATTAATATATGTGTTTAGTGAAGCATTTCATTGTATTACCAGAAAACAAAGAAAGAATTATGAGGCTTTGTCAGCCTTCTGTTTTCCCAGTTGATTCTGACAATCTGTAATACTTCTTTAATAGGTGCCAATTTTCAGCTGGTAAGTCATGTCTATCCCTTTGTTACTTCATATTTCATACCTCCTTTTTGTGCATAGCAATGGACAGTGCCAATTTTTCTGACAGAGTCCTTTGTAATTCTGTGGAGTTTTTCCTTGCAGAAGCATGTGGAATTTTCCTCCAAGATGGTATTTCAGGAAACCATAAGTCCTGCTAGTAGCCTTAGTAATTTTTTCAGCATAAGATTTTCAATAAGGTCAATAAAATTCAGTCCAGTGAGTGCAGTTTGCAATGGGAGATATTAACATTTTCCCTTAGAACTTCAGCTATCAGGGCTTTGATGATAATTGACACAAACCTAGGTGTCCCAGAACCAAACCCATGCTACTGTTGGTACTGTCATGGCCCTCCTCTTATTTTCGTCACATTTGCACAGTATTCCATTATTGATTTTCATTGTTCTGTAATGGCTTACTTCAAAATCTATTTTATTGATTCCATTTGTAGATAAGTCTTCTAAATTGCTAGGCATTTTCACAACCTTACCCTCTACCCTACCTCCTATTTCTCTAACTGGTGTTGATATGCAAGAATGGAAAAAAAAAAAACAACCCAAACTTCATAAGGTTTTCTAGAGAAATTAAACCTCTTGTATCTGTTGTATGATCATTGATGGATTTTTCTTGACAGCTTTACGTTAAAAGTAGAAAGGGGATGTCCTTGGGTTTTCCTCTGATTCTTTTTATAGTGCATTTGTGGGTTTTGTTTTTAATATAATTGCTAAAATATTTTAGTGGATGTATTAGATAATTTAGTAACAAAAGCTGGAATTATTCATGGCTATAAAATCTAAAAGAGACAATCAAGACTGGTATTGATAGTCATTATACTTCACTACATTTACCTACAATCTACTAATATATTAATAGCATTGCATTTAGATCTTTTCTGTTTGAGTGGAAACAATTTCACTCATTTTTTCTGTTGCGTAATAATGACAAGATTTTCTAGTTCTTCCAGTCCAATCCCTGTACGATGTGGATGCTGAAATGTCGCACTTTTACTACAGGGTCCAACCATGATACACTCAAGCATTCCTTCCTCTGAATTACCTTCTTTAAATAGTCATTATTTTTCAGTATCAGTGTCCTATTAATAGTTTCTGCATAACATCATTTAGACTCCATTCCTTAGGTATCACACCAAAAGGCCTTGTAAATACACCAAAAGGTCTTTGCATTAAAGTTTTCTTAGAATTTGGTCTCATAAAATATATAGATTTCTTTTGAAAGAAGTGGAAACTAATTTCATCTTCAGGATCAGGAATCAAAACTCCTTACCAATGCGATTAGAATTGCAAATGAGATCATTTGCCTTCAAGCTAAAGAACATTGTTTGTGTTGTATTGTGCCAACACTGGAGTATTGTGTAAGAGGAAGTATTTAAAAATTAGAATTAGCAGTCATTTCAATGGTAGTTACTGGCTTAGAATTTAGCTAGTGAAAGTAAAATCTAAATTCATTTCCATACTTTTAAAAATATCTTTCTTCTTTCTGATACACTGACAGAACTCTGTGGTTTAGAAACTATTGTGCATTTTGTCTGCTGCACAGAGATCTTTTTGTAAGACACTGCTGGAACTGAAGAATGAAATAGAAACTCAGCAGCAGTAATCATTTTGCTTGTTGTGTCATGGGAAATGCTCAATTAATATTAAGGACACTATTCCAAGAACATTTTAATTACTAAAATTTGGAACACAAAGTAAAACTCTGTAGGCACTCAAATTAGTCAATATGAATCTAATACATGAAATGTTTCTACATCTGTCTGAAAATGAAGTCAGCCTTTGTTCATGGAGTTAATCACTTTCATTGCATATACTATTTCACAGTATCCAATTTGTCACATAGGAGCTTGTGTTTTACAGAGTATAGCAGATTCAAAATAGAAAAGAACCTTTCTTGGGAAGAGAAATGTATTAATTTCTGGCAATTTAAATACCATATAATTATCCTCTAATACTGTCTGAAAGGTAAAAAATGACAAATGGCTGCAATAAAGAGACACCACACATTCAGAATGAAGGTTCAGAGGAGCTCATTCGACCTCCATTTCATCAGCAGTTTGTTTCAGCCACTAAGCATTACTAACAGATTCTTAGTATAATCTAGATAAATGGTTAAAATAATAAGTTATAATTCAAAGAGACTGAAAGGAGACTTTGAAAAAAAAGACACCTGCCTTAAAACTGTGGTGAGATTTCTGGCTGTGGAACACTTAGCAAAATGAAAATAGTTATTAATAATTACATTCTATTTTCCATAGTTTACATACTTACAGCCTTGCTTTTTCTAAAAAGCCAAATGCCACCCAGACATTTTGTTTCAGCTCCTATCTTGTAAATGGAATGGATCATTTAAACCACAAATATGGTTTTCTCTAAAGAATTATACATGTGAGAATCAATTACTGTAACAGTGGTACAGGGTATTTTTCCTGCCCTTCTTGTCTCTTTCCATCACCTTGTGTAAGAAGCGGTAGAAAACATAATTACCTTCAGCTATTGTATAATTTACAAGACATTTCCACTCATCCAGGTTAAGTACTTGATTTGTAGTTGGGTAAGGAAGGGATAGAGATAAAAATGAAAGAAAACTGTTAATTTAGAACAGCTGTTGGCACTGTGGAATTCCTGAGCATACCACTACCAGTTAAAGAGTGTGCACATTATTTATGCTGAGCCTAGTGGCCCCTAAATTCATCTCTGTAAGGTGAGAGGGTGACCTCTTTATTGATATGATTAAGTGGATGGGGTTTCAGGAGGCAGAGACCTGCCAATATGTGGGAGAACTCCTGGAGCTTCACATCTCTCCTTAGGAATAAGATGATTTTGTCCATCCTGGGCTCAGAGAAGAAGTCAGACTCTAGGAGTTTTCTCTCTCCGCCCCCTTAGGTTAAAATTTATCTCCTCAGTGGGAGTGGCCATGTAGCTATTGGTGCCATCACCCTGAGCTTCTGCTGCTGCAAGCAGTAGCCCCTGACAGTAAGATGTCCTGTTTCCTCTTTCAGCTGGGCAAAGAGTGAAGCCCACCTCGTCCTGCTGCAAGAGCTGGTTGCTTTCCACGGCGTAACTCGGCTGAAACAGGGATCACCAAGCAACTAGATTTGTTTCAAACTGGTTTGCAGCTCTTGTTTCAAGGGAAAAGGTCACTGTTGCCTGAACCTGTTTCAGTTTGGATTTGGCTATTATGACTGAGGAAGAAGGGTCAGTGGGAACAGCACAATTCACCTTTCCTGTACAGCTAGAAACCAAGCTATACTGCTCCCAGCTGCATGGAGGGAAAAGCAGACAACTTCTCCTGACATACTCTTCCTTGTAGTGCCTTATGTGAAATAAATGTTGAAGTTACTTCTCTTCGCACCTGAAAACCCAGTATAAATGTTTCCCCCTCATTGTTCACATTTTTACTGTTGCCAAGATTCATCTTTTTCACTTCATGTAGTGTTGCTTTGGTCATTACACCACTGGTATGAACTGTCAGTGTCGAGTAAAGTACAAGGTGTCTCCTTGAAGCACATTATCTTCTCATTGTCATGTCTGTTTACCTCTAATGGCCATGAAAATTTTATTCTTCCTCCAAGTCACTAAATTACTTTGTTTGAGGGGAAAAGGGTTGGAGTATAAAGGTTACTTTTTACATGCCTCTTTTATAATTTAATCTATCTAGTAAGTATACATGGGCCCATCTTGGCTAATAAAACATATGTTTGTTAATCCGTGCTGTGTGTTTTGGGTCATTGGCATGTGTCTGATAGGGTGACATATGGATGGTGAAGAAATGGTAGATGGTGGTGTCAGAAATAACTAGTGCTTTAAGGAATACTACAGCATTTTTATTTTTAGAAACTGTTCAGTTAAACCTCTGGAAGGGTGATCAGGGCCTACTTCTGAAATTATGTCTCAAAGCTTATCCTTCACATACCTGGTTAGACTCAAAGAAATTATTCATAAAATTAAGGATTTTCAGAATTTGCTTTACATTTATTTGAGTGGCAAATAACTAGAAAAAATGGATCTGTGTTTAGGCCATCAGAAAAGATCTGAAAAGATGGAAGACTTGTTCAAGAAACAGAGATAGCTGAATTTGGTTAATGGAGTCCTATGATAAAAAGAGTTAAGAGCTTGTTATTTTTTATAGCAAAGCTACAAGTTATTGAGGTGGGTAAACTTTGTCCATATGCAATATGTTGAAAGCACTTAAGGAATTGTATCTGATTTTGGTGAAAATGGAATATTTTGTTTGTTTGTGATCCCAAGGGTTAATTTTAACAATATTTTTTGCTTGATTATCATGTGGTTTCTTTGATTAGTTAAGTATTCAGCTTGATACAAGATAGTAGGAGTCTCAATTTAGTGGGCCATCTGATGACCCAACTTTACTGAATTTGGAACCACTCCATCAATGTCTTATAGGCTGTTAAAATTTACATTCAGCTCAGCTTTAGGTGTGGACAGCTGGCTAACAGGAAAATACGGGAGCAATTGCCTACTAAGAGGAAACCTTTCTAAAGTCAAATTGCTTGGTGACACAACTCAAATAGCTCTTACAGAAAAGCCCTGAAGGATTTAGCATGACTAAAGCCTATAATGTTCTACAGAAATTACTAACTCCTAGGACTGAATACATAGCACTATCCTGTCTGTTGCATTTTTTAACCATATGCTTAATATTCTAGAGAGAAGAAAATAGGATTTTATCTTCACTTACACAAGGTTGTAAAAAAAACTTCAGAAAAGTAGTAATTTTCTTGTAAATATTAATTGTGTCTTTCTGTGAGTATCTCTTTTGTGTAGGAAAAAAAGTGGAAAAAAAGAAACTGAACAAATAAACTGCAGTTTATTTAAACTGCTAAGTTTTTAGGCAAATATAATAAAATTTTTACCTTCTGAGACTGTCTCTTGGTCCTTATTGAAAGGTCCCATTTTTAATTCCTGATAATTTTATCAGAAGTTAACTGTTTTGGTTGAAATGTTCATTGCATTCAATGCATTTGGTTGAAATGTTAATCTCAGGCAAGATATTTTCATGACACCGTCAGAAAATAGGACAGTCAAAGTAGTTCACCAGTTTGAAGATGGTAATGATTTTCAATGGCACACAAGTTAATTTGGAGAAAAAAAAGCAAAAACAGTCTCAAACTTAGGAGCTACTAAGTGTGGAAGATTTTGAGACAGTAGTAGTAAGAGAAGATTTTATGAGGATAATAAGATGGAAGCAAGATATGAGGCACAAACAGGAGCTAACTGGATAAAGCCTGGTGTCAGAACAGGGCCTATAGATTTGGTCCTATATTCTGGACATGAGTTCTGTGACAATAATGTTTGTTTGTACAGTGAAATGTGCCCTGGTAACAACAAACCAGAATCAAATGAAGCTCAGATCGTCTGCACATCATAACTTCAATTCTTGATTGCAAAAACATAGAAGTTACCTTTCTATGGTGTTAGAGGGTTGATGCTGGCTGGGTGCCAGGCACCCACCAAAGACACTCTCTCACTCCCTCCTGTGCCCGAACAGCAGAGAGAAAATATAAAGAAGGGTTAATGGGTTGAAATAAGAACCAGAAGCGATCACTCAGCAAATATCATCAAAGGCAAAACACATTCACCTTAGGGATATTAATTTAATTTATTACCAACAAAATCAGAACAGGATAATGAGTAGTAAAAACAGACCTCCAGACACCTTCCCCCACCCCTCCCTCCTTCTCATCTCTACCTCCTCTCCCTCAGCGGTGCAGGGAGACAGAGAATGGGGGTTATTGTCAGTTCATCCCACGTTGTTCCAGATATTGCCCAGGGAGGGGAGTCCTTCCCCTGCTCCCGCATGGGGTCCTTCCCACAGGAGACAGTTCTCCATTAACTTCTCCAACATGAGTCATCCCACAGGCAGCAATTCTCCACAAACTGCTGTAATGTGAGTCACTCTTCCAAGGGATGCGATCCTTCAGGCACAGCCTGCTCCAGCATGGGTCCCCCACAGGGTCACAAATCCTGCCAGGAAACCTGTTCCAAGAGGAGCTCCTCTCTCCACAGGTCTGGAGGTCCCTGCCAGGACCCTGCCCAGCATGGGCCTCCCACGGGGTCGCAGCCTTCTCTCAGGCATCCACCTGCTCTGGTGTGGGGCTCCTTGACAGGCTGCGGGTGGATCTCTGCATCCCCATGGATCTCCATGTGCTGCAGGGGCACAGCTGCCTCATCGTACTCTGCATCATGGGCTGCAGGGGAATCTCAGCTCTGGTGCCTGAATCACCTCCTCCCCTTGCTTCTCAGACCTTGGCGTCTTCAGGGCTCTTCCTCTCACATGTTCTCACCCCGCTCTTCTTTGGCTGCAATTACAATGCTGAAATACTTTTTTTTTTTTCCTTCTTAAATGCGTTATCACAGATGTGTTACCGCCATTTCTAATTGGCCCAGCCTTGGCCAGCAGCACATCTATCTTTGGAACTGTCACAGATTGGCTCTTCTTGACATGGAAGAAGCTTCTAGCAGCTTCCCACAGAAGCCACCCCTGCAGCGCCCTGCAAAACTTGGCCACACAAACTCAATACATATGTTTCTTTGGTTCTTGTGTGTGTATGTAATAAATATCTAAGACTGAAAGTTATTGTGGTGACAAAAGTCAAAATTACATTTAGGTCCCCATGGAGCATAAAATAAGCGCAAAATCTTGATTCAATATAAAATGCTATTACTGGCTTTGTCTTATTTTTTGTGAGTCTCTGGGCATACAATGCAAAGTACGTGGAATATTCGGCAAATTACAAAAAAGCTTCCCCTGAAGAATCTCATGATGTGACTTTTAGGCAGTCATATTTCCCTTGCCTTCTAGGAAACAAAACAGGTCACAGTAAATAGAAACCTGATCATACAAGTAATATTGAAGATCTCTATAGTATCCATATTTTGAGATGACTGCCTATCATTTCCCCTGGGCTGAGAGAGAACTGTGTTTGTACAAAAACATGAAAATCGAACAAAACATCAGTTTAAGTACGTCATGCTAGTCCAATCTGAATGCCCAACTTTTAGATTGAATATTTTAATATTTGAGAAACTATTCTTGTTATTTATGGAGAACTTAGATGGGGTTATGTGACAGAGCACCAAGGGAAACCTAGTCCCATGTTGCTACCACAGACTCATCTTACAGAGTGAACTAAAACTGAATTATAAGAATAATTTCAATTGTTATTATCCACTCAAAATGAACAGTCTCTCTTTGTATAGTGTTTGGTTAAACAATGGATTTAAAGTTCATTTTCAATGTCTTTGGGAAAGGTCTCTGCAATCATTTGTTCAGGTCTTTTCAGAGAAAATATGTGAAAATCCTTTTATGAAAGAGAAGTTTAACCAAGAGGCTGGTAATAGTACCAGTTAATTTCAAAGGGAAAGAGTGTAAAGCCATTTTTTTTGGGGGGGCAAGTATGTGGAAGAGGAAAGTTTGCATTATTATTATGGCAAAAAAGACATTCTAGATTTTGTATGTGCTTCGACATTATTACTGTGCTGTTTTCAGACAACTGAGAGTATTTTACATTTTCTGAGATTGCTTTTTGGTGACATTAAATAACAGTGAAATCAAATAACAGTAAAATTGTGGACATAAACACAAATGATACTCAATTATGGAATTCTTAGACTTCTTTTTTACGATGAATTTAAGGTCTCTTTTAGACCTTGTTAGATCACTGTTCTGAAAAGGGGTCTAGTTGATCAGCTTTTCACACTGTGGTGATAGAAGTGTAATTTGTATACAAAAATACTTTTTATATACCATTTGTGGTTCATTTTTGTGCCAGGCCTCTGAATAGTGGTTTTTATGGCTAGATGGCCTTGCAGAATAAGGGATTGAAAGCTCACTGATTTTCACCAGTCAGTCTTTAAGGGAGCTATGTGAATGTTTGATTTGTTTGTCACCCACTTGAGGACATATCTACATGTCAAAGTTCTATGTTTACTTCTGTTAATGAGATAGCAAATACATCTTATTTTTATGTGGTAGGAAAGGGAACAGAAGGTTTATGTTCTTTGACACAAGGACAATGAATAAAAACAGATTAGGAGTGAACAAGGGAAGAACATGAAACAAGATGATAGAATGAATCTACTGTCTTGCCCAGAAAGTAGTGATAAGATTAACTAAGCGTAATAAACTGAAGGGGTGGGAAGAAAAAGATCAGGGCTGGAAAGTACTGATTGGCTGAGGATTTATTTGGAAATTGGCCTTAAATCCACATGTTGTGCCATGAGGTCCCTCTGAAATGGAAGGTTTCTGTTCTAGTGACTTCACAGACACTGATACTGTCCCCAAGGATTTAAAACAAAGTACCTACCAGGAGAGATTATGTAGATATTTCACATACCAGTTAAAGAACACATCAGCAGGAGCAGCAACAGCAAATGGAAGATAATCCTTTAATGTAACTAAGAATGAAACTGGTTCACTTCGCATGACCTTTGCTATAGTTAGTATTTGAGGTTTCTCTAAGAAGGAAAAGGTAGGAAAACTACAAAAAATGTAGTCCCAGAGCTGTGTTTGAGCATGAGATCTTTGAACAAATAAAATATATGTGACCAGTGAAGATAACAGCTCCCCTCAAGAGGTGGAGATGTCACCAATAAAAAAAACAAACTAACCTCCCAAAGAAACAAAAAAAAATAGATCAGAATTTAGAGTTCCATAAATGTACAAGCTGAAATGGGATGCCCTGAAAAAAGACCTGAGCACTCCTTCATCAGGCATCCACCCCTTGCCAGCTGGTCATTTCTGCCCTTGCACTTTTTGCAAAAATCCTTGCCCAAGTGCAGAGTAGCAACCTATATGAACGACTGCTTATTTCTCAACACAACCTGCTGATCTCAGAAATAAGCACACTTAAGGGTGAGTTGCAAGGAAAAGGGTGAGTTGCAAGGAAAAGGACAAACTCTGCCAAATTACAGATCTGAATACTTTATTGAGGAAAAAACAGAAATCTCTCTCCTTCAATTTTCCTGGACCTCCAGGTCACATAACAAGTTACCTGTGCATATTTCATGGTGACATTGATTGAAGGGGAGACAATGGTTATGACTGACCAGAAAGCAGCTGTGGTTCATTAATAAGACAGGAGCTTGTAGCTTTCCAGCTATTCTCTGATGACTCTCTCATATTATTTTTAATTAGTAGGTAGCAATTACTTGTGCTAGTCAACCAATTTATCTGTAACAGAAGAAGAAAACATTCCTAATCCACTAACCAAATTTTTTTTGTGGGACTGTGCTTTAGGTCTGTCTGGGATGGATTTAACTTTTCCCACAGCAGCCCTTATAGTGCTGTGTTTTGTATTTGGAACTAGAATGGTGCTTTGGCTACTGTTGTGCAGTGCTTGCTATCTCTCCCCAAGCCAAGGTTAGCCCATCACAGACTGAGAATGGCAATATGACAATACAAACATTCTCTTGAGGAATACAATTACTAATATTTTTCAGCCTTTGTGCTTGCTGGTTGAGAAATATGGAAACAATTCTACCTCATAGGAAGTGCTAATGAGGGATAGTACTGCTCAGCAGCATTTCAGTCCCAGAAGATGGGGATGATCTTTTTGTGCACGAAACTGATTTTTTTTTCTTTTACTGTTCTTTTTCAGTCCTTACTCAATTATTGTTGGTTGTTCTCTAGTATATTACAGAGAGGAAAAGGATCACCTGTGTGCTCTAACATTGCCCAGGCTGCATTTCAGATTTTTTTTTCCTATCTATTGTTGATTTTTTAAGCTACCTAACAGCTTGGTATCTGTGGTAACTCATCAGTGAAACATTTCAGAAAGGTTTCTATTATGCAGAATCATATTCAGAATGAATCTGAATTAAAAAAAAAAAAAAACAACACACATTCAGTTTTGAGTTTAAATGTATTTTTGAATTGGCCTAGAAATTTATGGTTTTTAGGCCTAATAAACAGCATATTTCCATGGTTGAAAAATAAGAGTTACAAAGCTACTGACATATTTCAAAAATAACCCTGGGATTGCTTCAGCTGTAATGTTTTGAGTAATAATCTTTGCAATCTAGAGAGAAATTGCTCTGACGACACTACATGCACTCAACCCAAATAAATCAGAACTTATTTGATCAAACCATAATTTCACATGCAAATTTTTTCAGTTTACACAGTGCACAAAATGACCGTGACCTCCAAAGGATGAATAAAAATGTGGTGTTAATTGATATATTCCTGACCTGAAAAATGGTATGACAGCCAATCTCATTTAAGCAACATAAATGCTACAGGTTCCTGAAATTTAAAAACTGGACTTTCAGATATAATACAAATATTTATGACAGAGTGTGAGAGACTGGAATATTACTGTTATTGGCTTAAACATTGTTTGGAAGGACTTTTTTGCCCATTATGGCAAAACTGTATGATGAAACTGCGACCACTGAAGCCCACTCCTCCCTGAATTGGCCCCCTGAGGGAAACTTTGGACTGTGAGTTAAGCTACCTAAGGGAACTTGAGGTAAGATAAAGGTGACACTATTTCCTGTTATTTCAGGTCTAGGGGAAGTAAACAAGGCTAAAGGGGAGGAATGTATTTACAAGAAAGCCAAACACAGCAGCTGCCATGAAAATTGGTTCTGGCTGGATTTGGGGTGGGGGAGGCTACAACCCACAGACCCATGTGCTGAGGCCAGGTTTGGACACACTCCCCTCCAACCAAGGGGAGAAGAGAGTTTTGAGTGTGTGGCGTAACCTCTAGTCAGAGGAAGTGAACATCAATCCTCTGTTATGCAAACTGGTTCAGTTGTAAAACCCCACACCCCTGGAAGGTTGCATCCATGGGACATTCATGTGAGAGGCAGCTGAGAAGGTGTCATAAACCATCAAAGACCTCAAAATGCTCCCCAGACTCATTCCTGAGGCCTTACACCAGAGGACCATGGGTGATGCAAAGGGATGCAACTGATCCTGAGTCTGTTGCAAGAGAAAGTGTCAAATTTGCCCCATCCCAGGGGAGGTACTTGGGCATTCCCACATGGTCCAAACATATATAAATCCATTGAACTCTACGTTTTGGGGGCCCCTCCTCAGCCAAGAAAGCCAGAAGAAGAGGATCAACAGGACACCCTTGGGATGCATGGAGTGGGGATATTTTCTAACTAATCTGTCTCTCCGTCACTCTTTCTCTCCCTGCCTGCCTTTATTTTCTCTTTCTCTCTCTCTCTCCCTCTCACATTTAATGATAAACAAAATCCATATTATTGGCTTTGGCATTGTTTGTACCTTAATTCGGGCAGAGGCATTTCTCTAACAATTTTAATAATCAGATAGTAACATAGAGGGAAATGTAAAGCATAGCTCCTGTTCAAAACAAATCATTTAAACCATAATGAGTATCTATCCATCTATCTAGATTTTTGGTTGAAGAGTAGACAAAGACTCAAAATCCCTCCTACAGATTTCCTAGGAGTTTCCTCCTATGAAATTTAACCAGTTATCAAAATGATAAAATGCTCAAGTCTCACTTAAAAGATAAAATATAGGTCCCATATGTCCTTGTGGTGGAATGAAGAGCCTAGTTCTTTGAGATAAAGGAGGAGGTCATTCCCTGATCTGTCCCTGGTGAAATGGAAAGTTCCTCCAAGATGTTTGTCTCTTGAGATCTCTGAGTAGTGCAAGATAGTAAGGCAAACTTTTCTGGTTGAAAGACTTGGTTCTTGTGCCCTTTCTGTGAGAAGGGTAACACTGAGTCAGAGATGAGAACTGGAAAATCCCATACCCTCTGCCTCTATGTGTGGTTAGACAATGATACTTCTTCAGCCTGAAGCTGGCTTAAGAATTTCGACAGATAGATTACTTCTTTCATGCGTCATAGAAAGCCTCTCATCTCCTTTGTACTACTGTGAACACAGCATAACTCCACTGGAAATACACTGGTGTCTCAGAGGTTAAAATATTTTTAATTAATCTGATCACTGTTGTTGCCTGTAACATATAAATTGCCAAATATCAGCTTACATCACTTCTGTGAGACTTCACTAATTTTTTCTAATGTGTTTGGCTACTGCCCTGTTAATCCAGTCACAAAATGTATCCAAGAAATCCCCAAATGAGAAAACTAATGCCTCCAGTCCATTTATATATCACCAGTAAGAACTGACATGACATCTCTGGACTGTGCTTGAAATGGTTATCTTCCAATTACAGGGATTTAACAGCCAAAAAGGCAATCTGCTTGTTTAAATTATTTGTCCATTTATAACCACCTGTCATATTTGAAACAATGAGCACTTTTCTTCGGAAAGACATAAATCAGAGTGAAATCAATTGGCTATTCAAATATGCAACAATATTGTTGTGGACAGATCAAGTTGCATGACTTCAGTATTATAAGGATGAATGTAGAAACACAAGGATGAACTTAGAAATGCTTAAATGATGCATATATCTCAAGTGCTAGTGGTCCTGAAGATGATAAACCAGGCCGGGGAATAGCCCTGAATGAAGATGAAGTAGTTCATGTTGGGTTTCTTGGAGGTTTGAAGTAGGGGTATGACTCACTGGCCTCCTAAAAGAGACTGTGGAGCTAGGCTGGGGTGCTTACAGTGCCAGATGCTTAGAAAAAAGTCACTACATGTGGCTTTACTTGCAGAGAGAAGGGGCTGGTCTTTTTGCTTGACAGCAACTTTCCCCTTGCACGATTCAGGCGAGCCTCAGAATTGTTCCAGAGAAAGGAAGAGGGGAGAAGAGAGAGAGATTTCACAAAGGCTGCTAAGTTGGAGGCTTCTCCACATTCTACTATCAACACTGTAACCCGTTTGGCTGCTAGATAGGAACAAGAACAGAAAATCAAAAACATCACCTGAGAAAACATTCCATAAGAAGTTGTGCTATACTTCTACAGGATAACAGTTTATTTCATGCCTATCCAAGTTTTCTGCAGATTAGTGTGGTTACAATGCACCTGCTACTATTAGTTGTTTGCATTTGGAAAGGGAAGACCTAGTTCTGTCCAACAATATCAAATCCAGCATGGTGTGGTTGGAAGGGTCGGGGGCACCTTTGGGCATACCCCAAGATCCTGGTCACTCTTACTCTGGATATGGTTTTACATGACTGCATAGTGCAGCTCCCATCTGCATCCAGGCTTCCCTCCTGCACATGCCAGGGCACAGGAGAGATGGGGCAGTATGTCTCAATCTACATCCAGCATATAGGCAATGTGAGCATCTGAACTTGCCATTGAAGAGTTCTGAGGCCTCATTTTTGGCTGTAACTTTAGGATTTTGCAGTCAAGCTTAAATTTTGCACTTGAACCCAAAACAACAACGTTTTGTTCATCTAGACCCCAAAGGCAGTACTTTCATCATAAACCCACTTTATTTCAAACTGAGTGAGCATGTCTTGTTCACCTCTTCTTCACTCTTTCACCTCCTGTGGCCCCAGAAATGAGTTTTCAACCCCCCACTGATGTCTTCTGATAAGAGAGGGAGAAAGAGAAAAAGGAAAAAAGCGTGAGTTCCATTTTAAATCAGTATCTCTGAGTTTTGCTAATCCCAAAGTGCAGGAACTATTTTATTTTAAACTTAACATGATTGCTACTTGTTATTATGCACAATACCGGCTCATTTTAGAAGTCTGAAAAGTTTTGAAAAGCAAGTGCATTTAGCATTCAGTGAAGAGGAGGTCCAAATAAAAACTGGGCTGTCTGCTCCTGTTACACTGGGATTAGATGTATAGGGTCAGATTTCTTCATCCTTGTATCAGTTTTACAGACACATAACTCCACTGATTTTTATTGGTTACTTTCACATGAAAGGAACAAGGTGCAGCTCAATAGAGTATTTTTTAAGGCAAGGTCTTGGCTCTCCTCTAATTTGCATGTACACTGCTCAAATACAAGAAGTCTGAAGTCAGTATGAAAGCAGCAAAACATTCACTAAAATCCCAATGAGGTGAGGTGAAAGCCAGAGGTGGCTCTTTCCAATCCTTTAAAGGGATAAATATAATAAAGGGATAAAATACAGCTTCCCTCAGTATTTTATTTTGTTCACCTTTTTTGAAAAGCAAAATTGTCCTTTAAAGAATTTTAAGGAAAAAAGAAACCTAGAAGTCCTACTTTGCTGTGAGCAGATTTTGAACCTGAACAGAAGAAACAAAAACCTAGATATTCACTTAATGTTTATAACTTGACTCTTTGTTTCCTTGAAGCTGAAAAATTGATGATGTCTTATGTCAAAAGAACATTTTGACAAAAATGTTTACAAAAACCAAAATTCTATTCTATATTTCCCTGGTTGTTCTGAAATATCAGAAGTTGTAGTTTCAAAGTTTAAAAAAACTAAAAATGAGAATGGGTAGTAGAGTATACCAATGTGATTCAGAAAGAGTACTAAGAAAGTCAGGTGAATTAAACTCTCCTGAAATCAGTGCACTTGTCTTTGTCAACAGGGTCAACACAATCATACAATAGGAAACCAAGCATTTAATATCTTTGTTTGGAATAAAGTAACTCCAATTTGTTTAGCCTTAACCTTTGTGAGATTTCAGTTCAGATCTATTTTAACTTGAAAGGCTTGAACTGGAAAGGACAGATGGCTGTTTGATGGAGAGATATCAGGGTGGAATCTGACATTTTCCCAACCCCGTGGCATTCAAGTTGCAGCACCTTGTCATTCAAATCTCCCTTGTCAAATTCAAATCTCAGCCAACTCTTGCCTCATTATTTATTTCTCTCAGAGTTGATTAAAGTTTGAACAGTGAGGTGCAGGAGGATGCCTCATGACTTTTCACCTTACCTCTTGGTGAATTCTGCTTCTGATCTCCAGTTGTTAGAGACTGCAGCACCAACCACAGTCCATATATAATGAGAGGTGATTTTCTAAATATTGCTCCAACCCCAAATATTGGCACAAGAAAACACTAGCTAAAAAATTAAATATTTATAATGCAGCCAGAATAAAGATGAAGTAAAGGAACAAGTACATTTTTTTAATGACTTTCTGCTCTGGGGGGATGGGGGAAAGCTACTGAAAACAGCACCCTTGTTAGCTGTACTCTTCCCTTTTAGACAACCATTGTTGCCTAAGCAGTATAGTTTATGTTTGGAGGCTGTGGTAAGGAACTAATGATACTTATTATTTAAGTATGAACTATATAAAGATATTTTAAAAAATACTAAAGACAAAGCCCTAAAATCAAAGGAGCTATAGTATTTTGAGAATCAACCCGTGGCATTAAATCATGGTGTCATTTATGCTGAAGTAATTTCACAAATCACAGTTCTTTGCTATGATTTAGATGTAAAACTGTCGGTTGTAGCTACCACAGAGGTGTATTAGATATTGCAGGGTAGATGAGAAGGGTGTATTTAATTTTTCGTAGCATTATTATCCTACTGTGGTGCATATTTAGTGAAACTACAGAAACAGAGTTACATCAAATTGTGTGCAGCCTAAGTAGCATCTATACACTTCAAAGTAAATATGTGTTGTGTTTCAGTTGGTAACAAGATTCCTGTAAAACTTTTTCATCCCTTGCTTCTTTATGAGTAGTCTCAAGAAGAGCAGATGGGTGGCTTGGGTTGTAGAAACACAGATGGTCAGGTAACAACAAGTTTTAATTCATATTTCAGGCTGAGTCAATTCACCTTAAGTTTTTCCTTAGTGACCAACCAAAGCTTAGACTGTGCTTAAATGAAGGGTGATTAATTGACAAACAGGAGAGAAGTCAATTTAGTGACACAGGGAAGTATGTAAAGAAAAGTATTTTTGTCCCATTTTTTAAACAATTTTGTCCTCAAAGTTAGAGAATATAATTTTCAATATGCCTCATATGGAATTGGAGCTTAAAGTGGCAAAGTAAGAAGCTCTTTGCTTTGCTGAAATTATTTTTCTCATAAAATGTCTAATAAAATGCATGTTTTTCTCTTTTCAGGATAGTTTGACAATCAACGAGACTTTTTGGCTTGGGATTTATAATATTGCAATGCACTTTGAAGAGGACAACACAAAGAGAAGTCAAAAGCTGCGTCTATAAAACACTCAGGCAGTGGCTGTTTGTCTGTCAGGTGGAAGGAATGAGAGGGAATGAATTTCAAAATGCTCCAATATTTGTACTAACTTTCCCTTTTCTTCTGGGTACAATTTAAAGGATTGCATTTGATCTGGTCCTACAGAGGATTAAAAGAGGATTAAGAGGATGAACAAGTCAGTTGATGGAATTTTGCCATTGATTTCAACAAGGCCAGGGATTTCACCTCCAGTGATTGCCCTCTGTAATCAGAAAAATGTTCTTCCCCTTGGGCCTGTTACAAAGGACAGGATCAAGAGGATTAAATTTTTGCAGTTAAACAGTCAAATGCCTAGAAGCATAGGCAAACCCAACAGCAGATATGAAACCATTCCTCTCCTCCTTCTTGAATGTAAATAGCAGAGAAGCCTCTGACAATGTAACTGTGCACAGGCTGGTGTGGTATACAGGAGGGAGAGGAGCAATGGGACCCATGAGCATGGGAAGAAGGGAGTGACGATCCTTGCAGAGAATGCCCTCATTCCAGAGAGGTAACACCAGGTTCCGTTACTGACTAAATAGAAGTCCTTGGGCTATAACATGAGCAAGCAACAGTAGATTAAATAATCAACCTGATAAATTATTGGAAGGAGCTGTATCAGAGAAGTACAAGAGAGGTCAGGGTTATAACTAGAGGCCCAAACAGCTAAAATCCTCCTTTGCTTGTAGGACGTGTCACTTCTCACATCTTGGGAGATGCTCAGCACAAGGGCTTGTCACCCCAGAATTCATCCTGCAGAAGGATGGTATATCATCCTCTTCTGTTTTTTCCCTGCTATTTTTTTAACAGCTGTGGTATATGCCTCTCTCAGGAGGCACCAAAAAACATAGCTTCATATAGATCAGCCAATGTTTTGTCCTAACTACCCTTTTCCTTTGAAATTGAATAGTATTTTACCCAATGTGTTGCGTTGCATTTCCACAAAAGAACAGCCATGTCTTGGATTACAATTTACCTGATGTCTCGATGTTATAATGTAACTTTATCAGATGAAATTTGGGGTTTTTTAAGCTTATCAAAGAAATGGAACAAGATTCGTTGAAATACAGTGGGTTGAAATGGGATGACAGGTTCTTCTGGTTAGTTGTTAAATTTAACTATTTTAGATTGGCAGCCTAAAGAGACTGCTTTTTCAGACTTACAGAGGCTTTTGTTTTTGATGTCTCCAAAACAAGGGCATGTACACTTTACTGTTTATAGAGAGCTCATGAAATCCTGGTTGTACTGAAGTTTTTGACAAAACTTCAAAAGAGACAAGTTGTACCTTGATTTAATTAGATGGGCTGACACTATTTATCTTGTAGAGTAGAGCCTTTTTTATCTGATTGGAATAGCACTTTTATTAGCTTTTAATTTGGTTTTAGTTTTCCTGTGAAATTTTTGCTTTTCACTGGATTTATTCGAGAGTAGTGTGAAGAAAAATTCCAAATGTCAGGGAGAACTAAGATTGCTTTAAGAAGATGGAAGAGAGAAAACTTAGTTCATTTATGCTTTCTAAAGAAGCACTAGTCTAATTTTTTTCATTATAGAACAAACAATGACACCTCAATTGAATATATTGATGAGTTAATTTTCTTTATTTGTGTAGTAATAAATTAGAACTTAATTTTATGTCCATTAATAGAAATGAAGGTAAATGTACTTTCAGATTTGTAATGACATGTAAGTGCTTTTTCAGTTTTCTCTCCCTGATTATGTATGAATATTTCCTTTTAATGCAAGGCATTAATTAATTCAATAGTAAAGGATTATTATTCAATTGAAGACAAATATATTTGAGTTTAAAACAACTTTGGCATCATATTATTTAAGCTTGTCTGGATACATGATGCATGACATAAGTTCTCACATGTTTTTAATTCATCTTCTGCAATTCAGAATTTCAATGTTGTTCCAGTCCTGTGATTTTTTAATGTACTTGTATTTTTTTGCAAATTTAAGATAAATTCCTTTGTCTAATCTAGTGTTTTTTGCTAGATTCCTCATGTTGTAAATTAGTAAAAATGATTACTGAGGTGAGTTATTGTTTCAGGTCTTGCAGCCTGGGCGTGGAGTGCATGTTACAGAAAACTTAATTTGACACATTTTTCAGGAATTACACTGATTGGTTTTATAAATTTTTCAAGATCTGATCGAGGGTTAATTGAAGTAAAAAGTTTAGCTGGTCACAGATAAAGAAGGATTTGCAAAAATATGGTTATGAGATAGGCATACACCCTCCATAACATCTTTAGGAATTACAGAGGGAACACCTGTATAGATACATGTATAGCTATCTGAATGTATTTGAAAATCCAGCTGCTCATTAAGCCAGCACATTCTCAGACCCACAAGTTTCTTTCTGAAAATGAGACTAGGCAGAGACCCACGAAGATGATTTTTCCTGAACTCAGTGGAAAACAAACCCACAGGTAATACACATGGTGAAGGACACTCCAGATGCAATGGTTTTTCTAGGAGAACTGGGTGGAACTTTTGGCAGTGAAGTACCTCAGCATCTTTGTGGGAATGGACCTTATAGATTTTATGCACAAATGGTTCTGAGCACAGTATGCTAAGGGTGGGAGGCACAAACATGCAGTTTCTGCAGTTTTCACAGCCTCATTTAGGTAAATATGCTTTCATGAAATAAAATGTAGGCATCTACAGAACCCTGTGATTTTCACATAGTCCAACATCACCTCGAAACTGACATGCAATTTTTTTCAAATTAGCAGTGGAGAAATTTGACCTCACTTTTGTGAGGTCTTTCTGCTCTTTTAAACCTTAAAGCTCAACAACTTAACTTTTTTTTGTGTTTATTCTCTTAAAGAAAATGAACTTGTGTATTTAAAGAAGGGGAAAAGAAGACACTGGATGAATTCAGGGATGAAATAAGTTATGCAAAGACAACTTTTTTTCTTTTACTGGGAATCCAGGGGCCAAGAAAAAGTGAGAGAATGATGGAAACAGCTGTATTTTTTTCATAAGGACTTCACCTCTAAATACCATGGTAGTTGTAAGAATGGAGCCACATTACAAACAGGCCTTCAGCCCATAATTCACGGTCTTGTTCATTAAGGTCAGGAAAAAATAGACAGCACACTGCATGGCAAATATGTTAAAAACTCCAACAAAATCATGTTAGACAAATGCATTACAGGGAGGGAAGTGATTTGAGTTGTATATTATCAGCCAATACTGGGGGAAAAAATACTGTCCAATCATATAATGTACTACTACTGGCAATGCCAACAAATAATGCTGGAGTCTTTACAAATGTCCTCCTCATACCTCCCTGGATCTTGTTCACATCCATAATTAGTTGCATGCTGAGACAAGGCAGAGAGTTCTGCCATGCCTCTGTGAAAGTCAAAGTCACAGTGCCATATATTATTTAAATAAATTAATGGGCTTCAGTAAAACATGAAAATATCTCCATCTGGATACTCTTAATATAATAAATCATATGATCTCTGGGGTTTTTTGGGGAATATGATGTCATCACAACCCTTCAAAAGAATTATTTTGCTGTGTCTCATCTATTATTCTATATATTAACACAGAAATAGCTGTCATTCTAATGAGTGTTCTCAGGATACTCAAAATAATGGCATGTGAAAGTATAGCCAAAAATACCTGGCATCCACTGCAACTCATTAGTGGAGTTCAATATCATGATCAACGGTTAATGAATTATGATAAATTTTAAGTGACCATTTATCATCTCATATTGACTGGCATGCTAAATTTTTTACAGAATAGCAAAACAGGTTGTTTGTTATCAAAGCCTGTCGTTGCCTGAAGACTCTCCTACACCATGAACAATCAAAATACAGCAAACTGTAACAGGCACTCTGACTCCTATTCAAAGAATTACTTTAACTCTTTTTGCTCTAAGTATAAGCAAGATATTGAAGTTTAAAATAGAAGTGTTGAAATTTTTTTTTGCTAATATGCAGCAAATTCATTACATAGAAATAATTCAAATTTTGATGGCGATGAGATTAGTTTTCCTGCTAAAAACAGGTAATTTCTATCTAGCCAATATTCTGTTGACTTTATTGAGGCATTCTCTTCTCAACTTGAATCTCTATTCTATTATTTCATTCATATTCATATTCATGTCTTCTTTATTCATGTCTGCAACATCAAAACTCAGTTGGATTTCATAACCTTGGTCAGTTTTGTTTCACAACAGATCAGTGGATTCCATGACCTATTGCTGCCAATGAAATAGCTGGGCTTTTAACAAAAATTGGTGGCTCACCTCTTTGCGTAAGTCTTTTGAAATTCTTAAATAAAGGAATTTGGACTTGGAAGAAATACTTGCACACCAATTCAGCCTTTGTTTTCATCCAGGTGAATGCCTGTAGCTGATAATGCTGCATTAAGGCTTCGCACATATATAAAATCCTTCAAAAGCTTTCATGCAAACTGTTGTTGACGTGGTAGTGATTTTTATTTATGTAACATGAAAACTTTTTAATGAATAAGTTTAGAGTTTACATCTTTATTGGAAAAACCTAAGTGTGCCAAAGTCAGAGTGCAGTTAACTCAATATTACTGCAGAAAGTCTCTCAAACTTGAAAATTGATGATAGGAATGATTTCTACTGCACTATTTATATATTATGAACAATCTAAGCCCAATCCATATTCCAATGTATTCACTCTGTATATTGCCTCCTAAAAGAGTCTTTCCCTAATGCAATAGCTGAAGCTTGTTTTTAATTGGTCTTGGCGGAGCTAATCCAAAAGGAGTTTAGTTTATATATGTCCTTAACAATATTGCCAACAAAACCACAACTTTCTTACCAGGAAGCTATTACAAAAACTTAAAATGTGCAAGAGAGCAGACTGATGCATACTGCAAGGAACTGAACTTATATGTGTATTTATTTGCACACTCTTGAGGGTAGGAAACACCATTAGGGATGGGACAGTGTAGCCAAAGAAAGCCTATTAGCAAAAGTGAGGAGAGTGAGTGGCCAGCAAAAGAGAGGAAAACCAGTGATAATTCCTCTGATTTCCCACTGCCAGTAGTATGCACTTTGAGAACATTTTCATAAGAAACCTCAATGGTATCTTCTTTCCAGAAATTATCTTCCTGCTATTTAAATTCATCTAAATGTTGGGAGTCCACAATACCTTTTGACAATGAGTTTACACGAAACGCTTAAGCACAGGAGGAAAAAATACTCCTCTTCTTCTTCCTCTGCTGCTTCATCCCTTCACGTGATGTCCCCTTCTTTCAGCATTATGTGGACAGTGATTAATGCTTAACTTCTATTCATCTTCTTTATGCTGTTTGCAGTTTTATAGCCCTTTCATCTTCTTTTCTCTCAATCATTCTTTTCCAGGCAGGCCAGTACAGGTATATTTGCTATAGCAAAATCAGAGAGCATCTCCTTTAGCTAGAATGGTTTTGTTTGGACACAATAGAACAGCATGGAAACAGATCACTATGTGCAGGTTAGTAATATAGGAGAGAATTACGTCGTGCTGAACTCTATTTTTGTGTCCTGTGAACCGTCAAAGATCAGCTGTGGCTCTGTAATGTACTATTGGATTTGATACTGTATAACTATTACTGCCATCTACTGCACTGTGAAGTCCATTCTCATTAAGGGCATACATCACTGTGTCAACCTGAGGAGGCTTCCATAGATTTGTTAAAATATCCATTATGGATTATTTCATAGAAAAGCATGTGGGCCATAATGTTTTATTCAGCAAAATTATCTCACGGGTACCTGGGGTTTGAACGAGGTGCTAAAAGAGGAAGATTTGCTTGCTGACAAATATCTTCCCTTTTTGTGTGTATTAAATTAATGGGAACCATATGGTGAAGTACAGAAAAAACCCTGTGTTAATATCCCTTGCTAACTACAGCCACCTGTTATAATGGCCAGACTAATAGCAGGCCTGTTGGTGGTTGCTATTAACATATTCAGTGCCTTTCTCGTCTTTCTTTGGCAGTCATAGAGAATCGTATGTCATTCTCAAAACTGAAAATTCTGTGGTTAGTTTTTCTACAGATCCCAAAGGCTGATATGGGGCAGCCATACATAATCTTACTATTTAAAATTCTGCTTTATTTAGTTTTTAATAACTTTATTATAAGATAGTTTTGTGTTTATATGGCACTCAGCTCAGGAGGCTCATTCTCACTAATTCTCAGGTTTTGACATCAATATGTTATTTGGTGTTTTTCTTTTTCCACTGCCATCATATTTCACCCTCTTTTTCTCTGTGCCGCGTTTTCTGTGATTGTCCCTTAGCAAATTTGGTTCTCTAATTTCAGTTGTTTGTGAACATGCCAAAAAAGTTGTATAAGTAGATCAACTGGTAAA
The DNA here is from genome assembly GCA_026261815.1 of Monarcha castaneiventris obscurior. Lineage (NCBI taxonomy): Eukaryota > Metazoa > Chordata > Aves > Passeriformes > Monarchidae > Monarcha > Monarcha castaneiventris. The sequence continues at coordinate 2,655,003 of JAMPIT010000388.1, read as the reverse complement.
TTAATAATTGGAACCTATTGAAAATGTGAACTCATCCCTTATAATCACATCTGTTCCATCAGTCTTGTTCTTGTGATAAATAGGCTGCAAAATAATTATGTGTGATGAGTTTCATGTACTAGTTAACCATCATTTCCAAGGCAAGCAACACCCTCTGCAATATGTATTTGAAGCAGTAGTTGTGCTTCCCTATCAGACTTAAATGTTGCAAGAATTAATCTGAAATAAAAAGGGTAAAACCAGCTTATCACTCCTTTTTATCTGTTTGGTTGCCTCTGCTCCTTAAGGTCCACCAAAATGAAAGAAAAGGAACAAGCTAAGAATTGTTAAAACTAGCAGGATCAAGAGTGTGGCTGGATTACAGCCCTGCCAGTTGTTCAGCTGCTGCCCACACAGTGCACCTCGTGAGCAGCAGCAGTCAGTGACAGTACCGAGAAAGAAATATTTCAGTTGCTGTACAGGATGCAGCTGAAGAGTTGAGGAATAGATCAAAAAACATCAGAAATATCTTGAGGAAAAAATGTTTTCTCTGTAGATTGTATGATAAAATGCATTCTTAGGACTCAAGACAGGAAAATACTTGCTTTCATGAAGAATAAAAAGAGGTTGAAACATACTTATGCTTCAGAATCTGCCACTGGGCTTCTGGAGATGAAGAATATGGCACAGTTGAACTGATCCATTGTGGCTGTTCTGGAATCCCACCTCATGCTCTGTTCTTCAAGAGCAGAAACCCAAACCTTTAGTGATTGGTATTGAGGTTAGACAATTTGCTTTTTAACAATTTATTTCAAGCTACCGCTCTCACGGATTATTTAACTCCCTGAAGAATGACAATTCTTCAGAAGATTTTAGAGAAAGGAGCATTCTTCCTATTCATTTTACATTAGAGTATAGGCCTGCATCTAATGATCCATCAGTTCAATGTCTGGAGTTTAGGATATGGTGCCCCTTAAAAATTCACTATATTAAAAAATATTAATCTGAATATTTTATATTAATATTAATAACTTTTTTTTTGGTTGGTTGGGTTTTTTGGGTTTTTTTTTTTTTGTAGTGCAGACAGAGCAGAGAAGCGTGAGCTGGAAGCGTGGGGCTGGAAATTCTGTATAGGTGTTGGCCAGCTATGTGAATTGGCCAGCTCAGGTTTGGAAGCCCCATACATTCACTGAGCTCAAACTGCACCTCAGAAGGTAAATTTGTATAAGACCAAGGGGAAGGAGTAGAATTTCTAGTGGCAGTCCCAGCTCTCTGGCCTATTTATTTTACATGGGCTGTAACAAAGAGCAGAGAGATATTTAGGGACAAAGAGAGCAATCTAGGTTTCCTGTGTCCGATTGTCACTTTTCTCCTTGAAACTTGAGTGACTCTCTGCCTCAGAACTTCTGCTGGCTGGAGGGATCATATTTTCAGTGAGACCCATAGTGACAGAGAGATATTTAACTGTGTTAGAGATAATTTTGTTCAAATTTTCAGCATTAATAATTGTCTGCCTTTGTTGGTTGCCTCCTCAGCATGCTGAAGGCTGGAGATATTTTTCTTGGCATGTAAGTCTTGCCTTTTAACATACAGAGATGATATACGCTTAATTCAGGCATGGAACTCTCCTTCAGTACTGAATGTCCCTGGGCTATGACCCCTCTTTGAGCTGTCCCTTTCTATGTACCTGTATTATTTTACTCTCTTAGAGTTATTATGGGTATAAATACATTCAAGCTTGTGATTTGCTCTGATAATAATAAAAGCTACATAATATAACAGGTATTTAGAGGAGAACTGGATGAAATAATTTGTCTGCCATTTCTGCATGTTATAAAGATAAATAAGCACATCTTTGGTGATGTTGAAATAACTTCTGAATCAATTTCCAGATATTGAAGTGTTTGTATTTTGGAAAAATTCAATGTAGGCAAAACCAAACTCTTCATTTTGACATTTCCAATTGGAAAGTCTAGTTTACTACTAAGTTGAGAAGTAGTCTTTTATCTTCCAAAAGTTTCAGTCCTGTTTGAACAAAAAGGGTAACAAACCATCTTATTCAACTGAAAAAAAGCTGATTTTCTCCTCAGCTTCTCAAATTTCCATATTTTTCAAGAAAGGTAATTATTTCAGATTATCTACAAAAAAAAAATCCCATTTGATTTTTTCAGAACTACTAGAGAAACAAAATATATTATGCATAGTGAATCCTATTCAGTGGCTGACATTGTCTGACACTTCTGCTGTGTAACTTGTTGTTTCCTCTAGAGGTCTATTATTTTCTCTGTTTTCAAGCACATGTATTTATGACAATGGTGTACAACAGTTAAGGACAGATAATTAAGATAATTAAGAAATGAAGAGTAAAGTGTTTCCCCTTTTCATGAGAGTTAGCAATATTATATTCCTGCTCCAAGCCAAATTCTCTAAGGAGCATTCAATTTAAGACAATTATAAGATAAATTATTTATAAGAGTAACTGAATTCCTAAGGTAGTTTATCAACAGTTACCAAACTACAAATATGTTAGATAGCAATAATACAAATTTTTCTTCAATGACATTTTATATAGTTTTCATTATTGTTATAAATATGTCTCTGCTTCTTTTTATGCATAAACAGAGCATTCTATCATATAATATTTTCTTCAGATATTGCAATGTTTTTAGATGGGTTCCTTTTAAATGTATATTTCCACCTTCATTTTGTCATCAACCTTGTGTATGCAGGCAGAGACTATTATTACTGCTTTCAATGTCTTTGCTATTTGCTTAATAGCAGGTTTCAGTTGATGTGACCTTTTACTTGATAAAAAGAAAATACAGCATCAATGGATTGCTATCTTCAATAAGATACAATTAACCAGGCAATGATTTAATGAAAGAATAATGTCAGAAGAACTGTGTTGGAAAAGCTATTTTAAGACTTGGAGAAAATTTTATGCAAAAAGCATATACAGAAGGTAGTGATTTCATTAGCATAGTGCTTAGGAGTTGACAGCAACCTTGATTTTCTTCTCTTTTCTCTAATTTTATGCTTAAGTGATCATTGAGGTAAGTGATGAGGAAAAGAGAAGCACCTCTCCTTTGTCTTAAAGAGATGAAGCAAAACATGTAAAGAGTAAAAGGAGGTTTCAGTCATCTGCTTTCCCAGATACTGTAGTTGCCAAATGAAAGCTGTGACCTCCATTAACTGCAGCATGACCTTTGGCTTGATATCTAGGTAGTACTTGATCCAAGGAGTTCTGAGCAGGTAACAAAAAGATGCCCTTAGCATTGGTTTAAGGACATTGTTTTGTAAACTTCATGACCTTTATTTTGAATAAAACAGCTACAAGAGAGCAACCAAGGGTGTCTTGACACCAGTGAGAAAAGACTTCTATGGAAGTATTGTGTCCTGAAATGCTACATATAAATACTACACATACATCTTTCACTTTCACTTTTTAATTCCTTTTGTATCTCATCTTTAATATTACTTTGTCATTCATATTGAAAACATCTCTCTTTTCATATTCATCTAGAAAAACTTGATGTCTCATCCCACAAAAATAAAACACAGCTGGACAAACAAGCATCAATTCATTCATTCAGTTATCAGGTTTTCAAAATAGGAAATACCTGCTTGAAAACAACTGTGCATTTATTAAAATCTTCCTCATTATTTTCTGTATATTATGGCCAGACAATATTCTAAGGGCCTTTTGTTGTAATAAGAATTGTAAGTAAGCATAATAAATATTGTCTCAGAGTCCAAAAGCTTGTACATTAAGAGGTTAAATGGGAGAAACATAGCAGTGATACAGGAAGACAAAAGTATATCCCTCTGTGACTCTGGAGAAGAATCAGTTATACCAAAGGTAGTTTGTGCTGGCAAAAGGGACAGCATCATTGGTCTGGAAGGGACAGGTTGTTTCTCCTGTGAAGCACAATGGAGCCATGGAGAAGAGAAAGTGCATGAACTGACCAATAAAACTATTTTTAGTAATTATGTCAAAAGCCAGGCTGCAGGAAATCACACTCCAGGTAAATATTAAAATGATCCTATTTTTAAATAAGAGTAATGTCAGGAAATATAATAGGAATTATTATGGTGCTAGAACACACAGACAATAAAATTTCTTTCCCCTCTAAATGTGTGGGATCCCTTCTGGGCATTTAGAGCATGGTGGCTTTGAATTCTAAATTTCAGACTTCTAAATCTGTACAGAAACATATGGAAAATAAATAGGGGCAAAAAATCAAGCAAGCCATATCCAGACAAAATTCTTATGTGCATTATTTTCTCCCTCATATTTCAAGATAATTGCTTTGGTTGAAGAAAATTAAGTGGTCTGTTAGGATTTTCGTGAACATATCTTAACAGGACATCTATAATACACTGAGGTTAAAGCTCAGGAAAAGTTGTTGCAATGAAATTTCTGTTCATACAGAGAGCAAAACAGCATCCTACACAGGCATACAGAATTTATACTAACTTTCTTAAAAAAAAAAAAAAGGAATAAAAAGTCTAAATATCCTTGCAACTTACTCATCCTGTTCACACATTGCATCTTGAGGGGTGGTCCTCCCCAACATACTTTGGTGTGCCCATGATATCACTTGTGTGAATGGGTAGCATTGTTGTTGCCCAACAATTAAAGTTTTCTCTCTTGAAAATTCTAGTGTAATATCAAAAGTAATTGAGACTGTATGAGCTTTTTATTGAGAAAATTATTTTGTATCATGTTCTGACAAATCTTTACTGTGTTCTTTTTTCTTTGTTTTAGTTTTCTCCTGCTAGTCCCACTTCTGTCCTAACTTCGTAGGCTACTTGTTTCTACAGCACTCATGATCTTATGTAATTGCTGAAGAGTCATTTAGAGTCTAGTGTGCTAATTTGTTTAAATTATAGAATATTTTTTTGTTGTTCTTCTCTTTTCCTCTCTGCTACTCTATATGAACTAAAAACTATTGATATGTGGTTGATAATTCAGGCCTGAGAAATGTTCTCATAGTTCTGCTTTCCAGATAAAGCTGCAGATGAAAGAATCAGATAAATTATTAAAACAGCCAGGAAACGTCTTCTGGTTGTACTCATTTTATTTTTTTTTGTTACTGACCATGTTTCCTTGATAGATTGATACCATTCAGCTGGAGTTTTATATTGGACACTACATGAAATATCATTCTTACAGGAATACAGATTTTGCCATTACATAAATATTTGTAACATATCAATAACCAGCACAATGGGCGCAAGGAATCATTAAAAATAAGTATTCAGCACATTACTAAAGAAAGAAGGAAAATTTCTTTTATATTCCTTTATATTGCCATTACATTGTTGTGACTCTTGGTGTCAGGTAAATAATTATTTATTTATGCCTAAAAAAGAAGAAGTATATTTATAGTGCAGGGTAAACTTGTACTTTTCAAATGCAGGGATGTAATTCAAGATGCCTAAGTTAAGAGACTGATCTCTCTGGGCACCTGCATAATCGAGCAGAGAGAGGAAGGCTGCAATAGTGGGTGGTTGAGAGCAGGACATTTAATAGATGTCTCAGGAATGCACCATTTTATTTCTATTTTTCTGTTCTAATTAATAAATATGTGAAGTGAATCCATTTTATTGATGGTGTTCTTTTCTGTTTCATTGCAGTACTGTAACTTAAATATGATAACATTCTTTCTATTTGCTTATAGTCCAGTGGGAGAAGTTGATGGGCTAATCCTACATAAATTTTACCACATTAAGAGCCAGGAGCATTCTATTAAAGCTGTATAATCTGAAACTCTACTTGACCTGGAAGAACAGCTTGTTATTGAAGTAAAAAGAAATGTAAAAGCAAAAAAAAAAAAAAAAAAAGAAGAAAAGCTAGGGGACATTTAATTATCAAGTTTGCTTCTGGCAGAATGAGCTTCCAGTTTTCTTCTCTTTTTTCATTCTCTGGAAAACCTGCAGAAATGAGATAACCCTTAATCCAAAACTCATTGTCTTTATTTACTCCCACTGTGTTTACCTTCCCTGTCTCGCAATTCTCTATTTAACCAAGTATTGTACATAAAGGATGGAAGAGGCTTCAACCCCAATTCTTTCAAACAGGAGGTGGTAAAAAGTTTAACAGCTGTGGCATGAGAGCACAGTGTGCCAGGGAAAAGTGAGCAGTAGCTTATGCCACCCTCAGTAACACCTTTAAGGAAGCACCATGTACTCATGGGTTCACAGTTTAATTTATGTCAGAAAAGAATTTTTAGCATCAAGTCCAGCCATGAAGTCAACACTGCCAAGTCCACCACTAAACCATGCTCCTCAGTGCCAAATCTACACATCTTTTAAATACCTCCAGGGATGCTGACTCAGCCAGTTCCCTGGGCAGCCCGTGGCAATGCCCAATAATCCCATTCATGAAGAAATATTTCCTAATATCCAATCTAAACCTCCACTGGTGCAACTTGAGGCCATTTCTCCTCTTCCTGTCACTTGTCAACTGGGAGAAGAGACTAGCCTCACCTGACTGCAGCCTCCTTTCAGGCAGCTGCAGAGAATGATAAGGTGCCCCCTGAGACTCCTTTTCTCCAGGCTAAACATTCTCAGCTCCCTCAGCTGCTCCTCACAGGAATTGTGTTATGAACCCTTCACCAGCTTTGTTACTTTATTCCCTTCTCTAGACCTGGCCATCGAGCCAGTGGTCTACCCAGTGAAGAGTGCACACATCCAATTCATGAGCAGACAATTTCCCCACAGAAGTGCTGTGGAAAAAGTGTCAGAGGCTTTATTGAAATCCAGTTAGACGACATCCACAGCAGATCAACTTTTTATAGAAGGAGATCAGGTTAGTCAAGCAGGATCTGCCTGTCATAAACCCTCACTGGCTGGATCTGATCCACTGCTTGTCCTGTTTGTGTCATACACCTTTAATATTTAAATTATTTTAGAGGTTTTATTGAAATTTGTCTTGATGTGTCCTTTTTCTGAATATACTTAATAAAATGCTGGCATGCAAATTCCCATTTAAATTACATGCTGTATTCAAGTTTGGCAAAGTAATAGCAATTATCCAGCAAGAAGAGCAAACTGCTATTTTTTACTGTGCTTTGAAAGATACCTGTACTTGCTATTACAAACAAAAACTCGCTCCAAATTCCTTTCAATTACTTCAGTCAGAATATCATATAGGTGCATGATTCATGCAGTTCATTTAGCATTTACTGCTTAATCCTGATGGACATGGAAATATAGGGGAGTTCTTGCAAAATTAGCTGAATAGCCTGATTTAAGGGCTAATAATGAGATTGTCCAAAAGTATCCATACTTGGAAAAAAGCCCCAGAAGCTTGTCATTCATGATGATTTCAGTACTGCAAAACTGAATTTATGATACTTTGTAAATAAAACTACTTTACTTTTCTGAGGAAATTGCTTTTTAAAAAGCGTATGTCTGGAAGGAATAATAACATTGAAAGCTATATTTGATGCAGATTAATTTATGTGTCTTATCTTCAGTAGTCCATCTCATATAGCTTATTTCTATCTGCTGAAAAGGTTCACTGCAACTCTTATAATGTAATACATATGCTATCTGTAATATATTCTAAATTACTTCTTAATTGTAGTTAACCAACAGCTCCTTGTGAAACTCCTGTTTAGGGTTGCATTTCAGACAGCTCACACTGAATGTTGTGCAATTCTCTGCACATATTTAAGGAAGAAGACGGATGTTCAGTGAATGAATCAAGAGCAGTTTGCTAAGATGTACCTTCATCCTTTGATATAATCATGGAATAAAGTACGTGTACTTTTTTTAAATCATTATTTTAAAAGGTAAGGTTTCTATAATTATTTCCCATTACTTCTTATGTACTTCTTAGATGTATACCTCTTCTTATGAAATTCTGTCTCCCTCATTTATGGTATTTATAGGAGGGAACTCTTTTTGAAACCAGAAGAAAATTCATTGTCTAATTACAAAGATGCCAGTAAAATACATTTGGAAATCTGATTATAAGAAATACACAGTTTGCATCTCTGTAGTTTCTTAAATTATTGAATCTCGCTGAAGGTAAAAAGAGCCCCAAAATTAATTTAAAATGTCATGACTGCATTGTGCCACTTTTCTGCATCACTAGAAATAGCATTGAGGATAATTTCATATCTGTCTGCAACATTTTTAGCAATTAATAACTGTAAAATGTAACTTCTCTAAATGACTATATATGATTATATTGCATGAACATAATTTTATAGTTCAATTATTGCTAGTATAATTGTAATGTTAAACTTTCATACCTAGAACCATGGGATTTCCTTGCTAGAGGTACTAGCAAGTAATGGTTCTTGAGCACTGTAAGCAGTTTTCCCCATGCCTCAATTCAGTAGAGCACTTTCCGAGACATTTTCCAGAAGTCCTCTATTTTCCAGTTCTGACAAGAGCTGTTACAAACTCAGTGAAAGAAACAGACATTCATATGACCAAACCCACAGATTTAAATTTCTGGCTATCATTTGGGGGGGAAAAAAGAAAAAGAGTGGAAACAAAAAGCCCAAAGCAGACATGAAAATTCGTGGGAAAAAAATATTTTAATTTCGGCTGTATCATCCAGCTAGTATAAGCAAATCATTTACAGCCAGTATATGTACTATACAGATTCCATGTAAATAGCATTCCACTACAGCAGATACCCAAACAGGGAAGAGACAGGTTTTTAAGTTAACAACAACTATGCATTATTCCTTTAAAGAAGTTAAGCAGACAAAAATTAACAGCTTAAAAATAATAAGGGATTATTTAAGGGATTCCTTGTTTGTTAACAGGGATAACAGAAAATCTGAAATTGAAACATTCTGCAGGAAAGTGTGGACTTTAGTTATTGTTTAAATTATATGGGGTTTTTTTAAGCCACTAGCATACCTTACTCGAGTAATTGACATGTTCACTTCTAGCAGTGAATGTACAGGATAATATTATGTGAGGCCAGCTGAAAATGTCACCTGGTTAAAATTAAACAAGAAATATTAAATTTATTTAAATGACATAGCATTATCTTTTTGGTATTTTTGCCATCTAATTAGAATTTGATATAATGGGAGATATGTTGGTGAACTGGAGGCAGGAAAGCAGGTTTAAAATGTAGTTTGAGGAACAACAGGACTGTATTTAAAAATAAAAATATAATAATAGCATTCTGTGTTAAAATATAAATAAACAGTACAACGTGTGTCTATCAAATCAACTCTTTTTTCTGTTGTTTTCTCAACCCTTTAGTTGCTTGAGGGGGAAAAATTTTCCCAAAACCAAGAGCAAATTTAAAGTCAAATTGTCTGCAAAAGCAGAGCCTCTCTATAGTGGTATTTCCTTTATCACACTCCAGTCTTATGCTTTCAGCTTTTAGCCTAGGTAGTGCACAGCTACACTAGAGTTTCTTAAAATCAACTACAGGTTTTCTATTCCTGAAGAAAATGCTATTCTCTGAGGTACAGGCAAACTGTCACAGAGCAAAATGAGGAACGATGGTATCTCTACAACATGACCACACTGATGAATGTACAATGAATGCTTAATGGATTAGATGAAGGTGGAAAAATTTTTAAGTAACACAAAGTGGAAATGGAGAAAAATAACCTGAAGTGTTTTATGACTAATGACAGTTGTACAGCTTGCAGGTTCCACTTCTCAAAATACCTCTATAAACCCTGGTCTGAAAAATTTTCTGAATCCAGGCCCAAAGGCCAGTAATTATTTAATGAAAAAATAAATACCAAGACACATGAGTTTTCTAGTTCTCTCAAACAGGAACTGGATGTGTTATTTTATGGATTTGATTATGAAAACAACATTGAGATATGCTTATCTGTGGGCCATAAAACCTGATAAAATGATGTCCATCTGCCACTTCCCTGCAATGTTACAAATGACCCTGCAAAAATTGATACCAGTGAACTAGGAAAGGGAATGGAAAGGTAACAAGGTCTCCACAGGCAGAGGGAGAGGAGAGTTGGTGGATGGCTCTTAACTTCCCTTTTACAGAATGTTAGTTTGGGGAATGTTATATGGATTTCTGTGCCCTGCTTTTACTGTCTTAACCTGTGAAAGTTTGACTGAAAGGTGTTTGAGGACATCCAGTTGCTGCTGTTTGAAGAATTTGTGCAATACCTGGAACTATGGGACTTCCTGATTTTCTATAATAAAAAATAGTATAGAGTTGGGGTGAAAGTAATCTATGAGGAGTGGGCTAGATGCTCTAACCCTTCTGTCTGTGAACATAATCTCAAAATTTTGTTTTTCTCCTGTTTTATGCTGACTGCTGGTTTGTTCATGAGGAGAGTGTGGCTATACAATTCTGCTGTGTGGCTGGCATCTTGCATGTCCTGATGGAAGGAAATGTCTGAATTCTTGCTCAGATGAAGTTATTGCTGTGGACTGACCTAAGGTAAAACAGTAGCTTGAAAATAATTCTGCACTTCACAGGCACGAATTCCAAAGGGTTTCAATGGAAAATACAGGAAAATATTTCCCATGGTGGCTTTCCCCAATTAGAGTATAGAGGAATTTGACAGGAACCCAAGGAACTGAATCACATCTTCAGCTCAGGTGAGTGCTCTGCCTTAGACTATGGTGGATTGTTGAATACCTGAACCAGCACTTCCAGGTCTCCTCCAAAGCACATTGAAGACAATGGTTACATTGTCAATAATGCAACAGACATTGAACTATTCTCTAAATTTCCTTTGCTTGGTTCACACTTTGACAGCTGAGTGGAAAGGAAAGACCTGGACTTTTAACCCACCAGTACAGCAATACAAAAGTGAGTTTTATTCTGAGAAAGGTAAAAGTGTCATTGGGTCTTCCTCTCCCTCACCAGTATGGCTCCCTCACTAGTATTTTTGATTCATGCCATTTGTTCAAAAATCACACATAAAAAAGCAGGTCATGTGGTGTGGAAAGACATTACCTTAGAAAGCAGAGCGAAGGGTCATTGTTGATGGTGGGCAAATTATTTTAAATCTGAAGTCTAACAAGGAGACATCTTTTAAAATAATGGTCTGTGGACTAGCTTGATGGAGCTTTTAACTCAAGTTTGCTTTCCTAAATTTCTTCTCTAGCACAGAAAGCAAAGATGTGAGGAACAGCTAGATGTAAGTGCAGATTTATTGGATCTGGCAAGCTTTTTGACTGTGAAATGGTAAGCTTGAAAGCAAATCCTTTCTTCAGCATTTTTGTCAATCAGTCCAGAGGGGAAGCTATCCAAGCTGTTGTTCACCTTGAATGAACATCTTTTAGCAGTGCATTGAAAAACAATTTTGTTTCAAGAATCTCTGTCCGTAAAACAACAGTCCTGAAACAACATTTAAAATCTGTTAAGAAAAACAATGAGAAAATAATAAATATATAGAAGATGTCAAACAATGCAGTACTTGATGAACAGGACAAATCTTTAGGAAAGAAAGCTGTTTAATAAAGCATTTTTAGCTCATATTTTATCTTTCCCAAGATGAAAAGGAACAGTGATTTCCCTAAATAACACTGCATTAGGTCAAGTGCTGCACTTTTAGAAGTGTTTGGTGTGCAAATTTCACTTAACAAATGAATTTGTCTGCCATGGTTAAAACAAATATTCTATTATTTTTTTTCATTAGACTGCAAGTTCATTCCAATTTAAAAAACACATTTTCTTACTGAAGCCTTCTCTGCTAATCCGGACATTTGAATACCAGCTGGTGGAAACAAACAACTTCAAATACTGCAGTGGACACAGTATTTTTTTATGCAGGGTCCTTCATCAGTGATGTTTAATAAGAGCTCTGTAGAAAAACAAAATGACTAGTGTCACAGGCCAGGGTACTGCTCCTATATCTTGATATTTAGAAGACTCCTCTGCACTGTAGCAGTAGCCAGTGTAGCATATGTCATGTGCTCTTATTCTGTATCCATATTATGGTGCTGCAACCATGATTCTTCATATCATAAGCCTGTTAACCCCTAATCCTCCGTGCCTCCCACCTGGCACTCAGTTCACCATCTCGACCTTACGGAGTGTCATGTGCACATCCCATGCAGGAAGACTTTTACAGCAGCCAGCGTTAGTTCCTGCAGACTGCATTTGGACTACTCTGAAATGAGCCCAGCGTATAAAATACAATTTATGATCAGGCCTCTCAAAACCGACTATAATAGCTTTTTGTGTGGGGATTGGTTGGACGCTTCAAAAGGGCTTTGACTGAAGGAGGAAAACTTTGGATGCAGCAGTTTGGCGGGTTTAGTAGTTTTCTTTGAAAAATTCTTCTTCATTATCTACAGCTAAGGCCTTCCAGAAAGGGATTGTATGTCAAGAGTCCATGTTAAGAATATATTGAAGTATTATAAATTTTTGGGAGAAATGGTGCAGACTGCTTTTCATGTATAAACCCTGTTATTAGCTGTTGAGAGGCAGTAATATTAGGTCCTTGCTATTATGCCTTTGCTATTCTTCCTGAGTGAATGGCAACACAATAGGAACATTTCTATATGTACCGCTGCTCAGCAGTTTGCAACCTTGTGATTTAGGGAAAAAAAAACCCCAAAAAACCAAACGAAAACCAAGCACATTTTATAACCATAAACATTCTCTGTGGATTTTCTGGACCTGTTAAAAATTCCTGTATTTCCCCTGTTAGATGTTTTAGTATCTCCTCCCCTCAGAAGATACACAGACTTAAAATCAGTGGCCTGAATGTTTTGTGAAAGAATGGTTAGGAAACTTGAAAAGGTCTTTTGTAAATAAGTAGTTGACTCTGAAATATTAATTACACCAGAAGGATTAAGACATACTTTCAAAATGAAATGGACAACTCAATTCCAAACTACTTTGGTAATCCTGTGAAGGACACTGGTATCTCTTATTTAGCCAGCTATAACCTGAACACAAATGTTAATCATAAATGGCTCAATGATGCATAGGAACAGATGTAAGAAATCCATTGTGTCTGCTAATGCTGATTCATCACATGAGTAAGCAACTATTAAATCCATACATTACAAATTTGAGACGTCAGCGAATATCATGTCATATCAACATCTTCTTCATAGACAAGACCCATGCATTGATTTATGCTCTTCAAAAGCACTCTGGCTAAATTTGAACATTTACTGTGACCTCATACTGTTTTAGATCCAGTTACAAAGCTGGGAAAATATAAGTAAGGAGAAACTTTCTGAGGCCAACTCTAGCCAAATGAAAATTATTCATTTTACTTCAAAGCTAAAGATTAACCCTTTTCAAATAACAGAAAAGTTAGTATTTATTGAAATTTTGTGTTTTCTGGGTAGATGTATCTATAAGGACCTTGTTGCTACTTTCTATTGTAATTATTACTTTTCTGCTTCTTAGGAATTCCTGCTTTTTCCTATCTCCTCACCCCTCCCTTTTCCCCACTGTGCTCCTTTCAGACCGGTTGTCTCTCTATACATCTGCAGTGAGAGAAAGTCAGTCAGAGAGGGAAGAAATAAAAAGGTTGGAGAAAAGAAACAAACTATTCTTGAAACTATTGACTAGGTGAAACTATTCACCTGAAGCCATTCAAGAGCAACTGCTTTGAATCCCTTTGAAATGCCATTCAAACTTTTAGTTAAACTCACCTCAGTAAATAATGCTCTTTGAAAGCCAGGCTCAGGGCACAGATGAACAATGAAAGGAGATGATACCAGGGAAAAAAAAAAAAACCTGTCAGAAGCAGAGAAAGGCAGGGCTGGAAGGGACCATCCAGGCCACATACTAAAATTTATTTTCACTGCATGCAAGCAGTTCTTATATATATGTATAATTTTTTATTATATACAATTGAAATTTTGATTTTAAAGTCTACTTATTTTCTTGTCCCTGTCATCTATATTAGAAAACTAATCTAGAGTTTCATTTGTTCAAAAAAAAAAGGTAACTTCCATTGTAATCTGTATTCATCCCCACAGGACAAATGGGCATAGGATTGCACCTTCTTTGGCCTCATCCAAGGGGGCCCCCATTTGCCCCTCTCCCCCCTGCCAAGACTTCCATGTCCTCACATGTCTACACACAGTGCCCACGCCATGCCCATGAAATGGCAGTGCTCTCTGAAGCTACTCTGAAGGGCTGAAAAATGCTACTCTGAAGGGCTGAAAAAAAGTCCTCTTATTATTAATGCACTCCTCAAGTAATAATTCAGTTTCAGCACCACAGAAGTACCACATAGAGTCAGGAAAAGACCAGCCAGTACGGACAGGGCCAGCCTACTCCAGTGGCCTGGGTCCCAGAGGTGCTTCTCCTATACATTCTCCTGGGGATTTAGAGGTGACTAAATGGGGCACTTGTTACGTATTTAAGGAATTTTTTTCCCATATTTTGCTTATTTAATTGCTCTAAATATCTTTAATTTGGGATTGTCACTTTCTTCACTGTTACTTATTATGATCTTGGCAATGTTACTGACACCTCAGTCTTAGAATGAGTAAACCTGAAAAAAGGTTTCAGAATTTTTTCGCTGAATTAAGATATCTAATGAATTACTATTGCTGCAATAAAATAACTTGAGACTTGAAAGAGTTTAACATACCTTAGTGGGTAAAAAAAATAAGAGAGATGAATAAAGAAACTGATTTTTTTTTTGTTTTGAGAAACTGATTATTTTAAAAATCAGCTTCATAATTTTGATATTGTGCTATTTGTGTCAGTTGACAAAAGAAAACTTTTTCTTAGAGGGATGATAATCCATTCTTCTGATTGCCACCGTTTTTTTTGCATCAATTAATTCCTTTTTCAAGCTGAGCTCATCTGTGTTTGAACTGAACACACCATCAATCAGCAGCTCATGCAGTTGAAGGTTGCTTAGGGGAACTGCCAATCACTGCAGTTGGTAAGCAAGAAAGTTGAAAGGTAGATAAGAAACAGAAGTAGAAAAATAAAGTGTCTTTAGATTGTTGTTTAATTCAAATTTTAACGTAATTATGAAGATGGACTGGACAGGAAGAATGTCAGCCTCACTTTCATAAACTGTAGATCTAGTGGGGAGAAAACTGTTTGCACTTTGTGTTTTGCTCTCCCTAACTTAAAAATGGCATAGCAGGCCCTAAATAAATTCTTCAGGTCCATAGAGTAGCCACCATTGCAGCTCAGCAGAGACAGATACATAAAGTATACCAACGGTAGGCACCCCTAGAGGGTGTACTTTGAACTTATTTTAGACTGGTCCTGCAATCCAGTGATTTTAGTGGCTGTAGCCCATTTGTTGTGCTCCTGGAGAGAATTTCCAGGTTTAGTTTCACAGGAAATAAATCTAGTATGTACATTGAAGTGTCAGCTGAGGTGTGTCAAGTGGGGACGTTTGGGAGCTACACGTTAGGAGAATACTTCTGACCTGCGCTGAAATGTAGCATAAATGCATCCATAGGTAGGTAGTGAGCAGTGAAGTTTCTTGCAGATGCAGTGCTTTCAAAAAGGCAGTGAGAGGATTACAAGTTCCATTAACGGATTCTGCAGTCTAAGACAGAATCTATATGCGGCAAAGCTAGAAAAGCTTAGGCATCCTGAGCAAACCACCTGAACAAAATAAATAAATAGCCTACACAAGTTATATTTCAAGGGGTTTTTTGTCAGCACTGCCTATTTTACTTCATTTGAATCAAAGATTTGCAGTTTAAGATTTTACTGATAAGATCGACAATGTCATTTTCCTTAGTCTACTTTTTAAAAAAATGATACTTCAAATACATAATCAGATTTAACTTAAACTTTTAATATTTCAGTAAAATGTACTGATTAGTTAAAACAGAAGTGATTTACCTCTGAGTTAAATAAGGATGAGATTGATACACGTAGATATTTTGGAACTATTATGCAAAGGATTGGTCTTGTTCATGGTTGTTCCCCTAGTGCTGAAGCTCATATGGTATTTTGTAACTGTAAATATAACCCACAAATAGATGAAGAAAGCGTGTTCATTAGAAAATTTGGCATAGGAAGGACATTATTTATGCCTGGCAAACAAGTTTACTCGGTATTTGAACATTCCTTATTGTTGGAGTGGGTGTGGTTTCACAAGAGGTCGTTCAAGGTCTTTTGAAGAAGTCATATGCCAGAGTCTTGTTTATTGTCACAAAGAAGTCTGGTCTGTCAAAAACCACTGATTTTTAAAATTTATTTCTAAGCTTATTGAAAAGCAATAGCTTCTGTATTCTGTCTTTTATTTAAGTCTGATTTATGAATGATTAATTTTGATGACTAAATTTCCAGTTTCATTCTGCTCATTTGCTGTTGGTGTAGTCCATGGAACAATTGTATTTGGAGGCTTTTGTGAAAAGCCAGTATGAGCTGCATTGTTGTGATGGGTAAGTTGAGAGGACAGGCCTCTGAAAAGATAAGATATCATTCATGTACTAGCTGGCCATCAAAAGATTTTGGAAAATTTTTTAAATCAGAAAAAATCCAGGTTTTATACCTCAGAACTTTTTTAGCTCAACAGTGTTCTTCTTTTCAATTTGGAATTTCTTTTTTATTCCTTCTAAACTTCTGCAGTGTTCTTCTTTTCAATTTGGAATTTCTTTTTTATTCCTTCTAAACTTCTGCATAAAATACTGAATGATTTTGCAGAAGTGCAGAGCAGTGTTCATAGTGAACATTGTTGATATAGAGAACTACAGAAAATAAAATTCCTGCTGATTCTGGTATGCTTCATGTGAGATGATATTTTATTATAAGGATCAGTTTACAATTATGTTTTGGTTTTCTTCTTTTCTTTTTGTAGGCATGACTCCATATCTATGAATTTTTTCACTTCATCCACAGAAGTTAGATTACTACAGCTAGTAAAATGGTGAGGAAAACCAAAAATATTGAGCCTGCTCTGCCTTTCAAATTTCAGTCAGAATTTTTAGCAAAATCTGGGTTATGCATTCGTATAGGTATGTGGGCAAAATATTCATTGCCAAATGTACATAAATATAATAGGACTCATTATTTAACAGAACAGTTCTCCAAACTGATTTTTATAACACAGTTATTTCTTTAAAGCTGCATAGGGATCTTATTTGACATAGCAGAATGTCAGCATGGGTAAAAATGATCATTCACATATTCTGCAAAGTAAAAGGTACATACATGGATGTTATGTTATATCCTAGTCTGTTTCAAATACATTAAATCAATAGAACAAGCAAAAAAAAAAAAAAAAACATAAGCACAAGCACTGTCATTCAAAGTTCACTAAAATTAACTAAAAATCCTCTTACACAATCTAATAACACAGAAGCTAATGACTATTCTAAGAAGGTATATGATAGATAGATAGATAAAAAAAAAAAAAAAAGATGGAGGAATTCCACCTACCTCTGCTATTTGTGAGAAAATAAAATCTTCCTCACAAAGACTTGCCTTTCCTTAGATCTAGTGGATTGCTTCCCTTGAAAACTACTGATGTGTAACACTGTAGAGGGATAATACTTCTATTTTTCCTTCAACCTATCATATAGCTAAATCAGAGTTCTTCTGAAAAGTTAATAACTGATGTGATGGGATCGAAATAATAAGCATCTGTCAGTCTGGGGAAGATATTATCAAGGAATCCTCACCCTACAGATGCTGCGACTGCAATATTCACAGGCAGTGTCAGCCTACTACTTGAAATGCATGGAATGGACTGAAAACTTGCCTCCTTGTATTTTACTAGAAAAATGGTTAAAATAAATGCTCAGAAAATTAGCTAATACTTTGTTGCTGCACAGACATTTTAATGAAAAAGAGTTCATTGTAATTTGAGAAAATTGTTGTAGCACCCACAAGTCACATCTGTTTCAGTAGAAGTAAATTTTTTTCTTCCTCAAGGATCTGTTCTTTAGTTTATAAACTTGCAGGTCCTTGCAATAGATGTTTCATGTGTTCTGTACTACATTTAATAAGGTGAGCTCTAATCAAGGCCTGAAGTGAAGTTGTGTACTGTTGCTACCATCAAAGAAAGAAATATTTTTGATGTTATATCTGTAAATGAATCTGAATTGCTCTGTTCCAAATTTCCCATTATAATGAATAAAACTTAGGATAATTTGCATATTTAATGTTTATGTATATATTGCAATCCTCCCTTAATTAGTGGTTAAAAGAACTGAGTAGAAAGATTTGTATGTCTTTAGCAACTGTCCTCCAATAAAGGACTACATGTATGACAGCAACAGCAAAATATTGCATTTGTTATACCAAATGTATTTGAAAAAAGGAAATCTGTGATGTAAGTGGTTTGGTGTCCTATGCCACCATCAAGCCTAAAGAACTTCCTGTCCTAGCACATGTGGCCATCAGTCAATGGCTGCACTAACCACAGATATTTTTTGTATTATATGCTTTTTGTTTATTCCATATTTTATATACAATGTGTTTGTAAATAAAAAAGTGGATCAAGTTCAGGCAATTATATCGGTGTCACTATGAAATGCTGGTTGATCTCACCTAGATAAATAGCTTGACAAATTGTTGAAGGTGTTCCACAGACAAGGCTCTGTGTGACTAATATATCTCATGAGGTATGTACTTTTGCTCACTGAAAGTTGTTCCAAATTTATAAAACAAATATGTTGTAAGCTGTGTGGAAAAGTCAAGCTGCAGGCCATATTTTGCTGAAATTAATGTTTAGGACATGGAAACAAACAGGAACCCACAGTCTTTTGCAGATATTTTCTCAAAGTAGCTGGGAAAGAGTATATAAAATAATATCTTCAGGAATAAATGTGAGTAACTGTGGAAATATGGTGGAGAGGGGGAAGGGAAAGAACTGAGAAGGAGAATAATCAACATAAAGGAATAGAAAAGCATTTATCCTTATTTTGCTCTAAGGGGAAGGGCAAACAACTTTAAAACGTTTTCACATGGACTATTATTTTTTTTCTAAGATACCCTGAAGGCCTTTCAGTTCTCACAGAAGACAAGAAAGTCTCCAGAACAGTGCCCAACATTTTCAGAAAACTCAGAATAAAAATGAACAAAATGATCTTGCCCTTTGCAAAGTGCTGTAAAATATATCAGAGCAAATATCTTAGGCTTATACACAGTTCCTGTAGATAAATCAGTGCACCTTAATTCTCTGGATATACATCAAGATCTCTGTGAAAACAGTAGTAGCAAAATCAGCTAGGCCAAACTGGTAGTAGTAATGCAATGGTAACAGTAGGAGGCCACACTGAACTTAAGTATGAGTTTGCATAATTTACCCGAAAAAGTACTTTCTTCTTTATTATCAAGTCATAAAAAGAGATCTAAATAAACTAAATAAACTAAATAAACTAAATAAAGGGTCTCACTCTATCGGCTATTGTTCATGTGATTGGCTCTAGCCCTGCTTACCTGGTGGTGTAGTTACTCTTGGATAAAATGGAGATGACCAAGCTGGCTACTTCAGTGATCTACATCACTTTTTCAAGATTCTGTTCATAAGAGAAGAAATATAAGAATAAATAATCCTTTTTTTTCACAAGAAGACTGAAGCTCAGAGACTTTTAAAAGTGAAGCCTTTATCAGGTATCTATTATGTCATCAAATATATGGTCAATTTTTTTATTCTTCTGCATCTAATCTGCAGATACCCTTCTTCATTGTTTGCTGAGACTGAATGAAGGGAAGAAGAGGTTTCTATGGATCCAGCTCAATTTGTATTGATGCCAGTGGGAGTTTCTTCACTGCTTCAGTGGGAATATGATAGCACTTTATTAGAATATCACTTTTTCCTTGTTGGAATCATATCCATGGCTTGTTTGTCATGTCTTGAATGTAAACGGATCAGGTGTGTGCAAAACAGAGATATGGGGAGAGTGACAGAGGCAGGGTGCAATTTGTTTCCCTGCTGTGTAATAAACCTTGAAGTATCTTTGCTTCCAGTGAACCTTTTTCCTCCAAAAAGGATAAGCCACCACAACTTTTAAAATAATTTCCTAAAAAGGGCATAATTCATCAAAGAGCGGAGGTGCACTGGGTGTGAAGGCCTGTAGTCCAAACATCCACTGATATTACAAGAATAAAATGCACAACAAACACTGTAGCAAATTTAACTAGAAGCATCATCTGTTAATTACTGATAAATATTTTTTGGTATCCAACAGTTAGTTTGGCAACCAGAAAAAAAAAAAAAATCTGAGTATGCTGTATCATGTTACATTGGACTGTTTTCAGTGATAAGGTTTTGGCCATATGTCAAGAGTCATGACTGCAGAGTGTCTCAGTACAATGTGCAACACATTTGGTGTTGTTTGTTTTTGGGTTTGTTTTTCTTCAGCTTTTTTATTTGTTTTGATGCCAAATATATCAGCTGTTAATTTAGATAGGCACTATCCATCCTTTTTTGGATTAAAAAAAAATATAGTCTTAAAGGAAAGTTTAAAATAAAAAGGAACAAAAACTATTTTCTTAACTATACAGGGAGCAGAATGTTCCAAGATTGCTTTCCTGTAATTTTGCCTTTCCCTTCTTCTGTTCTTTTGTTAAATGTAACAAATAAGTGTGTATACTCTTCCAGCTATTCCCTGGATGCTCTGGTACACCTTGAAGATGTGTCTGCGTTTGTACCTTGAACTTCATTACCAGAAAAAATAGTAAAGAAGTAACCCTCAAAAAAATGAATGCACATTCCACAGAGCCTCACTGCTTCACACAGTTAATTTGAGAGAAACTCTATAGATGGTTAATCTTGAGGCTGAAGGGCAGTAGTTTAAAGCTCTTTATTTCTTTTGTTATGCAAAACATCAGTCATGACAGACTTGAATTCAGAGATGTTTGAATTCGGAACACCTACTTCATTCAGCAATATTAATATGAGACCAAGGGATCTGACCTGCTAAGACGAATGACTTGTTTAATACATTACAGCAGTTCCTAAGTTTTAGGCAATAATTCTAAGACACTGAGGCAGCTATTTGCCAGAAATAGTCATATGCAGAGAACATAAGGCCCTTGAACCAAAAGCCAAACAATAATGTAGGAATGAAATATAGACAGATATCAAAAAGCCAAAATAAACTTACCTCTAATCAGGTCATAAAAATGGAGTGAAAAATCCCACAGGCAAGCTCCCACCAAGGCCCCTCTCTTAAAGGACAAGTTTAATGGCTCCCACTCACTGCATCAGGGAATGATTCTTCAGTAAATAATTTTTCAAATGGAGTGTCAAAAATAGTAACTTGAACTGGATGAATAATGGAAAATAGTATCTCTAAATACTAACTTGAAATTTTAAATATTTCTGTTCAAACAACATTTATTCCCCTGTGATGTTTGCCTTCAAGAATTATTCCATGGGTATGTTTTAACTGTACAGGTCTATATTTGTCAGGCAAAAAAGTATTTCAAGGCAAACTTTTGGGTTATATTCATCAGGAAGCCAAAAGCAGTATCACCTGACTTATCTCAAATGCAATCTACTTTAATTTACCTGGAACAAACCCATACTGGAAGTTACTTCTGAAATGGGTTCAGTGAGTCAGTACATTACTGGAAATCAAGAGCTACCTGTGAGCCTTTTGTAGGTTCAAGAAGGGTCTGACAAAGCCGTTGTGCACTATACTTAGAGTACCGGAAACGTTGCAACCAAAGTCACTTTCCTACAGAAACTAATCCCAGCACACCAGCTTTCCATATAAAAGGCTTTCCCATAAGAACAAAACCGTGTTTGTATCCACATTTTAGTTCAGATCTGCAGGTAATGTAAAGATGTATAAATGTTTTTAATTTCTCTTTTGGAAAGTGCAAGTAGAAGGGCAACCAACTTGTTATAGAAAACATATTAATAATATTTATGTGGAATAAAATAGTCTTTTTTTTTTCCAGGAAAATATCATGGATAGCATGCATACTCTAAAAGCCTTGGCTTCTCATTTTGTGGACGTACACAGATTCAGTTTGCAATCAGATGAGCGAATGCTACAGTAAAGCAGTAACAAGCCATACTGGGTTATGTGGAAGTTAGAAAGTGTCTTGGGTATCAGTATATCTGCAACTTATTGCATGATATGCTGAGAAGTTATAAGTGATGCTACTTTGAAATGTTTTTTTTTTTTCTTTTTCTTAAATAGCTCTTTATAGTATCTTCCACAAAGACAGTGCTTAATCTCGAGAGAGAGACCACTGACTTTTGATGAGAAATCTGTCTTTCTACTGAGGGTCAGGTGTGCTGTTTTGTATCACCTAAATTCAGTGTTGCTTTTTCTGTATTTCACAGAGACACAGAATGGTGTGGGTTGGAAGGTGGGAATACTCTGGAGCTCATTTAGTCCAACTCCCCTGCTAAAGTAGGTTCTGGAATAGGTTGCACAGGATTGTGTCCAGGCAGATTTTGAATACCTCCCAATAAAGAGACTATACAGCCTCTCTAGGCAGCCGGTTCCAGTTCTCAGCCACTCTCAATGTAAAGAAGTTTTCCTCATATTGAGATTCAGTGTTACAGTTTGTGCCCAGTTGCCCCTTGTCCTGTTGCCCTGCACCACTGAGGAGAGCCTGGCTGCATTCTCTTGACACCCTCCCTTCAGATATTTAGAGACATTGGTGAGGTTCTCTCTCAGATTTCTCTTCTTGAGGCTCAACAGGCCCAACTCTCAGCCTTTCCTCATATGAGAGATGTTCCAATCTCTTAATCATCTTTGTAAAACTTCGTTGGACACTCTTCACTAGTTCCTTTCTTTTCTCCTGAACCAGGGAGCCCAAAACTGGACGCAGCACTCCAGATGCAGCCTCAAAAGGGCTGAGTGGAGGGGGAGGATTGATAACCTTCCTCAAGCTTCTGGCTACACTCTTCCTAATTAAACTCAGGATTCCATTTGCCTTGTTGGCACAAGGGCACACTGCTGGCTCATGAACAGCTTGCTGTCCACCAGGACCCCGGGTGCTTCTCCACAGGGCTGCTTTCCAGAGGTACTGGTACGTGTGGTTATTCCTCCCTGGGTGCAGGACCCTGTACTTCCAAATTTTCAACTTCTTTTTCCTAAGACATAATGTCATCAGGCATTTGCATGCTACAACTCTCTGGATTTTATAAGTGCCTCTCCTTAGTTTTCAAGTCCAATTTTGTCTCTTGCAAGGTGTAAAAGAGTATGTGTAAAATCAGCATAAATCCAATACAGGAAAATAAGGGGTTGCTGTTTCTCCACCAGTGAGATAGATGTAGAATAGGGTAATGGAATAACAGAAGAATAAAAGTCATCTTCTATCTCTGTTCTTACCATTCAATAATCAATTCATTACATTTTTGTAATCTAGCTAGTGTGAATCCCTGAGTGATTCAGAAAAACTATGCTGCTTTATACAGTGTTTGGATCCTTTCCCTGACTAGTCTCCTCATATTCTCTGAGCATAGTGGAGATTAATTAATGAATATATTTCTTGAATTTTCTAAGAAATTTACATGAATGATGTTGAAAGATATTAAAATAGGCATATAAAATTATTTTTCTGATATCATTCTCTCTAAAACCTAGTACTGAAGCATTCTACTAGTTTTGTTCTGGGTAGAGGCTCTTATTCTCCAGCAAAACACAACAGTAGAATAACAATAATCCATTTAATTACTACAAAATGAACCTCTGAAAAGACCAAGCAAATATTTGAACAGTGAGCATAGCCATTACAAAAAAAAATACTGAAAGATAAGGGACTGTCCAGCTTCAGCAGAATGGTCAACTTTTTTATTGATAAATTCTGATTGCCTTTAATTATATTGCATATAGTTCCAAAATACATAGTAAGAGACTAGAAATTTTTACTTGGTGTGAAAGTCACACAAACCTTTAATGCCACTGAGAAGAATTATTGCATAGTTGTCTGTAGGAACCCATGCACTAGTAATTTTTTTTAATAAGGTGTTACTGTTTCATCTATAAGGCTATGGTTCAAGTTCTACCAGGTGCTTTCCTTTTACCTTCCAGCAAAGTGGCTACGTACTTTCATTGTAAACTACATCGGACATCCAATCAAAAATAACTGGCCAAACAGTTTTCCAAATAAAGGTTAATATCAGGTCATATTATAACTGGAATGCCAGAGGAATAGCACTGTAACTGCAATTATTAACAGAAAAGACATCTGTGCTCATAGGGTTGGGCTGTCACACAGAGATTTCTACTCCTGCACATTACAGTGCTGGAAAAAAAAAGGACGATACAGGTCTCCAGTAACCTCAGCAGATAAAATTGAAAAGGAAATAGAAGTGCTTGACAAGAATGATACTTCTCCTAATTTTCTGTATTTACTGGAATAGGACTACGCAAATTACTGAATGTTTAAGAAATATGGTCTAGAATACTTCTTAGAATAGGCTGTTTTTATGCTTAACCACAAATAAGCCAATGGTTATTCTCTTTGCCTTTTGAAACTGGTACAACTTGGAGTTTTCATTTCCATCAATAATTCTAGCATTTTAATCCATAAAATGCTAATATTCTATTGCCAGCAGCTGGTCGCCTAAAGTGGATCATTATGAACAGGCAGGAGAGCAAGTATTTATCAGCCAAGAAGGGTATGATGGAACGTTACCTAATAAACAATAATAGACAGTTAATAAGAAATAAAAATCAATATGCTGTCAAATGGGAAGCCAGTGCAATGCAGCTAGGTTGAAAGGATATAAGTCCTTTTCTTCTTTATCTGGGTGAATACCTAAGCAGTTGGATTCCAAATGAGCTAGAATTTATTGACAGCTTTCTGAGAGAGACCTATAAATAGAGAATTGTAAAAATCCCATCTGGACAGTAAAATCCAGAGATCATGAGTGTGCTGCTTTTGTGAGCATTTAAAAGCAGGCTCTTGGAGGGATTAATTTTGAGGAAAAATCATTTTTTCAGCAACTAGAATAATGCTGGTAGGACAGTATTCACAACTCATAGCCTCCTACACTTATGTGCCCATCCTTCTAAATGGAAAGTTTAGTCAGAGAGTCATATAACAGCACTGGGTAGGGAAAACTCACACATTACTGTCATCCTTCTGTAACCTACAAGAATCCAAAGTCACTTCATAAAATCTAGTTGTACTCTATTACGTGATTTCGTCCCTATGCAAAATGATAGTTCCACAAAGTACATCACTTTTTCTAGATTTCAAGATTTTTAAGCAAACTTTAAATGGATGGAGAGTTTGTCATGAAAGCATATTTTTTCTTGAAACATTCTTTCATTTGCAGAAATATAAAATGAATATAATAAATAAATAAATATAATAAATAAATAAATATAATAAATAAATAAATAAATAAATAAAATGAAAGAAATCCTCCCGAATAGGTCCTATGGAAATAGTACATTTTCTGTTTTTATATTTTTTGCCCCCTTAAGTTAAAGAAAATGACATATAATTGTTTGATTGTAGATGAAATCTTCTCATAAAATCCAGAAAACCTTTTTTTAATAGTTTTGCTGTTGGACTGGTGGAAAAAAACATGTACCAAAAATGGCTAAGGAGGCAAAAATTTTTCTCCTTCACTCTGTCTTTCCTAGTATTTGACACTTTCTTAACGGAATAAAAGCCCTAATTTACTGGAACCAAACTTTCCCAAAGGGAGTATACCACATGAACTTTCTTTTTCTACATATTCCCATGGGAGAAGTTTTTATGCCTGGTCTCACTGGATCTGTGAATCCAGAATTCAACAGCTAGTTTTCTTTGAAGAAGTATTGCAAGGAAAACTTGATATATATATGCTCATTAAGATTTAAACCTTTCTTCAGAGTCAATATCAAGACTGAAAGAATCTTTCTCTGGCATCATTAGATTACGAAAACATTGAGGTTTCTCTGTGCTTTTTACTGGAGTGTATGTAACTCCAGACTCTGCAGAATATTGTTGTTTTTTTCCTGACATGATGTTTTAAAAGTCCATTTTCCTTAATGGATTTTCAAATTATTTTCTCAGGGACTGAGGCACTTAGAGTCCCTAAATAGGTACATTTTTTAATGATTTAATGATTAGATATATCCATAGAGATAAACAGGAACATCAGGTTATATTTAACTAGATGTTGATTTAAGTTGTGGAAATTGGCAATGGAAGAAAACTTCAACAAAATCAGGATCTTTGGACTTTTTTTTTTTTTTTAATTTATTTTTCTCTCTGTCTCCCTGCTCCTCTTTCTCTCTTCCTTGCTTTTTCTCTTTTCAGGTGCTTTGAGTTAAGTTCTAAAAAACCTCTTGGAGGTCTCTAGCTGTTCTGGTGATTTATCCTGTAAGGTACACTAATAAAGTCAGGGAAGACAAGCATGGGCAAAGGGGGAGCATAGTCTAAGGTTTATATGCATGCTTTATGCATATGTTTGTTACCAAGAAGGCAATATAAATCAAGGAAAGAGGTAGACATTAGTTCATTGTATAGGGATTTGAGATTGCATTTTCAGCATCATTTACATTTACTTTTTCTTGGAAGCTGTCATCTTATGTCTGTATACCTCAATTTCTGCACTCTGTATGAGTAATGACACTTGAGACTTCCCTTTCTTACGAAGCACTTTGAATTCTGTTTTGATGAATAACAACTAAGTGTTATTTTCTGTATATTATGCCTGGTGCATTTTTTGAGTTCCATTTGCCAAAATAGTGATGCTTTCTTAAAAAAAAAAAAAAATCTCTTTATAGGTTTAGTATTGTTTAGCTAATTAGTATTTTTTATCTTTTCTTGAGGAACAAAGTCTTAATATCTTTAAAATATCACACACAGGAAGGCAGCATACTGAAAGGGCATGGTACTATTCACTACTCAATCTCTTATTTCTAAAATCTGACTTTATATGCTCAGTTCCAAAGTTCATATTGAGGGATGTTCAGTTGTGTACTTTAGCTCACTAGAATATGACAGCACAGTTTATTTTCAAAAACAAAACAACTTTTCTGAAATAGCTATGTTTCCAGTACAAAAGGATAATACGGCAATGTTGTGATGCATAGGTGGAATATATCTAGGTCCAGGCTGCTGAGGAAAAAAAAAACCCAAAAAAAAAAACCTTAAGGAATTAAAATTAGCTAATTAAAAATTAGCTAAGAAGTTAACAAAATGGGGAAAGGCTATCCTGCAGAAGCTTATGCCTGAATCGTAGTAGGTCATTCTTCATAATATGCCAGACAGAGAGATTGTGAGCAGCACCTTAATGTGGGGCTGCTTCATGCACCCTGTCCATGCATTTACTCCTTTTCAATACCTTCAGAGGGAGTCTAAGCAATTAGTTGGCTAACACAGATAGCAGGTTTGAATGCAGTGAATACTTTCTTGAGTTTGCATTCCAAATGATGCCTGAAGGACTTATCTGTCTGCGCTGTCTACACTGGGAGTGGAGACTAGCCTCCTAAATCAGGCGCGCATGTGCTGGTACTGTTAATGCCTTTCACAGTCTCAAGGCAAATTTACTTCTGGGTATATTTTCAAGTAGCAGGGGCTAACAAACGTATGTTCAAAATGGCACCTTAGCCTCTTTTTAGAAGTTGGGACTCTCTGACACTTAAATTTTTGCAAAATATTTGCTCTTACCTAAGCAAAAAAACCCCCTAGTGGCAGCTTTACTAATTGATTTGGAGAACAGGCAGTCCACCTGAAGTGATTTGACAATGAAAATGTGTTCTGTAGCTTTTACATTTGCATAGATAAAATGTTTCCATTAGAGTCGTAAAATTGCTATAATTTTAAAATTGATGTAAAGCATCATTCTGTTGATGATGTTGAAAAAGTTCCTTTTTGAACTTTACTGAAAGAACTGTCATGAAATAAGAATCAACATCATTGCTCAGACTTTTTTTTCTGTAAACCAGAAAGAGTGCACAGATAATGCAGAACTTTCATCTGACGTGTGTAGCTGCTGGGTTCTTTAATAAAAAAACATCTGGATTTTAAAGTTTGATATTAAAAAAAACAAATAAAGCATTTCACTATGATCTTGCTCTACCAGCCTTCTTTCTGAAGTTTCTTTTCTGGAACTGATTATTTTGAGATGACATCCTCAATTTCTGATTAAATTGGCTGATATCAATCAACACATCTCTCTGTAGAGTATAATACTAATCACAAGAAGTGAAGGTGGCAATCTAATCATACATTTTAGCTTGATTGTGTGAAATATTCAACAACCTTAAATGATACTGATACTGTTTTCAATGACACTGTTTACAGTGAATGTAAGAGATAAGATGGAATCAAAATACCAGAACAAATTTGGATCTAGAACAAAAGATAAGATAAGAGGGCTTGCTTTTCTTTCTTTCTTTCTTTCTTTCTTTCTTTCTTTCTTTCTTTCTTTCTTTCTTTCTTTCTTTCTTTCTTTCTTTCTTTCTTTCTTTCTTTCTTTCTTCTTTCTTCTTTCTTCTTTCTTCTTTCTTCTTTCTTCTTTCTTCTTTCTTTCTTCTTTCTTTCTCCTTTCTTCTTTCTTTCTCTTTCTTCTTTCTTTCTTTCTTTCTTTCTTTCTTTCTTTCTTTCTTTCTTTCTTTCTTCTTTCTTCTTCTTTCTTCTTCTTCTTCTCCCTTCTTCCTTCTTCCTTCTTCCTTCTTCCTTCTTCCTTCTTCTTTCTTCCTTCTTCCTTCCTTTCTCTTCTTCTTCTTCTTTCTCCTTCTTTCCTTCTTTCTTTCCTTCTTCTTTCCTTCCTTCTTCTTTCTTTCTTTCTCTTTCTCTTTCTTTCTTTCTTTCTTCCCCCCCCCCCCCCCCCCCCCCCCCCCCCTTCTTTCCTTTCTTCTCTTTCTTTCCTTTCTCTTCCCTTTCTTTCTCTTTCTTTCTTTCTTTCTTTCTTTCTTTCTTTCTTTCTTTCTTTCTTTCTTTCTTTCTTTCTTTCTTTCTTTCTTTCTTTCTTTCTTTCTTTCTTTCTTTCTTTCTTTCTTTCTTTCTTTCTTTCTTTCTTTCTTTCTTTCTTTCTTTCTTTCTTTCTTTCTTTCTTTCTTTCTTTCTTTCTTTCTTTCTTTCTTTCTTTCTTTCTTTCTTCCTTCCTTCCTTCCTTCCTTCCTTCCTTCCTTCCTTCCTTCCTTCCTTCCTTCCTTCCTCCTCCCTTCCCTTACCACACCTACACCTACACCTACACCTACACCTACACCTACACCTACACCTACACCTACATCATCTACACTCCTCTTTATTTAGCCATATATATATTTATGGTACTAGGGGCACACAATGTTACAAATCAGACCCCAGGGTATAAATTAATACATTAATAAATTTTTAATTTTGCTGTTAACTAGAGTGGAATGAGACAGGACACACTAAATGTAGACCTTATGTAGGAATGTAAAGCATCTTGTACCAGCATTCCTTCCTCACTAGAACCTCTTAAAATTTTTTAAAACAAGTCAATTCCATTATTCTTCTCATAACTACCTTTATCTATGTATGAGATGCAAAATATGATAATAAATCTTAGAACAGGCTATTACAGCTAAGTTGGTATTGATCGCAAGAAGTGAAATTGCTATATTACATGTTGTAAAATTTATTCATATCCCACAAAAATATTACATTAAAAGTATAATAAATTGCAACACTTTAATCACTTGGCAAATGATTTGACTCTTTCTGTTCAATTTATAGTATCATTTCAGTAGCACCTGCTTCATAAAATGTGCATATTACTGATACTACTCTGATGGCTTTTATAGGAACGGTATTGGAATAATTTATTCAATTGCTCTTTTTAACTAATAATTCTTTTCTTCCACTTTCCCAGATAGCTTCATTTTCACTTTTTCAAAATTTCTTCTATTATCTTATATTATTTCTCCTCGTGTTCACCATTGTCACTTTTTGAGCTAATGAAGTAATTTTTCTCCATGTAACTTAATCTTTCATTAGAAAAAAAAAATCGTTTTAATATTTCTACTACTTGCCTTAATTATAAATCACACAAATACAAGTTTATAAAATATGAGTGTTTCTGAAATTGCCCTTTTGTTTCAGCTTTATGATACTAAATCTATTCTTTTTAATTAAGTTTTTATTGAATTTTCCATTGAAGAGTAACAAACAAACCATAAGATGTAAATTATACATAAGCTGAAGCATTCTGTATTAGTCAAAGGGAGAAAGAATTCATACTTATTCAATGCAAATTTTTCTCATAAAGATTATAGATAGAATCCTACCTTTAAAAAAGAGATATGATCTATTCCACAATGTGCATTTAAAATCTTTATATCTCATCCATATTCTGTGGCATAGAAGTGCATGATTTACAGAGAGCTGCATTCAGATTTGATCATGGCCTTCTGGAATAACTTCAGGAACATGAACATCATAAACGCTCTGGAGAGCGGTTGAAATGAGATTATGCCAAAATCCATAGACCAAATACCAGACCCAAAAAGAAATCAAATCTGGCAGGGGAATACAAGATACTCTCCTGGACACGGATCCCTTAGAAAAGCAATAGAGAGTATATTATTTGGGGTGAAAATGTTTTTAGTTGTATGCAAAATTAATATGAATATTAATGAAATACATATTTTTAAAATAAATAACACATAATTTTAAGTAATGCAAGCTATTTAGACTAAAATAATATCTGAACATCATTTTGCTCTTTCTTTTTCAAGAATTTTTTCTTGGATGTAAGGTACAGGACAGAGAGGAGAGAATATTATCGGGTAACCATATTTTTGCTGTAATTCTCCTTACCTCAAAACACCTTCTCTTAAGAAGTTATTATCTGAAAAGCTGAAGTACATGCAATGTACAAAACCAGGATTATAAGCATGCCATGTTCAGATCCCAAAAAATTCAAAAAAGAAGGAAATAAATTCTTTTGTCCTACCAGTGAGGCTTGATTTACTCTGACCCCGGAATAGCCAAAAAACATTTAGTAATACATATTTTTTAATAAACCAATAGTCCTGGTTTTGGCCAGCACAGGGTTAATTTTTGCAGTAGCCAGGAGGGGCACATGGAAGGTTTTTCTATACCACCTCACAGCATTGCCAGGGGCAGGGCAAGGGAATCCCTTCCGGAGTAGTGTGGCCGTGAGTTGCATATTGTGAGTTCCTGTGTGGTGATCTTTCTTTGTGTGAGTCGTTCATCTGTCTTGTACACCCTTTTATTTAATATTGTTGCTGTTACTGTTACTCTTCGTTTCTTATCTCATTGCTGTTTCCAGTAAATTGTTCTTATGTCAACCCGTGATCGTTACCTTATGTACCTTCAGTTCTCCTCTCCATCCCATCGCAGAGGGATGGGTAGGGGGAGGGAGGAGAGAGCAACCGGACCATGCTTTGTAGTTTTTCAGTGGGAACACTAAATTAGCGAGCACCATTCATAAACCATGACACCAATGCAGGACCTACAGAGAGAAATTCTTCCTTCTTAGGCTGCTAGGAAAGAAGGATTGGTACTGTGAACGTGGATTTTCAAACTGAAATCCAAAACCGTTCTCATTGTTATGAAAGGTAGGTGTTTCTTGAAAATGAGGACACGACTGCACTCCTTACCAAGGAATTAGAATAGTAATTATGAGAAAGTGTCAGTTTTGATAAAATTACCCCTATAATGATCAGTTGCTGTTAATTAATGTGATGGAATTATACAGAGACAAGAGAAAGATATTTTGGCCTACCTAATGCTTTTTGCTGACACCATCTAATTATATTTTTCACTCTAACTCTATGACTACCTCAGGTGTGGTAATGCTCTTTGCCTTAACACACAGTCAGCTCTGTCACTGCATTTAATAACATAAAAGGAAAGGAGAAAACATACCAAGTAATTAATTCACACAAAATAGGCAGCCAAACTTGAGTAATTGAATATTTCAATTAATCACAGGAAAATTGCATAATATACCCCTGATGCTTAGTCTAGTTTTGGGGGAGACATGAAGGAGAACTTGAGGCTTACTAAAGGGTAAGGGTTTTTACTATTTAATAATTTAGAATAATAACCATTCAAGTGATTAATTTAGCATAATTAAGAGACACATGTATAGGAAAAAAACCTGATAACTGTGGTAGTATTTTACACATATAAGTCTATCTAGCACTAATACCAGGAAAAAGGTCTCATTTTAAACAGTGTGAAATAAGCAGTTCCACTTCAGTACTAGCTCTCTTCATGTGTTTGAGTATGTTTGCATGGATAAAGAGACATCAAAAGGAGGCAGAGGAGTGTAAATGATGCTACACTACACTGCAGTGATGTGCTGGATAGCAGTGTTATAGGTACATTTTACTAAAAACTGTAGTTATATAATGCAGGTGCTTCTCTCAAGATGAATACATATGTATCATACTGTTATCCACAAGTTAATAGGTACAATTAAACAAATAGATAAAATTAAATCAAACAATCAGGAAAATATTGTTGTAAAATGCACTGATGACTAACATCTTGTTTTTACATGGGAAAAAAAAAATGTGATAACAAATGTCCTAAAGCCTCAGCCATTCTGTTACTTTGAAACATATCTGAGACAGAAAACGATGGCAGGAATAGACCATAAATAGTCTTTCAAAATAGCAATAGTCAAAATTTAATAAAAAATTCTGAGGACATTAAGTCCCTGAACTGTGATTCTTTAAAAGAGACCGTTAACAACAAAGCAGCTTCAGTACAGTCTGAAGATTCTGCCTCAAGAATGAGAGCTCACCAGCAGCTAATGAAAAATGTTACTACCAAAAATAATACATGAAGCTTGTGGTAGAAAACCAGATCAGAAAATAAAAGAGACTTGTACAGAAACAAGGAACTAATCCAAGCAGGGAGAACCAGTGTGAAAAAAAAAAAAAAAAAAAAAAGAGAAAAAGACAAGAATCTTCGAAAACTAGAGAAGATGACAAAGTGAGAGTTCAGAGCAAGCAAGAGCTCTGAACAAGCTGTTCCCATCCTGAGTTGTGGAAGAATGGAAAATGAACCAGATTCTAGTTTTAAAGTGTTCTGACACAAGTGAATTTATCTGTATTTATTCTGATGTAAATGGGCTCAACAACTGATCAATCAAAAAAAGAAATACTGGCTTGGTTTTTGGATTTTTCTGGGAGGGGTTTTGGTTTAGGGTGGGTTTTTTTGTTTTTTGTTTGTTTGTTTGTTTGTTTTTTTGGTGCTAGAAACATTAGCATCCTGGGCAAGAGAGAAAGTATGTTCAGTAACAAGGCCAGAATTTAACACATTTGGGAAGTTATCTAGAAATGTATCCTGCTGTTTGTTAACCTTCTTTCCCTAATTAGCACTATATATCACTCTAAATGCTTTTCAGTCTATGTTGAGGGATGACATAACACTGGTTCTTTTTTAACACTGGACTGTCTGTA
The DNA here is from genome assembly GCA_026261815.1 of Monarcha castaneiventris obscurior. Taxonomy (NCBI): domain Eukaryota; kingdom Metazoa; phylum Chordata; class Aves; order Passeriformes; family Monarchidae; genus Monarcha; species Monarcha castaneiventris. The sequence goes on along the minus strand of JAMPIT010000388.1, from coordinate 2,621,823 downwards.
TGCGCTAATAACCAGGTAAAAAATAGAGCTCTCTACAGGGTCTAGTTTTTCTATCAGCTTCTTTCCCTAACATAGTACTACTAACAGTAGCAAATTTAATGTGTTTTTGTTTATTGACACGCAATGAGAACATAATGGAGAATATAGTTCCTTAAAATTAATGCTCAAGAAGACAACCTTTATTTCTTCATGTGAGGAATTCAGGTGACAAAATTTGGAAACAGAAGTCTAAGTCCAAAATGTGAGTCTTCTGAGCATCTTGCCTAGAACAAGATAATCTGGATGGTAACAGACTGTAGAAATTGCAGGAATATGCATTTCACTTCAGACACTTTAAAGAGACAAAATGCAAAGAATGGGGGTCAATAATCATTCTTTTTCGGAATTGTTTAAACCCTTTCTGATGCTACAGGAACTGTCAAGCAAAGCTAAATATTAAGACTATGCCAGTTTTGACGTTTTTAAAGGTGAATAGGTAGACCTTTATACTACAGAAATCTCCATCTCAGACTCTCACCTCTCTTGCTGCAGATTACAGTGTCAGTTCTGACCATAGTTTTGATGATGGGTGAGTGATGACAACTGATGATGAGGGGCTATAGCTGGGATGGAAATTCAGCTGAGTCCTGTAACACTAGCATATGAAAAGTAACTCAAATGTCTTCATCTTATGTACTATGACTAAGAAGTTTGTGAATTATGTGCCAAATGGGCGCCTGGTATTTTAAACTCCTTTTTCCCCAGATAAGTATCAAACTTATATACCGTTTCCAGTATTAAGAAAAGTAACGCAGTAAACACAACACTGCTCAAAATGTTGTCCTTTTCTTTATGCTAAATTACATTGTGAAGTGTCTTTTTGCTCCTTTACATTTTTCTGTCTGATTCAGAACAGAACATGATAGAAGCTTTGGGCCTGACTCTGCCTCAGTATAAATCATCAGAGTCCCATTGTCTCCATTACCACAATGCTGATTTATGGGGCTGTTGATTAGACTCTTCCTCCTGGAAGAACAGAGACCTAGCAGAGTGTTGTAGATTGTTACAGGGAGACTTTAAAGCAGGCAGACATATCACTTCAAATTTACTCTGTGTTATGGTTTTCTTCCATCTCTAATAACAAATAATTCTCTAAAGGAGTTTACTATATATGTTTCAGCAACATACTGGAAATCCTCTACTTGGAAATTATTCTCATAAAGACCTGATGTTCCTGATCAGACAATATGAAGAAAATGAGCAGAAATATCACAAAAGAGGTAAGAATTTAGCTAGATTTTGTCCTGAATCATTAACAAGTCTCTACGAAAAAGACCTAGAAACATTTTTTTTAGTAATTTATTATGACTTGTAATGAGTAAGTGAGATTGATAAATAGGAAAAAGTAGGATGGCTGTTTTGGGGATTTATTTGTACGGGTTTTTTGTTTGTTTGAGGGGGTTTTTTTTGTTGTTGTTTTGGGGTTGGGTTTTTTTGTTCTTGTTTTTTATGAGTCCTGTTTTCTAGATGCTAGTTTACTTTTTATAGAAGCATTTTTTCCCAACGTTCCTTTCCAGTGGTTCATTATTTCAATTGGATAGCAACCAAAATACGTAACTTCAGTATGGTCATTTTGTGTCTGGCTAATGTAGCTTGCTCCTTGCCACTGGTTGCTGTAATACTCTCAAGATTTAATCTTTTAATTTACTTTGTTCCTTTTGATCAGGAGAGTTTATAGCATCATAGTTAGAATTTGAATTCTATTTCAAGAATATTCACTTATAGATAAATAAAATTTTCTTAACTGGAGCATTAAACTATGCTAAACCATGGATTCCAACTATATTCATTACTGAATAAGAAATGAACATTACAGTGTTATGTTTTCTTCACTCTATATAACTAAAATTTTAAGTGTTTTACGTAACTGAAGGTCACTGAATTACTTATCAGTCAATATCACACAATTCTGCCTCAAACATTGGTCTCTAGAAATATCCAGATATTATCAGGAAAAAAAATTCCTTTCCATCATAAGAACAGCTTTTTCATACTAGCATGGTTTGTTTCTTAGTCTAGAAGTCACTGCAAATAAATCAACCTGTTGGAGTAGCTAGGCATTGACAGTAACTGATCCAATATTTCTAGGAATGTGATTTGATTTCAGTCTACTCTTCGGTGCAAAAAACTTAGAGCAAGATACTGTGGTAATGGGAAAGGATGGGGAAAGAGGGTAGAATGCAAATTAAAAAAAAAAAAAAGTTAAAACCAAGTATCTTCACTATTGGGAAGATACCATAAACTTGTTGCCAGGAGCTGATGTTTATTCAACTCAAGGCCCAAGTCAAGACTTCAGTCTAAGTGGAACTGAAATGCTGGGAAGTTCTGCTTAGTGTCTGGGTGGCAGTGCTAAGCTCAAGGCCCTTTCTCAGTTCGAATCACGCTGGATAAGCTTACAGATTTATCTTTGGGATTCAGAGATGTTTCATCACTTTTGTCTACATTTCATATTACCATACATAGATTGTGCAGAGACAAGACAGTTTTCTAAAAAAGAAGAAAGATGGAGCTTCCCTAATGTTTCTGATGTTAAAATCATACTTTTCTTTTATATGTAAAATTATAAATAGCAATAACCCCACAGAAAGAAAAACACCACTTTTTTGCAGTGCCTGTTGATTATTCTCACAAATTTCAGCTGAGAAAATCCCATCTAATGAGAAAAAAAAGGCTGATGAGCCTTAAAACTAAATTAAGCAGAAACCATTTGTTCCTTAATCATAGCTGTTTGTTTTGTATAAAATGTGATATCTTCAGCAAGACACTAGGGCAATTTTTTATTAAAGCAAAACACAAAATAGATTCTTGTTTGATGTTTTCTGGCTATAATCCAGTTTGTGGTGGTATATATTATCTATATATGTCATTCTGTTTACCATATTGAAAAAGAAAAAGCAGGTGAATTAATCACACTGGATTTGAACTGTATGAAGTCTAAGCTATTTTCTTACAGTGCAGCACTCAAATATGCTCAGGTGAGAGATTTGATTCACTGCTGGATCCAAATGGGGTTGTGTGACTTTTAGGTTTCTTTACTGCTCTCCAAAACATACAAGACAATCCTTCTGTACAAGATGATTTGCTGTGTAGTTCAGCTCTACATTTTGCTGAGAACAGCACCTGTGAATACTTCCATCTCCTGTTGATAGCAGAGAGGTTACACTTTGTACTGATGAAAAGCCTGGGGTGCTCCACCGGTCTGTTGCTCACCAGGGGCATTCTCAGATCTGCTTATGCTGAAAAACAGAGAGTGACTACATAGAAATAACTCAGCAAGTAACCACGGGAGCTCGCAAGTCCATGCAGCAGTGCAGAGAGTAGTGTTATGGTTCTTACATCAGTGCATCTGCCTGGATCTCTGCTCCAACATAAGTTTCCTGCTGAGGTGTAAGCTGTGCTGAAATAGCTACAGTGCTAAGGAATGTATTCAGTGCAGGTAGCTCAGCGTGCAGGTGCAGTGTGAGTTGCAGACTGAGCTCTGGGTGGTGTGAGCACCAGGCAAGAGGCCGTGAACTGCCCTTTGGATAAAGGGCATGGGGACCTGTGGCCAGCCAGGGGACTGGACACTCAGGGACACGGACGGCAGCAGCTGATGGCCCCAGACTTTCCCGCACTTAGACTGTGAGGGGATAAAAGCCCAGGGTTTCCTTTGTTCAGGGTACATCCTTGGAAGCACCCAGCTCGAGCTGTTGTTTTGCTATTCCACAATGATTAAATTATTTTAAGGATTGAGTAGACTGAGACTCTGCTATGGGAAATCTGGGGCTGAGCCAGTGAGGAAACCTAGTCTGGCTGTGAGTGTGGGGTGTGCAACTGCAAAAGGACCTCAGTCCCAGCTCAGGTGGTGTGGGTGTGACAGCCAAAGTGACTCCTGGATGGAGAGACAGGGAAACGTCCCTGACTGTAGTTCCCAAATACTAGTTCTTATTTTATTAAAATGCAGATAATATCATGAGTACTCTATACATTGGTAAACAAACATGTATGTATGCCTTACACATGGAAGGTAATAAGCAATCAATTTTCAAATACCGAAAATATTTCCTTTTTAATATCATGTAAATGTTTACATTGAAAATTAATTTTATTCTTAAATACTTACAAATTTACATTTTAAGAGAGGATTAGAAATTCATCTGTTTTTATTTCATCCCATGTGTTATCACATATAGTAGATATGTGAAGTCAGGGTTGCTGTTTTTTTTTTTTTCCCCAGCTTCCTCACCAGTAAAGATCACATTTCAAAAAGCCTGAAACCTGTTATAGTCCTCATAGTGGCGGAGGGAAGTGGCCTTGGCATAAGGTAAAATAAGCAATACTGATAACAGTACAATATGTAACTAAAAGAAGATTCAGGGTTGAAGTTTTTGAAAGATACTGAGGGAATATGCTTTGTGGAGCCCATTTTCCCTGGTACTGAAGTTATTTATTGTAGAGGGCAGCTTCATGGCGCTTGTTCTCCCTGAGGACTGATATTTCTAATAACATCCTGTGTGGGGATGGCACTGGCTGGCAGGCACACATGAAGGCAGGATGGAGGAGAACAGGAAGATCAAGAGTGAGAAAACTCATGGGTTGCACTAAAGATAGGGAAATAACTTGGCAAGTATTGCTATGGACAAAACAGATTCAATATGGGTAATTTAACTTAATTTATTGCCAATTAACATAAATATTTAACTACTGTTTAGGGTATTGGGGGGAACAAAAAAAACTCAAACCTAAAAACATTTAAAACACCTCTGGCTCATGCTGAGGACCTCTCCTCCCTTTTAATTATTGCCACAGCTTGGAAGAGGCACAGGGCAGGTCCTGACCATTTACCTCTGCAGACCCCCCAGCCTGCCCTCTGCTCCTAAAACCTTGCTCCCTACACTCAATACACACCCTGAGTTCTACCTGCTGTCCTTGAGACAAGATTATTTACAAATTGAGTATTATTGTCAAAAGTGATTTTCACTTATTTCTTAGTAATCTCGGCTTGGTTTATTTGGGTTTTTTTCAGTTTTGCCAAGCATTTTTATTCTTTCATTAGGCTGGATCATTACCTATAAAATGAAATTTTATAGCCTGCTCTAAGTAAATACAGAGTCCATATGACAGTTAAAAGAAGAAGCTTTGTGATTTGTAGGATTATATTGCTTCACCTTTTTTCCCCAGCCTATCACTCTTCTCTCCACTGATTTTCAGGTTTCTTGCCTTCAAAACAGAACAGAGTCTTTGAACCTTGACACAAGGCTAGCAGTTTTTCCCTCTTGTACCTTATATCAGTTTCAAGCCAGCTCAGGAGCTCCAGCTTACACTAGCATTTATTCTGAAGGTACAGCATCATACTGCAGTATATTTGGACTACATGTGGAAAATTATCTTACTTTGGATCACTGCTACCTATACTGCATTTAAAGAACTATTACTAGCAACTCAGTGGATTTAAAATACTGCATTTAGTTCAGCTTCCATGTTTAAATTGTTTTTCTCAGTGAGTCTTTTCCCCCAAAATGACCCAAGACACACACACTTTCAGAAGAAGAATCTAGAGCTCAGTGTTTTAACCACACTCTAATGTAACTCACTTTTCTATATTAGTATATGTTGTATTCATGTGTGCATGTATAACTTCTATATTTTTATATCTGTGTGGAATGGGAATTAAACTGTAAACAACATTATATTTTCAGTGTTGCATTTGATATATGCTAAAGTATGAAATTATCTTTGTGTTTTCCAGAGGTTAATATTTCTTGAGTCTTTGAAAGTATAATAAGACAGACAGCCAGGGCAAGAAATGAATATGCAAGTGGCAAAGCTAATTGTATGTACTTATTTTCTAATTTAGCCTTTTCAGTAACAGCTAGCTGATTAAAAAATCCACTAATAGAGTTTAAATAAGAATGTGGTCAAAGTAATTCCTATACCTAATATTCCTATGTACATACCAATCACTAATCCTTAAACAGATTCTGCTTAATCAGATTGCTTTTAGATTGAATTGGGATAATTCATTTCACCCCAAGAATGTTCTTTGGTTTTTATTCTAAATCCTGTTACTCAGTCCAAGTGATTAGGTACAAACTTTTGATATAATTTGATTTAAATGTTGTTGAATTGTAAATAAACCCAATACTCTTTCCCTACTAACTAAACTGAAAGTTGCTTTCAAAATTGAAAGAGCAGAAGGCAGTTATTTAAAATAAATTATTTTAAAATGGACTTGAATCTCCATTCACATAACAAACTTGTGAATGATAAGTGTGAAAAGGATTGCAATAGTAATTCCTAGAAACTGAACTGAGAGTGTTTTCTAAACATTACTTTGGCTGACACTCCTGCTTGTAGGAGTTCTAGTTCTCAGTTATTCATGCTTATGACTGCCAGACTTGAGATATTTGGGTTCTGTAGTGGGTGTCTTTCACATGATGATGTTTTTGGTAAATTTTGTCCAATTATTCATATAATTCTGAGAATGGCATCCGGAAAAAAATATCTTACTTAGGCTGTGACAAGACCAACTTATACAAGTTTTCACTACAAACTCTCTTTGAAGGAGGAACTAAAAACTTCCAGTGCAGTAGGGTTCTGAATTTTATTGCTCCTGTCCAAATACTAAATCTTAAAGAAATGTTATATGCTTGTTAAATTTTTTTTCAGGTGAAAAAAACAACACATCTTCTCCAAGAATTGTCCAGTCTAATGTGGCTCGGACACATAACCATTCTGCACAGCTGTATATCTACGAATTAACTCGGTATGAACCAAGGCAGAAAGAGCTGGGCAGAGGTTCCTAAGTAAGTTGCTATTTAGATTTGCTCTGGACTGCTCAAGACAATATACAAAGAGACTGAAGAAAAAAATCATCTGTCCTTTTTAAGAGAGGCCATGCTATGCTTGGATAGCTTTAGAGAAAACCAGTTTGACTTGGCCATGGAAAGTACAGGTAAGATGAAATTAATAAGTAGACTAGCACAGAAGTTCAGTGTGATAAGGACTGGGACTGGCAAGGAGGTATCAGGAGCAAAGCTCATAGGGAATCTGAGTAGCAATAATTGGGGGGGGTAAGTTGGATATAACAAGAAGTCAGGATGAGAAGCTGGCAGTCCAGTACCAGAAGGTGCCTGACACTACTCTGTGGCAACTAAGTGCCCAAGTTTTGTTCCTGAGGTGTAACTCCAAAAATACCAACAGCATAGATTGAAGTGAAAATCCTGACCCTAGTCTGTAGCCAGAATCACAGAATTATCAGGTTGGAAGAGACCTTCAAGATCAGCGAGTCCAACCCATGCCCTAACACCACCTCAACTAAACCATGGCACTGAGTGACACATCCAATCTTTTTTTTAAACACATCCAGGGTGACTCCATCACCTCCCCAGACAGATGATTCCAGTACTTTGTCACTCTTTCAGTAAAAAACTTATTCTTAACATCCAGCCTAAATTTCCCTTGGCACAGCTTAAGTCTGTGTCCTCTTGTTCTGTCAGTTGCTGCCTGGAGAAAGAGACCAACCCCCACCTGACTACGACCACCCTTCAGGAAGTTGCAGTGAGCTATAAGGTCACTTCTGAGACTCCTTTTCTCCAGGCTAAACAACCCCAGCTCCCTCAGCCGTTCCTCACAGGGCTTGTGTTCCAAGCCCCTCACCAGCCTTGTTGCCCTCCTCTGGACACGCTCAACTGTCTCCACGTCCTTCCTGAACTGAGGGGCCCAGAACTGGACACAGTACTCAAGGTGTGGCCTCACCAGTGCCGAGTATAGGGGAAGGATGACTTCCCTGGTCCTGCTGGCCACACCATTCCTGATACAGGCCAGGATGTTGTTGGCCTTCTTGTCCACCAGAGTACACTGCTGTGAAGTCCACATACTGACATTTCTGCAATAAAATAGTTGGAATTAGAGTCCTAATCGAAAGCTGGAAATTACTTTATAGCTAGATTTTTAGTCTGTTGTAATTAATTTTGTTGAGCTGTCACAAAACATCTTCATGGACTTCAGCTTCTTTAAATCTTAATTAATATTTCTTCCACTACAGTTAATTTTTCAAAGCTATCCACACACTGCCCAACACATAAGTAATTTTGGATATGAATAATTTCTGAATTTTCTACTGGTTTTGACACCTTTGGTCAAACTCTCTATTACAGGATCTGAATAGACATTTTCCTTTTTACAAAGATGGAGGTAGATTCACTTTAAGGAATTTCTTTGAATGCATTCAGATAAATTGATAAAAGAGTGCACGAATTGGACCAAAGAAATTTGAAAGGCAGAGAGTTTGCTGGGGAATGTAGCTTTGGATAGGTTTTGCTCAGGTCTCATGGTGTGAACTTTCACTAACGACTTAAGACATTAAGTCTGCTCTGAGACTCACAAAATCATCCAATGATGCGAGAGTTCAGAGAAGATCAGTGTGAATCGAGGCATTGTCACAGACTGAAATATAATTTATAACTTAAACATTTTCTTGAAGGACTTTTAAAACTGTATTACAAAAGCTGCAGAGAAGACTACCACACCCTGAATGGGGCCCTGACTGAGGCCTTGCACTGCTCGCTGATGAAGGTAAGACAAAGTAACAACTCAGGGCTGGGGACATTTCAGAAAGCACAAGCTTAACACCTCCAAGGTGGAGACCACAGCGCCAGGGCTGTCAGCTGCCAGGCTTGCACAGACCCTAGCACCAAAAAGGGTGTGTGGAGGAAAGGTTTTGGGTATCTTGGAAAAGCCTCTGGTCAGAGGTGCAGTGGCTGCCCATCCTCCACTGTGCAGAGGAGCCCAGCTGAGGGGCCATCACCCGGGGTGGGGAAGCTTATCCACAGCAGAAGGGGGTGACAGGGCCCATCACAGGGGCCCTCCCCAAAGGGGTCCCCAGACCTTGCACCAGAGCACCAGGGATGATGCACAGACCCTCAGTGCTGCAAGGGACAGTGTGTCGAGCTAGCCCCTGCAAGGGGAGACACGTGGGCATTCCCATCTGGCCCAAAGCATATATTAATCCACGGAATTCTGTACTCTTCAGCATGTGGTGGGGTAGCCATGGCAGCCATGGGGGACCCTCACCACCAGCAGACCAGATGGAGGGGAGCAAGGAGATGTCATTGGGACCCTTGGATGGGTGATGAGCTTCCACCTAACCCCTGTCACCTCTCCCTGTCCCCCCAACCCCGCCACGCACACTCCTTTTTCTATTTCTTTTCTTTCTTTCTCTTCTCTTTCCTTCTCTTTGCTTCTCTACTATTAAATAAAATACATCAATTTTTTGGCATCAACATTTAACCTAGTTTGGTTTTAATCTCATTTCTGGGAATATTTTGAACCTTCTAAGTTCTTTCCAGTTTATGCACAAAGACTTAGCTTTCTTTGCTTTTCTGGGTTTAAACTGGATCGTAACAGGCATGTAAATATGCATCCAAAGAAATCCATCCATTTGCATTTGAAAATAGCACTCAAAGGTAACATAGATCCAGAACAACCATCCTAGACTATGTGCTTTATCATTTCTTAATCTGACTGGTTCAAAAGTTGGCCTTTTGTAATAAGTAAATTTCAAGCTATTTATGTGCCTTCAAGGACCTGTGTCACCTACAAGTCATGATTCACAGTTTGTTAGGATATCAAGAGAAACCTTTAACTGTGGAAAATCCATTCCATGCTATCAGTTTTACCCTGGCTGACCAGAGACAGCATCAGTCACTCAGAAGTAATGATCACCTGGTAAGGTAAGGTAAGGTAAGGTAAGGTAAGGTAAGGTAAGGTAAGGTAAGGTAAGGTAAGGTAAGGTAAGGTGTGCAAACTTCAGGGTGTCATTCATTAAGGAGACAATAACATTTCCTGGAGGCATAAGCAAGACCCAAAGACTGCAGTTTGAGCAAACAGAGCAAATCAAATTTTAAGGCATTCAGGATCTTTTCCGTGGGTGATTTTCTGGGTGATTGGCTGCTGGCCATGCTCAACTTGACACATCTTAATGCTCTATAAAGGTAAAGCAAATGCGCAGAAATAAATAATAAAGAAAATGTGTTACAGTGCTGAATCCGAATGAGGTTGAAGGAAGATGAGGTACATGAAAGATACATTGGAGAGGAACCTAACACAGCCTTGGGACACTTATGTGAACAGAGGCTGTAATGTATCATGTTCTTGTAAAGGATCTTTCAGTCAATGTAACCCAGCAGGAAGCTCACTGGGTTCCCACCTTTCCCTGAGTTACCTTGGTGGGGAGATAATAGATACTCATACACTGTGGGCTAGGAACAGAGACCGGAATTCAGTGGTGGATTACATTTATGATGGTTGTAGGTTGCTTACTGTTTATTTGTAAACTCTGTTCACAGTACAAAGGGGTTTACAATTTCAAAAAACAGAAAAAGTTATATATATGTTTAATTTTTGGACCTACTTGGTTCAAGTGGATCACTGTTTAGATAAATCTCCTATAACATTCAGATTTCTTTCCATGTGTTCAAATGAAACTCATAATGCTGGGGGGAGAAATATCTTTCCAACCTTTGAAAACATCAAAGACATTACTTTCTCCCTGATCTTTGAAGATGACAGCCCCAGTGAGAACTGAAAATGAAAATAATGTCAGCAAACACAGGGAGTAGCATTGGAAATTCTAGATTTGGACTGTGAAACAGAATGACAGCAACAGATGGTTATTGATAAATTTGAAACCTTCCATGTAAGAGAATCAAGATCATAGGACTCTTAACAGACCTCAAAGGAAATAAAGCAGGCCAGGAAAAAGGAATGACAACATTTCATTTTGTTCCCTTGGAAGTCCGTGGATTTAAAACACACTGAGCGATTTATAACAGCTAAAGGGCACTGTAGCAAGAAGCTTACTACTGAATCCTGATTGCTGGATTTACTTTTTCTTTTCCATAAAACAGAGCTTAATATTTCCTTCATGCCGCATAAGAAGGGAGCTAAAACAACCTCCTGTCACATTAGACTTGAATGGTGATTACATAGACATTTATGTAATCCCTTATTATTTTGAATTGAAAAGCCTGTATCATTTTTGTTAAAAGGTGCTGGAAATAGAGTGTCTTGTCTTTATACGCTGTCACCTGAAATACTCTGAAAATAGATAGGTATCTTTTGATTAGATGCAGAGGGATTATTTGCAGCAAACAAATCTATTCAGAAATACAGGGGTCTCTACTGTTCATTAATTGTAAGCAAATGATTACTACTTCCTCTAATATTTTCATTCCTTGGAATTATTCAACAGCTATTTTATGTGAATATATTTCAACCTATATTTTACTAAGAAATTGTTTGCAAATAGTATTCTGAATTTACAATTTAAACTTCAAGCTGTTTAGATTAGATACATACATCAATGTTAAAATTCTCTTTAATCATTTTATAAGAGTAGACCTCAGAATCAAGTTCCTGTGTACCTTTAAAAATAACTCTTGCTTTAGATATGGTATAACAAAGAACACTAAAGAAAAGAAAGACTTTCATGTTTTGGTTTGTATACATTAGTGGCAGAACAAATTCCACAAAATGGTTCCTGGTAGTGAAGCGAGGGTCCATGATACACTTTCAAAATACACTGTTATCTGGAGAATAACAGTGAAATATATTTATAAATTACTAATTTTCCTGCTAGATGGAGTTTGTTTGACTGTGAATTTCAGTAAGTGATAAAAGCTAAAATTATGTTCAGAGGTAACCAATTAACTGTAGATGTTTAAATTTTTTTCTAGGAAAAGAGCCAATTTTGCTTATTCGACAACCTTGAATAATTAGCCTCTAATTGTCAAAACGTAAGCTTTGTACGATAATGTGTACAAAAGCAATCTTTCTAGTTCTTAGGATATGGATTCAATTTGCATTAGTTTATCCATCATGAGTTCAGCTACACAAATAGCCATTATTAGTGCACAGAAAATGCACAATTAATAGTTTTGAAAAGTGAAAGTCTATGAAAATAAACATTTATTATTTTCATTTGGGAAAAGGAAAGACACTCAAGTCACTTCTATGTGCTACTGATGGCTGAATATCTTGATAGTTTTCCACCATTTCTGTTTCTGGAAATAGCTGTAGACAAGCTCCAAAAAGGACTCGTGTACCTCGGAACAGAGTGGAGCAGCATCTAATTCTTTTCTCCCTGGTCTCAGCACACAGTTCCAAAGCCATCAGGTAAGTTGTCCAAATGTTGCTGAAACCTGATCAGGCGAGACTCCTGAGCTGGCTGTCCCTGAGAACCTCCCGGGCTGGTGTCCTGATGAGTTGTAATGAGCTGATCTCAGCTGACTAAGCTCCCTGCTGGTGGTGGTGCAGAAGCTGCTGGGATATTGTCAGAACTGAGAAATGGAGGGAAAAATGGGGAAAGGGAGAAAGCTATTCCTTCTGCCTCTTCCTCCTTCTCCCCCTCATGCCTGCATGCAGTGCAATCTTCACATGTATAACAAACACCTTGGAGGCAGCCTCCAAACTGCCCAACTGTGTTTGTTCTTGGCCCTGAAGGCATTAATACGGTCCCCTTGGGGTCCATGGTGTTCTTTTCAGCTCACGTTGAGACAGACTCCAGCCCTGACCTTTGTTGTCATCACCTGGGGAACATCCTTGCCTCCTCTAGGGGCCATCACCTGCCCCAGCTCAGCACACTCGGCTCAGGCTCTGGGGGATAGCATCCCATGTGAGGACACTGTCCATGCCTGGACTACCATGGCTCCTGATAGAGCCTCCCCTGTGGAGCTGCCCTGCTTGTTCTTCACCCTAATGTATACTGTCAAAAAAAGTGGCTAATTCGGTCTTGCTGAGTTTGGGCTCCTGTGGTCCCTGAAGGATTTCAGGTCCTGACTGAAGATATTAAAAATCTGTGAGTCAAGTTAGAGCTGAATCCCCATCTCTAGCTTGGGCCTGCCACATAACAAGAACTGGTGGCAAGGACCTAAACAAGCCAGCACGTCCCCCAGCCGGAACTGCTTTGTGTGGATTCAGGGGGTTGGGTGATGACAAGGGCATGCCTGAATCTTTGGGGATCTCCCAGATCCAGATGACTGCTTGAACCACCACCCTCCTTTAATGAAGCTTCAGCACCTCCAACCCATGGAAATGGTGGCTGCAGCTGCAGTCTGTGGAAAGCCTCAGCATCTCCCAAACCCCTAGCAGAGGCACATGTCCTCAAGGGGGCATATCATGAAGAATGCTGTATTTCTAGAGTAAAACTAGATTTCAATGATGAGCTCAATTCCTTGCCCCAGCAGGAATGGACATGCAAGACACTAGTTAGTCAACTGAATTATAAGATCAAAAAGTAAAGCAGCATATAATTTAGAAAGCAGCTTATCAGAGGTTTTCATGGTCATTCTCATAATCTCTCCCACCCTAGATATCTCTTGGCACATCTCCAAAACAGGATCATTCAGGTTCTTCATAAGCAAAGTGTATTATATAAAAAAATTTGGTATGAAACTGATCACTTGGCATAACACATGTAACAACAGTCACTGTTGTTTTCCTACCAGCATATTCATCCAGGTAGTGGGAGTAATCCGTCTGCTTAATAAGCAGCTGAACATCAACTTTTGGGTTTTATTTATATTTAGATGAATTCAGGAAAATGTCCTCACATGGTCATTTATAGTGGGTACTGAAGACAACAAAAAAGTCATTCGTATCCATGACTGTTCTGTCAGCAAGAGACATCTGTTCCAAGACTGAGGCTTTTAAAAAATAAATCATCCTTCCTTGGTAGTCTCTGTTATTTTTAAAGATGAAAGGCATGGAGTGTATTTTACATTTTGTGGTAAGACACCAGGCATGATATCTCATGGGTATATTGTCAGGAAATAATAAGGGTTGAGTTGTGAAGACGAGGTCTTTGCAGATCCTGTGGGCTCAGGCTTCCATGTTGACTAAACAAATAGTGACATTAAAACTGCAAAAAGTGAAGGAACAGCATTTTCCCACTTTTACATAACATGTAAAGACGTGTGGGTGAGGCAGAGAACAGCACAACAGAGCCTCCACCCTCTGAATGGACTTCAAGAAGGAAAAAAAGGTGATTGTAAACAGAGGCAGCAAGCTAGGTGTGAGATTAAAATACCATAGAAAAAAGTACCTCTAAAGAAAAAAAAAGTAAATTTGGACAACAGAGCAAAATATATTTCACAGGCTGGAGGAACAGGAAAAGAAGGGGCTAGAGGAACATTTAGGCAAATAATTTTGTAAAGTAATATCTGGTCTGACAGAACCATCAAGTGGACACAAGTAAGAGATAGATTACAGCCTAAATTATTTTCTGGGGCAGACTTACTGATGAGCAACAGAACTGAAGAGCAGTGTTATGACCATACTCAGAAATTCACAATTGCTTTCTTGCAGTGGGATCTTGATGCTAATTTGCTATGACTGCACTGACTATGGGTGCACTAGGCAGGACCAGGACCACATGCTTTTGGCTTCTGTTCTCTTTCTGATTATGCCTAGGATAAGGCAAACACAATTTTCAGGGCAAACACTTAGCAACCCTTTCAAAATGCTTCATGTAGTACTTTCCAATGCTCTTTATGAGAACTGATCACATCTAGACAGGTAAAAAGTCCCAAATCAATGGAAGTTCAGATATGGTCTATGACACAAAAAAAAAAAAAACAACTTACTTTCCTTGACTCAATCCATTCAATCAAAGTATGTCTGTTTAAAGGTATTTATTATTTTTTAACTGATTTTTCAAAACAATACTTCAGTAAAACTGTTGATCTATAACAATATTGCTAAGTGTACTGTCTAGCTCCTAAGATAAAAAGTAAAAAGGAGTGTGTTAATGACCTAAAAAGAAACGAAGATATCCAACAAGTTTCTAGTGATATGGTTAATTATTCTATGCACAGATTTTCTAGAGGCTAGCATATATTTTTGTCAAAGTACTGCTTCATAATTAGAAGTGACAACCAGCCCAAGGACTCTCACAACAGAATTCAGGAGCTGGAGAAAAGCAGAGAACATTGTCATAATTCCTTGGACAGGCAGTGCCTGCAGTTTTGTGCAGACCTATTTTTGCTATTTTTCATCAGGGTTTTAGAACAACATATGTAGAGCAATTTGATCAGTGAAGAGTTTCTGTTAGTACTGGTAGTATTTGATATGCTGGCTCTACTCCATCTGCAACAGAAATAGCACAGGAACAGTGTACATACAGCATGGCTTTTTGAATTTGAGGAAAAAAGTGCTAAGCCTTTTCCCAGTTACTTTCCATAATTAGATGCAATAACCGCTGCTCTTTTCTACTCCACTAAATACAGAGCAATATTTTCAAACTGGGGTTCCAGTACCTCTTTGCCAGTCCCTGACACTGCATCACAAAGGTCTGAGTCACCACAGGGTTAAACTTGCATTGGTATGACTAGTCAGATCTCAGCTGCTGCTGCTGCTGCTTCTGCTTTGGACTTTTCCATGAGGGAGATGTCATCTTCCCAGCAAATATTTCCCATCACATTGAGATAGAAATGTGCAGATTACACAAAACTCATCTGTCTTGTCTCCCCAGTCTTGGATGCACTTCTCCACCATGTGTAGCTGGTGACCTAGAAATCAGACTGACACTGCTAGGCAAGAAATTTATTTTCGTTTGGTATACCATAGGAAAGAAAAATACACAAGTGTATGCAGTCTATAGCAAGGGAAGAGATGAAAAAAAATAGACTTTTTCTATAGGGGTGACCATTCCCAGTTTCAGTATTTGTTCTTCTATCAATAATCTTAAATAAATATTAAATAAAGCTGAAGGCATGTGGTTTTTTCCCAAGGAGATGGAAGAAAAGCTGTGTATGTTCTCACTGGTGTGCGAATGGGTCAGCAATTGTTGAAGGAACAAAAGGGGGACCCTTCACTATTGCCTTCAACATTCACAAAAGCAGGAATTTCTTCCTGGGTTGGCAGTAGACAAATGGAGAAATATATATAGATTATTAAAAAAAAAAAAAGTATCTTTTTCCTGCAGAATTATGTGCCATAGTTTTACACAGAAAAGTTTATGTACACTAGAATACTATAAATTACAGTAAAATCCACAATGAAATGGTGTCTTGTTAGCCAGTTTTTAACTGATGTTAAACTGATGTTTTTAACAACATGAACAAATAGAAATTTTCTCTCCTCTGACCAATTTTCACAGAATTTAAGTATTGGATAATTTTGGATTTGTTCATATAAAACATCACTGTAACTTTAGTCTGAAGAACTGTCACAGATGTACTAAGCCAATATCCAATACTTGCATAAACTGAGTGCATTAGTAAACTGTGCATACAACTGATTTATCAGTTTCCTGTAGCATCTCTGCCATCTACATATGAAACTACACAAAAATACTCCTAACCTATTAAAAGAACTGTTATATAAAGTTCCTCTTTTAAATTTGTTAATTACTGATTTTTGCAATGCTTTTCCCTTAAAACTAATTCTACCTTCTGGCCTAATCACCTATGTGTCTGATGTTTTGTCTGGATTTAAAAATAAATGAAGAGAAGCTAGCAGTGTTTATGTCATAGGAATTAAAAAAAAAAATTCTCATAACTTGTTTAGGAGAAAAATAGATTTAATTATTTACCTGATGTCTCCCAATATATTTCTGTTCCTAAATGCCTGATAAGTCAAATATATTTTGTGTTTGTTTGTATTAGGGGCTTTGGAAAATAGAGCTGTGAGAGACTTGTGCATTGGGAGTATATTACTTTTTCTAATTTATGTAATTTTAAAACTGATTTCACTCATAATTCCTAATCCACTGTTAGTAGTCAATTAGCTCTTAGACTAAGTGGGACATTCTGGCTCATCCAGGGAGATGAATTTGCTTAAAATACGGTATTGATTTATTTGAAATACAATTTTCATTGTAAAATGCACACAGTGGGAAGATATGCAGCTTTATGAATACTGGATGACAATAGCACAGGAAGACAATGTGAATATTGTATAAAAAATTGCTGTAAGACGCAAGGACAAGAAAAACAAAATCCTTTTTACGAAGAGAAGAGGCTAAACAACTTTCTCCTCGCCAATTTCTCTCTTAGTGACCTTCTGGGATTTGTCTGTGTGTCCTGCACACATAGGAATCAAAGGGATTACAGCCAGAAGAGCTAGTGCTGATTGAACAAGACCAAACTCTAAACATAAAATTCAAACCAGGCTTGAAAGAAAAAAATTTAGATAACTGAGAGAAAAATATTTTTTACTGCTCTTTACCCTGGATACTCTGATTTCAATTGGAGTCAGAAGCAAAAATACTATTATTGTGCAAGTCTATCAGTTGTTGAGTTTCTGAACTGAACCAAGTTTCCCAGTGAAGCCCGAATGTCCATCTTTTAAGACAATTTGCTACACAGAGTTGTTTGAACAAAGTGCCCTGTAGAAATTTGATCTCTATTTAGCCCTTAGATGGGTAGGAAGGCTAGAAAAGCATAGCAACTCTTTCTGCAGAAAAACAGAAAAATCCATTTTCTTATAAAATGGCAAACATTTTGCCTTAAAGACGCTGCAGTTTAGGGCTCCAGAAGGAGACCAAAACAATTTCTGGAGTAACAGTCTTTCTCTCTGTCAATTAATACTTAATCTTCATTCTGTGACCTGTATTCTGTTTTACTTTTCCTCCCTTGTGAACTTTATTCTATTATTAAAATGCTGTATGGTGTCAGTTTAGTTTATGTTTTTGTTTTTGTTTCTGTTTTTTTTAAAGGAAGGGGTGACCAGGAGGAGAAATAAAGAATCTTGTCATTAACTAGTGGTGGAACTAGTGGTGCACACATCTCATCTATCTATTGCTGTTTCTAGACAAAGGGTGGTTTCTTTTAATCTGCAAAACAACTCAGCAACAATTCACTATTTATGAAGACAGTTCTTAAAATGGGGCAGCATTGGTACAATAAGGAATCATCAAGAGATGAAGAGCTCATAAAAGCCATCAAGATTACATTGACTTTGAGTGAAGCTGTTATGATTTTTTCATGCCAGTTTCATAGTGTGGCCATTGAGTGTGAGTGCTGTTCAAAGTTGGGATCTCCACTAGACATGGAAAGCTCAGGTTCATTCTCGAGGAGCTGAGCAAGGGACAGCGAAATCCCTGTTAGACCAGCTAAGTAGAGTGAAGCAGTAAAGCATCAGCTCAGTTCCCCCAGCAGCTGCCTCAGCCCTTTGTGACTTTGGGCAGACTGTGTAAAGATAGGACTCCTTTATTCAGGCCTGTGAAAATCACTGTATTTAACCCCAGGAACAAGGCTATGCAGCTCACCCTGAGCTCTTTATTGATGTGAGTAACATTTCCTCCAGTATCTGATCTAGCTCAGGCACCTTCTGTTGTGTGCCAGAGGCTTTTGTTTTTATGTTAGAAGTAATACTTTAATTACACCAATAAATTTTGAATAGAAAAGGGCAAGTGCATTTCTTAATGTAATTTTAAAACTTCCTGTGTTTTGGCTTTTATAGACACATAATCACAATAAGGAAAAAAAAGATGTATCTTAACCAGGTATTAATACTGTAGTCAATGAAAAGAAATTGGAAGTGTCTGGATCATTACTTACACTTCTAAGCACAGCCTTTCTCTTTCTTTTTCCTCTAAGGCACAGGCTATTTTTTAAATTAAATGTCAGATACAAATTCCTAGTGCTCTCCCTGTTGAATTCAAGACACTATAATGCTATTCAAAACTCCCAGAATATTTGTTCTCAAAAACATATCTCCATTTGTTATTTCAGAAATCACAGTATGAGCACTTATTCTCCTTAGTTTTGCAATCATTATTTGAAACACTGGATGCGTAACAATGGTCTAAACAAAACTGCTGACACGTTTGGCACTCTGAAGCAATTAAAATTTGTTATCATCAACATATTTGGAGAGCCAGCAGTCCCCTGTTAGATTTTTGCAGTGATTCTTCAGCATGGTTTTTGTTACCAAATTAACCTCTGTACTTGAACATACAGGAAAAAGAAATAAGAACATCAGAGAACAAATACACAAATTTAGAGCGAATTCACAATGGCACAAATTACAGAGGTTAGGGATTCTGTCCTTATACCAATAATTTTTTGAGAGTGGGTAGCAGAAAGTGCACTTTAGGGCAGAACATCACATGTGAGTTCCATAGCAGCACAAACAAACCTGGCTTCTGGTTCAATGGTTCCTGTTTTATGATGAATCTGGGGACCTCCCTCCCCACTTGGAGCTGAATCCGTGTACTAATCCATCAAATTAACCAGAAAAAACAAAATTTTGTGACAGCTTTCTATGCTGGAAAGGTCTACCTTGAAAAAAATGAATTTCAGAGCTGGTGCAAAGGACAGGATGTGTTTGTCCTGCAAAAGGGAGAGGAGGGCTCTGACAACCAGTAGTTGAGTGGTGTACAGTGCTGTGGAGTCCGCCTGGCTGGGTAGGAGAGGGGAGATGGAGAAGGAACGGCCTAAAACACCCAGATATGAATTTCATACTTATTTTTTACTATTTAGTCTCTAGCTGTAGCCAACTGCTCCAGAATTTTTTTTCCCCCCCATCTTTCAATACTGTGCATTCAAGTGACGTGTTCACACCACCTGTGAAAGTAACATGAGCATCCTGTGCATTACAGCCTTTTGTCTCTGGAGAAGAGAAGGCTCGGGGGGGACTTCACCACAGTATTGCTGTAGTTAAAGGGTTGCTACAAAGAGGATAGAGGCTCTGTCTTCACAAGGAGCCACATAGAGAAGTGGCAACAGGCACAAGTTTCACTGTGAGAGGTTTCACCTCAGTATGAGGTTTTTGGAGCCCTCACCACTGGAGGTTTTCACAATGTGATTGGACAGGGTGCCAGGTAACTTTATCTAGGTTCTCTTTCCCATTAAAGTTTGGACCAGGTGATCTCTGGAACAGATGATCTCTGGAAGTCCCTTTCAACCTGGGCTGTCCTCTCATTCTGTGATTTTCTGATTATTTTTGCTTCTTGGTAGTATGCAGAGAAAAACAAAAGTGTTCTGCAGCTATATTGAGACTTTTACAGGCAGATATATATTGTTGAAAAAAAAATTCAACTGGACAATTTGCCTATGGTAGAAGAACATTTGGAGTTGCTCAATTTTAATGAAACTTAACACGCTTCAGATGGTTTCCGTGTTTATCTTTTTCAGATTAATGTTTGCAACATTTAAGACTTTTTACCTCAAAGCCCCAGCTTGAAGATACTTTGAATTGCAGAAGAAACACGGTTTTCACTTCAAAACTGTTACAGATAAAGCTTGTGGCTTTTGCCAAGCAGCCTAAAGTTTACCAGGAGAAGGGAAATAATGCCCTGGATTGCCCTTGCTTTGCTGGAGGGCTAACTTCATTGACTGTCTCGTGTATCATGGGCTTGCAGT
Organism: Monarcha castaneiventris obscurior; assembly: GCA_026261815.1. Classification (NCBI taxonomy): domain Eukaryota; kingdom Metazoa; phylum Chordata; class Aves; order Passeriformes; family Monarchidae; genus Monarcha; species Monarcha castaneiventris. Next base: position 2,601,436 of record JAMPIT010000388.1, on the reverse strand, counting down.
TACACCGCACGAAAGCTTTTCCATTGCTGTAGCACTTTTTACCCTTCTCTTAGTTCAAAAGCCTTAGGATATGCCTAGTGTTTTTCTTTCATGCACAAAGAAGTTTTACCTAAAGATCCTCCATTTATACTAAATTTTAGAAAAGTGTAAAGTGTTCTCCAAATCTTTCATAAAACTTTTTTTCTCCTTGCTCTTTATGTTACATTAATAACATTATCGTCAGATTTTCTGAAGGGTTACAGTTATCTTAGTTGTTTATCTATAATTCTTTTCATTTTAGCCAGCAACGCTAGAGTACTCCTCAATAGGCTGTGTTTCATGGAGGCTTCAAAAGTTTGGCAACTGCTGTTAAAATTATTCTGAAGTTCCAGACCTATCTTTTCATCCTGATCATTTTCCCCCACAGGCCCGTTTAAAAAAAAAAAAAGAAGTCAAATTTAAAATGCAGCACTCAGGATACCCACTGAGACTAAATGTCCTGTTTCCATAGTAAAAAGCTGTTAAAGTTTATTTATTTTTCTTGAAACTTATAGTAATGAAACTATAAAGCTACAAAGATAATTTTACCCCCTCCTCCTTCCACAGATTTCAATAGCTTTGGGGTAAATGCCACAATGAGTTTTAAAATGAAATTACCTTTCATTTTCAGAAAATAATAACTTCTAGACATATCAGCCATCCAACATTATTTTTTCTTTTTTTAATGAAAATTGAATATGATAAGGAAAAGCAATAGTGCCTGAAGAATAATACTGAAGACAAACAAATCATTGTGTCATTGAAGGAAATGACATATAATCCCTGGTTTTTAAGGTGAGATGAGTACTTTCAGAGCTAAAGTACCTGAGACCTACTTGAAATTGTTCCATTAATGGTCCTTATAATGGACGGTGAACATGCACTGAAGCTGTGTGATATTTTCCCCTATAACAGACTTCTTTGATTTCTGAGTTTCTCCACCTTTTCCAGTGATGGCCATAAGCCTTTGGGTTGTTTTTGACATGTCACATGAAATTCCTTTCTATCCAAGCTATGTAGCTATCCCCTCTGTCTTATCTATTAGTGAGAAGAAAAGCCACAATGCAAATGGCAGGCACAGATGTGCAGAATGGTCTGGCTCCACATCAGACAGCCATGACCTTTTACAGAACAGCTTTCAGGGCTCATAAATTCTGCTGCTCTGACAGGGCAGACAGAGTGGGCATCTGAGTTCTGCAGGCTGACCTACCTCTTCTTTGTGATGAAGAATCACACGTGGAGCTGAGGTGGGAGAAAGGAGGTAGGAGAAAGCAGAGCCTGAGGGCTGCCCTCACTAGACCCCTGCACATGGCACTTCCCCAGCACTGCCTGCTATTTTGTCTGGATAAGAAAATCTGGGACATATCCTTTCTTAAGCCTGCAGACCCAAGAGTCCTGTGCTGCATTTCTTCTGAATCCAGTGCACAGTGTGAACATATTCTCCCCTCTAAAGTAACAGTCCTTCTGCTGCTAGTTAAAATAGCATGGCACACATGTCACAGCAGCTGTACAGAATAGCTGTGCATTTGTATTACCGTGAAAATAGAAACAAGAAAATGGCACAACTCTTCTTCTCCCCTGCAGAAAACTAAAATAGTCCCAGAGCAATAACAGTGAAGAAGGGCATTAAAAGGAAGTTCTGATAGGTCAAGTTCACATTCAAGCTGCTGCTTGCAGTTAGTTACCATGCATCAACTGGGCCACAGTAGCTGCATTCTTAGCTCAGGGGAAATTGAGGGTAATGGCACTTGTGCCCTGTGACAAAAGGCACTCGAGCTAAGTTTTACCAGACATTTGCCATAGTGGCAGAACAAAAAACTCTCTGACTCAGCTGACATAATAACATCTAAATGGTGGAAATTTCAAGCTGTACTTTAATCATTAGTTTTCATTAATATGCACTTGAATAAGAACACTAAGGTTTTGCTTCCCATGTGCCTCAGTTTTATCTTGTACATAAAACACTTTATATGTGACAGAGTAAAGGTTCCTGCTTCACAACTCAGTATCTCTGCTGGCTTGGGAAGGTGCAAAATACATACTGGTTGCTCTTCCTAGCAGCTTCAGAATTTGCACTCTTGGAATTTGCACTCTTGGAAGATTGCAAAGAATGTTACTTTTGCGTGTCCCACTGTCTAAGGACCAAGCCTTAGTGGTGATGAGGTGAAAAAATGCAAAAAGCTGCTTTTACTTGTCAACATGCTAGAAGGAGATAGAGAAGAGATGCAAGCAAACACCATAGCCTCAAAATAAATTCTTCCTTTCCTACTGCAATAAAACTACTATTAAGTATTCATTTCTTAGACTCTGCATCCCAGTTTGTTACTACATTAGAGGTTTTTTATTTGTCTTATTTCCAGCACAAAGCCTATCACTAATTAATTCCCGGTACTGGTGTGTCAATAATGCATTAGGGGGGGAAATATTTGTAAACTTACTGGGCATATTTCAAAACATAAATATTCCAATAGAATGAAAGATAATGACTAGTCTGATGCAATACATAAAGTATATGTGTATATATTATAGGCCGAGTTTTATTATGATCTGTTTTTTTTGCTTCACTTTACATTGTATTGAGAAATTATATGTACTGAAAAACAGTTTGTCTTGAGAGGCCAATTTTCATGTAGAGATGAAGAAAAAGATTTTTTTGGTTGTGATATTGATTTCCAGTCTACAGTACATTATCAAACTCATTTTAAATATAAAAGCTTTTGAAAGAGTACAATAGTCACTCTGTTTAATTAACATCGGTTGCTATGGATAGTTATTTTCTATCTTTTTTTTTCTTCTCCATGAACACCATTAGTTAAAAATAGGACACTTCAGATGCTGAAACTCTTGAGTCTTTCTTAAAGTCATGTATTTTATCTTTTTACCATCTTTTATTCTCAGCAACATAGGAGACAGAAAATCAGGATTTAGGCCTGAACACAATTTGAAAAAGGAGACTTTAGGTTATAGGAACCAGTATCTTTTTCTGTTTTAATTTCATCCAGCTCTTTTAAAAGTGTAGCTTTAGGTGACAATCCCTTTAGGAATTACATGAGTCTTATTGTTGTTCTGATTTAGTGAAAGATTTCACATCTAACAGTTTCCTAAAGTAAGAGAAAGTATTAATGAAGGGCTTTTTTTTCTTACCCCACAGATGTATTGTCAATGCTTACCTTAAAATAAAACATCATTAAAGCCACTAGTTAGTCACATAAGTTTTCTTGGTTAGATTAATTTAAGCTGCATTAACTCTATCCAGTTAGGGTTCCTGCATGACCCATGGTAGAGATGTGTGTGTGTGTGTGTGTGTGTGTAGTGTGTGTGTGTGTGTGTGTGTGTGTGAACACAGATTCAGAAACAGCCTTGAGCAATGTTCTTTCTGAAAGTATGAGCAATCCTTAAAAACATATTTTGCTCCCATTTGGATAGGTTGTTACTTTGATTTTGTGCTTGTCTGAGAATTTGAAAGGCACTCGAAGCTACAGTATAAAATATTTACTAGCTTAATTTTCAGATAGCTTCCTTCTGTACAACCAGAAAACTTTTTTCAATGGTAGATGTCGCCGTTCAAATTCAGAAAAGAAATAAACAGGATATTTTTTACAATTATTTTAATTAATGGAAGTACTCTGGACTTTTCTATCACTGGAGTATCACAACAAATACACATCAGATTCAGTAGATCAGGAGGTTGTCTCAGAGTGCTTGTTTTATTTTCTCCTGCTTTTCGTACATTAAAGAATCAGAACATAGACAAATGCACAGCAATAGCTTAGCACATATCCATTTCCTTTAGTAAATGTCTTATATTGACATTAAGGGGGTATGTTGTTATGTCACAAGAGCTTGTAAATACCCCACCTATCCAGACAATTATTTTAAAAAGTATATTTATAACTCATTGCTATGTTTTGAATGAAAAATAATTTTAAACAGTAATTGAAAAAAAAAGGCATGCAAATAATCAGAGGGAAATAGAAATAAAAAGAAACTAAAAATAAAGAGGAATAGGAATTTTTCGACAGCCAATGAACTACTGCTACTGTATTTTTTTTTTTCTGAAGTAAAGACAGAAGATGAAACAAAAATATGATGAGAAGACATAAGGATTGAGTCTCATCTTATGCCTGACCTAAAGGTTTAAGGTAAGCACTTAAAGAGAATTTAACTGTGACCAGGTGAAATATCCCATTAATGCATTTTCAAATGAGACAATTAGAATTAACACACACTGAAATAATGTATTGAATTAAGCTGTAAGTCTTAAATATACAGCAATTTAATTTAATAGTCACATTCAAAAGTAGAAAGCTTTGTTGAAAGACAACCTGGAGGAAAAACTAGAAGACACATTTCCTAGTGGAAACCAGGCAAAATTTTATGGATGCCAGAAGCATAGTACCCCTTTCTAATTAAGGCCCCTAATTACTCAAACTGTTCTGAACAGTTGTTTTCCTTTTTTTCCTATAGTGCTGGGAAGTCACAGGGGGATCTGCTCACATCCATCAGCTTGTTACATTTGAGTCTAAAATATGGCATGGCCTACAAAGAAAGACAATTCATTCTGTTTTCTAATTAGCATCACAATTGGAGACACTAGATTTCTGCTCTTTTCCGACCCCACTTCTGGCTTCAGATTATATTGCTAAAGTCAGCAGTTCCTGCCAGGAAGCAGTGCCAGGAGGTGTAAAACTAAGTATTCAGTAGCTACTGCAGGAATAGAATAGCTGGTTTTTCCGGGAAGATTAAGATTGCAGCCATGCTACAGCACTAAATAGAAAAGGTCCCCTTTTGATAAAGGGGCTAACAGAAATTAAAGGAGGAATTGCTCCCTCAGCAAGGTGAAGTGACAGAAAGGACCAGGAACCCATGGGTCACTTGTAGCAGACCCAGCTAATCACAAAGACTGCAGTACAGGGTAATCTTCAGCCCTCTTCTGCTTGTGCTTTACACAGAACTTGTAGGAAAGCACATGATTCTAGTTGTTCTTGAAAGTTATAATTTTTGCAGGTGACTGGTTCCAGAACAGTGTCAGAAAATAACAATTTTACTCATTCTGTCTGATTTGCACTCAAGCCTTTTCAGGAAAGATATTAGAGGTAGGTGGTGACCCTGTGTCTGTAATTTCCCCCTTGGCTTTCTGTGGCTGTGGAGGTCTGTTCTGCTCTCTCTTTGGTACTGTTTTGACTCCCTTGAGGAATTAGGAGGTGAAGAGACTATAAAAGAATTTATTTGAAGTTGGATTTAAATGTAAGTCCACTTAAAGGTAGACTTAAATGAGCCTGGAGCTGCTTATCAAAACGCATGCAGCACTCAAACGGGTGTATTCAGAGGCACAACAACAAGTAATGAGGGAGACAGAGGGAGACAGCAAAGCAGCTGTTGTGTGCAAGTGCCCTCAGAGCGAGAGAGTAGTTGTGTGAGCGCTCCTCAGTTTGCCTTCGACTTAAACTGCTAGCAGTAGTTGAACTCCTAGCTTATGTGCTGATGGCTTTCTGTCATTTCTAGAACATTCTCTTGTTGGTTTTGTCATATCAGTTTTGGTAGGTGGTTCTTACTTAAATGTAGAAGAGGAGCTGTGCCCTGAGAATCTTTCAGAACTAGAAAATATTCAAGGCATGCTGTGGCCTTATTTTTTTGTCATCACTTATGGACTAAGCAGGAGCCCTTTGATAACAACCATCTGGAGTTTGTGGTACTGAGCAACAATATCTTTGCTTTACGTGTCCCAGTCAAGAGCACTATAATTGCATATGCTTTGGAGGGGTAATAGAACTCATGTATATGGCATATAAATGCTGACCTGATGATGGCTGCATGCATAAACAGTGTCGTATCTCTGTCTGGAAAGCAGCTGGTTTGGTTTCCATTTGTGGGAGCATCTCCAGGAGTGAGAGCCTTATTCCTGGAAGGAGCAATAGTAAACACAGATTTGTATACAGACAGGATCCAACATTCTTTTTTGATGGAAATGCTAATTAATGCAAGTTCTACTCTAACCTGACAGAAGTTTCTGTAAATGAACAGTTTGCCTTACACTGTTGTCTTCTTTATTAGCGATAATTTGTACATTAAAGTGAAGATCTTTTGGAATACCACCTCTAATTAAAGTTGTAAATACACAAAAAGATTCAGCCCCAGCTGTTTTGTTTGGTCCTCCAATTATGCACAGCATCTCATGTACATTTAATGAAAAGAACCCCAATTTCCATTCCACCTATTGCACCTGAAATGGGCCCTCACAAGAATTAACCCTGGCATGCTACAATAACAGATGAACGTATTTCACTGAAGTAATGGGCTTTGGTGTTTTTGAAGTCATGAAACAGAATGATTCTCAGCTAGGTTTTGTTGGTGCTTTTTTTGGAAGGTCAGAGACAAACTGGAGGCTTACCTGAAGGGTCCCCTCTTAGCTATTCTAGCAAGCATTCAGAGTCTTCACATAGGATTATGGTGTGGCAAGGTAATGCATTTTAAGGAAAGATGAAAAAAGAAAGGGAAAGAAGATGTACAGAATAATTCAACCAAACACAGAAGGTAGATGAACATGTTAAATAACACGTTCCAAAAAATCCAGAGATTTGGTTAAATTTCCTGTAAGATTTAATAAGTGATCTCTCACTTGCCTCAGATTAAATTTTCAGAAATATAATGTATTAACAACAATTAACAAAAAGTTTTTATTTCTTACTCCACAAATACTTTGAATAAGTTTTATAAAAGCATTGGCATATAATCTTTCCCTGTAGTGCTAGAAAACCAATCCAAAATTGACAATAGCAGAGCAGATGGAGAAATCAAGGAGGCAGACAGCTCATATTAATGAGGATCAGGTTTACCCTGGATGTGAAGATTATGGGAGAAGACCTACAAACTGTATATAATGCTAACTTATAATATGGTATTATTGTTATTGTATGATATTGTTATGGTATGGTAAGTATATATTGTAAATATGCAAACTATATATCATGCTAGTATAGAAATACATTATCAGGAAATATATGGTAGTATAGTTTAGGAGCAGGCTTTATACAGTGACACTTTACTGCTCTAGCAGCAGTCATTAACTGTCAGTACTGGGCAGCTCAGTGCAAATGGATATGGTGAGTATACAGACAACTAAAACCATATCTGAGAGACAGTAGAATGCAAACAGATTACAGATACACTGTTTTATTTTGCAGTGTTCTCTCCAAGTTGACTACGTGAACCATCATTTTTCTGCCCAAGACTATTTTTGACACCTAAATTAAGATTTTATAACTTTCTGCCCTTTAAATTCCAGTGCTTAATGAAGCATCGGGAGAAAAATAGCTTATTAGATTTCACCACTGAAACAAAATTAAAAATATTACAATTTTCTTTGGATTTGAAATTAATATATAGAGAAACAGAGAAGGTAAGTAGAAGTGTTTGAAGTTCCTTTCTATTTTTTCCAGCACAAGTTCTAAGTCCAGACTAGAAAACCGTGTCTTCTGTCCCCTGCAAAAACAATGAAATACCAGTTTTATGTGCTATCAACCTCTGAATTTGCATGTGACACACTCGATGGAAAAGGTAATGTGCAATTATCCAGTAAATCAATTTTATTAAAAAAAACCACATCCAGCTGTCACAGTAAGTGGCTGAAGATGACATAATTGTGAACTGATAGCTGCACCTCACCTTCACCACTAATGAATACTTTGTAGACAAATGTAGCAAGAAAAATTAGGAATGTTTATAATAATAGCTATTTAATTCGGTTTTGAAGTCCTAGCACAATTTCTTAAAGAATAAAACTGTTGAGACATTGTAGAATTCTGTGTGAAGGTGGGATAGTCAGTAAGCCTTGTTTTGAACTCTGTTTGGAGCTACAGCATCCCAGCTGTCCCTAGCTTGCCTAGAGGTGCCCCCTGTCTGCGCTGCCTGGAGTTGAGACAATCAAGAATCTGCTCCCAGGGAATATAATTGTACTGAAGTGTGGGTACGTGCTGTGCAGATTAATCTTTCATGATGGTTGCAGCACAGGACAAAGTCCTTGCTTCATTGATTTGACACAGGACATACTCTTCTCATCACCGTATGACATGTTCTATAAAATAAAGGATGGATGATTGGTCCTGGCAGGAGAGATATTCACAAAGTGCTTTTCTTCCAGTCCCCTGCCTCTTCCCTGCTTTTGAACTGAGACTTCTCAGTGGCAACTGCATCACAGCAGCTCCTACTAATGCAAGATTAAAGACAGAAGGCCTCCTTTATGCAGCACATGTGTCCTGTGTTCTATTTGTACACCATCATTCAGTATATCCAGAATGGACCCTTAAGTTCAAGTTAAATTTGGGAAAGTATGTTCACCAAAGAGCTTAAAATGCTACTTTTGCCAATTCTATTTCTTGAAATTTGCTCTTTCAGAGTCATGGCACAAAGTTAATTTCTGGGCATAGAGCAATGACAGGGGATACACATGATAAAGTCACCCCAAGACACCATTGCAACAACATGTGGGTTTTATTTGCAACCTATATAATAATTTTCACCAGTGTAAAGTTTCTGATGTTGACAGAATCAGTAAACAATAGGGGAGAAAAATATTCTTCTCAGATAAAGTTTAGCTAAAAGGCATTTTTTCTATGGCAACTGAAAAGGGTCAGGAGGAGTCTGTACCTTTTGAAAAACTACATCTGTGTTATTTTTATATTTGTTCATTATAAGTCTATTTTTGAAAATTCTTCCTGAAAATTTCACATAGTTTTGTATATAAGGAACTTCAAAATACAAGATTTAAGAAATACAAAAAAACTGCAGCATAGTCACAGAGGCTGATTTTAGCTTAATGAACTAATCTTGTGTTTATTCAATAGGAAAGGAGTTAGAAAAGGAAGATCTATGTTGAGGGTGGTAGGGGAAAATTTACATTTGTGTTTGGCTTTGGGTTGTTGGGTTTTTTTAGGTGCATCTAGACTCAAACAAAGAGGGAAAATAAAGGCTGAAAAAAACCCCCAAACCAACAAAAACCACAATTAAACCTCAACCAACCTTCTCTGTGGACTATAGGGGAGCCAGAATATCTCTGAGAATTGTCATATTGCTTTATTGCAAGACCAAATGAGTATGAAAGTATTTGTGATACTGCTAATAAATTCACTTTCATAAGCATGATTGACCTTAGGAGTTCGACTTCAATGATCTTTGTGGGTCCCTTCCAGCTCAGAGCATTTTATGACTGAATATATGTTAGTGTGAAGAGTGTTTCTAGGGAAGTTTGGTCTGTGCAACATTGCCCACTTGTTAACCTTGAGTTGATAAAAAATTTGAATTATTGAATACTTTTCTATGGACAGATGTTTAAAATGGGTTTTGTAATTGTCTTGCTCAGATCTTTTACTGTACATGACTGGTTTGAGATTTAATATTTGCAATAGCATAGCCAACAAGGAATTAAAAAATGGATTTGCACATAAACTGAAAAATTGTTTTTTTGCTTCAAAGTGCTAAGAGTCTCTGTAGTTGTATCAAAAAGAAATACTGCTGCAGCTACAGTAAAATTGTGTAATGAAGCACAACTGATTATGCTATAGTTGTCCTAATATTAGCATTATTATTCAAATGTAAATACTTATGCATCTTGTGAGGTATGTTGTAATGGAACTAGTCTATATTTTCTTCTGAGTGTTGTGTCTTTTAATTCAACATCTGGTATTAGATCATACTTTCAGAGACAGAAGTGCCTGCTTTAGAAAATAATAGATTTCTTTTACTTCTTTTTTTTTTTCTAGTTTTCTATCTCCAGTGTGTGTGTGTGTGTCTCCATTCACCTAGACAGAGCTGTGAACCTGAACAATTCTCACTTGTGATGTTGGTATCTCATCTTTCTTCTATTCTTACCTATTAGCTGCCCTAATGCTAGTATCTGGAAGGGAGGGAAGGCTTTGATGGAATACATTTATCAGTATTTGAAAAGCTAAGACATGATAGAAACCTAGCCATCTAAACAGCCAAGTATGTAAAAATGCCTGCCTTAATACTAAGACCAGAAAAATGTGTCCATTCTGAGCCATTTTTATGTGGTGGCTGAAAGACTTGGATAACCAGTAAGTGTCACACAAGCAAGCAAGTGAAATACTTGGATAAACAGTAAGTGTCACACAAGCAAGCAAGGTGGCTGGATTCCAGAGCAGAACTATGACAACAATCAGGCCACTGGTGTTTCTTTTGTGCAGGCAGGGACAGTGGTGGGGAAGAGTCCAGTGTTTTGGGGCAAATGGATGAATTGTGTGCTGACAGTGACTCAGAATCCATGTGTGGGTGTGAAGTGACTCAAAGAAGCCATCTGAGAAACAGCATGGCTAAGCCTGAGGCAACCTGGGGGCAGGGTTTAATACAACTTCTCAAAATGGAACCAAATGAGGTCTGCTCTTTGCTTGGCAACTTTTTCAAATGAAAAGGCTTGGGAGGTTTTAGATATTATTTCCTTTTTTATTTCTTTTTAATGCTAGAGTTAGTGGGAAGGAAGAAATATAAGTAATTATTGTGCTAATATAAATATTTACTTTTCTTCCTACTCACTTTTGTACACTTTTTCTTCCACTTTTACTTTCACAGGCTGGCTCCCTTATCTGAAATCTCATCAACAGGATAACAATGGTTTTATTGCTCAACTATTGGACTATAGAACTGAAAAAGTCCATGTTGACAATCTTTTTCCTGCTGATGGGTAAAAAGGCTGGGACAATGTGAATAAAACTTAAAGGAAGTATTGGTTTTGTACAACAACTTCTTAATGTTAAAGGTAGCTGTCTGAGGAACCTTCACAGAAGAAGACACGAGTTTCATAGAACTGTAAAATATTTTGCGTTGGAGGAGACCTAAAAAGGTCATCTAATCCAACCCCTCTGCAATGAGCAGGGACATCTTCAACTAAGTCAGGTAGCTTGGAGCCCCCTCCAGTCTGACCTTGAATGTTTCCAGGGATGTGGCATCTGCCACCTCACTAGGAAACTTGTTCCAGTATTTTGGCACCCTCATTGTAAAAAAGTTTGTCTTTGTAAGTTTAGCAATGCTATTTCACAGCCAATATTGTGGATCCTGTGCCAGTTTTCTGGATTTGCAGAGGCTAAATATAAAGCTAAGATTTTAATAATCATAGCCATGTGTAAATATGGAAGGAGAATCATGGAGTAGAATAGCTCAATGTGGGCACTCATTGAAATGAAACTCGACTATGTTTCTCTCTGGTAGTGTTTGGTATTGCCACAGAATGAGAAATGAGGAAATATGCTTGTAGTACCAGCAGTGGAAGGGCAGTCAGAATTTCTGAAGTATCTAATCTCTGCTGATTACATCCATTTTAGGAAATAAAATAAACTGGAGAGGGGAGAGGATGAAAGAAAAGAACGGGATGCTTCAGTATTATTTTGCATGCTGCTACCCTTTGCAGATCTCAAAAAGTTAGGATGCAATGATTAGGTAAGATGTCCAAAGTATTTACTAAATTCAACAGTATTTTAAAGTCCAAGTATTTCTTAAAATAACAAAAGAAAGATTTAAAATTAGTGATATAAAGTCAGTGCTAATGCAGAGTTTTGAGATTAATATTTATCAGTATAACAGACAAGAAACAGATAAGAACAGATAGGAAGGAACACTTACCAATGGGGAAAGTTTAAGAAACAGACAAAGAACAGTTAATTTCCACTGGGGCTGAAAGCAATTACTAGAAGTATTAGGGGCATAGATCCCCAAGTGTATATTGAATTTCAGTAAGTGAACTACTGACACTTAACATCATCTACAGTAGTCAACTGGGAATCTGTGGATATAAAAAGAAGAGAGTATTCAAGAGAATTTCTGGCATAAAGTATTATCAATTATTTTGGTTAATGGATGGTTGGATTACCCCAACTGGATGGGTAAGCTAAAAATAATTAGTAAATTCCAGCAAAAATTGCAGCAAGATGCAAACACACTTTTCCGTTGTGTAGGCTTTAAAAAAGTAAAGATGACAGACTGGGTGGGAAATCTTTGCCTGTAATATAATGTCTCTAAAGTAATTAGAAATATAAAATGGTAAATTTGCTTACCAATAAGCTTTATATTTTATGATTTTTAAAGATATATTTTAAGTTATATAATATAGGACTGTTCTGTCATAGTTGTGATGCAAATGACGTTCTTACTGACAGCTTTCATATCCAGGAAGTTTGATTTATGAAGCACTAGTACATGAAATGTCTGTGGTAGTATAGTACAGCTTGTTGGAGAGATTAAATACTCTGAATGATTGGCTGATTGCCTTCATTTTTGAAATAGTTAATGAGCTATTAAAAATCAGCTTGTGAGTAAAAATCAGTTTGCATTGAACAAAAGGAAGGAGTCCATAGGAAAGAGTGAGTAGCAGTTCCTTGATGCAGTGAAAAAAAGCATGAAAAGCTGCCCCACTCCACCTTCCTCTCCTGAGTTCTGCACATAATGCTGTCATCAAAAAGAAGGCATTCATCAAAGTTAAGGCACAGTAAAAGAAAAATCCACGGTGTTTTCAGATATGTTTATGGTCCCAGAAAGTCCAAAGGTACTTGGGCTTTGCTTTTACCATGGCTGATCTTAACGGTTCCGCAGAAGTAAATTTTAACACAAAATTGAGGCACTCAATTGGTAACTCACCCAGCTAACAAATATCTATCTTTAACTATTTCTAGCTGAACTTACATCTTTCTGATGAGAAGTGGCTTGCTTCAGTAGGCTGTTTCAGTGGGAAACATGATGCAGTTTTGCAAATTTGGGGTTGGTTTTTTTTTAATAAAAGCTGTGCCCATGGCATGTACATGAAATGAAGAGAGACCAAGGACACATTTCTTCTGTAGAAAATGCAACATTGTATTTTAATGAAAGAAAAGGTATGAGTAAACTCTACTCACATCTCACTTCCACTGGAAGTACAGTAGAGGAGGGGGAAGGAAATCCATTACAGGAAACAATTTTTTTTCTTTTTTTCTTGCAGAAGAGTTTATTGAGTAGCTTCTTAAAGCTTTGTGGAGCATTTGCTCTAAAGGCTGTCAGTGTAGGATAGGTATTTAAAATTGGTCACTTTCATCCTCTTTCAGTTTAAATGGAAGGCAACTATAGGTCTGGTAAGGAATATCTATGACTATTATGGTAAAGAGTGGATGAGCAGATTTAATTTATATAGGAAAGGCAGAGTCTTTTGCAGGTTTGTAGACTGTGATAGTCCCATTAATGCAGGAATGCCTTCTGGCAATCTGACTCCAAAGAAGTATGTGCAGGACAAGTTGGTTTAGTGAACAAGGCAATAAAGGTGTCGACAATTGAACAGAAGTGATAATCTCTTAAAATAGCTGCAGAACAATACTGAACTTGAGCTTATTGGGTATTAGAAACCTAAGAATAGCAGAAACTTTTTTTGCTGAGACCTTGTAGCAATACACAGTGTTCATGCAGCTTATTAGTATTTAAGAAGTGCAACTATAATCACTTTAATCAAAAGCAATAAGAGACAGCATAAACTAATTTATTAGTGAATCTCCATCTGATTAACTACTAGCACCCTTGTCCAATATATTATAACATATGTAGATCCTGTGTTCAGGATCATCACCAGCAGTTGAGTCTTCACTACTAATAACATTCTCAAAAAGACAATATGTTAAAATGAGGCAATGTGTTTCTGGCTTTTTCTTGAATGTGTGTGTGTTGACACACCTTTGAATTTGTGTAGTGCGTCTACTGAAAATAAGATATAATCTTATTTTGCAAATTGTCACTTATACGTACGTGGTTCTATAATTCTGTTATTTTGGCTTATGCAGTGGGGAAGATATCAAATGTAAGTGTCTTGAGTCATTGGAAATTTTGTTGGTGTTCTAGAAACAGTGCCATCCAGAAATGTATTCATTCTTTTCTTTACTTTCACTTCACAGGATCATAGAATGATTTGGGTTGCAAGGTGCCTCAAGGATTACCTACCTTCAAGCCCCCAGCCATGGGCAGGGACACTTTCCATTAGAGCAGGTTGCTCAAATCCCACCTAACCTGTCATTGAATGCTACCAGGGATGGCGCATCCACAGCTTCTCTGAGAAACTTGTTACTGTGTCCCACCCCCCTCATAGTAAAGAATTTCTTCCTAATATGTAATCCAAACCTATCCTCTTATTGTCTAAAGCCATTCCAACTTGTCCTATTGCTAGATGTCCTTGTGAAAAGTCCCTCTCCAGCTTTCTTTTAGGCTCTCTTTAGGTATTGGATGGCTGCTATAAGGTTTCCCTTGAGCCTTCTCTTCTTCAGGCGGAACAACCCCAAAATTAAGGTGAAATTGCTTTGGAAAAATTGCTGTATTTTATAGAACCATATATTTGATAGTTTGTTTTAAAAATCAAACCTGACATGACTCATCTCTGAACCCAAGTCTTAGTAAACTTGAGGAATCTTTTTAAGAGCTCAGACATCTTCATTTATGGATCCAAATTTATCTTGCTTTTCTCCTTTTTAGTTGATTTTTTCTTTTGAAAAATCAAGATAGATTTTTAGTGTGCGTTTTTGTTTGTTTTGAATTCAGCTGAAACTGAAAGGACTATTCAGAGAACAGTCCTTTCCCTCTTGGCATTGGAAAAGTTTGCTCATATTCTGGGCCTGATATTTTGCATTATTCAAAACCACATGTAAGGGACATAAAATTAAAGGTATATGGAAGCAGGGGAAAATATGAAGTTCAAAAAAACATGATGCAGCATGGCTTAGGGCTGTAGAGTACAGAGTACCCCATCCTTCCTAAAAAATGTTTTCTGTTGTGGTTTTCTTTTTAAGAATTCTTGACACTTCTTCACCGAAGAGACAAGTTTTGATATAATTTTGAACAACTTGGACACAATACATATTTATTGAAGAATTCGTTAAACAATTTGATTTCTGAAAAAGCAAAGATGTATATAGATACTATTTTACAGTTGATTCAGTCTTATGCACTGTATGATACTTCCATCCCTTCTGGAGAAGTGACATATATTGTGTAAAAGTGTGTTTTGTTGTATGCTATATCATTCACTTGTGCAAGTAGTGAAATGGAGAAAAGTCTGCTCTCAAAACCAGCTCAGGAAGCTTTTCCAGCACATACGCTTTTCTTTGAACAATGAAAGAGTGATTTCATAAACATCACATTAACTATATATCAGCTGCTCCAGGTAATTCATCCCATGTCCCTATTTGCATAATCCTGCGAACTTTCTTCACTGATTAAAGTTACTCATGCTTTTAAATGCAATGCCAACCTTGGACCTTGTTTGAGGTTCATTTCTAGAACTTCTGCTCCAAGATACATCTCTCTTAGCTTCTGTTGACATCCATTATGCTGCAGACTGTCTTGGGTTTTTCAGAATGAGCCTTTAATAAGCAAGGCAGCACTAGCACTGTCAATATAGCCATACAATAGTCCTCACTAGGATTGGAGAAGGACTCTTCAGTCAGCCATTTTCAACAAGGATTGAGACATATTTATCAAGGAAAATGAGATGAAGAATTCTGGCACAGCATCTTTGAGCTCTTGCCTGACATTGGTATAAGGAATAAGTCACAGCTTCTAACTGAAAAGTAATTTAGCATCTTTCCCTAGAGTAAAAGGATGTTAACTACACTCACCAGTAAGCCTGCAAAAGGCACTGCTTAATAATAAGAAATTGATTTTGCACAAATGCAAAATCTCTTTTACAATGACTCTAAAATACTTATTGACACAACAGGAAGAAGTCAGCTTGAAATGCAGAAGACAAGCACAATGCTGTGATCAGTTACTTGTTAATAAATCACTTGTTTGGAATGAGAATCAAGTTCTTAAAGGCTTTGTTCTGGCTCAACAAGGTGGATTTCACTTCTAGCTGCTGATATGTATGCCTCATTCACTCTCTGATGTCTCAGTTTATAAATGTAGCATCAGATCTGGGCTGGTGGCTGGGAGTCACTCCACCCAACACAAAACAACTGAATGTGTTGTCTTGGCTCTCCCAAGCTGGAAGAGAAAATCAGCTTGTCCAGGGTACCCAAGCTGGATTATTTCTAAAATAATGAGAGAATTAATCTTGGAAGACTATGTGGGTATTTTGATTAAGTTAGGGACCTCACATAAAATATTAGATGATGTGAATAATCTTGTTAATTGTTCATCATTAGGGTAATAAACATATGCCATTCCTGGCACTGTAGGAATTTTTGCAGTATGATAAAATAGAGCTAACTGCTGGGTTTAAGCACAGTGGTAATTGATACCTGTGATTCATAACTAAATTATATAGCTAATTTCTTTGGTCAGGACAGTGCTCATTCAGCATAACATCTAGACTGCAAGGAGAGGAGAAAAAAGTATTCTGAAAAATGAATATGACAAAGAACTAGATACAACTTCATTAAACTGTCTCAAAAATTCAACATTTAATTTGCCCTAATATAGAAATAGCATTTAAATTCATTGCTTCTAAATATTTCATATGCTTCTAATAACCTAATCTACAAATACATACTGTGCAGTGCCACCTCTTTCACCCAAATGCATTCACAGAAACATGTGCCTCGTCTTTTTATTTTCTGCCTTCCTATTTTTTGTTCCTTCTTATTTTTACAGCATATGCTGGTACCTTCTTTTCCTGAAGCAAAACTACTTAGAGCTGTTCTAGGAAGATTGCTGCAAACTTTCATTTAAGTTAAAACATTTTTTTTAAACTGTAGTACATTCACCATTTACACTCACATAATGTCGTCTGTGTCCTCTTAGCTTTATGTTGTGGTGGTCTCCATGGATTATGTTAGAAAAAGAAGAATTTAGCCTCATTCAGATCTGTTCCAAGATCACCAAAATCTCAAGGGAAAGCTGCCAGTGGCATTAATTGATTTTGGACCCTATGGCAGAAGATTATTTTTTTATTATGTCAGATTTTTTTTTTTTTCAGATGAGTAAAATATTCTGATCTCTACTTCCTCTACTGTTTGGGATTTCAGAACCTAAAAATAATTTAAATATCTGAAGACTTTCTTCTTCTGTATTGGCAATGTTTATTGCAGAATTCTTTTTGGTCTGAGACCTCTAGTAAAGTTAATTTCAAAGTTCTTGAGATTTTAAGTGGTCCTTAATGGTTAAATTTGAAAGCAAATGTTTATTTATTAGCATTAAATGTGACATTCTGTCAACATTCACCTGCCGAAACCCATGTGAAGCTTCTAGTTTTGGAATTTGGCAGCTACCTTCATACTGTACTAATGAGGAAATACATAG
Organism: Monarcha castaneiventris obscurior; assembly: GCA_026261815.1. NCBI lineage: Eukaryota > Metazoa > Chordata > Aves > Passeriformes > Monarchidae > Monarcha > Monarcha castaneiventris. Next base: position 2,584,165 of record JAMPIT010000388.1, on the reverse strand, counting down.
TCATTAGGGTGGCTATTGTTTTTAATATTTAAACTTCATCTTGAAGAGATTATTGTTGCAATATTATTCCTTCTGACAGAACCCACTGCTAAGCTGGTTAATTGCTTTCTCACTTTAATTTTTATTGATATAAATTACTTTAAAAATTCAAACAACAGATTGGTGGTACTAATGCCGTTTAAGTCTGCATGTAATGCAGACATTGCATTATGTAAAATTTTATATTTGACTTTCTATTTACAGACTTGGGTCCTAAGTGGTTTACCAAAACAATGGAAACTAATGGGGAATTTTAGAAAATACAGGCAATTTACAGAAAAAACCCTCTACCTTGGACAAACTATTTGTGATCTAGTTTCTTTCAGCAGGCATGCACATATATTATTTAAAACTGGATGTAGCTGAAACTTTCTGATTCGCTGAATAGCTCCCCAGGTGAAGAACTGTTTCTTACAGTTATTCCACAATATACATGCCATGTGTCTGATGAAAAATATATTTGATTTATTCAAATAATACTGTAATTTAATGTACCATAACTATAACATAGCTTATTATCTTTGTAATAAATGCTTTCCTGGGGTGTCACTAGTACTTCAAATCTAACTTTTCTAAAGATACTCTTCTAACAGAAACATCTGATATTTGTTTTAATTCCCATTCCAAAACAAGACAAAGATACAATTATCTTCTGGAAAGATAAATGAAGAGTAAAGTGCATATAGAAAACAGGGTATCCTCTGGGGTTTTTTCTTATTAAGAAAATAGGAACTTGACTGTCTTCCCAGAAGTCTACAGCAGTGAAGAAAAGCCCTACACACCCCCTCAGCAGGCTTGACAAGATTAACATTAAAGCCTCATTCTTGAGAAATTCCATGGACATAGGTTTGTTTAACAAATGGTATTGTTTGTCTCCTCTGGAAATGGACGGATACTACTCTGCTGATGCAGTTACAGTCTTAAAGCTGTTGTGTGAATTCCATATGGAAGCTTTCTATCACCGTATCAAATTATCTCAATTTCAGATCTGCTGAATTGAGGGTAAGAAGGTTGATACAGATACAGAAATCTGCACTGATATATTTTCGGCTGGAGAGTTTGGCAGAGAGAAGGGAGTTCAACAAAGGCAAGTGCAGGGCCTTGCAGGTGGGGAGGAATACCCCCAAATACCAGCACAGGCTGGGTACTGACCTACTGGTCAGTACCTATGGTCTTCTGCAAAGGAGGACCATTGATACGATATGATGTGATAATATCTGAGCCACAAGAAAACTCCTTCAGACATGGGTCTGACTTCTGTTTAAAATCACAATTAGATCCCAAGGAGTCTTGTGGTCACCCTGGGAACAAAGAAAACAAGATGGTGGAGAAGCTCCCTCCTCCCAACATGGCAGCCACCATAGCAGACTGCGTGGACTAGAAGACAAACACAGCATGGCAGAGAAGCCCCTTCTCTGGACCCTGTGGTAGAGAGAGAGAGAGGAAAAACAACACTGCAACTGATCCTCTGGGGTTACATGACTCTCTGCTCCTGCAAACATCAACCAATGGAGGATAGGGACAAAACAAAACCGGGGAAAAAACTCCAAAAGGCTCTGATGCTGCTGATATTGCTGGAGGAGACTTCCCAGAAAGTTGCAGGTCCAACCCTTCCTTGGCAATAATGGCAGGCAGCTGGAACTGGGGCAGTGGCTGGAACTCGTGGACAGAGGGGCCGACTTTTCTGGCGCAGCTCTGTGGCTGCAGGCAGCAGCTGGAAAAACTAGTGGAGTGGGTTCCCCCGGCAAGTGGTGAAGGTGTTGTGAAATCCGCCCCAAAGCAGTTTTGGAATGCGAAATGCAGCTTTCTGGGTTGCGGCTCAGGAAGTGGACACAGCCTCATGTCCATTCCCTTTTTAAAGGGACACAGTGCACCTCCCCTCAATGAATCCCAGGTAACGCACAGAAGTTCATTTTCCATGCTGTTGGATTTTGAAGACACAAGGCAGTGATAATCTGGGGCAATTTGGCATAGGGAAGATATGGAATACACAAATATTTTAGGTCACCTAAGACATTATGTTTCTGGGCAAATACCAAAACAAGTCCAAGATTTTTATTTTCAACTGACAAATATCATGTGGTGGCTTATGGATTTTTTTTCTTTTTATGTTGTATATCCTGTATTTTTTTCTTTTTATGTTGTAAGGTGTTGTACAAGCCTTCGCAGTTCCTCCCTCCTCTTTATGTATTAAGGAAAGTATACATGGCTGTCTCTCTACTTGGTACTGATCGCCAGCAGTGTAAAATTTGTATTCAGCCTTTGTCTCTTCAAGCTAAACTGAATTTTAGTCCCTAGAATGCAGTGGCTTTGGCTTCCAGACAGCAATTGTTTCCAGGCAGGCATTTATAGCATTGCAATGTAGTTGGTTTACCTTCAGGGTAGAATCAATGTGGGGCAGTTTTAACTCTGTTGTGCTTGTTGCTCATTGAATATGGGGATGCATTTATTACAGCAGGACTCCTTTAATCCTGAACATTAGCAATCTGTCGTGTCTCCCACTTTCACTGATTTTATTTTTTGCATTTTACTGGGAGAAAATAATATTGCAAGGGACACAATTATTTAGGACTATCAGACGTCTAAGATAGGATAATGCCTTCAGGTCCATCCTTTGTTTTTGGTCATATATTCTTATTTCGCAGAAGAAACATAATTATTTTAATAATATTATTAGAGTTTTAAATCTAGGCTTAGCAATAAAGTGTATACGCCCCTACACTCAGTAGCCCCAAGTGTTTGGCATTTCTTAATTGATTTGTAACAAGGACTTTCAGTTTATCCAAGAATTTTATTATGTGAAGCATATTTTCATTCACCCAGGGAATGGTCTCATTTAACTTTGTGTTGAGCAGAAATAGCTCCAGATTTCAGTAGCACTGACAGACCTATCTTCAAATTGAAGGATTCAAAAGGAGATAGGGAACAATGAGGTCAATGGGGCTTGCCTACTGAGGAAAAGATATACTTTAGTATATTATCCTCATAGCTGTGTGACTTCAGAATTTGTGCTTACAGAATATAGGAATATTCCAGAATGGTTTTAAGGATGTTATCAAGGAAGATTTAGAGCTTGCATGTAAAGGAGCTCACAAAAAGTCTTGGTGATCCTTGTCTGCCCACAGAAAGCTCTTTCAGTGCAAGATCAAAGTCAGATGTAGTTGGAAATGGTAATGTTGATGATGGTTTTAGGGTTTGTTTCTCCTCCTCCTTCAAATTCTTGTTCAATTTAAAGGGATGGAAAAATAATTTGCTATATCAGGTTACCTCAGTGGATTACCTAAGGAGAAAATCATCATTATTAACATGAGAGTACCTGAGAACGATTTAGAATCATGTGCCTCAACCCTGAAAAAGAACACGGACAATACCAAACACCACCACACTGGGACATCCAGGTTTTGAATTTAACCACTTGGTTTCAATCCATCAATATAATTAGATCACCAAAAGATATGTTTGATAAATACTGACACAAAACTAAAGGCATTTATTATGCCAGAGCAGGAGCAATGCATTACTTATTGAAATATTGTAACCGAAGTAGCTACAGGTGGAAAAAAACCCAGCCCCTATTGGACTACATGCTTCTTAAAGTGGATTAAATTAAAGGAGGCATGTGTTTATTTGGTCTGGTTCAACACAAACACACACCTGATGTAAGACGTGAAATCTCCTTAGCTTTAAGGAGATTGTATCTGTATCTGTATCTGTATCTGTATCTGTATAGATACAGAAGGTATCCCAAACGGCTTCTAAAACAGTTGGAGTCATTTTTTTGCAATCAACCTATTACTGAACCATTATTCTGATGCTGTAAGAAGCTGTAGCTCAAATCTTTAGAAAGTATCTTCTATTAAATATTAAGTTGTATTTTTGTTGGTCTCATGCCAGAAATGTTGAAAATATTTTGGCGCATATATTAGTGCACCCTTTATTTCACTTGCCAGTATTAAAAGGCACAACATCTGTTGTAAGGATTTTTCCCTTCAACTGAGGAAGGAAACTTATTTTCCAGATGTCCCTCAGCCTTTCATTCAGTTGTCTGTTTTGTAAATATTTTGGTCACAAAAAATTTGATTCATAGTCTGTAACAATGACAATGTCAATAGAATTCGGTAAGGTACAAAATTCAACAGTTTAAGGTTTTGACACTCCTTTTCAGAGTTTAGTATTAACTATGTATATTGGACCTGTTCACAGGGTGTTCCCTGAAGCCTGAATCTCATGGAACCAAAGCAATGTTTTATTTAGGTAACAGCCAAAGGTTACAGGACTGTGGTGTAACATACCAGCTACAATTTACATAATTGCATCTGGTCTTGCTTTTATTGACTATTATAGGACATTTGGCATTGGTGTCATTGTGAAAAGGTCTGGCTTCCTGGAAATCTTGGTAGTTTCTACTAAAAAAGGGAGGGATTAAAAATGTCTTTATTTAATATGCTTTTTTTCTTTCAATGAACAATATCCTTTAGGTTTTCAGCATGTTACTTAAATATGTCCTTATGGTATCTCTCATGCTATGGATCTAGTTAATCACATATTTGCTTCACTGCCTTTTTCTGCAATAAACAAGCTTTAGAATAGTCTACCAGCTAGAGCTTAGGGTGAAAGACAGTGTAGGTGGGGACCTAATCACTTCCTGTGTATGTACGAACCTGATACAGAAGAGTTTTTGTCTTCTGTCTAAGGGCAACTGGACATTGTTGTGCTTATTTATTTAATTGCAAAAGAAGACACACCTGATCCACTCATAATGCCATGTTCATGATAGAATGACTAGGGGGGAAAAAATGCTTAGAATAACTCCCCAAAAATCCCTTTTAACTTAATTGTACTTCTAGGACTGATTTTTGAAGTCAAAAATTTTTTTGACCTGCTCATAAAGTATTTTACTGTAAGCATTCTAGTCCAATTTCCTCTGGAAGTAATATTTTTCAAAAGGGAGTTTCAGTACTCTCTTCACAAAACAACATTTATCGTTTCCAAAGTAGACCAATGTAAAAAGCTACACTATAAAATGTTTCCGTGCCATTGCTAGTTCCCTGTTTACCTAGATGGTAAAAGTCTCCATTCCCCCTAGATCTCCTTGTTTTCTATGAAGATCACCCATTTCACAGATTACTGGGATGGCTACATGACTTAATGATATTTCAACAAAATCAGATAAATTGTATTTCAAGAAATGGACAAAATCTGTATGTGAATTAAAGGAGAGATAAATGGTTCCAAAGAGAATTAAGAAAAAAAAGCAAAACCGAAAAAGACCTTTCTTTTAGGAGAAACCAGCCATCTATTAAAAGGAAACAAAATACCTGCCATAGGTGAGAAACTGACATTCCTGCACTATAGTGCCTAAGGAATTTAAGTAAATGCTTCTTAAATAAGCCATTGCATGAAGTACTTGTTTCTTACTGAAGTGTTGAGAGCAATTACATTTCAGGCTGTCTGGATGTAAATTACCATGTAGTGATGACTAAGGCTTTTCTTTCAATAGAGAAAACTTTTCAAGATTTTTCAAAAGAGCTTTTCAATGATTCATGGGCCCCAATTTCAGTTTTATCTAAGACCTGTGGTGTAACATGAGCTACTCATGAGCTAATTCCAGGGAGAAAAAATAGAACCTTTTTTTAATCTTTTCCCTTGAACTTGTAGTGATGCTAGCAGCAGTGGCATTCTGAACAAACGGGTTTATGTCATTGCCTGTAACTCAGCTGAGTTCAGGTCAAATTTGATCTAAGTTTCAAGTTAGAAAATCACATTATTTTAGAAGCTCTCATAAATGTCTATTTCTGTTATGAACTGACTGTTTAGTAAGTGTTTATTTCTTCTACTTTTTTTCCAAGTGAGTAAATTGAAAGTCAGAAAGGTGAAAGTAGCATCCCTAAGTTGCAGTTGCAAAGATGATATACATTACTTTTTTGTTCTGTTCTTCAGTGGTCTTACATGTTTGGGAGGAAAGATAGCAAGGCTGTGGGGTTGCAGAATAGAAAATAATGTGGCTGCTGACTGGATTTTTAGTGTTAAACTTGGCCTTTGCTTCAGCAGTAGAGAAACTGTCTCCATTTGTAGAGATTTATCACTTGGCTGCTTTGTCTCTTGAGATATCAGGTAACCCCTGATCCTATTTCCTAAAGCATACAGCTGGCTCCCAGAGACATCTGCAGGAAATAATGTCTGACTCCAGAGGAAATTTTTCTTAACTCAGGAGGAGAATTCACTGACTATATATATATTAAGGTTTCAAAAAGTGGATTAATTTTTAGTTTAGAAACAAACAACTAAAAGACCTTAGAGGCCCTGGCAATACAAATTGCGAAATGAGCATCTAAAATCTGTATTGCTGCCTACATCTATTTTGAAATCTTATATGCAGAAAGAATGTTTTGTTGTGGTTCAGAGACTCATCTACTTGGTATTCAACACAGAATATTGTTTTAAACTTGAATTTTCCTGAAGTGAGAGGGATGCAAGAGTGCTGCTTTGAGCCCATACTTTTTTCTTCCCTACGCTGAGCATTGCACTGAAATACATATTCTTACATTACCATACACAGTGCTCCCTCAGTATCTTACTAGTCACTTCTTCCATAAAACATTACAACTAATGCATTATTCTTCTGACTGTTGATTATGGGTGATGTTATGACACGTCCCTTTGGGTTATGCATAGCATGTTAATTTTTACATGAGTTGGCTTTGTGGAGAACATCTACATTTCTAGGCAATCTGTCAGTCTGTGAGGATAAGTGCCAGGTTGTGAAGAGAGAGAGTTCAAGTTTCAGTTTTTATTCTGAAATGCTCCTAACTCTCTTGGAGAATAATCTTTGGGAACAGAGTAAGAGATAACAACAACTGTTGATACTCTGTGTGAAGGAAATCTGGACTATGATTTGAAGTTGCATGAGCAACTCCACAACAAATCTGATTTTGGCCTTTCTGCTTCTTTTGCTCTTCAACCAGAATCTCTTGGTTCTTCATTCTCTGTTTTTGTTGCTTTTTGCTCATACTCCTCAGGAAAAACATATTTCTTGCACCTGTTTTATTTTGCCTACTTGGTACCAGGGGAGTAGAAGCTGAGCACTAAAAGCTGCGACTTGTTGGTGATGTGAGCTGGAATGATGTCTGAATGGGCAAAGGGCTATTCAGTGGGAGCCATACTGTGAGTTCATCTTAGCAGTGACACCAGTATCTCTGTCAAAGAAATGCTTTTCTTCCTTGGAGGAGGCTAGGTATGCCAGTCATGTTAGGCAGTGATGAGTGACTGGGTTTGGAATACAAGCAAGGTAATCCTGGTCTATAAAGTCTCCATCTACACAGAGGATGTGAAAATGAAGATCAGTGTCCTTGTTTGCAAGGACAGTGTCACATTTCTACCTTGATGTGAGAAACTTGCTAAGCAATGAGGAATAAACCAATCTTGGATTGTGGATGGATGGGTGGATGGATGGATGGATGGATGGATGGATGGATGGATGGATGGATGGATGGATGGATGGAGGCAAGCAAGAACTGTGGAATATCTGGGAGGCTTGTAATGGAGAGTGTGGATTTTTACACTTGAGAGACCCAGGGAAGGAGCTGAAGCTTGATATAAAAACACTTCGATGGCAATTCAGAAATTGGGTGCATATATAGAAAATGAGAAGGCAGGTTAAGTCAGAGGGAAGGCTATGTCGTTAGAAAAATGGTGGTGGGACAGTGATTTAAAATGGTTTAGTATGCTGGATATGTGACCTGCTGTACATGTAAATGTAAATGTGTCCTGACTATATTGGAATCTGTGTAGAGGAAGGGATGTGGAGGCATCTCTTCTTTCTTCCACGTGTTAATAGCTGCTTTTGTGTCCTTAACAGCCACATTAGTCTTCCACAGCCTTTTAGACTTTTTTAAGTATAATGTTTTCATGTTTGACAACACAGATGAAAACAACCTATAAATCACTTTTGCTACCTAAAGAATTCAGAGTAGCGGTGATTTTTTGGAAATATGACTTGATGGGGTGCTCTGGTTGCTTTCTGAAGACTATTTCGTTGTCTGACTGGTGGAAAACGTTATTTTCTAATTTGCGTAAGGCAATTTTGACCTTTATGGTGAGATACTGTGACAAAATTAGCTCTGTGCTCCTTTAGGTAGGGTTTTATAAGTTGATATCTTTACAGATTGTTAGCTTGGTTTCTGTGGTAAGTGAATACTTGAGTACACAAGTGTAGCACTTAAAATAGTTTAAATAGTCCCTCTTTGTAATAGACTGCTGTGAAACGGTCTTTATTTAGACCATGTTGCTACAGCTAATTTGGAGTAAATATTGCAAATATTTTATTTTGTCTCAGCAGACAAAAAACAGATTGCAAAAAGAATAAAACTTTATTGCTTTATCTTGAGAAACACTTAAAGCCCTGAAATAAAAGATGGGAGGAATACAGACCTCATAATTTTTTGTGTACTTAATGATACTTAATCTGAAAGGCAAAAGAACGACCTGTTGATATCCTTTAAGATTTATGTTTGGAGCAAGAGGGTTTTGTATCTCTAAAGAGTGAAAGTATTGTAGACCAAAAGAAGGTAAAAATGCTATATGTATGTTTTCAGACTTTCATGTCTACGAGCTGATCTTTTTCCTGGCGTGAATTTCAGTGGCAGTGAGAGACAGAGGTAACAGACAATAGAGTTGAGCAAAACATGCAACCGTTTAAACATCCAAAGGGCAGGGAGTGGAAAAGGAGGAGGAGGAATGAAAGCACTAAATGAAAAGCTAAAGTTGTTTTCTTTGTTCTTCCATTATCTTACAGTTTTACTTTAAGATGAGAGGAGCACTAGGGATAAGGGGGAATAGAGGAAAAGCAGGAAATAGAGGCAGAAAATTTATGTGGTGTTCTGCATCAGGAATACAAGGTGGTTCCCTGTGCCTTGTCTTAGGAAATGAAAGGGTGTCAGAGGAGCTATCACCCCAAAAGTGAGGGAGACTAACTTCTGTAGATGCCAAGAAATTTTAACAGCAGAGGCTCAAGTACTGGTGAAGGGGGTAGAGCAAAATACTCAAACTGCATGATGTAATATGGTGCAGGTTTCTGTCCAGAGCAATTCTAGTCAGATGTAGAAGGAGGTCTGCAAATCTGTGGTATCCACCAATTTTCTGCTTTCTAAAATGGATTTTTCTTCTTTTGAATGAGTGATAAAGGTTTCTGGGCCAAGCATTACAGTTCTCAACACCTTCCAAATTTCTCAATAAAAAATACTGATGATGGTTGGAAAAGTTTTTGTTTGGTGGACTATGTTTCTGGATATAAAAAAAATGTTGGGTAAGGTGGGTGGCCAAGTGTCTGGGAGTGGTTTTGGCAAATTTACTTTTTTCCTCTTCCTATGATGTGTCTGAAAGATGCAATAACTTGTGGATGTTGAAAGACCTATTTGAATTTGTAACTTCTCTTGTGATTCTCTCAGCCTATAGCCTCTTGCCTTACCATGAATTCCCATAGACATTGTAACTGAAAAATTGAGTGTATTTCCAGAAGTTTAAAAGAGAAAATAAATTTCCAAGTGAAGGTACCACTGTATGTACCAAGGCTTCTAGTTTTTGTGGTATTGAAACTGAGTTTTCAATGTCATCGTTCAAACCATGAAGTGCTATTTGTCACCAGCATATTTAAGCAAGCTCACATTAGGCAGCTTCACAGATGGGTAGGTACAAATAACAACTGCAACTCATTTATTCTTACCCTTCCTATCTGCATTTTTAAAAAGCAGTTCTGCACTGTTAAAGAATACAAAGTAGAAATTTTCAGCTGATACAGTAGGTAACCAATTAATTATTACATAATAGGAATTTATGAGCTACCAGTAAATTATTAATATGCTAGCCACCCACCACTAAGTCCTGTCATGAGTTGGGTTGGCCTAGCAGTCATCAGTCAGAGGGGAAGATTGGTCCTATTGATCCCATCCTCTGATTGGTGCCATAGGCTGAACAGCACTGCTGATGAGGAGCAGTTTTCCAATTACCCGTTTTTTTCCTTAGTGTTTTGTGCATTTGTATTAATTTTACCTCTGGAATCCTTGAGCTACTGACTGCCTATGTCTTAGGACTCTTTCTTCTGTCTTTAATTTTGCTTTTCTTACCTAACGGGGCTTTACTGTATTTGTTTTCTCACCACATTTGCTTGCAGCTTAGAAGCTTTTCACCCAAATCGTAACGCAGGTTACGCTGCTGTGCAACATTGAAAATTTAGAAATAAACTCTCCAACCAGTTTGTTAGGTTAGAAAGCAGACGTCTTATTTTATCTAATTTTTATCTGCAGTTTGATAGCATGTTAGAAGTCTGTCCTTCTAGAGGTGAAACTCCTCTGATCTGAAGGGTCTCTATGCGTAGTAGAATGAAATTACATGAACAAAAATTTTGCCTGGCAAAGATCCTCACTTGTACCTAGCCTTGCTCACCTTATCCACAGTAATTGCACTGTACTGTGTAGGCCTGTTGATGGCAATGACAAATCATGGAATTGTTCCCCTCATCTTATTTCTTCAGAAGTATTTGCATTTCATTTTCTAATCACAGTTGCTAGCTTGATCTTCCAACAGGAAAAAAAGGACACACATGGTTTGATACTAGAAATAATTTTGCTCTCAAATCCAAACAAAACCTTTTGAGAAAGTGCATGATAACACATCTGTGTGATAATCAGCATCAGGTTGACCGGACTGGCCTTGTCCTACTTTCTTGATGAGTTCCTTGATTAAAAGTTACTTATGTAATGATTAATAACGTAGAATTTTTTGAGACCTCACTCTACATACACTCAAATATCCTTAACATCTGGGATTTGAAAATAGTTGGTGGGCTAACCTAGAGGCAGGTTTTAGTGGGATGTGTTGCACAGTGAGTGGAATGTAAAATACAGAATTACTTTTACTTTAGGGATTCATAACTCTGTTTGTGATTCACTGCATGATAGAGTTAAGGTGTCACTTATGAGTCCCCTTCAAGCAAAGAATTCATTATTTCATAATTTTCCTAGATAACAGATAAAATGTCTGTAAAAAACTTAATATCAGTGAATTTGGGAGACTACTTAAGTCTGGTTTAGCAGTACTCTGATAGAAATGCTACAGAACTTGGGCATTTTTGCTCTTCTCATTTGCTTCTCCCAGCCTCTCTTTTACATAAATCTGACTGTTTTACACTGTAAATGAAGTCTAAAACTTGTGCAGCTGTTTTATGGAGAAAAATGTATCAAAGAGATTTCATTAATTACAATACAAAAGGTAAAGAACCCTGTATAGGTTCATATAGGACTAATGTTGAATACTACTTTACTCCTACTTTTCACTTCGGAATGAGATAAAGATGGTTTCTAGAGTACTTTACAGAATTAAAAAAAAAAAAAAATTGTCCTTCTATTCCACCTCCTTTATCTTTCCCATCTCTGAAATGCATCTCTTTTCAGCAGCTAAGTGAAAAGGGAAAGAAGAGTTAGGAAAGCAAAGTGTTAAAAAAAACAGAAGAGGTCTTTCAGAAAAATCCTAGTGTGAAAATATTTCAGACCCTTCTCAGTTTTTTTATTAGCTCTGGTGAATGTCAGAATCCATGGTTTGACTTTGAACTTTCAATTTGTGGGCCTACATGGTATGTTTGTTTGGCTTATGCATCAAAGGACATGCTTAGCAGAGTATACACTCAGCTAAAAGAGCTGTCTAAGTGGTGAAAATTAAATTGAGACTGCAAGACCTAGTTCCAAATTTATTAATAATAATCTGTTGATTTAATGGTTATAAAAGTATACTAAAGGTAAGTTAAAAATTATATTTAGTGATTTTTTTCCCCAATAGAACTGTCATATAAAGCCAATGAAAATGCCTCAGAGGACATAGGAAAAGTCCATCTTTCAGAAGCAGTGAAGGAAAGAGTTTTCTTCAGATGTCACCTTCAATGCATATTTTGCATCACTCGTGCATGTACAACAAAATGGTTATTCTTTGTTAATGAAGGATTTCTACCATAAAAGTATACAGCCCTAATGCTTGATGTAGAACTAACCGATGGAGGTTTTTGACCTTGTTGAAAAAGAAGTGCTGCTAGTGTAAGTTTTCTGTCATGCAAATGACTGTTGTTGGGATTTCAGATGTCAGTTGAATAATTTATTAATGAATTCTAATAAAAGAATATCACTTCTGTGAAAGCCTTTTCTAGATCAGATAAATAGGAAAGGAATAGAACAACATCCAAGGGCATGTTCTTTTTAATGCTTGTGACAGATTATTCTTATTGTGCATTCATAGAGTAGCATTGGTTTGAGGTCAGATATGAAAATAAAGTATACACAGACATATTCTGTGCCCATAGAGAATATCAACTACATTGTCATGCAAGTGGTGTTCAGTGACGTGAAGACATTAGCTGACTTTCTAAGACCACCTTGTCAGGAGCTTTATACTCTACTTGCTGTTAGAAATTACATTAGTGGACATACCTAGGTAAAAGTCTAAAAGAATCATATGGGAACCCCTTCAAAAATTCTGTGACAAGGAGAGAATTTCTGTCAGCAGGAGCAGAGATTGATAGCTTAGTTTACCTGTGCTTGTGGCATCTCTGATTTGTAAGTGCTGATTTGGAAGGATTTAAACTTTTTCACTCCTGGTTTTCAATGGCTCACCCACTACAAAATACAGTGCTTCTGTAACTTTTCTTGACAGACACTAATTAGGGTGGGAATTAAGAAAAGGAGCTGCTTCTGTTCATGTGTTTTTCATGATTGGTTTCTAGTTTGGGGGTTTTTTGCTTGCTGTTTTTTGGTTTTTTGTTGTTTGGTTGGTTTGGGTTTTTTTAAAAAGGGAGAGTTCTAAAGATTTGTTCTGCAACACTTTCTAAAACGTCTCCTTGTTTGTTTGAATTATTGTTCATCTGAAATGCAAACAATAGAATGAGACTTCAGTGAGTTGTGTGTTCAGTGCTTACAAGTGATTAGCAGAACACTTCGGAAGCACAGGGTTTGACAAAGATGGATATTTCTGCTCAGTTGCGGCGCTGAATTCAGTTATTAGTAGGAATGCTTTCAAATGTTTATTACTCGATACTGTGGGTTATTTTATGTCAACACATACAGCTACTTTTCATCATCAGCCAAGTGTAAATTTGAATTAAAGGAGGTTTTTGACCTTGTCAAAAATAGACAGATGAAAATACTCCAACAAACAAAAACTTGCCATCTTTCCAGTCACAGTTTGTACAATGCACTCCTGGTCTGTCTGAAAGTCATATTACCAGTGTCAGTAAGAAAACACATTCTATGTAGAGGAAGATTAAAAAAAAAAGAAAAATTGCTTTAAAATTTTATTATACACTTGCTGTTCTGAGTATTGCTGTTGAAGTATGTTTTGTCAGCGTTTTATTTCTGTGTCTAATTGTATGCCTTTGATGACAAATGATCCGTGCCATCAGTAATCCTGTAAATACTTTGAGGAAAGACTAGATTTTTAGCAGTGATGGAGGACTATCGAGATTTTGACTAAGACGTTTGGAAAACTAATTAAACATGAACAACAAACTAGTAACACTTCCCTCAATGGTTGTAAAAATTGTTTTCTTAGTTTTTTAGTCTTTGTCATGAACCCATTTCCCTTTCCTGGGGCTCTGAAGTAGAAGAGGTCCATAGTGGAGTATAATTGTTTACAGAATTCACCACCTCCCGGAAATTCCATAAATATGTCTCATAAGAAGATTTTCTGATATTTTAATATTTTTATCGTAAATTATATTTACTAGTGGTCATTAACATATTCTTTTTGTTAAGGGTAGGGAGACCTGTCTAGTAGAAGCTAATAAGCTTATGGAGGTGGATGGAGTTTGTTCTGCTTCTAATTTTTTAACCAGTTAAGGACTACTAAATCACTAAATTTCTAATTTACAACTGACTTTAATCTCTAGAAGTCTCCTAGATTTATAATGAAATGTTTTTTTATAGATACATGCTATCACATTTAAGATTCCAGACTATAGAGATAAAGATTATCAGATTTTTTTTTAATTAGAAATTTAATTGTATTAAAAATTTTAAATACTTATTAACCTTCAGACTTTATTATTTTATGAGGTGCACTCTCAGTTTTCTCTCCTTGGACCGAACCTTAAATTCACTTTAAAGAGGTGCATGGTTTTTAAGAGTCTAGTTTAAAATCATGGGTGCCTTTTTTCTTTTTGTGGGAAATGAAACATTTTGATGACCCATAGCTTACTTTTAAATTTCACTCTCTAGGAATTGTTTTTTAACTGTTCTTGTACTTTGGAAAAATAAATATGATTATTTATGGTTCAGATGATTTCAGGCCATCTCACTGTACAGTTATCTAACCTATGCTTCAGCACAGTCCATGAATATGTTATGGGACACAGTCAAAAGCCTTGCTAAAGCCTTCCTTTTCCTTCAGAAAATATCAAGAGGGATGTTGTGGAGGGTTCACAAGTTAAGCTGTTATGATAGTATAAGCTCATAAGAAATTGATAGGATCTTTTCCTGAGCTAATCGTCTTAATTTTATCTATTCTGATCCACATAATGGGTGTTTCACTTATTTTGAGTGCTCTGCTGCTCAAATGGTTTCTTTGAGATTAAAATACAGTATTTTCAGTAGTATAAATCTGACACTTGGGAGCACGCTATGGCAATTTCTTCTGAGAACAACAACCCTTTCTTATTGTTTGTCTTGGTTACATGTTTTTGTATTGCTGGAGCCAACGATACTGAATACATCAATTGCTTCAGAAATCCTGTGGTTTATTTAACCTGTTTGTCCACTCTGTAGAACTGAAGGTGCATTTTGATCTTTGCCTACCTGTGGATTTCAAATTATCCTTGACTGCAGCAGCCTCATACTCTTGTGATACCCCATTATTACAGCATGCATAGTTCTCTACCAAGAAAAAATGTCATCTGAGTTGGTTTTGCATAGAATTAAATACTTTTTATACCAAGATTTTTCACTGTACATTTCAGAACGTTCTCATCTTTTAGGGTTGAAGGGAAAAGAGAAGCTAAATTAATAAAGTCGCTAGCACTTGAAGTTCCTAAAGAAACACACACACTGAGTGGATTTTCACATTATGCTCCCAGTAGGGACTTCACATCTTGTAAATGCTTCAGTTTAACAGATATGAAAGAGAGAACACTATTCTTCTTTGCCGAACAAAACTGTTGTGCAGGTGTTCTAAAAGTTGGTTTGATCTCTTTATTCCGCACATAAAATGAAAGATTAAGGAGTACTCGCCATTCCCAGATGCAGCTGCTTCTCTGACCTGGCTCTGGGTGAGAGAAGATCTTTGCATAGCAGTCTTTTTAAAACTATGAATTCTGGATGTGTTGGTTTTTTGGGTTTTTTTTTTCCCCTGCAAAGTTAGAATTCACCTCTTCTCTTTTGAAATTAATCTAAATCTCTTACCTAAAAGCATAAATCTTAATAAGGCTCACAGGTATTATCTTGTGGTATGAATTGGAGTTTGGGAGTTTGGGAGTTTGGGGAGTTCTACTTGTCTTGAACATTGATACCCTAATACATGGGTGCTCTATTTCCCTACCCTTCAGCAAAGGCTTGCAAGCCTTCTGACAGCATCTCTTGCCCCTTGGTCTCTCTCTAAGGCAAATCCATACCAAAATCATCAATCACAGAATGAAGAATCTAAGAAGTGAGTGGAATGACTGCAGAGCTTCAGATCCAGTGCAGAAGTGATGAAGGCCAGATAGTTCCCCAGAGCAGCACAACACTCTCAAGAATCTGTATAGCACATCATGTAAGAGTTGAGATACTCAACATCAGAGTTGAGTATTGTCCTAAAAATCTTTATCATTTCTTCAACTTAAAATGGCTGTTAGGGATATATCATGTGCACTTCTAACATGAGTAAAGCTGGAATATGAGAGATGCCACATACAAAATAAAAATAGGAAGGGAGACTAGAGCAGAGGGAGGGGATACGCTTTAGAAATAGTCTAGAATCTCTTAGGCCTTTTTATTCATTGTAAATGAATGAAGAAGCAAGAAGCCAATCATTTAAAATCATTTCCAGGTCACCTTTAACAGTAGCAGTAATATCATTACAATATATGAGCTGAAACATAAGAGAGAAAGAGCTGTTCATTTTAAAAGCTGAAATTGAGCAATTAGCTGGAAAGGATGTGTCATGCCTTACAATAAAAGCTAAATTACAGTAAAATACTTCCTTGCGAAAATGCTCACCATGTGCCAAAGCCCACACATCAAACCAATTTTCTCCATTCTGCAACACAGTAGTTCCCCCACCTGCACAACTGTAAGAATGTGAGGGGCATTTCTCCACTGTGCTGTGGCAGCTTGGTGCTTATTATGAGTCTTTGACTTCACTGAAGCTGCTCTGTAAAACTGGACTAAGGTATGTAGTATGAGGACTTATGACTTCAAATAAATCCCTAGTCACCTAATGATTCAGACAAGGTCTGGATGCTGCTGCCCATCTTTGTTTGACAGTCATGACAGAAGCTCTACATCACTAATCAAAACAGTAGAGGGACTTTGTCCATTCCTAGCTTGGTTACAGTTTTTTTTTATTTCTCCTATATTTCAGTATGTTCCATGCTTTCCTCCAACAGTCCATCTGATTCTTTTCATGGTCAGGTGTCTCAGAAAACACCTCAGAAACCCTCCTATCTAACCAAATATGGAGACCTATGTATGGTCTACTTTGCTTTACGTTCTTTAGATGTTCTTGCAGTTTTATTTTGTGCTTTAACTCCTTTTCAGCACCCCAAAAAGTGTATTGTATTCTATTTATAACAGATGTCACTGTATCAGGGCAGGAGCCATCACCCAGCTCTTGAGTAAATTCTTAGTTCTTACCTGCTGCCCACGGTACTGACCTCCACCTTGAAATCCAATCTACAGTAGCATTAATGGACATGCAAATACTGGCTGGGAAAGGCCAGGAGATAACATACAATTCTTTTAATTTTTTATTGGATTTACTTATGTAATAGACAACAATTAAATAAAGAAGGATCCCACTGAAATGCTCAACACTATTAACTCAAACTTCCCAGGTTCATACTTTTGTTAAATTACTAATAAAATTTGCACTTAGTCAGCAAATACATTGAGCTTATTTTTAAAAGAAGTATATACTGCAACATCTAGGTGTATATTTGAAAATCGAAAGGATGTAGCAGGAAGTTTCTTTTTGCTGTAGCTATCACTCATTATCCTTTACTTCTCAAAAGATGACTTTCCAGAACTAATGTAATGAAAAAGCAACTTGCAAGGTGCTTTTTATCTGTGTGATGAGTATTAAAAAAACTCAATGGATTGATACAGCAATCAAAATTTTATTTTGGAATGAGAGAGTTTCAGGTATTTAGGAAGCAGAATGATTTTCTATGGCAAACACTACTCACTTAACTTCACAATATGCTCTAGTGGACATGGTGGTATGTGTTTCAAAGATGGACTTGATAATCTCAGTGGTCTTTTCCAACCCTAATGATTCTAATATTCTATGACCATGAACCAGTCTGAGCCCGAAGCAGAGATTAACTGGGAGACTGGGAATTCAACGTGCACCTGTGCTTCTAGGGGGCAAAAAGTCTCGAAGATAAAAGACACGACAGGTTGTTCTCAAGGAAGGTCTCAAAAGGTCTCAAAAGGAAAAAAAGTCTCAAACTCTGGATGCCAGTAATAGCAATATATGGGAACATACAAGCCTTTTGTCTCATGGACACTGAAAAATGGACACTTTATGCTTAATTTGCTGTTCATATGATATGCCCTTTTAAATTAAAAATTAAAATTAAAGATGTCAGTGCCTATGGAAGGAAGGTGGGATTTCTCCTGTGGAAACACTTAGTAAGGAAGAGAGAGGTTTTCACAGGCTGCGGAGAACAGCCTCCTCAGAAAGGTCTGGAAGCCTGTGGACTGAGAAATCTCTCAGATTGAGGAAAAGGGACTGCTGAGAATTAGGAAGCCAGTTATCACAATCAAGGAAAATAACCCATGTAAGGACAAGAGAGGACTGTGTAGCATTTACTGAAACTTGAAGTTGTTGATTCATCTATAATCAAGCCCGGAAGTAAGGACCCACTGGCAAGGACACAGTGTGCAAGAGCAGGGACAGTTATCTCCCATGTAGTTCTAGGCTGTCTGAACAAGTCACTTGAGATTTCTCAGTTTAAAAAACTCATTATTATTTCACATTAGTCTTTAAAAAAAGCTTTGTCCTTTTGGAATTTAAAGCTTTCTGGTTGTCTTTACAGACGTTATTATAGTGCTCTTTTAAGTGATGGAGGGGAATTATGCTTAACTGTACTTCAAACCTTTGGCTGATTTGGTTCCTGTAATGAAAAAACCTATTAATTTTATATATTCTGTGTGGGCATATCAAGTCTGCAAAAACTGTGAGTGGTTACAGTATGTAGTGGATACATTTATGTGTCTCTTTTCCTAATAATAATAAAAATAATACTAAATTAACTCCTCTGAACTGCTTTCAGAGTCCAGGCTATGATGAGATTTGGTGCAACAGAGAGACGTGTAACTCCTAAACACGTGACATTTAAAACCAATACAGCTTTAAAGTAAGAGAGCATTCATGAGGTTTCTCTGTTTCTGAAATACTGAAAAATATTGCTAATTGTAACTATGTAGCTCTGTTATGAAAACTCAATGTTAATAATCTATTAAAAAGAATTAATTTAGATTTAGGAATTAGACAGTAATGAAAATCAGTGAAAGTGGTTGATATGACCAGAGCTGTTATATCAGAGATGCAGACAAGGGTTTTCCCTGCTGTTTTTTAGTGACAGGGCTACCGGTAGTTCCTGTAAGAACGAGGGCAGCAGGGCAAGTATTTGTATATTGCCTGCGGCTGGAAAGGACCTTGAAAGTGCACCAATTTTTCCTATTTTGTAAGCAGGTTAGACCACAAATCTCTTTTAAAGATGGTGTTGTCAACTATACTATCTGCACTTCTCTAGGGATGAGCCCTTCTCAGAGCATGGCAGTGCAGGAAGAAGAGGAAATGAAATCTCTGAATCTTCTTTTAGTGTCTCACAAACATTCCAATTACTAGGGTTGGAAACTTTATTTCCTATCTGACTATCATAGGAGAGCTGTAATGAAAGAAGTGCAATTCATCATCCCTCCATATTCCATGGGCAGCATTTAACACTGATTTCACTCACTTTATTTTTCAGTATAGCTTTCTCCCTTGGCAATTGTTTAATATCACGCAGCTTATTCTATAGCTCACCTGTCTCCTGTGATGCTCATGTAACACATTAATCTACTGCTTTATTATGGAATGGGAAAAATACACTTTTTATCTCGTTACCATTTGTGTGGAATTTTTCTCATGTCTAATGTTGGAAGATGATACATGCTTAAGTTCATGCAAGTAATTTTGAGAGTGGTCATGGAAGACTCCATTTGAGTTTTTATTTCTATTCTTACAACAAACAAGCTCATGCCTTTCTGCAGACTGTGGTAAGGAGCAGACGGATTCTATTTGGTCTCTTGAGCAAATTACCAACCTATTTTCTGTAACCCATGACTTGGGAGTACCAAACCACTTCCTCCCCAGAACGTTTGTGTGCCTTGGATACACTTACATGGAAGGCACAGGTGTCTGTACCCACAACTTTCAAATTGTAGTTGTTCCATAGCACAGCTGGCATTGAAGCTCTGGGACTAAGTGAATGGAAATACATTCTGGAAGAGTTAAAAAAAAAATTAAAAACCACCTAAAATTGGAGGGAGGATGGTATTCAGTTTTAACCTTTGTAGTCAGCACTGCCCAAATTCAACAGCACTGTGTTTACAAAGAGGCAGAGCCCTGTCTGGGAAAGCTCCCCTCCTGCTTTCTGCTGCTTCTTCTGAAAGGAAATGAAGGGCAGAAGATAACGTACCCTCCTGTAAACAAGATCTAGTTTTGCTGCCTCTACTTCAGCTGCTGAAATTTTAACTGCGTGATTAGTTTTCCTAGTTTGCAAAGAGAAATGAAAGCCAATGTGAGTGGACGGAGCTGAAAATTATGAAACAAACAGACAGTACCTGGCATGTTTGAAACCAAGTTGCAATTTTTTCCAGGGTACTTACATGAGCAGCTAACTGTTAAACTTTAGATGTTCCTTGGCACTGGAGAGCTGTGAAGTCACTTTGTGAAACAAAGTATGCTTTTGTTTTCTTTCTTCACAGCATCTTGTTGGCTGTTTTTCCCTACGATTTTGAGGGTGTTTTCTGTAATTACTGGATCTAGACACAGGTTATTTGAAAGTAAGCAAATAAATACGGATCTCCGCAAGCACCAGAGGATTTTTGAAACCTGTTCAACTTTGCCAGTTTTTCAGCTCATTTGACAATTTAGTCAATTCAGTAGAATGAGGAAGATTATTATCTTCTGACTGCTTTACTAATAATTGAGCCAATTCAATTACTCCTACAGACTTGTTAATTCCTTTTCGTTTAATAATTTTAAGTTAAATCTACTTCAAAACCATTTTTAAAAGATCCATATGAAGGTACATTAGGCAGTTAAATTTTCTGTATTTACCTTTTGATTCTGAATTATTTTTGCCTCAGGTGCTTTTATTTATTTCCTTGAGCAAACGCTTGAAAGAAAACATATTTATGAACTCTCAGAGAATTAACAGTCATTATATAAGTTAAACTCAGAATCACTAGTAAGGTCAAGATTGAATTCCTTGGCAGCTACATCAGCAGCTGGTTTTTAACTTTGATATTAGCTCAGAATCTGACACTGTGGATATCTGGATTGTGACAGTGAAAATCATGAAAGATGATCTGCATGCCCTCATGAAGTGAGGCGTACTGACTGTTGTGGTAATTCCTCATGCAGACAGCTTACTGAATTAAACCTGTGCTCTTTAGTTCCCCAAGTGCTGAAATGTGATTTATAGAGAAAATTCCTATGACACTTGTTAGGATAGAAACAAGAAAAAAAATTCAAGGCTTTTGTTCTCAGTTGGGTCAGCACTGATATGTTGATCCCTGGGCCTAACTATCTGGTGGTTCCAAGTATGAGTTGCTGTATATGGAAAACTAATTTAGAGTTATTTATGTAAATGCTTTGTCAGGTCCTTAATAAATTCATGAAGAAGTATGCATGATAATACCAGTAGTTCGTCAAAATAACAAACAGCAAAAAGGCCACCACCACCAAAAATCATCACCTTAATTTTAATTAGTGAAAACATGGAAATTTTAAAATCCACAATTTTTCCACCTGGCAAATTTGGCCAACGAATGAACCTCGGCAGACACCTTAGCCAAACCACCAGCCAAACATGATCAAATCCACATTTGGTTATGGGTCCTTACTCTGCTGGCTGCTGTTCCTTCCAGCAGAAGGAGGGTCTGAGCTGGGTCAGTTCAAGGAGATCCAGTGCCAGCTGCAACATTTTAGGCTAAGAATTTGGGGAGGGGTGGGCCAAAGCAGAGTTTAATACATCTTTAGTAACTTGCATCAGAACTAGACTAGAAAGGTCATGTCTCCAGATAAGAAAATGAAATCAACTCCTTCATAGGATCTGTCTGCAGCAGACAGACTGTAGAAAAAAAAATGTTTTGGGTGTGCTGTACTGCTATTCTTAGTCATGAGTTGAACTTTCTTGGTTTATGGCTTAGGGCAATGAAGGTAAATTTTTCTTTCGCAGAGGCACTGTGGAACAACACTGTCATTACAAATAACGGTCAGTATATATCATCAAAGTCTTTTGATGCACTTCAAATCGCCAACTGCAACAATAGCTACATTAATTATTTAAAGGTCATCTTTCCTTTTTCCTTTATTTTGTAATTACCTGGAAAAAAACTAGACTGCATAATCTCAGATACTTAGAATCACAGAATGGTTTGGGTTGGAAGGGACCTTAAAGATCATCTACTCCTTACTCCCCTGCCATGGGCAGGGACGCCTTCCACTAGACCAGGTTGCTCAGAGCCCCATCCAAACTGTCCTTGAACACTTCCAGAGGTGCAGAATCCACAGCTTCCCTGGACAACCTGTTCCAGTGCCTCATTACCCCAACAGTGAATAATTTCTTTCTAATATCAAATATAAATCTGCCCTCTTTTGATTTAGTAATTTCCCATTGTCATATCACTACATTCCCTTGTGAAAAGTCTGTCTCCAGCTTTCTTGTACACCTCCCCTTAGTTACTGGAAGGTGCTCTAAAGTCTCTCTGGGGCTTTCTCTTCCCCAGGCTGAACAACCCCAGCTCTCTCAGCCTGTCTTCACAGGAGAAGTGCTCCAACAGGTCCCTGTCCTTTCTATCTTGGGGACCCCAAAGATGGACACAGCACTCTCTGTGAGTTCCATTATTACATTGGCCATTGGACTCAGTGTGAAGGAATGAGCTGCCTCAAAAGAATTGTTTTCCCTGTGGTTTCTTTCTCACTGTGTTGCCAAAATTCCATATACTTTAAATACCCTGGGCTGGAGACAAATTGCTGCTCTTCATTGCTCAGCAAAATAAGTGAGTTAATATGTACATTTATTGCATGTGTTCTTCTAACAAGGGGAGCATTATCTATCACTTGTTTTCTTCTTTACCTTAAAAAAAAGAAGAAAAAAAGAAGCAATCACATAGCCTAATTTTGGATAAATAAAGTTATCTCATTTTAATGCATAAATTATGCTTGCAACTAAAGGCTCTAAATATGAATTAAGAATTTTTTCTGTGTATTAGTCAATACCCCAAATAGTCCCCTGAAAGTCACACAGGAAGCCTGTTATCTTCCTCTCCTTCCCAAAGAGGAGAAAATCAGCAGCTTAACAATTCTCTTCTCGATGCAGCACAGTGTGTTCCTAGCTGACAAACACATTTCCTATTCTGTTGCCAATATCAGTATGAATATTCCTGTTTTGAGTCTCAGAACAGAGAGCCTACTGGCTCCCTCCTTTCCCCTGCCTTTCTGTCTCAGCTGAGTAGTCTAATGGCACTTTCCAGTTTCCTGTTGGTGCCTGTCATCTGTTAATGCTGGTTGTTTTGTTGTGATACTGCAGCTCCTGTCCCTAAGTAGTGAAAGAGGGTAAGGTTTTGTGAAATACTGGTTGGAGTGCTGAAAGGAATTCAGCACCACGATAGAGTTAATGCATCATTATCTATCTTCATTTGTTCATCCACTTGACTGAACAGTGCAGTATGAGACATGTTCTTTCTTGATTCTAGCAATTATGCTGCTCCCATTACCTTCCCCCATTACAAGCTATTGAAGGTGTAAGTACAGCTATGAAAAAAAGATTCCTTGAAAGCTTCTTTTAATGGTAAAAAATTGTGAAAAGTGGGAAAAGAGATTTATGGATCACTTTGATCACTCTACTATCATTTGCATTGGAAAGCTGCTATTTTGGACATCTGAGTACCCTGAGTAGTCAGTACATTGTGAATCTAATTGCTGAGCTTTTTGGGGTGCTCTTTGAAAGAATAATGAAAATTATGAGACTGATCATGCAGGAATAATAGTGCTTTACAACATAAAATCTGAGAAATGCAAAATTAAGAAAGTAAACTATTTGGGGGAGGAGGATGAGAGGGGGGAAGAGAGAATTTTAAAGCCTTTATTTCTAAGAAAAAGTGATTTAATTTTTTTTTTTGCACAGTAAAAAATTAATTGTGGCAGGGAAACCTCATAAAGGTCAGAGATTTAATGTGGAAACACATACAGTGCTCTCAAGCAATTTAACCATGTCTGAGAAACCTTATAAATGTAGAGATTAGGGACTAGAATTTTCTGTTAGCTCATAAAATATTCTTTTTTTTTGAACAGAGAAAAAGTAAAAGAAAAGGGTATATTGTAATGCACTTCAAAGCTGCCTCTACTGTCATTTTAACAAAAACTGAAGATCCAGATATAAATGTTCTTATCATAACAACATTCATGGTAATCAGGACTACTTTCCTTGTAGATGAAAAACCACACAGAATAAAATGCAGTAAAAGTGTTTTCAGAATTAGGGCCAAGTGGCAACCATCTCTTAAACTGACGTGACTGTTTTTTAGCAAAAGAAGTTCACACTGTCATAAATGATAGTAGGTACTTGAGGGTGTTGAATAAGTCTGTGGGATACTCTCCACTAACTGATTCACAGAAGATAAGCCAAAGTAATATGTAATATTCTTCCTCACCCCTTGTAGCTCAATGCTGATTTTCCATTGTTGATATTTTGGGGTCCTACGTAGACATTCTGTGCATCTCTCAAATGGAGAGCTTTAACATTCAGATACTCAGCTTTGAAATACTTGAACTAGGAGAGAAGACTGCTAAAATGGATGGAAATTAGAACCTGTGTTGAAAAATAAGTAAATGAATATTAGTGACGCTATGTTTCTTCACTGACATATGAAAGACCAGAAGTAACTGTGAATTCTTATTCCAGAATATATTTTGTACATACTTTGAAGAATGTTAGGTAAATCCTGGACAGGTTTTCAATTAAGTTTCTTTACCTGTTGTTGGAGTAAAACTGAGGACAAAATTATCTTTATTTGCTTTAAAAGACAAATTCCTGCTTTCTTAGGAATCCAGTTCCTTAGCAACAAGGAATACTTGCATACACAAAGTATTTTGACTCTGTTTTAACAAAAGGATTTATTTCAATTAGGAATTTTTCAAAACCATGTCAATTTTCAGTTGCGTGGGGTAAGCTAAAATTTAAAACTCATATTCCAAATCTTCCTTTTCATATTTTTAAATGTTTTGGCTTATTGATATATAATTTCTTCATATTGTTCTTTAAATACAAATTTTTCATCTCTATGTTATTGCCCAATAATATAAAATAATAATATAAATAATATAATAATATAAATAAATAATAATATAAAAATTTTCCCTTAAATGAAATTTGACCTCATCTTTTGAATAGACCTTAAGGAGAGAATGCTCCTTAAAGTACCCATGAAAATAAAATGGACTACTGAGCAACATCTGCTCCAGTTTCAAAAGAATGTTGAAAACACATAATCTGTTCCAACCTTACCATCCTTCTGGGTTTTGAAGAAAGTATTAGGAAATGTGTTTCGTTGTTTTCTTGGGAAAACAATGGGTTTTTAAAATTATTTTTTCAATACAAAGTATTCTTAATATGCTTTATTTATATATAGTATTTATATATAGTATTTATTAGAAACAGTGTATTAGATCCTGTCAAAATAATCAGGGAAGCTTATAAGGAAAGGGTTACATGCTGGCCACTAGATGGTGTGTAAATTTATTTTCATTAAAAATAGATAATTTGGGGTATAATGTTAAATAGTAAGGATGTATGTAGAAAGAATCAATGAAATGCAATGGCCATTAAACTTTAATGTTGTTGTTTTCAAACAACTCTCAAAATATATATAGTTTAAAACAGAATGGTTTTTTTATAGCTAGAACATGATATACTCTTGGGGAGGCACAGAGAAGGTTCCCGATGGATTACCACCTACACTTTATAGGCAGTGCCGTATTTTGAGTAGCTAAAACATTGCCAGCAAGAGAGTCTCAGAAGCAAATATCTTCCCTTTTAAGACAAAAAAGTTTTTGTGAGAACTTTTATCAGAACTGTTGTAATAAGAGTTTTACTGATTTTTAAGTATTTCCTGCCCAACAAATAATTAGGGAGAGAACACAGCATTCATAGCAGCATAGATACTGTAGATTCTCTTAGCAATGGAGAGAAATTCATTTATAGGAAAACAAAAAATATTTATAAAGATATACTACAAGGCAGGAAAGTTTTTCTTCCCCCTTTGCCCCCAGTTCCAGTGGTGAAAAACAAACACAAAACCAAAATTTGAAATGATGGGTGCTTAGTGGGGTAAGAAGGCCACATTCAGTAATGTTAATGTCAGACTTTAGCATGAATTTTTGAGCTTAAATCAGTTCTTGGGGCTTGAAAATAGGGAGTGGTGTGTCTGCTAGAAATCAAAAGTCAGAGAAACAAAAGCAGAAAGACATGTGAATTAAAGGCTGTAGCAAGCCTTCAACATTTGCTTTGGAGAGTCAAGCCAGACCATCAGTCATGAAAACTAGGAGCCAAGGCAGCATTTTAGATGCACCTATGTTTCTAACGTGGAGTGATTTTTCTTACCATACTTGTTCATGGAGCAGCACTTGTTCTGAAGTATTATTAGAGTCTAGTCTTGTAGTGTGTAATTATTGATTCTCATGTTTAAAATACGATGATTTCTGTTATCTCAGTGGAGATATAAATATTTTTCTGGGTCTTTGGCATTGCATGTTATGGTTGGTCCACTATTCCATTATTATTTTTTAAAATATATTTCTGAACACTTAAAAATCAAACACTGAATCTATGAAATACTAAAAAATTAGTCTTAAAGCACACATTGAAGATCAATATTGCACTCAGTATTTCAGGAAGCTTTTGAAAATTTAATCTTCTTACTGAGCAAGTATAAAGATTTCAGAGGATGAGAAGAGGCTATAATCAGACTAATATTTATAATTTTATTCCTGCTTTATAGGCATCTCATTTTGTTTTGCTTCTGAAGTTAAATCCTAATTTGATAACATGTGCATATATTTTTCTTTTTTATCAATATGGGTATCCAAAAGCACATCCAGAATAAAAGAACAGATCCTTAGGAAGTTGGTACCTGAGGATTGTTGAACTTTTAATTTCCCAGTATGAATTTTCTTTCTTCAATGGTAGTGCATCACATACAGGGACTCTGAGGGCAGCACTGACCACAGAGCCCTAGGTCAGGCCCATGTCTTCATGTCTGTGTCATGTTGCAGAATAACAAACCCAAGAAACAAACCATGAATGTGGTGCTGATGTCTATACTGTAAATTGGACTCATCATATACATTTTGTTTCCCACTGTTCATCTGCCAAATAATCTAGTCCTATTTGTGAACACAGGAATATTCTATGAGCATATTCTTGAACAATTAATTTAATTCCTTTTTGCCCTTTCTTCGAAATGCAATGTTTGACTTTCACCACTCATCAGCAAATACATGTCTTGTGTTCTACAGTGAAGTCGAATCATCTGAAGGCAAGGTTTAATGTCCATGATATCATGAACCCAAATAGTTATAAATTGGGAAAGTATGGAGAATGCAAAGGAAAAGTAACCTTATTTTAATGGGCCATGTAATGTCTTCATGTCTTGCTATTCTGGAGAGATTAAGTACTTCTCAGCAGCACTTTGTGCAGAAGATTCCTCATTAGTTATTTTTAGAGAATGAAAAGGGTGATGATGATGATAATGATTTTACTTTTAATTTTAGTTTTTAGTTTGTTTTTTTTAATTATTTTCTAGTTCATCTTTCGTGATAGTTAAATGCACCTAGCTCTTCCTATGCAGAAAAGGAGAGGAAAAGTGAATCCATTATACAAAAAAGTAAAGCTTAAAACTACAGTAATGCTTCAAATGCTAAATTCCTAAAGAAATGCTGTTGTATATGAAGATTTTATTGGCATTCACTTAGAATGACCTGAATAATTTATTGGTACCTTTCTGCCTGTCAGCAATGCATTCTGATACATCCAGAATAAAACCTTAATGTCCTTGTTGGAAATAGTAGTAGGAGTAAAAGCATTTCTCTCATATTAAATATATAGTATGTTATAAAAAACTGAGAGTTTCACAGAGATGGTTGTAAATTATGAGTTATGAAAAGCAGACACTGCATGACAAATGAAAATCAATGGTAAACTCTACAGCAAATAGGGATAAGGACAAGAATAAACATTTTAGTATCTCTAGGCAAAAAAGGGCTTGGCTTTGATTTAGATAGGTAGCTAATAGAGAGCAGTGATTCAGAAAGCAGATTTGTTTGAATAAATACTAATTTAGTGCTTACATAAACACTCTCAATGTTGTTTTCACATCTCTAAGTTGAGTGTACCTTCTAGTTCAAGAGTCTTGAGAGTAGGTATCAAAGAACAAAAACTTGAGATATGCATTCAAGGCATTTAGTAAAAAGGACCTAAATGCAAAAGGAAGACTTATTTGGATTCCAGGGTCGAGATGAAAAACACCGTGGTGGAGGGGATGTGGGGGAGTGTGAATTTGTGTGCAGCTGCCACTCTGTGTCCGTTGCCAGCCACATTTCCTGTTGATGGGCTGGTTTTTGGCCATCATGCTGGTCCCTTCAATCATCATGTCGTGCATTCCATGCCTAGGTACGGCCACATGGGCAACTTAACAGCAACAAACTGATGAACATACATTGCAGCCAAGAGTCTGCAACACACACATGGTACCCACCAAGGGCCTTTCAGCTCTGCAATGCTTATCCAGTGCCCTGCTCAGTGTGCTTCCCATCTTTCTGATCTCCCTTGATTCTTCAGGGAGCTCAGGACCAAGTTCTGGATCTGACAGTGGAAACTAAAGTTGGGAAATGTGCTATGTGGTTCAATTCCCATCAGATTTCAGGCCTACAGTTTTTTTTATTTAGCTACAAAAATTAAACAATTCTCAGGGAATCTGGCATTGAAGGATTTGAAAAAACTAGCAAGGTAATTCTCTGAGTTAGTGCTGCTACCATTTAAGTTTTCCAATACTATATTTCAGATAATGAGAAAAAAAGCCTCTGCAAGCTGAAGAGATGATATTCCAAGATGTCTCTGTCACACTTTCTGCTTGTTGCTGAAGTCTGTTGGCACAACAGAATGAGTACAGGAACAGGAAAGTTGCAACATAATATCATAGTTTGTCTGTGGCATTTTTTTCTCTTTCCTGAGAGCACAGTTTCATCAAAACACATATTATTGATTTTTGTGTTTTCTTAAAGAAAGATGGTCTTTGAAAAAACTAGATTGCCATTAATAGATTAGAAAAAACAGTAAAAGATATTTCACAACCTTCATCTCTCTCTGGCAAGCAAAACTAAGATCAAGCAGCCTTTCAAGATATGGTGGAAAGACTAAATAAAATTAAAATGATAGCCATTATGAAGTGTCTTTTGGTTACATGTCCCTCAAAATCTTAAAAGAAAACAAAATCAGTAACAACAAAATCCACTAAACTTTTAAAACATGTTAGAAGACGGCTTCAGTTGTGATTACTTGCAGCATTCACTTTAATTTTGTTCTAATACAGTCTGTATAGCTGCCAAGATCTGACTTGACAAGCACATGTGGGAAAAATAAATTTTGAAAGTATTCAACTACAAAAAAAATCTTATAGAATTTTTGTCAAATATTACAGGTAGCAGATAAAAAAATACTTTTGCTATCATAACATTTTCTAGCATGAAGTCAATACTCAATTTTAAACTACAATTCTTTCTTCAACTGTGGAAGAAAAGCTTGATAAATGTGTTTGAAGCATCTTCTAAATAAAAGATTTATCATAAAGGAGTTATAATATAATTAAATCCTGCAAAATAAAGTTAATTAAAGAGCACTTAAGAATTTACAATATTTCAATTTAGTTAAAAAAATAGAAATTCCCAAAAACTCCCACAGTTGATTATATAGTATTTATTAGAGACTTACAAAGCTGTAATTTGCACAGGTTTGATGGGGGATTTTGATTGCTTCAGTGTCAGAATATATTGGAAAACAAGTAGGTCTCCACCTCAGAGAAGAGAGGGAGTTTTAAATTCACAGAATTGTGTAGAGCTGTAATATTTTTGTTCTGAATTACTGTGCACATGAAATGAAAAGGGCAATCATATTATAGAGCTATAGTAGAGCCCAAAGATAAAAAACTTAAAAGCAAATTTTGACTTTTTGAGGGCAAGCAAAATTAATAGAAATTTCATAACAATGGTTTTCTGTGAAATTTAGGAAAAGGACAGTGGTGTTCTTTATATCTATCACAGCCATGAGGAAGGGTAACAGTGTAATTTCATGGAAAAATGAAAAACACATTTTCAGGAACAAGGTTTAGCTGAGAGTGTTGCACTCTGTGATTGAAACCATCCCTGCTATACAAGGAATGATTCAGGGTCTGGCAGACAGTAAAGAGGAAAGTTGGTGGTTGGTTTTCTTTTTCATTACTAAAAGCATTTTATATTTAATCTTCTTTCCCCAAAAGCAGCTGCAAAACATGGAGCAATGCTGTAAGAAGCCATTTTACCTCTCTGGAGAGCAAGATGTGCATTGACAGTGAGAGTAAGTTCTATGTCAAGCAACAAATAAGGAAAGCATTACACATTTTTGAGTCTGAAAAAGTTTAGATAGGACTGCTGTGGTTAGCACTGGCATACACAATGTCTACACTTGGCATCCCGTCTGTTCTCCTTTCTGACACACCTGCCTGTCCATGGGAAGCAGGGAACTAATTCCTTGATTTGCTTTGCTTGTGCGTGCAGCTTTTGCTTTCCCTGTTAAACTGTCTTTATCTCAACCTGTAAGTTTTCTAGTTTTTGCTTTTCTCTCCCTGATCCTACTAGTGGGGGAGTGAGCAAGTCAGTGCTGGTGCATGATTGCTGGCTGAGGTCAAACCATGACAATCTGACATGATAGGAAAATAATTTTACAAAAATTGCTAATCATAGTTATTTCAAATTAAAAATCTTCAGTCAATCAAACAACAGTTATTTTGCCACTCACTTTGAATTTCAAATAACTGTTTTTGGACAACCATCTCATTATTTCAATATAAGTGTGAACATAGTGTTGGAATAGTGAGGGGGAATATGTGTTAGTGTTTTTGTCCAGCAAGGGATTCAGTGGATTTTCTTAATGTAATTGCAATGCATCCAGCCTGTGTAGTGCCTGCTGTTTACTTAAGGTAATTCTTTCCATTATTTAGAAACTAATCTGAAATCTCTCAGTTCCCAGCTGGGTTTTTTTTGGTAACTGTTTTGGCTTTAGAACTTAGCTACTTTCAGTTGCCTTCCTCTGATCTGTGCTGTGTTATACACCTAAAGCAGCAACATCCAAACTGACTTTTTCCCTGTAATTTTAGCTTAGAATACTAATGTAAACTGGACTTTTTATACAGCTGAAATAAATACCCTGGTCTATGAACTGCAGCATCTATGTCTGATTGGAATTCTGCTCTGAAACTATAAATTATTCAGAATGTGG
Source organism: Monarcha castaneiventris obscurior (assembly GCA_026261815.1). NCBI lineage: Eukaryota > Metazoa > Chordata > Aves > Passeriformes > Monarchidae > Monarcha > Monarcha castaneiventris. The sequence continues at coordinate 2,553,090 of JAMPIT010000388.1, read as the reverse complement.
TGAATTATTTTTAAAATATCTGGATGACCAAGTGAGAATGCCGCTGGTTGATTGCATACTGTAGACACAATGTTATGGGTATTGAAAACCCCTAAGTGTTCAGATATAAAATAGAAATATCAAGCATTCTGTGAATCTTATTATTTTACTTTCAATTATCTGCTGCACATAATAGTCTGCTTGAAGAGCTGACAAATATATCTGTTTGGAATGGAAATGTTTTCTAGTAATGTTTTCTCAATGCCCTTTACATGTAACCATTAATCATCTCTCTGAATTGCACTTTTGGTAGATAAAAGAAATTTTGCTATGCACAACCTGATTTCAACTCTATGCTTTAAATAGCTTTTGTTTTTCTTTTCTGAATGTTGCTTAAAAAATACTGAAAAGTTATGTGATCACTGTATTTCTCATATGTATGAAAGCTGAATTCTCAGGATCATTTACTGTCTAGGGTTATAGAAGAAGCTATTGGCAAAAAATCCTAAGTATGATAAAACCCAAGATGATAATCTTGCTGCCTGTGAAAATCTCCCATTCTGTTTGTCATGGATTCTCTTTGGGTTTAATTGATAAATTATCAGTGAGAAGTCTATTTCTATGGGAAGAGACCTAGTAGTCCTAGTCAAGACACTTTTCCAACTAGCGACTTAGGTTAAGTACTGCCCTCCTGCTAGTCTTTAACAGTGCTCTGGCCTCATTGTATGAGGGGAAAAAAATGAAAAAAAAGTCTCTGTTCAATGCATAGGAGTCAATCAAAACATCATTTTTAAATGAATGTATAAATACTAACAATCTGGAAAAGTACCCTAGTTTGTTTAATGTGACATCATATTAATGTTACAGAGTTACTGTTTTATAAACTACCAGGCTATGAAATTTGCAATTTCAATTTGTGAAGTAGGAGCCTAAAGGTACCAAATTTAAGAAAAGAAGAAATCCTCTATGAAATAAAAAATATGATCCTTTATATAGAATAAATTCACTGTCCTTTCTTAAGACCCATTTCATTCTTTGGACGCGTGGGTTTTCAGGGAAGTATTTGCTGTGCAGTCTTTTCTTCTATAAATAATTCTATTCAGCACTTTCATTCTTAAATTTTAACACTTTACATTAAAATTCATTGTACTTTTGGAGATGTGGGGGAAGACTAATGTACTGATTGCTTCTTGCTTCCATGCTTTATGATGGAATATATATTTCTATTATTTCTGGTAACTCTTATTACTTCTAAATGTTTTTAGGAATTACATAATTTTTCGGCTATAGACATTTTTTTAAAGCATAAAAAATAGTATATGTTCAATATTTATAGCTATATCAACACTGGACTTGCTTGTTGAACTACAGAATTAGCAGACAAGTAGGCGCTTTCCTCTTCCAGCACAGACAATTCCTGCAGACACCCACATTAAGTGTACTCCAAATAGAACGGGAAATAGCAGATAAATGATTTGCAATTTCTTTTTCTTCCACTTTTTGTTCTTCTTTCCAGTTGGTTTGAATTGCAGAAAAAAAAATTATGGAAATATATATGCTTAAGTTTTAATTGCCACTCATTTTCAACTATTGCAGATGCTATTAGGAATAAAAAAAGAATATGTAAATAGATTTCATACAAGTTGCAAGGAGGTATAGGGTTGGTAATACTTATTTTAGGTTGAAGGAGAAACTGAACTTTGTTTAAACTAAGATAAAAGGAACAATATTCTTGCTCCTGAGAACAAAGAAAACCTTAGTTCTCACAGGGTGCCGAATTCCCAGATTAACTATACTCTTTTGTCACTAGATACCTTCTCTCCTAAATGTGGATTGGACCACCATGTACCAGGCTTCATTCATTCATTCATTACAGGTGAACTGCATCCTTAGGGTGCAGGAGTTGGGATTATTCAGTGCTAAGAAGGAATAAAATGTGCCTGACTCACCACCCACCCTTTCTTTCCAAGGGTGTACAGATGCATTAAGAGGTTTTTCTGATTCACTGCAGCACTCCACCACTTTTTCTCTCTCTCTCTCTCTCGGACTGATGGAGTCAATACTACCTGTACTGCCCCTGAATGAGTCTGCACACCCTTTTATAACATACTGCCAACTGGATCGTTGGTTTGTTTGGGGTTTTTTTAGCAGAAACCAGACAAGGTTTGTACCACACCGGTACCAGGCCTGAAGTATTTTTATGTGCATAATTTCCTTTATGCCAACATTTCTTCCTCTTTGTGTGATACTAATCTGTCTAGACTTTGTTTGCAGTAAACACTCTGCCTAACTGCATGTCAGGCAGTTGTGCTTTTTCTGTGTGTATTAAAGTGGGGATCATTCTTTTGGAAACAATAGAATACAGCATGCAAACATGTGAGAAGTATAGCCTCTTACATACAGACAGAAAATTCAACTTTTTCTATAGGTTGTCATATACTAATACTGGCGATGATACAAATATTTCATGTTCTCATTTGGTTAGTAAATTAAGATTCCTCTGTTAGAACATATTCCAGCTGTTTTCAAAAAAAGGCATCTTTTTCTCTTGCATCTTTCATAACAATAATGACGGAGTAATTCTATCTATGTTTACTATGTCCTGTTTACTGAATGTTGGTTTTCCTACAAAAATTGACAAGATGACATGAATTTACAGTGTAAACTCTACTGGTATCCATCCCAGTCAGTACAAATTTGTTCAAATGCAATCATCTTTGCCTATTCGTGGTGAGAAGCAGTGGCTGATCACTGTGCTCAGAACTATTTGTGGAGATGTAAGAGTTCCTGAGGCTGGTCACACACAGCCCATTCACTTATGTGTACCTTGCAGTGAAGCATTCCTGCACTCATCTATAGGTGTTGATGCAAACTTTCAGAATGACCACAGTGGGCCTGCCATTCAAGGTATTTGTAGAGATAATTTATGTGACCAGCCAAGGAGATGTAAGTGTTGGTTATTAGAGCAAGGGGAAAAAAAACCTCAGGCCCTCACTGTAAAGCTTATTAGGAAGAGCTTTTTTTGGCCTCTAGATGACACTGTGCACCTAACACTGTACTCATTCTCTAAGCCTGAAATACTGGTCCATCCACCCCTTCTCACTGTAATTAAGAGCAGTCACTGTCTGTTTTTAACAAGCATTCACAACCCTGAAAGAAGTAAATGGAAGTCTTCTATTGTTATTCAAAACAATTACAAAAAAAAATCTGAAAGGTAAAAGCCAGCGGTGCTATCATCATGGCTGTTTGAATGCTTATTTTGCTTTATTACCAAATTTTAGATTAATGGAGTAATTCCTGCTTCAATTGACATTTACTCACAATGCCCGGGATGCTGTGAGGCTGCAAAGAAGGTTCTCCAGCATTTCTCTTCTTGAATGTGTATTTACAGTCTGGCTTTAAAAAATTATCTTTGAGCCAAAAGCTGGCATTTAGGAGCAAAGCATATGTGTAAATATTCAAAACTTCTATTGAAAACAGATGGGTTGGGGAGGATTTTTCTTTTGGGTTTAGTTCATTTGTTTTTCCTAAGCTACTGCCTGCGTAAAAAGGAAAAAAAAAAAGAAACAACTGACCAACCAAAAGAACTCAATGTGAACTTTTTTTTTGCAGAATTTGTTTGTCTAGTTCACAATAATTGCTTTTTTTTCCTACTGCACCGAAGAGGCAGTGCTAGGCATCACTAGGACTGCTGCTCTGTACTTGTCAGTTATGTCTGGCAGAGATGGATTGCAGAGGGCAGCATTTAGGACAATCATTAAAGTGTTGCACAAATGAGATAAATCCTTACATCATCACATTTCAGTGATATCACAAGCAGAGATGCAAGTGGTAATCCTCACTGACACCTTCTATGAAGAGCAAAACAGCAGTAAATGGAAGAGTGATAACTCAAAACCTGAAAAAAACCCCTAGTAGAATAGTATGTAATATAGATTTGATACATGTAATGTTACACCATCAATTTTGGGAAAGTGAATGTCAGTTTTCTGAGAAAATTGAAGTTTAAGCACTGATTTGCTCCAAGTTACATCAGCTGCAGTTTTATCAAAGGAATTAACATGTCTTATATCTCTTCCCCTCTTTAAGCTAGCTGGTATAATAGACATGGTCCTGGATATATGATGATATGGAAACACCGTGCAATTGCAGTCCCTTAACCCAAACAGAGTTTGCACATACCCAGGAGGCGTGGGATTAAAAACTTTATAGCTGACTTAACTTGTGTGAGGGAGAATGTACACTGGCAGGTAGTTTAGTCAAAGTCTGTAGGTGTTGGGAAATGGGAATCTAAGCATCTTGCCAGAACCCCTTTGGGCTTCTCCAGGTTTGCACGGGAAGGGGTTCATAGAACATGGCTTGGATCTATGTTCAAATGTAATACCTTGCATTCTTTTGCATTAATGGAAAGTAGCAATTTCACCCTGAGTGAGAGAAGATAAGGGAGGAATTGAGCTTTTATTATATTATAATGAATACAGTATGTATATGGATGTGATATGATTTTAGTTCGGTTGTATTAAATCCCTCCTCTCAACTTGTGGTGTAGGTTTACTGCTTATTTAGCTTCTTGGATAAAAGCAGCAGCTTTTTAATTAAAGACAAAATACATTGAGGTTTTTTTTTCTCAAATGCTTTATAAAACTCTGCTGTTTTCTTTTTTTTTTTTCCTTTCATACACATTTTTATTTAGATGGCATTTCTATTTCAAATGACACTGGCTTAACTATGAAGAGTTTTCTAATTTTTGCATACTGGTAACAATAGGCAGAGGCAAGAGAAAGGATGTTGGAAATGATTCTAACTTCTTCAAAATCTCATATTAATAATTATTATTTGGTATCTTTTTGAATGATTGGGAAAAAACAGCAGATTTTGAATGGAATGTCTGAATACTGACATTAACTTCAGCACCATTGAAAATAACACTAGAGGACAGAACATAATAAAAAGGTTTTGGGCAGATTAGAAAGGTGGGCAGGAAGACGAGAAAATGAGATTCATCCCTTGAAAATGCAGACTGTGGGAAAGTGAAGCAATCTCAGTGGAAGGCAGGAATCTTAAGAACTATGATGACAAATGAGATTTGTAGCTGATAAGAGGCAGTAAATTAAATATAGCCTCACAATGAAGTAGGTAGGCCTCCCTAGGAAGTGCTAGCATATTTTGCAATGTCATGGTGTAGGACAGTAAGAAGTCTATAGATCTCTACTGCATTTCAGATGAGGCTAGAAATTTGAAAGCATTTAAATTCAGCCCTGAATGGGAAGGGGCACTACAATACCAGTTTTTCTTATAGCAAATGATATATCCTTGTAAAAATATCTTGTAACTCTTATGAAGGGCTTTTTTTCCTCTTCCCTTCCTGATCCTTTTGAGCAGTGAAAGTGGGTAGGAGAGCAACCTCATTGCACATAATCTTTTTCTCCGGTTATGCCATCTTAAGTTTGTCACTCTTGCTTCAGTTATGCTTTTAGTTTTACTACAGAGTCAATGGCTATCAGCACTTCTAGTGCTAGCCCTGTCAGACCTGTAGAGTTCTTATTTATGGCTCCTGCTTAAGACATGCTATTTCACCTGATTGCTCTGTTCCTATTCCCTGGGGCTCTGCAGCACTTGGAGTTTGAATGGCAATGCCAGCTCATTGTGCTCTCTAAACTTGTGGTAAGAAAAGTCCCAGCCCTGCAAAAGACAGGCTGGACCCCTCCAGTGCTGAGGTGTGCAGCTCACACGGTGCTGCACAGGACAGAAAGGCTGCACCTCTAAGGGTGGGCTGGCACCTGCACGTGTGGTGGAGAAGAGCTCTTGGATGTGGGAAAGAGGAATCCTGGCTTTTCATTTCAGTATCAAGTCACTGTGCTTTAGAGCATATTTCTATTTGTTGCTCTCTTGTTTTTCTTGCTCTTGCAGTTTACTATTTTTTCAGGAATTGTCAGAAGTTAATAAGAGATGTATTTTTATGTTGAGCTTGCCCAGCTTCTTTTATAGGCTGTTAACAGTAAAACCATACAATTTTGAGGAAAATCTGTTGCCTTTTCAAGTTCCCATTCTCACGAATTGTAAGTTGTGTCTTACATAAAATCACTTAGAAGTGCAAAGTGTCATTTCATACAGGAAAAAGGGGAAATGGACAGGGTTTTGTTTATACTGTATAATGTGAAGCCAAATGTGTTTTAAAACTGTCCAGCCATTAAAAATTGAATAATGCTTAGGTTGCACATAAAAGTTGCAACCACTTTTTCTCAATATTCCTGTTAAATTAAAGCTGTTACACTGTTTCCATTTGTTCCTTGAAAAACCCTTGACCTCTTCATGTATACAGATTAAAAAAATATTGGAAAAAAAGGTAACCATCAAGGTAGTCCTTGACTTTTGTATGAGATATATTTCCACTAAGCTTGTGTAAGTCATAAAACTAAAAAGCTTTCTGACTCAATTTTCTATTTAAAAAAATGATCACTGTGAGTAACAAAAAGGCCTCTGATATTTCTGGAGTCTTGGGAAGGGTTTTAGCTGGGGACACTTCTCTAAATTTTATGAGCACTGACACTTTCTTACAAAGTATTAGTTTGAAATTTTTATATGTTTTTAAGACAAACAAATTTTGTATTTAACAATATAAAATGATGATGGGGGTTTTAATATACATGTTTTTAAATTACCATGAGTTTTATTTCAGGCACAATATGTTTCTGGGCTCAAATCTGAATTATTTATACAGACCATTTTAAAGCTGCCTATGTTATCAATATTGCATATGTGTTTGTTATTACTGATTTGAATTCTGATTTTGAGCTTCCTTTTAAGTGATTTTGGGATTTTATCACTAAGCCCAAATCTGAACTTAACTTCATTTAAACATCGTTTCATTATATTTCATTCTTTGTTGATTTTAATACACACACACACAAAAGAAAAAAAAAATAAAAAGCTTATGCTTTCCTGAAAAATTACCGAATTTGATTTTGACTATAAAAATTATAAAAATAAGATTTGCCTTTGAAGACAATTGTGGCATATTACTATAATGCCTTACCCACTTACATTTTTCAGATTGTGCTTTTCACATGCTCTGAATTCATTAACATGTTTGTGTCCTTTTGAACATTTGTAAAATGTTAAGGAAACTGAGCTAAAGCTGTCTGTAGGCCACATTTATCTGAACTTTCCTTTCTTTTACAATTGTCAGGCAGCTATAGCATACCTTTAGTGTATAATTTTACATTGATCTTGTTCTGTAATTTCCAATCTCTTCAATAAAAACAAACAGAACATAATTTTCAAACGAGTGAAATTCTGAAAATGCTCCACAGTATACTCAGTGTAAATTTTCCAATTTGTTGTACATTTTTATATCTGCCAGTCAAGCTGAAAGAGTAAGTATGCAGATAGCTGTAAAAAGTCATCATCCTCTGCAAAGGCAGGATATTTACCTAGTCAGATGAAGCATAAATTTTGAAAGGTAAGTTGAAGTAGGAATATTGTAAGTTGAGAGTCTCAGGTACTTCCTGTTCTTTGGGAAATGCTTTTTAACAGTAAAATATTTCTCCACTCCTACCTCTTCTTTGCTGCTCAGTTGTGGGAAAGGTGTCCCCAGTCCCCACATGAAATATCCCTCTGCTCTGTGTACAGCTTCCTTATACAGTATTTTCATCATCTTGTCTATTATGATAATCTCAACTTTTTTTCCTTTCTCTTTCTCACAATCTCCACTTGTGTTGTTGTCTCTCAGTATCCTAATCCAGTTATTGTGCCATTGTCAGGGTAGATATCACCTCTTTTTCTTGTGCTGAACCTATGCTATTTTCACCCACCATTGGCAAAGATTAATTAGGGTGGAAATTGTCCCAACCTTACAAACCATCACGGCCAATATGTACTGTTATCAATTTTCCAGGAAGGCTGTGATGGGTAGTATTTGTTTTTCTTTGAATTTTCACTATTGTGTTATGTAACTTCAAGAGAAGAGTGACCACGTCCTGAAATGCCTGGTGGCAAGGAGATTACACAGTATCCTCTGGCTTCTAGGGAGCTCCCTGTCCATCATGTTCAGTTGTCTGGACCTCTGCTCCTGCTCCTGTGTGGAGATTTGCCTCTGTATCTCTTCTACCTGCTACTCTTGTGGCACCTTGGGAGATTTTCTGCCTACAACAGTCTTGGCTGCTCCCCAGAAAATGAACGATGTTGTTTGCTCTTCAGGAAATCACAGATTTTACTGAAGCAAAGCTTAGCAGCAAGTACTCAACTGCAAGGACATGCTGGCCCCAGGGAGAACTCATTCTACACCTGCCTCGCTTCCCCATATTCTCTCCCATCATGTTGCTTTGAAGTCTCTGTGTTTAAAATGCAAGCGTGCCAGAATTATACTTCACATTTTAATAAAATCTGGATTTTTGGGTTATCTCTGAGGCAAGGCTTATAAGAAGATGTAGATAGGCTTGCTATACAGCTCTGAATGACTTAGTGTCCCATTACAGAATCAAAATTTTGCACTGTGCATATGGAAATAAAAATTTTCAGATGTTAGTAGCTAGATTATATTTTGTAGAATCATGTGCATCTTTGAGAGGAGGTTAAGTGCCCATACTAAAGTGGAGTCTCCCTTGCTGGGTGTGAAGTGACTCCCATTCTAGAGCTGGATAGAACAAGAGAATTACATTTTCACCTCGACTTTCTGCAATGTGCCATGATGTTTTTCAGGTAAGCTGGAGTCTGAGGGTCTCTTTGAAATTGATGTCTGTTCTGTTCTTTTTCCTTTTGATTATCCCTTTTTTTTTTTCTGCGTGGAAATCAAAGCACTGAAATAGGAGGGGAAATCAGCACTTTGCTGTGTTTCATCTTGAGTTATAGTCATTATGTGAGCATGCTGTGATAGGAGAGGGAACTAAGGCAGGCACCTGGGTATGGAAAACTGTCTCAGATGGCTTAATTTACCAAGGTTAAAGCCTTCTACAGTATGATCTTAATACTAAGAGAGCAGTACTGCTCTAATGGTTCACATTTTACCTGCTTTCTCAATACCTATTTACAACCCCTAGGTGGGTATAAACACTGTAGTTGATTCAGGCAGAAGCTTAAACACATGCTTTGTAGGTCTGTGAGTAATCCAACGTCGATTTTGGTAAGACTCAAAACATTTGAATGCTTTTCTGGACTGGAGTCTGAGGTTAAAATCATGGTCTCACTGAAGTGACCGGAAGTGTATGCACAAATATTTATCCAAATATTATTATGAAATGGACACAGAAGAAAACATAAAAAGAGAGTTGGAGAACAGAGGTGGAAGGTTAATTTTCTTATTTCAACTGTTTTCTTCTACTTTGTTACTGTTTCCTTGGTATTACTTTGTGGACGCTCTTTCCTTATTTGTGAAAGATGTTATAAATAATAACTTAACAGTCATTGTTGGCATTTGAATCAAAAAGACTGGAATGATAAGATCAAGAACTTTTGCCTTGTCTTCAAATGCAAGTAATTCTTATAGTCTAAAAAAAAATGTGTTAAGAAAATAGTACTTTCTATGATAAAAGAAAGTATTCTTATTTTTTTCGTAATGTTCCAATTTGCTGGTATTCTTATGCTCCATTGACTGCATGCTGAGCAAAAAAAGAAAGTGATTTTGTGGAGAAAAACCTAAAAGAATACCACAAGAGACCATGAAAAAAAGAAAAAAAAACCAACAAAACTGCAGACTTTCAAATAACATAAGAAGATTCCAAACCCAATTAGGACTTCACTGGCATAAGAAACCTGTGAATTAGGGTTACCATCACCTTCTTACACTTATACACTGGAAGGTAAAATATTCACTTTCAAAAGACCTTCCATAAATTAACAAGATAAAGTATAAATTGTAATCAGGCAGCTTGTCAAACAGGAAATAATTATGGTGAATTGGCTTGATTGAAAGCACCATTTTTCTGCCCTGTTTTTCTGTGATGGATATGAATAAAATGCCAATAATTCTTAAAAACATAGATGACAATTTAACTTTCTAGTACAGGTTAATATCTCTAAAACTAATTAGCTTGCTTCAAAGCATAGTAAATGTTGCAGATCAGTAATAATTTAATGCCTAATGTAACACATACATGCACATTTCTGTTAGAGAGATAAGTACCAATTGGGTCAGAAGACACTACTATCAATTCACATTATTTTCTTTATATTGCAGCTGTGAATCCAGATGTACTGACACATCATCATCCTTAATTGAAGGTCAGGTTCTGGACTACCAAAGGCAGTTGAAGAAACTTACACATACTCTAGAAAGGCCAAGATTTCTCTCAATATGTTCAATTTAATCATGGCCATATGTATATATTAATAATTTAAACAGTCATCCCTGAAAAGAATGATTTCTTGCTAGTGCAAGTTCCTCTAACATAGAGCTTTTCTGGATGCTGCATAGACATGGTTTTAAGAAGCTTTTACCACTTTACATGAAGTACTTGATCCCTTTAAATAAAAGCATTGTGTATTATAAACAAATTCACGTATTAGAAATTACCTTAATTTACATTAGGTGATTTAGATACAGATGTGTAGCTGTTTATGTCAGCTCAAGATGTAGGACTAAGGTTATTTTTCCTCTCCCTATATCCACACCATTTTAATAGAAAATATTTATAGAAATAAAAGCTATGAATGTTTTTTATACTGCATAAATATTGGGTAAAAAAAATGTAAACTCTGTAACAAGCAAATATAAAATGCAAACCCATCTGTCCATGTGTGATTTATCTATTAAAAGAGAAACAAAAACTTTGTGTACATAAAATCCTAGGTATTGCTGTGACCTGACTTCCAATACCATCTATAGTGTTTGGTTGTGCTATTTTTATTCCCTTTTTATAAACTACAATTCAGTTAATAAAGTTTGAAAAGACTTAAATTAGAAAAACCTCCAAAATAATTATATAGCTACAGTGTAGAGTTTTGTTGTGATCTCTTTGAGTGTCTTGGCTTTTACTTAAGGAATGAAAGGGAAAGAAATTATCATGCTATGACTGTTACTGATACCCTCTCTCTTGGGGGTTCTGCTGACTTAGAGTTATCAAAACTACTTATTGATAAGGCACAGGCACCATATCAGCTACTAAGCTTATCAGACTTCAGCTGACTCCACTGCACTAGCAGTTACTGTGTGCAGCCAGGAGGGGATTTAAGCAGCCTCCTGTTCAGTGTGCACCTCTGGGCTGGCTCTAGGGATCTGAGTAGTATTCTCACCCAAGTGTCCAGGGCAATCTTTGAGAAAGGTGCACCCGAGAATCTCCCACAGGCGTGTGGGTTGATTTTGAAACATTATAGTTTTTCTCTGATCTCAGTGAGGGAAATGGCAACCTCCCTAGGGCAGGAGAAACACTTTTTGGTATGTTTGTATAGCCCTTAGCACACAGAGTACCTACACTCCAGTGAATTTTAAAGATACTCATACTTGCTGTTATACCAAAAAGAAGGAAGTAGTTTTAATCCCAAAGCTAATGAAGGCTGGTTGCTGCTTATCTCTCAGCCTCATATGGCTAGGTTTTCTGATACCCCATACAGGGAGAGCACTCTCAGAGATGTTACTGCACTTGAGACATTCTTGTAATGTCTTTCCATGGTGCCTCTGAAGGATGGCCTTCAGCTTCTCCTCCAGTTAGGGGTTTTCTTGCATTCTTTTGCCAAACTTGAGGGAACTTCATATCTTTGGAACCTCATTTGCTTATCTGTTTTGACTGAAATTTGCTAGGAGGCTTCAGAGTGGGGAGAGAGCCAGCAACATGCAAATGTGTGCACACATGCACATGTGCCAAGACAGTCAGAGAGTTCACAGTCTTCAGAGCCTATGTAGCAAACCAGGTTTGAAAGTAAGCTAACATCACTGTACACCTTGTATTCAAGCCAGCGTATTTTTTTTTTATTTCTTTTATCTCAGACATTGATTTCACACTCACTGGCACACTTGTAAATGACGACCAGAGAACTTCTGGCTAAAATATTTGTTTTAGTTCAGAATAACTGGGTTTCATGGTTTCCATGTACTGAAACTCTGTTGCGTCCTAGCATTTCTGCAATGGGTTTTAGGTTAGAATCTTTGCAGTTATTTCAGATTTTAGGATATCAACCCAGTTGTTGTTCATTTTCTTTTAAGGCAGAAACTGTCACATTGATGTGTTATGAGTTTTCCACATTGAAAAGGCTTCACAGCAAAATGTTTAGACTAGCTCATGATTCCTGTCTTAGGGCCCTTGTTAGATGTAAAAGCAAACCACTGTCTTCACTTTAACTTTGCCTCATGGGGCACAGAAAAAACTGCTGTTCATCTGACCAGTTTTAGGCTATATATAAAATACTAGTTCTTATCTTCTAACAAAAACTCTTCATTATTGGTATCTTCACAGGGTCAGACTGTGATGGAAGACGCAGGGCATAAAGAAAGGAGGGATGGACAAACAGATAAAAGAGGTAGGGAAGAAAAATAAAAAAGCAATCCTTTCTTGCTATCTTTTCTCCAGTCTCTCTTCATCTGAAGACTAGGAGAAAAATAGTACACAGATACAGCTCCTAAGGGCACAAACAGGACATTTATTTGGTCAGTGGCATTTAGGTAAAAAGGTGAGAGATTTTAGAAAGCTTTTCAGAGAAATGGCTCCAAAAGGTTCTGAGGGCATGGGTAGAAGGATTTAAAAGGTAGAATTCACAGTAAATTTTTACTTCAGTTATTTTAAAATCCTTTATAGGATGCTGTTGCTTTCATATTAGAAGGAGGATGGGCATATGAAAGAAAACTGAGACAAGAGCCCTGTTGGAGGAATCCAGGCAGCTGAAGAACTGGAGACTGCATTTAGTAGGCCCAACATTATGTTTTCAGTACAGGTGCCACTGCATTAGCAGGATCTTGTTCTGACTTAAAGCTCCCAGAAATATAGCTGTTACCATCAAAGGCTCTGAAAGTAACAACAGCAGCAGCAGCAGCAACGACAATGCCATAATAATAATAATAATAATAATAATAATAATAAAAAATCAGAAATTAGATTCTGATCTAACCCCATCCCAAGCAATAACAACAGCAAAAGCAACAGCAACAATAGTAATAATAATTAAATAATAATAATAATAGTAAAAAAAACAACAATAATAATAATAATAAAAATAATAATAATTAAAGTCCAGAAGTCAGATTCTGGTACCACCATTCCAAGGGGCTCAAACAGATGAGGGAGGAGAGAAAAAATAATCCCAAACCCCAATGTGATTACAAAAAGCTATTTTTTTTCCCTCAGGAGCGACAAGTAAGGCTGAGATAAGTGTGCCAGGTCAAGATTCACTGGGTTTTATTGAATTGCATTGTTTTCTGTAATGTGTTAAAAGATTGAAAACCTGCTGAACTTTGAAAAGCATACACTCTCCTTTTGACTGTAAATAGCTCGTTTTCACGCACGAATGCACATTGAAGGAAAAGATGGAAAGATGACCTATGGAATAGGCAGAAAAAAATACCAGAAAAATCTCCATTCACATTTCACTCTACATGTTATTTGCCACAAAAAAAAAAAAAAAAGAACAACAAAACCAAACACCCAAAAACAAAAACAAGCAAACAAACAAAAAAAATCACCCTAATTTTTATTACATGGAAGTTTTTCATCAAGTAGCACTCAGGAAAACTCATCTGTATATACTTTTATAAAAATAAATAATTTATTTTTCCCATATATATATTTATATATATAAGGGAATATATATATATATATATATTGCAGATATAAGGTTAATAATTTAATTGATCTTACCTATGTTAGGGGAAACAAAAATCCACAGGGTTTGAGGTTAGATTAGGGAAGATGGTACAGGAGGTAGCCTGAAGTTTTGTACAACTTACCTGGTGTGCAAGACTGGCTTGGAGATCACATATAAGTTAATATGTACATTTCAAACAGGAAGAGGATTTTATGTAAAATGCAAATGAGTGAAGCTGTGCACAAAAAAAAAAAAATATCCCATGTATGCAGTTCATACAGTGCATAAACTTTCAGGCATGTCTCTTTGTACAACACGTGAAATGTTGAGGAAATTTGAATATGTTTTTCTGTTTATCAAACTCTGGAAGAAATTGGGCTGAGAATGACTAAAATAGCTCATTTTAGGGAGGGTGTTAAAATGAAATTATATGAGTTAATTATAAATTATTGTTCTTCATCAGTAGCACAAAAACACCAATGGTCAAATTACTTCAGACGAACAGACACATTATTTTATATGATCCAAAAATGGGTTTTGCCATTTTGTGTGTTTAATGATAAATAACTGAAAATTTAGTTTTAAAGCATTCTGAAAAACTAGATTAAATGTTCATGTTAAGAAATATTAAAATGAAGCTTCACTCCTTGACAAGCCTATACCCCCACAAAATTCTCCCAGCGGACAAACAAACAACAACAAAAAGGAAAATGAAACAAAACCAAAACAAACAAACAAACAAACAAACAAAAAAGGAAAATTAGAAGGCTGGGACATCAGAAGTGAGCATTTGATCAGACTGAAGCAGGATAATTTCTGTGAAACCATGTTTAACTTTAGTATAAAAGTAAAGAGTTGTAAGGACCACAACAGGAATATAAAGGAAAATTTGAGTTTCATTGTGATGCTGTATGTACACGTCTTAGACCAGGAAACACAAATGAGGCAAATTTGCTGCCACTGGTGTTCTCTGTACTTTAAAAGAGAAATTAAAAACAGATCAGAGAATCTTCATGACTGGGGTCTTGGGAAGAACCACACCTTGGACACACTTCTTTCACTAACCAAGAAATATCAGGTGCTTAATTTATGGGGTGTAAGCAGGACTTGAAATCAAAGTGCATGGGACAAGCTCTGTGTCTGAACATAACATGAGGCACAGCTCTTCAGCTGTTCTGAAATTACTCCAACTTAGGGGGATAATATAATGCCAGCCCATGACTGGTCGTGGGAAATATCTGGCTGACGAAGTGGCCACTGTGCCAAGGAGTGTTTGGTGAAGGGAAAATAATGTGCTGAATGTAACCAGGCTTAATTACAGTGCAACAGTTCTGGTGACCCATTGCCTATTGAACCAGAAGAAAAGCAGGGTTTTTACAGTGGCTGTTAGTGGTATTAGGGTCACAGGTATGACACTGACACCTTTTCCACACTGGAGACTGTGTGAAATTTAAAAGAAAATATTGTCTGGTACTTGGCAATAATTAGCACTCAAAACAGTCTTTAATGTAATTAATGTGTTGACAGTATCTTCTACAGTCAAAATATTTGTTTGGATAAATGAACCAGCTAAACACTAATTCATCTCGTTGTAGTAGTGAGCTCCAGGCAGTGAAAGAATGGTGCCTTCTGCAATGCTAACTGAGTGGAACAAATTCTTGGACTTGGGTCTTCTACAATTACAGCTTCAAGGGAATTTAAGGCACTAGGAGTAGGCTCTGGTTTGGGCACAGTATGTCATGTTAATGAGGTCATGGTTCATTAGGGGACCTTATCCCAGCAATGCACTTGACAGTCTGGCATGTCAGAGCACCATCAAGAAAATAGTTTCATGAAATAGCTCAGATGAAAATGACCTGCTGATAAGGGAGAAGTGTGAACAGAGATGAGGTTGTAATCGAGTTGCACAGTAAGGAAGAACCTGGCAACCACCTTTTTGAAACAGAAATCAGATGGTATGTGTTGTAAGGCATGAGAATCCTGGCAGAGGGGCTTCAGACAAGTTATGTGCAGTTACCCTTATCAGGGCCTGAGGAATGCAAGAAGTGCTAAATTGGGAAAGAAGACATTGGAAGACAGAATAACAAGGCAGCAAGAAAGCAGATAAAGAGGGACTGTACCATCCTGGACTAGAACCAATCAGCTCCCCTGAGGGGTGCATGCAGGGCGCGTGGACAATGCGCAGGGTCCAATCGAGTCATGCGTGATCGTGTGAATGACACTTACAGAAATGCATAAGAATGCAGAAATGTAAACAATAAATGGATTCCTGCGTAATCAAATTGATTCGTTGTTCAGGGGTCCCGTGTTCCCGCAGGTATGCCATGAATATTTCTGTAGGTACCTGATGATGCTGATAGCATGAACTTTTATAATCTTGTACTTACATGAAGTTGCTGTGATATTATCTGGAGATGTGTTCAGCTTTGAACTGGTTTTCTGTGATTTATTTCATTTCTTAGTCTTACAGTTCTGCTCCTAACTGACAGAAACAGGATAGTTTTAGTATTTGCCCCATTTGGTACTGTAGAAAATTAAAATGAAAAAATGCATGTTCAGTGGGGTGAGAAGAGTTGGACTTCACTTCAAGATGATGTGTCAGTGCTTTCATGCTAATCTAGGATTTGCAAGATTTGGTCTATTCCCCTGACTGGTCACATGCTTCCCATATAAACAAATCACTGGGCCTGATGTTCCATACAAAAATAAATGGTGATGTTGGGATGCTTAGAACATCTAATTAAACATGACTGCAGGACTAATGAAGCTTTTCTGACTTGTAGTAATAAAGCTAGTTGCCATGTCTTATCTGTAATTACCCTTCCTCTCCATCCCACCCCTTCTGACTAACAAGTCTATGGAGAGCAGAGTGCTGAAGCAAAAAAGGGATGTTTTCTCCTTCTATCTATTCTCACATTCTGGCTTTCCCTTTCTCAAGCTATCTGGCTTTCTGCACACTCCTCCCAACATTTTTCATGCAGGCCTCTGGGTGTGTCATTAATCCTTTGCTTTGGAAACCTGCTCTTTACTCTTCTCCAGATAATCTACCCCATCTGCTAAGCAGGCAGTCATGTTGGGGGGTTTATAAAAAACCCAAAAAACAGATTTTGTATCATATCTTGTGCATGGTCCAGAACTGTCTGCTGAAGAGACTACTTACTCCAGTGAAGGTACTTCATCCAGCTCCTTTGCTGTGGAGTTTAGTGAGGGAGGCACAAAGTAGGACTAAGACAGAGCTGAGCCCTTCACATGTGTCCAGATAGATCTCCATGCAGCTTGTGAGTGTTATGCTCCGAAAGAAGCAGTAACTCAGACAAAATGTGCCAGGGGACTTCATATACTTGTAGAAGGCTTTTCACAGTTTCACTATTAGGTACTTTGCTGAAATTCCTCCAAAGTCCTGTTTTGATGTTGGCCAGCTTTATTCTTCCCTTGTCTGTCTGTGAAAGAAAGTGTTGTCTGTTCTATTCTTTTACCATGAGGGAGTTACAAAGCTAAGATAAAAAATTGGTTTTGTTGTGATTCACAGTTAGCCCTTTGTTTGATCTTGGGAAGGTACAGCTTTTTTTGAAATGCACAGTTTGTTTGTTATGAATTTGGAACTGCTCATTGCTTAAAGCTGCCTGTTTCGTGATAGGAAGCCTCTGTTCCACATGTCAAAAGACAAAACCCAGTGTATTACTGTTTACTGATTGGTGCCAACTGTAATTATATGCTTGTCTACATGGGGAAGTTGGCCTCTTTGAAATGTTAGAGAAATACTATTTGACCTCAAATTGTTCTTGACTTTTTCATCAAAGATATCTCCTCGTGAGACCTTATTTCTAGCATATTTTCATTATTTGACATAGGAAAAAAAAAATTGATTTTCCTGTTAGTTTTTCCCACTATACTGGAGCAAATTAAGGGTAAGTTATGAATTTTTCCAGAAAGATAGCTTTTCTGCTTTGTCTTTGAGCACCCTTTCTTTCTCTTGTTTACTTCCACAGACCTCGCCTTCAACTGTTTTTTCATTTACACAGATACTGCAATCTTTTGAGAAATGTCTGTGAGTGGCATTCTTTTTCTCCCTCGTCATCTTTATTTCTCTGTGTATTTTCCTTAGAAAAGTAAAATTATGAAGGATCTTAGGTAGAAATAGAATCTAGCCAATATTCTAAAGGTTCAGAGGGGTTGCCAGGAGGTAATTATAGAATAAAACTCCCCAAATTTCAGCATTAATCAGCTATGAGACTTTTGTTCAGGATCATCTATCTGCTGAAAAGCTTGATTATTCCCTTATAGAGAAGTAAAATCAATAGAACTGCACTGTTGTGAAACCACCTAAAATGAAAACAAAGCCTAGAGAAAGCAACATTTACACTGTATACTTAATTTTACCTTGAAGGTTTCTGTTACTGTTGGCTCCCTTTTTTTAACAAATGGAACAGTTAATTTTCATTTTTACTTCTGGAAATGTTTCTTTCTTCTGCACAAGTATCCTATCATATCTTCATGGCACAGACATCTCATGCTACGTTTTAAGTCCTTGAGCTGATGCTGGGCCATCTGCAGAACATCACCACACTGGGAAGAGATTCTTGCTCAATCACAGGTTTTTGTACAGTCTGTGCAGTCACATTCATCTGAGGGCTACACTTAGGAGGTGCAGAACTAATTACATCTGGTGTAGACTCGCTGTGATTCAGGTGTGCAATTCTTCACACTTAGCTCCACCAGGGACTGGCTGCAAGTTCGTCAGTTAGCACTTCATTTAACACTGCATAGCAACTGAACCAGGTAGGTTTCTTAGAAATCTAATAAATAATAAATAATAATAAATGTAGCCTGTGTTATTTAGTTTTGCTGCTATATTGCACCAAAAACCTGCTCAACTTATTCCCCACTTTCAATCCTGCATCTCTTTCATTAGAAATTTCACTACAGAATGGACACAGTAGAACTGAGAGCCTCTGAGATTTGGCACAAGATAGGTGATTCCTGCTGTGATTATGAAGTTGGATAATCCTTGTGAAAGATCCCAGTCTTTGGGTTGTCATTGTGTTGTATTCCTTCAGTAAATTTGTTCCCGTTAACTTATTAGTGGTAGAAAATACTAATAAAAGCTTTGGAAGCTGTTATTTGACCTCAAAGCTGAACTTACATCTTATTTCACTGTATTTAAAATTGAATCACACAATTTTGCTATTTTGTGTGGTTTTTTACATGCTTTTTTTACCTGAAAGAGTTAATAACCAGCATATGCCATGAGGTGCAGACCCTATGCAACACTGCTGAAGTTTTCCAGAGCAATTGTCTTATTTCATATTTCTTGTCTGCAATCTTTTAAAATATACTTATGCTGATATGCATGTGTGGGCCAAGTTCTTAGCTTGGGGATCTTTCTCTGGGTCTTGTTTTAGTGTATGTATATTAGAGCCAGAAACTGACTGTGTTTCTCAACCAACAAGTCTTCAAGCAGCACGTGTCAGTGTTGTAGTAGGGTTGGTATGAGGGTATATTGAGGGATATGGAAGCCTACTGAAGTTACAAAAGACCTGAATTATTTTTCTTTACCTAATTAGCAGTGACCACCTATCCTATATTTATAAGCACTTTTAAAATGTTTTACTGTGAAGTCTATGAGATTAACCTTAATCAAGAGTTTCAAACTGCTTCCAACAGTGATTTTAGGAAGTCTTTTTAATCTAAACTAGATGTAAATGACAGGGAGTGTTCATTCAGTCAGTTGTGACATTTCAGCTGGGTGGTGGTAATTAAAAACCAAGACAAGAACAGCTTCTTAAATAATTGCTTAGGCATAATTGCCCTGTGAACCAAGTCTATTTTGGTGCAGCTGACAGAGTGCATAGGTTCTTGTTTGACGCATGATATATTTTTTTTTTCACAGTAATAAACCAGTATTTGTGTTTTATTACTGTAGCTGTTTTTGTTGTATGACAT
Source organism: Monarcha castaneiventris obscurior (assembly GCA_026261815.1). NCBI lineage: Eukaryota > Metazoa > Chordata > Aves > Passeriformes > Monarchidae > Monarcha > Monarcha castaneiventris. The sequence continues at coordinate 2,533,440 of JAMPIT010000388.1, read as the reverse complement.
GCCACATATACAAGACTAAAATATAATTAAAGAAAAATACCAACATTTGTAGAAATTACATGAGGTACTCCATTTCACCAGTGCAAGGATAGTACTCAAAAAACTTTCCTTAAGCTGTCAGCCAGATTCTGATTTTCTATTTTTCATGGGCTGAAATCAGTAAAAATAAAGATTGAAGACAGTAATCTTGTAACAATTTTTCAGAGAGTGACAATCAGAAAAATGGTATCTATCATATACAGCACACTGGTTTGTAGTGCATGTTAGAAGGTTCAGCAGAAGGTGGGGGTGGGGGAAGAGGATAACCTGTGAGTAGAAACTGTAGGGAAGATTTATTGTATTAATATCACAGTTCAATGTTTCTTCAAAGTAGACAAGCTCTTGAATTTTAGAATTTTGCCTATTAAATGTATTGTTACTTATTTTACTGACATCATGATTAGTCTTACTCCAATGCCAAGTATGAACTTTCACTTCTTGGGAAAAAAGTAATTTAGCTAGGTTTCAGGTTTTCAGAAGATGATGAGTTGGAGAGAAATTTCTCAGAGCCCATAGCAACACCATGAAATTGCATTAGTTAAAGTAAATTATACTACCATAAGCAGATTTTCTTGTATTGCTGAATTATTAGTCTTTATTTTGTTATTTCTCCCCTTTTTTTCTCACACTTTGAGAGAACTGAGAGGTGCCATGCTCATATATTAGGGATTGTCTAAGAGAGGAAAATATAAGCTTTGCTTCTGTGCTGATAACCTGACAGGATAGCATACCCATGAAAATTACTGAAAGAGACTGATGGGACTTTAAGTCTCATGTTCCAGGGGCTGAGAGAGGTTGTTTTGCTGAATAAGGTAACTTTGGGATGAAAGGCTAAAAATTTACTTGGAAGTTATAAATTGGCTTACATGCAGCTGTCAGCTGCTCTACTCACCATACAGACACTGAGCAATAGGGGGAAAATCTCTCTTTATACATATTTTGGGGTTGTCACTATTGGAAACAACTGCTGAACCTGCTAATGCCAGGTTATTACCACAGTGTAGAAAAACAGTAATTTAAAATAATTGGCATTTTGTAAGATAGATTGAGTTTCTGCTATTTTTCTCGTTGCTTACCTGCTGTGATCATAAGACTGTTGGGGTTTTTTTTAATCAAAAAGCTTCCAGTCACTCTCCATGTTTGTCTGTCTCTCCCCCTCCGTGTCTCACACGTACACATGCACACACATGAGTAATTTGAAAATTACTAGTACAGCCATCAAGCCAAGGAGGCTGCAACACCTTAATTTGTAGCCTGCTCCCCTTTTCATACCAAAGACAGCATATAAGGTAAAAGAGCTGTCTATCAATTTTGCTGTTTCAACTTGCTTCTGAAATGAACTTCCAGTCTCTGGGACAGGTGTCCACTGCAGGGACGTTTTGTGAAGGAAACAGAAATGTGCCAAAACTCAATAAACAACATAACAGTTCTTCTTTCAGTAATGGTGGAATCTCCTGTAATACAAAGGGTTTGAGACCTGACTTGAGAAAATTTAGATTAAATTACATTAGAATTCAGCAGGTTGTTCATAAAACCTCCCTTCAAAAAAAAAAAAAACAAAACAAAAAACCCCAAAACCAAAAACCAACAAACCAACCCAACCCAAACCAAAAAAAAAAAAAAACCTAACCTCTTTCCACCTTCTAAACCCTCCAACAAAAGCACAGTCCTGAGAAGATTTAGTTATTTAATAAAGACCAGTGAAATCAGTTTCCTCTTGCTCAATGCTTTTAAGGAAATTTATTTCTTCTGTAGTTTGAGCTTTGCTAAAATATAAGAACATAAATATGTTTTTTCTTTTTTAATTTATAAACAAAAACCCTCACTAAAAAACAACTTTAATCTTAAATTTAAGGAAATCATAACCTTTAGGTGGAGTGAAAAAAAATCAGAGACACGTCTGTGGTTTATTCTCTTACAAAGGAAGAAGCTGAAATTCTGCAATTGTACTGCTAACAAAATTTAAGTAAGTAATGGAATTACTCCAGATTTCTGATTGTAACTAAATGTTAACTTTAGATGTAATAGAAGTAGGAGTACTGTGAGATTACACAGAGCAAAGGAAGTTTGGAGACAGTCCCTGGTCAGTGAAACCACTTTATTTTACATAGGTGAAATCCAGCACAATTTTGGTAGAGTCACACTATTCCCACCCTCCTCTTTACAGCCGCAAAAGCTAAATCAAACCCTGGTTACAAATAAATTAAAATTAAAATCTTTCCTTTTTACATATACTTCAACTGCAGTCACCAAATAAAGTGGAGTTTGAGGGTTCTGTCTGCTCTTTAATCGTACAGAAAGCAAATATTGAGTTTGTTCCTTTCTTGTATAGACTATACATCATTATGATGGGAATTGTTTTATGCACTCACTAATGCAATGCATGCAGATTATTTATAAAAACCGAGCTCTAGATAGTCTAGTTAAAGTATAAATAACCTTGTGTTACTTGCTTCATATTAAACTTACTTGGCAATAAGAAGTGTCAACTTTCTGAGAATCAGATGTCATGCACCAATTGGACTACATCTTCCCTTCCTCAGATTGAACAGTCTCACCATGTGCTGTCAACTCAGCCCAATTCTACCAACTCTAACTGACTGACTTTCTGTCCATCTCCCTCCCCCCGTCTTTCCCTACACTGAGTATACACAACTTTTGAGAAGATTTACTATAAGAACTGGAGTCAGTGAAGGAGATCTCTTGGCATTGGAAATTAGCACAACTTGTGTCTGTAGACTAAAACTTTAATCTTTGCAACATTTTAAGTAAGATATCTGAGAATGTAAAATTTAGCTAAATACTAATATACAACCATTTTATTTGGATTTGAGCAGTGCTATGCTAATGTGGAATACAGTACATATTAGTAGAAGGGAAGAATACAGAATTATGCAGAGTGTGTGGATATGAACTAAATAATATATTAGAAGTAGCTGAGGGCTATCTGAGGGGCATGGAAATTAAAATGAATGATTTTAAGAGAATGTTTGAATAACTGATGGGAATAGATGGTTACGGGTTGTTAGGATGAGTTAGCAGAGACAGGAGGGAAAGGATGACGCTGCACTGGTATTTTCAGGATGTGTATGTAGATGTTTTAGGGACACCTAGAGACACCTGGCGGACGTCCAGTCACAAACACTTGACAATGACAATTTTGTCCTAGATGAGTATTATGTAGTGAAATAAATGGGAATGGTGGGGGAAATGCCTTAGTGTAAGGAAAAGAAGATAAAATGTCCTTGGCAGACTCCAGAAGAAAAGTACCTGTAGCTGGGCAAGAGTCAGAGCTGGGTGGAGAACTGGGGCAAATGTACCCTGTGGTCAGTAGAGGACACAAGCAGGTGAGAGTGACCAGTGAAAGAAGCTGACCAGTTTACCGTACAGCGAAGCCTGGGCTGATATTAAGCATTTCTCAGCTTCTGTCCCATCTACATCTGCATACACATTCTCCTTCCATACGATTATTGTCCGTCAAAATCAAAAGGGAAATAGCAAGATCTGAGCTCTCTGGCATTTTAGGGATGTCAGGAGTGAAAATGCAGGCCAGCAGCATGCCTGTCATTCCATGCTAAAAGTCATAAAGGCAGATCAGCCTGCATGTGTGAATATCCTGTTATGTGTCTGAGACTTGGAAACTTGGTTGTTTTCTTACTTCATAGCTTTGTAATTGCGAAACTGTCAGTCTGAAGTGATTTTGAAAATATCACTTCTGTAGTTAGGAAGTAAAACGGGATTTATTCAGCTTTGGCACCCACTCATTGTTCATGAAAACATGTATCAAACATCTCCAACTTGTTAATTTCAGGAACTTTTGATCTTGTGCATGCACATGAATGCAAGGAAATGATGGGGACACAAATTTTGCCTTTTTTAATGTTTTGATTAAAGAAAAAATTTATTTAAGTATTAAATACCAGAGTAAGAGTACCATTTTAGGACTGACACATTATCAAACAATGGAAACTTGTAAAAAATGGAAATTATGCTAGCATAAAAAATGGAAAGGCTTCATGAGAAACTTGGTATTATACTATTCCTAACTGTTGCGGTGTCTAAGTCCACTTTACACCCCCCAGGTTACCCTAAAAGTTGTATCTCCCTACAATGCTCAGCTAGAAAGTTCTCCCGTTGTCTAGATCCTGCTGGTCACTGGCCCTCTCCCCCCTCCCATCCCTTTTCCCATTGGCCCCTTTTATGTCACTCAACCTTGCCTCTGCCCCCTAGCCCCCAGACTATTGGTTTTGGATGTTCTGCCCGCCTTTGGGCATTTTCGGCATAAAACGGGCGTGGACTTTCAGTTTGAGGTTCTTCTTGCTTCTGTTACCCTTCAGGTGTGTTGCTATTAAACGCCTCGGAATTACATGCAGAGAACCCCTCTCGCCTCTTTCTCTCCAGTTTGTGCTTAGACTGCGTGTGTGAGTGGCTGTTTGTGACTATCTGAGAAGGTGAGAGCGTTTGCATGTGTAGGTGCAAATAATAAGCATGGCATCGATCCACCGAAGCTCTCTTAACCTAACCACAAAACTGAAAATGTTAAGAAATCTTTGGAGAGCAAATAAAACCCCTAAAAACAAACCCCAATGTTTTGTAAAGTATTTTGCCCACGTTTTCAAAGAGAGCCCATAGATACGTAGTCAGAGTTCAAATGCTGGTCCTTCATTCCTTTAGGGGATGAAGAAGTACTAAGCTCCCAAGTCACCAGGGCCAACTACTGCTAGTGAGTCATGATCATGCACTGGAGTCGTCCACTGCTGTTACAAATTGGTGATTTTTCTCTCTTTAGCTTAATCAAATCATTAATAAAGGATGCTGATCAAACGGTGTTAAAGAAGCTGAGAAAAGTATGATATCCAAGCCTTTATATGGGTTTCCGTGCAGACTGGAGGCCCACATATTTCCTCATGTATTGCCTAGGTCTTGAAAGCACAAAATTGTCAGGTTCAAATGATGAAATGTTTTTATCCAGCTGCACTGTCCTTCTCTGCCGTTAAATTGATAATTAACAACTTAGGAGCATGTAGTTTTGAAGTTGATATAAGGCAATATTTTTTAAAATATTGATTTACTATCATGTCCAAACATGATAAACCATTGATTTTTATAACAGGGCAAGTATGTATCATCAGGAATCTCTGTATTTTTGCTCTGAAAATATAATTTGTCATATTTTTCAACAGGTATAAATCAGTAAAGCTTTAAACCATTTTTTGTAGTCTGCCAGTGAACACTAGCTGAAAATCTAGCCCACTTTTAACTGGATTAAAATAAAATGTATGGAAAAGACTGAGTTCTATGAGCTATATTCGCTGTTTGAAATATCTGAGAAATTAAAATAATGAAACATAAATTTCTGGACATTGAGAAGCCACTACTACATACTGGGTAGTATACCTTTCTTCTTCATAACACTGGATTGAATTTTTCGGCATATATATACTGATGTTATTAACCTGAAATGAAGTTGTGTTTGATTTCTCAAACTTTTCAGGTTTTATAACTTTTTGTGTCTAAACCAAATAAGTACTTTCTTGCATATCTCTGTTTCTCTTTTTCTTCCGTATCTCTTATTCACCCTAGCTTTACATTATTTGGTGGTAGAATCATTGGTAGAACTTAGGCCTTGAGTAATTCTGAATAAATTAGTAAAAGTCAGTGAAAAGGCCAGATAATAGATTGAGTTTCTTGTCTTCATTTGCACATCAAGTTGAATCTGTGCTGAAGCCTTTGCTGTCATTGTTCATTTTTAGCATAAAACCAACAGAACTACTAGATGGAAAAAAGATACAGCTGACTCACCCAGCACCAAATAATAAGCATATTGATTTTCAAGATTACACTTTTTAAAGCAATTTAAGACTGTGGTGGTTATTATAGTTGAGCTGATTTATAAACAGGAATCAATTAGAAAAAGCCAGATATTTCCTACAATAAGGTATTTAAGTGAGAGGTAGGATTCCTATGACTGATGTTCCTGTCTCTGTTGCACCTATTCACCCTGAGCTCTTTCCATAGTCAATGACTACTGATCTAGTCAACAAAAAACAAGCTATGAGTTGCCTTATCCCAAAGCAGACTTCTGAAACACACCTGATGAGCCATTTGTTAAACAAGACTCTTTCTCTTGTGTGTCTTTAAGGAAAACACATCTTGAATAAATTAGTTGCAAACATTTACCTCAAGTGTTTAAATTAATCTTAGGTGTGTAGTATACGGTTCTGTCAGTGGGATAACAGATGTCCTTGTGTAGATACATATTTCTTCTCTCCCTAAACAGAGGCACTTTTGATAATCAGTTTTGTAAACCAGGCTAGGTACTGAAATTCTGCATGACTGAAGCTATATGGATCCTTCTTCCATGCACTCACTTTCTGGAACAAAAATACACTATATGAAAAATGCAATCACTTTGTACCAAGGTGAATTTCATGCCATTGTTACAGAGTAGTTTTTGCCCAGAGTTCATGAAAAGCATAACCACAGAACTATTTTTTTTGGCAATCATGAGACCACAGCAAGTAAAAGAATTTCTTGAAAAGTTGTTTTTAGATCTCTCCTATTCCTACCTTTATTTCATGTTGTACTAATAGCAATTGTTGCATGGAAAAAATTTTAGGGTTGCAGTTGAAGTAGAGATAGGATGATTCCCTTTGATTTCAATGAGCTTTGGGTCAGAGACAGTTCTAATTTGTATGAAAATAAATGCAAATTTACAGATATTGTTTACATATATCTTAAAGAAGGAGTTCCAACATCTCTTCAGAAGTATTATTAAAATTAAATTGTACTTTTATTGGAGGTCCATGAAGGGATATTGATTACACATCGCTTACCCTATGCAAGTCAAAAAAGATCATGAAGTTCCATCTGAAAAGACGCAGTCTTCTGTAGCATTATCATCTAAGTGAATGTCTTGTAAACACAATTAAATTGTGTTGTTTTTTAGAATAGTAACTCAGAGATATTAATACCATGACACACCTTTAGGTTCTGACTTCATTGGTATTGTAAATCTTGAGTGACAGTATAGCTGTCAGCAGAGACCTTCATTAGAGTAATAGGGTTTTGGGATACTCTGTAAAAATGACTGCATGGAAATTGCTTATCAGGCTTAATTTAAATATTGGCTGGCAAGTCTGCTTCTCTTAGACTGCAGAGTTTGGTTTAAGTCTTCAGGACAATATTGGCAGAAAGCTCACTGAGAAAACCATGTTTCTGGCTAGAGCACATGGAATGTATCAACCAAAAAAAGGAGTGGCTGAAGGGGTGAATTTCTGAATACCATCAATGTGAACTGTGCTTTTGCTTTCCAGATTGCATGGCAAGGAGGAATACTACTGCTCATCAACAATAGCCTAAGGAAAAACCCCAGCTAATGAGAAAAACACTGCTGGGAAAAAAAAACAAGCAAGCAAGCAAGCAAGCAACAACAACAACACAAAAACAGAAAAAAAAAACCCACGCCAAAAAAACCCACCAACTGCTCCCCCAACACCACCACCACCAAAAAAACCCAAAACCCAAAAACAACATAAAAAACCCCACAAACAACTACAACAAAAACCCCAACCAAACAAAACAACCAAACAAAAAAAACTCTCACCTTTCCTGAGCTTCTGAGGTGTCTTCTAAAGATGGAGAGGGGCAGGGAACTAACTAATGACTCTTGATTTGAGGTAGAAAGTAGCTACATTTGATGGATAATAAGGATCTTCTTTGTCTCTTTTAGACTCCCCAATCACCTTTCTTCTTTTTTATGTTTTTGATCAAGTTGTTCAGAATTCTGAATTGAACTTATTTATATCACAGCAGAAATTTGTTTGAAGTTTTTTTGTGGGCTTTTTATTGACATTGTTACCAAGAAAAAACATCTTTTGTTCAATTTTTAATGAAATGAGCACTCCCAAGCCAACTTATGCATTGTCTTTTTCTTTTCTAGCAACCTCCGAGGTTTTCCATTTCTGTCTTGGCTTAATGTAACACTTGCAAGCATCTTGTGTATTTCAGAGGTATAATTTGCCTTACACTTATGCACGAGCATACAGAGAGACAGTAACAGTAACCTGGACAGTTTCTATGACCAGCACCTAATTCTGGTACTTGAATGGTGTTGCATGTACCATTTTCTTTTTCTGACTATAAATTAAGGTTTCTCCAGTTTCTCTCTGCATAAAAAAATCCCATCCTGTGTGACTATTTAGCTCCATCAGAGTTTCCCTCAATTCACATGTCATCTGTGGTTTTGAAAATTTAGACACAACTTCATTTTGCCCTAAGTTTAGCAATGTTTCAGTTAACTATTTGGTTCGTTTTGTCATGCAAGAAGCTGCGCACAAAGAAAGATTATTTTGGCATTGTGATGACCTAGAAGTGTACATATTAGCCTTGTTAGCTGACTCTTTTTTATATACATGCCCTGAAATGCTATCCCTTTTCATGGCTGTTGAAATAAAGAATAAAAATGTTAGACAGTGGGAAATCAGAAACCCTTAAAACTCCCCCACTGCATGACCTGCAGCAGCTATTTTCAGTGTCTCCAGTAATATTGCTAAGGATTGCAAAATATAATTCTCAAAATGGGATGCTGAGAAACTCTGTGTCCCCTAAGATGAACCCTCACAACTATGACAGATACTCACCAGCTGGAGGACATGATTTTGACATGTATCTGTTGAAAGAAATAAGAATGTGGAGTTTTTTCCTAGTGTGATGTTAATGAATATGGAGAGCTGAAGAAGTTGCTGACAAGTATTGAAAATCTGCATCTTATAATTTGTTTTGTCACTTTTTTCCAGTTTCAAGGTGATTAAAAGGGATCATTTAGACATTAATATTTTTCAGCACAATTTATATATGCACTTAAAACACAATATTTACTTTTTCAGAGAATGTAACAGGACTAAGAATGTATAACTTGATGTTAGGTAGTTTAAGGAAATTAAACAACATTTGACCCAAATTCTTAAATACATTAATAACAATTTCCCATTGATTAGTAGTGGAGAGAGGCTTTTCAGCACTTATTTTGTTTTTGTAGTGTCTCTTGACTCTACAAGTCCTTTACATCAGATGGTCCTCTACAACTCTGTGAAGAAAGCAGGGTACCTCACGTCCAAAGAGAAACCCGGTCTTGAGAAGCAGTTTCTTCCTGCAAGGTGTTTGATACTTCAGAAACAACTTGCATCATTCAGCTGGTTGAACAGATCAATCTTGCTCACAGTTTGACCATGACTAACAGATACATCATTCTCTCTCTCTTAATATTGTGTATGTATGAATTTTCCAACATGTGTTATTCTGTTTAATTTATTAACTCAGTATATTTTTTAGCCAGCATTAATTTTCTCTAATTCAAATTCAGTATAATAAATTAAGAAGCCTGGAGCCAAATTCTGCTGCCCTTTGAGGCTCTGTATATGACATTATGGTTTAATTCAGCACTTAAAGGGGCAACTCTTTTTAAGAAGCCACAGCTGATCATATAAACACCACAGAATAGCAGTAAGATGATACGTGCCCATAAATGCATGAGGTTCAGGGTTTAAATAAAACCTCTACTGATGAAGTTTAAGCTAGCATGCTTTATCCTTGCAAATGTATGCACAGATAGCTAAAATGCCTTAAATTTTAAATAATAACTTATTATGCTGCTCTAGCTTGACTGCATTTCATCATGTGTTAATAACTTTATTCATGCTGAAAGGAAAAATGTCAATGTTATTTATTACTGAAATGGCTGTACATGCCACAGTCTCTAATATGAAGGTGCCAAGCTCCCTGTATTGTGCTCCAAATTCAGGAGAAATTCCATTTCCTCAAGCTTTATCTTTTTATAGTTTTTTTTTGTTTGTTTTTTGTTTTTTTTTTCACACTTTTTACATGAATGAATTTGGGAAACTTTATCAACTGGCCACTTTAGTGAAAGTTAGTATCTAACTTATAGTTGGACTCATCTACTAGATTTATGCCAAAGAAAAGCTGAAAAGCACGACCCTTACTGTACTAGGATAAAGAGATCCAATACGATTTTGTTCAGTGCAAAATATTTTGTTCTTATTTGCTGTTTAATCCCCTTACAAACTCTTGTCTTTCATAAGTTAAAGGTACATATGAACTGTAATGACTGAAGAAGGCAAAATATATTTCCCTTGTACTCTTTACATATTGAATCTGCCTTCTGATTGTCCAACAAGCTGTCTTAATGAATCAGAGAAAAAGATAAAAGTTCTCTGTGAAGACTGAGAGATGATGGCTGTTCTAACCACCTGTCATTTCAATACTGGCTTATCTACCTTATTTGGATGGCTCTCTGGGATTCCAAATAACCAACAGGACTTTTGTCCCTGCTATAGTTTTATCTTCCAAATGTGGATACAATCAAAATTTACTAAACTCACTTGCCCAAATGGTGTTTGAAAGAGTTAATCACTCTAATCCCTAGAAATCTCTTTTCTATCAAGATTGGTTGTCGAATGCAATTGTTTCATTTTGCCTTACTTGCTACACTGAAAATATAAAACATAAAGCCTAGCAGGAATTCTGAAATGTAAATCTGATTTACATTTAACTATTTGGAGAATCATAGTCACAGCAAATATTTATTTGGGCCAATATGCTGTCTCTGGCAGTGTCTACTAGAAGGTGTAGGTGTATCCCTGGTGCACAAGCATCCCTTGGCACACTTTTTAAGGTCTTGGCAGGCAGTAATTTATCTTGGAGGTTCTCTGGGTTACTGTACTTAACTCTCCCAGTGGATATGTCCTCTGGCATGTGATTGATGTGTTTTGAATCTATTTATAGATTTGGTCCTCACTGTTCCTGCAACAGTGAGTTCCTCTGCAAAGAGGTGACTTGTACTGTAAAAGTACACAGCTGATTTATTCCAGTGTTACCCCAAAAATGTTTATAACTATGAAAAGTTACTTCAGTAAATGGTTGTTACTTTATTGAGTTGAAATGTAAGAAGGCAATAAAGTTTAAAGCTTTTTAAAAAACTTTTACATAAACACAATTTGTGCTTTCTGAGACCTTTTTTAAATATTTTCTTCAATTCTTTAACTAGTATGGATTTTCCAGATGCAGAATTTTTTTAACAGATGACCTACATTTTTCCAAACAGTCCACATACCACTAGAAGCTGTTGTTTTTTATTAGTGTTTTACTTTTTCTGGTTTTTCTTTTTTTTTTTTTCCTGATAAATATTGTAGCTAAATAATGGCTGAATAGAGCCATTTTGTGGAGAAGGGAGAGGCAAAATTTTATAATGAAGTTGCATGATATTGAGTTTAATTGAGACGCAAAGTTAATTTTTCATTCCATATCCTTTTCAACGCTTGTCTTTTTCATAGGTTAATTCAGAGCCATGGTGTTCTATACTTTACACAACTTAATTCCAGACTTTAATGAATTAACACTGTGGAAAACAGAATTGCATGGACTCCTGTGATTCATTTTAAAGTACAGTTTCATTATGAGATCAAGCACACAGCAAGTGGGCTTTAGATGGCTTGGGATATCAGAAAGTAAGGTAGGAAATGGTACCTTAATACTTTTCAATAGGGTCCTTATCTACACTTCTAATGACTGGCTGTGATTTGTCTTAACTGGCATCAGTTAAAAAGGGGCCAAAACCAGAGGAACCAATTTCCACATTAATTTCCTGGTATTAAACTTATGCAACCACTGTGTTTCCATACTTATGTGCAACTTTTTTTATGTCCAAACTGAGAAATCTGGTAATGAATTCAATTAATGTAGAACACAAAATGAGGAGAAGAGTTTTACTATAATAAATCTGAAATTTAAGTTTCCAATGCATTTTTAAGATGCCACATTTTTAAGGTTTAACAGAATAGATCATAAATATGTACAAGCTCTCTCTATATTATTCTAGGCACTTAAAATTCAGTGGTATTAAAGTGAACACAGGGAAAAGGTCCTGAAGGATCAGTGGTTCATTGGCAGTGAAAAATGTAAGAAGGTTAAAAAATGTGCATATGCTTATGTTAACCCATAAAGATTTGGACATAAAGATAAGCTGTAACGTATTTTATTGAATTTGCATGTAGTTCACTGTGCTGTTGAAAGCCCTTTATTTCTAAAGAAATATCCTTTATAGAGCAGGAGTGTGTGACCTATAAGAGAGATGAAGTAAAGATTGAAGGGAAGAGATAGCCTGCCCTGCTCTCAGTCTTATTGGCCAGTTCTTCATAAGTGACTAATGATTTGAAGGAACCTCAGTGATTTTAGGAGTTCTGTTGCTCAGTATTACTAGAAACCATACATGCTTGGACATGACCAAACTGCAGCAAATTAACAAAGCTTGTCCTCTTAAGTATTCCCTACAGATTAGATGTAGACTAGGCTTGAGAAACAGCAAAGAACTTCAACACACACAATTGAGTCACAATTTGGAAGTCTTCCAAACTGCCCCTATGATGATCCTGCAGCAGGTCTGTGGACTTCTGTGAAGCTGGGCAGCCATACAGTTTCAGACAAGGAAGGGGACTAAAAGTGCGTAACTGCACACCACTCCTCAGGTGTGCAGAGTGCCTCTTCCCTCCTAGGGAAATGCCCCTTCCCTGAAGAAACAGCCTGCTTAGCTACAAGGGCACGGGTGTACAGTGCAAAGATAAAGACAAGCTTTCCCAAATGCTGCGCCTCCACTTAGTTTTTAAAGATTTCTGACAGTGTAACTGAGATACAACATGAAATCTTTTAGAAATGAAGCTACAATATGCAAAGATCTAGTGACCTCTCAGGTGGGACTTGCTGACAGGGTAAATACTATACCATCCAGTGTGGCACATGGTTTGCACTTAGAAGAAGTAATGAAGTCCACAACATCCCTTTTGGTAGGACTACGACTATATTTGGCCCTGTTCACCCTCACCAGCAAACTCACAGTTTTTCACACATGAGGTAAAAAATAAAATAAAACTTTTCACTTTTAAGTACAAACTAGTTTCTCTAATAAGACAATTTCAAACTGGGGAGTCTGATTTTTCCCTCATTACTCCAATCTCACTCTGGGGTAGACTTTTTGAGTTCTGAAGAGCTATTATTGATTCACATAGTGGCATATATGAAGAAAAGCTAGGCCCAGAGATTGTTCTTTGCCAATGTCAGATAACATTTGAGCACTGCCACCAACTAATAATACGTGCTCACAAAAAGGTTCAGGCTGCTGGGATAATAGATAATTACAGCCAGAATTGTCCAAGCAAAGAAATATCCAAATCTCCTGTAGGAAACCATGAATACATTGGGACCCATGAGTACAAAATTAAATGCCTGGCTTCAATAAATATGGAAAGAAAACTTCTTAAAAGTTTTGAATGTCATTAGTGTGGGATCTTTTGAAGGATTTTTTCCTTCTACTTTCTCCAAAGCACACCTATTTAAGGCTCAGAACAATCCAGGGGACTGCTGCTACAGTGTGTGGGTAGAGTTCAAAATGCAAAAGCTCTCTTAATTTCACAATGAAAGTGGCAAATAGAATTTCTGACGATTTTTCAAACATAGTACTTTCTTTAGGACAATGTCTAAAGGTGAAAATATTACTTCAGCAGCTTCCTATTTTTTTAAAAAAACTTTTTAAATAGCCATGAAAAAGAATAATAATGGCTTCTACTTTCAAGGTGAATTGCATATAATCTTTTTGTTTTGTATTATAGTTCAAATAGATCTGTTCATTATTTTAGTCTTCCTCAGGGTTCCTGAAGTGATGTTTAACGTCATCAAAAGAATAGCAAAAAGGGGGAGAAAAATGCAAAAAAGAGGTATAGAATCATAGAATAGAATCACAGAAGATCCTGTGTCAAAAGGGACCTATGAAGATCATCAAGTCCAACTCCTGACTTCACACAGGGCAACCTAAAAGTTAAACTATGCATCTTACAGCATTGTCCAAATGCTTCTTGAACACCGACAAGCTTGGGAAACCCATGCTGGAGCAGGCTCCTCCTGGCAGGGAACTTTGGACCCATGGAAAGAGGAGCCTAGGCTAGAGCAGTTTTTCTGGCAGGACTTGTGACCCTGTGGGTGACCCACATTGGAGCAGGCTGTTTTTGAACGACTGCATCCTGTGGAAAGGGACCCTCATCAGAGCAGCTCATGAAGTACTGCAGCCCATGGGAAGGACCCCTGCTGAAGAAGTTTGTGGAGAACTCTTTCCCATAGGAGGGATCCAACACTGGAGCAGGGGAAGGACTTCTTTCCTTGAGCAGCAACACAAATGACCTGTGATGAACTGACCATAACCCCCATTCCCCATGTCCCTGTGCTCCCAGTGGGAAGGAGATAGAGACTGGGAAGAAGGGCAAGGTGGGGGAAAAGTAAGATTTGGTTCACTTGTCATTATCATACTGTGATTTGATTGGTGATAAATTAATTAATTTCCCCAAGCTGAGGCTGTTTTGGCTGTGACAATCCTTGCCCCTTAATCAAGGAATGATCTCTTCCTTCCATCATCTCATCTCATGAATCTTTCATTATATTTTTTTCTACCCTATCCAGTTGCAGGGGAGGGATAGAGCAATTTTGGTGGGTACCTGGCATCCAGCCAGGGACAACCCCCCACACAGCCACTGCTCTACCACTGTCCCACTAGGACTATCACCTCCTCAAATCAGGGCTCATATTGTTCCCAGCACAATTTGTCCTTCATGAAGCTGTGTTGGCTAGTCACTGATGTCACCTTGTTCTTTGTGTGCTTTCAAGAAATCTTCTGGTAGATGAGAAGGGCAAGAGTTTATTCCTGGAAACCTGCCAGAATGCTGCAGTTCAGGAGCTGCTTCTAATTTTTCCAACAGTATGTGAGAAATCTTCCATGGAATGGGGAAGACCAATAAAGTTAAGAGAAGCTTTGCTCTTCATAAGAACAAAAGGAGCAAGAGTGCTCCTCAGATTGAACCACCACCCTCTCCACACTCCAAGGCCCTCTCTCCATGGCCTCCAACAGGGTCCTTGCAACGTGTTGGCACAGACACTCAAAGGATGCCAGGCCCTCCCCTTTCCTCTGTGCAGAAGAAAAGGCAGCCCTCCACACTCCAGGGACAGGGAATTAGAGCCTGTGCAACACATAGCAACAGGCAGTTCTTCTATGGAGTACTGGCACAGACCTTGTGCAGGCTGACTGAGCACCCTTTTCCAGTCAGTGGGATGCATGGATGCTTTGACCCCTCTCAGCCACTATCCAGCACAGATGGGTGTGCCCCTTGCAGGGTGCCAGGTAAGAGGGGAGGGTCATTGAGGATCCCAACCCTCCTGGAAGATTGTTACTAGTGTCTTATCTAGGGCATGGGATAAAGAAAAGGCTAGAGCCCAGGGCTCATGAGAGGGGGTGGAGCATAATCCCTGTGCCCAAGGGCCATGGGACAACAGAGAGGTAGTTCCTGGGAGAAGCACAAAGGAAAAAGCCACTTCCCAGGAAGAGAAAGTGGAATCAGAGGAGGAACAACACTACCCAAAATAACGTGAGAATATTTGTGATTGCTCATGGGACCAATGGTGTGCATTAAATGGATTTAGCCCTACTGGAGAGCAGCATGAGGCCCAGGTGTATCAGTATGCCAGAGGATTGATGGAGGAGAAGCACCATCCATGTGAGTGATTGCTGTGTGACTGATGGTGTGGAGTCCATGAATATCAATCCACCAAGGAACAGCGAGGGGCCCTGTTGTGTCAAACTATGAAGGAGTTGTGTGAGGCCCATGCATATTAACCCACCAAAGAATAACAATTCCATGAGTACCAATCTGACATAAAAGGACATGGAGCCCACAGGGGCTGACCCACCCGAAGATGAAGAACTGATGGATGTGGACCTACCTGTGACAAGGCTGATCTTTCATGACCCTAGCACACCTGGGCTATTTTCCATGAGATCACACAAACGGCTGTAGAGCAGTGCCCTGCCAGTTCCCCAAAATCAGAGCAGTCCCTGTACCCAACGTTAGCTGGCAGAGGACAAACTCTGTGGACATCCCACAAGCTCGCCCTCAAGATCTCTGAGCAGTAAGCAGTTCATTTGATGAATTTAAAGGGTTGTGTGGGCCCTTCTTTCTCATCTTCATCACCCTCTGGGTGAAGGTTTTTTAGTTATGCTGTACTTAATGCACTCCAGGATTTGGTTGATCACTTTGAACACCAGGCCACATTGTTTATTCATACTGAGCTTAGAATCGATCCCCAGATTCCTTTCTGTAAGGCTGCACTCCAACTTCTTGTTCCCAGTATATACATACATCCAGCCTTACACTGTCCCCCAAGCTCAAAATCTGGCATGTGTTCTTGTTAAATTTCATATGGTTGGTGATTGCCCACTTTGGTAGCTTTTCCCCTCCTTACCTAGACACTCTCAACCATCCCCAACTGCACTTGCTGTACAGTCCTGTGGTGGTGCACCAGCCTGAACCTGCTGACCATCTCTGGCCTGCCCCTGTCCATCAAGCACTGGCCATCAGATGGCTGGACGAATCAGAGTCCGAAGGGGCGTCGATAGGGGAGGAGGCTGGCTGAGCGCACCACCCCCGGTTCTGGAAGGCTCTTGGAGGTTCAGTTACAGATTGGTTCCTGTTTCCTGTATGTCACCCGAAGTTGTACCCCATTTGCCATCCAAGTCTGTTCCTGCCCCTCTGACCCACTCCCATTGGTTGTCTTCCCTTTCTCCGCCCAAATTTTGTCCCCCTTAAAACCCCGTGTCTGTCAGCCTACAGCTCAGAGAGCTCCCCAGCTTCTCTCGTCTTTGGTCCTCGTTCAATAAGTCCCGGTTACCCTCCAGCTGAGTCTCTCCTTCCTTCGAGTCCCTTCGCCTTGGGTCTCCGATACCCACACCGTGGGTGCTCTCGGACTAAGCCTCCCACGCTTAGGGAGCAGCCAGCCCGCAGATACACTCGGGCAGCTACCAGGTCTGCAGTCCAGGGTGTGGACCTCGGCCGCTCTCCTGAGCCCCCATCGGGCTATCGAGGTCCGGCAGAGCGAGCGCGACTGGTCACAGTCCAACCCCTCCTTTATGTACAACACTACCTCTCCACCTCATCGGTCCTGCCTATCTTTCCATGGAATATCACTTATGTGCACTGTTCCACTCTGCCCCCTTGAGCCTTAGTCAGACACTGGTCCACACTGAAATGGCAGTGGCTGACTTCATGGCCTGCCCCAAAATGGCTGACTGACCTCTTGGTAAGCCCCAAAATAGCACCAGCCGACCATGGGGGTCCTGTGGGACACATTAAAGAGCAGGCATGCACCTGTGGGGAAGAATCAGTGGACCAGAGCGGATAAAACGACAGTGACACGTGCTGAGTGGTATGCTCAGCTACCCTGGATTTAAAATTTTCTGAGACCACGCTGGGTCCTAGGGTGGTGACTATATACCTTTTTGTCTTCTTTTCCTTTCTCCTTTTCTCTCTCCTAACTACTTCTTCTCAAAATATATTGTAAGCCAGACTAAAAAAAAATTCCAGTCAATGCCTTAGTAAGTGCCTTGTTGTATTGGGATAAATTAAAGTTTGCTACGTTAAAATTTGTGAAATGCCTCACTTTGTCTGGAAGTCATTTTCAAATTAGCCAAGGAGCTGGTTGTACTTTAATGTTCTGAAGTTTGCAAGTAAAAATTTTGTTGTTGAACCTCCTGAGAACTTTGCTGTTTCTCCTGCACACCGGCCAGAGTACATGAAACTACCTTCCCCTGAACTCATCAGGCAGGCCAGGACATAACAAGAACTAAGAGGAATAAGCTCTTAAGAGGGATAAATGACCCTCTTTTTCTTAAAATATTTATATCTTCATCTGGTATGTGGGAAAACTAATGTGTTTGCATGTATATTACCTTTGGTGTATGGTCTTGAGTCTGGTTTCAGATTTTGAGTGTTAAGAGGTTGATACAATAACATCTTCAGGTTTTGTCTGTAGCAATGGAAATAGGCAGGGATGCAGGTTTAAGGCTTAAAATGCTTTGCCTGTCCAGGGTTGTCTAGACATCTGTGATAAATGCTAAATTTGAGGCTGAACCAGAAAGCTTCTGACTTGGTAACACTGTTTCAGATCAGTTCTAACTTGCTTATAAATCTCTTTCGGAAGAGAATCTAAGTGGTAAAGACTCATCTGAACTTTTTTCAATGTAATTTTTCAAATATTTTCAAATAAATTTTAGAGGAATATGTAAATCCATTACCAGAAAATAAGGTGTTTCATTTCAAAGCAATCATTTTGTTAAAGATTACTTAACCTAGTTATCAATGTTTATTAAAGGTAAAAGAGATATTTTGAGATACTAACATATTTTCTACAAGGAAAGGCTATCGAAAGTAACTGATAGAAAGTAATTGAGTTAATGCAGAGATGAAGATTCATTTTCTGCAAAAATATATTGCAGAATTATATGCTGAAAAATAATCACCTTAAAGTTACTTTCAAGTGCATGGCATTTCTACACTGGTTGGGGGCTTGTTTGTCTGTTTGTTTTGCTTTGGGTTGGGTTTTTTTTCACTATTAATTTTTATTACTGTGTAGAATGAAAATATTATGCTAGATTGTTTTAGAGACAGCGATTTGGCAATGACTGGGAGAAATTGTATGACATCACTCTGATATCTGTGGAATACCTCTGCTGAATGCTTGCTGGTGAGGAGACAATGTAGATCCCTGAGTGGGAGATGGTTGCACAGAGACTGTCAAGATTTTTCCCATCCAAAGCTATTAGCTGTATCTATGTGCAGCTACAGATATTATTTCTCTATGACTTTCTGTAACTAGTTTATGTAAGAAAACAGAATTTCTTTACTGTCTTGCCAGAATTGTTTTGTAATGATACCAGCAGAAATCAGGCTTTTAAGTTTGCAAAAGGGAAAAATTGAAACAACATTAGAAAAAATTCTGTGTTTGAAGGTAGTTGGGAGATACTTAGTATGGTTTATTAATTTATTTTGTATATAACAAAGAAATGAAGAATTCTGCACTAGGTGAGAATGATTTTTCTCCTCCACACCTTAAATAACCCGCAATTTTCATTATAACAAAAAACCGAGGAAGTGCTCAGGGCACTTGAACTGGGATCTTTCATGCAACAGTGCACAACACTCTTAGAATCAGGTAAATGGTTTATGGTTTTTGAGGATGCCTTTGTTATTCTTTTAGGTACCTTTGGCTGTTTAGATTCCGTTCTGAAAATTGATATTTCTAGATGAAGTGAATAGAGTTAGAGGCTGATGCTCATTCTTCTGGGTTAAGTGAATTCATTTTCAGATGTCCATTTTTTCCATCATTTATAGAGGAAAATAGACAGTCTTTTACTTGTTCCCATTATACTTTTGTCTTCTTACACAGCTGCCCATTGATCAAGTAGTACATGCACTCAGTTTCAGTAAATAAGATTTTCCATATGTTGACCTATTTTTACACTGCCATCTTTCTAGTTACATGCTGTGACTTGAAGAAAATTGAATAGGATGGAGATGGAAGAACTGATTTTAGCATTTGTTGTAAAAATTGCTACTCTTCAAAAGTACCTTGTCAAATTTTGTTTTGAAGTTGTCTGAAAAAAACCATTTCTCTTGAGCGTGTTCTCTCAGACACCATTGCAATAACATAGCAAACACCATCAGAACAGTCAATACAAATTTCAAACGTGGCTCCCCCAACACTGACAGGAATGTTATCAAACAAGCTGCTGAGGAAAGAGAAGGGTGCGCACATGACTGCATGCAGTAAATAGTACCAGTTTTCTTGCCCTTCCTGCCCCTCATTGCAGCTTCCTCCCAAAAGAAAACACCACAGGACAGCCAGGAAATGCATTCCCAGGTGTAAGGTATCATTTGTGTGGAAGTATTCAAATTTTCTCAAAGCAGCTGTAACATTGTGATTGTTATTCTGATTTTATTGTTATTATGATTCAATTATGATTTCGTAGCAGTTTGCACTCAGTTATGAAGTAATGAATAGAAGGAAGATTAATTTTTCGTTAGTGTAGACAATTTGGGGTGTTTTAAGTAATCTCAGCATAGAGATAATCTCTATGTGTGCGTCTGTGTGTACAAAGAGACAGAGTAATGATTGCATGCGTATATTTCTGTCATTGCTACCTACTTCTTCATCTTCTCTCTGAAAAATACAAAGGGAAAAAGAAGATCTCTTGCTTCTGTAGAGAATGTCTCTCTCATTCTCCCGAAAGGTACAAAAGAATGACTGGGAAAAGTGTATATTAGGTCACAGAGGAAAAGATTTAATAAAGAAAAAAAAGAAACAAGTACCCAGCTCCAAGGGGATCCCCATGGCAAAGGTTCAAAGGGCAGGAAGAAAAAGACTGAAGAGTCCTCCAATGCTCTCAAAGAAGGCAACTAAGAAAGAAGAGGTTTGACTTATTTCCTCCTGTCCCACCAAGTATGTAATGAGTTGACCTTTTCCAGTCTTGTCAGGGCTGGAGGAGTTGCTGTTTAAGTTCTTACATGACATATGTGTCAAAAGCCTGAAGCTTTTGGGAAAAAGAACACCCTGAAGGGGCAAGAAAGAGGCTGACATCTGAAGCTCTGTTCAGGGATGTCTGTGCCAGTTCTGACATGAATGGCTTCTTAAGTTTAATATGGAAGCAAAAATTGATTCATTAAGACAAAGAAGTAAGTTCAGTAACTTCCCCTGGGGTATTATCAGGTTCAGATTCCCTTTTTGCCTCTTTTTTCCCCTCATTCATTCAACAGTCAAGAGACTGGGGTCTCATTCCTTTTCACCATGCTATAATTTCTTGTTATAAAACAGAACATTCTTTGAAAGAATAAGCTTATTCTGATATGAAATAGAGAGGAAAGAGGAAGATATCTACCTGCTTTCCTTTCAAACTAATCTCAGGTCAGAAAACATCAAGATCTACAAGAACATCAAGTATGAAACAGATAACTCTGCAGGTCCTTGTGCAAGAAGGAGGTTCCAAAAGAAGACATTTCTTATCATAAGATGGGAAAGGAATTTCTTGATTCAAAATAAGCTCAGTATTTTTGAAGTTATTTTATTAAACTTTGTAATTGCTTCAGTGTGGGATGCCAATGAACTGAAGAATTTCAGAAAGATGCTCTAAGAATGGCTGTCTGTGTCAGAACAAAGCCTGTCATTTTATCTCTAACTCTGGCCAAGAATGAAAGCTTATTAGGAGAATAGGTCAAGTAGACAATGATATGTCTCTGGAATATCCTCCAAAGTAATTCCAATTCAAGGATCAATATAAAAGTACTTTTATAGACAGAATTATGTTTCTGTATTTTACAGCCTTCACAAGGGTTTTTTTGTCAATGTCTTTATTATTTCACTGACTAACCAAAAAATATCTGGTACGAAATTTGTAAGAAGTATTTTTATTATGGAGAAACATAGATCTAGATTATGTTTTTCTACTGATTTTTTGTATGCTTATGAAGAAGAAAAAAGATGACTATGTTTATAAATGTAGTCTGATTTCAGAATATCTTGACTAATTTCTAATTATTTCGCTTTGCGGGAGTTGATCTCAGAAGACATCTTGTACTCTGAGCTGGGATTTGACTCATTGTAGGTTAGCTGTTGGTAAACTCAATTTTGATAGCTCCATTCTCTGAAAGGGTCAGCTTCAAAGGAATAGTAAAACCTGCTGTTTGTTAAGAGAGGAGCAGCATGGTCTGCAAAGTTGTTATAGTTGATAACTGAAGGAAATAATGAAAGGTTCACTTCTGGAAAGATATGTACAGTTATATTTTATACATTACAATATTTTGGGATCAACATGGCAAGATACTAAAATATTTCATTTATAGTGTTCTTGGACTTGTAACAGTCAGAACTTGAAAGTGGTTTTCTTTCATTGCTAATTACACAGCTATATTCTCAAAGCTGAGTAGGGTTATTTTAT
This sequence comes from Monarcha castaneiventris obscurior, assembly GCA_026261815.1. Taxonomy (NCBI): domain Eukaryota; kingdom Metazoa; phylum Chordata; class Aves; order Passeriformes; family Monarchidae; genus Monarcha; species Monarcha castaneiventris. The sequence continues at coordinate 2,511,524 of JAMPIT010000388.1, read as the reverse complement.
GATGAATGCATTAGGGACAAATAATGCATTGTTTCATTGTAGCTGGAAAAAATTTAGGCCTTATTTTCTAAGGGAGTAAGCCCATTGCTGCAATATAATTTTTATGTCCCCAGACATGAGCTGGAATTTTATTTGTAGATGCAGCATATCCTATGGATGCATTTTATAAAATATTTACTTTCATTCCTTCGAGAAAGCTCTGATACAGATTTGATGATGCCTGTGTTTATTCAGCAGTTTGGACTGTTACTTATGTTTTCAGAAGTTTATTCTTGAAGGAACTCAGTTTTATAGATTTTCAATTCCTGTTGTGTAGATTAACCCAGGATTCCCGTGAATTTGATGTCCCATTAAGATACAGTTGGACAAATGTAGTTCATATAATTAGCTGCACCATGCAAGCTGTTCATGTGACTGCAAGTGGTGTGTGGGAACTGCATATTTTCACACTGCACATCTAAACAATAGATCTGTGGTATAAGACTCAGGAAATGTTGGACATCTATGATACACCTGAAGACAAAGGTCTGAGGCTTTGTTTTTTATCTTCCCGGCATTCGCAGCTGCTGGTGCTTGCTCTCAAGCAATGCAGGTACCACAGTATGGGGCATGAATTTTGGGCTCAGAAATGGAAAAGTTAGTAATAATTTCATTTACATCTATTCCTCACAAAACAATTTCACAAACAGGGATTAGATGAATGGATTCTCAGCATCAGATGAGTTGATAGATAGTAATGAAGGACCCTAACTGCACATACATGGCAAAACAATGAAAATCTTAGTTTAGACTCCTTAAAATAAGTTGGGATTTGGGTAATGAAACAGAACTAGGATGAGTTAGACAAAACAGAGGAGATGGTTCTTCACACAGTGGATGGTAGAGCTGTAGAGCTCATTGCCAGAGAGTGTTATACATAGTGAAAGGATACCTAGACCCAGAAATTACTGGACAAAAGCATGATAGATAAAGCCATTTAAGGATATTAAATATGAATTGATACCATGTATTTCATAGAAGCACTAAATATACATCCAACTGTGTAGAGTGCATTGTACAGAAAATATTTGTCAGGGCATACATATAAATCGGAAATGTCCTTCATGGTTCTGGTTCTTTTCTGTTCTAACTGTCTGCATGTGACCAGGATTTGAGACAGAATACCAAGGCAGCTAGACCTCTGTCTGGTCTAGTACATCTCATGTTCTTTTGATGTGAACACACCAAAGTTAGCTATTTGCTTTGCTAAAGATCTGTGGCTGTCTGCAGTATTTTCAGGTGTACAGAGGTATAAGGCTTTTGTAGGCTATAGTGAGTGAGGAGGACCCAAAGCCCTTATACTTATGGACTAACTTGCAAGTCTGCAAGTTCCTTTTATCTTTCTTTCTTTTTCTTTATTTTCAGAGGGGTTTGGTGGTGAAGACTGAGGGATAGAGTAACAAAATAATTTTGTTGGTAACTTGGGTTTTGTTTTATTTTTACTATAAAAATTATATAGCAACAAAAGAAGATACTCATCAAGCATTCAGAAAATACAACACTGCCTGGCAGAAGAGTTAAATTTCTGTTAAGATATGTGAATTTACATTTGTATGTTCAGTTTGGGAAAGTAATATTCCCATCACTTCAGACATGTGTCTGCTATTTCAATAGGAATGACTAATGGAAAGGTCTGGAGTATTGTTAGTTGTCTGTAAAGCAAGTGGAAGCATCTCAAGTATGTCTAAGCAGACATTGAAAGTCCTGACAGAGTATATTATTTAAAAATACTTGGCTGGGATGAGTGAACCCTAACAGCATGTATGCTTTCTGTCCTGATCTGTGAAAATTACTCAGGAATGGAGGGCAAGGAAAAAGTGTAGATCATCTTACCAGTATGAAAGGCAGTGATTATGATGCAGCAAAAATATATTTTTAGAAACCAGGAGACTGAATGACTCAGAACATACCTAGACATGGGGGAAAACTCACAGCCACTTTTGCAGACTCATTGCAGATGTACTTATGTCTGTAAGATTGCTGGTAAAAGTAAGACAGAATGCTATCAGAAAATCGGAGCGAGGACATTAGATAGTTATGTGTGCAATTTTGAATGCCTACCAGTGCGAAGACAGCTGTGAAAGACAGCCTCCCACTGATACCATGCAAATAGCAGTATTGCAGTCTTTGCTAGTGAACCTCCTGAATGCAAAAGGTTACACTTCATAAAGAAATGTACATATGGTCCTTAATTAAAAAATTCTGACTCCATGCAGAAATGAAGAAATCCAGTGTTTCTAGTGGTATACTAAATTTTATTCACAACAGTATTGGATTTTCCAGCAAACAAAGAGCAAGCATATTCCAAAGGTCATATATTCATGGAAAAGAGAAAAACCATCCCAAACCCTATAATAACGCTATCATTGAGAAAGCTAATGTCTTTACCAGTTTGAGTACCATGGACTGCCAAAGAGCAGAGGCAGAGAGAGAGCTCCAGATGCTCCACCATATGCTCCTGGGGCATGCCTTAGGGAGGGTTGATAAAGAGAGAGTAAACCAGTTGTATGTTTTGCCTCAATCCTAACCGGAACAGATCAGGATATTCATGTGTGGGCCTAAAGACAAAAGAAAAGGAACACAGAGAAATTGCAAAAATTCGCTCACAGTGGGATGGAGGAGGGGAAAGAAGATGGGTGGGAACAAATTGTCCAGAGGAATATTCCATACCACATAACATCACACCCAGCAATAAATCAGGGTAAGGACGGTTGGCGTTTTGTCTTCCAATGTGTCCATTTCTCCGAGACTGACTGGGCATTAATCTGCTTGTAGGAGGGGTTTTGCCTTTGCAAACCCACCCACCATCTTTCCTACATTTGTAAATTCCTTTTTTTAGTCCCACAAGTTTTTCTGCTTTCTCTCATCCTGATCTCTCCCCTGTCCTGCTGGAGCAAGTGGAGTAGTGAGCAAGTGGTTATGGGGGTGTCTAGGTGCTGGCTGGGGTCAATCTACCACAACATAATGTAGTTATTTACTATCATATGAATGTGCACTATCATTCACTTTATAGTTAAATATATACACCTGTGTTTTTGTATATATACACCTTTGTTTTTGTTCATGACAAAAATATGTGCCAAGATTCACAGCTTTTAGATTTTAGCTTGTTCTGTAATAGAATCTTGCGATTTTGTTTTTAACTTTCATAAGGGTACTAATGTATCTTAAATTTTTAAAATTAGTTTATAGAGTGGAGTTAGCACACCTTAAGACATATTAGCAAAAAAAACCCCAAACCAAAAGAATAGAATTTATAATAATCCTTAAACTGGCTGGAATTAAGCAAATTATGTCCTGTCTGGGAAATACTGATTTTTCTCCTCCTCTTTCTCCAGTTCAAGCAGTTTTCTGCTTTTGTCCGTTAATGAGGCTAAAATCTGTATTTAAATAGAAAAACTTCCCACAGACTAAATTTTTTTTAAAGTATAATCACAACTAATGAAGTACAGCCTTATCAATGCTACAGAGGTCCTGTTTTAAAGAAGGTCTATTAGAATAGATTTTTCAAGGTACAGTCTTGTACTAGAATTACTAGAATTACATATTTTATTGACAATTATCTACCTGAAAATTTGAATTTATGAATTAATATATTTACATATCTCTGTCCAAAGTAAAGACTGCACCTTAGCAATTAGCAGTATATTAAACAGTTATTTCTCTATGTTCCTGTCTCCTGAGCTTCAAAAGATACCCATCAGTGAATTTCTGTTAATGTCTTCTTCAAAATGTTACTGAAGAATATAGCAAGGATTTAGATTTTGAATCAGTGTAAGAAATAACAAAGAATATCTAATCGCTTCTTTAGCCACTGAACCAATGTAACTTATTTTTCCATTGGTAACTTTAGTGTGCAAATTCTGTTCCTCTTCTCCATGACTGTATTTTTTTTTCCAGTCCAAACTACTTACCAAAAAAATGAAGTTTTAACAGAGCATATCACAGAACTTACATATAGTCTTTTTGTTCTAGTGCACTTGCATTAATGCAATGAACTGATACAACAGATACCAGATATTCAACTATAAGTGATTTCTGAGGGTTTTTTGAGCCCAAGAGTATTGTGTTATCTGGCATACATATGGTTCAAAGATGAAACATGTTCTTGTTTTCTTAAAGATTATATAATTAAGTGATAATTATTCTCTTTTCATCCATGGTTCTAAGCAGCCTTTGCAAACATTAAACAGCTTGTGAAAGTAATTAAATATTGTCTCTCCAATCCCTAATCTTGTCAAGTTGTGTGGTAAGAGATGTGGAAGGCTCATTAACAAAGGAGGAAATAATCCCTTATTTTATTACAAATATATAAACAGCCAAACTGTTTACAAAAACAAAGCTCCAAAGTCACCTGTAAGCTTATAGAGGGCTAAGTGTTGGCTTACAAAAGCAGTGCATTCACCTGAACTGAAAGTCATCTAAATTAATTCTCCTTGTTATTTTTATGCTGTCCATTTCTAGTCAACAGTAAATAGAAAAATTCCTAGGAATTTTTTTTAATAACGTACATTGTCAAGGTTTAGCACAGGATTCTGTGCTTAACAGAGGGTCTTTGTTTTCTTTTTCCAGCTATAGGACAAATATTATCGCTTTTCTCATATTTTGCCCTGCTTATGTCTCCAACTCAGGATAGTTGTGTTAATGTTACAGGGAAAAAAACCAAAACTAAACCAAAAAACTCCACCATGGTTAACTTTGCAGTACTGTGGGCACATTTTATGTCATACCTCTCTATTTAATATATTTAAAAGCCTTTTATAATGGAGATTTTAAGATGACCTCTGGTCATTTGATCAGCCACGAGAAAGACATGGCCTGGACAGCAAAGCAGGCATACAGTCACTTAAAACCATTTGGCAACCTTCCTAAGAAGAGTACCTGCAGTAATATGTTTGGCTCCTATGTGCCTCTAAGGAATAAAGCTATATGAAGAATGAACGGGAGAGCCTTGAGTACATGTTACAGTGCCACACCTCAACTGTATTCACCAGGGCATTTAGTTTGCCAGGGCATATTCTAAAAGCAGTAAGTTGCTAGTTAAGAAATCTTCAAAAGCAGAAATGTTAAATTTTATTTAACTAAAATGCAAGTATGAGTACATAACAGGGTCTACTTGAGTCTAAAGTTATTCTAGGTTTACAGGGGTTTTAAGAGTGAAATAATACAAATTTATAAGTCTCCTACTCCATTGTGCTTGTCCAGCAAACACAGTTTATACAAAATTCTCAAGTCACTGGCTGGCTGAACTTGCTGGCTTTAGGCACTTAGAGTGTTGAAGTTAAGGATCCCCTGCACTGCAAGTCAGAGCATAAGTTTAGACTCACCTGTAGATATTGATAAGGAAAGATCATAGCCACCCTTCTTTGCGTCTGGAGAGGACAGAGGCAGAGGAAGCTCAGCACCTTGGCTCGTGATAGGACTCCTTTGTCAGCCTGGGAGTTGCATGTCTGCTGTACACCATGGGTTCATTTGCAATGAGGGGAAATTGATTTCCCCGAGCATTTTCTTATGTTCATACGAGTAGGCAGAACAGGAGAATGTATCTTGATGGACTGTAGCAGGAGCAAGATCCAAGTTCTGGTGATAGTTTGGTGCCTACCTACAGGTAGCTGAAGTCTGAGTGAAGACCCCCATGCCCCCCTGCTAATCCTCTGCTACAGCAGTGTCATAGTGCAATGCCCATGCATGTTTCCTCAGTCTATCTTTAAAGAACTGTAATTTACTGGAAAATATATTCCTGAATATTACTATAATAACCCTCTTGAGTCTCTTATATCACTGGGCGCAATCGAAAGGGCAGACCTTGAGCTACTGTAAATCACACTAGCTCCATTGATTTCAGTAGAGCTCTATTGATTTACTGCTGCAGAGGATCTGGTCTGAAATATTTCTGTAGTATTGTGTGCATTTAGAGTTAGAAGATTTACAGGCTCTATAATAAAGCTAAGAACCCTCAGCATAACTGTTCTCAATGGCTGATGTATTTCTTTGTCTTAGCATATAAACAATTAACATCACCAGTCTGAGTAGTGTAACACAGGAAAATTAATATCTGGGATAGGGCAATGGTATCATTGCTGCTAGGAAACTTCTCAATCAATGCTAATAGGAAAACATTTCATCACATATGTGCCTTTTACTGACATATTCATGGTATAGGGTCATACTGCAAATGTCTGAGCTGCAGAATTAGAAGGAAAAACGCACACTGGACTGACATGCCTCCTAATCAGCTGTATAGAATTTTACACTTCAGAGTAAATGTTTTTAATGATAATTAGCAAAGTTATTTGTAGAAAAGAAAAAGATATGCCAGATGTGTTGAGAGAAATGAAACTTGAAGTGTTGATAACTGGTTCACTAATGATTTTCAGAGGTCATTTCAAGTGCCATAATGAATTCTGCTTAAAAGCTTGTCTGAATGTATCCCTTTCTCTTTCTCTACAGATGGAAAGAATGATAATCTTTGTTGAAGGAACAGCAGTGCACCAGACTGCTTTATCAGTACGTTAAAACAATTGCAGTGTAGATGAGAAGGTGTTAGTTAAGTCACAGCTACCTGAAACCACAGGTGCAAGTGACTTAATTTTAGATACATCAAATAGTTGCAATTACCATTGTCTTTGTTTGGATAAGACCTGGATAACTTTTATATGCATCTAGGTAGGGTGTTGAGAGAAGGAAAGATTAACCAGCATAAAAACTTCCCTGCACAACAGGTAGAACTGTCCTACATCCTGCTCTTCCCTTCCCAAGCCTGACCAAACAGTCTTCTTGCCTTGGCACTTTTTTTCTTTACAGCTCCTTTATGTTTCTGGAGTACTTAATATTCATGCCAGTTTATCTCACTAAGCTGACAGTGGGTGGGAGGAGGAGAGCAAATAATTTACTTTAGGCTTGCTTGAGGCATCTGAAGAAGAGCCAAAGTAGTAAAAATGTGTGGGAAAAAAAATGACAAAGCTGGGAAGCGAGACAAGGCCCCACTTCTATAAAAGAAACTAACTGCCAAACAAGCTCAGTTGTTTTATCTAAATGTGGTGTCCTTATGCAGTATAACCTAAACATCCTAGACTGAACACTGAAAAAGCACTAAAGTCTCTGAGTATACACACATTTCAATATTCAATAATGTGTCTGTAATTGCAGAAATATATTTAAAATATTTAGCACCAGAACTGGAATTCATGTTTTTCCACATGCTGTGTTTCACAGGAGCACAGGAAATATCTGTGTGTAGGCATATATCATCATAAGTAATGATGACCCTTGCTAGCTGTTGTAATACAGGTGTCCAAAGAGCAGGAATTCAGTTTTTTTCTTACATCCATAGAAATTTGGAATTCAAATAGTTCACTTTAACTTCAGCATTGCTAGCTTGAAAGTGAAAAAGTCTTGTTTTATCACCTGAAGTGATCTCTGCTGATCCTACTTGCTCATTAGAATTCAATTACCTTTCTCCTGAAATTTAGCTTCCCTAGATTGTCCTACTGTACAAAGCATGTCAGTGAAAACCTGTTGAAGGGAGGACAAAGAAGAAAATGCAAAAGTAATCTGAATGTAAGGAGGAAATGGAGAATTTGCTAGGGGGTCATAAGGTAATCCTTTGCAAAATATGAAAGAAAATTACAAAACTACCATATTTGATCTCAGAGCATTGTACCTCTGAACAGATGAACTATGTAAATGGCTGTGACAGGTCAGATAAGCTTCCCTCAAACTGGAAAAAATTAACTATAACTTCCAAGATATTGAGACTATTGCCTGTATTATCATGCCATGTATTTTCATTTTGATTGTAGTATGAGTGACAACTCAGATACAGCACTTTGTTGGTTTATTTATTAGAACAGTCGATGTCTAGTTGCTAATAACTTGAATAATAATGTCCTTAGGAAATGTGGATAGCAATGAGTACATTTCTGAATGATGTTTGAGTAAAAAGCCCCATTTAAAGATCTTAGAGTTTATAGAATGGTTTGGGTTGGAAGGGACCTGAAGGATCATCTACTTCTAATCCCCCTGCCAAGGGCACAGACACCTTCCACTACACCAGGGTGCTCAAAGCCCCATTCAACGTGGCCTTGAGTACTTCCAGGGATGGGGCATCCACAACTTCTCTGGGCAACCTGTTCCAGTGCCTTACATCCCTCACAGTAAAGAATTGCTTTGTAATATCAAATCTAAATAGACTCTCAGATTAAAACAAATCCCTTTGCCCTGTCACTACAGGCTCTTGTAAAAAGTCCCTCTCTATCCTTCTTCTAGCCCTTTCAGGCACTGGAAGGCTGCAATAAGGTCTCCCCGGAGCCTCCTCTTCTTCAGTCTCAACAGCCCAATTCCAGATATGCTTCAGCCCTCTGATCATTTCTGTTGCCTCCTCTAGACTCCCTCCAAGAGGTCCATGTCTGTCCTGTACAGAGGACCCCAGAGATGGACACAGCACTCCAGATGGGGTCTCACCAGGGTGGAATTGAGGGTCAAAATCCCTTCCCTCGCCCTTCTGCCCAACTGCTTTGGATGCAGCCTAGGACATGATTGGCCTTCTGGGCTGGGAGCGCACATTTCTGGGCCATGTCGAGCTTCTTGTAAACCGAAACACCAGAGTCATTTTCCTCAGGCCTTCCTTCAGATTATGGATCTGGGTTGAGAGTATGATACCTCGTGTCCTGCGAATGGAATTTTAATTGCATATGTGCTGAGACAGTGTGCAATAAGGAAGGCAAGGAAAATGAATGAGTTATTGTTGCTCACAAAGGCACAAAACAATACAGTAAGATAACCATTTAGAACACAACAGAACTGGGTTTTCTATTTTTTGAAAGATTCTGCAATTTCAAGTCTAGTTTATGCTTCTAAAATACAACAAAAATAAAAGAAAACAGGAAAAATGTCTGAATTGCTTTGAGCTAATAGTAACAAATGTGATAAAACTAAGATCTCTCATTCTCATGCAGCTTTTTATTCTTTATATTTATATACATATAAATATGTATTTATGTGTGCATATATGCGTGCATGTATATTTAAAAATTACTATTTTCTTAAAATGTCTCATAGCTTCAGAAACTGAAATTATTCTTTCTGGAAGCTGACTAACCAATATAAATTAAATGTGTCAATAGTATTGAAAACAATTTGGAAAATCAGTGAATGATTCAAGTTTTTCCAAAATACATTAGCAAAAAGTAGAACTTTGACTGTTTTGAATAATGGTAAATTGAAGAAATGTGCTCACCATGGAGCATGCTTTCCCTATTTTTCCCCTCTTGCTTATCTCCTAAACATAGAATCATAGAATATACTGAGTTGGAAGGGACCCATAAGGGTCCTTGAAGTTAACTCCTGGCCCTTCACAGGACACCCCAAGGGTCACACCATGTGCCTGAGAACAGTGTCCAAACGCTTCTTGAGCTCTGTCAGGCTGGTGCTGTGACCACTGCCCAGTGAAGCCTCTTCCAGTGCCTGTCCAGCCTCTGGGTGAAGAATCTTTTCTTAATATCTAACCTAAACCTCTCTAGACGCATATTTATCATATATCTGGTAATACAATCTGGTATAAAAATGATAACATGCAGAAATTTGAAAGATAGCACATTAAACTTAAAAACTGTGTTTTACTTGCCACCTGAGTTACAGATTCATCTGAAGCAAATAAATAAAGTCACTTTTATGTTTTTGTGGTTCTTTCATAGAGTACTTTTGAGCCAATAGCACTCCATGGAAGGGGCGACCCATGCAATTCCATGGATCCACAAAGTAGGCAAGACCTCGTCTTTTTATTACCATCCTGGTTTAGACAAACTCTAACTAATTCCTTGTTTTTACAGATCCCCCTCTGCTCTAAACTGCTTTTCTTTGAGAGCTTCAATTGTCCATGGCACTGCAATTTTGCTGTGAGAAAGTGCTGGGACAGCTGTTTGGTGTATAAAACATTCTTTGTGAAGAGTGTGCATCAAATTTAGGAAGGTGTTGGGGTTTTTTTTCCCCCCAAGGAAAAAGCAGAAATATATATGACTTTGCAGAAATTTCATGCAGTGTTGTTGTTTTAGTCCCATCTTTGAACAAATAAATAACTTCCAGAACTATAAAATGCATTTTCTGAAGCTGGACAAAAAATGAGATTTTTACATTAAACATGAAAGTAATCCATTCTGTAAATGTTGGCTATCTGCCATGTACTGATATCTTTCACTAGCTCCTTGCACAGTGAATTAAGACTGCTAATGTGTGCTGGTCCTAATCCTACACTGCTGAAGAAAACAGATCTTAACTGAGGCCTAGAGGAAGTTGGAAAAAAAAAAAACATTTTGAAACTTTCACTGTAAAGCTACCATCAATATTATCCTCATCCTTGTTTTTTCATTATAATATTAGCCTGCATTGGGCTGAAAATGGGCTTTTCTTTTGGCTTCTAAATTGTGTGCAACACAATAATTCCCTAACTTTCAACTTTGTGATTCATATTGCCATGCAAAGTGGTCTAGCTGGCTTATGAAGTTTAAAAGGAAAATCTGCAAACTGTCAGTGTCAGTGTCTGTGTTGATCTGGCAAGAAGGATGGGTGTTTGAAAATCATTCTGTGGTTGGGAAATAGGAGAGCTGCTAGATTAAAAGTCAGAAATAATGAAAAAAAGAAAAGCATAGAAAAACAGGCTAAATTTTTCAATACATCAAGCAAACATTTCATTCCTTACCAGAAACAATGGTGCAAGAATCTCTCGGGTGCCTGTAAAAACATTCATGATGTCACTGCTGAATATCTTCAGAATAAAAATCATTGATTTCTTTTTTGGGGAGGAAGGCAGTTGGGAGGAGAGGGAAAGGGGACAACTGCTGTATAATCTAACAACATTTTTTCTATCTCAAAGTAATTTTTGCTTTCTTCAATTCTGCATCTGAGAGCTGGCATTTTATCATTTCAGCGTGTCACACTGTTACACTATGCAATGTGGTTATGCATTGAAATGTCAGTTTCACCTAAAAATGGAAAGATGTGCCACACACCCATTTTCAGCTAATAAGACATCCGTTAGCTCATGTAACAGATTTCCAAGGCAGTAGGAAGAGATGAGTTTAGCTGAGTACTCTTATATATTATTCACATATCTAAAAATACAGAATGTTTACCCTCATAAGTTTTGAATTCCACATTTTCTAGAGTAAGAATGTACTTAATCTATTAAAAAATAATTTGTCTTTGTTTTGAATAAATGAGGGTTTTCTCCATGGCTTCATATTCCACAGCCTAGTAAACAGGAATATGTCTGGCTGCTTAATATATTTATTTCCCAACATTTCTTAATAAATGTAGAAGGTGACATTGCGTGATTATGTTTCATCCAATTCTGTCTCATCCAATCCTGTGCTTGATGGAAATAAGATCTGAAAATGAAAAATTATTTCCCTGGCAGCCTCCTTCATCCTTGCTCCTTTTTCCTTGCCCTAAGGCTGAGCTGTGTGAGGGGCCATAAGGAATTGGATCAGCCCCAACCGTTTCTCACTAAAATGTTTAGTCAGTAATGAAACAAACCCGTGGCAGTGTTGCTAAAAGAGAGTATGTAAAGTATGAAGGTTTCATCTGTGCTTCTTCATGTTCTTAACAATTTCTAAACTCATCCAAGGAGGAGTATGACTAATAAAGCTGTACCTTTCCTCACAGTTTTTATAAAACTCAGTGTCAAGAATGTGTCAGTTTTGTGGATCCAGTTTGATCTAGGCTTTTGAATAAACTGTAAGATTATTTGATGCCTAAGAAAATTATTGTGCAACTTTCTTGTAAATATTCATTACTAGTATGGTTTATGAGTACTGAAATAACTAAACCAGTCCCAAAACCTCCAAGAATCCATATTTCAGTGCTGTAATACAGGAGGCAGGGAGAGGGAATGGAGATTTTAACACAGCTCAAAACATAGATGAAAAGTTACAGATCTTCTTCTCTGAAGGCTGATTGAAGCCTTGCATTTTCTCCTTGCCTTTGTGGGTAACTTTCATGATCTTTCTTTTCCCTAAGTAATGTCCTCTCTGTTGCTTTGAAGGAATTAATTAATTTCCTTAAGAAGGTAACGCTGAATTGAAGTAGGATGGCTTGGTGCATCTAGGATGTTTTAGATATAGGTCTCTTGGGTTTTGCTTGTTGTCAGTGAAAATCATTGCTTCCACACACTGTCACCACTGGTTTTTTTTGGGTGGTAGCAGCAGGAGGGGATTGAAGAAGAAAGAACATAAAACCTACTTCTTGCATGGGGTGTTTCTGCTCAAGAATGTCATGTTGCAGAAACACAAAACTTCTACTATATTCTAGTCTACATTCCATTCTACTTCTTTTTTTAACCCTGGAAGGAGTCACACATGATGCAATGTTAAATACATACACCTACCAGTATGATTGGACATCTTCATTACTGTAGAGGGAAGCCCAGCCAGGTCAGTCAGTAGAATTGTCACCTTATGGAGAGGGTTTTTAAAAAAATTATATACATAATGTATAAATATATATATATATATATATACACACACAGAGAAAGAGAGAGAGACTGAGACCACTGAAAGCTATTTTTGTATGCTTTGATACACAGGTAAGATTCTGAAGACTTAATTTGAAGAAAGGCTTTCTACACAGATATCAGAACCCCTTTTTATACTGCACCTTCTTTCCATCTCAGGTTCAATCTGAGATCTTTGGGGCTTTAATTTTATTTCTTTAATTTCTTTTTTCTTTTCTTGGAAGCAGGAGAGTGCACTCACAGGTTATTCATTATTGTTTATCATGTGGTTTGCATATTGCCTTCCCATAAAGAGATGTAGCATATAGACCTTCATAAATAATTTTCTTACACCTCTGTTTCAACCTAGTGTTATTCCAAAGAAGGTAAGGTCTTACTGAACTTTGCATGGATTTGGATACTATTGAAAATGGAAAAGCACTCTGGTCTGTTTCTGTGCTGTTTAGTCTTCAGTCAGAGCTGATGAGAGGAAAAAGGGAATTGCCCACTTATAGGTGATCCTGAGTTGTGGAGTCTTTGGTTTGTTTTATGTTGGAATTAAATGTCAGCAGTCTGGAATCTCTGGCAAAAGCTAACGGTCCATTTTGGCCCATCTCTCTGTTGGAGATCCCAAACACCAGATGGGTGCCTGTGCATCTGGGGAGCTGGAGAGCAAGCTCAAGCCTTTCTACCCGCCAGCCGGACAGACAGAGCTCAGAACCTTGGCAAACCAAGCAGCCAGCAAGAGGATAAGGCATTTGGCCGGGGGAGAATGGTGGGAGCTGTCAGGAAGGCAGGAGCTGGGCAGCAGGCAAGATGGGCAGGAGCCAGCCATGCTCTTGGCCAGCTGGCCAGAATCTCTACTTGCCGGCTTGGTATCTCTCCAGATGATTGCTTGTCATCCTGCTGAAAGTCATAAGGCCATTTTGCAGCTTAGGAAAACTGGGGGGAAACAAGTTTTATTTTGTGTTATTTCTTTTATTTCTCATAAAAGGCTAAACAGGTAATTTTCCAGCTTTTGCTCAATACTAGGAAATTTAGAGATTTGCTAACTTTTTAAAAGTGACAATTAAGAGTCTGATACAGGCCCAGAGCCAAAACTTTGAGGAATCATCTGCCTTTAAGTCTTGTACAACTGAGAAGATGTAAATAAATTTTTGATATGTTCATTTTGCAGACTTACCTGAAAAATAGCTTGAAAATATAACCACAGATAATAGCTCAAAACTGTCTGTCTAAATACTTTCTGCTTGTAAATTCTGAACATGGGCTGAATGTGAATCTGAAAACTACCATGATATCAGAAAATAAAAGGTTGCTTGAAAATTCATGTGATATTTTAATCTTTTTTTTTTTTCTTTAGACAAGTCGGATTTCTGGAAATATTTACATAAAGTTGCTTGTTGGGAAATATTTTAAGTGGTAGCTTTTTTAATTATACCTAATGGAAAGAGTGAGGAAAAAGGCTTTTAAGTCCTTCTTGAGGTCTAAATTAGAATCAGTAAACTTCAAAGATAAATACAATTTTAAATCCATTATCCAGCATGATTCAGGATAAGTATTTATTGATTAGTCAGCACTCCATATTCAGCTGCTTGAACATTTGTGGGAACATACTGGAAAGCTGCAAACTCAGCTAAAGTAAAATCACATACACTTCCTATCTGCAAAATAGTTTCGGTAGTACTTGGCAAATTTAATTAAAGTGTTTTCTTATAGTATTAGGTTTAAACTCAGCCCTGTGCCTGGAGACTGCAGCTACAAGTCTACCCAGATCATTCTGTATTCATGGGAAAGGTTAGAGTGAGACAGATGGAGATTTCTTTGGAGTATAGGGCCCATATCTAAGAGAGCTGTGGCAAGTTTGATTAATCACTCTGCATCCTACTTCATAACTATTACTTATGGTTTAAGAATAACTGCTTTCCTTTGTCCCTGCTGCAGACTGGAATATAAAGATATGTAGTGGTGCATGCTGTGCATGCAAGGACAGTTTCTCTTTTAACCCTTCCTATGTACCTGCACGTTCTCTTTAATATCTGAGAGCCTGAAGAAGAGGCTGATTCCAGACACTGCAGCTTTTTTGCAGGGGTAGCGTGAGCTAATAGGGTTAATATTATTGTTGTATTTTATTATCCACTTTTGTTCATTTTTATTATTATAGTGATGCGTCAATTTAGTAATGGGTTTACTTGCAGGCAATTTATGATAGTGGGTTTTTTTATATTCTTCACATGAAACAGGTAAAAAGGAATTCTTACCCAGTTTAAATCAGGAGTCCATTTATGCAGGTCAGTCATGTGCAGCTGGAAATTCAAGCCCACAGCTCCAGCATGAATGGTGATAATCTTTTTGTCCAGTTTGGCAGATAACGATAGTCTGACTATCAGAGCCATCTGTCAGAATGACTGACATGAGAAAGTTAGGGCAGAAGAATAGACTTGCTTGCTATTTCTCTGCCAGAGCCTTGAAAAGTTAACTTTCTTGTTGAGAGCTCTGGGAGCAGTAGATATTGTTTGACCAACAAGGGAAAACATACCCCAGTCGTGGTTCTGTATTCAGGACCAGCAGTCAGGAACAGGTATGGTTTTCCGGGACTCACATTCTTCCTCCTTCTCCTTTTCCTTATCTTTAGGATGGCTATGTTCTGCTTTGCCTCTTCTGTGAGGTTGTGCTATGGCTTTGATTTCATCCATGACATAACCAGCTGAGTGACCCATGAATAACTATTAATGTAGCTGAGTTACACTGTAGAGTATAGGGCTGAGTTAGGTTTTGTCCATATGTCTCCATTAAGACAGAAGTGACTGCCACCAATTTTTACCTGTTAGGTTTCGCTAATGGCAGTGTTGTAATAGCTGAGGAATTACTAAGTGTGATTTCTTCATCTTATGTATGTTTTAGACTTGTGTAATAAGAAATAACTTGCATTATTTCAAGGAGAGGGGTAGCCTGAATAAATGTTCTTTTCAGTCTTTGAAAACATCTGACCCATCTTCCTAATTTAGAAAAAACTGGATTCACTGAGGTGGAAGCAGGATATACCTTATTTGACAAAAAAATTCAGTCATTAATGGGCAAATAAAATATATTAGCCTTCTTTTTGCTATTAACATAAAGGGTTTTATTTACAAAACACAAAAATGCTGGAAAGTTTGCAGGATATTTTAAATAGTGTGTTTTAAAGTAAATTGCAGCATATATAAATGTGAGTAAGGATAAATGTGGTTCAAAGCATGGTTCAAAGTTCAGATGACAGACAAAATATCTGACATACCAAAGTAGAGTTTTTTGGTTGACTCTTTTCTATTCTAATCTATGCCTGTGACATCCTTTCTGGTAGTGGTGTACAAGGCATGAAAAAAACTAATTCAATTTACCCCGTATTTTGTGTGATCTTCCTAACTATAGTTTCTGGCTTTGTTTGGTCTTTTCCTTTTTAAACTTCTAAAGGTATATGCTGGTTAAACAAAAACCTGATGCAATCAAAGATAGTAAAAGTGAAATTCAGAACAATCCAGGTATGTTTTTCAAAGATGGATGCAAATCTTTGAAGACACTCATTCAGTTTGTGCAGAAACTTCTGATTGGGGCCTCCTACTAGTTCAGTATCATGTGATGTATAAGAATTCAATATTTGGTATCTATTTGAAGTTCCACAATTGAAAAACAAAACCAATTAAATATACATTAATATACATTACTCTAGGGTAGAACCCAAAAAATAGCCTTATTACACATTCAGGAGCCCAAATATAAAATATAGTTTCCTGTTGATTATGCAAATTTTTGAAATAAAGACTGCAAGTCACAAAACAAAAGAAAAAGCAGATTGCTTTCACATGTGATCATGACCTTTTTATACTTGTATCTGTTTTCATTCAATACTTGTTTTATTTAGCACTTCTAATTATTTTGTACTGAGCAGGTGTCAGCTTTTTTAGGAACTCAGTAAGAAAAGCACTGTCACTCGAAACTGGTAAACTGAGTTATGGAGTAAATGATAGAAATGATAGAAAAAGCAATAGTAGTCTTGTGTCTCATCTGATGCTAGGAACCCCTGCTGCAGCCTCGGACAAACTTCCATGTGGACCATGGCACACTGTGCAGCTCAGAGTCCTCCTGCACTCTTGTAGGGTTGTGCTACACAGGTTCATTGGTTACTGATAGCAGCCAAATCTGGAATGTGCACTTGGAGAAGCCACAATATGCTCCCACACTCTTATCTCAATAAGGATAGAATTCCCAAACAAGTGCATATAATATTTCAAGTGGACAAGAAAACTCACTATTACACATAACTATAACTGAATAAATATTGAAAACATGCACCTTAATTAACCCTGCACTGATTATTTTTACGTTGGTTAATTATGGCATGGAGCAGTTTCATGGTATCCTTCGTCCAGAGGCACGCACTTGAGTAACAATGAACACTCTGCCACAGCTGCTTAATAAGTGCTCATGGACTATTCAATGTGAAATCTATATAGCTGAGAAGGAACCAAGCAGGTGGATAGCAAACTCTTCATTCCACAGTCTACTGGATGTACCACTGCACTGATGACTTGGGAATTTTAGGTTTTTGGTGTTTTGTAAAGAAAGGAAATGCAAAACTGAAGGACACGAAGAAAGTGATACGGCAGAGGTGCCCTTCCTGATATGACATAGTTAATTTTATGGTATGTCTGTTTTCCTGCAAAACAAAGGTGGCTGTCCTGATGCATAAACAATCATGAGACTTAGAAGTAATCCAGTATCTTAAATTCACACTGTTTGAGCAAACGAACCACAAACTTTGCATCACAATAATGGAAGACAAAATTTACTTGGTTTGAATCTTTCTCAAGATGGTGGTATTTAACATGCATTTGCTATTATCCATTGCATTAGAAAGTATGGCAGTGTTGTGAGGGAACAAAGTCATGACCTCTGCATTGTAATACAGCCATAAAATGTATTCATTGTATTATTATGGCCAAACTGATATTTTTTCTTTTCTATAATCTATTATTTAAATGAAGATTAAGACTCTTTATTCTGAAAAAGAGAATTAAGTAATGCAATATAAAAATAAGATAATGGGCTTTGCAGAGTTTTGGTGACTTTAGCTTTGCATGCTGCCTATGCTGTGATTATTAACTGTTAAAGCTTTCTAATCTGGTGATTACTTATAACATATACCATGCGTGGGTCTCGAACTTATTTTCATGTGATCTGTTCTAAGCATGCGTTTTCAAGAATGTTCTTCTTGCTGTAAGTACAGTCAGATTATTTGATTATGGTGGAACAAGCAGCATTTTGATGAAAACATTTTTATTGACTTTTGTCCATTCATCTGTGAATTCATTTTAGTATCATTTGATAATCAGGAACCACTAGAGTAATTTTGCAGTGCTCTGATTAGTTCATCAAGGACAGCAGTCCATAATGGAGACCTAATAGAGCACTGACAACCCAATTCTGTGCAGCAGATGAGCAACTTGCATTTGATTTGAGCAAAAACCATAAACTTGAATTATTCATCACTTCATAATCTCTGATCTTTAGGGAACATCACATGATCTCTAGAGTATCACATCTTCTCCTCCACACTTAATTTTTTGGTGTTACCTCATTGAAACAGAATATATTGTATGGAAAAATGCTAATTACATCCTCTTCCCCAATGTACTGCACCTCATGGGAACATGTACAGCGGATTATATGATGGGTTGTTACCCACAGCCAGAGGCTTCTTTAGGAAGAAGGCATATTTCCTTACACTGGCATGGTGCAACAGCTTGTCAGGGGCTTCCTGAACCTGCAAAGTGGGAAGCCAGCCTAGTGCAAGAAGAGATGTTGCAGTGGTAGTACAAAGTGTCCCATGGCACGAGGCTCAGAAAAGGAAAAGTTATGGAGCAGGGAGAACAATTCATATAGTTGCTCTTCCTGGTAAGGAAAATATGAAGTACAGTATAAAGTCAAGTGCATGTATATGTTTGTGGATTTTGTGTTGTAAGATTATTTCAATCTACCAAATACCTGCTCTAGGTAAACAGGGGTTAAAAACCCACACTGCAGATGTGTTTTATGCCTGCACAGAGAGCAGGCGTATGTACATCAGGGATAAATATGAGTGACGTGGCATTTATGCCTTTAAGATTTTCTTTGTATATTGAAAGATACATAAAAAGAGCATAAACTCTAAACTGGAATTTGGCCAGGAACACAAGCCAATGATACTTCTTACCGGGGTAGATTTTTGCTGTCATTTGGCTTTAGTGCAGATGTAGTACTGTCTGCAGTATTTCTAAACTTCAGATTAAGCTTGTTTTTCAGCTGAAGTATAGTATTTCTAAAAGGAGCTACCAGATTTAATTACGTTAATTAAAGTAAGATTCAGAACTATAACTCTAAGATTTATTATGAAAATTCTTTAACTTTTTTACATGTTTGGTTTTATGATGCAATTAAACATTGGCTGTGAAGTTTATTTTCATCCCATGTAATGTTTTTGTCCTTTTACAACAAGCTTATAATTAATGAGACAAGTAGACATGTGACGTATATGAGCATAAATGCAACATAGTACCTATAAATCTGAAGGTGTTTACCATCTGCAAACATGTCTGTATTATTTCTTTAGTTAGATGTAAATTTCATGTGGGGTTTTTAGGATATATTGAACACAACTAGTCATTGAATTAAAGCACAAAATAGCACAGTATCTGTAGTTGAAAGAAAACGACGTTTTCAGAGATTTTACTATAGCTAATTTTTTAAGATATGGTATTATAGGTATCTGCATATTTTTACATATTAAAAGCAGGATATATTTTTTTTATTAATTTACCATGCAAATAGTTTACAGCTGGAAGGACTTAAAAAGCCAGTTTTCCTATTTTGTATGAAGACTCCATACTGTCAAATAATTTTTGTTGGGCTTAGGCTACTACTTGTTTTTTCCTTTGGAGCATCTGCTAGACTACCTGGTTTTGGTTTCTTTTGTTTTTCCCCTTACCCTAACACGGACTTTTAAAGGTCTGTCCTGGTATCAAACATTGTTGTGGGTTGACCCAGGCCAGATGCCAGGCACCCGCCAAAGCCACTCACTTGCTCCCCTCTACAGCTGAACAAAGGAGAGGAAGTATAACAAAGCTTTCATGGGTTGAGATAAGGACTGGGAGAAATTGCTCAACAAATGCCATCATGGGCAAAACAGGTTCAACTTAGAGATACGAAGTGAATTTATTACTAACCAAATCAGAAGAGGATAATGAGAAGTAAAATAAACCCTTAAAAACACTTTCCCCCCACCCCTTATGCCTTCCCATCTCCTTCCCCAGTAGTGCAGGGAGACAGGGAGACATAGGAGGTTTGGTCAATTCGTCACCCAAAGCTTCTCCTGCTGGTCAGGGAGAAAGACTCATTCCTCTGCTGCACTGTGGGGTCCCTCCCACGGGAGACAGTTCTCCATGAACTTCTCCAACATGAGTCCATCTTAGAAGCAACAGCTCTCTGCGGGCTGCAGGTGGATCTCTGCATCCCCATGGGTCTCCATGGGCTGCTGGGGCACAGCTGCTTCACCACAGTCTGTCTGCACTGCAGGCTGAAGAGGAATCTCAGCTACAGTGCTTGGATAACCTCCTCCCCCCCTTCTCCATTGACCTTGGTGTCTTCAGGGCTTTTGTTCTCATGTGTTCTCACTCCTCTCTTCTCTGGCTGGAATTACAACTGCACAACAACTTGTTGTTTATTTTTCTTCTTAAATATGTTATCACAAAGGAGCTACCAGCATTTCTAATTGTCCCATCCTTGACCAGTGGCACATCCCTCCATCCATCCATCCAGCAGGGATTGGCTCTGCTGGACATGGAAGAAGCTTCGAGCAGCTTCTCACGGGGCCACACCTGTAACCTCCTCCCTCCCACCCCACCATAACTGAGGCCATGCAAAACTAATACAAGCATAGATAAAATTGGCCAACAAAATCAAAAGTTAAGCGAGAAATGTATGACAGGCCTATGATCAGTATGACCACCTGAGCTTTAATTATGTTTGCACCACTGTGTAGCAGAGACACTAATGGTAGCTTTCACATTTCTTGAGCTGCCACATCCAGTCCTCCTTTGCTTGCTTATCTGTGTGTACACAGTTTCTCGATGTGGCAATGTTTAACACAAGGGAATGCTTTCAGCTCCAGTGAAACTCATGTAGCTTAGCATGAGTGCCTGTCTACGTACAGCTTCCTGAAGACCTGTCTTTCCATTCCACCAAGTACCCATCGACTTTAGTTTCATCTTTCTTTTTTTGTTGTGTTCCGTTCACGGATTGTCACCTCATTCAGTTATTGATCTCTCCTGTGTTACAAATTCACTCAACACTGCCATCCCTCCCTTAAAATGATTTCCATGGGGGAATCTTGAATCTGTTGCTTTGAACTTAATTGACTTTTAAATTGAATTGAAGTAAGGAATAAAGTTCCTTTTCTATTCTGTCTGGTTTGGTTCTTCTCAGCTATAAGGTGAAAAATATCTTCTGTCACCAAAAAAAGCAGGCATGATGCTCAATGCACACAGACTGTTTTTAAGTGTGTAGACTATATTTTAGAATTTCTTCATCCTAATGTTTCTCTATCCCTACATGTTCAAAGGCACAATTTCTACAGGACGTTTGGTAGGTTATTTGTTAAATTCTCAGCTATTGCTTTGTAATTCTGTTGAGAAGGTCATGCCATATGTCTGAAATCCTATCATATGCAGCATGAATTATTCCCTTCTTGGGCACAGTGGGGTGTCTGGTACAGCTACCTTCTACCTTCTCCTAGGCTTCCCTAAAGGTAAAAGCCCAAGCACTGCAAAGGTTAAGTGATCTGGCCTTTGGGGCACAGCAGGAAGCTCTCTAGTCTGTGTTCATTTGTTAATTTCTGTCAAAAATATTCCTGCTCCTTGTTTTTCTTAGATTTTCCGTCCCTGAATTTTTAAAGAACTGTTTATACTTCAGGCACAGACACTGCATGCTAACATGACAGACAAGTGTTCTAAGTGGCTGTCCAATCATCTGAGGTGACATTGATATGCTCTGCCAATAAGAGAAAGTGCAAATCTAAGAACCTCACTGTAAACCGCTAGCCATTTTGGGTATTAACCAAATCCAGCCTGGTTGTACTAAGCACCATCTGGTGATCTTTTCAGCAGTCCTTCACAGCAAGGAATTTACTTTTAATAAAAAGAACTGCAAACATCTAATCTTTTTTGCAAATTATGCCTCTTTTTTTGTGGAGAAGACAGACTGAGAGGGTTTGTGTTGTTCAGCCTGGAAAAGAGAAGACTCCAGGAAGACCCTTCCAGTACCTGAAGGAGGCCTACAGGAGGGCTGGAGAGGGACTTTTCAAAAGAATTTGTAGTGATAGAAACAGGGGGAATGGTTTCAAACTAAAAGAGATTTAGATATTAGAAAAAGAAATTCTTTACTGTGAGGGTCACAAGTCTCTGGAACAGGTTGCTAGCCACAGAAATTGTGAGTGCCCCATACCTGGAAATGTCCAAGGTCAGGTTGGATGGGCCTTTGAGCAGCCTGGTGTAGTGGAGAGTAAATGGCAGGGAGATTAGGACTAGGGGATCCTTATGGTTCCTTTCAATCCAAACCATTCCATGATTAGCACAATTAAGTTATGGCAAATAATTATGGTGGCAAAACTGTATGTAAATTGTTATTGCTTTACTGGAAGGCTGCAATGCTTCCTTCTTTTAAACATTTATTTTCACTGCCTTTAGCACTTCTGTGAAAGAGATACCTGAACAAATATGTTCTGGACTGGATGTGGAAGTGGCAGTAGCTTCTGCAGCGATGGAAATCTTATACCAAAATTAATGGAAACACCCTTTGGTGGTCAGATTCATGGATCTGCTGTGCAAGGGTGTAAGTCTGAGATTTTCAATCTTTTATCTGTGTTACATGGAAATCTGTAGGACATGTTCAAAGTTGTCTTTGCATTAAATTTGCAGAATTAAATTCCGCAGTTGTCTTGGAAAATATTTAGAGGTCCATAAACTGAAAAAGGTTGAAAATCATTTCTTCACAAATACAGCTTCATGATATTCACAGAATCACAGACCAGCCTGAGTTTGAAGGGACCCAGAAGGAACATCGAGTCCAGCTCTTAAATGAATGGCCCAGATAGGGTTCAAACCCGTGACATTATTAACACCACTCTCTCACCAACTGAGCTAATCTCAGATTACTCTTATGAGGGGAAGCTTGTCATATTTTGAATAGAGATAATTCTGACTGATCTGCAGCTTTTGTACTGGCAGAAAATCATAGAATTATAAAAAAGTTTAGTTTGAAAAAGAACCCCAAGATGATCAAATTGAACCATAAACCCAGCACTGCCAAGTCCATCACTAAATCATGTCATGAAGCACCACGCCTCCCCAGGGATGGTGACTCAGAAGATTTTTAGGACAAGATAGGTATAAAAACCCCAATGACATAACATCTATAAATATAACAAAGTCAGAAAAAAAGAGCTATCTTGTGATACTGGTAGAAAAACAAAGGGTGGAAATAGGAGTGATAGATATAGCAGGAGTAACATCAGGTTTACTTATAATAATATATTTATATTTGTAATAAATACAAATTTACATCTAAGGCTTTGTATGGTGCTGCTGATATTTGCTGCAGATACGCACCACTGTAGGATTAAGAGGTCTGTAGGAATTTCTCTTCTTTTTATAATCTACCCTGCCCTCCCTATCCCATTTCTCAATTATTTAGTATTCAGACTTCTCCCATGTTCCTGTGCGTTCCTGCCTCCAAGATCCTTTCTTTGCTTCAGGAAACTCACTAGGCTCATTAGACATGCATGCACCATTTGCTTGCATGCTCAGTAAGTGCCTGGGAAGCCAAAATAAGACAGATGAGAACTGGAAAAGGTACTGAAGAGGATTTCGAGTTGAATTTAAGCATTCTGATACAAAATTGAATAAGTGTCTGATTGTTCATGGTCCAAAAAACCTCTGTAGTTTTCTCAAATCTTATCCCTTATTATGACATCTAAAACTCTGTAGAAAGGAATATAGTAAACATCAACTTGTACTGTCTATGCCAGACCTTTTCCTGCCCTTCAGCGTGCCTCTCTCTCCATGCCCATCCTCCATCTTAATACACGGGAATAAGGCCAGCTTTGTGATGGTCTTGTGAGGAGCAGGAGTTTCACTGGGAAGTAGTTGCTGACTCCAGGGTTTAAAAGTACTAAGATTGGGAAGGGAAAAAAAACACAAAGCAGAACAGAGTATTTCCTGCCCTTCTTTGTCCTATTTCTCAGATTTGTTGCAGAAGGATGGTTTCTATCCTAGCTATTACTGCCTCTGGGTTTTTTTGTTTTCCAGTCATAGCTCTGGAACTGCTGATGAACCAAAATCTTCTTAGCTGCTCCGAGTAATGCAATCTGTTGTTTTTATCTAAAATTATTTTAATTGTCTAATTAGCATTTAATCACCTAAACTTTGGTTTTGTGTTCTGGGTTTTGATGGGTTGTGTATATTCAGTTTTGCTGTCACTTTCCTTCTGGTCTTTCTTTTCCCTGCATGTAGGATGAGAAAGTATTTAAAATGTGCTGAAAACTTCTGTTTCCTTTTAAAACTGTTTTGGTATCTTCAGCTACTAACTGAATTTTAAAATTCTGTAATAATATTCATTTTGAACAATTCAAAATCAGATCTTAACTGGAGAAAGTCAGTGTATTACTGCATTAATAATGTGATATCAGTAGTTTGGTCTTAGCAGCTTGGTAATAGTTGAAGATAAAAAGAAAGGAAAAGGCTGGAAAGAAGTATCCTTCCAAAGCCAATCAACAAGAACTAACAAGCTTTGGCTGTAGGAGGTTGCCTGAGGAAGGGTAGCTTGCCATACAGTATGTCTATATTTTCCAGTTATATAATTTAGCCTAATAGGTCTGGTAACATATTCAGTATGCATCCCATTGGGATAAAATTTATTCACATGCTATTTCTTGCTTGTGGTCAACTAAATATCAGAGAAAGAAAGACATCATAAACTCAAGAAAATGGTGCTCATTGAAATAATGTATTTCATGTTTTAGGGGATTTTACTGCTCTTGTTCCAGACTATATATCAGATCAGAAATCAGACTGGTGGGATGCAGCAGTTTCCTCACCAATAAATTGTATAGAGATGACTGTATGG
Source organism: Monarcha castaneiventris obscurior (assembly GCA_026261815.1). Classification (NCBI taxonomy): domain Eukaryota; kingdom Metazoa; phylum Chordata; class Aves; order Passeriformes; family Monarchidae; genus Monarcha; species Monarcha castaneiventris. The sequence continues at coordinate 2,486,803 of JAMPIT010000388.1, read as the reverse complement.
AAAGGTCGTGCTGTTTCTGGAGCCTGTGTTGGTGTGGGGAATCACTGTCCTTTTGCTCAGGTAACATGCTTAAAGGCCCACTGTGACTTCTCCATTATGTCCCTGAGTCTCACAGAACTTCCAGTGACACAGATAAAAGGGTCTGCAAAAGCTATCTGCTGCCTTAGCTGAGGTATGGTGCTGCTAGTAATCCTGTACTAACCAATGCTAGTGCTGCCTGCCGATGGAGGCTGTTCCTCCACTGTTTCAGTTTAAAATTAGGTAAAATAATCTGTCTTTGATTTGGAGTGATGTACATGTTTTTAGACCAAAAGTGCACATAGAAGGAAGCTCACCCAGCTAGTTCTACTCATGCTAGGAGGCAGTAACAACAGTTGAGAGCTGAGTCCACAACCTGTCCCTTCCCCCTCTCTTCCTCTTTCCCTCTCTCCCACCCTCTCTCCTTCTCACCCTCTGTCCCATTTTTGTCTGGTCTGGCACTGCAGAGGGAGGCCATTACCAGCTTCATGATCAACCTGGTCATTGCACATTGAATTTAGACATTATCATATGCATGTTACCATAACCATCCTTTGACATGAGAAGTATTTGCTATTATAAAAAAAAAATAACTGTAAGGGCCTAAGAGTATTCATTTTCAGTAGAGTCTAGTGAAATATACTGAAAACTGTCATTAAATGCTTAGGGACACTGTTATTTCACTACCTGTAATAGCAATTGCAGTCTGTAATCATTATCTCAGCAAAATAAATCACTTGTTACTCAATATAATTGGCAATTTTTCATAAACTTTACCATAAACTAGCACTCTAAAAAATCTAGAAGAAAGATATTATCGACAGTTGCTGGGCAACCTACTATTGAATTCAAAGAACCAATGAAAGCAAGAAAGGAATCATAAAGCATATTTATTAAATGTGGATTAGAAGGGTGGTTTGATAGTTATGACTATCAAACCTGACAAGATTTTCTTTGGGATAGACTCTATCTGAGTCACACTGGAGTGAATCAATTGAAGTAAAAAGAGTAACTCTGAATTAAATTCAGAGCAAAGATTTGATTCTTCCATGTTTATCTGTTAATGTTGTCCTACTTGGGCCTGTTTACATACTCTAAGGGATTCCCTTTGGCCATTTTGTAAGACGTAACTCTGAAAGGTTGGAAAAATAAAAAAAATCCAATTTTTCTTGAAGTCCATGATATGTGTCAATTTCTATTGCTTATAATGAATTTAGTGAGATGGGATATCAGAATATATTAATCCCAGTTTTCAAAGCAGTAGAAGAAAAAGAAGAGAACGCATTGCACTATCCTTCATGGACACCTGTATGCAAACCTAGAGCTGCTACATAAAAAATAATATTTGGTATCAAAATGGTGGTAGGAAGAAAAGGTATTACTGCGATTTTAGACCTGATTGTAGACTGAGAAAGTTCCTTTAATATAGACAAAGGTATTAAAATGAATTTTTCATTAGATTTAGTCCTAACACAGAAACTTGATCTTAACACAACATTTGGAGCTTATTCGTCTCGCACAGATTTGGAGCTCAGTAGCAAGATAAATTTTGCACAAATTTCACATTTCATTATACATTATTAAAGATAACTAGATTCTTTTTTCTTTTAATGCTGGTTAAGCTTTCCCTTGAAAGACCCTTCACAAGCTTCCACGTTTTATTTAATGTAAGCTGCTGCATGAGTGCCCAAGTTACCTGTGTCAGAGCAGAATTCAAGTGCTGTCTCTAGCTTTGTATCTCTAGGCATCCCTTTAATCTGTAGCTCCACAGCATTGCCCCTTTCCCAGTACTAGAAATGTTGTGATGTGAACACTTACATCCTATGACTAATACTGGTTCCAAAAGTCTCAGTATCAGACAGGCAGTCCAGGTTTGGTTTATGTCAACATTTATGTTATGGTTTATGACTGGGTTTGGTATATGAATTGAAATGTAGACTTCACAAAGGTTTGAAATTCAGTCATCATTCTGGGGCTGGGAGAGAAGAAGGCATGAAATAATAGAATAACTGTAGTTGTATTTCTGCTGAGAAAGAATATCATGCTTGACCACTTTTAGGACATGAAGACTTCTCAAGCTCTTGCAGTTCTCTCTACTTCACATTTTAATCTTTCAGACTTTTCTGAAAAGAGATTTTTTATTTTTTTAATGTATGCAGCTAATCCTGTGGTTAACTAATGACAAGTACTATCTTTTCTTTTGTGTTCAAGTGTGTTTTGGTCCTTTGAATCCCTTGAGTATTTGTATTCTAATACACCTATTTGATGTCTTTGCCCTGTTCTTGGGAAAAGTCAAGTTCATCAAATCCCTTTGAAGCATCAAGAAGAAACTGGTTTTACTCCTCTTGGTGCCTTTTTGCTCCTTCTCCTAAGTGCTGATGAGATATACTAAAATACAGATAGATTTTAAATGAATTCCCAATAGTCTCTGCACCTAGGTGCATTTATAAACATATTTACACCACTTCTCTCTTACTTTAGTAGAAGAAACTTATAAAGAGCAGAGTAATAACACTAAAAAAAATAAAAAAACAACCAGAATATCTAAACCTTATATAGTTTGAAAGCATTTAGTATGCACTGAAGATTGAAATATTATGTATCATATTCAAGTGTAATATGCTTTCTTTCCTCATTTGCCTTCCCCTATCTAGTTCAGGAACATCTTATTAAAAGAGAAGCAACATGTGTAAAACTCAGCAATACAGTCAAATGTCAATGAGTGAGCTGGATAAAGAGAACAGTCTCAAGAGTACACTTAAAAGTAAATTAAAATAAGAACATCATGCAATTTTAACCAAAATGGTTATTTTAGCTGCCTAAGATCTGTGAAAATTGCAATGGAAGGTAATACTGCTCCAAATTATTTCATCTTTCATTCAGAATGTGCTGTTAATTATAGGAGCACCTGTTAGCTGTACTCACTTCTTGTCAGCATTTCAATTGAGCATGCTCAGTTGAAATGAATTCTTTCATGGCTGAAATCTACAGCCTAATTGTATTTTTAGTAAGTTTTTGACAAAAGTATTTTGGCTATTACTGTTTGTTGGAGCAAAATACGCACTTTTTACAAACTCATTACATTTAGGCTCAGAAGGACCCCTTAGACCATACAGTCCAGTATCATGGTCTCTCACCCAGATATTCCTATGTCCAACCTGTAACTTCTGGTTATATCTCCTAGGAGATGTTTTAAAAGGCATAATAAATTAACTTTTCTTATGCCTTTTAGGGCAAAATCCTAGAGATTGCTCAGAAATAAAAAATTAATTACTTAATTTAAAAGGTCAGTCTTGCTTCTGATCTGAATGTGCCTGGGCTTAGCCATTACATCTTGCAGTTTACTTGCTTACCTGCTTGTAGGCTCTGTACTTATTAACACCCCTTTTCCAGTTGTTTGCATATCCAGATTTAAACATGATATGTTTCAGATGCAGATTTTGGGATATGAATCATCATTTCAATTTTTTTATATCCACCCCAAGCACATGCCATCTTTTATGTTTACTCATGTTATTCTTGTAGGTCAGATCTTGAGACAGTATCACAGTAATGATCCACCTTAGTGGCTCTCAAAATAGCTACAAAAGTCTCTGTGAGCAATAACCAGGGGAAGTGGTATTTGTGGGTGTGTCCTCCTCTATCCTTCCAGTTGCAGGGAATGATGAGGGAATAAACAGGACAAACCAGCAGGACAATGTCTGTCTCTGAGCCTGGTGTCCACCAGCAGAATTTTGGGTTTTCTGGTCATGGATCAGTCTACACAGCACCTGACCTGTTGCTGACAGATGGGAAAAAAGGGAACTTTCTGCAGGAGTTAGCCAGGCTCATTGAAAAACTTTAAACTATATTTGAAGAGGGAAAGGGAAAAAACCCCAAGGTTTCTAGAGATAGGTCTGGACATGCCTATGTTTGAGGTATGATTTTCTAGCCAGGTCCTTTGGTCTCAGGTCTCTTTGCCATCTCAGTGGAGGTAGGAGAAGGAGATTCATGTGGCAGCAAAGACACAAGCTTTATTGATGTGTTAGAAACCATGAATGTGCCTGAGAATGGTGGGAGGTTGCTATAGACCACCCAATGAGTCTGAACAGGCAGATGAAGTCTTTGTTCTCATGCAGGTCTTCAAAGTCCAGATGTCTGCTGGAAATGCAGTGCAGGCTGCCCAGGGAAGTGGTTCAGTCACTGTCCCTGGAGGTATTTAAAAGACATGCACGTATGGCACGTAAAGACCTGGTTTAATGGTGCACTTGGAAGTGCTGGATTAAAATTTGGACTCAAGAATCTTAGGGGTCTTTTCTTACCTAAATGATTCTATGTAGTTTCATGCATTATCCACTGCACTAATTTCTGAAAGAACCCCTCCTTATTGAAAAACTGTGTAAACAACTTTCTTCCTTCTGTTCCACATTCCCTTTTCAGGTATCAAAGATTATAATTTTGAAAATGATACACAGGTTTCAGAAGCTGCCTAATCTTTAGATATTGGAAAAAAATTAATTGCTGTTTTTAAGGTGTGAGTGCATCAACTGAGCTCTTATAACTGACATGTTTTTTAAATACCATAGAATTAATCCCTATCAGTCCCTAACTTTCTGTGGTGTGCCTACAACATTAATAAAGATGACATAGTATAGAAATGTATTTTCAGAAAAGTTCTTTAAGAACGAGATCTTTATTCTACAGTGCTAAAGAGTCTGTAGATGTTGCAAAGCAAGACGTGAAATGTTGCGAAAATTTAATTTCTCATCTAAGCTTTGTCTTGAAATATTTTAAAATAATATAGTGTGAAATAGTATGATAAAATGTATTATGTTATTATATTTCTGTGAAGCAAAATATTTTTTGAGATTAGGGCTAATTTTAATTTAACTGTAATTTTGAAAGTCTTATAAAAGTGTTTTTGAACACAACGGATTGTTGTCCAGTACAAGATTGATTTAGTTTTGCACCATAATTAAAGGTTGTGTTCCATCTATATGTTTTGCTTCTGGAAAAATCACTGATCTCCAAATAAAGAAGACTTTTTTTCCTTCCTTGATTCTATCTCTGAATGGATTTTCACAGCAATACACATTTTTCTTCACTTATTTTTTCAAAGGTGAATTTACAAGGAAAAAGGTTAATTTTTGAACCCGTGCATGATATGCATAACAAAACAACTAAATGAGCAAAGTGGGATTTTTTTGTTGTTATTGTCTATTCAGTTTTGTCAGGGTCCTGGTTCCAGCCAGGACAGTGTTAATTTTTGCAGTAGCCAAGACAGGGCATGGCAGGAACCAGACGTTATTCTGTACCACCCCACATCATTTTCTGGGGAAGGGGAAAGTCTCCCTTCTGGGTGGTGTAGTGTGATGAAGGGAGAGGTTGGGTATTGTCAGGTGTGAACAATCATGTGTGAATCATACACCTCTTTTCCTGTACACTCTGTCATTAGTAACACTGCTGTTACTGTCATTGTCTTATTTCACCATTGTTTTCCATAAATTGTTCATATCTCAACCTGTGGTCTCTACCTGTTTTGCCTCCAATTTTCCTTTCGAGCCCACTGCAGGGGTGAGGGAAGGGGAGGACCAAAAAGAATGTGGTTTGGAGTGTTTCAGGGTGAACACTAGATTGTGGAATACCATTCCTAAACCATGGAAGCCAGCCATCAACTCCAGGACTTCTGTTGTACAAGTTCATACTCCAACAGCACTGCAAAGGCTCTGACCTTTTGTTTAACATTTGCTAAAGATGACACCTGTGATTCTGTCTACCCAGTGGCTGACCAGAGAGAGCTTTCTGTAAGATTGTCATGGTGAAACTACTTAATGCATGTTGATCCCAAGAAATTATGTCCAATTATGGAATGTATATTCCAGATTTATCATCTGTGGAACTGGTCAAGAGCCACCCCTGGGCATCAGTATGTACTTTTTACTACTTATAAGTACTTACCTCTCAAGAGGCCATCAAATCTTCTGCTGTGACTAAATAATCACAAGGAAGATCAGAAATTCTCGATCGTTACCAATTAATTTATATAAGAGTATAATTGAAGTTAAAATTAAATTTTAGGCAAAAATGCTGTCTTTATCTGTCTAAATGCTCTTAAACTCTGTCAGGCTGGTGCTGTGACCATTTGCCTGGGGAGCCTGCTCTAGTGCCTGACCACTCTCTGGGTAAAAAACATTTTTCTAATATCCAACCTAAACCTCCCCTGATGCAACTTCAGGCCATTCCCTGAGGTCTTGTTACTGGTCAGCAGAGAGAAGAGATCAGTGTCTGTCTCTCTGCTTACCCTCACAAGGAAATTGTGGCCTTCGATGAGGTCTCCCCTCATTGTTCTCTTCTCCAGGATGAGGACACCAAGTATCCTCAGCCATTCCTCATACGTCTTCTCCTTCAGAGCCCTCACCATCTTTGCAGCCCTCCTTTGGGTGCTGTCTAAAAGCTTTATTACTTCCTTAAATGTAGTCACAGTGCATCCCTTCCTGACATTAACCAAGTTATGTTTCTGACCTTGCTGGAAAACTTAGATACCACTAATCTACTATGACAGTCTGAATAACTAATAAATAGTTGAGATTTACTTGGTGGTCACAGGCTGAATGTAGTATATTGCGTATGATATGAAGATCACTTGTGTTTATTCTAGAACACATCCATCATGATCTCACATCTTAATTTTCCTATGCTATTTCTTTCTAATAATTAATCACATGTATTTTTATAAGGTGTATATAAGTTTTTGTTTCATTTGAATTTGTCTTTTTGAGGGTTCTAGCTGCTTCTCTAACACAGGAACACTTTTGTACCCAAGATTTCCCTGTGAAATGTAATTTTCGAGTTGCCTTTAAAGTTAGAGGTATTTTCCTGCCATATAGAGCGAGGTCCTTAAGTAACTCACTTTAGCCTATTTTTTGTCTTTTGAACAGTTTCTTTGTAGTGTGGAATCTATTTTGAGTGCTGGTTCCACATATGGTTTTAGTCTTACCCACTATCTTGGTTGTATGTCATTAACCTTGTTTCCCACAGTACTGCACTTGACTCTGTGTTCAGTGGCTTGTCTGCTATAGCCTCCAGGTTCTTTTCTGAATTAAAGATTTCCAAGAAACAATCAGTTCTCTTGTTCATAAGTGTAGCCTGATTTCCCTATTTGCAGATGAATAACTAATGGCTTATGTTGTATCATTGATTAAATAGATAACAATGTCACCAGACTTGCAATGCCATTAGTCTTGCTAAACCCCTCCATATTTTGTTATTACTTACTGCTGATTCCATTTTGAAAAATCTGTCATTTTAATAATCATATATCACCAGTTCCTAAAGAGACAAAGAATGAGTTCCTCCTTCTGAGAGGTGGTGTATAAATACAAAGAGGCAGTTTTCTCCAAAGAGCTTACCCTTAATGGCCTATTATTTTAAGATATTTATGAGGATATAAAGGTCATTAATAGTAAGTATATTACTCTGATCTGCAAAGATTACTGATATACTAACACATTAATTTTCCACACATCTAGACTGTATCACTTATCATCAAACTAACAAAGCATCTCCTTAGCAAAGTGTATCACTCTGACACATAAAGTAGACCCCCAAAATCCTATACTACCCTCATGTTCCTAAAAAAGATTTGTTTGCATACATACACACAGTTTGTATATTATCTATATGTTATCTTTCTGTCCTCCCTTAGTGTAAGTTCAAAAGTACAGTGCTGAAATTTGTAATTGTTCAACATTTCTTGTCACTTTGCTAGAAAGCTGAGAGAAGTGCTGATTATATCATTTCCATCTTAGAATTATGCACATCTATATTGTCATAATTCCTACATCTAACTAAGAAGAGAGAAGTTCACTATAGTTTTATTGCTATAAAATATCTAAATGATTATTGTCTGTGATAATAGATATGTAAAAAAAGGTGTGCTGTAATAAAAGATTGTTTAAATCAATATGGCTTCTTGAAGTGAACTGACAAATTGAAAGGTTTTTCAAGCTGAGAGTGACTTTCAGGTGTGCCCAGTGCACTTACAGTGCCTGAGAATTAATTTCACAGAATCACAGAGTATGCTGAGTTGGAAGGGACCTAAAGGGTCATCAAGTCCAGCTACAGCCCTTGCACAGCACCATCTCCAGGAGTTGCACCATGTGCCTGAGAGTATTGTCCAAACACTTCTTGAACTCTGTCAGGCTGGTGCTGTGACCACTGCCCTGGGGAGCCTGTTCCAGTGCCCAGGCACCCTCTGGGTGATGAATCTTTCTTCTAGTATCTGACACAAACCTCCCCTGACATAGCTGCAGGCCATTCCCTCGGGTCCTCTCCTGGTCACCACAGAGATAAGATCAGTGCCTGCTCCTCCTCTTCCCCTCATGAGGATGTTGAAGACTGCAATGAGGTCTCCCCTCAGTCTCCTCCAGGCTGAACAGACCAAGTGCCCTCAGCTCCTCCTCATACAGTGTCCCCTCAAGGCCTTTCAACATCTTTGTTGCCCTCCTTCAGACACACTCCAATAGTTTAATGTCTTTCTTATATTGTGGCACCCAAAACTGCCCCCAGCACTCGAGGTGAGGCTGCCCCAGTGCAGAGCAGAGTGGGACAATCCCCTCCCTTGCCTGGCTGCTGATGCTATGCCTGATGCCCCCCAGGACAGGGTTGGCCCTCCTGGCTGCCAGGGCACTGCTGACTCGTGGTCAACTTGCCATCAACCAGGACGCCCAGGTCCCTTTCCACAGAGCTGCTTTCCTGCATCTCCTTCCCCAATCTGTCCATATGCCCAGGGTTGCCCCATCCCAGGCGCAGAATCTGGCTTTTCCTTTGTTCAACTTTATGTGGTTGGTGGCTGCATAGCCCTCTGATTTGTCAGGGTCTCTTTGCAAGTCCTCCCTACTTTCATGTTATTCAACAGGTCCTCCCACTTCTGCATCATCTGCAAACTTGATGGGTATCCCTTCCAGTCCTGTGTCCAAGTCTTTTATGAAGATATTGAGGAGCACAGGGCCCTGCTGAACCTCTGCTGGACATTTTGTCCAGACAGATCCTGTGAGAGACGCTAGTAAAATCTTTACTGAAATCCAGAAAGATTACATCATCCGGCTTCCTTTTATCAACCAGGTGGGTTACCTTGTCATAAAAGGAAATTAGGTTTGATAAGCAGGACTTTCCTCTCATGAAGACTGTGACTAATGACTGCATTGTCTTTCAGGTGTTTCAATACCTCCCAGAATAAACTGCTTCTCCATAACTTTACCAGCCACTGAAGTGAGAAAAACAGGCCAGTGATTTCAGGATCCTCCTTCTTGCTATATCTGCAGTTTACAAAGCCATTCTCAGGTGATACTTACTTTTCTGAATACCAGAAAGAATAAAGAAAAAAAAATATTTCTACAATGCCTATCTTTTAAGTCAACCTTGTCTTGTCTGAGTATGTAAATAGATGGGAGAAGGAAGTTCCTGTGTTATTGCAGAAAGGAACTTAGAGCAATATCTGAGTCAAAATATGTCTAATATTTTGAGGCACTAATGCACTTGTTTATTTTAACAAAATCTATCTCAGTGTTGTAAGACAGTAGTGAAAATACTGAACTGTGTTACATAGTAATGAAAATACAAACACACTACTCTGCATAAATTCTTTTTAATACTGCAGTATTTTTTCCACAAGCTAAATTGTAATATAAAGATATATTAAATGGCAAATCATCATTTCTGAACACTGAGCATTTCTAATTCTTTTAAATCTAAATTGAAATATTGCCCTGTTATGGTGCTGGGAAATGGTTTAAGGAAATGTGCTATAAAGATCCATATAGAATACCTACATTTTAAGTTAGATACTCTGCTGCTGGTGATTCTTAAAAAAAAATATATACATCCTGATTTGAACAAGTAAATTCTTTGACTGAAAATAAACACTGTCAGTGTTGTCCTAAACGCTCATAGTGTTTTAAGTTAATGGGAAGGAGTAGCCTTTTTCCAGCATGTGGATCAGTGGTAGTCTGGAAGCTGATGGTGATGGTTTGTGAAGCATGTGTGTGTTTAAAAATTTTACTGGAGGCTCTGGTTTATGCATACTGATAGTTGCAATTGCAGTTCCATATGCACAGCTTTAAGCATAAAAAAGAATCAAGATTAGCCAGTAACATGACTGCAAACCCTTGAACATGCAAAATCGTGAACAAACTGCATACACCAGAAACACTAGTAATCAGCAATTTTCTTGACTGGAAGGATTTATATTACCTTAATTTTCTGTGTTGCCATTAAAACACATAAGTATTGCAATGTTAACTGCAAATCGCAGCAAAATTCATGTTGATGAGTTTCTTTCCTTAAATTCCTGTTAATTATTTCTATGAAAAATTTTAAAAGGTAATAGCATACTGCTGAGGCAGAAGGATGTTAAACTGTTTCTCATTCCAGAGAGGATAATGGCAAAGTATCTAAAGGTCAAGAAGAGTGCTGGGTGTATTAATATAAAAAGATAGCTATAATTTAAGCTATTACCCAAGCATTGTCCAAGTGATGAGAGAATATTCCACTTTGAACAAGGCACAATCTATAGGTCTTCAAAGGGTTGATATAATCATAAAAGTTCAGGTTTAGAAAGGGCCCCCAGGAGGTCATGTAGTTTTTAACTCTACTCTGAAAAAAACCTATCTGCTTGGAAACCCTCTGCAGAGATGCTGATCTTATCCATTCTTAAAATAGATAGAAAGAAAAGAATAATAATATTCTATTATTGCAAGATACTGTGTATAGAGAGTAGTAATTGGAATATCCTATTGTTGCTTAGCCTTCTGCTTCTCTCTCTATGTCACAGGAAAAAGACAAGAGGTCCCTACAAGGGCACCATGCTACAGACAGTAATAACCTGAAAAGGAAATGCAAAGTAAGAACTAAATAAGTCGGTCCTAATCTAAGCAAGTTTCTACTTTTATGAGTAAGAAAAGCCTGGGGAGCAAGGCCAGGGACTCTGTGTTGAATTATTATTTCATCATACTCTGGTATTTGATTAATTCCTTAATCCTTTGCTCTGTTTCTTACATAAAGACCAATTTTCTTTCCTAGTCAGAATCTCTTTCATAGTATTTTCCTAGTTTTCATCCCATTCCAGGCTTACTTCTGAAGAATTCCAGTTAAATGTTACAGAGGATTTTGTTCTTTATAAAGCAAATGAGATATGAAAAAGTTTGTGGAGACAGTTTTCATTGTAATCCAGAATTTGGGCTGTTATCTGACAATCATGTATAGATCATGGTGAAATTTGTTATTCATATTTACATTTTAATAACTGATGTCTGAAAAAAATTAGGTTTTCTTTTATACCAGCTAAAGTGAAATCCAGTAAATACATCATATTCCAAACTGTACAATCTGCATGTCATGTCTTCAAGTTTTGTCATAATGTGGCAATACTCGTATTGCAAAACCAAGACCAACTCAGAAAGTCTCCTTCTGATCCACAAAATGTATGATATAGTCCTACTGCCTATCCAGGTGAAGAAAGAGGTCAAGATTCTTAAAGATGGTAAATACTGATTTTCTTATTAATGAGTCCAGTAAGATGAATAAACTCCACAGTACTACCTGGACTTAAAAAGGATTATAAACTTTTAGATAGCTTCTGAACTTGAAAGACACCTTTAACATGCATGTTTTTCACAAGAATTGTTTGTTTTTATAATATCATTATTGCTCTTTTCACAAGAGATGATTGCTTTATGGGAAGTGATTAGTTGCCGTGTTTCTAGGCTGTGAAATCCAAAGTATTTACACTGAATCATAACATTTGTTCCAAAGGAACATGTTGTTTCCCTGGTGGCTCATTTAAAAGTAATTTATTCACTGCAATGTCATTGTGTTTCAAATAATAATTCAAAGGGATTGATAATAGAGTCTGTGAAATTATTTTTAAGTTTCTGCTTTATAGCTTTCTCTTACTTATAGGCAAACAACCTACTTTTAGTTATTATATTAACAAAAATAAGTAAAAGAACAAAGATATATTTATTGACACTTACAGCTGTGTTAATTTCTTTTCATATTAATGAAAAACAAAACCAGAAAACCAACAAGCAAACAGAAAAAAACGTCAGAAAAGTGTGATTCCTTTTGGAGCAGATTGATAGAACAGAAACGAGTCAATTCACTGTCACAGAGCATGATCAAGGGCATCTAAACAGGCATGTTAGAAGGGAACATGTGCCTTTTCTATTATGAGAAGTATGAGTTCATGCTCTGCTAATTTCCCAAATAATTGAAACTCCTCCCACTTCAAATTTACAGTGTAAGCTGAAAGCCATAACTCTGTTAATCTTCCTTAGAGAGGTAATACTGTTCCTGTCTAATTACCACCTTGGTTTTGAAATTTAATATTCACATTATTCCACCATTTACTAGATTGCCTTTTGTATTATAACAGTATGGATGTCAGTAGATTTAGGAGTTGAGTTTTTTCTAGGGTTTTGAGAATATTTGATCCTTCTCATCTTCTCTTCAGGAGGGGAACAGATGGCTTCAGAAATTCCCCTGGATGTGAGTCAACATGTCATGAATAACACTGTGATCTTACTAAGACTTACTCCTGTGCTTAAAGGCACTAAGCTCAGTGTGACAACTGATGTGTTTGAAATCAAGCCCGTGAACAAGTGGTAAACTCTTATACTAGGACACAATAATGAAACCCAAGAGAATGGAGAGCCAGGTTTGTATTCTTGTTTTATTTCAAGAAAGAAAAAAAAAAAATCAATCTTCTCTTCTACAGATTAATAGCTGTACAAAGAACAATTCCACTGTTGGTTCCCTGTGTTTCTTTGCATGGCACAACTTCATCATTATCATGTTACATACTAATAAATCATGGAAATTACTTATTACTAAGATAGATACAGCTTTGTGAATTCATTTTAGAATAACAGTTTAAAAAAAAAAAAACCAAAAAACCTAATGCTATTTGTTTGGAATGGTTGCTGAATGCTTGGGAGCCTTTTATAACCATAAAATTTACAATGATACTCACTAGGGAGGGTTTATGAAAGGTGATTATGTAAGATAATTTTTATACAGGGAAATACTGAAAGAAGTTTCCAAAAAGAAGCAACAGACTGCAATATGTAATTCTCTTAAGCAATAATAAATTGCCCATATAGAATTAATGATCTCCTGACATTTCTTTCAAAAGACTTGAAAAGAACTAATTAATGTAGCACATTTCAAGCTAAGCAAATTGCAATGATAAATGGGATTACTGGAAGCTATAAATGCAATTCGTAACTGAAGGAAAAGTGCAAAACATCACTCAGAACATTAAGGAATGCAATTAAGCAAAACATTTGGAAGTACTTAATTACAGCTGCAGAGGATAGTTAAGTGAGATCTGGTGCCTTGCATTAGTAGCAATGTCAAAGCTTCAGAAGATTGCTTAAGCATAAAGTAGACCATTTGCCATCAGGATAATATCTGAATTGATATTCAAGAAAAATATTTCTTCACTGATAAATTATACAAATGTCTGAAAAAATAAACAGGTTCTTATCAATGGCAAATTTTGAATTACAGGAAGAAAAATCAGGTAGGTATTAAGTGGACACTTTCTTGTTCATCCAAATGTCTTTTGGTATAATTAATGTATACCAAAGTAAAAAAATACTCAAGAAAATGGGGTGGACTGTAAATCAGCTAGAGCTTAATTCAGCAAATTGCAAAACTATATGGTCGTAATTAAGCAAAGCCCAGACAAACTTATATGCTTTCATCGATTTCATATCCCTTTCCCATTCTTCACTGTAGTTTGAACTTAGGAAATTGATCTAATAGATGAAACTCCTAGAGACAGGTATTAAATCATGCACTCTCTCTTTCACAGAAAGGTAAAAGTTATCTTTGTGAAGGCACCAGGGAGTGTACTAGCCTTGGGGATAGCTGGCAGGGAATAGCTTATATTCACGTCATTCAGGACAAGCACCCCCTGGAGGAGAACGACTGTGTTGAGTGTACATATCAGCCCTGAGAGGTCTCGTTTTTGCATCTCTGCTGCTTGATGGGAGGCAGCCTGGACGAGATCCATCAGTTCAATCACATAAATATTTCCTCCTGTAGGAAGATCTCCCTATTCAGGAGCTCAGGAATATAGGAAAGATCACCTGAAGAACAAAGGACAATCACTTTGTAGTTAGATTTTCCTTGCTTGCCTTCAGTTTATTCCTAGAGAACAGGCTGGCTATAGCACCTTGTTCCCTGCTCCACTTTCCTCTTCTAGACCCGTTTTCTTGGCAGCTGTTTTGATTTCAGCAATGAGATGCTTCTAGCTGAATGTTTGTGCTCAAAAATGTAATGATTGAGTTATTACCAGACATCTATAGAATCCCAAGTCTAGACACACTGCTTAGTAACTGGATTGTCAAATACAAGAGCTGGAAACTTTGTGTTCTGTTCCTTCAACTTTCTAAAACAATAAAGCTTCACTTAAAAATTATGCATATTTGAAAACTGGCTGATGCATTTTGAATATCAAATATTTGTGTCTGTGTAGTCTATAGCTGTCTTTTGGTGACTAAGGATATGGTGGAATATTATTGAATGTTAAATAAAAATCAGAAATAAGGGGGTTTGTCCCCTTTCCTTGCAACTCAAAAATTCATCTAAAATTGTTTTTATTGCCTGACCAAGCAAGCTGGGTAGTTGCCAGTGAGAGTTTTATTATCCCCAGAATTTTTCCAGTGTACAACTGTTGTAATATCTTTTGGTGTATATCTAATATAACTGCTTTTATGGGTCTATTCTGTTGATCACATGGATAACATTACCATTTTTAGTGTTGTTGTTAGGACAAAGCACTGCTGAATAAGCAATGAAATCTTTGTTTAATGTAATATATAAATGTTTCTATTTAATTTTATTTCTTCTTCATGGACATTGTTGTGACCTGTACTTATTCTGCATTTTATACTGTGCAGCAAATTCTAAAATTGAATAAGGAAAAGAAAAGGGAAACTAATTCAAAAATAAGGATGTCACAGAAGTAAAGCTGATGAAATAGCACTGTAAAAGTAAAGAGTGTATAAAAGACTAGTAATTGTTGTAGGAAAAAATATCAAAGATTACATTAATAGAGGAAATTTCTAAGTTGAAAATATCAATGTTTGATTAAACCAGTTCAGGGTGGGAGAAATATTTCAGTATTTCTTCTCTGTGTATCTGTATGTTTTTGCTGCTCTCACCTCAAAGAAAACTTCCACAGGAGGAATTTGTTATGAGTAACTAAAATTATGTAAAAAGTGACTTTTAATTGTTGCGATACAATAATTTCAGGAGGAGTTTGAATGAGAGTTTTTAATCCAAAAATTAAAGGAGAAAGTAGCTTGTCTTTCTCTGTTTTTTCTGAGAAGCCTGTTTCCTGGTGGAGTGTATAGTCCCTCATTGTGACTGCTATATGACCAACCCTTGGATGCCATCTAAATTTATGCCAGTGCTCTGGTCTGTCTTTTCGAGACCCTTTTATGCTTCCTGACTGCTTTGATTTTAGATTTCTCAGATCAGTTCCAACTGCAACAGTCTCTGAGATATGAGGACTTAGGACCTTGCAACACCTTTTGATTTTGTCTGTTCTTTCCTTCTATGCTTCAGTATTTCAGCTGCACTGTACAAGATAAATGATCTGGAGCACACACAACTAAAGGACCACACATTTTTTCCTGGGTAATTTTTAAGCGTGTCCAATACCCCACTCCAGAGGGAAGAATGTCCATCTGGTTTGTGGCTTTGTAGAGAGGGGAGAGAAGCAGCCATGCTTTCCAGCATCTCCTTTGACTGATCTTGAACACTGGGCTTTCAGGGGCTTTGCAGCTCTGGCCCCTGTGGTAATCATCAAGTTCTCTTTTACAGGAAAGACTGTGATAAGGTCATCAAGAAACTTGTTTTTCAGTAGTTGTGGTTCAGGAAACTTTTCCAGACAGCTACAGAGTTAGATACATGACTTGGCATCAATAGTAATGGAATGGTGTTTTTAATTAAAAAAAAAAAAATCCCACCAAAAAAAAAAAAAAAGTACTGGGGTATTGGTTATAGTTGCTTTTTTGTACTGAAATCTTCTCTGCCTAAGTTATATTATTTATATATATTTTTCCCGCTACAAACCTGCTGACTGGCCTAACTGCAGCATTCCTCAGTTTTGTTGGAAGGTGACAGACTTAGAAAGGAGTAAAGATAAAGGCTGTTAAAACTGTAATCTGTTTACTGTCTAGGCTTCCAGATTTTAGGAGTTTTATCCTAGGATCAGTTTTAGAACAAAGAAGAGTAATCTGTTCTGTTTCCTGCATTTTCTTTTCTGAAAATCTGTTTATGAATTCTATGCATGAGTGATATTTCCTGTTTGCTAGCACATACTTCTTCAGATATGACTTGTAGATAAATAAAAACCTAAGCATGCAAAGTTTTGACTGCTTCCAGGGATATTTAGCTGAACAAAGGGGTAAGATCTCAGAAACATGATGTGGGCAGTAACAAACTACTTCAACTGTATGGAGATGATCAAAGCAATACAACCAGTTGGCTGCACATTTAGAAACTTGAAAAATTTTTTATAAGTACCTCAAGTACTCAGATTTTTTTAATACATTAAAAAATGTGTTCTAATTTTGAAGGGCATTCTGGATGTAGTGCATGGAATCAAACTCAGGATTACTGCTTGTAAAGTAGCACTAGTTAGGTAATCCCTGACTTAATTAAGAGCAGGTGGGATCTTTTTAGACATATGTAACTCAGGTACTGAGCATAAAATTTCCACGTTAATTAGTCCTGCCTCAAAATGACATTTGTTTTAGTCTACTGTAATGACTCAGCTTTTCTTTATCCTTCAGAATCTGAAGAATTGACACATTTGCCCATTTTATTTCACTTTAAAAAAGTTTTATGGAAAAACGTTGTGCAAACTTTCAAGGACTTTTGACAAAAGCTGCAAAGCCCAGATAATCAGGGCTATTCCTGAGGCTGTACCCGTAGGTTAAGTTCAAAATGCTACTATATGACTACTGCTACAGCAGATTTACAGTAATTAAAACACTTGAATGAGTACTGCTGTGAATCCATTTCATAGGGCCCACAAAGTGCTAAATGCACACCAGTAACTATTTTTAAAAACTATGCATTTGTTTTTGTCTGACTCAGTATAGGACTCTCTGGACTTATTTGGAACCCGAGAAAAATGGATGGCAGAGTTGCTCTTTTTATTTCCATCTATACAATGCAAGCAGATGGGAGTCAAGTTGATGATTCGTTTTAATGATTTAGTTGGCTAATTTGTCCCAGATTTGCTCATTTTGTTCACGGTTTAAAGAACCTGCAAGTATTTTTCCTTTGTGCAATAAAGAGTGCAGTAAATGCTAGCTGGGTCAGCCTGGTAGCTCCCTGAATTTTGTCTTTAATACCAGCAGAGAATTCATTCTTTCCTGTAGTCACATTTATAGAAATGGAGTTTAGCTGTCTGCTTTGTCTAATTGGCATTATAATTCAAAGTCAGCCAGCATATTAGTGTTTCAGTTTCCTATTTAAAATCATGACAAAACACACATAACTCTAATGGGCCAAAAGTTTTATGTTTCAACAATTATATTTTGTAATGCATAACTAGCAATGATTATTCTCTCAAAAGAGCTCATTTACATGGTAAG
The DNA here is from genome assembly GCA_026261815.1 of Monarcha castaneiventris obscurior. Taxonomy (NCBI): domain Eukaryota; kingdom Metazoa; phylum Chordata; class Aves; order Passeriformes; family Monarchidae; genus Monarcha; species Monarcha castaneiventris. The sequence goes on along the minus strand of JAMPIT010000388.1, from coordinate 2,469,128 downwards.
AAATTGCCAATATTAAGTTGGATATTTTCCAATAAAGGAAAGAGACCTTTGAAATTCATACTTTCATTCAAAGTTCCAAACTGGTATTCTTTCTGGCTTTCCAGAAAGCCCATGTGGCCACTCCTTTTTTCTTCACATTCTGTTTTCTTCCACTCCATTCATTCGGTCAAAGACTAGCTGTTAGTAGGTTTTTTCTTCTGCTTTCCCTACTGTTGCCCCTTTCTGCTGTCTCCATCCTTCACTGTCTAGTTCAAGCTGCTGCTCCACAATCAATCAGACTATATGTAACTCTGTACTGGTGTCTGTCTCTACTTTGATAGATATTCTACTAGTCTTGCTCTCTAATTATACCTGTTCTTTTCTTTCTTCATTGAGTACAAGATCTAGTTTGCTTTGAGCAGGTAATATGCTGGAGTACTTGGGTCCAGTCTGATTTTGAAGAAGATGCTTCTCTTGAGACTGGTTTCTTAGAACTGTGTCCATTTGTAGTGCTCTGGCAATGAATGTGTATATAACTAAATGTGACTTTATTTTCAAAGGTTGTATACAGGAGGTAAACTATAAAGATATACAAGCTTAAAGCTTCAGTGTGCCTCACCATTAAGGGAAGAACATGTTTTAAGTCATTGTTAATGTGTGCAGATAAACCATTTTGAATTTGACTATGCACTTATATTTCCATTCAAAACCAAACACAAGGAAACTTGTCAAGCTGAAGTGTGACCTGAAAAAAAAAGGCAAACACCAATAAGAGTTTTTTAGAATATTATTCATTCCATATGAAATGTATCAGGCTGACAGATGGAATGTGAAATTTTCTATCTGTGTCTTTGATCTGACACAAGCAGGTGGTTCATTCTTCTTCAGCAAGAAGAAATGAGGGGTCTTGACCTCTATTCCCTGTACTAAAAAGGCTAATATTTGAAGTGGTGGTCTGCCCACTCAGTAGGAAATCTTCAAGGCAGTGGCAGCCACAACATCACCAGTTAAATCAGTAAACAGTTTTGCTTTTAAAAAGGAAGGTGTGATACAGAACCATTTCCATATGCTCAATGAACAAGCCATGACAAAGTAGCAACAAATACATTTTCACTATAACTTGTCTACTACCTGTTTCTCTTGATACCAAATGACATATTCAGGGTGTCAACATCTCTGCCTGGTGCTGTCAAGAAGAGAATGAAAGTTATTTCTACATGTTGTGAGAGAATGCTTTTCAGTTTTTCAAATTAGTGTCTTCTTAAAAATGAATCAGAATGAAATGGGGGAAAAAAAAGACTAAGCAAAGAACAAGAGCCAGATATTAATTACATTTTACACCACTTTTTGCAGGTGATCTTTCGCCTCATTTGAATGAGAAGCATTTCCGTAATTACTTTTTGTTTTAGAATCTCCTTGAAACAGGAGCATCTATTGAAAGTTAAAGCATTTAGTAGGGATGTTATCAGTACAACTGATTATCATAATTTTTTTTTTCTTTAAGTGGTATGAGTCAGTTCCCAATGTTGCCCTTTTGTTAGCCCAAAATAATGAATGAAGCTTTTTTTCTCTGAACTAAGTATAATGTTTCACTGGAACATGCTGCAAATCTGATTGATTTTGATAAATAATCCTTTTTATTTTTTTAAAAACTTAATAGTATTGTTTAAATACCTTTTATTAATTGTTTCTTTATTTATTTTTATTTCTTCCTTTCTTGTTTCTCTTTACAATTTTCATGAAAAAAACCAAAAAAATCCTCTATTCAGACACCATTATTTTCGTATTTCTAGTGGTCTGCTTCTGCCCTCACTAAAGTGATTGGAAAAGCATCAATTAATTTCAGATGCCCAGGATATGAAGTAGATGCTGCGCTTGTCCTGAAAGTTGTCTGACTCTTCATCTGCTACTACCAGGCATGAGTATAACTAAAAATTCCAGGATCTTATTTCGTTGCTTGCTCATGGTCTGTTACGTTGGTGTCTTACAACTCTGTTGTGGATGAGTGAAAGGCACCTCACACAAAAGAGAGAAGCAGCAATAAGTTTTATTGAGGCAATACTTTCACAAGAGTTCAATATAATCAATGGAATTTAACAAAGATTAGCAGTGGTTTACCACGGCTCACAAAGTTTGATGGCAAGGTTCACCTTATTAATTACTGCACGGGAGAAACACAAAGGAACGTTGAGTGAGACTGTGCAGTGAAGGGTAAAGTGCATATATCACACTTCGCCCCCAGCTAGAGTCAACTTACTCTATGACGTGAGTCCTGATGTGGTCACCTCTTGTCTCTATGCTATAAACCCTTGATATGTCCTATTGACACACTTGAGGATCCATGATAAGAAAACAGCTTTATGTGTAAAATATTACTATGAATTTTATGGGTTTTTTACACTATTGGTTGTTTTCACGTGATGAACATGGAATATTTGCTTTCTTAAGTACCAAAACTTTGCATGGAAAGTTTGTAAGTAAAAAGAATCTCATTGTTAGAGCTAACAAAATCAAAACTGGATGAAGGCTTAGAATCAAATTTCTTGTTGCTGTTATTGACCATCTGAATATGTTATCTTTTCCATCCTTTGCACTCTTCAGAACATAACATATTTATTTTGCATCAAAATGAGCAGTAATCCCTATTCTTTGTCCATTTTCTTGAACTTTTTTTTCTGCAATGAGTAGAGATCATCATGCTGTAATAACTTTCTTAACAATGTAAGATTCATTCCAATGGAGTTACGATGTAGATATGATGTAGAGTTAGATTGTAATCATTGATGAGAAGTGGCTGAAGCTGAATAGTTAAAGTCACAGCCCATAATTTCAGTAAAATAAATCTAAAAATATTTGAGTGATTGCTTCTATCTTCAGTGATATTGCCTAGAAATATAAAATCACAGAGGTTTCTCATAGCAAACACATCCATTTCAAATATACACAAGTACAGTTTCAGAGGTTGTGTCAGGATATATCTCAAAATGGCAAATACTTGTTCAGTGTCAAGACAAATGTCTTAGGCTTTAATAGCATTGCTTTCACAAATCCTTGTTGTTCTCGTTCAACACATATATCAGCATCAACAGTCTGCTACTTGTTTCCCTTTTGTTGAGCCCATACTCCATGTTCAATTGTATGGAGTGCAGTTCAATTATGATTTAATTTCAACCTACTAATGTGAGATATAGTATATACCAAAGCATTGGGTATTTATACTAAAAGTTGTAGATTTACTGTCAGTAGAGTAATAGGTAAAATTCTCTAGACACCACCAGGATGTGAATCACTTTTCAAACTCAGTTGCATTATCCCCGATTACCTCTTTCAGTGGGTAAGGTGCTCTCTTCACATTTTCCTACAATTGCTGCCACAGTAGATTGTACCCACAGGTGAGTCTGAAAACAACGAAGAGTGAGACAGACATTAACTTGGGTTGCACATAGTGGATTCACAATTAGTTGGTGGTCCCTTTCCTTCTTTCCCATTGGGAAAATACATCAGATAAGAGCCATTAGTTAGTTCCCAATGCAATAGCAAAGATTGTTATGGATATTCTAACTTGTGAAAATTACTTGTTGAAGAGCTTCTTTGTTGTCCAAAACTTCAGCATTCATGCTGTTTAATACTCCTAATCCTACTCCTTAGATACCAGTCACATCTTTTCTTGATTGTTTGGGAGAGGTGAGGGTTGATCCATGCAACCACTCTAACCATCCTGCATGGGACATACTTAAGAATAGTGAACAACTAGGTTTAATTGCTGAGATACTGATTTGTATTGGTAATTTCGCCCATTTGAGGGAGCATGATGAATTAAACAACACTCACTGTTGGCCTTTGTAGTTAATTGCATAACTCTAGTTTCAGTAATTTGTGGAGATAAGATTTTATTTATTCTGGGAGTAATATGGTAGGAAGTAGATTGATAGGCAGTAGGTGTGGCTGTTGGTGTAGTAATGTTGTGGGAGTAAGAGAAATGTTAAACTTCCCAGTCCCCACTGTGATACCAGAACCATGATTTTGACAGTTAATTGGCATACAAACTCCCATAATGAATCCAAGTGGCTCCATTCCTCTTGGGCATTGCCATCCCTTGTTGGGTTTACCTGGTATTGCTACCTGTGTGCAGCCGTATAAAAGGACAAGCTTAATAGGTCCTTAAGCAGTACCATGATCATATTGTAGGACAGTGCCTCTGTCTATAATGCAAATCTTAGTGTCTGCAACCCAGATTTCTGGATACAGACAACATCACAAGGTTGATGTGTGTCATCAGATGGATGCCTTTATTCTTGCTGCCCACTGGTTGATTTTGGATATGTTGAGCTTCACTGTGCATGTTAAGGCAGAGGTTACCATCTTGTTTGATTACTGCATCTCCTGACACTTCAGAGCTGAACTTGGTGATCCTTATGGGTCCCTCAGAGTATTCTGTGATTGTGTGATCTGTACTGCCGCAAAAGTGGCTGATCTATTGACTGATGATTGATGGGAAGCAAGTAGGTTAAAATAGACTGGTCACAGGTTTTTCTGGACAGGTTACCATGTTAGAAAGAAAGAAAAATCTACAATGCATGGATTCTATGTTTTACACCACTACTATCAGTAACTTGCTAGGCAAGCAGACCACAAGGTTTAGTTAGACTAATAGCTACAGTTCTGATTCGTGGTAAATTTATCGTGACAGGTTTTCCTGACCGTAATTCTATCAGATGTTTTCTTTGACCAAAGGTGGGGCATCAAGGTCCATCTTTTGCAAAGAACGTTCAACTCACAGGGCTCCCCGTGGGCCCATACCAATTACTGAAATGTATTAATTCTGCCCAGGTAGGGTGTTGTTTGCAGGGATCATTATCACCTAATCCCTCATTGTGTTCCAAGTCTCTTTTAATTTCATGCTGTTTTGCAAATAATTAGGTTTAAGAACTGCTAAGACACCTCTAAGTAGTAGTTTTAGCATCACTTAATCAGTTGTAGCAGATAATAGGGTATCGTTGTTTATGTATGTCTTGTATGCAGGCAAATTTTGTGATGGCTGTAGGAGAGCTCGTTAAGACATCTTATGGGTTTACCTTGCTCCATAGCATCTATTTCCCCAGCCCAGTAAGCTACTCTGTTGATGATAGAATGGCACCCCATAGTTGGGTCCTATATTTAGGAGAGGTCCTGACCCCAAATGTTGTTTGCTTAATGTCTACTCAGCATTATTCAGGAGGTGACATTTAGCAGCCTTGCCACAAATACTATGTTTCTATTTCATCTTTCTTTCATATTTTGCTTGTAAATTTGACCATGGTAACAGATCCTGGAGTAACTCACACAGTGTATCACAGAGCACCACCCTGAAATCTGTCAGACTGTTCTGTTTTAATGATGAGTCTGGCTTTGGAAGACAAAGAATGATCTTCCCCCTGGTTGCTATCATTGATGTCACCCTATAAATTCCCATCCCACAGTTCAGGGGATACTATTAATTTCCTAATCTGTACAGTGTCAGGTTGATATGGAGCCTCCATAAGCATAAACTTGACCTTTTCTTCTAACTTTTATTCTTTTTACCTTTCTTCCTGTACCTGTTTCAGCAGCTGTTCAATTTTCAAATACATTATTAACTCAGTTGCCATTTTTTCTTAAATTTCTTTTTTTTGGTCTTCCTCCTTTTTATTGTTATTCTTCCTATCCTGATAAGCAGCTTCTAAATGGGTTCCTAGCATTTTACAAATAATTCCTCTCCCTTTTCCATCCTTTATATGCTCCCTGGCCACTTTTGGCTGTTCTTCCGCAGCTTCCCAATCATGCCAATTATCACAAGCACATTTTTCTGAGAAGTTGGGACTCAGGTTTATTTCATGACTCCATAAGTAATCTGCGATGCTACTTGCTGTACTTTTGACAATCCCAATTTGTTGCAGATGAATAAAAGGCACATCACTCTAAAGAGAGAAGAATTTATTGAGGTAAAATAATAATTTGACGGAGTTCCAGATATTCAGTGGAATTCAGCAAAGTTTGTCACTGGTTTATCAAGGTTCAATTAAGTTTAACAGCAAGGTTCACCTATTAATTACTGCATGGAAGAAACACACAAAGGCACATTGAGTTAGAATCAAGTTTCACACAGAGATGCAAAGGATAAGGAAAACCATTCCCTTGAGTCATGAGACTCAGAATGGACCCCGTTGCTTTCTAAACTCCTTAGACAGCCTAGGTACAGCTAAGTCCAATCTTAGTCTCAGACTTGGGCAATGGTTTACATCTCATGGAAATATCTGTACAAAGTTTATAACAATTAATATTGAGTAGCTACACAGATTGTTAATGTGTCATTAGTATTAATTCAGCATTATCAGTCACTTATCAAAGATCTGTTGTGATAAAAGGTATTTTTCCATTATCAGTCACTTATCAAAGATCTGTTGTGATAAAAGGTATTTTTCCATCTTGGACAAGGAAGGATCTCTTAGTTTCAGGTAAGGGATCTCAAACCTCGCGAATCATCCCCACTCAAGGGGACAGTAACCAGCCTGCTGCATTTCAGGGAGAGCTCAAAAGTGTGCTCATCCTGATGGGAATACATATAGAGTGAAGTAGTTGGCTGCTAGTCAGTGATATAGACAACTTAGATGTCTTTATTTTAGCTCTACACTCTTGTTTTGTACTTTGGTTATCTTGCATTTTTGGGGCTTCAAAGCCGGGTTACAAAATATTTTTCCATGCACCTTGACTCCCTTGTATGGGAGACAGAAACTTTCCAGCTCACAGGTTCACAACAGGGTGTGTGGTGTGTTGCTCTTTAGTCGGCCTGAACAAAAGTACAGCAAAGGGTCAAGTGCATCTGTCACAAACTCTCACAGCGTTCATGGACTAAAGGTGTTGCACTGATCAATCATTGGAGTACCTTGGCATCCTGTGGGTCATCCCACTGATCAAATCATGATAAAAATCAACAGAAAAAGTGAAACTCAAGGAGAAAGTGGCTAACTGAGCAACAGGAAACTAACAGGATGCCTGGTTGTTTCTTCAATGGCTGCTGAGAGATCTGCTCTGAAATTATTAGCTTCAGGTAGGAATAATGTTTCTCTGGTGTGTGCAGTTGCTGCACTGACTGCTCAGCAACTTGTTCAGGGGAAGTGAGAGAGGAAGACTGCTTTCTCAAAATTCTGAGATTTAATTTTTTTACATATATGGTTTTAAGTCAGAGAATGTATTCTTCATTTTTATAACTTATACAATCCTTTTTTACTTTCTGTTTGGTAAATACCACTATTCCTCTGCAGGACATATCAGACCACCGGTAGTTCCAAGTTCACAATGAAGATGATACTTATATTTCTGTTGGCATTTTAGAGTGGAGTTAATTAACATTTTTATAGGAGCAATAATTAACATTTTATGAGCTGGATTCCCTCATCCCTTGAACCTACTTTGGCTTCACTTCGTACTGGAACATGTAAGAGGGTAATGTTGGAAAATGCTAATGTTCAATTTGGGTTTAAGGGCAAAATGCACTTCATAAATGCTGCTGAATTGCAGTAATAGCAAGAGCTCTGTTTGAAGGAAAAGAAATGGCTGGGAGCCCTTAGCACCTGTCCAAAATGCTAAGCTAACACTGAATAATAATTATTCTATAAGTGGTGTTCTGTTTGCTGTTATGCTGGCTAATATTTTCTTAGTGATATGATAGTCCCTCAACTATCTGAGTCTGTGTTATTTTATATTTAGATTGTAAGCAAATAGAGGCAGGCCTCTGTGGTCTCCTGACACTGCTAGCAAAATGGGGTTTGAACTAAAGTGCTGAAGTGCTATGCCAGGTCAAAATTTTACTTGTAATAAATGATCTGTCAGAATATTTGAGGAAACGTCTAGGAAAGCAGCAAGTTTTAATGCCATACCCAGATAAATTTATCTCAGTATCACTCCAAAGTTTATCCTTTCTGTCTGCAATAGCATTGTTGATGACTGCAGACACAGAGATACAGATTTCAAGAAGTAATAGAAGTATGTATGTTACTGCCTTTTCAGACATAGTGTCTTGCATTGTAGAGAAAATGCAATTAATTGAGTATCTGTTACATTTCCTTCAGTTTCTGCAGTATCTATTCTTTACAATGGTGGATTTCTGTGTAAGGTGTTGATTAATTTAAAAAGAACAATTTTTGTGATTAGTTCTATTATTAAAGAATGTAACTCAGATGAAATACTATATTATCAAAATGCAACCATACTGTGTTCTTGGCCTAGTTTTAGCTAGGACAGAGTTAATTTTTTCACAGTTCCTGTGAGGGGGTCTGGAGCCTGGATCCATGTGATCATGTCTAGGTTATTATTCTATATCATGCACATCATCACTGGGGGACATGGCTTCTGGTGGAAGAAAAAGGGAACATGAGGTGGAACCACCACCATTTTTGTTCCTTTTTCATCTGGGGAGCAAAACTCAGTACAGAGCAGTTGGGTGACATGGTGAAAATGTTTCAGCTTGGAGGGTCTGTCCATCACTGTTTGTCGTCGTTTCAGTCTTGGGGAAGAAGTGTGAGTATGGATGATTTTTCTGATGTTGTTCTTTGTTGCCTTGGGGGAAAGAAACGCTGGCTGTGGTAACATCCGCCATTTCTTCCTTTGTCTTGGGAAGCCCCATGTTGCTGGCTGCGGTAGCATTGGGTCAGTCGGACTTGTATGAGCATTTTTTCCATGAAATCACCTACTTTTAAACACAGTTTTTACTAGTATTTTTGCTGTTAGTGTTTGTTTCCTTATCTCATAACTGGTTTTCTAGTAAATCGTTATCTCAACCCATAATCTCTGCCTTTTAGTCCCTTTCTCATTGCAGGGACAGGGGGAGGCAAGTGGCCACTTGGAGCTTAATTTCTAGATGGTTTTAAAAAGCAATAGTTCTTAATGTTTCTACAAAACGAATAACATATTTTATAAAGATTTCAGTTCACAGAGATGTTTTGTTTACCTATAGCTATGTTCTATAAAATGTTCTTCTTTATCAATACAACATTCCAGTTCCAGTTCTTTTAGCTCCCTGGATCTTGGTTTACTTGTATTGAGTGATATGTTTTGTGCAATATACCTTTCCTTGCCACATGAGAGAAGTATCTCATTAAGAAAAAATCTTATTTTTTCAACTTTGAGATGTTAAAAATAATTTAAGTTAAACTTATGACACTTGAACCTGTTAAAGGTTTATATACTCAAGATTGAAGTCCTTGCTCTTATTTTTTGCAGGAAACCTAGAGTAGTACTGGAGGTTTGCTCAGCTACACTGTTTTGCATCAGGTGTCTCTTGCAATCTGTTTTACCTGTCTCCTTATACTGTCTGAAGTAGTAGGAAGCCTGTGTGCATAGAAAAAAGTGCAGACTGTGGCATAGTGGAAAACAAGTGTTGTCTGTATTATCTGCTAGAGAGATTGCATAGAATGGAGCATTATGTCATTTAATGTGCATGGTTTATGACACTTTCTTGGCTCCAGCTGGCTGGGACAAATGTTCTCTTTCAAAATCCCCTTTACCTAAAAAACCCCAAGGGGGCTAGATGGACAGCAAAGAAAGGCAAATGCAATATATGCCCTTATATCTAGTCAAAATGTTGTGGATTGAAAATCGATGTAGTTTCTGCAGCATTACTTCATGTGCAAACATTGGATAATTTGTCAGCTGAAAAATAAAGAAGTTAGGCAACAGGTGTGATTGCTGATGATACTTGGGGCAAATTATTGGCTCACAAACATTTACTAGTGTGCCAGTTTGGCCAAAATCTAGCAATATATCCTATGAGAAAAAAACAGGTTACAACCACCCTTCCCCCCACCAGGTTCGGGAAAAAAGAAATTTTCCTCGAAGCAAAGTGAAAGAGATAAAAACTATTTATTTAACAAACACACTGGAAAATAATAATAATGCTAAATAATAGAATCTTTTGCAGTGGAGAGAAACCTGGGAAGATTCCAGAGCCCTTCTGTAGATGTGGTCTCTCTCCTCCTCGGAGCTGGGTCAGCAAGGCCGTGGGCCGTAGGCCACCTCCGGGCCTGAAGGAAAATTCTCCCAATGTGTTCTGATGTTGTTGAAACAGTCCAGAAGAGAAAATAGGGAAAAAAAAAAGCCAAAAAACAATTTCCCGGGAACCATGCCAGAGAAAAAGGGAAAAATAAATGAAAAGGTGGCTGAAGAAACAGGCAGGGTGCTCCCTCCATGTTCCTGCAGCCGGAGAACGCAGAGGAATCTCTATCTCTGTGTCCTTGGGAATTGCTTTGAAAAGTTAATTTGGTTTTTCTTTTCCTCCCCTCTCAAGCTCAGTTTAAAGGCACAAAATTAATTTTTTGGCATAGAGCTGTGATAGGGGATACACCCCAAGACAACAAGTAACTGAATATTTCAAAAGTCAAGCTATTTAATCTTCACCTGATTTGTAATGCCATCTAAAGAGGTAAGTTTTTAATGCTACACCTTTGACAGACAATATAGCATCAGAAGCAAATGCATGAATGCTGATAAAACAGAAAAGCATGCATTTTGAAAAGAAAGTTAAGTCCATTTGGAACAGTAGAGAGGAAATACTACAAGTTACAAATAATTAAAAAAAAAAAGTTCAAGGAGGAAGAAGTCGCTCTTTTCCAATGGTCTGATGAGGTCTAATGAATTCTTTAGCTATTTACAGCTTAGGATAACAAGCCTAATGATGTGCCAGTAAGTAATGACAGAAATGGAAATCTAGTAGTTTTTCTACATATTCTTACGACAGAAAAGAGAAGTAAAGCTATGTTTATGTAGGTTGAAGGTATCAACCTTCAACCAAACACACCTATTTTAATATATTGAACTGTAAAACCAAGGAGCAATTGAAAATATATGCTATACACAGTTTCTTGTTTTGATTTAATATTTTAGCACTGTTGCAAAACCTAGCACAAACAAAATCAATTTAATTATCATTAAAATCTTTATAGACTTCCTCTGGGAAGGAAACTCTTCTTTCAGGAGAGTAAAACTAATACTAGAACTGCCTAAATGCCCAGCTGCTCACAGTCTGATGTTTATAATGGTTCTGAAAATATTTTCTCTTCTGCAACTTGCCTAACAGATTCCAAAAGGTATGCTGTTAAAAAAAAAAAAAAAAAAAAAGCCAAAACAATTCAGAATTTTGGCTGGGCAAATAGGATTTCTCCTCTTCCATCTCCAGCTGGTGATTATAGTTTGAGCATTTGCTGCATATATGGTGACTGTTGTGAGATCAGCCCTTCCTCAGACATTTCCGTACCAGTTTAATGTTGGTACAGGAGAGTTGGGCAACCAGTCGCTATTGTGACAGCTTACAGCTTGGCCAAATTTAAATGGACCACAGGATTTAGACATAAGTGGATCTACTAAACATGTCTGAAAGTGCACCATCCATGTGAAATCAGTTGTGTTGTCATTCACCACCAAGAAGAACTACATCTAGGATACCTGACAATGGAAGAAGCCAATCACAAGATATCTTCAGGTGGAATGTCTGGAGGCATGACATAAGGTATTTATAAATTAGGTAGAAAATCTGTAATGGACAGGGGCCTTAATCTCTTATTTCCCACATTTCAAGTTAGAGCTCCTCTTAGGAGTGCAGAATGGCAGTCTTGTCATTGTTCTTACTGTACTGTGAATTCATTGCTAATGCCAACAATGCAGGAGCTGTAAATTAATTAATAAAGTCCCTTTCAATCAGCAGAAGAATAAAGTCTACTCCAAGAAGTGTATAACCTGCCGAGCTTATTCCTGTGTTTTCAGTCTGTGTAAATAGATCAAGAATATGGTCATCACACAGTTTTCAGACAACCACAAAAGGTGAAAGGATCCTCTGGAAGTCATTAGTCCAAACTCCTTTTCAGCTTTCCAATGTTAGATTAGTTCAGCTGTGGCTACATCCTTCCAAATCTTGGAAATATGCAAGGTGGGCATTCTTCACCTCTGAAACTGGTTTGATGCTATGCTATGCTGCTGGTAAGGAAACTTTTACCTATGTTCTATCTTAGCATGCCAGTGTGCTGTTTGTGGCCATTTTTATTTGCAAACTGGTTTGGGAAAAAAAGCTGTAATAAGCATATTCTGTGGTGAATTATTTTCCATAGCTTGTGGTCTGTGAACTGGCAGCTGACAGTCTTTGTCCTAGGTCAGGAGGGATGCTGTGCTGAGCTGAACAGAAACTCAAGTTGCAACATCCAATATTGTTCATCAAAAATGTGGTAAGATCTGGAGAACCTCACCAGGCATACAGACTGACTGGTTGGCAGTGGATTTCTTTACAATATATCCTGTTGGCCCCAGTGGTATTTCCAATGTGTAGTGTCAAGGTCAGATAGGAATGTGATTTTCTTTCTAAGTAAAGAATATGTAATGAGTTTTCCTCACACCATATTTTCAAATCTTTAATGCACCAATTCATAAGCTGAAAGGGAATGTGCAAAGCACAAATACAATATGGACATGTAGCAGGGACATAGTGAAAGTCAGGTTATACCCTTACATAGACAGATTTAGATTTTATATTGATGGGGATCAGTTTGAAGTGTCTGTAGAACACCTGTGTTATGTTTTGTAGGACTCATGCTTAAGACGTTTCTAGAATGAATGCGAGAAATAATGTATTTGTTCATTATTGCCATTTTGCTTCATAATTGCTTATTTTATGGGGTAAAATTTAGTTTAGCTGGTATTCTAAATTCATACTAACTTTGAAAAAAGAAATTGCATTTTTGTAAATATAAAAATACACATGCACATGGGTATGTACAGTGTCAGCAGTTTTCGCTGCCAAACTTCATTTTCTGGATTTATTGTACATCTTGGTGTTTACATAAGATATATATATATGTGTGTGTGTGTGTATTTGTAATATGTTTCTTCATCTATGAATATGACCATCTGTCTGTCATTTCACTGTAATATTCCGTGTATTGCAAAGATTAACTGGTAAGAGCTGTCTTTTTAGTTCTACCCTATAGGAAGTCTGTAAACAGAATGTCCTTTAATCTAAAAATTGCATATGAAATTTACATAAGAAACCACATTACCTTGGTTTTATAGATCTATTTTTGAATGTGTCCAGGACTTAGTATTCTTCTAAATGGAGTGTGTATTCAGTAAGTGCATGTTTATTATGTAGTTGGCTATTACCTTGGCAGCAATGAAAGCCTTCCCTTTTGTCTCTTTATGGGTGCTAGACCAATACCAGAAACACTTTTTCTCACCTCATTAAATCTAGATACACCTTAATGGTTTTTAAAGCCATGCCCCTAGTAACAGTAATAATATTGCACTGCATTTTTTACCTTATTGCTAGTTAACTGTAGAATAAACCTACTGCTCTTACTTCTATGTAAAATTATGGTTTTTAATTTGAATGTAGTTTTTATCTTTAGATAAATTCCCTGATAAAATTAAATTAAATATAAGTAGATCATGCTAGAAACACAGTAAAAATATATTATCTTACTGGCAATAATGTGTTTTTGGGATTTGTGTTGTTTCTTCCTTGGAAAAGGAATGGAGAGAGAGTATACTATATTTGCTGAAAATATTGTACATTACCAAAGGATAATATTAATAGGAAAGAAGACATATAGCCATATTAGTTATTTAGTTTTTAAAGAGGAAAAGCCCTCACTTTTTCTTCTGCTGATTATTCTACTATTTGAATCCTACAGATTAAGAAGAAATAATGAATGTGTTTTGCTTCAACAATGCCTTCCTGAAGGGTATTGCGAACATGTTGCAAGGACTACTGTCACATAGATCTTTATCAAAATAACTAAAAAAAAAATCATGTTTAGCAAATTCCAGATAACTGAAGAAAATTAACTCTTGACTTATTTCTTTGACAGGCTTTGAAGACTGGCAGATTTGTGTAAATTACATAATTCTTCAAGACATGAGATCTTGAATCACAGAGCATAGCATTAGGAAAATTATTCTTGTGGCATTATATGTACCTATCTTTGCTTCAGAAGAACCCAAGTACCTATTGCCTCAAGGGCAAGAACTGTCTTATACCATCAGTAAAATAATTGCTGAAAGTAAGGGAAGGGGGGGTCCTAATTGGACACTGAAATATTGACTTGTTAAATTGAACTTATCTGGAGGTGATCCCTTAAACTAAGAAGTGACCTGTTAGGATTGACATGAAAAAACTGATACAGTTATTTGTCTTTGTTAAGTTGCTCATTTACGCAAATTAAATTTGTCTTTAGAACAAATTTAGGGGGTTAGGGGTTTTTTTTAGGTATTAGAATAATCATTACTATGTGTAATATTTCTCATGCCAGACTATTTAAAATACTGATGTATACATAAGAATCTTGTTTTTCATTAATAACTCAGAATCTCTCTGACTGTTACAGAGATGAGTCCAAAGGAGCCAGCTACTTGTGCAGTGTTTTTTTTTAATGTACTCTTGCAATTGCAGTGTTTGGTTTACAGGTATAGAGGTTGATGCTTTTCCTTCTTTCTAATAGCATTTTAACATAAACTGGGATAAGCCTGATCCCAAATACAAATCATGATGCAAGTAAATGCACTGCACAGACTACACTGTTTCCCTGCCAACCTGCAAAATATGTAGAACATTGATGTTAAAAGCAACCCAACTTTTCTTCCTCTCCCTTGTGAGATAACTCTGAACAACTCTGGTGTGATCCCTGGTATGACATCAAAGTGCCATAAATGGGAGTCACTTCCCGGGCACACACTGATCAAACTCCAGAGCAAGTGAACCTGGGTTTATATGAAGATCATATAAACAGTTCTGCTGTCTGTGTTCATCCATCCAAGAACCCGGACATTTATCCTGGCATACCTTAGGACGTTGAATCCTCAAGAAATATTGTAGTGGTTAAAAAAAAAATTAAGTAAAAAACTATTGTATGCTGCTGACTATCATAGCATGGCTATGAGAACAAAACTGTATATTGGTAAGAAATAGTGCATCATTTTTAATTACTAAGTTTAGAACAGCTACATTTGTAATCCATCCACCTCCAAAAATCTCAACCGAAACTCTCAATAAAACCCTAGCTCTTGCTTTTATTATCCTTCTGAAATTGTTCTTGTTTATTTGCTGAACAATACAACTTGCATACTACTTTCCATTGATAACAGCATAGAAAGCAAACCAAAATTACAGTCCTATTAACCTACTAAGACTATAATAATAAATGTGACTTATGCATGTAAATTCTTGGGTTTTGCCCTGAAAAACCTCTCTACATTAACTCATCTGCTTGCTCTCATGAGACAAGTTGATGGTTACTGCTGTTATTTTGAAAAATCTTAGAAGACTTTTTATATTGCTTTGGCACAGTGGTAATTTAGGAAAAACATGAATATTCAATGCAGAAGAAACAAATCTTTAAAATACATAAATTGATACTAATCCCTTGCCTTTGTTGGATACCTGAAACCTTCTGTCTGGATATGTAGTTAGCATGCTGCTATCTACTGCTGTTTACCAACCTAGTGCTCTTTTTAACTGCATTTCCTGCTCTGCCTTCATGTTTCTTTTTTCAACATTTATAATTTATGAGCCATTAAAGATGTTGTTTGATGTAGGTGCAGCACAGAACAGATTAACTGCCGCTGTAAAACACAAGTTTTGGCAGTGTCAATCAAATTATGCTTTCTGCATAGTAATGTGAGTTTTAGTGGTATCTATGAGAAATTGTTTGACTCATTACCGCTGTGAATGCCAAATAACCCTATAACTAAGATACAGGTAATTGTGATGAAAATCAGAACTTTGATTCTCATCAGTTGTCAAAAAACTTGTTCTGACTCAATAGCTTATGCGTATTTGATGACAAAAGTCTTTTCCAACTGCAGCTGCTTTCTTGATACTGAAAATATTCAGAGCTGAGAATTATCAGAACACTTCCTCAATGATACAAAACAGCAGCTTATCAAAATCAAGACCATTTGCTACCCACAAATAGTTTACAATAGGAGACTTCTCAAGCTAAAGGTGTTTTGATAGAGGAAAGAATGGAACAGAAGACAGTGGAAGTGGACAATTACCTCTTCAGGATGACCCTGACTGCATCTGCTCCTGAACAGGAGCAGTAACTTCCACCTAAACCAACTGATTCCCAAGTAACCATTTGCTAGCCCAGGCTTGATCTATTACTTTTTCATTGACCTTGTTGAAAAACAGCCACTTTTGTCAATCATGACTGTCTATACAGAGGTTGTAGCTCAGTAATATTTAGAGCTGATCAGGTTAAATTGTGTACCTCAAGGACTGCTGTCTTTTTCCTCTGTTCTGTGTGCATTTATCCAGCATATCACTGGAGACATTACCATTTTAGTCTTTAGAATCTCTTTTTTTGCCCTGTTTTCTGATGTGTCATAGACAGCAGGTGCCTTTTTTTTTTTCCTTACCCCAAAAAGAAATAAACTAAAATATATACAATCACTAAATGGTAGAGTTTTGGATTCTTGGAGAAGTAAGGAGGGGGTTCAGCAGAACTGCCACACTGGATTTCCAGAAGGCAGATTGCCTTTCTAGGAGGCTGGTTGAGAGTCCCCTTGGGAGGCAGTCCTGAAAGGTAAAAGAGTCCCAGAACACTAGATATTCCTCAAAAATTACAGGACATAACTTAAAGGCACAGGAGCAGGCTGTCCCCATGTGCTGGAAGAAGAACTGTAGGGGAAGAAGAAAGGCCTGTCTGAACAGAGAGCTTTGGCTGGGACTTGGAGTAAAAAGAAGAAGGAAGTGAGGAAACAGCAGGCAACTCTGCAGGGCTGTAAGGTTATCATGAGGTTATGCAGGGAGAAAATTAGAATGGTCAAAGCCCAACTAGAACTTAATCCTGATACTGCAGTAAAAGACACCATAAACTTTTTGTAAATTAATGAGGAACAAAATGAGTGATAAAGAGAATCTACATCTTCTACTGGATGCAAGGAGAAATGTAGTGACAATGGCTGAGGAAATGGCTGAGGTACTTAATGCCTTCTTTACCTCAGTCTTTAATAATAAGACCAATTCTCAGAGTATCCAGTATCCTGAGCTGGAAGGCAGGTATAGGGAGCACAAAGATTCCCCATAATCCAAAGGAAAGTGGTCAGGGACCTGTTACACCTCTTAGACACACACAGGCCTATGGAACTGGATGGGGTCCACTCAAGGGTACTGAGGGAACTGGTGGAAGTGCTCACTGATCCACTTTCAGTGATTTACCAGCCGTCCTGGCTAGCCCGTGAGGTCCCAGATGATGGAAGGCTAGCCAGTGTGGCACCCATCTACAAGAAGGGTCAGGAGGAGGATCCAGGGAACTACAGGCCTGTCAGTCTGACCTCAATGCCAAGGAAAGTAACAGAGCAGATCATCTTGAGATCATCATGCAGCACATACAGGACAATAAGAGGATCAGGCCAGCCAGCATGGGCCTGATTAAACAGGTCCTGCTTGACCAATGTGATCTCCTTCTATGACAAGGTAATCTGCTCAGTGAATGAGGGAAGGGTGGTGGATGTCGTCTACATGGACTTCAGTAATGCCTTTGACACTCTTTCCCACAGCATTCTCCTGGAGAAACTGTCTGCTCAGGGGTTGGACAGGTGCACTGTTTGCTAGGTTAAAAACTGGCTGGATATCCAGGCCCAGATCCGCCTGATGTCAATAGTGGTGTTCTCCAGGGCCAGCCCTGTTTAATATCTTTGGCAACAATCTGGATGAGTGGGTCAAGTGCACCCTCAGTAAGTTTGAAGAAAACACCAAATTGGAGTTTGATCTACTGAAGGGTAGGAAGGCTCTACAGAGGGATCTGGACAGGCTCGATTGATGGACTGAGGCCGATCGGATGAGATTCAACAAAGCCAAGTGTTAGATCCTGCCCTTAGGTCACAACCGTCCCATGAAGTGCTACAGCCTGGGGACAGAGTGGCTGGAAATCAGCCCATTGGGAAAGGACCTTCAGGTGTTTGTTGAAAACTGTCTGAACACAAACCAGCATGGACCCAGGTGGCCAAGAAGGCCAATTGCACCCTGGTTTGTATCAAAAATAGTGTGGCCATCACGACCAGCACAGTGATTCTTCCCCTGTGCTCAGCACTGGTGAGGCTGGAACTCAAAACCTGTGTTCTATTGTGAGCCCCTCACAACGCAAGAAAGTCATTAATGTTCTGGAGTGCATCCTAAGAAGCACAACAAAGCTGCTGAAGGGCTGGAGGACGAGTCTGATGAGCAGGGGCTGAGTGAGCTGGGGTTAGTCTCTAGAAAAGAAGGCTCAGAGAGGACCTTATCACTCCCTTCAACTGCCTGAAAGGAGGTCGTAGGCAGGTGGGGGTCAGTCTCTTCTCCCAGGGAACAAGTGACGGGACCAGTGGAAATGGCCATAAGCTGCACAACGGGAGGTTTACATAGGAGAGTAGGAAAAAAATATTAATGAAAAGGGTTGTCAGGCGTTAGTGTGGACTTGCCAGGGATGTGGTGGAGAAACCACTCCCAGAGGTATTTAAGCGACATGGTTTAATGGTAGACTTAGAAGTACTGGGTTAACAGTTGGACTCAATGTTCTTAAGGGTCTTTTCCAACCTAAACAATTCTATGATTCTATGATTCTATTCATAACTAATGTGTCAGGTTTTTAAATACAGTCCTGGGCAAATCAAAGGGCCATGAGTTTCGAGCAAGAAGAAAAACTTTTCCCTTTCTTAATGACTATATTATGACACACTGTTAAGAAATGTGTAAAGAGATTCAGATTAAAGCCTGCTTGTGCCAGTCTAGTCCTGTCTATGCAAAAATTGCTAGCAAGAAAAATATTTCTTAAGAGGGAGCTCTAAATATTTCTCTTTTATATCCTCTATAAGTGTAGATACTTTCATTGTACCATCTCAAAATAAAATAAACATTCCTAATTTATTTTGCATGTCCCTTTTCTCTTTTACATATTACTTCCTTAAAAATTACTCCTTGAGTCATAAGACTAGGGGAAACAACTCTCAAAAAACTGCCAGCATATTAAGTGGTGACTAAATAGGCCAAAGTGAAAGATTCCTTTTTTCATTGTCCCGTGAAGTTCATATTGTGTCTCAAGTAAAAATAAAAATAATAAATATTATAAATCACTTCTTAAAAGAAATTTTTAGCAGATGATCAGTGGGAAAGGGGCCTACCTACATTCTGCCAGCTGTGCCCTCTCTGAATCAATCTCTTGGGTCATTCCAGAGGTGGTGTAGATTCCTGTCTCCATCTTTTTACAGATGCCCGCTCTTCTTGGAAAGTATAGCAGAGATGGGACCAGAGCAGGGCTGGGGACCTGTGATCCGCCTGGCTTTGGTCCCTGTAGAGGGATGGGAATGTCACAATCACAGCCTTACAAATTACTGAAGCCAAGGCATTGAGATGTTGCTGACAGTGACCATTGTCATGACCCAGAGAGGGAAGTTGTAACAAATCCTGAGTGCAAAAATGTGGAACAGCTTTCTCACAGGGACAGTGTTTCTCATCCCTTTTGGTGAAAGGTTGAAAAGTGAGATATGGTCCTTTGAACTTTTTTTTTCCTAAGTGTTCTAATCTCTCTGGTTCAACGCTTTCCTGAATCCTTCTAAACTTTTACATAACTTCTGCATTTCCTTCTTTTCAGCTGCAGAGTATATTCTTTGGCATGTAAATGTATCTCTCAAAATTCAAGCAGAGAGAGTCATGCATCAGCTGGTCCATGAATTGTGCATTAGCTTTGTGCATGTTGAAGTTGTTGGCAAATTGTTGATTTATTATTTATCGAAGCAATAATGGCCAGCAGTTTTAAATAGAACTTCAATCTGCATTGCTTCACGTGTCTTGGAAAAAAATCTTTGCCATCTAAATTGCTGTAATGTATTTTAAGCATATCTTCCTATGTATCCTGTACTTCATGTGGAAAAAAAAGAATAATATCAACGTATATAAAATACTTACAGTAGATTCTAATTTCCTTGCTGAAAGACTAGTTCCTCTATAATTGTTGTGAAGGACTCCATTGTAAGTGGATTTATTTTCAATAAAGTTGATCTTTCTACTCATTTTATATTTTTCTGATCCTGAAGAATCCTAATTATCCTTTTCTGCTAATAGAAGTAGTTTATTTTCTTGTTTTATGCTATTTCATCCTACTTACATTTTTATTACTTTTGAACAAACTATAGCACACACAGTTTGCCATCTGTTATGATATTTTTATTTGAAAAACCATTTTTCTTTACAATGTGATAAGTGGTCTTGCTTTCTGCTGTGAGTCTTACATTCTTTTATGTATCTGCTTCAAGCCTGAGAAAAAGGGCTGGTCCCTACTCCATTGCTCCCTTGCCCTCCTCCCTCCTCTCTACTTTCCTCTTTTGCCTACCCCCCTTTTATTTTATTTTATTTTATTTTATTTTATTTTATTTTATTTTATTTTATTTTATTTTATTTTATTTTATTTTATTTTATTTTATATTTGATTATGTTTTATATTTCAATTATTAATTTGTTCTTAGTTCGATCCCATATTTTCTTACTTTTACACTTCTGATTCTCAGCCTCATTCACATGTGAGGGAAAGTGAATGAAAGGCTGTGTAATGCTCAGTTGTTCGCTGGGGTTACACAGTGTCATATAGAAAATGTTCTCCCTTTTCAGATATTCAGCCAAACCGTGCTGTCTGCCCTGTTTCCAACCCCCTCAAGAACCTGGAATATGAGACAGAACAAGGCTAGTGAGCAAAAGCTTCAAATTCTTATAGTCCATCTAGTATTTGTCATCCTTTGAATGGGATTAGAAGCTGACCTGCAGCGATTTTTATTAAGAAAAAGACCAAACAAAAACCAAAGCCCAAAACATTTCCAAGACAAAAACTTGAGTGTTAGATATAGTTTTTTCACTTACTACAAATAGTAGGGTCTCCGCTTCCACTAATTCAGCGAAAGACTTGAAATGTCACACCTACTTGTCCATTTTACATTATAATATTAAATATACATGCTTTTGTATGTTTTTAGTCAAAATTCAAATGTATAGCAAATTCATGTATACCCAGGAATACAGGACGGAATTCTATATGCAAGCATACTGAAGCCTTACTCAAAGACAGTGATCAATGCCTGTAACACTACTGTCAAGGACTATAACCTCTCTTCTGTTGCAAATTAGGGAGTCACAGAACTTGAAATATATGAATTTTAGTGGTGCCTCAAGAAAGAAAGCATTGCATTGCCATTATTCAGGACAGTTGTCTTTCTAAGTGACATAGCAACTGTAGGCAGATGACTTGCACAAATGTTTGGACAAAATATGTAACCATAAAAACCAGCTTGCAGGATGGATTTGTAACTATTCTTGTCTTACTAGAAGGTTTCAAGCAATACAGAATGATGAAATTGGTCATTTTTGTTGTTGATAATCTGACTGCTATGGACAGCTAATACTAACTTTTGGTAGGTTTTACTGGATATTCCAGCAGATCATGGCATGCACTGAGGTGCTAGTGAACTAGTGATAGTTCTCATAGCTATCGGGAAAAGTATAATTTGTTATCCACATTTTATGAATGGGAAGAGTGAAATGTGAAGTGCCAACAGTTAATGTCTCTTTCAGTGCTGTAGCCAAGAACAGAGCCCAGACCTTCTTAGTCACATCTGTACTTTCACCTGGACAGAGCGATGGGAATGTCAAGTTCTCACTGATTTAAGCAACAATATGTTTTAAAATATCTGTCACAGTGGACCTCATCCTCTCTGTACTGACTAAATACGTTCTTCTTTGAAACATCATCCAGGGGCATTGAAGGTGTCTGTTAGTTGTTGCTGAGAAACTGAACAAAAGACACGGATATATTAATTCTTGTGAGAATGTTTATGGCTGTCAAAACATTTTGGGCTTTCTGGGAAACATTTAAATTAGGTTTTTTTTCTGGGTGCTTGGCATTATGATTATCAAACACTTCAGCATTTAAAGTTGATCAATGAAGCAGCTGCTTCCTTGAACATGGCCCTTAATAGAGACCAGGGTTATAAAACTTTCCTTCCTTTACCTCTCTCCTCTGTTCATGAGGGACATTATCCACCAAGACAAAGCTCTGGTGAGCAAATTATATTCCAGTGTGCATTCACAAGGTGGCATGAATCAATTTATGGGCACTCCAGTATTTCAGTTTATTCCATCTGTTCAGTACATGAATTACAAATTCAGACACAAACACTGTTTAGAGGCACCTCATAAAAAGTTAGCTGAAAGTGATTTGTATCCATGTATACTATATGTGCTTTATTGTGTGCACCATGCAGCTGTTACATTTGATGATTGTTCCAGACTCAAAACGCAGCCAAGTGGTGATTTTTATGTAGCTTTTTATTGTAATAAGTGCTGTAATAATTTTAATGTTTTGTATGTTTATACAAAGACATTTGGGGTACTGTTTGAAGGACAGAACTGTAAAGGGGGACTGCATTGACTCTATCTTGAAAATATCCAAGGCCTAGATAATTCTGTATATATATATTTTAAAAGCTTGTAACTATTACTCCCAATATTTTCAGGAATAATTTTTTTAATAATCCTTAAATTAATAAATTAATAAATTAACTAGAATTCAGGGTGGGGGGAGGGGTGTCCATGTCAAGAGTTTCAGTGTTTCATGAAGAGGTATGTGTGAAATTTGTACTTTAATACATAGGTACAAATGTCTGCCCAGAGCAGTCCAGTGAACAGTATTGTTTCCTCCCTCAAGAACTGATTTTTGTCCTGCATTAACCACATCCTGGAAAACACAGAAGCAATTCTTTGAACAGGGTTTGTAATTCACATCTTTAACTCTTACCACTCCTAAATAATTTCTTTAAACAATAGTTAGGAAAATTTATTCTCTTCTTTCTATCTATCCCACTCAGTCAGTAGAATCTTGACCTAACAGACACAACACAAAATGTTTGATGATACCTATTTCTTTACCTCTGCTCCTCATGTACACAGTTATACCTGTGCCCTTTAACATAACAAAGGTGTGGGCTGGACACATTTGCCAAGGAAAGGATCTGGACATTGAATCCCATAGGGAGGGATTCACCTTTCAGTAATCTGCATAAAGTACCTGAACACTGTAGAGCGACTAGATTTGTAAGGCAGATGTCTTACTTTTCATTAGGCATCCTGGATCACATTCAGATGTGTTAACAACTTCCAGTAGCCATGGCAGAGGCTCCAGGTACCCAATGCAAGACTGCCCTGTAGGGCACAAGTACTGAAGAGCCTGGACACAGACAATATATTTTACTTACTGGTGGATGTCTAAGTTGACTCACTTTTATATTGGAAAGTCCATGATGGGGGCAATATTGCCTTTCTCACGCAAAGTGATGTGATATGCCCATTTTTTTTTTCTGCCTAGCTCTGCACGAGGCTTTCAAACATATAACTTCCATCTCTTGAGTGAAAGTCTTTAATTCTAATCTATTATGTATTTCAGAATGGCGTTTGTTAGATGTTTCTTAGGTTTCTCAACTGGAAGACATTCCCAGGCCCAGTAAATATTGAAATTTTTCACAGCTAAACTGAAAATATTAGCTTCAGAGGAAGGAAGTGGTACAGCCACTTCAACTTACTCTTTTCAAAGTTACCAAGCAAGTCAAATGTTGAATTTATCACTTCCCATCTTCTGCCTCAGAAATATGCTATCAGCGATGTGTCCCTTCATAAAAAGGAGGATTTTTTTTAAAGAGCACTAAACTTCAGCTCTTGTTGGTTCCCCTACTTTTTTTTCTAAAACTTGCTTGTGAGGAGATAGCGTTCTGTGACTCATTATTTAGTCTGTTGCAAAACACATTACTATTTTAAGTTCAAGGTATCACTGCAAAGAAATTAAAATATCAATTTAAAGATATGCTTGTGGTATTATGGGGACATATTTTTACAAGTCTACAGGTTGGCCTATTACATGGTCATCCAAGTGTGCAATAAATACATCTCATTTTAAGAAACTTTTCTTCATCTTGGAAAGAAAAACAAAAAAGCAGTTATTTGACTTACTGTATTTGGATGAGCTGAATTAACTAGTAAAAGTGTCCCAAATGATAAAGAGATTTTCATATAAAATGGGAAGATTTCTGCTGGAAACCTTCAAAATTGCACCTCCAATTTGATATTATTTATTATTAATTGAAATCATCTCAGTTTCAACTACCAGGAGTTGGTATACAAGATAATTTGACTTTGATTATGAGTATTTATCTGGAGCTATGTGTCAAAATGAAAAACAACAACAAAAAAATATTGATGTAGATAGAAATAAGCTGAGAAATTCTTTCTTATGTCAGAAAGATTTTATAGAGATTAAGAGAAAGAGAAATCATCTAAATTAGAGCAAATTGAAATAAAGCTGGCAAACAAAAGCTAGTATGTAAGAACTTCAGAGAAGTACCTAATGCCTTTTTTTTTATTTGCCTTTTTTAATTTGCATTTTCTGCACTGGCACCTCTATAGCTAACCTGAATTTCCAAAAAGCCAGAGCACTCCAGCAGGAAATACTCAGTGTCTAGAGCTGTTCAAAGTCATGTAAGAATAGTTCATCTTGAATTATTCACTTCCTTCACTCTTTTGTAAATTGTAGCCAACAGTTGCCTTCACGCTTGTGGTTTATACAGAATTCTTCTACCCTCATGCTCTCTACAACAGCAAATGACAAAATATTGAGAAATGGAGGAAAAGGGCAGAAAAATTTTCAGAGCAAAAATATTTGCTTCATTTCTAGTAATCTTCTGTTCATAGGTTAAAGACACTGAATCAAAATCACATAGAAACTGGTTCATCCCATGCAGGTGTCGGCATTTATTCTCAAAGGACTGTAATTTCTAAATGAAGTACAACAGTCAGTCAGGGAATTCAATTTCATTAAAATTTTAGAATTAAAAAGCTCAAACATATATTGTGGAAAAGTATTGTGGAGTTTAATTTACTGATAACATAGTGGAAGTTGACAATAGAACCGAAATTGCCTGTCAGGACTGTGCTCAGGTCCATATGCAGTGTGCATTCTCATCACTTCCTTGGGTGGCCCAGGTGTTCTCCAGCTGTTCACACCGACAAAACAACAGGCTGACTTGAGACAGTCACTGATCAAATTTCTGTCTGGCTTTTTGAGGAACTATGGTTACAGGGGGTACTTGAAGTGGGAATTTTAAACAGTCCTGTAGATTCTTCCCAGGCATCTCCTGCTGTCCACAAGTCAATTGATAGGCATAATTTATGTGCCTAAACATGCTGATTTACACCCTGGGTGCAGGACCTGGCTGTTGCAGAGACTTTCCCCAGCAATTTCTGCTGTGGAATTACCCAGACAGTACATGGGAAAGCTGCCTGTCAATATTTTGCATAAACTGCTTTTGTACTTTAAGACATGCTCACGTGGAACAGACTTTTGCACACAGAAAATTAAAATATTTTGGTTATATTTTATTCAATAGAAATGGATCATGCATTCACTGGAGTGGTCCCATAGGATCACAGCTCAGCTTGCGTATAAAAATTTAGTAGAACTAACGTTGTGGGAAGTCTCCTCTGGTATGGCTAAGAACCCTTGAAATGGACTCCCATCACCACCTGGACAGACATTGACCAACCAGCTGGAGAGAAGATTCCCCACCTGAGTATGATCCCATGCTAAATATCCCAATAAAATAGTAGGGGTTTTCTGCTTTTTTTGTTGCTGTTGTTTGGTTTGGTTTGGTTGTGTTTTTTGAGAGTCTTTTTTGAGGTGGTAGGTTTCATTTGAACAGTCTGTCTGCAATTGCCTGTGCAATAGTGTATTCTTCTGACCTTCCAAATTCTGATTGGGATAAATCACAATCATGCACCTTATCTTTTGCTTATGGTTTCATTTCTATAGGGAAGAACTCTAAACTTGAAGCTGGAAGTCATGGTGGTCATCAATGAGTATTGATGTGATGTAATGCACATGGAGAGAGGAAGATTAAAGACCTGCACAGGGTGGCTGAAATTATGTGAGTCGAACTAATGCCTTATTTAACCTAAGCTCATATCCCATCCTAAGGCAAATCTTCCCTCCCTTGCAACATAGCAGTTTGTGGCAGGGAAATCTGAAGATCCTCTGCTTACATGAAGCAGATATTGAGAGAGAGAAATATTCAGACACCAAAAGAGGACATTTCATGTAGGAAAGGACTAATCATGTTAAGATAAGAGCTTCATAAATATTTCCTTAAAGAATAATGCAAATATTTGGGGTATTTTTTATACATTGTTTTAGAATTATCAAAATTTCAAGGATTTCAAAGTGTAAAGAAATCTGGAGTAAATATTGACCTAATAAGAAACTCAGTAGAAGATGTGTTTGAATGTTTGGGGTTTAATATGTCAGTTCACATCATCCTACTTTCAAATATTTAAAAATTCCAAGGGAGGAGAAAAACAAAATCGTATGACCAAAAGCAGTCAATACTGAACTGTCAAAGCTGACATTTCATGGACTATCATAAGACGGTATTTATATTAATAAACTACTTGGAAGACATTTACTTGTCAAAAATATCCACAGAAATCAGAACTTATTAATTAATCATATACAAACAGAAGATAAGAGCTACATTTACACTGTAATATAGTTTGACTAGCTCCAAAATAAAACCTGATATCTAGGGAAATTTTGAAGTGATTAGTTATGGGGGAAAAAAAAAAAAAAAAGAAGAGAAAAAACAGGGAAGAAAAATCTCTTAGAGCTACTGAATTTATTGTAGTCAAAAGAGGAATAGAGCTCCAGGTTAAATGTTGTACCAATGCCCAGTCTTGCCCCAATGCCATAATTTCAGTAATCAAATACTATTTATTTATACCATGTCTCTTTTGCACTAGTGTCATGCATACTAAATATTTACAATTCAATCTTCTGTTTATAGCTTCACATTGGCAACAGCTTTTTAAAATATTTAATAAACTACTCTACTTAGCGGCTTATATGTCATTTGGGAGTAATGCAACAGAATTGCTGGCAAGTTATACCACCTCCTAGGGTGGTGCTTCATTGCAGAACAAACCAGACTGTTATTACTCTAATCAGTATTATAATCTTATATGACATCTGAGAGCACATTGAACTGTGTTACTCAAATCAGTGGATTCCCTATCCTGATATATTTGTGTGTGGTATGGAAGACGGCTGGTCTAATTCATGATTACTATACTTTTTCTTAAGCAAATATGGACCCTGTTTTTATTAGAATAGATAAGATTCAGACTTATACCTGAACAGGATCTTTAAAATAAGATTCAACAATATTTCAGTGTAGATTCTCTTGAGTCTTAGTTTTGCATGCAGAACCTTGAGCTTTGCAAAATGTAGAGGCATTATTAATTGAGCAATTACAGTAATTATTTTTAACTAGAAGGAAGTACTTGCTAAACTCTTGAATTCTGTTAGATTGCTTGTTCCTAATAATTTCTTTTCTAGGGCTGCAGCATGGATTGAAACATGGAAAGTGACAGAGCACCCTATGCAGTAATCTAACAGTGTAAACGCACCTGTCTTCTGCCTTGCTGTGGGGAACAGCTGAATTTTAAGAGCAAGAAATCATCCAGTTCTCAATACTTGCTAATTGACTGAGCATTTGACTGCTAGTCCACAGGAAGAAAGAAAAGAAGAGACGGTTGGGGGTGGGAAAGACTATGCAGAAAAGGCATATGCAAATCATCAACAGCCTTTAATTTGTTGGAAGTAGAAACTTTAATGCTCATGCAGTATCAGCTCTACAGTGTTCTAACAGATCTTGCAGCTGTGAATTGCTTTTGCCATGAAACCAATTCAAAATTCAATATTTGTTTTGGAAAAGGCCAAATCACTGCAGAACTCTGTTGTCCTCAGCTTACTTGGGAGGGGCGACCTGAGACTGCAGATAATTTTTGCCTACCAGGCTGTGGAGGAAGGAGACCTCCACATAATAATGAAAATCAGAATCATAGACTTTTAAAAAGTAATCAAGCTTAGTTTAGCCATTCTTGCACATGTAGAAAGTTGGACATCTTTTGCATCTGAAATATTATTTTGCTTCTGGCTCTTTTAATAAGTCATGATGAATGTTTAATGATGTTTCTTAAAAATATCTACATTAACTAACCATGACCCCTTATCTAGGGCAAGAAAAGAGAACACTTAAGTTAATGACCCAATGCCTGGGGATTCCTATATTCTTTAAACTACAGAAAAAGTGAGGACATTTATAGATCTGGTGGGAGATAATAAAAAGTGCCCGATTTACATTGAAAGTCAACAGGAGTTCTCTTTGGACCTCTAAAAATCTCTCCTTTTATCAAGTAATGGGAATGCACACAGATTATGTCATAAAGTTAAGTGCACAGATAAAGGCATTTGGGAGGGAAAAAAGTATTCTGTACTCTTCATAGGCAAATTTTGACTTAGATGAATAATTTTCTGCTTCTATATATGAAATACCGCATCAGGTGTCAACAGAGTAATTTAAGATTGCTCCATTTGTGTCCTGAGAACACATGTGGTATGGCTAATTACTCCCGCACTTCCCAGCAGTTTTAGCTTTTCAGTCTGGTCTTTGTGCAAAACAAAATCTGGTACTTTTTTGGGGAGAGATAAAACATGGTGGTCTTTGGGGTTACAGGCAGCCTTTCCTATCCTGAGGCACTGTTGTCCTCACCCTGTATTCTTCTCACTTCTCTCCAGGCACTTCATGCAGAGGTCCAAGCTAGAAGCCTGGTTGCCCTATGATTATTGTCTATGGGCATTGCAGAGAGAGAGAGAGGCTCCTCAATGGACAGTGCAGCCTACTGGTGAGTTGGACCATCTTTTGTGCATGTCTGTCACTCTGGTTTGTTGGTGAAGGACTATTGTTGCAATGGCCATGGGAATAACTAAGTTCAGGGTATGATGTGGGGTGTCGGTAGGCCTGCAATTCCTTTCCTGGATGACTGCAGAGAAAGGTAGAAGAGAGTGACTGATTCAACTTCCTGCTGAACTTTCGGCTTTTACATGTTCAAAACAAGAGTTTAATGGAAATTTACTTTAGTGAATACCATAACTCTGCTTCTTGTTATAAAGCACTGAATAAAACTAATGTTTTATTCATCAGAATAACAGCAACCTATTCTATTTTTTGTCATAGAAAACATACTTTCTTTTCTGTTTATCCCTTTTGAAACAATCTGTGATTCTGTGATTTTAAACACATTGCACTATTTATCTTGAAGACAGTTAGATGCAAATTATTGCTAGTTCCTTTTCCAATAACTTTTTTGTTTCAGATCTCATTCTTCATTACTGATAAATTTTAAGATTGAAGTTAGCTTATCCAGGAAGATCAGTGAGATTTCTAAATGCTTTTGAAACTTTTGGGAGATATCGATATCCTATAAAAAGATCACAAACACAAATATGGTCAAGAGTATTTAATGTCTCTCACAATAACTTTGCTGATGAAGGGCAATGAGAAATATACAAAAAATAATTGAGGGATTTCTCTTCATCTTTATGATCCTGGCAAGGTCTATAAATCCATTAATGTACAAGTTTAACAGCCTCTTTTGGTTACAATGCATTGAATGGTAGTTTAGGAGGACAGAATCCTTTCTTTAAGAGATATATAAAAGGTTTTCAGGTTTTTTCTCATCCAGAGAACAGATGTTTCCAGACAGAAACAGCATGTTGAGTTTCATTAGAGACCCATACAATAACTAAGTGGTTTCAAAGAAGTAATTCATAGCCAAATAGACCGTGTGTCTCTTGTCTAGGCAATGAGACATTTGGGGGTATAGTTTCATAAGGATCTTTAAAAACAGAACAAAAAATCAGGACACACTTGCTGTTTTGTCAGGACAATTACTTCCTTTCTAATAGTTCATTTGAGGTCAGTTATGGGTGCAGTATTCTGATCAAATGGGATTCACTGAAAACTTTGTCAAAACATTTTCATCTTAATAAGAAGAGATTATGCAGTTTATTTCTCATAAACACGAAATTTCAAAGCCAGATCTTAAAAATATTTACTGCTTATATTCTAGCAATTGACTTCAATGCCTCACACGTGCACACACTCGCTGATATATGTTAGTATATATGCTAACACACATATATATGATATCTCTCTGTTCAAATATGTGTACCACATGTGAACCCTCTTCATGGTTTAGAGCCAGGGTTATACTTAATAATTTAACGCTCTGTTTTTGAATGAGTTAAAAAAATGTAACAAGACACTTAGTTTTCCACATGGAGTACTGCATCCAGCTCTGGGATCCCCAACACAGGAAGGATATTGACCTGTTGGAGCAAGTCCAGAGCAGGGCCACAAAGCTGATCAGGGGGCTGAGGCACCTCTCCTATGAAGAAAGGCTGAGAATGTTGTGAATGTTCAGTCTGAGGGAAAGAAGGCTCTGGGGAGAATTTAGAGAAGACTTCTGGTACTTAAAGGGAGCCTACAAGAAAGCTTGGGAGGGAAAATTAGCAAGTACACATAGTGATAGGGAAAGGGGGAATGGCTTTAAACCGAGAGTGGGTTAACGTTGGATATTAGGAAGAAGTTCTATACTTTGAAGGTGAGGCACTGGAACAGGTTGCCTGAAAAAATTGTGGATGTCCCATACCTGGAAGTGTTCAAGGCCAGGTAGGATGGGGCTTTGGGCAACGTATTTTAGTGGAAGGTATCCCTGCCTATGGCTAGGGATTTGGAAGTAGTTGATCTTTAAGGTCCCTTCAAACTCAAACCATTCTATGACTCTGTGATTCTGATTGGTTTTCACTTTCATTTAGATTGGTTCACAGTTAAACAAATTGTCATAATACTAGCTGGCATCCATGGAATTTAGCATTCTTTTTAAAAAAGTCTATTTGAATTTTCTTCTCTATCCCTTTGTTTCCCCTCTTTCCTATTTTGTTGAAGAGAACATGAATAAGATGATGTATGCAACTTGAGTGTTGCACAGTTTCAAAACCTGTAAGAGAAGCTCTGGTGCATGAGACTAAAACCTCATTCATTTTCTTGGGTATTTCACCTCTGACAGTGGCCATACATAGATGACTAAAAAAAAGTAACCAGAGAGCAAGGATATAGCAAATATTTTCTAAATGCTTTCTCAGCCTCCATGTACATGCCTCTATATGGCCATATGTTTAATAATTCCCAGTAGTTTTAATTTCTCTGAATCTACCTATCTGCCTGCTACCCGCACACAAATTTAGCAACCTCTATATTGGTGTCAAAAGACTAATAGATTCATTTCACATTAAGTTATAAATATTTTGCAGGTATGTTCAGCCCTCCCCTGCAGACAGTCTGTAATTTCTTTCTCAAGGGCAACCAGATAGAATGTCGCAGTCTTGCCAGTCTAATATATTATGTAGGTAATCAACATGTCCTTTAGAAAGCAGCCAGAGATAAGGCAAGAGATTATATTAAAATATTCCGAGGTAATCAATTACAAGGTTATTTTCTGAAATGTAATGGGTTTGAAATTTTTCAATGTTTTTAATATATTAATGTACCTTAAAAAATTCAGTTACTAGATTTCTGTTCATTTAGAGGTCTTTAGCATAATTTCATCCATTCAATTTACTAACATTTTAAAGAATACATATGGAAGTTGCCAGTACACTTGGAAACTAGTACAAATTCAGCTAGATGATGCATAATGTAATTATATCATTTACCTATTGCTTTTTTGTTCCTTTGGGTCCCTTTTCCTACTTATCTACTTTTCAGCCTAGAAATTAAACACATTCTCACTCTTTTTCATGCAAATACACTGGACAAAGTTAAAAAGTGGGATGTAACATATTGATAAATTTATAAAAACGAGAGGAAAATGTTATAGTATTGCCTGGGGAAATCTAAAGAGAATATAAAGGGAGTTTAGATTAGTGTAATATGCATATTAATGAGTCAGAATAAGGTATCCATTTATGTAATACCAATGCCTTGAATCCATTTCTGAAGCTGGTCCCGGGTGAGGAGGCTTAATTTAAAACATAGAAATGCTCTCCAAGTTCCTGAACTCAAAGAGAATGCAATTAGCATCACTTGCCAAATGAGTCCATTGCTATTTTTTGAGACTCTTGGCAGAAACACAGGTGTTTATGCTGAATCTTTGAGATCAAAACACATCGGAAAGCCTCCTGTCCGTTGCTCTTTTCCACCACAGTTCTCAGTTACTGAAGATGTTTAGTACATATTTATTTGTATGTAAAATATGAAGAAACAACATTAATGCTTTTATTCAAACAAAAATCATAGACACCAAAATATGCAGTGATAACTACTATCATGTAGTAATGGCCTACAGTGTAACCAATGGTGTTTCCACAATTATTTCCTATGCTAATGATAGACGAAAATGTAGTGTTTCCGTTTAAAGATAACTACTAGAAAATTTTGACATTGCAATATTGACTTCCATGGCTATATTATTAAGACTTTGCATTTAAATCAGAGACATGATTCCTCAAACTGGGAAATGAGTAATGGAATAAGTTTTTCTTTTCATCTCTCTGTTCCCACTTTCAACCCAAATCATACTATTAGTGATTAAAAGTAAGTTTGTTCTGAGATGTTAATGTCCTGTTTAAAAGAAGTCTACAGCAGTTTCTTTAAAGTTGGAGAAAAAAATGAGATTTTTTTTTTACATTTAATCACTTTTATATTGTTTGTTTTTCTAGAATGTTTCTGACTGAAGTGCTACTGGCTTGAGTGGAAGAAGATGAGTTGTTTTTCAGAATATTTTTTGAAATAAAGTTTAAGTTAACTCCAGATGAGAGCAGTCATTTTTACTCTGTCATATAAGTTTTGTCTCTTCAGTTTATTGGAGATTTCAGTCATTTGATCAAGTAGCAGAAATAGTATTCCGATTTAGGTAGGTAATTACCAAGGTTTGGATTATCTCTCGTTTAGCCATATATCATGCAATATCTCCACAGCAGCTGTTTCTCTTCAGTTTCCTTTATACTGAGGGGAAAAATGTGTTTAGTTTTAGTAGAGATGTCAGCATGATGTCAAGGTAAAATGTGAACTAGCCTAAGTATAATAAATAGCTATCTGTATAGACCTACATTTATTCATCCAGGCATATTATTACAGGCAATATTGAAATAGGTAGTTTGTAGTATTTGCCAGATTGAAATCTTATTTGCATAACACTTTTAAAAAGTCATACTCAATAATTGCAAAGGAGTTAATATTTTTTGCAGGATGATTTGCACAAATGAAATAAGATTAAATTAAATTTGTTAAAATGCTTACTATCCTATAGCAGAAAGTTTCTGCACATCCTCAGCAATTCCATTTGAACTGGTAATAATCAAGAATCTCAGAACAAGTCTCAAGGACAGTATAGATATAGACCAAAGCTTATTCATTTTCTGTAACAGTGATTCCTTTTCTTCAGGCTTAATACATGCTGGAGGATTAAGGGTGTTTGCAGACCATCTTTGCATTAATTATGTTGATGTCCTTCATGTTATTATGAGTCATCATGTAATTTTTCCTGTGCAATACAACTTCTTTTCTAAAATCCTCTCTTTTTTCTTGGTCAATTTTTTGAAATTTATTTTTTCACAGAAGACAGAATGGGTAAGAGTGGAAGGGATCAACCTCCCTGCTAGGGCAGGGTCATCCTATTCAGAATCGTATCCAGACAGTTCCTGAAGATCTCCAGTAAGGCAGATTCCACAACCTCTCTGAGCATCCTATTCCAGTGCTCAGTCATCTGCACAGTGAAGTTCTTTCTCATATTCAGGTGGAACTCCCCATGCATCAGTTTCTGCCTGTTGCCTCTTGTCTTATTGCTTGGTACCACCAATTTTCACTTAGTTTACCGCCTTTGTTTTGTCTGAGAAAATCTTTTTGTCTCCAGCTGTTTACATTGAAAAATCTGACTTCCACTTTGCATTTGACTCACTTCACACAAATATTTGTAAGTAGGATTTTTGCCAACATGTTCATTTATTTATTTTCATCAACCAGAATACTGTTTAATAAAACTGTTTTAAGTAATGACGTTGAAACAAAGAACATCCCAGAAATGTAAAAGTTTGTCTGATGCACTCGAATACTAGTGAAATGAAATGAATGTCAGTGCCATCTTTTAAATTACCTACAGGTACTTCCTTCCCTTTTTTTCTTTTGTTCTTTTTCTGTTTTTTTTTCCTTTTGTTTGTTTGTTGAGCTGGTTGTTTTTTTGTGTGTTTTGGGGTTTTTTTGGGTTTTTTAATATTAAAAATGTTAAATTTTAAGGCAAGTAGATTTTGTGGTTTTTTTTGACAATGTAAAACTAATTTTGCTTTGTCATTTTTCTGTATAACATCAAAATACTGCTCTCTGTCTTTGAAAACATGGGACAAGCTTATTGTTATATTACCCTCCAAATGACAGTCTTATATTGCTGCCATGTCTTTACGATTCTCATGTTATTAAAAACCTATCCTTAATTGCATTAGGCTATTGTAAGAGGAGTCACATAAAGACTTTTACATAGTAATTTGCTGCATTTAAAATGTGTTCCTGTCACATGTCAAAATGTGGGGTTCTATCCATATTTATGGTAAAGAAATTAACAGTATAGCATTAACAGTAATAGATTGCTTTCTCAGGAAACTGTTTCAGGATTCCTGGAACTAGCTCTTATCTTCCTCATGGGTACAGTGGGGCTTTGCCATGTCCTGAAGTCAGATATTCTTATTTCTTGCCAAAGTGTCGGATGGTGCTGTGCTCTGAGTCATGCAATGGTGTTGAGGGGAGAACACAACTTTTATTGCAGCTCAGACCTAGACATTAACAGAAGCCAATTTTTCTTCATAGAGCCCCGTATGTGACGCAGACAATACACACTGTGGCTAATGTGGAGCTCTGTGGCTCCTGCCATGGCTTTGTGGCCCACAGGCACAGAGAACGTGTGTGCACCAAGCAGGCAGTAGAGATGCTGTGGTACTGGCTGCCTGGCTGTGTGAGGGGTGCTTCTCACCTCAGAGGACTGTAAAACTGAAAGCAAGATCCATGTGCCGGATGCTCAAAGTCTGAGGTTGGGCAGTTCTCTCTGGCTTCAAATGAACTGTAGGTTCTTTATTTGTAAAACAAGGATGATCTTCTTTGCTACTTTGCTCTGAAGAGATTAAATATGTTCCTGGTTAAAATTTGGTTTAATATGGTAGTTAGGTGTCTTTCTGCTCTTTCTAGGTTTTTGGCTTTTTTGGTTGGTTGGTTGAGGTTTTTTTGTGTAAGGAACAAGTAGGTATTGATTGTCGGAATTTAAATTAATACAACAGTAAGTTTTCAAAACACACTGAAGACATTTATAAGGGTCCTTTCATTATGAAGCACATACACAGCCACCTCAAAGCTACTTTGAGAAGCTTCTAGTAAGAAGTTGTAGAAGCACAGGGTTGGAAGGATGATTTAAAATATGACAGGTTTAATAAGGTTCTTAGTGCTGAAGGGAATGATTATTTTGGTGGCTAAGCTGAAAAACATAGGACAATAATAATGTCTGTGTAAGAAACTCTCAGTGAAAATCAGTTCTATCCTTCTTTGGACTGAGTAGCCTGCAAACGAAGACTGAGTCCACCAGTGATGTTGCAGTGCCATGAACCTGTACCATTAGTACACTTTAATAAGCTAGCTCATGTTCTTAAAACAGTATGGCCACATTAGAATAACTCTGCCTGGGCTATTTTGTCCTGCTGAGAAGCAGGATTTATTGCCTGGACAGAGCATGGTTACTGCTTCCATGACTTCATTTATCTCCTTCAGCTTCACTGAAATGTGCCAAATAAATATCCAGCTGTCCAACTCTATAAGAAAACTGGCCTCATCCTTAAAAAAGAATTTTAAATGTACTTAGTGTGTAATTCACTGTTGAAAAATACCCCTGAATGTATGTATATAAACCACAGCTGGTTGAAGATCATGTAGAGCTTCATTTTGAAAATATTGATTCATCAAAGGGATCTGGTTAGGGTTAAAGGGGCAGAAAATATATGACTTCAAAATTTTTTTCACTTATTCTGGGAGCTTCTTTTCTATTTCTGTGAAGCTTGAAAGCCCTATTGCCATTGATCCCTGCAAAGTTATCAGAGCCTTTTATCTTTATTATCACTGCATCAATGCTGAGCCTGGAGCTAACCAAGAGAAATTAAATTACTTATTTTGGGGTTTTGGCAGATAAACCAAATAATACTACTGCACCATTTCTGGCAAAAGCACTTGGTGATGCATGCAAACAAGGTCTGTTATAATGAACTGCTGGCCAAGAGGAGGCAGCAGAATTTAATCCTAAGACTTATGTCCTCTTGAGCATATGGTGCTAAATGAGTATCTTTCACAGCCCAACTAGTAATGAGAACTAATCTGAAATGAGCTAGCAGCAAACTGCAACAGACCAAATAGGAGAGTCATATTCCATATTTTCAGTGGAGAGTTAATAGCATTTTTAAAATTTAAAGTACATTGTTGACATTTCAAGAGGTGGATATGAACCAATGGAATGTCATAAAACCAAAAAAAGCCAGGAGGGGTCAAACAGTAGAAGGTTTTGGCATAATAAGCATTACCATTATGCTTTTGTTTATATCACGCTTCACTTGTATCATCCATATCATGACCACTGCAGCCTAATCAAAAATCTGTTTCTAA
Source organism: Monarcha castaneiventris obscurior (assembly GCA_026261815.1). NCBI lineage: Eukaryota > Metazoa > Chordata > Aves > Passeriformes > Monarchidae > Monarcha > Monarcha castaneiventris. The sequence continues at coordinate 2,432,504 of JAMPIT010000388.1, read as the reverse complement.
TATGTCCTGGAAGCCCTTAAAACATTTGGATCTTCCATCTATTCTACCACTGAGACCCAAATGTCAAGGCTGAATGGAGTAAGTTAATGTCCTGTTCTTAGTTGAATATTTAAACCCTTGCACATATAGAGAGAAAGTAATGATGAAGGAAAGGAAAAAAAGGAAGAATTAATTGCTATACACACTAAAGCTGAGCAAATTGCACATCCTTGATGCTGTTTCAAAAAAGTAGGAATGCCTGACACCTAAATTGCATGGATAGTGTATTTTACCCACGTGTTAGCACAGATGCTTGTCAAAACATTGTTCGAAGGGAAGACCTGGCATATAGTCAAAATTTATACCTTAAAGTACTCGAAAATTAGGAAAAGCCATCTTGACATTAAATTAAGTATTTTGTAGACATCCAGTATAAAATACTAAATATTTGCAGGAACATATGCTTGATCATTGTGTTCCAGTTGCAGACCAGGTGTAGAATTGCTTTCTGCACTGACTGCTAACATCAGCTGAGAGCCCTGCACTTAAAATATTTTATCCTAGTGGTTCTGAGGAACAGAAGTATTTCTTCTATGCCTGGATTGCAAGAACATCATAGAACCAATAAAGGCATACTTAGGCAAACCATAGTGGTGACAGCACATGTATAAATATACAGTGACAGCCTGGATGTGTTTGCATGGCAAACACCTAATGCCTTGGGGAAGGGGAAGAAATACACACACACACACACACACACACATATTTTATACATATATAACCTTTTTGGTCCAGATAAGTTTCACTCTTTGTAAAATTTCTGTCTTCCTACTAGAACTTAAATAATTTCTAGATGAATTTCTGGTGAAAATAATTTCTAAGTTTATTGTGGGGTATTTTTTTACATCTTTGACAGACTTTAAGAAAAGGAGATTGAGGTATAACAATTTTGCATTTTATGAACTTGCATGATTAAACAAAAAAGCATTCTCAGCAACTTGCTTTTTAAAATGCAGGCCCAACTGCAATTATTGTGGTTATTTCATGGTGCTGGAATAAAATAGAAAATAAGAAAAGATTAATACTGGTAATGCATGTTAGATGAAAAACAAAAGGATGCCAGAAAGGGGGATGAACTAGGTGTGTATCATATTATGCCTCTCTCCATAGAAATCTTATGTTCTTTGTATTTAAAAATATATGCACATATAATTTATGTAACACACTGTTTAGGTGGTTACTTTAGAAGTGTAACTTTTAGGCAGAACAAATTCCTTATTTGTCTTGCTTTTTTTTTTTTTTTTTTTGCCATGTGTTTTAGTTTCTTGGAGTCTACTTGGCCAGTAGACAGTATTACACTTTAAAAAATTAATTGTAACCTTGTTAAAACCGTAGGACTACTTGTGCTCCTCTAAGTAGATGAACTATACATAAGGCTTAAATATTGTGAAATCCATTCAATAAGAAATAAATAAGCTTTAGAAAAAGTGTTGGTTTACCGCAGTCTCTTGGCCCTCAATCTACTCTCATCTCTTCTTTTTGTAAGTTTACTTCTACAATGAAGGGTACTTACAGGTGAGCACATGTAAGAGCTGTGAAGCTGTAACAGACATTGGTTCCTACATTAGGGCAGGAAAGTAAAATGGAGTGCAAGCATGTATGTATTTGTAAACAGCGTATGTATTCTCACAGTGTTAATGACATAGAGTCATAGAATTATTTGTGTTGGAAAAGGCTTTTAAGATCATCAAGTCCAACCATTATCCCAGCACTGCCATTTCAACTACTAAACCATGTCTGACAGTGCTGCACCTACACATTTTTTAAATACCTCCAGGTGAGTGAACAGCTTCCCTGAGCAACGTGTGTCAATGCTTGATAGCCATTTTGGTGAAGATGTTTTCCCAACTATTCAATTTAAACTTTGCCTGGCACAACTTGAGGCCATTTCCTCTTGTTCTGTCGCTGGTTGCCTGGGAAAAGAAGTAGATCCCCACCAGGCTACAGCCCCCTTTCAGGTGGTTGTAGAGAGTGGTAAGGTCGTTCCTGAATGTGTTTTTCCCCAGGCTAAACAACCCCGGTTCCCACAGGTGCTTGTCATAAGAATTGTGCTCCAGACCTTTCACCAGCTTCATTGCCCTTCTCTGGACTTGCTTCAGCACCTCAATGTCCTTCTTGTAGTTGGGGGCCCAAAACTGAATGCAGGATTTGAGGTGCTCTGTGTCCCAATTGGACAAGGTCCTCTGACCTTAACTAAATAGCATGGGGCTGTTCTGTTGTCCCTTAGAGATTGCTCTTATCATTTTTATCCATGCAAACATATTTTAATTTGGATGCATTCCAGGGAGACAATTAAAGAACTGCATAACTTTTGGTGTACTTTAATTTGTTCTTCAAAGCAGCACTTGCTGATGTGGACTAATAAGCTTTTATGTGCCAGTGAAAGCACAGAACATGATGACAGATGGTAAGCCAGAAAAATTCATGTAGCTAAATACCCACTGTCATTGTTAACCTAGACATTGTTAACCTGGTGTCATTTTGTACAGGATAGGAAAGTTTTCCTTTAGCTATAGCGAAGAGCTCAAGATATTATGGACTGCCTGTAGCATGGTGCACTTAAACCTGAAACATCCAACTGACATATCAATGAGATAGTCCTGATGAATGCTACAAGTTCAGTTAGACGAGACATAAGGTTTGTGGCAATGTCACTGAGGAATGTCTAATTTCTTAATCAGTGCATCTGTCTTTCCTTATCCTCTCATAATGTCCACCAGTAGCCATTTATTCACATTAAACTCGTGGGGAGGTATTTCAGGTGTCTAATTAACAGCTTAGGGGGAAGAGAATCAAGCAAGTTCTGCCGATATTTCTGCTCACTATTTTAAAGAACCTACAAAAGACATAATATGTTTTTTCAACTAAGAAATATGTGCCTATGAATTCTTTCAAACAATTGAGCTCTTAGTATCAAGAACATCAAAGGAGAAGTGTGCTTCAAATTATTGTTCTTCCATAAAACCAGAATTTAATGCAACTGCACGGGTTCTAAACTATGATCTCTGCAGTACAAAGAGAATTCTACTCTAAGAATTAAAATACCTGCAATTTTCTTTTTAAAATACCGCTTCTTTTGTTGTGATGTTTTAATTATTTTTTAGTTTATGGATTATATAACTTATCATGTCAGCAACAGGGAAACACTGACTTGTCAATCTTTTCTAGAAAGAAAACATTAAGATTTAGGGTAGGAGGGTGGTATAATTTCAAAACAAAGCCAGTCTGAACACCCATCTTCCACCCAAATTACCAGTTATACTCCAGATATATGGTTCCAAAACACAGATGATCACATTTGGCACACTGAAATTAACAAGTTTTTGGTAACTGATGGTAAAGTTTATTTTGTGGTGAAATTTCTTATCTTGCATAAGCAAACATTTCATAGGACATTGTAGAGAACTCCTTATCTCTACTGAATATATTAAAATTCTTTTATTATTAATGAATATTTGATCTCTCATTCTTTCTGACCAACTCTTTCTCTCAGATACTGTTTTCCCAAATGCTTTCTTGCCTCAACCCACAAGAGACAAAAGATTTTTCAAACAAATCACACATATATGAAAGCTAGTTAAATAAATTAACAACTTTCCATTGTTATTAGATGAAAAATTTTCAATGAAAAATATTTTTATGTATTCTAATATCTTTGAAAGCCCAAAAAAATTTAAGCCAAAATTGGGCACTAAATTATTAAGTCCATATTAAGGTAAACAGAACTTTTATCCTTATTCTGAGGAGCTGATGAAAATACAAGCAAGAACAACATCAGCCAAAGTCCCCTCCCATTAATCCCAAATGATTTCTTGATTTTCATATTGACTGATTTTTGTGCAGCAGTCTAGGGGAAATATACTTTTTTAATGCTACTTAATTGCAGAATTGACTCCACATGAGAAGAGAAAAAAGAAACAGAAAAGGACCATTTTGCAGACTTTGCTTATAAGCTGTGCTCTTCCAGTTTAAGTGTTCACAATAAGGTGTCTCTCATTTTCATGTACAAAATATCTTCATACTTGCTTCACAGAGATATTCTTGACTCTTCTTTAAATATGGCTTGGATTGTCTCATCCCTTTCCTAGGGCTCAGATAGCAATCCTGTATTTAACCATTTCATGTCAGAAAATTTCCTGGCTGGAAGATTTCCATCACCTGTGTATTGACCTAAGAACAGCTGACTTATTCCCCACTACCCAGTTTGCACTCTGCCTTTTTATTAAACTCCGTGACTGCTGTATTTCTGCACATTCAGCCATATCTGAAAAATACCTAGAAGCTCTAAATCTGACATTCAGGAGTGGATGCCTATATTGTCCCGTTCCCTAGAGACTACCGGATTGCCACAGCACTTTTTATGCTTTGCTTAATGCATGTTTTGTTTGTTTTTAAATATGCACAATTGTCTGGAGGGTTCTTTTTTACAGTTCACAGAATAGTTCACACACAGTTCACACACACAAACCCAGTGTAGCCAGTCAACAGTAAAAAGAGAAAAGCTAAGTAAAATATAACAAGGGATTGCAAAATATTTTGAACCGATTGTCTGAATGTATGAAACGTTGTCTTCTCCCTCTTCTTCATTCTGTGATGTATTACAAGTCTATCAAAAATACTCCAAGGAAAGAGAAGCCATCCAAAGATTTGTATAAATGTCATAATTAGAGATTGCATTCTACCCATTTAAGGGTCTTCACATTTCCCTGATAAAATAATAAAAGAGTCCCAAATAATGCCCTACTTTTAGTATGGGGACCATTTTTTTCTCTGAAATCACAAGGCTTGCATGAAGGAGGACACCGCAGAAATCTCAGTGGAAAAGAGGAAGAATCTGTGATGAGCAGAGCTGGAGGGAGAGAAAATAGAGAGCAATATAGGCTGTGCATTGAAATGAAGACTGATTTGATATTTTAAATTAGATCTAGAGTGGAACATTTTTTCACATGTTCAGCCTGCTGTCGTGCTTACCAGAATGCTGCTTTCTGAGAAAGATCACATCCAGGTTTGCAGCTTGACAGTCTGATACCTCTTTCCTTGGAAATGTCAGTTCACTTCAGCTGCCAGCCCAGTAAGTGTCAATCTCTCAGAGAAGATCAGTAACAATACCTGGATGAGAATGGAAGTTTGACCCTAGTGAGTCTGGGGTTTTAAAACATGAGATTATTTTACTGATTATTTCTGCTTCTCAGCAAGATTTTAGATTGGGCATCAGTTCATTGAATCCATGTGCCTGGTCCTCACTTCTGTCTCCCTTCCCCATCATTTAATTAACTTTACTTCCTCCTGATCGTAGATTCTTCTGCATGATGCAGAATTCTTGACCATCAGTCCAACTCCAACTTCTTTTTTGCTTTGGTTTTGCAGCTAGCACAACTACTAACTTCTTTTCTTTCATCTCAAACTGAGTTCAGTTGTAAGCTATTTTTACCCTCCACGTTCCTCCCTCTGAATTTACTTTCTACAGTCATATAATATAAAATACATCTTTGAAAAACTGATCTGCTGACTTCATAGAGCTTTATAATGTGTTAATCATTCCAAGATTTGAAAATTACTACAAGGTTTCAACAAAATGTAGAAAGAAATGTAAGCTTTTATATAAGAAATATACTTTGTTTTCCTTTCAAATTATTTTGGAATTTCATAACTATAAGAAGCAAAGAGGGCATCAAAATAACACTAGGTATTATATACATCAAAATTTCATCTCTACAATTACTGTCAAAATTATTGAGCAGTGATGTGTCTGCTTGGAGGATTAATCAAAGACTTTTATTGGAAGTTCATAATAGAAATGGAGAAAAAGTTTTTCCTTCATTCTGATGGTAATCGCCTTTTGGATAGTTCTAAATCATCTCTGCTCAGGGTTGGCCTTTAAATCCACATGTAACAAGAACATCATCCTGGGCCCCTTTCCCATGCTACTGCAAGCCAAAAGAAAACATTTTTTATGCAAGTGCAATAACAATGACAAAATATCATTGTGATTGTGTCCTTGTGATTTCTGAGAATTCAGTTTTCTCTCTGTTTTGGAAAGAATAAGGGAGGAGTGACCATACCTAAGGAATGTCAGGAACACCAGACATTAGGATTTTTCTCAATAACCACTTTTTTAATAACAAATTCGATTTTGTGTTGAACATGTGGGTACCATTTTCCAGAAAACTAAAAAGGTGGCTGGAAGTTTCCTCTCCTAATATAGAAACAGTTGACTTCAGCTTTAGATTCAGTAGAGCTTGTTGTACATGTTTGCTACAGTCCGTAAAAAGGTGTATTATCAATCCCTAGTGCTCCAGCTTTTAAAGAAAGGCAATAAATATACAGCCTTTTGAAGAAATAAAAATGTTTTCCTCTTAATCATCCAAAAATAACAACTCAGATTGAAGACATGAGGGCACTTGACCTGAACCTTTTTTGTTCCTGATGAATTTTGGGTTTTACAGGTTACTTAATCTCCTACAACCTGAAAAATCAATATCTTCATATTTTACCTTAGCTACCCAGTGCTTGCCTCTATATATCTTCCTGTCAGATAGAAGACTGTGAAGGTGATAAGGAATCTTGAACTTGGATTAGTACGTTTCACAATGTAGATGTGCAATAAAAAAATGTCACACCGGGTCAATCAGTCTCCTGCAGAGAAGTGAACTGAATTTAATTTTGGATTTGGCAAGATCTTGAGTTGACCAGTGTGGTGGGAGAACCTAGCCCATTTTCACATTTTTGTACTTGAATGAAGAAAGATGACAAAAATAAGAAGACACTGTTTGCTGAACTTCATTGCAGCTAGACTTTTATTTTAGCTGACCAAGTAGAGATTCAAAAGTAATGAAAAAATAATGACCACAGTACGTGAACTGGCCTGCATGATTGTGTAAGTTTCCTGCATCTTTCCCTCTATCCTGCTACATTACAAAAGCAGTAGCAATGGCCAGTAAAGAGAAAATATGCCAAAACATCTTCTCAGACTACCCTGTGCTATTTATATAGCCGTACTTCTGTGCACAGTTTTTATCTGTGTCTGGTAAACTAATGGTAATCTGTGTAACATTTTGAAAATATGACTATTGTGTTTTAGGAAATATATATGCCTGCCACAAACTCAGGATTAATAAAATGAGATCTAAGTGTTTAAACTTACTTAATCTCAAAAATTGATGAATTTAAAGAGATGAGGGAACTTGAGTCCAATGCTAGCACATGAAATGATAGGAAATATTAGCCAATATGGGTATCTGAGGAATATTATAGAATATGTTAATATAGATGTATAACTATAGCTGTGTTGCTGCAAAGTGTGTTAAGGACCACAAAAAGCTATTAATTCTTTAAAGAGATAATTATTTAACTCAGCAATACTTGAGGCAGAGGTTTGATATAAAGCCAAATTATTTGCTTATGCCTTACTTAGCCAGTTTGAATAGAATCTGCCAAAAGGACTGTTATTTCCCAAAAGTACTTTCCTTCTGCATAACTTTATTTTTGTTCTCATCACTGCAGTAAATCCTCCCTTATTCTGAATAGTGATCAGCAATCTTATCCAAACCATTCTTCATTTAATGTGAGAGCCTTTTCTTATCTCCACTATGGCTTTCTCAGCCCTTGTGATTTAGTAAATACAGATCTCTTAGTAAATTAGGCACCTCTGAATAGTCAATCATAGGAATCACCATTTCTTTGTGGATATGTAAATCATATACCCAGCTCTCACAGTAGAAGCCTGAAGTAAAGGTGAGACATAATGCGGTATTTAAGATATTCATGCCTGTTTGTTAATGTTCAACCCTTCTGAAAACCAGTCAACTTATTAATTACCTGACTAGTGATTGAGTTTATAGTAGATTTAGATAGATTTTAGTTGAACAAACACACCGCCCCTTCGGTGGTTATTCACACCAGCTGGCTTAAGGGTGACACGCTACCTGTGCTGTTCTCATCAGATGTTGCTTTGGCTGAAACTGCCTACAGCTGTAAATTTAAATCTGTAAATGTAGAGGTACTCATGTAAAAGGCAGTTATTCACAGTGCTAATTTTGGAAATAGTTGCTGCTACTTTTCCTTCGCAGGTACTAAGAAAAACTAGATTTTCTTTAATTTTCAAAATAGTGAGTATTTAAACTTTTTCACTGAATATTCCAGGTAAATGGCATCTGTCTTTTTCCTGTATTAATATACAATGGTTGGTAATTAGTTTACAGAACTTATAAAGCAGTTTCATGGAAGGAAGGGGAGGGAGAATCTGTTCCTTTGTTGCATAACCACAGGTTTATTATTGATATATGAACTCTATGCATATAGTGCTATTTAAAATATTGTGTTTAAATCATCCAGCTCCCACATACAGTCTCATTCCCACAAACAGTCAGAAACTGGACCTCAGCTGTAGTATTGTTTTGCTCATTACCATAATTACAAATATTTTTTCCAATCTGGAGTACATATACAGATTAATAGTATGTTTCAGGATGAAAATATATTTCTTGTATTAATCCTGAAAAAGTGTCTCTTGAGAGGTTTTATTGAATATTAACAACTGCTGATCTCTCAAAAAAATTTGTTGTTATGTATATTTTTATGTCTGTATTGGTAGAAGTCTTTAAAAGCAATAGGAAATTTTACTCCTGTGAGTCACACAACCATAGTTACTAAGTCTAAAGTATTTCTTGCTCAAAACTTCTTTTCAAAAAATGTTCAAGTATTTATGTTAAATTTCTGATAAATTTTTCATCTCTACCCTTTATATTCAAATATCATATTTATAATTGACTTTTTCTAAATCCCAGAAGTAAATTAGAATCACCTTTATGCTCAGGCCAAGTGGCTTAGAGCTTTACAGAGTCATCCACCACCTGAAAACCTTGAAACGTATTTTAAAAACCATTCAAGTTGTATCATAAACCTGCTCTAACAGCATGTAGCTTTGTTAATACTTTTGCAAGAGATTGTTTTTCTTATCCAATTTTAGATGCAGTTCCACATTATACAGATGTTGCACTTTTGTTTTTCTCCAAAATGCACATTTGAGGGCTTTTTATTTTTTAGCTGGGTTTTTTTTAAAGAAAAATATCTTTTTCTTACCAAACCACCAACAGGTATTACTGTGGAAATGCAGCCAAATGAGGTTCCCGCTGTTTCAAAAATATTTTTACAAGCATTGTGACTCAATCAATTCTTCTAAATGACATTTTTATAGCTGTTTATTTGTTTTACATGTTTACATTTTCCTGAATTTAGGTTTTGTCCATATTTTTCTTTTTGTCTGTTTCAATTATAAATGATTACCATTTTAATATAATCTAAGACAGAAAAATATCAAAATATTACCTCCTTTTATCTAATAATCGCAAACTATTTTTTAATATTAGTGAATGCTAGTTTACAGCATTTTTTTCTGATATAGATAATCCTTGTCATTTCAAACCATTCAGCAGACTGGAAAGTAGATGTACAGTAGGATTAAGTAACTTCCCCAGGATTAAACAATGAGTTACACAGCTATTTTCTTTCAAGAAGGAGGAGCACAGCTAGATATACTTCCTCTGCGTATTTGAAGGGAGCAATTTATGTCCCATGTGAGTATAGGCTTGACAGATTGTGCTTTTTTTTTTGTCTACAGTCTTTAATGTGTATCTGTAAGCCACAGGTGGCTGGTAGACTGCAGCCTGGGATCCATGACTTCAGGGTATGTTTACACCACAGGCAGTGGAACAACTGAAGGTTGCATTTACTGATGGAAATTTGAATCCCTTGTCTGTGACACTGAACAGCAGTGTAGCCATGGCAACAGGTCCAGCTGTGCACATGTGGAGCAGGTTTATAGAGGGTGCTGAGCTCTGTCCTGTGGTGTGTACACAAGTGGAAATGTGAGAATTTCACAAAAACTATTCCATGTGTATCTACACTGGGCACAGTCATTCCTTGGACTGAAGAGAAGAGGGAACTCTGGGGACTGAGCTCCCTCTCTGAGACCTCTTGCTCTAAGAAGACCCAGACTCCTTATGAAACTCTCACTGGGCTCCAGTGAAATGCAACAAAACTACAACAAAGTCTTGTGGTTTATTAGTACAATTTACCCCTCTCCCTGATTTAGACTTCACCATGGGCAACCTTGTAAAGATGATCCAGTGACCAAGTCCAAAATATACTGGTACAAAAAAACCCCAAACCACTCCCTGCCCCGCCAAACCCCAAACAAACAAACAAATGAAAGCTGCAAGTTACTTTTTCAATCCTCTTGTTGTCTTTCCTTCTATATGTAACATTTTTTCTTTGAGATACTCATTGTAATGCTTAAAGAGATTCTCTTTTTTTTGTTGTTTCAAAAGTATTTGAATCAAGGCAGAAGCTAAGTGAGAATAACTGTTGCAGTTTTTACTAGAAATGCACAATACATAGAAAATAGAAGCACATGGATGGATGGATGGATGGATGGATAGACAGACATGATTTTCTTTAGCTCTTATTATGACATCTGATGCTTGACAAACTGTAATTATGGAGAACATGATAATTATTTTGATAGGAGGAATTATCTAGTTTCTATTTATATTATAATCTTTCTAAAGATTCATGGGCCAGAAGTCTCTTATGGACTGAAATCAAGATCCAACTTACTTCATCTTTGAAATCTAAACACATGGGGTTTTTCTATTCATTTTTGCCATTGTTCTGAAAAAGGGAACATCAAAAGTAACAAATGTGTCAATAGAGAAAGACTTTAATGAGGATACAGGTGGTTAAGAAATACCATCTTGTGCGTCAGGAAATTATTGCGATATTATATTTCAGAAATGGATGGTGATGAAAGAAAAAAAAAAAAAGGAATTTTCTGATGGCTGTAGGACAGGGAATTCATGCACTGAAATGGAGATTTCTGGCTTCCAATCATGTGCACTTATTGTCTGCCAGAACTGGCCAGCTGCAGCACCCTTTTCCTAGGATAGGTATACAGTCAGGTGGATGTGTATGCTACCTTCCCAGGCTCCTCACTTTATACCACTTTGCAGCCTCTAAAATGTGTGCCTGCTGTTCAACAAAAAGCAGCAAACACAACTTTTTGCACAAGTATCTTTCCTCTTAGCAGTATTTGCATACTAATTCTGATTTCTACACTTTACTTTCTAGTAAAAAGCAAGCTGGTATGTATCTCAGTACTTGATCAAAACATCTGGAGTGGCTATCAACAGATGGAAAACATATGTAAGGATAATTCTTCTGACAGCTTTTTATCATTACCTCTGTCTTAATTTTTGTGGTTTAAGAGAATTGTAAGCACATTTATCCGTGAAAGACTGAAAGTCAAGTCAAAAAAAGAGGTTGTACACGAGTGCAAAAGCCAGAGGTTTTCGTGAAAGAGAAGTCGAAGAATTTCTGCCTTCTGGTGCTCAGGCAGGGGATGCCTAGGACTGAAAAGAATGACTAGACACAGGCATTGCAATGGACAGAATCCATTATGCAAACCAGGAAGACTTTGCTCCGGAAAGGTAAGAATTCTTGGTGTATTTCCATGAACCCCTCGAGCATTATGAACTGGTAGTGCAGGGAGAGAAGATCTGTGAAAATTAGTTATTTTTAATCTATGAATCATAAGAATATTCTAATGCTAGTCAAAAGGACTTCATAAATGCTGCACATTTTTTAAATATACAGTGTATATTACATGAGTTGCTCAGTGGATTAAATCAGACCAAGCTGCTCCAGGCTTTATATAAATTCTGTTTAAAACACAACCCTCAGATACAGTCAATCTAACCTCAAGTATGAAGTACTTCAGAGGACCCTTATCACCCTAAGCTATCCCTCTAATCTTTGCACTTCCACATTATGAGAGTGATGGCCTGAATTACCTAGAGGAAATGCTTTCTCCTCTGCACTGATAGAGAGACCCTGTGGAAGCCAGGCATCGCAATTAAATGCCTAGAGTTAGATGAAAGCAACTTAAATTAGAATGCACCAAAAGTTTGCATATGTGTAGTGATGCTCAGTGTACAGATGAATCTACATCCTGTTCAGACATCTGTTCAAGATGGGAACAGGGTAGGTTTCCCATACGTTTCTGTACAGCAAAATAAGATGCTCTCTCAGATTTCACAATGATAATCTATATTTGCCTTGGAGTCAGTCCGTATCACATAGTGAAATTCTAAATGATGGAGGCAGATGCTTTTTCTACTTTCATGGTATGGCTTAGTACTGTTTAAAACTGTGTTACACATGCCTTTGGATTAAGACCTTCACACAACAAAATTACCCTATTTGGTGTTTCTCAAAATTTACAGTTTCAATATTTTTATTCCAATACTTGCATTTCCCTGAGGGGACAATTTGTACTCTGCTCCTACTACCAGTCTCTTCTACTCTACCAAGTAATTTCTCCCTTTGTCTTCAAGATGTCAAAGAACAACTCAATCTATGTCTTATATTGGGAGGGCTTATTCCATTTTTGATAGTTTCTTGATGAACTGTTAGCCAGTTTCTGTGGTATTGGCCAGAAGAAAACTGTCTTTTTCATTATTCCCTAATTTCAGCACTTTGAGCTCCAGTTCAGCTCTAAAATTAGAAATTTGACAAAGCTTCAGGTTTCTTTCTGTTTTATCTGAAATCACTTAGTCTTTTCTGTATTCTAGTGCTACAACCTAAGGCAAAATGAAATCATGATCTTTTGGTCCTGTAAGTTGTCCGTTTTGCCATCCTGTTTTGGAAAAAGGTGGAGGTAGAGGATGATAATGAGAAGGGAGACAGAGCAATAAAATCTATGGAAGCTACTATTAGACTGTTTTTCAGATGCGTCTTAATTGTTTCAATAGCTACTCAAGCATGTTACACTAGAATATAAGTAGTTAAATCCTAACAATGAATGATTCTTAATATATGTGAAACGAGAGACACAGCCTAACTAAATTAGAATCTAATTAGATCCTTAATTGTCTTATTTCTTGAAATGACTTGAAAATGTGTGAACTTAAAAGGACCAAGACAAGATGCATCAATAACTACAACTGTATTTGAGAGTGGTCTTGTTTTGGTATGAAAAATTTTAGTGTGGGGTGAAAGAAGAGCAGGAAAAAAAAAAAAAGAGTGAGAAATGGTCCCTCTAATATTATGTTTCCTAATAATTAAAATTATTTTGTCATCATATATTAATATTATTATTAACATTATTATTTTACACTATTTACAATATATTATAACATAATTTAATATATTATAACATAATAGCATTAAATAGTATATAACAGTATAATGATATTAATATATTGTTATGGTATAATAGTATATAATAATAAAGAAAATAACAAATAAATTTTGATAATTTAAAAAAATAAGGATATTATTAAACTTAATGCTTAAATAAAATTTAAAATATTTTCCAGAATATCGGACTGTTTTCTGAGAAAAAAAACACATTTGTAAAAGACAGTTGCAGTTTTGCAGCAGAGAGCAATAAGGATTATTTACTTTGTGTGAACATCACTCAAAGCTTGTTTCCAATCACATAATTGGGTAGTTGCCATGAAATTGTGCTGACCCTTTTTTGCATTACCAAGGGACCATCAGCCCTTAAGACTTATTTAGCTTCATTTTGAAATTTATGTGTTTGCACTCAAATCAATTAGTTGGATTACTGCAAGATTTCCTAATTAGAAAAAAGACCTTGGAATCCTTTCTTTTTATGCTGGTTTCATAGATATTGCTTGGATACCTTTTAAAAGAACCTTTTAGATTTAAAAATAAATTAATAAAACTGGGAAAATAAGACCTCTGAAAGTGTTTATTCAAAGCAATAATTTAACTCCTGAATCAATTCAGGACACCAACAACAAGAATATCATGAAACACACTGGGGGAGCACTGCTGCTAATTGTCTACTTATCCCGTACCACAACGAAAAAGGACTGCTTACGAAAATAACTGAACCACTGGCCATGTAATAGAAGAAAAGAAAAACTACATGATACATAAAACTGAAAGTGGAATTTCTTATTGTTGATTTGCCAATATTTCAGAAAGGAGAGAAAAAATATCCTTGGAAATCTAATATTTTTGCAGCACAGTATAATTTGATTCCCCTGCAAATTTCCCACACAGAGGTTTTTTTTTTTACCAGATGGATTAGTTCACTGTTCTGCTCTGTTGACTCAAATGTCACTTTCATTTGGCCTTCTTTAGATCATGCAGTAATTATACACAGATCTTTAGGAATGTCAGCATATTACAATTGTATTCAAAATATGCAATTGAAACACTTAATAAGATCATCATTTTGTTACATTAATAACAACATGTATCAATTACTAGAAAAAACTGTAATTTTTGATATTTATTACGTGCTGTGTTCATAAAAAGTAAAGAAAATGTTTGAATTTATTGAAATAAAAATTTTAAGAATACTTCTCTTTTTGAAAGTATTATTGAAAACTTCACCTTACCAAAGTATGGGTTTTATCAATCTTTTTCTGACAAAAAAAAAAAAAATATATATATATATATATATATTGCCATTTTAAATCGTCTCACTAGTTGCTTTTTTTGGATGGTCTTCATGTGTTTCAATATATCATAAGGCTTGATTTGCAGATGCTGCAGCCTGCTAAAATGAATGCCTTCTGTCTCAGCAAAGCAGTAAAAAAGGTACTGAAGAGCAATGGGAACTCTAGCATGACAAAATGTTTAAGTCAGAAAGGTATGGGTTAGACATGGTCTTTTACAAGAGTGGCTTGACTACATCACTATCTGGGAGATACCTAAGACATGCATCATCAATTTCTATTAAGTTATTAAATCTAGAGGCAGTTGATCTCAGACACTTTCCTGTGGCCACTTTCAGAATTATTCATTGGCAGTAGTTTAATTAGTGGTATGCTAAGCTTCTAGGATTGTCTGAGTTCAGGGCAATATCATACATTTCATCCATGAATTTCACTGTCAGTACAAAATGAAATATGTGAGTCAAGACGTTTTTGGTTTTGTGTTTCTTTTTTCTGACAGTGACAGTGATATAATCTTTCAACTGAAGGAAAACTTACAGAGAAAGCATGTGGAAACATTTAGGCATTTCTTTGACTTTAGTCAAAGTAATTACAGTGTTTATTGATAACACATTAGAAACATTACAGCTACTTCATTATATTAAATAAACGTATGTCTTTTGTTTTGTTTGTGATTCCTGGTATGGACATGGTGTCCATGGCTAGGATCAGGCCAGAAAGAAACAGACAAGTATTTGGACAGCAGATGTAAATTAAACATTGCATTTTCAAGCTTTGAAAAGACAACATTATGAGCCTTGTTGGCATACCTTAGAAACAGCAAACTGCAGACAAAAACACCGCACTAATTCTACTAATACAATCTTCCAGCGACAGATTTTCATATTCATCTGTAAATGTGTATGGAAATTTTGAGTAGGATAATGAGAAGTGAAATAAAACCTTAAAAACCTTCTCTTCCATCCCTCCCTTCTTCCCAGCTCTACCTCCTGCCCCAGGAGTTCAGGGAGACAGGGAATGGATCAATTCATCACAGGTTGTTTCTCCCACTGCTCAGGGAGAGGAGTCATTCCCCTGTTCCACCACGGGGCCCCTTCCACGGGAGACAATTCTCCGTGAACTTCTCGTACGTGAGTCCATCTGATGGGCAACGTTCCCCCAAAAACTGCTGTAGTGTGTGTCACTCTTCCATGGGGTGCAGTCCATCAAGGACAGGCTGCTACAGCAGGTGCCCCTCTCTCCACGGCCCTCTGGTGGGGCCACAGCCTCCTCTCAACCTTCCACCTGCTCAAGCATAGATGTCCTCTATGAGCTGTGGGTAGATTTCTTCATCCCCATCGATCTCCAGGGGCTGCAGGGGCACAGCTGCCTCACCATGGTCTTCATCACGGGCTGCAGGGGAATCCCAGCTCAGGTTCCTGGAGAACCTCCTCTCACTCCTTCTCCATTGACCTTGGTGTCTGCAGAGTCCTCCTTTTGCATGTTCCCACCCCACACTTCTCTGGCCACAATTACAACTCTGCAGTAACTTTGTCTTTCTTCTTAACTGTGTTATCACAGAGGCATTGCCACCATTTCTAATTTGCCCTGCCTTGACCAATGGCACATCCACCTTTGGAGCTGCCACGGATTGGCTCTGTCGGACATGGGGGAAGCTTCTGGCAGCTTCTCACAGAAGCCACTCCTGTAGCTCCCACTACCAAAACCCAGGCCATGCAAACCCAATACACAATCCAAACTTAATTTAACCTTGGATGAAACAACCTTTTCAGCTCTAAGATTTTTTCATAATCAATATTGTGCATGGGAAATATGCCATCTATTAATAGAACATGAAATGCAGCAATGCTTATGAAATCCATGTACAATCTGATTAACGAATTTACGATGTTTACAAAAAGCTGACAAAAGGAAGGGAAGATAATGTGACAAAAATGCCCAGCTCCAAAAATCAGTGTGGTTCTTTCACCTTGATTAGGTTTTTGGGTTTCATTTTATACGTAATACCTAAATATCCAAATAAGTGCAAATTATGTTCCTGATAAATAAGGGAAGTATTTAAAAGAGCTTAAGATATACTCTTTCCTTGATGTTCCTGAAAATAAGGAAGAATGATAGAAAGGACAGCTGAAAGAACAATTTTTTTCTCTTTAGGGAAACTTGCAACGTGGTGAAACAAATTTTGAGAGAAGAAAAAACTTCTGGGGTAAAGAAGAAAGTCCTGCACTGTGTGAACTGTAGAAAATTATTATGTGTATCCAATGTCTGTCATTTACAGTGCAGCTCTAGAGGTAGATAAATCTCTTGGTTAGATTTTGCCTAATAAATTCTGCTCTTTTGAGAAAGCTTCAGAAAATAACATGTGCATTTGACCCATTCTGAATATTCTTGCTTTTTATTAGCTAAACAAAGTTAAGGCCCTCAAGGTTTGCTTTGCAGCAGTAGGTACCTTTATTAGTATTCACAGTCTCATAAGAGTCACAGCATAATTTAGCTTCAGAAAAGCCTCTGCAATGGGTGATATTACACCTTAAATTGTTGTGATTGCAATCTAATATAAACTCAGAGAAAACAACAGGGATTATAGCTTTCATTCTCTAATCAAAGGCATTTGACACATCTGGTGCTGATTATTATATCAGCAAAAATAATTATATTTTCTTAAAGTTAAGTGAAAAACTGTACCAGAATTACAATGCCACAGTAATAAAAATGTACTTTTCCATTTTCTTAATGGAAGTCACCTTGTACTGGGTAAGAATAGAAGTAAACTACCAACTGATATTTTGAGTTGTTTCTACGAAAAAGAAACTCATCCTGTAAAATCATCTGCTGGGAACTGCATAATACAGTGGCAGTACTTACAATGTTATTTCTGAAATGAAAGATTTTACACTTTTGAGAAATATTTCCTTAATTTTCTCAACTTGCCAAGACCCAAATGTGGAGCAGAATGCGCAATAAAAAATGAAAATTAGAGCTATAAAACAATTACAAGCTCAAAAAACATAAAACACTGAGGATTGTTAGTTTTGTACAAATAACTCCATACTTATCACCTCGGGTCCGCGAACATTTATTTCTTCCATGAAGAATTCTCTGCAGTGAATTCTAAGAGAAAACAAATTGGCCAAGACCAGAACAATTTTAAGAATGCAGTGAGGAATGTGATATATATGAGAATTGTTTAAGTTGGAAAAAATAATGGATATAGCTCTTCAGACCAGAGAAATAAAGAACTTGTCAAGGTATGCCCACTTTGAAAAAAAAAAAAAAAAATCTCGTTTCCCTCAGATTCCTTCCAAAGACATGACAGTTTACCCTCCTTTCATGGCTAAATAAGATAAATTCTGGACACATATTAAAAGGTTCTACTGTTTGAGGACAAAGCCCAGTCTAAATAATGTGCTACCACATATCAGCCACAGAAAATTCTTTGATGTGACAATAAAATTTTAAAGATTAAGATTATTCAGAGCTTCTGTTTCTGCCCACATTTTTGGCTCTGAATGGTGAGTGCAGAGGTACAAATAAAAGACATCTGCCTAAAAAGTACAACATTAATGCAGTTTAATAAAACCTTATCTAGAAAGTTATCAAGGAAGCATTCTGGGGATGCTGTGAAAAGTATATCTGTAAATAGATTAACTTCAACAGTTTAAAAGTATTGTCAAATTTCCAGGCTAGACAGTAACACAGAGCAGTGAAAGGCAGGAGAGGCAGCATCAACAGCTGCAGCATGGCTTAAGTGCTAGCAGGAGGCTTAGATCTACTAACAGGATTGGACCACCAGGCTGGTTTGCTTTTCATTTCCGTACCAATCCAGTGAGAAGGCATACGTGGTGTACTGAAGGGACCTACTCATTTTTGAGGAGACAGTCTTTCCACATCATCAATTCATCCAATAATATATTGTAGGGCAGGACTAACGTGTTTGCATTTCAGTCCAGGTAGAACAGGTAAATCTAACTTTGCCAGACTTGGGGAGAGTTTGATGTTCTCAAGAACACACCAATAGTGATTCTAGTTTAGAAGTATGTCATTGTAGCTCAAAAAGCAGTCTGATTGTTATGAAGTTTACTTTGACTTTGAAATGGCATTGAAGGAACAGGGAAATGAACTCTCTCTGTAGGAAATGAAGCTCACATTTATCAGTAGTTGATCACTCCATTATGGAAAAAGGAATTTTTTTACTCAAGGAAATAAAATTTTTTGGTTTTGATAACCATTTCATTTGTCCAAAAGGAGAGCACTAGACCATGTAGCCTGAGCTACTCTGTCCATTTTGTGAAGTAAATGCATCCTCATTGGATGTAATTATGTAAATGGATGAAAGAATAGAAACAGAAGAAAATATCTTCAACTTTACAAGCATGAGAGATCCCAATTTGGACATTCAAGATAAGGGTTTATGAAGCCTAAAAAGCTAAGTGAGTAAGGAAATAATGTGGCACGGCTGTATGAACACCTCAAATAACTTGCAGGAAATGTCCTTAATTTCCAGTGCTGAAGAAAGACAGCAATAACCCAAATATTTTGGCATTCTTTCATTTTAATGTAGAAGAATTTTGACTGTTAGGATTTTCTGGCCTTGACTTTAAATGTATAATGATTTTATGGCAACAGATTTTCTTTTCTTGATGTAGTAATAGTAAGACCTGTTTGAGCTGTCCAAAGTACTTCTCAACCGTTCTGTTTACTTCACTTTATGAAGATCATGAAATCACAGAATCATAGAATGGTTTGGGTTAGAAGGGACCTTAGACACCATCTAATTCCTACCCCTCGAAATGGGCCAGGATACCTTCCACTAGATCAGGTTGCTCAAAGTCCCATTCAACTCGGCCTTGAACACTTCCAGGGATGAGACATTCACAGCTTCTCTGGGAAATATGTTTCAGTGCCCACCCACCCTCACAATAAAGAATTTATTTCTGATATTTAATCTAAGCCTACCCATGTTCATTTTAAAACAATTCCCCCTTGTTCTATCACTACATGCCTTTGTAAAAAATCCCTCTCCAGCTCTCTTGTAGGCCCCTCTTCAGATGCTGGAAGGCTCCTATAATGTCTTCCTTAAGCTTTCTCTTCTCCAAGCTGAATAACCCCAAGTTCTCTTAGCCTGTTTTCATAGGAGAGGTGCACCATCCCTCTCTGATAATTGACACGGTCCCTATGTGTGTATGTGTAAGGATACAGAAATATATGCCCAAATAAAAACTCTGTAGTTTTTTACTGGAACACAGATGTCATATAAAACTTGGAAAGTGTGTTTGTATAATGACAAAGGAAAAAGCCTCAAAGTTGATTGATGCCTAAGATAAAGAGAAAATAGCAGAACATGCTGTGAGTAGGCACAATGTATCCTTACAAATATGTTTAGGCAAACAGTAAATACCAGAACAGCTTGCAATAACTAAAAAAACCTCAATACTTCAGTGCTTAATCTTCCTTCATGTGTGGCCTTTCACTGTGGTCTGTACATGCTGTGTGGTAACTTTAACTTCCAGTAACATATTTTTCAACCTATACCACATCAAGGTTTCAATACTGAACTTTCTCACAGAGTGCCTTCCCTGTTCCTGATTTCAGATTTTATTGTGAGCCATAACATGTCTATGATGCTTCTTCAGAGATGCCAGTCATGTAGTTATAGGACTTCTTTCAGTAAAAACTACTTTTGCATCCCTCCACAAAATGTAGTTTCTGGATCTTCTGAATGTGTTGTCTAAATGTATGAAAGTGCCAATCTACTAAGAAGCCCAAAGGAATACATTCCCTTTTTTCATAGACTTTCTTGCCAATAGGAAGGTGTGTGGTGTGTATTCTCTGACTGTTGCAGATTTCAGAAGGTTATCAATAACCATGCCAATAAGGATTTCCTGGTATGTTAGACAACATTAATGGTGTGATTTGAGGGCATCTTCTAGTGCCTTCTCTGACATTCATTTGGTTTCCAGCAGAACCTCAAATGATCAGAACATCAAGAATAAACTCTGCCTACTGGAACAAAGGTTATGCCGCTTTGCATAAACTATCTGCATGAATCTCAGGGCATGTGTCACTATCTCAGTATGAGATCCATGTGTATCTCACCCTGCCCATGTGCATATACCTGTCTTTGTTCTTCTGCAGGCATTATCTACTTAGAAAAAAATTATTGGAGAAGTTTACACTAGGGATCAAACAGTCAATAAGAGGCAACCCTTAATTTTGTTGGTTTACTTTCTGTTGCAAATTCATAGTTGTTATTTATTCACTAATTAGAGACCATTTTCAGTTGCTAAAGAATTCTAGAGAACTACAATAGTGCTGATGATGGAGTTTGCTGATGCCTTGATCCACATGTTGATGTTTAGTCAATGAAGTCTTACAAGCCTTTCATGCACCAAATGCTGTTCATGCTTTTCAGGTTTCTTATGACATCTTAGCATTTCACCGATTTACAGAAAATCATTTCTTCAAGAGCTCCATCCATATGCAGTTAACATCCAATATATCTTGAGTTTTCTGGGTGAGAATGCATCCTTCCACACCCTTTTTTGGGGGGATCATGTATCATCATATAAATTTCTTACTTGGACTTAAAATATGATATAAAATAATATTTCATACTGGTCTATCAGAAGGAAATACTGACATGTAAACATTTTCTCTGATTTGCATCATCCCCTGAAAGATAAAAGGATGATGTCCTTATTTCCCTTTCTTTACATCCCCCATTTCAACATCAAAACACTAGTCCAAAGGAGCTGGAATAGGAAAAAGTATAAAAAAGCTTTAAGTTCTTGACACCTTAAAGTGAGAGGATTAAGTGAGTTTTCCCTTGCCACCTCATTATCATCACAACCTCTTTTACACTCTCCCTGTCAGCTGCTTATGATGTGCATAGGGTGTCCTATGCTGGAGCCAGTCCTTATCTTCTAACATTGCATTAGTTTTAATTTTATCAGATGTTTGGGATTTCAGATCTCTCTTTGATCTCTAAAACAACCCTTTTTTGAAGAGGTGATAAAACTAATGAATTGCAAATCACTTTTTATAGTTCTGAGATTTTAGTACAGGTATTAGGAAGGATAACACAATACTCCACAGGATGTTGAAGCTTTTTGAAAACCACTGTGAAGCTTCTTATTAAGAATAATATTCCTAGAGTAGATCTAATTGTCTGGGAAACTAGTGCTTACATTCAGATGCACTAGCAATGTTATGAAAAGAGTTATTTCTAGCATTGAAATGTTTCTGTACAATTAATGTGTACTTATAGGTCATGAAGACACTGTAGGACCTATTGTCCTTGTCCCCTAGGTCTCCCTAATCCTGCCCACAGCCCAGGACGCCATTCCACCCCTCTCAGGAAATGAGCTCTTGCCTTAGTGACATCACAGCAGGACCAGTCTCCAGCTCCCCGCAGCTCTGCTCTTCCAGGCTGTGGGCCCCACTGAGCCAGGACCACTTGTGGGCCCACGTCCCAGCCTAGCCTTGACTGCTTCCCATTCCAGTGACATGGGGATGGGGCTGCCCCAGTGCCCCCTTACTGCCCTGCTCCTGTCTAGGATGGTGTGTTGGGACCTGGCCCTTGTGGCACCCTGATCATATATTTTCATTGGCTTAAAGATTTTTCACTCAGTCAACTTTTTAGATGAGTGGCTGAAAAGGTTATAAGAGAAGAATGAAAAAACAGAGGTATCATGTACAAGGGGAGAGAAGAAAACATTTTTAATTCTTCCATTGTTACCAGACCTACAAAAACATCTTGAAAATATGAATATTAAAAGCTGAATTTTCAGATGGAAGGGGACATTGTGCAGCACAGATGGAGATCTCTGCAGATATCCTCTGTAAGGAAATGAGCTATTCTGTCGTACAGCACATCTTCTAGATATGTTAACACAACACTTTAGTGATTCTCCACAGACACTTTTCTGAATTAGCTCTTCTTTACAGTGCTTCTGCAGGTCATTTATGCTTTTTCCTCAGTTACTTGATCATACTTTGTAGAGCTTGGACTGACTGTATTGACATTTGTCTTAATGAAGCTTAAGGCAGTCCCAAGAGTATTTATTTTTATTTGGTGACACAGTAATGCTTTTGTGTCTTCATTATTGTCTTTAAATAAAATTTCAATCTTCCAAGTACAACACAGAACAATACCATGACAAATTTGGCTTTTCCTTGTTATGGTGTTCAAGATTTCAACTTGATTGTTTGTATTCACTGTGAATTTCACACCAGATTTTATATTAACCCAAAGAGTCAGTCTCTTGTATTTCTGCTTCCAGTGTTATGTATGTTCTAGATCAGTCTAAGTAATGTTTAGATTAAACTTTATAATGCAATTTATGTTTTGTTATCACTTTTTAGCTTTCAGTTTTCATTATTTTTTCCTCAGAATGAGAGAAGAAGGTCTTGAGTACATAAGCGTGTCATTAAATACATAGAAAAAGAATTAAAATATTCTTAGAGCCCATCAAAAGGAATAGAGACACAACTATATTTTATAGAGGTCCTTGACTGTAGTCACATGTTCCTCTCCCCTTAAATGCATTTTGACTCCCAGCCACAGGTCCCCAAATAGCATTTCATTCCTGCAGATCAAACATTATGATGTTCAGACCAAACTAAAAAAAGGTGAACATCTTATTAAGGTGAGACACATCTGACTGTGCAGATTCAATCTCATAATCTCCCTGCTATCAGTTGTGTCCCCTGGCAACAACCCTCAGGCAGAGCTCAAAGGGAGCCTGTGCTGAAATTTTTTCCACCAACCTGGCTGCTGTAATTTTATTTGCTTCTTCTAAGGACTTTGCATCTCTCAGTAGCAGCTGGCTTTGGAGAAAAGTGGGAAGTGGAAACAGGAGGCATCATGAGCAGATTCTTCAATCCCATCATCACAATGAGTGCCTTACAAATGCACTCAGCACTTCAGTGGTGCTGCAGAGAGCCAGAGAACAGAGCAATGTCTACAAATATCTAATGAGCTCATATGATGTTGCTCATAATAGAAGGTCATGCTGTTCCTAAGCAATTCTATAACCACTGAAATTTTGACCCTGCCCAATTCAGAGGTGCAAAAAATAACTCTTCAAACACTCTGATTTGACTTGCAAGACCAGAACCAAAAGAGATAGACAGAGCCACAGCTGGCACAAATTCAGAAAGACAGCAAATAATCTCACAGGGAAGCACTGGCCCCTCAGAGAAGACAGCCTCCTCTACATTGCTAACGGCAAGTACTGCCCAGCAGTCATCATGTTTCTCCTCATTGCAAAGATGTCATGGTCACAGTAGTGACCATGGAACAGCATCTACTTTATTTTCTGGTTCCTCCATTGTATTCTGTTTCTTAAAGGAAAACAGGTCAAGTGCACTGCTGTAAACAGAGACAGATATTGTTTCTCCCATGGGAACCACCAAGCATGCAAAGAAGGACATTCCAGGGATGACCTAGAGGACATTCCTTTTATCATGGGACCAAAGGGAGTTTATGGATTTGGTGGGGCTCAGAAACCATTAAGTATACTGAAATTGCTCCTGGAAGCAGAGACATGTTTTCGTTAACACAGTGAATTCTTTATATAATATTTGTATATCTATTCCATGTGACATTTTTAATTTCTCTTTTTTAAAAGTTAAATGTTCTATTTACATTTCAATCAGTCTGATCTTTTTTTACCTCTAAAGGCCTCTTGCTCTTTTGGAGTGCTTTTTCATGAAAAGTATTAGAAATATCTCTTCAATGCTTTACTGACTTAAAATCCTGTCCAAGTTTTCAAGACAAAAAAGGAGCTGTAAACCCAGTGCAAGACTACTGTGATACCTGATTTTTGCTGTTTCCTTTGAAATGGTACTGTTACAGGAGGGAAGAACTTCCACTAGATCAGAACCATAATTCTTGACACAGCCTTCTCAACATATCCTTCTTAGAGATTTTGGCAGAGCACAAAGAAACTTTAAAAAATTCAAGTTTGTACCATTTCTTCTTCTTGCTGTTTCTACTATTTTAATATGTCCCTTGTTTCCTCCTAATATTGCCCACCAGCCTTCTGTTTCAGAAGTCTATGCATAGGTCACCTCTCACTTTGTTATATGAGCAGCTACTCAGCATCTTCTATCTCTGGTGAGCCTAGTGGGCCGTTTTTTCTTACATACCTGCATCTTATACTCTTAGGAAAGGGATTTTTTGAAGTAAGCTACCCTTATTGACTATCTATGTCACAATGGTGGGACAGCCCCAGTCCCAGTGGGACTCTTCACTTTCACTAATGTCTGCTACTTCCTCCTGGACCTTTGAGAGTGGTAGATTTTAAGACAGGTATATATTTTGGAGACTGCAAAAGTATAACAGGTTTTCCAGAAGATATCCTAGAGGGTTCCTAGACTGCAGGGTTCTGCTGCTGGAGTTTGAGATTTCCAGAGGCCTGCTATCATAGAGAAGTCTGACTGAGGGGCTCATTTTCAAGTGTCTGGAAGCACTCATCAGAAAGGAGGAACAAAAATGAAAGGAAATGATTACACTGTTTTGTAAAGGGAAAAGAGGAAATGACTTGGAGTTAACATCCAGGAATGCAGAGGAGGCATGTAGGGCAGTGTGTATGTGGAAGAGGACATGTGGGACAGATTGTCTGCTGCATCCAGACAATTTTGAACTGCAGTTGCAAAAGCAGAGGAGTTAGCTGTTGGATTTGTTTAGGCTGAAGTATGAACTGAGGCTAAGCTGGTGTATGAATTTGGTACATGATTTTGGTGCCTGGACCAAGCCCTGGAAACTTGTTAAAGGTATTTATGTATCCTAAATTAGTGTCACAGATGGCCATCAAATTCATGGGATAGACTTCTGTCACCTGACAACATACATTAGCTCTCTCGGTCCCATTAGCTACTCTCAGCCTTCTAGAAATTCTGTCTTTTCAGATGACTTCATGTTTGGTCCAGCTCTCAACTTACTGCTCTTTGGGGAAAATGGTGACCATGGCTGTTCAATTACAGATGAAATCCCTGAACTTGCATAGGGTCTGGTTTGTGTGGACTGGCTGCCCATGTACAGAGAGCCGTTAGCGAGTCTTCGAGAGACATTTACATGTTTTCATGGTTTCCACACCAACAAAGGCATGCAAAAGCAATCATACTGTAAAGTTTTGGATTTGGGACAGTGTTCCTTGCTTCTGGCTTCATCCATAATGTTTGGAAGCTGAAGCAATGTCAGAGGAATGTGGTTTTTAGGACAATGTATGCATGCCCCAGTGACTAAGGTGGGCACACAAGACACCAGTTTTCAGTCTTCCCTTCTTCCCCTATGTTCATGGCTCCGCCCTGATCTCTAGCCTATGCTCCAGCTTTCTCCTGCATTTCCGCTGTTGCGGGACAAATGTTCCCCATCCCCCATCCTGATCAGCAAGCCTCATCTTAACACCTGTTGTACTCATAATGGCTATTGGAAAACAAACTGGATCAACTCTCTCAAGGACAAAGGCAAGTGACAAGGGACTGAAAGTTTTATATAGACAATTTAAGTGCTACTCTATCTGTGAGTCTCAGTTGGGTTTTACTCAGTGGGAATAGGTTTGGCTGCCTGATTTATTTGGCAGCTGGTTAGATAAGATATTCCCTTCTTTCAGCAAATCCTCCTCTTAAAGGTAAGAAACATATTTATATATATTTAAATCATTACCCATTAATGAATAACTGCAAAATATATTTGGAAAAAGTTGGCAAAATAGTGGATGAGTAAACAAAGAGACGGAAAGACAGGAAAAAAGATATTGTAAATCTTTTGAGTGTAAAATGATGTTCTGAGGCCTGATTGGTCAAGGAACTGGGCTTGCAACTTGATTCTGATATAGCATTGCAACACGGTTTGGGAGAAGTTTCAGAGGGTAAAGATCTATGAATTTGTGGGAGAAATATCTTAACCAACTTAACCAGCACAGATTCTGATAAGATGACTGATAAGTCATTTATGATAAGAAAGAGGACATAGCTCCTAATTTACCTGCCTAGACAAGTAAATTATGGAAATGAAGGTGAAATGTACTCTTTAAAGATATATCAGACTGATTAAGCTAAATAATTAATTTAATCATAACTAGATTATATAGTCTCCTTAGACACTGAGTACTTTTTCTCCAACTGGTCCAGTGTCTCCTGATAATTAATAGAAATTTACCATAAAATATACGGCACAGCTGAAGATTAATTTCTTCCTGAGACTCTGAAAAATTCTGACCTCTATGCCTTCTACAAATGGAGAAACTAACTTGTAGTCCAACCAGAAAGATAAAAATAGAGGGTTCTCTTAGGCTAGGTCCCTAATGTATGACCAAAGTGTGTTTGCTTTTAAATGAATAAATAAATAAAATAAAAAAGACAAAAGCAAGCAGTTAGACTTCAGGTTTTAAGTAGCTTTTTATTTTCTTTAGGTTTCCTTAGCTGAACCAAACTGGTTAAATAATTTCACTACAGGGAATTGTCTTATTGCTGAACTGTTACATAACGTTCCTCCTAAGTAATGAGTTTGAAATATAAAACTTTGCGGAGTTAAATGGTATAAGCTTACCCTTCCAGCATAGTTTAGGCATTTGCTGAAATTTCTCTGAACATCATTTTACACTCAAAAGTTTTACAATATCTTTTTTTTTCTGTCTTTTCATCTCTTTGTTTACTCATCCACTATTTTGCCAATTTTTTCCAAATATATTTTGCAGTTATTCATTAATGGGTAATGATTTAAATATATATAGATATCTGTTTCTTACCTTTAAGAGGAGGATTTGCTGAAAGAAGGGAATATCTTATCTAACCAGCTACCAAATTTTATTTTCTTTATTCAAATCCCATTCGTATAGACTGATCTGAATCTGACTTTCTGTTGGGGTTCACTACTTTACCCAGAGAGGTGAGATTGGGACTCCTCAAACGTAAGACAGCATTTCAAACCTTTGATGAACTATTTGTTTCTCAATATACAACTTCATCACTCATTTAGGGATGATCCAAACCACATTTGAATTCATTGTAGATAGAAAGCTTGTTTATATATTTGTTCCCTGAAAAGATAGATGTAGTATTTGAAGTCCATCAACTGATGATGCTTGAATATGACTGTGTGCTATGCTACCAAATGACAAATATGCAGTGCACATACAATTTTTCTGATAGTCTATAACTAAACAACATATTCTTTTGGTGAACTTAAAAAATTGCATTGTTAAAAGGCATTGCCATTGAAGTGACATTCAGGTCTATCACACAACTTCAAAGAAAAATCTAACTGGAGGATATATTTGACTGTACAGTAAGGAAAAACAAATATGGTAAAATAAACAAGTCTTGTCACATTACATTTTCCACAAATAAATCACCATAATGAGGGCTTGTCTTCCCTGTTCTCACAGCCAGGAGAATATTCACTTAGAGATGTAGTAATCAATGGTGAATACAAAATAAATAAATAAATGCATAAACATTTTCTTTTTGATCTGTGTAAGATCAAGGAGGATTTTTCATACCTGCTGTAGTCTCTTTCACTGTTAATAAAACTCACTCTGACTCACTGATGTGGTGGAAAGAATAAATGTTCAGGATATGATTTCAGCTAATACGCTTAGAAAGTATCCTGTTTCTCTGATAAAATAGAGCCAGATGATGCCAGCAGTTTTGTACTTATGCAACAGTAGGTAAGCTCTACAAGAGTTGGTAAGACATCTTTGCTGTAAGCTGACAGAGATGAGTTTATGTGCGCGTGTTTTCCCTTACTTTTAAAATGTTGTTCTCAGCAAGTCACTAGACTTACATCATGTTCATTCTACTTCTCTTGACTGCAAATCCACTTGTATATTCTTTTAAAAGCTAATTTTCAGAGTGCGATTTAGTCACAGATGTACTGCAGTTGACCTGATCTACTCTCACCCACACCAGTGTTAAACCATTGAAAAAAATAGTTTCAATATTTTAAGTTGCTTTTTCCTAATAATATTCCCATTCATGAAGATCAGTTAATAAGTCAATGGTATCTTATCAAATGGAATCCATGAGATAATCTTATTACTTAATTTCTGCATGACTCAATGTAAAATGCTTTTGTTTTTTGACACATATCTCTAAATTCAGTTGAGATGGGGAAAATGTCACAGAATCACTGATAATTCTGAGTTGGAAGGGACCCACAAGGATCATGGAGCTGAACCCTGAAGTGAAATACTCAGCAATTAATCTAATTTTCTGTAGATGGCATGGTACCTTTTCCCTGTAGGCACGCATCATACCAATAGAGGTCCTCACCTTCCAGCCACAAACACAGCCAAAGGAGGTGGGAGTTGAAGTTAAGGGAGATATTCTGAATAAAAGGCATAATGGTTTCAGGGATATTAAAATAAGTATGAGGTACTTCCCCACATGAGCAAATACAGTTATATCAGCTGCTTTTTTGGACTTATTCTCTCAGAAATCTCCTTTAGCTCTTAAAAGAAAAAGAAAAATGTCCTACTTTTACTTCCTTTTATTGTAGTATTTTCCTCATTTTGTCCTAATCAGGATCAGAATAAGATGTGTATGCCTCATTTTTCAGGCTGACAGAACAAAGTCAGTGATAGATTCCAGAAGAGCTGCAGATGTTTGAATTTGTCAAAAATACTCATTTTTATCAGTAATGATGTGTTGTCTCTTTGTTTGTTTTTAATTTTGATTTTGGGGTTTTTTTTCTTAATATAGTATTGAAGTATTTTTAAAAATTGAAAATATCTATTTTAGAATGAGATAAAAAGTTAATCAGAACTTGAAATGCATTTTCAAGTTTAATCCTTAAATAGTCTTGCAATACTGTGGGGTTGTTTAATGTACTGTGGGGTTGTTGAAATGGAATAAAACACAGCTGAATTATTTGCTTAATAGAAAGTATCATTTCTTAAGTGGTCAGGTGTAATTTCATCAACATGATGTTCTCCTTGAATAGAGCTCTGGAAACTAGAGAACTTGCAAATATTTTCTGATTTCTGTTGCTGTTTATCTGTACTAATTTTCAGCATTCTGGATGACAGTTTAGAAATAGGCATCTTTACAGTTTCTGTAGATTCTAATTTATTCAATGTTTGAAGAAGGGATTTTAAATGTAAATGGAAGCCATCTACTTTATTGAGAGAGATAAAGAAGGATCAGGACACAACAATGTATCAATATACAAGTCACAGAACCATATTGCCAGAGAGTAAGACCATTATAGTTAGCAATGAAAAGAGTAGTAAGCCAGATCTGAGTTCCTTTCCTTCCCATGTACTCACTTCAGGGCATATTTACATACAAGAATGTTCCTCTTTCAGCTTTCCCCCAACAAATCTAAACAATCCAAACCCATCTGGTGTGAGTCAGTTAACAGTACGTATAAATTTATAGGTACTATAGAAATAAGAAGTAGAGATGCCTGAGCTCTCTTCAGCTTTGTAAATTGCTATGAGTTAATTTTATCATTTTCTGCTTTGGAATATGAAAAAAGAAGTTTATTATGTTCTCTTTTGACCTTTTTTCCTTTTTTTTAGGAATTCAACGTGCCTTTATCCCTCTAATTCAACAACATTATAAAGCAAATAAAGAAAACAAACCTTTAAAATGATTGAAATTTAAACAAACGTACATGGATGATATCTATTGGAGCAGAGGAAAACAATTTGCTTTGCATGAGTTACCAAGCAAGTAAGGAAGGTCTTTTGCTAGTATTTGTATATATTATGATGTACAAACTGCTCATTTCTTTTCTTTTCAAATGGATGTAATAAAAATTATCCCTGAAAGTTGCCTGGGGCTTTCATATTCCTGGTACAGTGTTTGTCCAGCTAGAGCTGTAATAAAAAGGAAAGCCTATTAGTATTTTTCTTGCAAATGAAGATCAATTGCTAATTACTAAAGATTACACTATCATATGCTTTAATTGCTATACTGATTTTTTTGAAAGATGCTTAATAAGAAATGTAAATGTATAGGTTATCTAAATAAGGGCATGTATTCCCAAACCAGAAATTCCCAGATGCTGGTGTCTACTAATGGTAAACATTAATCTAGATCGCCTATGAAATCACCATACTAATAAGATTAATTTTAACTGTCTCAAAAAAGATGAAGGCAATACAACAGTACATTAAAAATGACTCTTATTCCTAATATTTGAAACCATTCTTGTTTTCGGTTCTGCAAATGCATTAGCTGTTACTGACTCCTATTTTTAAATATGCACACTGGATTAGAAATAGCTAATACTTGCTAGAAGTAGGACAACACCTGTGTTCTTTCACAGAATTTGATTTACTTATTATCTGTGGAGTAGGGTAGCTCAGCCTAAACATCCCAATCTGCTTTCAAATACAGAATTCAGATGAAAACATTTTTAAGTCCTTAATCTACTTTGATAGAGGAATATTCATGGTTTTTGAAGTAACGTCTTTCTTCTCACATGTCAATAGGGAAGTACTTACACTGGAAAGTGATCCCTTCAAATTTCTGTTAGGAGGGGAGGTAGTTCTCAAGGCCCTAATTTAAACTAGGGCATCACTAAACTAACTGACGAACAAAATATCTGGCCAAAAATGGCACAAATGTCACAGAGAATTGTCACTTTATGGTCCTTGTTGCATTTTCATATCCTTAAAAAATTCTGTCTCTATAGAGTTTCAATACTTTCAATGAGTGTTCAATAAAATAACGAAGAGCAATAAGAAGTGTAGGATGGAATCCCACTATTTCAGTATTGCTGAATTCAGGCGGATAAGATGAGTCTTTGGCTCAACTGGTATTTATTGCAAGACTATTTAATGATTAAACTTGAAAATACATTTCAAGTTCTAATTAACTTTTTGTCTTGATCTAAAATAAACATTTTCAATTTTTAAAAACACTTCAATACTACACTAAGAAAAAAACCCCAAACCACTAGTAACCATAGCACTGATACAATACAAATTTAATGATTCTAAAAATGGTACAAACATGATGGATTTGGAATAATGCAGTTCCAGCAAAGTATTTTTGTCTTTCAAGAGAGGAAAATTTATTTTCTTAGCTTTTTTTTATTACTGTGCTAGAAAAACATTTGCAAAGATAAATATATTTCTATTCTCCTTGTGATTTATGAGGTTTTTTTAATATGAATTTAAAGACCTGCTCAAGCAATTTAAGCCTGCAGTATATTTAAAGCACAGATGAGTATTAAAAATGAAGTAAGAATCCATTTTTTTCCCCAGTAACTTTTTGCTAAAAGATAGGTTGTCTGACCATATACTATGGAAATGTAAATAACATAAGCAACATGAAAAAGAAAATCTTTACACACCCCTTACTTACTAACAAACACCAGTCCAGATGTCATCTCTTACCAACAATGTGTCTAGGAGTTCAGATGCTCATTAAATCATATAAATGTAGAGTAAGCTGGAAAAAAATTCTTACATAGTAATCAAACAAAAAGAGATTTTTTTAATGTAAAGATTTCAAACAGTTCTGCAAGTACTTGGATTTTTATGTGTCATTATAATATTCCACAGGGGGCTAGTGTTTGTGTTTCTTCTCCCCTATAGACTTGGTTTTCCATTAACATATTTTCTGTGCTATAGCACCTCTCTCCATGAGGCAAAAAATAATTTCAAAGCCATGTCATGAAAAATAGGGATTTTGTGCAGAGCAAAGATGGCAATATGCTCTGTGCAGTTCCCATAAACGAAATAAATGAGCACTAGAGAATATTTGCAGGTTTATGATTTCAGGATAATACCAGCATTTTCCATGGAAAGACAGTGACCAATTGTTAGAAAGCCAGATTTTGTGTGGTGAAACAAAAAACCAGGCCAAACCCAAGAAAAACAGAAAAGGCTCATAAAAAACTTCAGTCAATTGTAGTAAACAATGATGACACTTGACTTAGCTGTTTCCTAGGTATTTCAGTTCTTAAGCTATTTGATTTACCATGGCACAAAAATGGTACACAGCTTCAAGGTCTTTTCTGCTCTTCAGCCCACCCCACCAGTGAAGAGTTTGGGGATGCTCAGGAAGTTGGGAGGAGACACAGACAGGAGAGATGACACCAACTGACGACAGGGAAATTCTATACCATATGGACTCATACTCAGCTAGGGGGCCAAAAGAAGGAAGAGGGTGATGTTCAGAATGATGGTGTTTGTTTTCCTAAGTCAGGGTTATGTGGGATGGAGTGCCTCTTTCCTGGGAACAGCTGAACATTTGTCTCCCATGGGAAGTGGTGAATTAATTCCTTGTTTGCTCTGATTGTGTACGTGGCTTTGTCTTTCCTTATTAAACTGTTTTTATCTCAACCCACAAAGAGTTTTCTGACTTTTCTTTTGCTATTCTCTTTCCAATCCCAGTGAGGGAGAGTGCACAGCTGCATGAGGCTATTCCTGGCTGGGGTTAAGCACCAACACAGATATACCAATAATATTTGGAACAAAAAAATTACAAATATGTAACTGACAAGTTCAATGTATTTGAAACAGAACCACACACACTGAAGTAAATCCTTTCTGCCAAAAGTTGTGTTTGTTTTTGTTGTGTTTCTTAATTTGCCTTTAAATTTCTGTAGTAAACAAATCCTTTCCAAAAACCTGTTTGAACAGTCTACGTAAAACAGTGAAAACCAAACCAAATAATTGTAGTTCAAACAACGGAATAGTATATGTTCATGTTTGTTTCCCTATCTTTATGCAAAGTACATTTTTCTGTTATAACTTATCTGCACACAAAAAAAAACCACCCTGAGCTGTATTTATCTGGCTTGACTGGACAGAAGTATACAAACTTTGAAGAAAGGATGTCTATAACCCATTCTATCATATGTGTGGTTTTTGGAACAGAAAATAACAAGGAACTCATTGGTGACCCAGGATTTTTTTTTTTCTTGATTCATATTTAGCATATTTTACTATGTTAAAAGTAGATTTTGGGGAGTGTCCTACACCACATATAATGAGTTAGATGAACAACTGCTCTTATAGCCATAGATGACCGGCTTATTCCTTTGTGTGGGAGACCGATAATGTGACCTTGGGCAGGACTTAATAAAAACTCCTGCACTTACAAAAGGCAAGAGCACTTATTATGCACAGCAGTTTCTTAGAAAGGTTCTTTTTAGCCATTATTGGCAGAATTCTTGAAAGACATCTGGTATCTCTCCAGTGGTGTCTGGTAGGAAAGATGGTAGGGGTTGCATCCCCATGTTCCCTTCCTGCCAGAGGTGTTGAGAAGCTGCAGTAGGTCTACACACTAAGATAGCTGGAAAAGCAGAGTGAATGAATAAAGTTAAATACTGACAAAATCTATGATTGTGAAGAACTAATGGCAGACTTAAAAAAGATATTTAGCTTCTTTCTGTCTCTTTTCTTAGAAATGTAAAAGTGTTGCATGTATTCCATCAAATGAGTAAGAAAACTTGTTCCTTGATACTGTGCTTGTATTGTTATCAATAGCAAAAGCAAAATTTATTGCAATACTAATTGCTTTATTACCACATTACTCTGATAGTTTTGGCAGTCAGAGAAAACTTATTTTATGGTGGAACAATTAATCTCTGCTTTGGAACCTATATGTACTTCTTAGCCTGGATGTCTAAGATTAAAGTAAGGTTAATTAAAAGGATACCTTGGATTACTGTCCCTAGTTATGGACTACTACAGTCTTCTTGTGGTAAATTCTCTTTACACAACTTGAATGTAAATAGAAAAAAAGCCACTATTTCTAATGCAGCCCACTCCCCACTGATAGTATTGCTGATTGATTGTTATTGCATGCATAAATATTACCTCCTGTTTCAAATTTTGCCACACAATATCAAAAATATGATGTTTTTTGCCCCTTTGTTCTCATCCATCTGTTCATCTCTTATAATAACCAAACATTCTAAATCTTAAAGATGCAGTCTGCTTTCTCTTCAAAACTCCATCATGAATCACAGCCAGAAACTTAAATATCCAGGGATTTAAGTGTGAAACAGAGTGCCAAATGTAGCACTCCTGACCGAAGGCCAACTGTGCTTGTGAGAGTGAAGCAGAGAAGCCTTGTTGACAAAGCATTACCTATTGAGTATGGGGGACTCATTGGCACAGAATCCAGACTCTTGTGCTGGGTGAGGAGCAGGGACTGTCACTGCTATGGCTGTTCTTTTAGAAGTGTTTACCCAACATTCTCAGCCTTGTGTGGTACCTCTGTTGGGTGTTTTGTTGTTTGAATCTGTCCCTGATATTTTGTGAGTAAAGGCTGCTGTAGAGCTTCTTAATGAGTCTAGGCCCTAGACACTGACAGGAACATAAAGGGTCAGAAAATACTGAAATCAGCATCAAATACTGTCGACACAGTAACTGAAAATTATCTCATGTTATGACCAAAAACAACCTCTAAAAATCTAAAGTATCAAACAAAGTGAAAAACTGTAGTCAATAGTAACTCAGAACACTTTATAATTAACCAATTTTTCAAGTGATACTGCCATGGGCCCTATTGGAACATTATTAAAATAATTTAGAAACTGAACCAATATAAGTTTATAATATTTATTTTTATTTTTAAAAGACAGATACCAAAACTACTGACCTGAAATGTTTTTTAAGCAGGTCCCTCATAAGCCATATAATGACAATGTGAGACAGCACAGTTTGTTGCTAATTCCGGGATGGCAATTCAGTATCCTAACATTTCTTCTGGGTTTCTACTCATTTTATGTGCCTTTGAATTAATTTATGGCTGTTGTTGAGAGTGAATTAATCACCTTGATAATATTAAATTTATTTGGACATTCAGTAGAGAAGGTGTTTAAAGTTAATATCCCTTGAATAATTTACTAAGGAAGTCTTATATAATATAGCATATCAGGTGTCATATCTAGAAGTATCTTTGCTTTTCCTTTATGATGTGTGCAAACTAGAACTGTGTCAAATTACTTGCAAGAGAATAGAGTTAATTTCTCCATGAGACTTCCTAAGGACACCTAGGTAGTAAAGTTGTCATATCTCTTATTTATTGATAAGTGTAGCAATGCCTTTTGCAAGAATTAAACATACTTTGCAAAATCTTTGTTACCCACATCTTTTTCTGGTAAAAGAACAGCTCAGACCTCACTGAAAATTATTGCTCATTGAATCGGTCATCCTATTTTATAAAGCTCTCCTGTGATCTCCTGCTTTTAGTTTTCAGATTTTCCATATAAACCCAATATGATATGATTGCAAACATCTTATCTCCAATATATGAGTGTCTAATATTCAACTAGGCAGATACAGACTTGATCCAAAGAAGGGTTTACCAGGACTTACCTGTGCTTGCCATACCAATGCCTAACTTCCAGGCTCCAAAATTAGTATTACACTAGAAACAACCCTGTATGGCTGGCCTAACAAAGTCCTTTTCATTTACTGAGGTGCAGTCAGTCTCATCATAGTGCTGCTCTGGGACCTTAGGACCTAGCTTGTGGATTTCCACATTATGTTCCATTTGAAAATAAAAAGCTCTGCTGGGAATGGACTAGCATATAAGCTGATCACTGAGAAATCAAAAGAGTTTCCCTGGAGAATCAGAGAGGGAGAAAATATCAGCCAAAACATTGTTGAAAAATCTAATGAATTTCAAATTTATTTTACTGAATATCATGCAGTTTCATCCAACAGCTGAAAATAGAATAGATTTTACATACTAAAAGTATTTGTGATTAAAAAAACAGAGAGAAAAATCCACGGTATAATGCATTTCTATCAAAAGTTCCTGATCAAAGGAGTCTCTTTGTGCAAAAAAATGAAAGATATTTTCAATAAGAACATATTTTATCTGGTCAGTTCAGTTCACCAAACCATGTTTATATACCTTCACAAAATCAAGGTGTCTTTTTTCTGTCAAACCATCCCTACTCCCTGTGCAGACTGTCCTTTATATGAATTAAACCAAGTATGCTCTTATGCCTTGTAACAACAAAAAAAAGGATGTTTTATGAAACATTAAAGAAGGTGCGAACATTTATTTCCCTTTCATTTGTTTCCTGTCATTTTCCAGCTTATTTTCAATATGTGTCTGTGTCCATGCAGCATCCCACCCTTAATGGTGGGATTTATAGATGCTCTTGGTTGAAAAGAACTTCAAAATTCAGAAGGCGTGAAAAAGTTTACAGAGATTTATTAGTAAATTATACACTTGACATGGAAATTGGTATAAGTTAGCTCTTGATTTCCTAGCACTGTTGCCTGGAAATAGAACCCAAACTTTTCCAGACAACATTAGACTGATAATATAAAAGAAAACCTTTACTAGAAAGCCTTCAGGTATACAATATGGTGAAAAACAGTGCTCAAAATTAGATCTGTACAATTTTATAAGATTGGGCAGTGAGAATATCTAGCCAATATTGTCCAATTAGAGGAGCAGATGGTTAGGTAATCTTCCCACTGGGTTCTGCCCCATTGGACCTCTTCCCCCAGTCTCCTACCCTACGTTTATTCTGTCTGTGATTACATGGAGCAAAATAAAATATCCTTGGTGAACTAACAAGCAAGACTAAACAAAACATTAAGAATCCATCAGTAAGCATTTGTTCACTAGGGGAAAGAAAGCTGGAAAAATCATAGAAGTTATACCTAGGCATTTACAGTCTGCAAAGCTGCAAATACATGAAGAATACATAAAAACTAAAAATCTTTCGGCATCAACACAAGCACATGGAAATGGGTTTTGGATAAAGGAACAAGTTGGAAGGAAAAAGAGAACAAGAGAGATCAATAAAAGAGTGTGAAATAGAAAGAAAGTAAGAAAGGGAGAAAGAGTGATATCACCAGTCCTGGCTCCAGAGTTGATCCAGATGATGGGATGTCCAGAGCCTGAGCGTGCGTGCATGCCTAGGCTTCAAGAGGGTAGCTTTTTTTAGAGAGGTTTTCCTCACCCTGAAGATAAGCTTCTCATTTTCTTTGCAAATGCTCAGTCCATTCTTCTAGACCTTTCTAGAAATGAGTGAGGGCTTTGGGGCTCTTTGGTGCTCTTGATCCTCCCATACAGTCTATACCCACCTCTCAACCTCATTTGTGCACTTGCACTGTACTTTGCCATGCTTGTCTCCAGGAGCCAGAACAAGGACATCTGTCCCAGAAAAGGGCTGCCTTACCTCTATATGGTCTGCCTTTCCAGCCACATCCTGTTCTTTCTCACACTCTGTTATTAACAACAATCCTTTGTTGGC
Source organism: Monarcha castaneiventris obscurior (assembly GCA_026261815.1). NCBI lineage: Eukaryota > Metazoa > Chordata > Aves > Passeriformes > Monarchidae > Monarcha > Monarcha castaneiventris. Next base: position 2,394,773 of record JAMPIT010000388.1, on the reverse strand, counting down.
TCCACAGCCATCCAGGTATTGGTGTTTAAGATATACACATTATCCCACTCCTATTCTAGGCTTTGACAGTCCATGGGGAAGTATTTATGGCTTATATTTAAGTCTGACACTCTACCTCCAGCAGAAAAACAAAGCAGAATGAGGCTAATAATAATGCATATTTTAAATAAAAAGGTCTAAATACTGTTTCAGATTTAGGTGACAACCTCGGCCATCATCTACTAGACATTTCCACTGACTCGATAAGTGACACAATATTCTCTATTTTAGGTTGAAGCAGTGTTACAGCAGACTTAGATGATCTGACAAGACATCTTGCAAGTCATAATAAAATAGAGAATACCAAAACTGGCAAGAAATTTTCAGCATGGCTTTATATCTGACAATAACTTGTATAGGTAGAATGTGATGGTAAGCAGAACCATCTCAGCCCTCTTTAGAGCTGCTCACTTTAGGGTTTACAGAATAAAAGAACAGGATTTTGTAACAGTTGAGTTGGTGCAAAATTGAATGGGCCAAATTTTTATATCCTTCCTGAAAGCAGCTACTTAATGTTTTTCATGTCACTGTAACTGCTATTATCCAGAAATTCCAGCAAAATATTTTACATAATGGACAGAATGGAATCATACTTTAGGATCTAGTGTGTATTTAAAGCCAAATCATGAATTTTTTCTTCCTGTTAAATGCTTTATTATTGTGTGAGTTCTAACACATGGATGGAGTATGCAATTGATGGAGACTGTAATTAAATCTAACCATTAAATTTTGACAGATATATATTAAAGGGAAAATCTTAATTTACACATATTTGCCTAAATACAAGACTGGGTGTAAAATACTGGGACATACTAACCTTATATCTTGTATAAGAGCTTTCCCCATTTGGTCTTTTGAGACTGATCTGTAGTTTATAGGCTTTTACAGCCAGAAGTGTTATCTTTGGATTTGTCTAAATGCAGCCAAAGATGTCCTTAAAAATTTTGGAGCTGCATAATATAACATCTTTTATGTATTCATTTTTTTCCTTTTCTTATTCTTCCTTCCTTCCTTCCTTCCTTCCTTCCTTCCTTCCTTCCTTCCTTCCTTCCTTCCTTCCTTCCTTCCTTCCTTCCTTCCTTCCTTCCTGTTTCCCCCTTCACCTTTTCTCTTTCTTCTTTCATTCTTCCACTTCTTTTATTTTGGTGTTTTCTATAGAGAAATATAAGCAAAAGAGGACAATTATGATGAGTCCTTCCAATAGCAATGCTTTCACAAAAGTTATCTGGCTCTGTATGACAGGAAATTAAGTTTCCAATTTTTTTTTTAAATTCTACAACAACTACTGGATTACTCATCAGACTGCTATAGACATATGAGTACAGTTCAGTTAAATTGATTTTAAAGCCTTTTTTTTTTTAGCAATTAAAAGTAAAAAAGTTTTGGAAAAGAATAAAAGTTAATATAAAAATTTCTTTGGAGAAAAAGACATATGTTATTGTGGCAACGGTTTGCTCCTGGCATTCTGCATTTAGTCAATCTCCCATAGCAGTTGCAGGTATGCTTACACATTGTTTATTTACCTACTCCTTGCTCTATAAGGGGCAGAGACATTGGTACAAATCTTTTTATGCTTGTCACTAATCCAGCTGATTCATTCATACCATTCCTGAGCTGCAGCAGTAAGAAGACACTGTGGTATAATAAATCATAAAGATGACTCCTGGAATAGCTCCAAGTCCAGATGCTATTCAGTTTTTGGACATTGGAATGATTTTGGTTTGGGTTAAATTGGGATACTTAGTTACATAGCAGACAAGTGTGAACAGTGAGTTTCAGCCTAATGGCTGCAGTGAAGAGCATGGCTGAGAACAGGGCAGAACAGCAGATTTAATGACATAAATGCTTTTTTTTTTCCAGTTGTGCGTATCCACTGTAAAATGAGCAAGAAGAAAAAGCTTAGATATTATTGGAACAGGAAGGGGGTTGGTAAAGGAATATTTAGGCTAGTATCCAAATGTGTTCACAAGCTGGCTGGCTGTACTCTGACAACAGGCTTATGGGCACTGAAGGATGGTCACCGGCTACCAGAGAATGGATATTTCCCTTTACTTAACCCTGGCTTTTTTTTTTTTTTTTTTTTTTTTTTTACATTGTTCAGCATTATCACTTCAGTGATATTGTGGTCCCCTTTGGGATAGGTGACAAATTGCCAGACATGGACACTAGACTGTTTAGATTATCCACATAGAAGTACACTCACAAATAATGATGTGAAGTTATAACTCTGTGACTAAGACCTTTGCTTAAGAACTTGCAAAAACATCTGTTGTCACAGTAGCCCTGCCAACAATCTTGTCTTCTGATTGAAGAAACTGGTGATAATGCATGGCTTCTGGTGAGCAGCGCAGGGATGACCTCTTCTGTGTATTACTGACAAAATGATTGATTACTCAAGCAAAATAAATGAAGTTGGATCAAGAGCATCAAGCGGAATACTAGGTCAACACTAAGTCCAAAAAGATGAAGTTCATGAGCATGAAGAGGAACTTAAAGAAGATAGGCCCTAAAAGACAGTAGATTGAGAAAATACAAGAGCATACAACAATCAAAAGTTTTGAGGTGCTATGTAAAGCACAGTGTTTATTTTTCTGTAAACCTTTAGCATTTTTCCTGGTGTTTTTGTGTTTTGGGAGTTTTACCAGTATGAATCTATTATCTAAAAAATATAAAATATATTGATCAGAGAAATACATAGGATGAGAGGGAATCATGATAAGTATTTGCTAAATCACTTAATGAATGACTTAATAGTGATGACATACTCTAGGGAAAGTCAATAGAACAGAAGTATGCAGACAGACTATCTTTTTTTCTTGTAAGACTGGATAATTCTATGGTTAAGAACATTTACAGCAATTCAGGCAAAAAAAAAAAGATTCACCAAAGATAATAGGAAAAATCTTCATTAGTATCATGTCTCATTTCTTTAAATAGTTTCATCATTATCCAAATGTTTTGTTAGGTTTGTTATTTGGCTTTTGTTTTTTTAATTTGAAACTTTTTATTACATTCTGGTTAGTTTATATTTCTCACTTAACACAAGATTAGTCAAAATCAAGATGTATCATTTAGACGTGCAAAATTCATAAGCCAGTGAACCAGCTAATTGAATCTGAAAATAAAAAAGGTCCTCCAGAATGTTATTGTTGTCCTGAAGATGAGAAAGTTTGTACTAATATTTTCTAAGCTTCTCTGGAGAAATACAAACAAACAAAACATCTTAGTCTGTTTTGTAGTTCTCTTATTTCTACACTTTTTTTTGATGTAAGGCACTGTTTCCTTATAGAAAGAAAACTAATAGAATGACACTCATGCCCATATCTAATTATCATCTAGGAAGAAGAAGAAGCATGTGTGAATTAGAGGGTTGTGATATGCTGCAACATATGTGAAAACAAAACACTAATAGAGAAAGAATGTGACTCAGTTGTAACTTCTGGCATGGATCCTGCTGTAGCAGGATACCCCCTCTCCTGCCCCACACGGTTTATGCTGTAACAGGTCATAGTGGCCAGTCTGGACTTCCAAAAATCCAGAAACAGATCTGAAAATGAACTGTAGTGAGAGAAGCTTCCCTCCGTTCGGACATGAGAGGGAATGAGCCCCTGCTCTGTTGAAGTGATGCACTTCACACTGATCTCAGTGAAAATTAACATGCTGAGTCCCGTTCAGGACTGGCTGCATTTGTTTTGATCTTCTTCTTCACACTTTCCTTCTCTTGATAGAGAGACAGAACACCTTTAATTTTGTATTTTCCTACCTTCTGTCTCCATACATTTTTTCTCAGCTGGGAGCACTCTTTGTTCATTTAATTGTTCCCACCCATCCCCATGGCTGAGCTCATGCAAGGAGAGGATCGAGTATCTCACTTCTCACATCTCCCTGAAGGCTGTGAAATCACATTCATTTTAAGTTCTTACCAGGGGTGAAGCTAGAGAATTTAGTGAAGGTATTATTTAATTAGGGATACTTTTTGAAAACACAAACATTTCATTTCTTATTGTAAATACATATATATAAAATATATAGATTTATATGTTTATATATAAATATTTACATGTGTATATATATATATTTTTACAGATAGTTGTTTTGCGGAAAAGTTATGAAATCTCTGTATGATGTCAGAGGGATCCAAGAAAAAAAAAAGTAAAAAATAGCATCACCTTAGTGCAATTGTATCTTAATAAAGGTTGTTATCTCTCAGACAAAATGTAATACACCTTAAAAATGAAGAATGTCAAGATGGGGCATGCCTATTTTAAAAAGTGCAGTTATTTTTAGCTCTGACACCAGCTATTAATTTTACAGCAAGTGTCTGAATTCAGTGGAGCAAAAAAAGTTATAAACACTTTGCTTTCTCAAGTTTCCAAAAGGAACTTAAATAGGCTCGTTTACCTCCAATTGCTGCTGTCAGATTACCCCTGGGGCTGAGAAGCATGGCCAGAAACAGGCATAAAAACCAGGTGAAGGGGACAGAAAGGTAGGAGTGCAGGGTCCATCCTCAGCAAAACCAGTGGTGTGATTCTACTGATACAGTTTCTTTGGCATGTATCAGTGGCCAGTGGAAGGGGACGAAAGAAGCTGGAAAAAGGCAAATGACTCTGTAATGCAAGCAAAAAGAAATCAAAAAGAGGGTATGGGCAGTGGGAAAAAAGGTTTTTCCTTGGTCTTAATGGCATATTTTACACAGTGTTTTACACATGCTGAAAAGACCAGAACCTCCTTTGCAGCAAGCTCTGTCAGAAAGTGATGGCCTGATGTAACCGAGATGGATGCTTCTTCCAAACACCAGCAATGGACGCAGATGGAGGTCAGCGGGCTCAGTCTGGAGCTCAGGCCACTGGATGTGTTTGGGATGAGGAGGCAAGTCTGAGGTCAGGCCAGGAATATGAGTCAGGATCAGGTGTTTTCTGCCCAGCCATTACAATATCTCCCTGAATTAATATTGCAGTATACCCTTAAAGAGATCTTATTAAAATCCTCAAATCTCATTTTTTTCATGTCAAAAAACTGAGTGTCAGTGACAGGTGTTAAGATTTGCAGATCTCAGTATTTTGTTCCCCTTGTTAGAATAGGAAAGAAGGGAAACGACCAACAGAACCCCTTTGAATTTGAGCATTTGTGTTGGAGCTGCACTAAATTGACTCAGACTTTGAAACTCTTAAGGAAACTAAACTACACAGACAAAATGAATTCATTCCCACATATATAACTGAGTATTTTTCACTCAAAAAGAAGCCAAAATAACACAGCAAGCCTATTTCCTACTCAACAAGCAGTTTAATGGTCAATCTGACTGGCAAATGAACACCACTCCCTCTTTATTATGGTAAAAATGAATGATACCAAAGTCAAAATAACTTTTAAATCATGTCCCAAAATATTAAAAAATTAAAAGTTATTTTACACTTTGTGTTCCAGAGAGGAAATACCTTGATTTTCTTATTAATATTCACAAATTACAGGATTTTGTTTATCAGAAACCTGAAAGAAATATTAGCAATTATAAATTATTTTTTCATTGAACTGCTTTTCTCCTAGAATATCTTTTCAGACTTCTCTGAAAGAAGAGGAAAAAGGGAACTAAGCTCTCTTCATTTCATTGTGAACCCCATTCTGCAAAATATTTGAGCACATAATTGAGTCTTCAGAGATTATAACTGCTTGCCTGAAGCTAGGCATTTACTTAAGACCTTGTTCAAGTCAGCATGATCTGATTTCCAGGTACTGATCCCATGGTGTTTTTCTCTGAGTTCATAGGAAATAAGCACATTGCACAGAGGACAGAATATACCATCAAATGTTCCCTTATTATGCTAGAAGGATATACAATGGTTCGAAATGTTTCCCAGCTTAGAGTCTATCTTGGGGCATTGGGATATCCCTGTATTTGTTCTGGGATACTATATTCCCAACACAATGCACCCAAGGAGGGAATAAAGGACAGAAAAATAATTTCTCGAATTAGTTTAATAGCATTCAGTGGCAAAAGAATCCAGGCTTCCAAATATTCTGGTCAAGGAGAGTTTAAGAAGGTAAGAGAGTAAAGAACTGAAAAATTCAACAAAATGTTTGTGTTTCATTGAGCTTTTTGCTTACTGGGAGTCTCAGAAACCAAGTCCAGAGGTATTGAAGGGATGCATAGCACTAAAGCAGTTATAAAATGGAGAAAGCTACACATTCATACCCCTGCAGTTCCCAGGCACTCAGGAGCAATTGGATACTGGTGTGGAGTTCCCTGACAGAGGGCAGAGTACAGATGCAGCTTGCATAATCTACATTTATGATGGATCTGTGTGTTAACTTGATTTCTTCCTGCTCTTATTAGTGTTTTGTGTGAAATAATTCTGTCATATGAATGTCCCTAAAACTTTTGTCTGAAGAGTAGATAAGAGATCTTTAAGGAGCATAAGTCTAACGTGTAATTTTCACTGCACACAACTACATTAACTAATATATAAGAATTTTTACTCATGTAATAGACATTTGCTGCTTGCTTCTTCAGATGCACTGATAAAAATATCCACTGTCATTCTCCTTCTTACAAGTATAACACCATTGATTCACAATGTTTTTCAAAAGTTCTCTGACACAGAAGAGTTAAGGGAAATAATACTGGAGTTTTAACTGGTAGAGAATAAAATTATTATATGAGTAAAGCAGTGCTTCCAGACTGCAGGCTATTGAAAAAAATAGAAAACATTGGGGAAAAAAAGGATTTTTAAAGCTGTATGATAATCAAATAGGAATTTGAATGCTGGATATATTTTCCTTGAAACTGGGCAAATAATAGCAAAAGGGATTGTGTGTTTTTTGAACTCTCAAGTTTCTTTAAGAATCATACCATTCTGTACATATCAGGACACCAAGAGTTCTGGTTGCTAAACTTTCTGAGGCAAATTAAACAAAAAGGATTCAGTAACTTTGTTTCTATGGTCTTTCCCTGATCCTTTTTTCATATCTGTATATTAAAGAACTTCGACCAAAAAAGACCTAACTCCATATGGTCCAAACATATATGTTGATGACTTGAACTTTTCCAGCTCAAAGGTCAAATTAATAGGACTAAAGAGTCTGAGAGATTATGATTTCACACTTGACAAGGAATGATATTTTGCAATGGGCTGAATAAAAGAATGGCATTTTCTTAGGATTTTACAAAGCCCTCTTTCTGATTTGCCATCACACCCTGAGACTGTGATCTCCTGAAGTATCTTCTTCAATCTCCCATCTTAGGAAGTGCAGAAATATCTAATTTCTAAGCTAACTTTAGCAGCCCTGGTTTAGACTTCAACAAGCAGATTTTGTGTCTTCCTGCTGCCAGTCTACAGAGGCCAGACAAATACTTTCTGACTCTAACTGCGGATAAAGTTTACGGACATCTGGGACCAGGCAAACACTCGGCCTTCACCTGCTTATGTGGCTGTCCTGATCCGTGATTCTGTCAGAATCAGTTTAATAGCCTGGCAGCTGGCTGAAATTTTCATTTATTTCAGCAGCTTGGGAACTGATTGCCTCTGTTGTGTGACAAAGACAGCTTGTCCTGGTATATTTTTTATGCAACCATGTCAAACATTCATTTTTAGCAACTTAATTCTAAACTTCAGTGATCTGAATGTTGTCAATTCCTTGTACTTCCCTCTAAGTAAAAAAATCAATGGCCAAGTAACAAAACAGGTGCCATAAATGCAAGTTTAAACAAGCCAACAAATTTAGTTATCCAGTATATAGAAGGATGTTCATCAACACAAATGTTCTTGAAAACAGAATGTAATTATTGGTATATTCATGAGAGGCTGTTATTGTGATGTATCTTAGCACTTGTCAGTCTCCATATATATATCTTGCTTATTTTAATTCCTTTTTGATCGCTTGAGTGCCTAACTGGAGGAGTTTTAAGTTGATGCTGAATGTGTGTCTTTTGCTTTGAGAGCTCACTGTTTACAAATGCATAGGAAAAGTGAAGCTCAATGGAAAGAACAAATCCTTATCCCCATTAAGGAGCATCCTTCATAAATTCTGGCGTTTGCTGACTACCTGCATGAGTTCCAGCTTCTTAACCCCCAAATTATGACAACAGCACTTCCCTGCTAGAGTGCAGCTGCATAGTGCTCTGGATAAAGTCAGCAAGCTTCAGCAGTACTTTGGAGGAAAATTCCTGCAGAAAGTTAAACTTTAGCTGGAAAGTGTAAGCCAATTACTCATGACAAAGGAATGAAGTTCAGTCTGTTTAGTAATGATGAGGACAAGTGCAGCACTGAAGTTAAAACTGAGGAGTCACAAACACCTTTGGGAAAAAACTTGAAACACAGAGGGAAGACTGGAAAACAGTGATGCAGGAAAGGTCCCTCTTTTTGGTGCAGTTTACCACTTGGCCTGTGAAGGAACTTTCAACACTCATGGAAATTCCTTCCAGCCCTGCCATGCTGGTTAAGCATAAAGGAGTTCTCTTGCAAGCTGCAAAGCTTCAGCCTTGAAGACTACCAGCCACAGGTGTTCTGAATGCCTCTCAGCCCACCTGCCCGTTGGCAATTAATGCTAAGAGAGCATTGATAATGCTGACACCGACACAGTCAATTTGAAATTTATGATGCGCAACCATGATAAATTAGAAAGTAATTTTAATCTAGATTTTATACATATAAAATGATGGGGGAATATTTTGTCTGAATGTTACCAACCAGCTCTAAGGTTTACATAAACCAGTGTCAAATCAGAAGATTTTAAATTTGTCTCACACAAAATGGACTTGCCTCAGAAGATTACAACTCAATTTAAAGTGATACAGCATGACGTAAGTGACACTAGCCAAGAGTACAGAGCTATCCCTTCAAACTGAGATCAAACTCCTCAAATCTGTATCTCACTTATGACTGAATACATATTAACTTTGGCCAGATGGACTGACAGCATTTTAATAAGAACATTCTGTTACCCTTTCCTTGGGTTTTTTTTCCTTGTTTTAGTAGCACATTGCAGATTAATCTCTTAAAAGTAGGTGCTATGAAGTATAATAGCAGTTATTTTAAAATTTAATGTCCTTGTTGTAAGGAAAATTAAAAAAAAAGCAACAAAGTTTACACACTTGTATTCAACTGAGGCAAATTTGTGCTATCTGCAGGCATCTTCTTTCAAAGCTGGACCCAGCCCTCAAGTGGGATGCTGAATGGCCATTTACACCAAGAAATTTTCTTTGGAAAAACAAGTGACACTAGCTTTTTCTTTGTTTGCTTTGGGGTTTTTACTGTTCTTCATAGTTCAGGATTTAAATTTTGATAATTTGGCCATCCATATTAACACTCTGAGCACTGGCCTGGTACTCCTGGAAGGACATAGTTTGAACACTAGGCTTAAATTCTGTGAGAACTAGAATTTTTAGTGTGTGGGAACGTGAGCTACTTTAATACACCCATTTAAGTTCAAGAGCATGTTAAGTGAGTTAAATCAATTCATATGTCACCATCTAGAGCTATGAGACTGAGATTCTGCCATAGTGGATGAGACCAAAGGTTCAGCTAGCTCAGCAACCCATTCCTGGTAGAAGCCAGCAGCAGCTGTTTAGGGAAAGAGTAGAAGACACCAGGGATGTGTACAGTAATCCCTTCTCTGGTTATATGTTCCCAACTTTTGGCAGCCAGTGGTTTAGGGACTTGTGGAGGCAAAGATTAAATGCAGATTAGAAAATTTATTAGCCATGAATGGACCTGCTTTTCATTCAGGTGTCTAATCCCCATTTACACTTTTGGTTTCCAAAATTTGCTCATGCAGTGACTTTTACCATTAGTGCATTATTAAAAGTACTTCTCTGTTGGTTCAGTTTAAATATTTTGCCTGATAATTTTAATGGCCTCTCATGAGTACTTATGCTGGGAGGAAGGGCAAATATTATACCTCTGTATGATAGTTGTTCCCTCTTTACCTCCTGCAAACAAAGCATGATTTTGTAGACCTCTATCATATTTGTCTTCTTTTTTCTACTTCAAGCTAAAAGTCGTAGTCTAATGCATGTTAATGAATGTTTTTCCATAGAATATCCTCTCTTTTTCGTTGACTTGGTTAATTTGTTATTTTCTAATTAGTGGGAAGGATGAGAACTACATAGTGAATAAGTTATGTAGGCTTACCAGGTATTTACCAGCCAGAATTATGTTCTTTTTCTGTTCTGCTCCCTTCCAAATAATTCCCAATATAATCTGCCATTGCCAATTTGACTTGCACTGATCCAATTAATTCAAAAACCTCTCCACAACCCAATTTAAGTTTGTTTGGTTTGGTTTTGGGGTTTTTTTTCTGTGATTCAAGGCATTAAATACATTTCACTCTGACTCCAGGGGCATGTATACAGTTTATTTATATTGAGAAATGTCAAATTTCTTTGTGATTTCAGTATCAATAAATGTGTCTTAAAAATCTGCTAAAGGTAAAATTTCTGTAAGGATATGAAATAAAAAATAAGTTTACAGAAGAACTGAACTGATAAACTGCAAATTAGATTTATATGTTATAAGTATTTTATTTAGAAAAGGCTAGAAGTATATGCCCCAACCAGCATAGAGCATTTGGCACAAAGATCTAACAAAATCTATCTTCTGAAATAAGCTTTCCATTGGCTCCTATTAAGACTCTTTCACTGCTATGAAATAGCTTTTAAAGCCTTTTAGCATTGCTCAATATAATGAAATGCTATCTACATGCTGCATATATTGCTTTGATGTACTTTTCATTTGAGTCACAGCAACATATTCTAAGGCATAAAGTCCAGCTGAGAGGATTTTACAGGGCAAGGAAGAGTTAGTTGTGTGTCATCATTACTGGACTTTGCTATATAGTTTTGCAGTTCTCCAAAAATCTGTGATAATTCAGACTCACTAAGGTGAAGTGCAACAAAATACTAACATCTCCTTTATAAAAAGAAAGAGCCAATACAAGATAGAACAGAAGAGGAGGCATCATTAAACAGACTGACCACAAAGGGACCACAATTGGTAAGTTCCCTTCAACTTAATTTACCACAGGTTTTGACGTACTCTATGGAAGTGAGTGCTGGGAAATCTGGTCATTTTGAGCCACAGCTTGTCCAAACAGAGTCAGTTCTTAGTCATATTTTGTAGTTTGAAAGTATTGTGCCACATATTAACAGCTTCAACTTTTCCAACATTGTCATAAAAAAAAAAAAAATTAAAGTGGTTGTAAATCAGAGATCTTTGACATATTAATGTGTTTAGGTCTCCATGTTTTCCTTACTCATTACTTCACCAAGAAATTTAAGAAAAAAACATTGACATTACTGCTAATAAAACAACTTCATGTTCTGGAATCCAGCTGTTCTACTGAAAAGTCGGGAATTAAAACATAGTTTTCTTAAAATGAGAAAGAAAAAGAGAAAGAAAGAAAGAAAGAATGAAAGAAAGATATTTACTTTGACGTGAAGGCAAATGACCAGCCCTCTTTAGATTAGCATATTTTTAAGTATCTTTTGAAACTCCAGTCATAATGCTGCTCTTTAAAACAATGAAATTTTAAGAAAATAAGATAGTCAACAAACTCATCTATTGCCTTTTCTGGGTGGGGTAAGGTTTCCCAAAACTCTAATTTTTAAAATTTTAAAGACCTGGAATATACATTCAAGCTGCAGAAAGCGTGACAAGAGAACTCAGATTAGCAAGGAAAGTGGAGAGTGGATAGAAGATTTTTTTTAACCCTCTGGTGAAAAGAAGTAATAGTTTTACAAGAAACATGATGATTTGGGGGAGTAAGAGCTGGGGAATATGACCTTTTGAAGGAGTTGACACTGTATAAATTGCAGCTGTGTGAAAAAATAGTGTGAATTTTTCTTCTTTCCCTGGTTGTCAGACTCATGCAACAGAGATGGACTGGCAAGTGAGAGAGCAGACAACTGCTGGGTTATGGTTGCAGGTGTAATATCTTTCCTCAGATAACCTGTAGTAAGCCTGAGATCTCACATTGCTTTATTAGTCTCCAGAGGAAGTGATGTATAAAATGCTGTGCTACAGAATTAATGTCCTAGACTGACATTACTTTTGGGGTCACTTAGGTGGGAAAGAAATGCCTGAAAGGTCATTTATTAGAATTGTGAAGCTATGTCTAATGCAGTATGATTTTTGGTACAGTGAAGACATGGAATGGTATCACTTATCACCAGTGTATAGGTAGAAAATAGAACTAGTACTCCTTTGATGACAAGGATGTCCTATAGTCTTTCTTTCCCAGCCTTCTTTTTTTTCTGTTAGGTTTTTCTCCCCATTCTCCTCATTCCCCCTTCTACCTCCTGAACTGGGCTATTGAGATAACAGTAAGTTTAAAATACACACTGCATCCTGTGTAAATTTTCATTACTGTGATCAGTTTAAGCCATGAAAATAGCAGGTGGGAGATGAAAAATCACTAGTGGAGCTGACTCTTTTTGCTTTGTTTTGTTTTTCTACTGCTTGCTTTTTAAATTAAAACAATGACAGCCATACAGAGACTGTGTTATACTTGGTAAACTTGATTTAAGAACATATTCTGTAATGTCTTCCTTCCCAAGAGACAGAAAGGATCCACACTGTACAATTAAAATGTGTTATTACTTTGTTTTCCCTCCTACCTCCACTCTCCTCCCTCTCTATCTCCCCTCCTCTTTTCTTTACATCCTAATAAAGTAGTACTTTATTAATAGTAGAATATTTTTCCTCTAACTTTAATAGTTACTTCTTCAGCATTCTGTTATTTTATTTACCCTCATTAATTTCATAAAAAAACCATTTGTCAAGAACAGTTCTTCATGCTTGTGTATTTTTTCAGCCTAACTTTGAACTAAAAAAAGCAGTAATTTTTAAAGATGATCCTACAACAACTATGTACTGAGACACCATGTTTTCATAGTTGCAGCTTCCTTTAAAGGGAAGAGGACACATGATTCTGAGCTGTTGGTGCAACTTGTATTTTTACCGTTGGGAGTCTTTAAGGAGCAGCTAACAGATCCAAGAAAACTCTGCTTATTTTGTTAGCCACTGCTGCATGCCAGTGGTCAGTGAAATGTCCTTCGTCTTAGGAGGACTCTGAAAAGAGCATTGATCCTTAACTTGGGTTAATGTTTCAGAGGAAATAAGCACAAGCAATGTTGGTTTCCTATGGAAAACACCCTGAGGATGCTAAGGAATGAAAATTAATAAGAAAGGTCCAGCTCCTCATTATTGAATTTCAGCCCTAATAGATGAATAATTACCTCAATATTGCATTTAAAGGGATAGCAGAATTTTGTAGCATGCATTCAACATGAATGCTCTTGATTTTGTCATCTAGCAACAAGCATACCAAGGCATTTAACTGGGGACATGTTGTCTGAACTGCAATTGGACTTACCTGTTTAGGGGTGTGATGAAAAGTGAAGAGATTAGAATGCATTTATTTAAAGAAAATAATATGCTTAAGTATAAACCAAGTAGCAAGTATCATCATGTTTTTCCAGGTTATTTTGTAAAACTGGTCTGGTTATTTGATATGAAATAGGAAAAAGGAAGATAATTGTGCATCTGTTGGATGTGTGGGGCTTGCGTTTTTTTGTGGTTTTTTTTCTTCTTGTCCAGGTTTGTGCATAAACAGAAATATATCATGGCTGTGGAATTTTCTTGCATGCTTTATACATAAGAGAAATACTTTTCTTCTTTTCTGCAGCTTCACTGAATCATTGTGATTTTTTTTCCCCCTGAAATGTAAGGAATCATCATCATTTAAATTAATTTCAAAAGGAAATTAACAACATGAGCAAATTAATTCGATCTGAATGTCAAGACCTCTGCAAGCCGCATCCTTAAACATGTTAAAGAACATGTGCTCATCAGAAGTGCATACAAATAATTAAACTCAACCCTAATTTTCTTAATTGTAATTTCATGGTGCGTGGAGTATTGTGAAGTTACCTACCAGGGGTTTCAATAAGCTTTGGTAGCATTAAAGACAGCATGTTTATACCATCACAGTGGGAAGTTTAAAAAGTCACTGATTCCCTAAATGCTAAAACATATAACAAGCTTTCCTTTTCCATGTCTTTTGAACAGTCAATTCACATCTCTACACAAATCCCCTTGATGCAGCTCTGGTTTTTTCAGTATCTTCTGTTTGCTAAGGGGAAAAAAATTGATAATTTTGCTTCTGCAGAGTGGCATTCTGCTTGCAACTGGTCTCAGCAGCAGGTAAGAATTCTTTATGAATTTAAGTGTCCTTTCTCCTGGTGAGTCTTTGGATTTGCAACTATTCTTCAAGAGCCACCTAAAAGGTGACCAGTTTGTGGCTTTTTGTATCACTGAATTCTTTGGGTTGAAAAATACATTCAAAGGTGTATTTCTTCTTTTTCTTTTATAATAACTTCATAGCTGGAAGGCTTACAAATGCTGTGAGATGAAATACCCATGATTTGGAGTACATTTATTTGTTGTGATGTATTCAAGGTGCTGTATTGTCCATAGTCTTTTAATTTCCACTTCCCCCACCCTCCCATCATGGTAGACTGTGGTAGTCCTACTTCAGAAGTGAAGTCACATCTTCTTTTCCTATCTGTCTAGAAAAACACTTTTCTGTCCTAGATATAAGAAAAGAGAATAACGACTTTCTACTTCCACTGTGAGTATTACCAATTTTTAGGCAACTTTTGCTGCAGGCTTGAGTGGATGTGGTTTGCACATCATAGCATCTAGAAGGTCAAAAGTAACAGAATGTGAAATATGGCAGTAGAGCTAATATGCCAAAACTCATACCCAATTTATTAATAATTCTCAGGCCTATTTATGTCCAAGTACAACAGTACTACAGATCAGATTAATCCGATAATTAAATGGAAAGACTAAGGTGGAGGGGAAACCCATGAAAAAAAATTATAAGTGGCCAAATATATTATATCAATATTAGCAATATTTGAAATGCTAGATAACTCTCCCCCCCATGACAACTTGAAGAAACTGACAAGAGGAGCTTAAAACTTTTTCCCAGTCTCAGATTTTTGACGTCATTGGCACAAGTGAAACTTGGTCGGATGTGTCCTGTGACTGGAGGGTCATGTTGCATGGTTAAAGGCTCTTCAGGAGGGATAGGCAGAGCAGACTAGCCAGGGATGCGTTGCAATGTAATGGAAGGGCTGGAACATATGGAGCTTAGAGTTGTCAATGACATGGCTGAGAGCCTCTGGGTAATAATTAATGGACAGACAAATAATATGGATGCCACTGTGGGAGTCTACTATAGACTGCCTAGCCAGGATGATGATGCCAAAGAATTATTCCTTGAGGAACTAAGAGACACCTCTAAATCAACTGCCCTTGTTCTTATGAGGGATTTCCACTTTCTGGAACTGACTCAGAGCATCACAGCTGGCACAAACAGATCCAGAAGATTCCTAAAACACCTGGATGACAGCTTCATTGTACAGGCACTCAGAGACCTGACTAGGAAAGATGCACTGATTGATTTGTTGCTTGCCAACAGACTGAAGTGGAGATTGGTTCTTGGCCACAGCAACCACAAAGTGATTGAGTTTAAAATCTCTTGGCAGGAGGAAAAGTGCAAGCACAATTTCAACTCTGGACATAAGGAGAGCAAACTCCAGGCTGCTCAGGGAAGAAGTGAGTAAGGTTCCCTGGGAAAATTTTTTGAAGGCACTGAAATCCATCAGTGCTGGTCACTTTTTAAGCACCACCTCCTACAGGCACAGGCACAGGTGTTAAGATCTAGTTTTAAGGTTCTAGAAATTCCTCTGCCCAAATTAAGGTGCAAATGAGACCACATGCCAGTGGCAATAGTAAGGGTTTTATTTGATGGCAAATATGAGAGAGAGAGAGAGAAAGAAAGAAAGAAGTAGAAAATGGGGGGGGGGGGGACAGAAAGAGTGACAGGGACAGAATAAGGAAAATATCACCACTCCGTGGATCCCAAGATGTTCCGGTGATCCTCTGCAGCTGGTTCTTGGTGGTGAAAGTCCCCCCGAAGAAGCAGAGAATCTGGTGGGTTTATATGCTCAGGCCAGGTGGCAATGTCCAGGCATGTCCCCCTGGAGGAGGGGGATGCAGTCTCTCACAGCAGACTCTGGGTTTGTTGCATCACCTGCAGCCCTGTGGGGCCAAGCCTCTCAAGTTAAAGTCCCGTGGATGTGGCCTGTGGGGTTGGGGGTTCCACAGCTGGGCCAGTTTGTGTAATTGGAGGATGGATGTTTATTGCCTCTTACCAGAGGTTACACCATGCACCCAAAACCTCCTCCTGTCCCCTCAGTTGGGGGGAGTCTGTGTAAACCTGGCATCTGTGGGCTGTGCTCTCCCCCCACCCCAAACACGGCCAGGGATAGTTGCAGCTGGTGGCATCCTTCTGTGGATGCATACCTTTCCCTCAGCCTGAGATGACTGAACAATGTGTTCCCCTTTATCTAATCAGCAGTTTGACTTCCGGTTCAAAGTCCCAGTCTTCAGAGAGGCTCCTTCAGTTGTAGCTTCTTTATGATGAGTAAACTTTATATCAATGTTTGAGGCATGAACTGTTTTCAGCCTCTGACAACAGGTGATTCCAGAATGTCAGAAGTCAAGCAGACAAGACAGAAGGCTGGCTTGGCTGAACAGGGATCTTCTCTTGGAAATAAGGCAAAAAAGGAAGGTGTATGCCCAGTAAAAGTAAGGACAGGTGATGTGGGAGGAATACAGAGATGCTGCTTGCTACAGGGAGAAAATACATGTGGCCAAAGCTGCACTGGAGTTGAAGCTGGCCAGAACTGTGAGACGTAACAAAAAGAAGCGGTTTTAAATACATTATTGGCAAAAGACAGTGCAGAAATTATACATCCCAGGATAAGGATAGTTGGCTCTCAAACAGGGACATAGACAAGGCAGAGATGTTCAGTGTTTTCTTTGCCTCTGTCTTCAGCACTGATGATGGCCTAGAGGACTGTGGCTGTGAGAGTGAGAAACTACCAGCTGACCCTGAAGTTGCTCTACCTGGATCTCTATAATTCTATGGGTCCTGATATGATTCATCTGAGAATACTTCAAGAGCTGGCTGACATCACTGCAAGGCTCCTCTTAGCAATTTTTGAATAGTCTGGGGAATCTGGAAAGGTCCCAGTTACTGGAAACTGGCTAACAGTGTCCCAATTTTCAAAAAGGGCAAGAAGGATGACCCCATAAACTAGAGGCCAATAAGTTTCATTTCCTGCCTGGTAGGGTTATGGATAAGATCATTCTGGGGGTTATTGAAAAATGCTTGAAAAGCAACATAGTCATTGTTCACAGCCAGCATGGCTTTGTGAGAGGAAAGGCCTGCTTATCAAACATAATTTCCTCTTATGAAAGGGTAAAAAACCTGGTTGATCAAGGGAAGCCAGATGATGTAATCTTTTTGGATTTCAGTAAATCTTTCAATAGTGTATCTTACAGGATCCTTCTGGACAAAATGTCCAAAACACAGCTGGATAAACGCATAATGGATAGGTGACAGGTCAGGCACAAAGGGTTACAGTGAGTGGCGTGACATCAGACTGGTGACCTGTCACTAGGGGGGTTCCACATGACAACATCTTCAGTCCTGTGCTCTTCAAAATCTTCATAAATGACTTGGACACAGGACTGAAAGGGATACTAAGCAAGCTTGCAGAAGACATTGAAAGCTTCAGTATTAAACGGCATTTTTGTTTGAAGTGAGAGCATTTTATATAACATAAAGGGTTTATATTTAAGGTAGAAAGGAAAGTTGGTCTATCAATATAAAATGGTAAACTGGAAAGCGTTGAATCTTTTTTAAAAGAAAGAATAACTGTATGTAGTCTGTAAAGGAAAAGTCCAATGCAGTACTTTTGAAATGAAAGACCACATGGCTCTACCAAAATGCCTACAAATCATTAGTAAAATAATGGTGAGTAAGATGCCTTAGCATCTAAATTAAGTGTGTAATGGAAGTCTCCTGAAGATTGCAGGCCATACACTAAGAGAAATGATGTTTTCTAAATACTTCCCCAGCCACGCATATGAACTACATCATCTGAGAGTAACTCAGTAGAGGAAGAAACTCTTCCACCTCTGTGAAACAAAAGAGCAGCAAGAAACAGCTCATTGTCCAGAAACACGTCTTTTATCTCATGTGTATTTTGAAAACTTGATCTTCCTCAGGGACTTCCATAATCCCTAATGCTCTAACTGCCCTTTCCTCTGTTTAGGAAAAGCACTATGGGATTACACCCTAAGCATTTTACCTCAAAATCTGAATTTTCTCCAACTCACAGCTTTGTTCTCCTTTTCAGTTTTAAACTGCCAAATAGGCCAAGTTAAATCAACAGGGCAGACACCTGCTAAAACACTTCTCCTGCAATATTTACAATTCTTTTCTGTTTGTGAAGAGATCTCAGTGTTAGCCTGGGGAATCTGTTGTTAGCCTGCTGTGTCTCTTTGGTGTGCATTAGCCACAGAAACTCTGCCCATTTTTTATTGAAAACTGTTCATCTCTGGATGCCACAGTCACGATCACTGAAGTAAGGTCAGGAAGCAAATGTCAGAGGCTTTATTCTGTGTAGCAGCATCTGGCAAAGAAGATCATTGTTATTGTTGAAAGAAATTTTGGTGTGTGTTTGAAAAATATCTATTCTGTTTAAATACACAGGTCTACATCACTTCTTGCCACATCAAAGTGCAGCTGACAGAATACCAGTGGTTTATAAAGACTGTACAGATAAGCAGAAAGATCCAAATAGTGCTTGTAGCAGTATCTGATTAATTACAAACGCAAGATACTATCTCATAATAATGAATCAACAAATATTCTTCAGAAATCTCAAAATAGCCTGAGATTTCACAAAGAATGGAAATATTTTCTTTTGTTTATTTTGTAGGTTTTCCTGGATGACAAGAGTCTTTATGTCTTTGGAAACTACTAAAAGTATCCAGTGTAATTGCTCACATACTTGCTGTGTGCGGAAAGCTAATAATTTATTATAATTGGGATTGATCTTGGGAACACCAGGACAAATAAGAACAGCAGTCTTCATGCTATAAAGTAAAGACAAACTCCTATACTTGCGAGCTGCAGAGAAATATCTTGTGTGATTCAGAAATAGAAGATACTACGTTCCTTACCTTGAGCAGAGTTAGTACTAGGCTGCCTATGACCTGATTGTGCAAGTTTGGCAGACGGTAGGAAGTGCTACATATGAAGTTTCCGGGAGATGCTGTGGGTCATCCAATAATTTCACTGTGGAGGGTGGTCCTTGGTGCAAAAGAGGGATTACTTTTGGTACTAGGTTCAGAAATAGTGATGTGACATAATACATCTTCCTCCATGATTAACTTTGCAGCTTGCCTGTGTCCTGGGCTAATAGGTCTTTTCTCAGTATATGCTTCTTCCAAGCTATAAACAGGAACTGGACAAAACACGATTAGGCATGACAGAAACAACTTTTTCACAAAACAGGCATGTCCAGCATGTGATTATTTCTTGCAAAGTATATGCTTAGACTTCTATAATGGATTTTTTTTTCTTGAACTGTGGTGTTAGAGCTTGTTCTCCCTGTTGCTGGATGTACTCCAGATGGTAACATTGCCATTTGTTGCTATGGAAATCAATGCCAGAGGTTGCAGGGCTAGTGAGAGTGTGCTGGGTAAATCACTTAATGGAACATGACATTGTCAGACATCTATTATCTCCCATTTATGGCAGTTTAATTTTCTCTCTTCTGGGATGCTACTGCTTACTGATTAATAGCCCTGGGACAACGAGTATTTTTTAATGTATTGTGGCTTTATTGCAAACCTTTACCCCTGTATTATTCAGATGCTTGTAACCCAGGTCTAAAATAAGTGGACATTAAAAGGAATGGACTCCCATCTTACAAGACTCTGTGAACTTTGTATGAGCTAAATTTTCTCAGGGAAATCCTTTGGGAGAAGGTGCATTTATTCCAGAAAAACAGGTAACTAGTGTGTGATGTTTATATCTTGTAAACTAAGTTAGGCTATGATATTGATTACATTAATGCAGAAATTTAATTCAAATTTTCACTTGCCCTTCAAGTTTATATATAATACAATAAAATAAGGCTAAAGGTTAGTGATAACAGTGTATGGTAACAGGGAAAAAGAAGCATGGGCTTCTAAGTTCAATGGACAAAATTGTAAGTGATATTTGAAGATGAATCCAGTTTACTGCAAAGTGGAAAGATCTTAAGTGGAAAAAGAACAGACATGAGCAATTTTAATAACATTTGTACGTTTATTTTTAAGGGAAGAACCAACCATTTTTTTTCTTTAGCAGAAGCTAGAAAGCCATCCTTAGATGTGTGAAAGATCTGAGAAGTGTTCTTAAGAACTAGAAGTTTTCTTTTTGCTCCTTTTCTTGTTCATTCTTCTATCTTCAAGGCCATATTCTCTGTGGGGAAAAGTGCAGGAGTGACACTAAAATAAGCTCTTCTGATGTGCTTTACAGCTAAGAAGCTGACTGCTATTAATCTTTGACTTCAAAACAAGAAAACTATACCTGCTGGCACCTAGGAAGTACAAAAGCATCACATTAGGTGTAGTACAGAATATAAATTTATAATGTACAATCAGCCACTATATTGTCTGGAATAAAGACTTTTATTTTAAAAAATTACATGACAATTCATAGTCAGTATTTCTTATGCATCAACTCTGTATAAATCACTCAATATCAAGAGTAATTAACCTCATTAATCCTCTCTCTCTCTTCCCCTACTTCTTCTCAAAATATATTGTAAATCTGATGAAAAAATCTGGTGAAAGCCTTGCCAAGTGCCTTATACTATCTGGATATTCCAAAGTTGCCAAATGTTTTATTCTATCTGGATGTTCTAGTTTGTAAGTAAAAGTCGTTTTTCATTGAACCACCTGAGAACTTTGCTTTTTCTCCCACACTCCCCTCATAGTATATACAACTACCTTCCCCTAAATCCACTCAGTGGGATGGGACAAATCCAAAGCAGCAAATCTCCAACTGGGAAATAAGCCGGGCAAACCAGAGCAGCAATAGCTGTTCCTAGATGACTCTCAAGATGAGAACCAGAAGACCAACTACCTCAAGTGGTGTCCTTTCATGAAGCCTGGGGAATGAACAGGAGGAATTGGAGCTCCATGCCTAGTCAGAAAGTTATGATATTGTAAGAATAACTGAAACATGTTGGGACAACTCACATGACTGGTGGATCATGGTGGATGGCTTTAGGCTGCTTCATAGAGACAGGCAAGAAGAAGAGGAGGACGATAAGGAGTCATGCTCTATGTTAAGGAGAACCTTAAAGTGTCTAGAGGTAAACTGAGGCAATTGTAAAACCCCTATTGGATGTCTCTGGGTCAAGATAAGAGAGGGATCTTGCAGTAGGCATCTGCTTTCAAACCAAGATGATAAGCCCAACAAAGTAATAATTGAGTCACTTAAGCAAATTTTGGGTTAACAGAACCTGGTTCTTATGGTGATTTACACTACCCAGAAAAATCACGTCATCCACCAAGTTCCTGGAATGCGTAGAGCACTGCTTCCTCATACACATCTTAGATGTGCCATTGAGGAATGAGTCGCCACTGGACTTCCTACTCACAAACCAAGAAAGCTTGCTTGGTACCATGTCTATTCAAGATGGCCTTGGCTGCAGTGATCATTATGCTGTGGAATTTGGGTCCCTGCTGAGCACACTGAAGGTGAGAACTTAGACAAAGGTCATAGATTTTAGAAGAGCAAGCTTCAGCTTGCTCAGAGCTCAGCTGAGAGAGATTCTGTGGGAATCTTCCATAGGCTATAAAGCAGATAGCAAGTGCTGGGAGTTTTTGAAGAACACTTCTGGAAGCACAAAAACTTGGTCATCTTTAGAAGAAATGGAGCAAGAGATCTCTTTGACTTAACTGTGAGCTTCTGAGTTGGCTGAAACCCAAAAGAGAAGTGTACCAGATGTGGGAGAGCAGGCAAGTACCTGTTGAGAACTACAAGGCATTTCCAAAGCCTGCAAACATGAAGTTAGAATTCAGCTTGAATTTAAATTAGTCAGAGATGTCAATCCCAAAGGGTTCTTTGAGAGGTTTCTACAAGAAAAGGTTCTTCAAGGATGCAAACAACAAGCAGAAGCAGAAGGAAAATATTAGCCTGCTGATTTGTTCCCACCAACACTGAAAATGCAAAGTTTTTCAAAATGTTCTTCACCTCTGTCTTTACCAGTAGTGCTGGGCTCCCAGCCTTGGGAACAAAAATCCAGGTTGATGTGAATACAGCACCTTCATTGAAGAATTGGTGTGTGAACTATTACAAAATAATTCTTCCCTAGCAGATAAGTTAGATAAAAAGAATCAAGGAAAAAAATTTTACCAAGATGATGCATTTTTTCTCTTGACATGAAATACTTCATGTTTTCAATGAAAATCGAATACCTGAAGTAAGCTTTACAAAATTCGATGAAGTACTCATAAAAATAAATTGAATTAAGTATTCTGTCCCCATATTTATGCTTAGCAAAGATCTCAAAACAATCCAGCAGTTCTGCCCTGAAACTAACCTGATAAAGCAGGAAGTATTCAAATGTCTACTTTTTCCCTATGTATTTAAAAAAAAAAAAAAACCAAACAAGAAAACCCTTTTATTAATTCAGTGCTTGAATTACCAGCCTTTTAATTTTCTTGAGTGTGTGTTCATTCTGATGTTAAAGAGAAAGGAAAACAGAGACCTTTCATTTACCATATGCGTGTCAGTGGATGCCTCTTTCATCAGAAACATTGTTTGCCAATCAGGATCTCTATTGTTAATTTGATCCAAGAAAACAAGAAAAAAAGTGTTATTAAAATCTAACAGGTTACAATAGAACTATAAGGCAAAAGAAACCAGATGAGTTCTGATAGAATGATAAAGTGAAAAATTAGGTAATAAGCAGTAGTCAGATGGTTGGGCTGCTTATCTTGGCTGCCTGCGGGAGTAGGCATTGTCATTCTGTTTTCCTCTAGACTTAATACAAAGGTGAGTTTTAGTGGTAAAACTGGAAGGAATCACTGAAGTATCTATAATGACAACTCTCAGGCATGTGTCAAACATTCAAAATGCAGGATGAAATTTAATTATAGTATTTTGTTAGGGAAGATGACAACTTCAAGCTTTGTTCTAAAGTAAAAGGAGGAGATTAGCTGTTAGCAAAGATATATTTTTAACATAGTTGTGCTATGAGAATTAAAAGCAAAAGAGGCAATGATGCTGAAAAATGAAACTTGTGGAGGTTCATCTACTGCAGCAGCTGTCAGTCTTCTTTTTGAAGATTTCATTGAGTGGTGTTGCTCCACATTCCTCCAAAACTTTAGTCATTCTGCTGAAATGTGGTTTTGATTAAACAGACATACTTCCTACTGGTGGTCGGAAGAATTACATTGCATATGAAAACCACATGTTTTCGTGAGCCTGTCATGTGTGGTCACTATGAAGATTGTTTGTTGGTTCTTGTTTAATATCTTGTTTTGTATCTGGAACCATTTTTGGGTATTCAGAACTCCAAAGATTGTCTTTTTTTTTTTCCAACATAGATGAAGACAAGCATAATTGTTTAGTTTCGAGAGAAAACTAAGTCACAAAATTGTTTTGTGGCCCTGTCCTACCTCAAAGCTTGAAAGCATTGCTTTTCTGATGTTGTTGATCCAATTGCTTTTCCAGTGTTTTGGTACAATTGCATTTCCATATGCTCTATCCTCCCAAGTAAAAGTGAATCCAAACAACAAAAACAAATCTAACAGGCTGTGCAATGAGGTTTTTTCTGTCTAGCATGATATATTTGTGCTTAAATTAACAGTTGAAGATGAGTTCCTTCAAGAAAAGATCTTTGGTTTTATGTAAAACAGTGCTTTCCAACTAGAAAATTCTGGTTTATGTTTTGACAGCTGTAACTGGCTTTTTGAAGACTTGGAAAATGGGAAAATGAGAAATCTAAAAAAAAAGATTGAAGGGCCATGTTTTTGATTACTTTTTTTGCTAGCAAACCTCGGACTCTAGCACTTCATGCATCATCTATGGGTTCTTGTTTACGTACTGAGCTCATCTTAATTAAACATTTGCAGCCCATCGTTATTGCATGCCTATGCATATTTTCTTAGCTAAAATTGAGAATAGGTTTTTCCCCCACCAAATACAAGGAGTTGGTGTGCTGTTTGTTTGTTTGTTTTTATAAGTAAAAGATTTCTTTTCCCTTAGGATAGGTTTTTCCTTCAACAAATGTCAGGCTGAAATACAAGAATTCTGTGGCAGGGTTTATTCCCCTCTCCCTACCAAAAACCCTGAGTAAGAACTATGAAAGCATAGAACAGCATTATTATTAACTTTTTATTTTAAGATAGAACACAGGTATTTAGATATTCTTTTCTTTTTGTAAAGCTCAGGACTTGAATTACATCCCTGTATTACAAACCCTACAAGATGAAAATCTCTATGATAGGAAAAATGCTTTGCTCAGGGATTTTTACCTAACATGGATGAACAGAACACATATCTAGAACAGAACACTTAAAGTTTCTGTAAGGCAGCATACTTCAGTGCTGTTAAACCAAAGGCAACTATTCAGTCATCAGAAAACTTTAGTAAGTGTTTTCCATGCTACCTTCCCCTTTTAAAGTTATCCACTTCTGACCAGCTTTAGTGATGGCAGAATATTCTTTATTTCTCCATTTTGTGAGTAGTCTCTCTTCTGCAGGCTATCTCAATAATAAAACAGTAACTCATAATATTTATTAGAAAGGAAAGAAAAATGGTGCTTGATGGACTTTGAATTTTTTTCCCTACATTCTTGGCAAAGAAATCACTGTAAGAACATAAGTACATCTAGTACTCTCAATGCAGTATATACATCCAGTTTGATTTTCTAAACTATTCTTTCTCAGTTCTCTTCCTTCTCTTCAATTAATTTTTGGAATTCCAGGATGAGGACCAGGTTTCTGTTCTACCAAAAACAAACCAATCATTTTTACAAATTGTAACAGCAACAGGATTTTATAGTATAAATTTTAGTATTTTGATATTAAAATTTTCCCTGCGAGTGTGGGGCTTGTGGGGTTTCTTTTTGGTTGGTTGGTTGGTTTCCTGTTTTTTCTTTTACATGACTTTTTGTTTTACTTTTTTTGCTTTGATATATGTGTCAACAGTTTCAAATGAGACACACTTTCTCTTTTCAGAAGCTAATTTAAAAAAATCCATTAAGTACTCTATGAAAGTTGCCACTTCTTGAAAATTGCCACTAATTGAAAACAGAAGTATAAAGAGAGTATTGTAAATTCTCTTGGTCTCCATATATATTAAAACAGGCTGAGGGATAAACCCTTGAGACATAGAAACATTCTTATATAGGGTACTAAGTTTTTTTTTATTATTTCTTAAGTAAGCTATCCAGGAATAAAATGAAGCTCAATATTGCAACTTTATACCTTGTTTTACATCACTAAAAGAATATATTTACTTCTGCTTGAAAAATATATCCATGGATTGTTATACAGTTGACATACACTTGTAAGGACATAAAAAGAATGAGTCGTTCACTCCAGGCAGAGGAGCCCCAGAAAAGCCAAATACAACTGTTTTAACATAGCATAAAAACAATCAAGGGGCTGGGAAAATTGATTTAAGAGAAAACAGTGAAGTAGCTAAATATAAATGAGGGCTTGGCTGAGGAATCACTACCAGTGAAGGTCAGGACCAGAAATATCTGTAGAACATAAACACTCTGTGTGGAGAAGAGTTCCATAGAGCAAACTGTGAGGCTTCTTCTTTCCCAAAAGCATAACTTTTGAGAACAATGTGATAACACTGAGAGAGTATCATAGAAGGCCTCAACAGTAAGCAATGAGAGTCTGCAAAATAATCTTTCAAAAAAAAAAAAAAAGGAAGTCCATCATATACAATATACAAATAGTAGAATTTAAAAAAAAATAATTTTAAGTACTGCTGTGAGGAAATGATCCTATATATGATAGATGTTCAAAAGCAGAACAAATTGAAGGCCAAAAACTAAAATATAACAAGTTCCATCTCAACATGAGGAACAAATTCTTTACATTGAGGGTAGCAGAACACTGGAACAGGCTGCCCAGGGAACTCATGGAATATCCTTCCCTGGAGACATTCCAAACACACCTGGGCGAGTTCCTGTGTAAGCCGCTCCAGGTGACCCTGCCTTGGCAGTGGGGTTGGACTGGATGATCTCCAGAGGTCCCTTCCAACCCTAACAATTCTGTGAATCTTTGGATACCCCTTTGGTCAGTTTGGGTCACCTGTCCTGGTTGTTTCTCTTCGCACCCTCCAGCCCTCTCACCAGTGTGGCCATATGAAAAGCAGAAAAGGCCTTGGCTCTGTGTAAGCCCTGCTCAGAAATAACAAAAACAGCTCTATATTATCAACCCTGTGTTCAGCAAAAATCCAAAACACAGACCCATACCAGCCACTGTGAAGAAAATTAACTCTACCCCAGCCAAAACCAGCACACTGTGTTCATTTAAAATACTTATACATGAAAGCAGTCTTACATCTATGAATAAAAGAGCACCTAAAAGTCAAAATAAAAGTGAATTGATTATATTTACTGGAACAATAACTTTAACATGCTTTTGAATATTTTACTGTAAATACTATTTTGTTTTCTAAGCACATATTGCTTCTTCTGATGTAGTCTGTTGTCCTAGTGTGTGATGTCAGAGTATGAAAAATTGTGAACTCTGTGCTTTATGTATCAGAAATAGCTATGTATCAGTGGGGAGGGAAGATGTTTGTAGAATGCGATGCGGATTGTCTAATAATGGGGGTTTTTTTCCCACCCTTTTGAATCCAAATATGTATTTGGGGGTACACAGAAGTGCTGGTGAACAAATTATTTGAAATTTGCAAATATTTCCTAAGATTATCAGCTGCAGGGCTGTTATCTGTAATTTACAGAGGGTACCTTTTGCTCAGCCTGGAATACTTCAATTTAATTAACACTGTCCCCACTAATAAATTTATTTTGGATTTGCTACATGTAGACTGTTTACACAAGACTGCCATAGAAATCTTACTGAATTTATTCTGGAAAGTTCAAACTGTAAGAAATGTTTTCAAACTCATTTTATTGTACCAGGGAAAGGAAACCATTGTGTTTCCATTCTGCACAGATCCCAGTTCCCATTTACTCTGGATGAGTTTACTCGTGCTGACCATACACAGCTGTTGTAGCTCCTGAAGGGCATTTTGGGATTGATTAACCATCTGCTGATTCTCACTGTAACAGCTCAGTGACAACAGCATGAGGGATTTGCTTTAGATACTCTGCAAAGATGTGGACACTACAAATACTCCTTTTCCAGCAGTTGCTCTGATTGGTGTTCTGACTACTGCCATTGTGTAATAGGATTTGGATTCAAGAAGTTTATCTATATTGGGTCTGTGTAGAGCATCTAATTTTCAGGTTTAAAAAAAGGCGCTTTATTTTCTGCAGTGTCGGAGTTTGCTGCTTCTTTATGCAACATTATCAACACGAGAATTGATTAAAATGTGTTGCATATTAATACAAGGAAAAGATATATTTAGAATTTGATAGGATATTTGTAAAGTTCACACTTCATAATTTCACTGGGTGAACAAGTCTAAAAATTCAAGGAGATCTTTTTAAGTGAAGCAGAGTCAAAGTACTAATTTAGCAGAAAAAGGGGGAAAAAAACCCCTAACAACCCAAAGATAGCTGTTGTGTTACCATGTAACGGGGGGCTTGATAGTTCTCATGATTGTTATTCCAAATAAGATAAATATTCATTCTAAATGAGACCTGGACATATGGTGCAAAGTTTCTCATGCTGAGCGCAAAATAGCTGGCCAAAATCTGCAATGTTTTATAAAGCTAGAAATATGTTCATTTTGGCAAATGTGTTTTGGCTACTTTCTCTCTCCCTGTTTTAAAACCACAGTATTTTGACAGGGATCACGGGGGTGAACTAAAATTTTAAATACGCTTTATTCTTTCTAATGCATATATATGTATTTCAGAATCATAAAATAATTATGATACAGAAATAACCTAAATAGCATGCATTAGGGAAATGTTAGTGATAACACTAACTAAAGACAAAACAGATAATAGAGAAAGGTACAACTGCCTTCTAATGTTTTTAAGGCTTTTCTATTCCTCTGTCTTCTGGTTTATTAAGATGCTGTATGTCTACAAATATACAGGCTAAATAAGTCAGTATAAATTGTGAACTGGATACCTAACAGGAGACGGAGAAGCATAGTTCCATTTTACTGAACTGGTGCTTCAAGGGGATGGAGTAAGCAAGCACTAAGAAAACGACTCTCCTGTAGCTGGGTTTCTGCCAGGGAATTTGAGATGTTACAGGGCAACTGTGCTGGTTTGAGACAAATTTGGAGGAAAATATCCTCTGATAGAAGGCAGGTTACAACCACCCCTCCCCCACCAGGTTCGGGAAAAAAAATGTTTTCCTTGGAGGAAAGTGAAAGAGATAAAAAAACTATTTATTTATCAAACACACAGGAAAAGAATAATAATGCTGAATAATAAAACCTCTCATTGTGGAGAGAAACCTGGGAAGATTTCAGACTCCTTCTGTAGGTGTGGTCTCTCCTCCTCCTCGGAGCTGGGTCAGTGTGGATCCAACTTTGGGGCCTTGGTGGAAAATCCTCCCAATGTGTTCTGATGTTGTTGAAACAGTCTGGAAGAGAAGAAGGGAAAAACTGAATTCCCAGGAAAACAAAGTTCAACTCTCCTTCTCCCTCCGGAGAAAAGGAGCCGAAAGCTGGCTGAAAAGCACGAAGGGTGCTCCCTCCATTCTTGCTACTGCAGCAGGAAAACACAGAGGAGTGTATCTGTGTCCTTGAACAACTGATTTGAAAAGTTTGCTCGGTTTTTTCTCCTCTTCCCCCTCTCAGGCTCAGTTTAAAGGCACAGAAAGGCACAAGATCCATGTCTGGGCATAGGGCAGGCAATATGGGATACAACATCATAAAGTCACCCCAAGACAGCAACCCAGTCTGAAATGTGACTGTGTCTTACAACAAACTAGAGCACACCTTTGGAAAAGAGCAATATCAATAATGGGTACATCAATTTGTTGCAACATTGCTACCCCTGTAGAGTCAGGGAGTGACAATACTTCCTGATTTGCCTCATGTCTACATCTAGAAGTTACTGCCAAACCATCTTTTGCCTGACTTACTGTCATAGAGACAGTGCAAATTTCCTAACAAGCCAATTACATTTTCAAATGTTGGGGGTTTTTTTCTATATCATAATTTAAACCCATGTTTGCTTACTTGTAACAAGTTTCATTTCCAACTTTGCATCTAATTTTCCTAGCTACATTATCCAAAATGAAATTCTCTTGCTAGATACTCAAAATGTGGTGGGTTTGATTGCCCCATCACAAGTGTTGCTCTGCTTGATTTGAACTCTAGTGAGGGCTAGTTGTAAAGAACAATTTTTTTTTTTTCTCATTTATATTTATATGAGCAAAATATCCCAGCTGCTTCAATAAGACTCCATGTAGTTGCATAGTCATCCAGTTTATAGGCCATGAAAACCAATTGCAATGACACAATCTAAACTCTTTCATCACACAATCAAATGATAAAAATAACTGTTCATTAGAATCTTAGAACCACAGAGTATCTTAAGTTGGAAGGGATCCATAAGGATCCAACTTCTTTCTCCTCTCAGGACTGTCTAAAACTAAACCATATGACTAAATGCATTGTCCAGGCGCTTCTCAAGATCTAGCAGGATTGGTACTCTGACTACTTCCCCAGGGAAGTTACTCCTGTAACCAACCATAGCCAAAGAGAAGAACCTTTTCCTAATGTCACATCTGAAGTTCCACTGATGCAGTTTCATTTGATTTGCTTGTGTTCTATTGCTGATCACCAGAGAGAAGAGATTAGTGCCTGGACTCCATCTGCCATCATTGGGAAAGCTGACACCGCATGAAGATGCCCCTCAGCCTCTCCTTTTCCAAGATGAACAAAAAAAGTGACATCAGCTGCTCCCTGCAAGTCTTGCCCTTGAGGCTTTCCACCATTTTGGTCACCCTTCTTTGGATGCTCTCTAATAGCTTTGCACCCTTCTTGTATTGTGGCACCCAAAACTGCACACAGGGCTCAAGGTAAACCCACAACCGCCCCTGCACCCCCCTTGCCTGGCTGGCGATGCTGTGTCTGATGCATCCCAGGACATGGTTGGCTCTCCTGGCTGCCAGGGCACTGCTGACTCATGTTTAACTTGCCATCAACCAGGCCCCTCACATCCCTTCCCATGGCACTTCTTTCCAGAATCTCATTCCCCAGTCTGCCTATACATCCAGGGTTGCACCATCCCAGGTGTAGAACCCAGAACTTACTCTTGTTAAACTTCATATGCATGGTGATTGCTCATCTCTTTTGTCTGTCCAGATCTCTCCGAAGGGCCTCTCCACCCTTGAGATGGGCCATTATCCTTGTCAATGTTTGATTTCAGTTTGTTATAGTACCTTTAATATTGTTCTTTACTGTTCTTTATCATCTAATTGTTCTCACAGAAGTAATATCTTCTGTATTTTACCTCTCACATGTGCTACATATCAGTTTTAAATCTGTGGAATGTTCTGTAACTGTTTTGGAAGAGGAAGGGGGAACTTTTGTGGAACTTGATAACATTTTTGCCATATGAATGATGACAGCATATTAAGATAGTTTATGCTTCATACTGTTCCTCTGAATTTCCTTGTGGGAAACAATGTGTTTTTAGTTTAAAATTCTGTTTTCTTGCATAAATATGTTTACAGCCATGAGATTTTGACACAGTAAACATTTAAAACAAAGCAGGCTCAAATTCTCCAGAAAGAAGAGAAATAACCAATATGCTGTTACATAATTTGATTTCTTTCCATTCTTTCTTGTCACTATTGTAAATATTATAAGTGATAGAGCAATTTTAATAATTGCAAAGTCTGTAAGGGATATGTAATACACTTGTATTTTTACAACTGGTACCACTTTTTACTCTATATTTTAAAGAAAAGGGTCTATATTGATTTTTGTTGTGCTCGTTGAAGGCATAAATGATTTTCAAAGTTGCAATGGTAGTAATGGAAAAGGGTTACATTTGCTGAAGAAAGACCACTACTACTACAGTTTGGAGCTTTTGCTGAAAGGAGATTTTGCTTCTAAAATTAGACAGGACAAATTCTCAGAGATTAATAGTGTTGTTTCAAAACATAAATGACTAGTTCAGAAAGAGCCAAGAAACTCTGATAAGCTTCAATTTTTCTCAGTGATGGAGACTGAAATACACATCTTAGATGGCTGGCTTTTGTTAAGCTGTGGCAGTGTAAAACTGTGTCAATAAGATACAGCATAGAAGACTTAAATTCTTTCTTCTGTAATGTACTGAGAATTGATGTAACTTGGCATTCTCTGAAAACAGTGGTAATTTTTCAATAGGAATGGGGTTAGTTGTATACGGAATAACTTTGAAAATCCCCACAGTTGCTTTTATCCTGCTTTAAGTGTTTCTCTACTTTGGAAGGAATGTGACATATCAAAACACAGTATTTTTATCTTGGTTCAAACACATGCAAACAAGTGTTTTATGCATTGGTGCTGTAGTAATATAATTTCTCCTCTCTTTTTCTCCTGTTCTACATGCAAAATAGTAGTATGAGAATTAATACTTGTTAACTTGGCCTTTTAGAAAGAAATTTATAACAAATCTGCTGTTCCATGACATGCATCTAATTCAGCAAAAAGCCTTTCATAAGTGACTTGAGAATTCAGTCACAAGGAAGAACATACTTACAGTCAGGGTAGTATTTGTAAATAGCAAAACCTGGTGCCCAGGTCACACTTGCACATGCTTACACTGTTTTACTTCTTTCCAAAGTATACATAAACCATTCTAACTATCCACTGCCGCTTGCTTTTCTCTCTTCTTGTTCCTTTACCTCTCCAAAGCTAATACCTAAGTTTTCTAAATTCTCTTTCAGTTTGTTTTCATTTAGATTTCCTTCAGTGTTAGGCAACCTTGTCAACCTTTCTTTTTACTGCCAGTATGGCACTGGGTTCTTCACCATACTCCTGGCCACTTTCCAAGACAAATTGATCAGACTGATGCCTCAGGAGTCCGTGTGCCTGCCATTGCCATTGTCATTGCCAAGCAGCAGCAAAGTCCGAGCTGAGTTCATAACCTCAGCTGCAGTTTCTAACAGTGCTTGTCTTTTTGGAGTTTCCTAAATACACTGGCTTAGTTAATATATGAGATTCTGAAGTGGAAGGTTCAGTTTGATGGAGCCTATGAATAGCTGTATCGTCTTCTGAGGGTTATCTTCTTCCAGGGAAATTACATCTAGTTATCTGTTGCCATTGGCTTGATCTTTCATCTCTGTGGATTTCTTAGAAACGTGGTCTGGTTCAGTCTTCACCAACATATTCATTTGTAAGTCTCAGTAGCCTTTAAATGTTGTCTTTGTTCTTGTCCTGTAGAGAAACTTCTCACAAAACTCCTCAAAACAACACATTGGATGTCACTCTGGAGAATTCACCAATTTTTTTCTGACCCATTTTGCTAGCAGCAGCTGCTTCTCTATGCAGTAGCAAACACAAGAGTACAAAACACACTGAAAGAAATGTTCAGTAGAGAGTGGACCTAAAAAATCAAACCATGCTTTTATGTTCTATGACAATTCTTGTTGCTGTGCTTAGTTTGTCATATATTATAATATCATCTGAACTAAAACAGCCCTGGGGCTTCCATGAATGTTTTATTCATAATATACCAGATACAGCATAAAGATTTTTTTCTCTCCTCTGCTAGAACTGTATCAGTAGCTTCAGTACTGCACAAAAGATCTTTAGTCATTTTTGTTTGTTGTCTTAAGATCTGAAATCTTCCATCGCAATCCATATGTGGAAATAAAAATTGCTTAAATAAACTGTGTGGGGCTTCTGATATTTGCCTTTGTGTCTCCTCACTGCATTATCATCTGTAGTAGCATAGTAACAAGACAAAATCTTTCATGATACAGCCAACCAAACCAGTATTTCTCAGGAAAGCTCTTCTTTGGATTTTTCATTAATCGTTTGCAGCTCAGTTTTAGTGAGTGCCAGGTCCTCCCTTGGGTCACAACAATCCTGTATAATGCTTCAGGCTTGGGGCAGAGTGGCTGGAAGGCAGCCCAGCACAAAAAAGACCTGGGGTTGTTCGTCAACAGCATCTGAACGTGAGCCAGAGTGTGCCCAAGTGGCCAAGAAGGCCAATGGCATCCTGGGCTGTATCAAAATCACAGTGTCTGGCAGGACCAGGGCAGAGATTGTCCATCTGTACTGGGCACTGGTGAGGCCACACCTTAAGTCCAATGTTCAGTTTTGAACCCCTCACTAAAAGAAGGACACTGAGGTGCTGGAGTAAGTCCAGAAAAGGGTAACAGAGATGGTGAAGGGTCTGGAGCAGAGACCAAATGTGATGAACTGACCACAGCCCCCATTCCCCATCCCCCTGCACTGCTAAATGCAGGGAAGGATACAGAAAACCAAGGGTGAAATTGAGCCCAGGAAGAAGAGAAGGGTGGGAGGGAAGGTGTTGCCAAGCTTTGAGTATATATCTCATTATCCTACTGAATTGATGGGCAATACATTAAATTAATTTCCCCACATTGACTCTTTTTGCTCATGACAGCAATTGATGAGTATCCTTACCTTGAATGACCCACAAGCCTTTTGACATATTCTTTGACATATTTTTTCTCCCCTGTCCAGCTGAGGAGTGACACAGCAACTTTTGTGGGTACCTGCTGTCAATCTACCACCCTATAACTACCTGAAAAGAGGTTGTAGTGAGATGGGCATTGGTCTCTTTTTTGACATAAAAAGTGATGGAACAAGTACAGTTTTGCCAGGGGAGGTTTAGACTGAATATTAGGATAAATTTCTTCACTAAAAGGATTACCATTCTTTGGAACAGGCTGCCCAGGGAAGTGGTTGGGTCACCATCCCTGGAGGTAATTAAAAGAGATGTAGATGTGGCCCTTAGAGAGATCTTTTAGGGTGGACTTGGCAGTGCTGGGTTAACAGTTGGACTTGATGACCTTAGAGTTCTTTTTCAGCCTAAATAGGTCTATGATTCTGGGGCAGGAATTGCCAGAGGGACACGTTTCTGCAGAGAATCTGAGTCTTCACCCAGTAGTGTAAGGCTGGTAAAGCAGTTGAGATGTATGGGAGAAGCTTAAGAGCTGGTAATGTGCTGCAGAAAACGTTATTAGAGAAAGACACCAAATATAAATAAATGCTTTGGTTTTCATTATCAATGCAGACATCTGTGAAATAAGATCAGATCTGACCTTTTCAGTAACTTAGATGTAATTTTTAGACAGATGGTCAAGCTCACTTTAATATCACTTCTTAAAAAAAAAAAAATTAAACTTCACTTTCGGACAATTTAGAATATGCTTTCTTCAATTCCAGAGCATTTTCCAGCTTTCTATTTTTTTTATTTTTTACAAGAAACTGAGGTGTCATAACCAACATAATGTAAAAGCTATAATTATTACCAACAGTGACTGATATAATGATATGTGCTTTCTTAGTAGGATGAGTAATTTTGAATTTCAGGACAGGCAGTGTTCTCTGTTTTGCCTCCCAGATGAAAGTAAAGCTTGACTTGTGTTTCCTCTGTAAGTGATATTTTTTCACCTTTCTTAGTAGCTAGAAAAAAAGAAAATTTAATCTCAGATAAGATACTACTTTTCTAGAAATCAGTTTCTTCAATGACTGTACTGACTTCTCCTTAAGAAAACAGCAAACTTTTTTTTTTTGCAAATGTGTGAGATGTTATGTTTCAGTTCTACCCATCTCTATGGTGATACAAGCAGATTTCCATTATGCTTCTCCCCCTGCTACCCACCACCTTACCTTTACAGGAATATAGGGAGTGTACATATTCTTCAGGAATAATGAAAAGGCTGAGATCCTTCACTTCTGGCTATAGGAAGATTCAGGAACTCTTGAAGTTAATATTCTACCACATTCTAATTTCTTGATCACACTTGTTTTTAGGACAAATATACTTGAATATCTTGTATAATAAAGTTCACTACATATATAAAATGATAGAAATACGTAATTACTCAAAAAATGGAAAAAAAACCCCACTATTTTAACTTTACAGATAGGGTAGTCACTAAAATCATATTTAAGTATGAGATATACATAACTGAGAATCATAAATGACCAAAGAGAACTGTAGACCTTCTTTGTCTTATCAACAGAATAATTCATGCATGTGAATTGCTACATACAAGGATAAAATATACATGAGTTTCACAGCAAACACCTAGAAGTAGACGACTTCAGTGCTTACACAAAATATTGTTTCAGATTCATAGGATGTGGTTGTATGTGTGCCTCTCTCAGCGTCCAGTCAATGTAAGCCAAATCAAATAGCTTTTGCTCAAGTAATATAAATCCACCTCTAGATTTTGGGTAAGAGGCTTTTTCCTCTGTAATGGGACAGGACCCCATGAGCAGGTAACTGTCAGGATTAGATGATATGTACTGAGACACCCAACAAGGCAGGATTTTTGGTGCTACTGTGGGTTTGCTGGGGATGGTTATTGTACCCCATACATACTACATGTGTGTCCTATTTATTTTGCTGAGTAAGAAAGCATCTAAAAGCAGAAACTCATTCAGTTATTGCGTCCAAGTAAAAAGGATATTCTAATCACATATTCTGATAGTCACACAATACTCATTTGACTAACACCCCCGTTTTTTCAACGGCATGTCTTTTGCAGGGCTGCAGATTCTTATCTCACCTTCCAACTTCAGTTTGATATTCTTGATCTTTGGGCTTTGCTATTGTGGTAATGAACACATGAACAGCTACATGAGCTGTTCTTACATAGATCTACACAGTTTGTTTTATCAAATTGGAACAGGGTAAACTTTTGACAAAATAGTTGCATTATTTCCAAATTGCTACAAGCAGTGACAGTTCAAAAGCACATAAGCACAAAATTGTCCAGTGAGTAAGCTTTCTTGCAGGATATAAATTATTGTAATGAGAAGTCATGTATTGCAAATGTAAAATGTCACCTTTGGACAGGTTAGGATTATTTAACTTTCAATATCTGAATTAATAATAGCATGATATTCATCTAAATAAAACATATAGTAGTCATGCAGTGTTGTCTTTTTTTCCTAGAAATACCAATTAGATACATATATGAAAGAAATGGAACAAATGAGAAATGGAGGCATGTAACTTATTAGTTTTAGTATGGGAAAGAATATTTTTGAAGCAAAAATTGATATATCTATATCTACATCATTTATATCTATATCTATACCTCTATATCTGTCTATATAATCTAATATCTATATAATTTTTGTCTATCTGTCTAATTTTAAACAAGTTGTATCTTCTAAATATGTGATTTTGCTGCATTCTACAATGGTTTTCAACTCTTTATGACTGGTTTCTTTCAATTTTAGATGTCAGTAAGGACTATCTTGTCAACATAGGTAGAGATTCTGTTCTCGTAATGTTGTCCGCATTGTGGGTAATTAGAAAAATCATCGCAGATATGATTTTATTACTGATACATAATGTAAAACTTCTTTTTCCTCCCATGCAGCTTTCAAGTACATGTACTGTCATTGGTTTTGACCTACATATAAAATCTGAATTAGATGTTTTTTGAAAATAATAAGAAAACTCTCTTATGGTTTATTCTATTTCTCTCAAGATTTCTGAACTGTCATAGAAACTGTTGGTCTTCAATAAAACTTCAATAAATTAAAAAAAACATATATATAAAAAAACTTTTGCAATCAATATCCCTTTCTCCAATAATATTCTTCAGTTACTAAAGCCAGGTGTCCAGCTAGAATACTACTGCAACGAACAATTGGTAAAAGACCTAAACTAAGAATTCCTGCTAGATAGCTGGATAATTTCTCAGTGAAATGTTCTCAATGAGTCTTATTTGTTTAGGTCACTTGTCCTTTATGACCATCTCAGGGTACAGCTAGTCACGACATGTGCTTCATATGTTTTATTCCTTAGCCTCAAATGAAGATTGACGTTATTACAGTACATAATATTTATCCCTCTTTCTATTACCACATCTGGTGAATCAGAGACTTAATTTGTTTAAATAAAATTTGAAAATCAGGCTAATCACCTAGTTTATAAATAAAAAGAGATAATACTAACTACTTTTCAAAACTTAGCTCTGGATCTCTATATTTCAGTAACTAGACGTTTACATGAACGTATAGACCTTCCATGTATGACTATAGATTTCACATATATACACCTCAAATCATCCAGTCAGTGAATGCTATAGGCAGATAACTAATGCATATTATTGTCAGAGGTGTGGATAATTTCCTAGTACTATCTTCTCGAGCAAGAGACTAAATACATTTGGTAATCATGCATGACAAATGTAAAATAAGCCCCCAAAATGCAAATATACAGATAGAAGTTTTACAGAGGTCAAGATGACCAATGAGAACATATTAGAATAGACATCAAAGTTGGGGAGAGCAGAATAATACATTAGAAGATAAATTTTCCCTACAGAGAATAATTTTGGCTGTGGAATGGTTCAACAAGCAGGCTTAGTGAAGCAATCACAAGGCATTATTAAGGAACATTTAGATTATATTAAGTAGGTAAATATTCTGTTCAAAGGATGGATAAATATATGTAGAGTACATGACCTTTATTAGAAACCTTAAAACCTCTCCCTAAGAGGCATTTCTAGAACTGGATGAACCTAATTAGGAAAACCAGGGGTAAATACCAGAAAAATTCTGCTTTTTTCTTCCACTCCTGCAGTAGTGTAAAGTGTGTCAATCTTTCTTTTTGTTTCAAACTTGTAATTGATATGCCTCAGGGACTCTGGACATTTCAGTGTATTTCCAGCCTAAAGAAATCTAGAAGTGTCACGTTTGTGAGGTCCCATCATATTTTATATGTCAAATTTAACTGTCTTTGTACTGACAATATTTGATATAAAACGTTATTGCTCTCTCTACACCATAAAGATTGGATTAAATGCCCTTGAGTGTTTTATGACATTTCATTCTGTAACTAAGTTTATCATAATTAGAAAACTTGCATAATTAATCCACATGCAGTGAAATCTTTAATTTGTAATACTTGTCTGGGGCAAAAGTTTGCATGTTTATATGACAATTCATGCAGCAATTGAAAATATCACTTTTTGGTGGAGTTTTTTTCTGGATTACCTTGGGTATTTTTTTCCTTCATAAAAAAAGATGTGCTCAAAGGGATATTGAAGAAATCCATGAAGTGTTTCTTCACAGGTTCAAGAAAAAAACACCACCTCCCACCCAAAACACATCAAAGAAAATCATATACTAACCAACTCCCTTGAAACTTTTTTGTATGTTTGAAATTTCCATTATATGTATAAAAAGGATTTTCTTCTTAGTATACTGCAGAGCTTTGAAGTAACAGCACTTTCAAGGGCAAGCAAGTATTTTTCTAACACTAATAATTAGACAATATTTGAATATATATGTTTTCTATAGTAGTGTGCATGTGTGTGCAGGAATAAAGACTTTATATATATATATATATATATATATATACACACATATACCTATACATACACATACATATAAAGAGGAAACATAGCTCCCATTTTTAATACAGGAAGAAAGGAAGACTCAGGGATTGATCTGTGCCTCTCAAGATGATGGAGCAGATGCTCCTGGAAATGATGTCAAGGCCCATGGAAAACAAGGAGGTGATTGGTGACTGCCAACACAGCTTCACTAAAGGCAAATCATGCCTGAAAAATATGATGGCTTTCTACAGTGGGGTTGCAGCCTTGGTGGATAAGAGAAGAATGACTGACATCATCTGCTGGTGCTTGCGAAAAGCATTTGACGCTGTTCTGAACAACATCAATCTCTAAAATGAAGAAACATGGATTTGATGGATGGATGGGTAAGAATTGGCTGGAAGTTGTACTCAAAGAGTTGCTGTCAACGGCTCAGTGTCCAGACAGAGACCAGTGATGAGTGGTGCTCCTCAGGGGTCCCGTATTATTTCACATCTTTTCTGGGGACATGGACAGTGGAATTGAGTGCACCCTCAGCAAGTTTTCTGATGACAACAAACTGTGTGGTGCAGTCATCACATTGGAGGGAAGGGATGCCATCCAGAGAGACCTGGGCAGGCTTGAAAATTGGCCCACACAAATCTCATTAAGTTCAACAGGAACAAGTGCAAGGTCCTGCACATGGATTGGGGTGATTCCATCCACTAATAGAGTCTGGTCAGAGAATGGATTGAGAGAAGCTCTGAGGAGAAGGACTTGGGGGTGTTGAAGAATGAGAAGTTCAACATGACCTGAAAATGTGCACTTGCAGTTCAAAAGGCCACCCATTTCCTGGGCTAGAATGGGCATCAGAAGGACCATTCACAGCCTGAGGCTGAGGGAGGTAATTCTTCCTCTCTGTTCTCATTAGGCCCCTCTTCAAGTACTTGCTCAGCTCTGAGGTCTCCAGCATAAGAAATACATGGAGCTGCTTATGCAGGTGCAGAGGAGGGCCACAAACCCGATTAGAATCTGGAGTCACTCTCCTATGAAGGCAGACTAAGAGAGTTGAGGCTGTTCAGCCTGGAGAAGAGAAGGCTCTGGGGGAGACCTTATGGAAGCCTTGCAGTACCTAAAGGGGTCCTACAGGAAAGATAAGGAAAGACATTTTATCAAGGAGTATAGTGATAGAATAAGGAGTAAGAGATTTAAACTGGAAGAGAGTATATTTAGAGTAGATATTGGGAAGAATTTCTTTGCGGTTAGGGTGGTGAGACACTGGAATATCCCAGAGAATTTGCAGATGCCCAATCCCTGGAAGATATCAGAGCCCAGAGGAATAAAAATAAACATTTTTATATTCTAGAATATTGCCCTTATCTCATGCCCATTGCAACATCCCCATCCCAATTGTGCATATGCTAAGATGAAATGGAAATTTGAAACAGTTGTCACAATTGCTCTGTCAGCAATACCAGTTGACATTGAAGAGGCACTTGCATCCAGTGTTTGAAGCATGTGTGACTCTGAATTTAAAATACACAACACACACACATATATATTTATTTGTATATATATAATTTTTGTACTTGTATATTTGTGTATATCAATATGTGTATATATATACATACACATGTACATAAAATGCCATTCATCTGGACATCACAAAAGTGAACTTATCCTGCTAGCTAATCACAGATTTACAAAAGCATAAATATGGCAAAGAAAGAAAGAAAAACAGAAAGAAAAAGGGAGAAAATTTCTATTACACAGATACTAGTCATATTTTCTGTATCAGATTAGTAGCTTTTATTTCATTTTATGGTCATGAATGCAGTTTTATTCTGTATAATAAGTTTACTTGAAAAAATGTGAAGAGCTTTTTAACTGAGATGTCAAAGGAAATAAGGTTCATAAACCACAGTATTATCACAAACAGCCTGTGTCATTGTAGTGGTTTAAGGGTTAACTTGGGGAGTAGGGCCCCTGATGTCCTTTCTATGAGATAAGCATTAGGAGGAAAAAGCAAAGCAGGTACAAAAACTTAAAGAACATAAACAAGTTTATTACAGAGTTAAAAGAGGGAAAAGAAAGTCAGACTAAACCCTCAGAACACCTCTCTCCCCCCCCACCACTCCTCCCTCCTACCACCAACGTAAAAGAAAAACACAACCCTTAAGGATTCAGTTCACCACCTATATAATAATTTCTGGTTTTCAGTTCACTTAGGGAGACGAGTCTCTCTTGGTCAAAACCATGGAAAAAAAACAATGTCACAGCAAAGCAGCCACCCGGAATAGTTCTCTGCTTGCATGTGAAAGTCCCTTCCCCCGACTTCCAGCTTTCCCCACAGCTGCTTCGAGGGTTTCTTTAGCTAAGGGGGTACCATTTTTAAGGATGGGCCGTTCAGAAACAAAAGTTTTCTTCACTTATCAAAGTGCCTGCAAGGCGTAAGGACACTCTCTGGAAGTATTTTCATCTCTAGGAACAGAGGTCCTTTTCTCTCATGAGATCTCTGCTCAAGCTTCTCATCAAATCACAGCTACTTCAGCGTTTGCTTGTTCTAGTACAAGCACTTTTGCTCACAGTTGCAGTTTGAACGCTCCAACCCCCCATGCTTTCAAGAAATTACAATGGGTAGTCTAATATATCATAGGTTTTTTCCAACAGAATTTCAGCTTCTAGGATTGAAGCATCTCCTCCTTCTCCTCCCTCAAGTCTCACGTTTTACCTCCCCACTGACTTGGGCATCTTTATAGTGTTTTCTTCACGCACCTTCACCTTTCTCTATCCATCTGACCGGAGAGAAGATTGATATCCGCAGGCTTCATCTGGTCTGGAAGAATCTTACAGCACTAAGAGAGTTAACACCTGGGCCTTGCAGCTGGAGTTTGGAATTCACTTATCTCTTGGCCACGTGATCCTGCTGGGAGCAGTCCCAGAGGAATTTCGGCCGCTCTAGGGGTGAGGGCCGGCCTGGCCTCTGGGGGGTGTCCGGCGAGCAGGAGCGGCTGCAATCTCAGCCAAGCCACCCCCCGGCCGACCCCCACCCCGGCCAGCAGAGCCCAGCCCAGCCTGGCCACCCCCCACCAGTTACCTATTCGGCCACTGGAGGCAAGAGAGACTTTCCCGAGCTTTGTTCCTTCTTAAAATGTGGATCACAGAGGCGTGTCAAGCTCTCTAAGTGGTTTAGAAAGTTGCCAATATTCAACTTGGCCAATTGATTGGTTCTGTTTGGGTCTAGAGGAAGCTGTAAGCACCTCACTGAAAGAATCACTTCCTGGCAGATGCAGCCTTCTTCAACTACAATTCCCAGCTGCTGTGCTAAACCACGACATTCATTTCACTCTGTGATTTACTTCACCTATTTGCAAAAATGTTTGACTGCACCGTGTTAAAGAAATCCCAACAAAAACTATGTTCATGGAGGTTTTCTGAGAACTGACGGTTTCAGATGAGATTGCTGAGGTATGGGTGGAGTACATTTGTACTGTGCTTTGTTTAAAAGCTTCTAAGTGGAGTGGCCAACCTGTCTGCACACAGTCCTAGAAAAGATGCTGCATCTGCTGCTACTCCTTAGCAAAGACAGCAAAATGACATGAACGAGAGGACACCAGACTGATGTATTGACAGGGCCGATGATTCCAGAAAATATAACATAAATTCACTGAATGGGACTTGATTTTAATTAAGGCTTGTCAAAGACACAAGGAAAATACACTAGTGAGGCCCTATTTCATTTGGTAGTTGTGAAATTACTAGTCATATTCTTGAAGATGTGTAAAAGAGTAAAAATTAAGGGGAGATTTTCTACTTAAATGTCTCTCTAGAAGCTGCCAAATGGAGCTCTTGGAAGTCTAAGGCATTTGGGTTTTTTTAGTTCATTTGTAATAATCAAACAGTGAATTCATTACAGTTTCTGACATTGAGTTGCATAACAACTGAATCCAGCCAAAAGAAATTCTGACAAAACCGTAATTATATAAAATAATTGAACCAGCAGGTGTCCTATATTCTTACTGACTGTATGTAAAAGAAACATAGTGTGTTTTGTAAAAATAATTTACTAACCATACAACTTTCTTACAAGACTGAAGGCTCTAAAACTAACCTAATAATAAAATAAACTAGAAAGGAGACATTTGCATTTATAACAACGAAGTTTTAATTTTATAATCGTCTTAAATCAAGACTTATGAAAATGTAATGAAGTCCAATTTACTGCTAATAGTTGTTTCATTTCTCTGAAAATAACTTTTTCTTGCATTTCAATAATCTCCACTGATAGTAAATAATTTAAGCAGTGTGGTACAAAAGATAGTGTTATATATATTTTAAATTAAGCTGTTTAATGAAAAAAATATGTAATGGCTTGAGGAGCAAAGTAGTTTGTGAAGAAGTAAACAGTAAATGTAGCCTTGGAGAAAAAATAAACAAGCTTTCTAATGTTTGCAAATAGCACAGTTACATATAAAGATTGTCTTCTCCTATGTGCTCCCTTTGCTCTGAGAAGGCTTTGTGGCTTTGACCAGCACTGTCCCTCTGTCCAGGCCCTGAGGACACTCCAGGACCTACTGTGCTGGTGTTCCTGTTTCTTCTGCCCCCACCCCACAGTCCAAGAGCCTATTTCAGACCCTGGGGACATTAGCAGTGCTGCACCAGTCATCTTCAGTTTCCAGCATTCTGCCCCATCCTTGGCCCATAACCCAGGGACTTGAACCATCTCTGGGGCTAGGGCTGTCCTCATGCTCCCTGGCTGCCTGTTATCTGGATGGGGTGGTGATATGGGCCCTGGCTGGCCACAGGGAGCTTCCAGTGTTCCTGTCCTAAAGCCCACGAGGAGAAACTGGACCTTGTGGCACCCTGACTACATGCTTAGCTGACTGAAATGACAGATGACAGATACTGCTGTGGACTTTCCTTCCTGCACTGGTGATGCCTTAGGTCTTAACTTTTATATTTTTCAAATTCTGTACTGCTTAGAATGTAACTCTGAAGTTCCTTTTAGCCTGTAATTCCTGCCCTCTTGTACTAGGTAGACATAACAAAGCCTCTCCAGGCTTTGCCTTCAAGGACAGCCAGGCTGTTCTAGGCCCAAAATGTGTAAACCAAAGACTCCAAGGAGGGAGCAAGCTGAAGGGAATTACATCATTGAACTGGGGCTTTAATTGGAGAATTAACCGTGGTATGCAAATGAACCAAACCTATAAAGGTGTGAAGAACTCGTGACCTGGGGTCCATCTTGGGGTCCATCTTGGCAATAGCCTCTGGCTCCCCAGGGTGTACCTTGAAGGCCCTTCAAATAAATACCTACCTTTATTCCCTTACTCCTGTCTAGTCTCTGTATCTGGGAGGCCTCTTAAGGCATCACTGGTACTAAGAATTATTACTTCATTCATAAGAAGCATTATTCGCTTTAGCTGCGAAATCAAGATATTTTTGAAGCATTTATTTTTACCAGATCTTAATTCATAAAATTTCTTTTCTTCTTCTTATAAAGATAAGCATTTGTGGTAACATTTGTTTTTGCTCACTTCTTCCACTATGCTATTTTTCAGTTGATAGGAGAATGGATTGAGACAGGTACCATTGATTTTAGAGTGGAAGTGGTAAGTAAATAGTCTCAGAAATCAAGATAAAGCATAACCTTGAAAGGTGACCTAACCACCGAGAAGATCCAAGATATCTGGAAAATTTGATTAATTCCTCATCCCACTGAAAATGTATCTTTGAAGACATTTTTTATAAATCTAACTTGAAACTCTTTCTGCACAGAGCCACACACAATTTGGTATGCCTAATAAAAAAAATCTGCATCTTGTTTCAAGATAGAAAAGTGCAGAATGGAAACATAAGCACTATGTTTAGAACATAAAAATGATAATAAAA
Source organism: Monarcha castaneiventris obscurior (assembly GCA_026261815.1). Taxonomy (NCBI): domain Eukaryota; kingdom Metazoa; phylum Chordata; class Aves; order Passeriformes; family Monarchidae; genus Monarcha; species Monarcha castaneiventris. The sequence goes on along the minus strand of JAMPIT010000388.1, from coordinate 2,350,266 downwards.
TTTACTTTTTTTCCTCTTCTCTGGCTTAAGCAAGAGGTTTGATTTTTAGTTCATAAATGGTACTCAAAAGGGTGTTTAAAACCACGTGACATCATTCACAATCTTATGGCAGAACCTTTTAATACTTTTTTTAATCAGATAGTTTCTTAGAGGTACAAATGTTGGTCCCTGGTGCTTCAGCTGACCATGTATCGCTGCACTTGGGATCAGGTGAGACAAAACTGTATGCAAAATTACAGCTTTAAGGAGTGCAAGTGGTTTAGGACTTGTCACAAAGTAACTGTGGAATCAAGATGGTTTTTTGTCATCCAAAACAACACAAGTATTCCTACAACTCTTTAACTCCCCTGAAATTGCAGGGGCATGTGGATATCCCAGCACTTAAGGCTTTTCAGGCATTCAAGTCATTTTCCTGTCATATGTAGCATCGCCTTCAGGGTCTGGTGGTGGACAACCTGGTGTGTTGCAACCTTCCCAGAGAAAGCGTCCTGCCAGGGAAAGGCTTTTCCAGAGGCTTTAGCAACTTCCCTGAGCGACAGGTGATTTCATCAAGTGTAGCAACTTCTCAGCTACAAGTGATTCCAGCTCTTGTGATTCAGCTCTTTGTGAAGTCACCCTGGCAGAACTCAAGGACAGAGAGACAGGAGCATCGTTTAGCTATTCCACAGAGGTAGCTTTTATTATCCAGCAGCCCCTGGGAAGAGAAGATCAGGGACAGGAACTCCCTCTTGTCAGGGGTCGGGGCAGAGGTTATATGCGAAAGGCAGGGGGTGGGGTAGAAACCAATTAGCCAACTGGGTACAAGCTATTACCATAAAGAAGCAAGGCATGCTGGGGATGGTTCACTTTGTCACCATGACCTGAGGAAGGTTGCTTGTCTCTGGGGAGAGTCTTTTGACCATCAGGCCTCTCTCCTCCAAGGGAATGCAGAGGGCTCCTGTGCCAAGGGCTCACAGCCCTCCACAATGTAGGACTATGTTTTGATCCTGACAAAACTTCTTTCAAATTGTGGTGTTTCTTCATATGTGTGAAAATATATGTACACTCATAATCTGGAATAGAAAATGGATTTATGTATACTTGAATGCATGACAAAATAAATTTCCATCTGTATCTCAGTACCTGAAAATGTAGAGAAACTTTAGAGAGTGCCATTAAAAATTTACCATGAAGGAAAATGCATGAGGCAGGATCTCTTTAGTTTGTGTTTCCATGACTATGGGTCGCATACCCATGGTATCCATAAGGACTATAGACAGTATAACAAAATCTTCAAGAAGGCAGATTCTATACATTTGGAACCAGTTTGCAGAAGGAAATCTCCCTCTTCCTGCCGAGGCCCTTGTGGGCGCAATCGGCTTGCAACCTATGTATAGGAAACTTTCGTGACTGCAAAGTCCTTGTACGTGCAGTTTTTAAGGGCGCCTCGACCTGGAGGAAGAAGCAAGACGATAAACAAGGCCATAAAACATATAGGAGGATGACAGTAGAATGTACAGGATCAAAGGAGCTGAACATCTGGAGAAACAGCCGTCCGATAAGAATATTACCGATTTCCTGCATTGAAGTGAACCAATCAGAAAGACTGTAACATACGCAAGGCAGAACACGTAGCCACGTTAACCAATGTTATGTAACCACGTAGTGCTAAGCTTTATGTGATTTTGTATAAAAATAGGAGAGAACAAAGAATAAACGTCTCAGTTCCAAATCATATTGATTTGCTGTCTGAGTCCTGCCTCTACCCTCATCATCTTCCCTTTTATCCCACTCTGCCCCTACACATATAAAACTTGTGTTTGCTGAACCAAATTACTTCAGAAACTAAGGGAAGAGTGGGGATATTCTTCTGGAAGGTGAGAGAAATAGGCTTAAATATTTTCCAGCAGAGAAGAGAACGGGATCATTTCATCTTAGAAGATTTCTACAAAGCTAAGTTGAATGGGCAAAAGAAGGCCATTACTATATTTTCCTCATGTGACCACTGTTTGTAGCTGTGGACCAGGTTCTGGTGATGATAAAACCAGAAAAAGTTCTGCCATAAATCTGATGAATCAGAATAAGACTCTCCAAACACTTAGAGTTGAAAGAACAATTTTCCAAGAACTACTATGAAAAACTCAGGATTAAGAAAAAGTTTTCTTTTCCCAAATATGCCAGAAATGTACTTTTACTTACTTTCTGCAACATGAGTTTTGGATCATTTCGGTCCCTCTACAGTTCTGCTTGACAGTTTAACTTTACAAATAGAGCTTCCTTTAAAATTAAGCAGCCTCACTGAGACTACACATGGGTTACAGCTGTGAAAGTTAATACTTACTAGCAAGATACAGCCTCTCATTTTCTAAAGACAATACACCTTCTATGCTTCTCTCTGGACATTAGGCCGGCTTTGTTAAACACTTGGTTGTTAGTATTCATCTAGTTTAGAAAGTGCTATATAGAATTCTCACTGCTACTTTACAGAACCCTCCCTGATCACGATCAAAGTAGTGAATAAAATTTACAATTCATACTCTTAAAAAAAAAGAAAAATTATCACAAAGTTATTTGTTCCTGATAGAAGAAAAAGCAAGGTTCAGCACAACTATTTGTAATTTGCCTATCTTTCAGGCAGAGACAACACTGCCTAGTAATTAAATGGATGTGTTTTTATCAGTCTGGAAGTCTTTAGTATGTCTGTGAATCCAGTGTATTTTATCTTGGCCACTCCTTCTCAAACTGCTTTGCTACCATCCACCTGGCAAGTTTGCACCAGAATATAAACTAAGTCTGGGTGGCGAAGGAAAACCTGGGTATGTTTCCATTGAAGTGAAATCCTTCAGTGGTAACAGCACCCTTGTAAACACACTAGTTTTAGCAATTAAACTCTGATTTTTAGTGGAATGTGCGGTGGCCCTTTAGAAGCGCTGCTGATGGAGCCAAAAATACTTGTCTTTCTGTGGCAAATATCATGAGTTTTTCCTTGAATGTCCTTTCAGACCTGAATTATTTTGTTTTGCTTCAAATCTGGTTTTTTTTTTTCCACCTAATGACAGCCAAGTTGAAGACTGATTAGATTTAAAATGGGCATAAAGCTATTAGATCCATATGTTAGATGATATTCAGCTGAAATAGGTAATTGTTTACATGACTTTGAATGCCAATAGCACAATAAAGAAAATCCCTAAGGCTAGCTTCTTCACACACTGCATTTGTTATCTGCTGGAATTAGCTTACTACTCAAATCTCAACTCTCATATAGCCAACTCTGAACAGCACAATTTTTATTTTTTTTAAAGGACTTAAACTAGTTACAGAGTTCTAGTTCAATTCTGGCTGTACAAAGTGTCCTGATGAAAGACTCATCAGTAAAAACCTTAAGAAGCCAATCTGCTGTAATTTTTGAAGACTTAGGAGTTGGTCTAACAATAAAAATTCTGATTAGAAACTATAAATCTATAGATATTTAAGTTCATAAAAATCGAAGTAATAACATCACCGAAATTTTTAATATTATTTTTGTGATTAATGATGGTGTTTACAGTTAATATGACCCCTATTCTACTAATAAAAATCTGCCTCAGGACAGAATTTAACTAACAAGTTCATGTCTTGACCTTTTCTTTATTTAGAACAAGGAAGCAAACAAGACACTCTTAAGTATAAGAAGGTGGACCAGAAATTTTATAATTTCTTTTTTCATGAAATGTCTACCATTACCAGTTCTAAGGGAAAATAAAACAGTTCCAATCTAAGAGAATAATTAAAGTAAGTGTTATGAAAACATATTAAAACACATGCTACTTAAAATATTGAGGAGATAAAAAGCAAAGGACTTCCAGAAAGAGAAATTTTATCTACTGTACTGAAGTTATCCATTTCTAACCTCCAGGAAGTTATGCAGTCTTAAATTAGAGATGAATCTTGTGCAAAATAGAAATCAACCATGCCTATTTTCCCGATATTTTAGGCAGAGAACCGAAAATAAATGGCCTCATATTCCAAATGTAACCTTAGTGTTCTAGTAAGAATGCCATAGCTGGGACTGTTTATTTCGTGAACATGAGTAGAGATAGTGTTTGTTATTTATTTATAAATCTGGATTCAATTAAAAATACAATAGTCCACCACAAGGAAATAAGCATTGATTTTTAACAATTGACTCATGGAAGCATTGCAGGAAAACTGTTAAATAGGAAAAAATACTTTCATAGTATTGTAATTAGAGTCATAATTCCCTGTGTGAAGTGTACAAGAAATTCCTCCGAGTTTCTGTTGATACCTGGAGCATGCTTATTAGCAAATACTGGCAGTACCTTTGATTCAGGTTCAATTTCTTTGCAATACAACAAGCCGTGAGCTGTATTGTATATACTGTTAATTTTTTAAATTTATTTTTTGTATGATAGAAATTACTGCCTCATCTATGCAGAATTCCTGAAGCACAACCTGTATGAACAGAGGACTGCTGGTTGGACAAGGTTATTTGGTGTTGCTCAAATAAGAATATGCTGTAAGGGTCATTTTCTTGAACTTAGGGGTTAACCATAAAAAGAAATGTTTTCAGATTCATGGCCAAAGTTAAACATCTTAGGGGCATCTGAAAAGAAAGAAAAATATACAGTAAAAATAGTAGCTTTTTCCATTTGGCAGGTAATGGAAACTGGAAGAGCAAAAATAAGATATTACTTGAATATACAGTTTTATTATGTCTACTGCTTTCCAAAAATATAAGAGTGTAGAAAACTACTTTCAAATATTTATCAATATTGTAATTTATTTTCCTGAAGCCATAGTTTTGCATAAAAATACAGGTATGAGAGCCTTCAAGCAAATCTTAAACAAAAAAGAAAAGGTGCTCCATCAAACCAGAAATGTTTCATGTATTTGAAATTTTATGTGGTGGATCAACTACACGTGTAAGCTTGACTTATGTTTTTTATCTGATGAAGATTGACAATAGCATTTTCTAGCAAGACATGCAGCTCAGAATGTCAGAAGAAGATAAGGATTTCTCTGTTAGCATTGAAGAAACACCAAATGTTTGTAGATTTGGTAACAGTAAATATCCATAGATCTTGCATGTATTAAGAAATTCTCCTAAAATACAGAAAATCATACTTTTCTGTGAAATAATCAGTACTTTTTAAGATCAAGTCAAAAGAAATGGAAAATATATATATCCTGGAGAAAGTTAGAAATAAAAAAATAGAAATTAAGTTGGAGAGGTTTGGAGTTTTCATTTCCCCTGTTTAAGGATGTAGTTAATTATACTCGCATCACATATATGTATTAAACTCCTTGAATGACCTCCCTGAAAATCCCTGAAGCAAAATTTTTGGAATAGGTTTCAAAATTCAGTTTGAGAAGGAAGGGAATAATATGAGAATCTGTCCATATGAATAATTTATGGTTAATAAGAATTCTTATTATTTAGTGGGAGGATAAAACTATCTTCAAATGTTTCAAGAGGTCTTGTGTACATATAAGGCATAAATTCTGTTATTACACAAAAATATAGCAAGATCTGACTTCTTTGACCCAGGATCAGAGCAAGGCCAGTGAGTAAGCAAGGTTTGGTTACACATAAGAAAATTTCTCCTTTCACTGGTGTGAAACTATAACATGACACATACCAAATTCCATTACAACAAAACCCAATAAATGATAGAGATATCTCAAAGATAAAATCTGCCCTTGCTTTAACTGCTAAGAGTTATTATTTGAATAACTAATACCTTTGGAGTTTAAGCTCTTTTCAAAAGTGGAAAATATTTTGCAGTTTTTTTTTCTTTTTGGCAAACCAATGAGCTGTGAAATAATAGACTTTAAACAACACCATGAATATAATGTGCCAAGACAATACGTACAATCTAATTGACATAAATGTCTTACCTAGTGTCTCTGAATCATAGTTTCAGTATGATCATGACAGCTGTCTTTTACAATTACCAAAAACATTTTCTATGAATCTTGTACTGAAAATAGTTTATTTCATTAAAGAGACAAACACACATGAATTCTTCCCTTCCCTCTATTAAAGCAAACAAAGAACATATTTCAATTAACTATTGTAGATAAGAGTAAAAAAGAAGCGTATAAAGTAGTATACCATCTGTGCTGTTAAACCTATACACAATGCAGTGTGCCAAAGATGGAATTTTTATTTCAAGTAAAACTTTTAATTGCTTTGCTTTTATGGGATTGCTTACCTTAAACTTTTCTGTCTATACAAAACATGTGCAATTGCCATTGATGTAAATGGAAAAAACATGCATCTTGAGAGTTGATATAGCAACATATATTTTGTCTTCTTGTTTTATTGAATATGTAAGTCTTACCCTTAGTTCCCCTTACATCTTTTCTGTAGTTATCGCCCTTAAACTTCAAAGTCAAATTTTGCAAAATTCACTTACATGTAGAGAAGATGCCATATTCCTCATCATAAAAGCACTCTTACCAAATGTATTCTTTTAGCCTCAGCACATATTTATCTGCATACCATAATCCCAATAGGCATATAATAAGCTATTTTTTGTAATAAGGCAAGTATTGCCACAGCATTTTTCAGCACAAGGTAATAGGGTTTTGCTATAACTCTGTCAGCTCTGTCCTCTCTGCACACACTGACCAGTAACAAGAAGGTACTTTATTTGTGGAAGACTGAAAATAGTGATGCCTTCAGACAGTATCTGGCTCCCATTATGTTAAACAACAGAGAAACAATGCAAAGAGGGGTGCTGATACAAAAAAAAATAAAACTTGAAAAGAGACTATTATGAAATTTAGCCCCTCTGATAATTACACAGCCATGAGTTTTAAAGGATTTATGTCCTAACATCACTTAAAATTGAGCTCCTTTCACCTCCATCTAGTCACCAAAAGGTGGCATTTACTTTAAGCTTATTGTCAAGACACTTCCATTAGTTAACAGAAAAAAAACGAGCACCTCTAAAGGATCACTCATGCACCTGAATATGGGTTGCTTATCAGAAGTGCATGATGGAAAGCCTGAGTTAGAAACTTTGTCAGCAGCTAGTTACTCTCCAGACTTGTAAAGAAAACTTTTTACACAGAATTTCAGAGTGGGATATATTTTGCCCACCTTCAAATACCTAAAAGTTAGACACTCAGTTTAACCTTTCAGTTCAATTGCCCTGGTCTGTGTCAGGTATGAGTTGCCTTGGAAGAGGCAGCACCTCTTTGTCTCTTAGGATAGTATGATTTACTCTGGAAAATACTATTTTCAGCCAACTACAGACAGATTTGAAAGAGGTTTTTTACATTAGGGATCTATTTGCTCATCTTTTTTATTTTTTCAAGGGTGCCATACTAGATTCTTCAACTGAAATTAACAATTAAAAAAGAAAGAATGTATCAATTAATAGAGGAGCTAATTCTTAGACTCTTAAACTCTTCTGCTTCCTATTTTTCCAAATCAGAGTTTTACTTATGTGATATTTAGCATTTTTTTGCCAGCTACTTTTAGATAAGCCTCTAATTTAACCTAATTTTTTTAAAATTTATTCCTGAAAAAATAATTTAATTACCTGACCTCTGCCAGGTGTTATAAAAATAAGCATTCAATTATAATTTAATTCTTATTGTAAGCACTGGCAGAGAAATAGAATATATTAACTCCTTTTTGGATGGGAAACCATCTTCGCACATGTCTGGAGTATACCTGTTTGCACTTATTTTCTGTGTGTGTTTACCTTTCTGTGCCATCCCAATTTTGGTGCCATTCAAAGCTCTCCTGAAAATAAAGTTTAGTCTTGCCCTATAGTAGGTGGTCCTACTGATTTTGCTTCACATGGAAAAATTCTGGAATCCAGACTAAGCCTTTTATAAAAAATAATATTTTAAAAAAAAATTATAAATAATCCAATGTCTCAAAGTTATGTAACTGCAGTGACCAAAAGTTGTTTCAACAATATTTATCTGCATATTTCAGTGAGCAATCCAGACATAGTTGAGACCATAATTTTTCTTCCTCCTCATTTCCTTCATTAGCTACATCAGTGAGTACAGCTGTTGGACCCCTGTAGCTAAATAGGTGAGAGCCCATCACTGTACGCTTAATTTGCCTGGGGCATTGGAAAAAAAATAGCATCTGCTGCCTGTACCAACAATGCAGAACTTGCCAGTATATGCTTTCTTTGTTTTTTAAGTTTAATATTTTACTAGAGAATGAACATTTTATTCTATGGCTATAGAAGGCTAAGACTAGACTGCACTACACTGTACTACATTATCTACTGGCATAAGCTCATAGTACTGATGTACAAAATACTGCTTACAAGTGTGGAAGCTTTCCCACATACTTGCATGGATTCCCAAACTCACTAAAGCACACTTGTTAAAAAAGAAATCATGCCTTTAAATCTAAGCCTAAGTACTTACAGAAATTCTTGTTTCTTTTTATGCTTCTGCAACAAGACTTTAAAGTTATGTTAGACAAGAGGCAAACAGCATGGTTATTAATCTGTGCAAAGGACACTTCCTTTCTGAAATTGTGTAACTTTGTGGAAAGGACTAGATTCAGAAGGCTTCTATCTGTTTAAATGCATAGTACCAATGTTTCTACTGGATACATATGTCTTTTTAACAGCACAAAGCACTAGGAATTCAACATGAATGAGGAAGACTGGACCAAGTTTATTGCTTTTTCTGGGACTAGATGAAGTCTCTGTTGGATCCTGTCATGTGACAAGGAATAGTTTTAAATATGATTGCTAAAGAACAGTGTCTGACTCCTGAGTAAATTGGGGAAGTGTTGGGGGTCTCTGAGGTTAGCACCATCCCTGTCTAGGATTCCATGCACTTTAGGCTTCAGAGTAGGTGAATGAAGAATGAAGGTATCCAACGATTACACACCGCTTCTTTTCTTACAGTTAAGTTCTTATTCAGATGTAGCTTCTAAGGAATAATTGCCAAATGGAACAAACTTTCTGTAGCTGAATGGACTTTGTATTAGAGAGTGCCATGTATCAGTTATTTCTCTACACTGTGTTCTAGAGGAAACCGGGGAACTAACAGTGCTTTACAAGAGTAAGGACAGAAGTTTGAAAAACAGATTTGCAAAGTATTTCAGTGAGTGGAAAGCATGAAGAAAATGGATTAGAGTTTAATTCAAAATGTACTTAAATGGGGAAAAAAAATAATGTTGTTAAAGGCTTATAAAAATCTTATTGTGCATGGCACTAAATTTGATGTTAGCTGACACACCAGCACTCTGAGGTAATTGCTAGTGTCATATTTCAAATTCATTGTTGAGAGACATGTTGACTTTTTTGTCATAAAACATGAACAGCTGTATTTTAATAGGGAATTTTAAAAAAACAAACAAAGTTATTAAAAGTATATCAGTGAACACAAGTTACAGAAGAAACAATTTCTTTTCATATTCAGATATACAGTGAAGCAGTTTTTATAAAAGTTTCAATTGGTCCTTGTACTAATATTACTTTAATGTACAGCCCTTAGTCATTGGGACTCAGTATTCTTTGACAATCACTGTGTTCATTTTGATAATACTGGGAAGGAAAATACAATTATTAAATAATCAAATATCTCCCAATATTTTTTGACCTCACACTTTTACTTCATTTGATATCAGTAGCATTGTGTTGCATAGGGTCTTTTTTTTTTTTTAATAATGTAAGGACAAATTAACCAACAAATAATTTCAGTACCGTTGCTTTACCCTCTTCTGTTCTTGCCAAGGACATTATTCCTGACCCCGAAAGATCTTGTCTCCCAGCAGTTGATATTTCTACTGTATACTTGCAATATTTTGTTACTTCCTGCGTCATGCAGTTTCAACCTTAGAAAAGACTAATCCCAAGAATTACTCAGTAGAAATCCTCTACTTTTTGTTAATTCATATCAGGAATGATCTAGGCATTACTACTTCTTTTGGAATTGGGTTCTATATTTTAAAGAGTAAGCTCATAACAAAATCCAATTATAAAGTGTAGGAAACTGTTTGATTAATGAGAGTTGAATATTTGCGAGATATTCAGTTTCTATTTATTAATTTCCATCATTCTGGATAATGGTGTTCTTAACTTGCTGGGGATTTTGTTTATTTAAAGGAGGAAATCAAGCAATGGTTCAAAGTTTAGCATTTATATTCCTTCTTTCTTAACAAAATACCATACATACAGCAGCCAGCTCTAAGTATTTATGTCCTTATTAACCTGCATGTTTTCAGCTCTCAATATATTTCACATCCTTATTAAAGTTCTGTGTTTACAAGTTCAGCTTAATGATACCAACATTGATTTCCCATTGCCTGTGGATTAAAATTTTATAGTTTCCCTTATACAAGGCATAGAATTCCACAGAACTTTCCAAAGCAAAGTAAACTTCATAAAATAGGTCTAAAAAGGAGACCTTAAATAGCCCTTGGAGTAAAGGCACAGTGATAGAATATAACACATGAATAAAATTCAAATTCATGTAAGTTACAGGAATATGGTTGGTGACAGAAATACTTGCTTAAAAACAGGTATTAAAAATTAATTTTTCCTGAGATATCAACAGTCAAATTGTCCAAACAGCATTTAAGATTCACAAATATTGTAGTGCTGTGGAAGAAGTCTGTCTGGCACCTCAACTCTCAGTGGGATAGGGTGAGGAGTGTGGGAGGCTCAGGATAAGAGCAAAAGGAAGAAAACTATCTCCATCCCAGCCAGACTTAGAAATTATATCTTGGACAACAGTTCATGTCTGTGTCAACAAAGTTCAACATAAGTAAACCAGAACTATAAAAATCATAATCTTGCAAGTAAATATTAAATCAGTGAGCACCAGAACTAACAAAATCTGTTTTTTTCCTGTACTTTTTCTGTGTATTCAAAACATTAAAATATTTTGAATGAAAGGGTGATTGTCTGGTGTTTGCAGATTCACTGATGTCCAATGAGAGATCACAGCAAAGCTTTTTCAGAAATTATAATATTTCTACCTTCTTTTCTTTCTTCTTAGATATATACTTGAGTCACACTTGCAAGAACATAAACATTTTTAAAATTTTTATCCTTCTGTGAAACTTGCTTCATGATGATCAGCAAATTAAGTTAGGGACCTGTGAGCTCATACTTACCTGGAGCATGATCTTAGGAAATTCACTTCTTCTATAGAAGCAGGCTGATACTTAACACACTGAAGAATTAAAATGTTTTCGGTGTTAAATTCAATTCTAAACTTAGAAAGAAATAATCAGCTGCATCCAGTGCTTTCATGAGTCACAAGCTGCTGTCAAATTCTGTCACCAAAAAAAGAGATTATATGAGGGAGAATGAATAAGAGTATTGTTTGTCAGTTGAAGGACTTCTACTTTATCAAATATTGTAATACTCAAGGACTTCTCGACCCCATTCTGGTCATCACATTTTGGGAAATAATGAAATAGATATATCTCAGTGGATGTTAGTATAACTGTGTTGTCAAAAGTCTAGAGAATGGGGCTGGTGGGGAAAATTGTAAAGCACAGGGGAAAGGTCTGGAGGAAATAATCCGAAGGAGATAGGATGGTAGCCTTCTGTTAGTTAAAGTTTTTTTCAAAGCTAAGGGCAGTAATCATTTCTCAAAATCTTTGGGACAAAAGTAATTGCAGCAAGAGAATGTTAGATATTATGTTAGATATGCCGGAATATGTCAGATATTATTTAGAGCTCAGAAAGACTATTTAAAGATTTCAGTGTCTTTATGAGAAGTTTCAAAGACCACAAGACATCCAGATTTATCAGAAATGACCTTGGCGTGATTAGTCTTGCCTTAGGGTACAGGTGATATAATAGACCCTTTGCTTTACTGTTCAATCAGATTTTTTATGAGACAGGGGATGGAGAAGAAGAAAATGGAGAAACTACCAGAAACATTAGGTTAAATATCCATGGGATAAACCATCTTTGCCTGTATGCCTAAGTCTGTAGAATTGAGTCCCTCTTGTACATTTCTTCCAATATATGAATCAATAGTTTCACAAGACTCAACGTGAAAAGGGGTAACACACAAAATGTAAAGAGTGGAATCAAACATATAGGTGTAGTTATATCTTTGGTGACTATAGCAGTTCAAGATGGTGAGAAAATACATTTGAAACACAGAAAAATGCCAGATTTCCTCTATCAAACATGTCCTGAATAAGAAACAAGAAGGGTGAAGGCATTTTTTTCTTTTTTTTCAGGCTACGCTGATGTATTAGCTATTTCACAGTCTGACAAGAAAATGATTTCCCATGTTATTTCAAACATAAAATATCTTCTTGACTAGACTGAGTCTGTTAGGGGTTCCTAATGCTTTTACCCTAGTAGAAAAGGAACACCAGCAGTTACAGGAAGAACAAAACTGAAGTGATTTAAAAATTCTGCTCCATACCTGCTTTTCCCCCTTCAACTTACTCAGCAGTTACCTTGCAGCTACCAGAAGAAATAGCTCTGTGCTAGATTTCAATATGCAGCAAATACAAAACTCCATCTGTCTTTCCAAACTCAAACAATATAACATTTCTCTTGTTCCAATATTTAGCCAGACTCAGAACACGGATTAGGAAAAGCTGCTTGAGCTAAACCATATTAAAACAGAGATTATACAGATTGGCTGTCGGCAGCACTGCAAAGTGCTATCATCACAATTCTGTCTGCACTAGTGAAGACATCTAAGTCTTGATAGGAACAAAAGTCTTTTAAAGGGTTTTTAGCCAGAACTGTACAAAAATATCAGACTAGAAGGAAGGAAAAAAATAATACCAACGTTTACATTTTTAAAATATAGTGTAAAATTAAGTTTATTTTTTTATATTTAGTGTCCAGAGAAAGTGGCAGATTTCATCTGATTTTATTGTTTTCAGTGAGAGCTCTCAGCAGTTTTCATTGATTTTTTGACCTTACTTTCTAGTCACCCAGCATTTTGGGAAGTGAGTCATTTGCTAGCAGGCAGTCTAAGTTTCTTTGTAACAGTGCTCAGTCCTTAGCCAGCTCCATTTTTCTGTCTCATTACTGGTGGAAGACAATGTATGAAAATTTGGGTCTGCAAATCTAGAGGCTTAGAACATCAAAGTCCTATCCACTGCCTGTTCTCTATTTTTGTGCTATTCAATCCATTATCAAGTAGCACAGTTTAGAGAAAAACAATCTCAGTGAATATGCAAACTTAAATGTTTGTCTACCTGTTTTCTGTGTTAGCAAAAATTGGAAGAACAATGCAACAAATTATGTCACCATAAACAAGTACATATTAATTTCTCTTAGTTTTCAGATTTTACAATCCCTCCCCATATACAAATATTATTAATTGTTCAATGATGATAATGACAGTCATGGTGAAGGAGGAGAAAGAGCAATTAGAGGAGAGGAAGAGGAAGAAGAAGAAGTAGTGGAAGAAGAAGAAGAAGAAGAAGTAGTAGAAGAAGAAGAAGAAGAAGTAGTAGTAGTAGTAGAAGAAGAAGAAGAAGAAGAAGAAGAAGAAGAAGAAGAAGAAGAAGAAGAAGAAGAAGAAGAAGAAGAAGAAGAAGAAGTATTAGATGAACTTTAGTGGACTATATTTGGACCATACTCTGTAGAGATTGGGGGAGTTTGTTTTATTCCTAGTAATGTGTGAAACTTGAGAATTTATTTTTCTATGAGTCCAAATGAATCTTTCATATATGTATGTTTTTTCAGAAACTCAGTCAATGAACATGTTTTCTTAATTCTTGAATAAATTTTCAATATTTTATATACATATATATGTTGTTTCAAATATTATCAAAGTAAAAATTATTCTGAAAATTTGGGTTTTCAACCTTCCAACTGTTCTTCTCATTTGCTTTTTTTCATTGAAATTCAGCTCAATTTTCTTAGTTAAGAACATAAGTCTAGGGGAGAGTTCTTCAAATCTGTCCTTAACATTAAATGAGCCTTATAAGGCCTTTAAACAAGGCTTCGGTTTCCCCATTTCCACTTTTAGCAAAGACCTTTTCCACCATCCCTGTGATTCTGGGATCAGAAATGCTGGGTTGCAAGCAGTTGTGATGCAATTAGTTTTGGCTGTGCTTCAAATGATGCAGGTCTTGTGGACTGTTGGACTTTCAATCAGGAAGCACACCTAGGTCTGTTCGGTCTGGATTGACTTTTGCTCTAAAGGTACGACCAAATCAACACCACTGGTTCTTCTACAAGCTTCATCTTCCAGCCTAAAATGACCACTCTTTCTGAAGTGTTGGTCCATTGCTGTTCAGTAGACAGCAATGAAACTGGGTTTCTCAGAATAACTCTAAGGATGTTTTATTTGCATGTCTTATTTCTTGATTCTGGTTGTACAGTATTATGACAGGGGGTCTTATTTCACCTGTAACAAGAGCAGCTGATGATGAGTTCCTAGAAGGACCTAACCATGTATTTAGATAGGATGGAGCTGATGCCCAATGTTATCCTTCACCACTCACACCGTTGTTAAGAAGTTATTATGAGGAGCTCTCTGTGTATTAATGGCAGTAGGACTGACTATTTTCAAAAGGAAGGCAATCATTAGTTTTTCATATAATCCTTTGGACATGATGGGACAGATAGAGGTGCAAGCAAAATACTTACTGGCAACGATCTTGTTTCCCACTTATTCACATCACTTAAACTGCTTTATCATTGTTTTAATAACCATGACATTTTGAATGATTGTTCATTTAGGCTTATAACTAGGAGTGTTGCCAAGACACTGCTGTGTTTTTTCCTACCATTTTCCTGTTCAAATGTCTGCTATCTTGCCCTAAGCATCTTCCCTCTACCCTGCCTTGCTTCTTTGTTTCAATGGAGAATTTATATTCAGGTTTTGTTTTGAAATACAAGATGCCTAACCCCACTTATCTGTATTTGACAATCTGGTGTAATTTTTGGAAGCCATTTACTACCTGTCTCACAGAAATGGTTCAGTCTGAATGACCAACATGTCAGCCATGTAAATATCTGACTGAAAGCTCTATGGTTTATCTCCTCTTTGATTAATCCCTGAATTAATATTCAGTATTTTCTAACAGTGACAAACTGATTCAACAAGTGCATTTTATGGATTAACTTAAATATTTGTCATAGAATTTCTTTGTCTTTTTATCATAGGTTCTGCAATTTTATTTTTAGCTATAATAAAAAGGTCCAACATGTCCCTTACTCTTCCAGTAAATAACTATTATCCATAGCTTTGTGTGATGTGGAGCAAGTTTTGTTTCAGTGGCTGTTCATGATGTTAAACTAGTTTCCTACCATTTCTAAGCAAACCTTGGAGCTGTAATTTCACTTCTCCGTATTCAGTTGTGATGCTGGTGAGGAAATGTGGAGAGCATTATTAAAGTAGAAAAGAAGACAAGGCTATGGAAGGTGATATTGCAAGAGTTACCTGTAATGTCTGACACAAAATCTCATGTAGTAGAGATTGTGAACCAACCAACCAGAATTGCTACCATCCACCTCCCTGCCTCCCCTCATTTCATTTCAAGGCTACAGATGCCAATGGAGGGTAAAGCTTGCATTTCTCCTCAGGAGTAAGAAATGTGTGGGGTACATTAGTGGGGATGAAAACTGAGGAATGGATTGCAAAGCATAGTCTTGTTTTTGACTTACGCTTGCCGACAAAATTACTCCTTTTTGTGGTATACACATGCCAGCCATGTGCTCCCCACGTTGTCTCTTACTCAAGTGAAATCCTGTTAAGCACCACTGAAATGGCTATTTCTCTGTATGGGTGCTTCAAAAAAACTTCTTTTTATGTTTCAGAAAGAATTCGTTCCTGCTTTTTATTCCATTGTGAACTGGGCTTAGTAGGTTTTGAATGCTCTTAGACTAAGATGAAAGAAGGTTATTGAAAAATCTTATCTGTAGCTGAATTTATTTTGCCTTAGCAATGTGAACTATCTTCTGAAGCTAGTAATATCGTTCTGTGGTTTTAAAAACTAGATTAGCAAGCTTCCTGCATCCAAAAGAGTGTCTTCAAATGTATATTTAATAATATAATTTACACTGTTTTAAATTCATATGTTTCAATAGGAAAACAGCTAGAGATTGCATTATATTGCTCTTTACAAGACTCATCCTTTTCTCCTTTAAGGAGATGCAGAAGAATTTCAGTTTCATATGTCTTCACAGACACACTACATTATATCCTGAACACACAAAACCAAACATTTTTTCCTAAACTATGACACACAGAATTTCCCTTCTAATTGTGCATCTACACAGCATCCAAGCAAAATGCTCTTAAGTCGGTGATAATAATATATTTGATTACAAATGCAGGAGCTTAGTTAAGAATTCAACATCCTTTCAATTTGAAAATGCGTTATTATAATGACTGGATTGAGGCACATTATGAAGATAGAGGAGCCTCAGGGAAGTCACCTTTATCAAGAAAGACAGAAAATAATTGCAATCTGAGCCCCATTTTCACAAATTAATGGCTTTTCTGCTGAGGCTTCACAGGCTAGCTAATCTTATGTTTAGCAACACATTCTTCAGGTCATATCCCAGTGCCTTTTCTGAACAAGGACCACTTATAATGTTGCAATTAAGTCAATGGCCACTCAGTCATAAATGAAACTTAGCAATCAGTGATTAAAAATTAAGTAGTATTTGCATGCTTTGGATTTGTCAAACCCTCAGCATTCTTTTTACATGAACATCATGTCTTATTTAAACCTCTCTGAACAGATATGTTTAATGCTAGCGAGGTTCCTCCTGATCAGTAAATCTCCACAGCCCCATGTACAGCTTAAGTAGCAAAGGTTGTGAATTCAGTGAACTTAGGGACTGTACAAATGATAAATGACAGGACCAGTGCAAAAGCTATGTAAGAAGCATCTCCCCATTGTAACAATGATATTTTTTTCCCCAGAACAATTACTTAAAAAACAATTCACTTTAGATACAGCCTTCAGGTAATTATACGAAAATAAATAATCCTCGGTCACAAAATTAGTGAAAACCTGACTTGTCCACTTAGACTTCTTAGAACAACCAATAATTATATTTAATAGGTTGCAGGTTTTAGTTTTGTTTTCGGTGTGATATATTGACATTTTGTACTTTTAAGCCAGCACTTGTTTGCACTCCTCAGAATACCAGTCAAGTTATAACAGATGTCTATCAAATTGCTTTATCATTGTCCCACTTATTTACAAAAGAGATACCTGAAGTATATCACCAGCCAGCAATGGGTCTGGTCATAAACTACTTTTAACCAGAAATACTAGACTTTGTTGGATCATAATAAGGAGGTGCTTTGGAAATTAAAATGCAAAATAAAAGAAGAAAAAAAAGTTCTAACAAAGGCAAAAACTATGGCACAGATACAGAAGTTTAAAAGCAGTCAGTCAATCTCAAAAAAACCCAGATAGGCTGAGCTTAATAAGATCCATAGTATTTCTGGAAAGGGAGCACTTTTTATGTTTTATTATGTGAAATGCAAATGAAAAACAAAACAAAAGAAGCAAGAAACAAGCTCAGCTGCTTTACTTGCCCCAAGGGTGAAAATGTCATGTCTCTGCAGTCCAGTAGGGTCTGGGAAACAAACAATATCTCCAGGCCAGGGTCACAGTTTAAATATGCAGTATATATACTGTAAGAAAATATTTCGACCAGGAGCAACCAGCATGCTTCTGAGTCCTGAGCCTTGCAGACTTATTTTATCTGCTTATTTTTTTCTCTTTTTCCAGGGTATTCTTTTTTGCATTAATTTCATGGACATGGCTACTGGGTGAAGTTTAAGATGTCATCAGCTGCCAGATGTTTGGCAATAATTTTGATTGGCTTCGAAAAACACAGTGACTCCCCCTTAAGCTGTTAGTGGACTTCTTCCTAGGCTTCTGCACTTCAGTGACCTCTGCATCTTTGAGACGTTTGCATATCTAGCTTGATGAATCTCTTCAAGACTGTGGTTCTTTTGTTTCTGGGTTCCTTATCTATCACCCCTTCCTCCTGACACTTGTTTCTTCAGGCATTCCTGTGCTGCCATGCAAGAGTGTTTAAAAAAGAATAAATCAAGCACTGACACGACCACTCATTCATGCAGCTGATCTCTTACTGATGTTCTGTTCAGTCATTACTGCCAAATGTCTTGTAGCACCACAGAAACTAATGGTTGTCATCCCTTATGACTGAGGCACCATTATGAACAGGGTCATTATTCTGTTTTCTAATCACTGTGCAATGATTACTGCTTGCTGCAGACAGCTGATATATCATCACCTCTGATGTACTGCATGGATGTTCTCACCGATTGGCATCTCTGTCTTCAATGTAATTTACTAAGGGACTAATGGAAGAAAACCTTACTAGTCTAGTTAAAATTATCTACTCTAGATAGAGTTGACACCAAGAAAATGTATAATTCTGTCTTTCTTTAATTTTCTTACATCTCGAGGATATTTAAGGAATCTACTTTGCACCATTTTTCAGCATGAATATTCAATGAGGTCTACCTGGAAAGTGAAGGTCCTTCATCAGTCAAACATTTTTTCTAGTAACTTGATTATATGAAGAGGCTTGGGGAGCTCCAGATGAATCAAGCTTCTTTTTCAGACTCTCGGGCAGCCACGCTTCCTTTGTGAATCAATAAAGGACATGCAAGTTTATGGCAATAAGTGACACCAAACACACAGGCTGTTTATCCTGTGTACTGTTTTGTGTATATCTGTACAAGTGCTTCACTGTTTAGTGGCTTCTTCTCTGTCTTGCTGAAATACGAAATACAAAATTTTATCACACCAGTGTACAGCTGATACACAGCTTCCCTTTCCCTTTCTTGCCTACTTCTGTAGTGTCTAATACACAGGAAGCCATATCCCATAGCAGGGTCCTAAGATTTTAGAGTACAAAAAATACATTAAATCATGATTTTTAGGTCTGGGTCAAAACTCTGCTAATGAATCCATTATTTATTTGATTTTCTTATACATGCACCAGAAGAAATGCATATACATGAAAAGAGAATGAGTAACCAAATGATTTCTTATCATCAGAAAAAGCATTAAGAATTTGTCTGTGGGTAGGATATTGCAATGTTTTTAACCCTCAGTTTCTATAAGCACTCTGTAAATTGCTGAAACAGCCAAAAGGAAAATAAATATCATTTGATATCAAGTCTTTCACACCAAGGAATTAATCATCCTAACCAAGGATTCATATAATTACATTTTTCTAAGATCACACATTTCTGCACATTACTTTTTTTTCTTTTTTTTCAAATGAGCATATAATACTGCAGTTTTTCTGATAGTTATCTATTTGTTAGAACTGATCATTGTCGTGGATGGACATGTTTTACATTAATTTGGATGACTAGAGGGGTCAGGATTACACAAAACTCTCTTGCTACTCTTCTTTTTTTTTCTGTTTTTATTTACTTGTTTGTTTGTTTAAACTTAAAACAACTTTTTAGCAGAGTGATCTTGTTACAGCTGCTTAGAATATCAGCATCAATTTGTATTTTGGGTTTGCTTTTTTTTGTGTGTGTCTTTTTTTTTACTAAAGACATCACCTGTTACTGATTAACTTGGACGTGACTCCTGGAAATACAAAACCCTATTCATGTTCAGTAAATTCCAGCTGCTTTACAGCACCTCAGTGTCACAGAAGAGCAGTAAAGATGGCTAACAAGTTAGTCAGACTGCTTTTGCAGTTGCTTTTGTATCACTGAAAAGAATGAAAGCAGTTGGTCCATAAAAGGCAATCGTGCCCACATTCCTTTATGCAGAGTATTTGGGTAGAGGTCTTAAAAGTAATTTTTGCTCTTCTTTGTGAGCTGGAGAATGTGGTGATTCAAACTCATCTCTGAGTGTATTGGGCAGGATGTTACAAAACTAAGTGTGTCTCTGTCAATATACATCTCTATGTTTATAATGACCCTAAAGGTTATGTGTAATGCTTTTGCTGTTACTATGTGGTTTTCACTTTGTCAGTGAGTTCAGACCAGACAGCTTAGATACTTTCTAGTCAATAACCTATGGAAGATGGAATCTGATCATTTTTTCCACCTGATAGCACTCCTGGTTCCAGAACTGTCATTTGGTTTTTCAACCACTTAGGTTTGTAAAAAGCAAATCAAGTTTTAGAATCTTTCTCATAACAGACTAGCTTGCCAATAGATTAATATCTGTGTTTGTCCAGTACAAAAGGACCCAAACAAACAAAACCACCCAACCAACCAAAACACAAAAAACCCAAACAAAACAAACAAAAAATTCAACAAAACACCCCACCCACTTCAGATGCTTAGAAATAATTGTATCTTGGCAGGTAATGAATTCCCCTGACAATAGTGCAAATTCTAGTTTATAAAATTCTGTAAAAAATTAGAGTTATGCCACAGCTTAAATTATTACCTAAGGCTGAAAAGCTCATAATGTCCTGCGTTTGAAGGGCCCAAATTCTACCTCCTGGTCTTTGAAATGCAACATGAAAAAATACAGAATTCATCTTCAATTAACATGAAACTCAGTCACTCAGATCGGCATATCAGAAATGATCAGATTCAATCTCTGTTCATTGAGAACCCCTCATTTGATGTCAATGCTCTCTGGATGCTCACAGTCCTGCCCCTGAGCATATGAAGAAAGAAGAGCTCTCAGAACTTCTGTTTGCTATTTAGTAATTTTAGTTTTTTGTTTGTCGCTTTTTTTTTTTCAGACCATTAATGGGCCTGATCCAGCCCATGATCTTAAAGCAATTCTATCTCCCACAAATAGCATTGGGCCTGGGATAAAGATGCAGCACCATAGTAGTCACCTTCTTTTAAAACTGTTTATTCTTTTGTGTAGGTCTTTATCGAAAAAACTGTCAGGGGAGGAGAGAAGGGGATTTGTGGTAAAGGCAAAGCACTTGAACCAAGAGAAACCTGCAGACTCAAGACATTGTCTTCCACAGTAAATATGAAACCTTTTGTTCTGGGGGAGGACATCATCTCTCTTTCTCATTGAAGCTGTGCCATCACAAAGCAGGAATATAACATTTGTATTTACTCTTGTATTATACTCAAGACCTAGGTTTGAAATATCTTTATTCAGACAGGGAAATGTCCAAACAGTGGATATGAGGGACAAGGATTGGAGTGGAGAGAGGTTTTTATGATAGGTTTTATGATAGGTCTAAAGGAACTTGGCATATTGAAAGTATCTAAATGAAGGTACAGAAGAATAAAGTTGCTATCCATACATATACAGACTGCAATTCAGCCTGAGAAAGAAAGACAATTAATCGAACAAAAAGATGGTCAGCATCACAACAGATGGGTGAGAAAAAATAATTCTGGAAAATTAGAGACAGTTTCTGTGATCTAAATAACAAAGGTTTGGGACTGTCTTCCAAGAGGAAAATAACTGATGGTGAACATTTTTAAGAAGGAGCTCAGTTTCTTTTGTCTGCTTGTAAAAAAAAAAACTATTTGCCTGGAGAATACTAGGTAATTTAAAAATGTATTTCACCGACATTCAAAGCAAATATTTCATTAAAACCTTCTATTTTAAGTAGCATAACAGGAAGCTTCATGCATAGAATTCTACTTGGAATGACTCAAGCTTAAATGCAATAAAATGGAACATGTTTTTTATGTCTTCTGCACACATAAAATATATGAAGAATATTGTTAAAGCTGATTTCATGCTCTAGAACATGTGAGGATTAAGTTTTCTTGTGCAAACCTAATGTGGTGTTTTAAATAAATTGTACAATATTAAATAGGTTTTAATTATATGGCTATAGAGCATATTTGTCTACAGAAAATCTGTCTGATACCATACATAGGATACAGTAGGCTCACTTAGTAGAGTAGCTGTTCAATACTGGTTATCTTCAGTTTCCCTGCTATTCCAACACCACATTGAATAAAGAATCTGTAATTGTATGTTGGGGTGTTATGACTCACAATAATATTTTCACCAGTCATATTCCCTTTCCCTTTCCCTTTCCCTTTCCCTTTCCCTTTCCCTTTCCCTTTCCCTTTCCCTCTTTCCCTCTTTCCCTCTTTCCCTCTCCCTTTCCCTTTCCCTTTCCCTTTCCCTTTCCCTTTCCCTTTCCCTTTCCCTTTCCCTTTCCCTTTCCCTTTCCCTTTCCCTTTCCCTTCCTTTCTCCTCCCCTTCCCTCCTATTTCTTCTTTTCCCTTTTTTCTTTTCTTTTTTTGTTTTTTTTCTTGCAATTTTCCTTTTTTTTTCTTATTTTTATTGCTTTTACTTACTATCACTAAAGAATTTATACTGCTTCTAGTCTGAGGTGTGCTGGTTTTTAAACCAGTTCCTAGAGAGTATGAATTGAAGCTCAGAGTTACTAATGAGAAAAATCTACAAATATTTTGGGAGACATTTCAGGATTATGAGTGACAAATCTGAGGGGATGATCACACTCTTAAGAACACTGAATAGTAGGTCATTCTCCATGTATAAAAGCCAGGCACCCAGTAAAAGAAGAATGAATCATTAGTGGACATCTTTTAAAAGGGATTTCTTAACAAAAGACTCCACCATCTTTTCCTGGATGCATTCCTTATTTATACCTGCTCAGGTTCCTTTTAAACAGCCTTTTCCTAGACTGGTTCTTCATGTTCTCACCTACCTACAGACCCACTCTCATGATGTGTAGTGCTTCATATTCTCTATAAACAGCCTTAACTCTGGGCTCCTTTCTCAGCTGGTCTGGCCTTGATCTCTACCAGTCTCTAGAGGTTTTTGCCTGCAGTTTCCATGGAGACAGCTTATCACTTCCCTGAGTCTGTGTTTCAGCATCACTGATGAGCCCTCTTCTTCAGTCTTTCATGTTCACCTTTTATCTATCTTAATTCAGCTTCTTGATTTTTGGACCGAGCCTTATGATTCCATCTCTGGTTTACTTCTACTTCCCAGTTCTCCTACTCTTTTTCTGTCAGTGTATCTTTTCTGCTCTCTTCCCTTGTTTCAGCTATTGGCATAAAGTGTGGTGACATGGACACTTCCTTGCAGTGCCCATGTGCAACCAGGCCACACCTGTGAATGAATTTTGTAAGGAACCTCTTTATTTAACCTTGGAGTACACTTGTGGGCTCTGGGGTAATAGAGCATGTGAAGCCTGGTTACTAGGGTGATAAGAAATGCTGAGGTGAAAACATTAGCATTCATTTCTTTGCCAAAGTGGACTTTTCACATCCTGTACAAAGAACTTTTAACAAATCCAGATTTAGGCTCATGGTTACAAGCTGGAGCAACAGATCTCTTGCTAACATTTTTTTTTTTAAACTTTGTTTCATTTTTAAAAGTGGTTACTCTAGGGACCTTCATTAGTCCTTTAGGTTTTACATCAGGTAGAACCAGGTCTCAAATTCCTGTGAGGCATAGTTGCCTAAATTCTTACTAGTTTCAGCAATAAAACAGGAATTAGGAACTGTATTCTTCTATTGTATTTGGTCATCAACAGTACCACTCTCAGTTTAGGATATATTCTTTTTTTACTAGAAATGCATAATAATTCAAATAACTATATAATTGAAAAAGGGATGTAGCGTGCAACTGAAAGACGATTTTTGTAATATAAGGTTGAACAATTTTGGTCAGGTAATACTGCCAAAAGGTGTGTTTCTGTAAATGTCAGTTCAGTTCTTAAGAACTTTTTATCTTGCTTTTAGGAAAAAGACAGTCACCCCTGCCTCTGTTGTCTTACATTTTTCTGCTCACATTTTTCTCTCTGTTATTCTGTACTTCAAGCAACTTAGAAGAATTATACCAGCATCAAAAATCTCAAAAGGATATTGTAAAGGTTATTATATAAAGTAGACATTGTACCACTCAAGAATTCCAGCACAGTAATGAGTCACCAATTCAATAAAGTTAACTGAATCAATTATTTTATTAATATGAATAAGCATTAGGAGACAAGTGCACAGAATAAGAATTTAAGTATTCCAGTGAGGGCTTTAACACAGAGATGTTCTGCTTCAAGAGGAATTGGTTCTGTAATTGTTTCTAGTGAGTAAGTGACACAACCTTACAGATATTGGGGTGTATCTGTTCCTAAGACTCAGGTGAAAAAAAACTGCCTTTCTCATTCATCAATGAAATGGTGAATAATTTGTACAGTGATAGGGTAAAAAAAAAATGTTATACTTTAGAAATACAGTGAGGGCTATAAAGAGAAGCTTTCTGTCTCAGAAATTATTTTCAATAAGGTTTGAACTTATAAAATATCAAAGGGAAACTAAGGCTTTCAGGTGCCTAAATTCCTATGGGTTTCAAACAGCAGCAAAATAGAAATTAGGGTTCAGATTCATCTAGCCTTGTCCTAGGTAACCATAATAAAAGAATCTGAGCAAGACTTCTGAGATCCCTTTAAATAACCAGTAGGGAAAGCTAGTAATTTTTAGTGTGCAGAGCTGGTGCCCAGCATTCTTCATTCAGAATCATGGAGATTGGAAAGACCCTTCATAAGTCAAACACTCTGCTCAGAACAGATCTAACTAGTTAAGGTTGCTCAAGGCTGTGCACAGACCAGTCTCCAAGGATTGAGATTCCACCACCGCTCTAAGCAAAATGTTCCAGTATTCCAAGAGCATAACATAATGTTTTTCTAATACCTAATCAGAATTTCTGATGTTTGAACTTGTGCTCTTTGCCTCTCATCCTGCTGCCGGTGAACCATTATGAAGAGCCTAGCAGCCAGTGTTTGCTGCAAGGGTACAGAAAGAATCCCACAGCCAAAGCTCTGACTATGACACCAGGCACACACAGACAGATGTTGGCCTGCTAGATGAGACCAGTTGTGCTCTAGTCTTTTGCCTCAGGGACAGGTTTGAGCAGACACAGCATGGGCCCCCTCATGCCTTTTATCCTTGCCCTCAGAGATCTGTGGTTGTTCTCAATATGCTTTGCATTACCCCCAGCAGTACAACTGGGCTCAAATGGAAAAGCATACATCAAGGAGGCAGACAAGCCTCAGCAGTCCCTCTGCAGCATCTTTGAACTTTGCCCTGGCAAAGAAATGAATGCTTGCTTGGGTCAAGACAGCAGTCTAGTGCCTTGGTCCCCACAAGTGGGAGTCTCCAGTAACTGTAACTTGCCTCTTCTCTTTTGTGTAGACAAAAGCTTTGGGGTCAGTCAGCTCTGATAAACTCCATTTTAGGTCTTGTTTGTTCTCACCAGGGCCCAGGGAAATGAGCCTATTCTAAAACTGCAGATCTGTAAATGAAGGAAGAACACCTTTTCAATCCCTCCACCCCCCATGTGACCACGACCTCCAGCTCTCCCTCATTTCTTGCTTTTCTTGACTCAGGCTCTTGCCCAGCTGAGTTTTGTCAAAGATGGCAGTTGATGGCAGCAGCTCTTTCCCCTGTGTACTCTCACAGCAGATGATTTGAAAGGTTATCTCAGGTCTGTCAAAGATGTGTATCCTGCTGGAATAACAGCTAAGGGTCATGCTATTTGTCTAGAGGGTATCTGGAAAACTTGAATGCAAAGGAAGAACTTGTTCAGTGACTCTATCAAGCCTGGTTCTCCTCTGGAAATATCTCTTCAAAATCCTTCAGTGAAGATCCTTCACACATTGTGCTCAGAACTAATTCATCCTCTAAATGAGATACCTGTTTTCTTCTGAGGAGTGAAGTAAACTAAAATTGTCCTTTGAAGTATATTTGCCCATTCAATTCCCATTAACTCACCATTTGAAAGAATAAAATCTTAAATTTACACTGCCTGTAGTACATCACAAGTTATGTACTGTGAGAGCAGTAGGGATTTTCAAAGGAGTTTCAAAGTGTAAAATTCTCTAATCCTATTGGTGTTTAATGGGTGTTTAGCATCAAAAAAATCTCTGTCAAAATAGGATTTAAGTAGAATTGCTTGGTTCTATCATGTGTTTGAAGTCATTGAGTTGTTATTAGCATTTCATCATCATAAACTAAATTTCTTCTAAGATTAAAGGTTATGAGTTCCATTATCCTTTGCTGTTAAGTATCCTCAACTCCACTATGTGGGCAATACCATGATAAGATTTTTACCTATATTTATGATCACTTATGATCAGTTACAGCTTGGTCCTTCTCTTGTTAATTATAATGTGTTTCTAAATTCAAGTATGCTACATATATTGCGTGGAAGCATATTTTCCTGAAGGAAAAATATTACTGAGTATAGATCATACCAGCACAAGCTAAATAAATTAATCTGTGATGGTAAGTTCAACTTTATTGAAAAGAAATTGGACATATATCATGTAAATCAAAAGGAGTTACAGTATGACTTTGGCAGAAACAGAAGTCTTAGGCATTTCAATGCAACAAATGTTTAAAATAAGGTGTATATTTATATTTTAATAAAAATAATGTTTATTGATTAGCAAGCTCAAGGGAATAAACTATTTAAAATAACTGTAGCTAAAGAGAAAAAAAATTCTCACCTTTTAAAAGTAATAATTTTAGTGGCTCACATTTCAATCAGTGCTAGTACGAAGTGCCTTGAAAAGACCTAGCTAGTAGCAAATTACTCTTCAAAACCCTCTGAAGCCTCTAATAATTCAGCTTGGCTGCTCAAGGAAGCTTTCTCCTATCTGTAAATTTTATGGTTGTAGACTTTATTATTGTAGATATTTGCCTCAGTTCCGTTAATGTGTCTTAAATGATTAAATAGAAGTTTAGTTTGGATTTTAACCTCTGTAAACTTCTACAGTTGATGATGTATAGAAACAAAGGGACAAAAGATCAGGCATGAACAGTGGCCTGTCTCTGCCCAACAGGTTAGAAAACTACATACAAGTCACTCTGAAGAAATGAAAATGGAGTGCTTAGCCTAACAGCAACAGGAAGGAAAATGTGATGTTCTGAAATGTTGCAGTGGCTCAGGCCACTGCATGTTAGGACAAGGACCATGGCCGACTTATATAATAACTACTTTAGTAAACTGTGAAACACATATGCACAGGTCACAAAGTAGAATATGGAATGGCTACTGAAAAGTCAGGAATAGAGGAATGAAATGAAAAAACATTATTTTTCAGCTACTTCGAGGTTATTTAATCAGTAAAACAAATAAATTATTTGCCTTATTAAAAGAAAATTAGTTAGAAATCTACATGTCATCATCTCAACAGTTCTAAGTATTTAATAATTTATTAATGAAGTGTTTAATAACTTAAAAATGCATATAGTCATGTTTTACGTTATAGGTTAATGTACTACATCATAAAATGCTTTCAAAGAATCCATTATCTATCATGTAATATATGAAGAGTCTATACATACTATGATATCTATTGCACACTCTGACAAGTAGTAATGTATTTCATGTCAAAAACCACTTCTGAATGTCACCTTATGCTGTAGTATATCCTCATAGCTCAAGTAAAAATGGTGTGAAAAATCCACTTAAGAACATTTCAATAATCTGTTCTGACTTTTGAGCCTTCATGATTTAGCAGCAGTTTTAAGGATATGTCAACCTATAGCACAGTTCAGTACTTCACAAAGCAGTATGGCTGTCTAGAACTGACACTGCTAGTGCCATAAATTAGCCTCTCTTGCTGGGAGAGGCCCTTTAAAGTTCTTAAAGTCCTTGCAAGGAGCTTGATAGACGGACGAGGCAAACTCGCAGTAACTGCTTCTTCGATAGTTGTTTATTTTAGTGTTATTAGCTTAGAAAGACACAGTAGAACAGAACATTACAAGAAAAGGCGAGAAAATGGCTGCTTATCAAGATTCCAAGGCCTTTTTATAGGTAAATTATCCAATTAAAAATTGAAACGACAGTTATTTTTACTTTTCATCCAATGCTCAGTAAATCACTCCGACACGCAGGCCGGAACTGCGGCATTTTTCATCCAATTATCCTAAAGTACTTTTACTGCAGAATATGGAGGACTAGAAGAAGAGAAGAAGAAATATAAACTACAAGGGCTCCTCCATTTTAGAACTTTTACTATTTATCTATTTATTACATTAACGAACCTAAAACTCTTAAATTCTTCACCCTGTGACATCTTTACATCATATTCTATCACCTAGTTCACATCTGTGTAGATTTTAACTCCTCCCAGATGGTAGGGAGTTTTCTCCATGGATAAAGGTTAAAAACCATGCTGTCCAGGGGGGTTTTTCTCTCCAAAACAGGCAGAGAAATATTCCCTGCACTCTGGGTTCCCACATAGAACCATTTATCTTTTCCTTTATGCAGTCTTATTTAAACCTAACTGCAGTGATTTCTTGTCTAACATTGAAAATACCAAAGAAATTAGCTCACAAAAATGCAGGTCTGAAGGGTAAAGGAAAAGAGTTTGACTGAAATATATTAGCATTGAGATGTGCCTAGAGAAACAAAAAAAAAAAGCTAAAATATTTATTTTCATGTTAATTAGAGATACAATGCTTCCCAGACTGCATATTAACTACGATTAGCTTGGGCTATGGGATTAATAATTTTAATTTTTTTCCTTATATGCCATCACAACTCAAAGGTTAATTCATGCTCAGTCAGAACAAACAAATGTCCCCACAGAAATAAGCCTGTTGTAAAGCCTTCTGGAAATTAGTTATTTAACTACTGTTTTGCAACCTTACCCATAAGAGTTTCTACAGTAGTGTGTTGCTACATTACTAGCAAACTGAATTAGTTCCTAAAGATGGTGTTTTTTACTCTTGAATGCATTAAAGAATAGCTTTTAAGCAATATAAACAACAACTGAATTAGCTTAAATTGTGCATAATTTTCTATGCAGAACTAGGTGATCGCCTGGATATTGGTGGCAGTGTATATGTTGTAGGGTGAGATTCAAATAGGAAGAGGCTGCTACTTCATTTGGATTCTGTGCTAGAGGGTGGTAGCAAACCACTGAAAAGCAGAGGGGAGAAAAGGGCAGCTGATGCTGCAAAAATCTGTTAAATTGCCATTTAAAATACACAAACATTTATTATAGAGCTGTGCCATGGGATTCACAAATGTTTTATACAAATGGCACAAAAAAAGGCTGTGATATTAGGATTTATATAGTATCTAGTAATTTCAATTTAAAACAAGGTCCATACTGGATTAAAACCTGCCATTTACAAAATCTTGTGACCTGGAAGAAAGAAAGGGATTAAGGGTTAGCTAGGAAGTCAATTTAATAATAACCCTATTCTGTTATTTCAGCTCTGCTAAATATTCTACATAGTAAATGTGCCAGGCTCTAACCTATTTGTTTTCTTATGAAGATATGCAAATCAAAAATGGCTACTGAAAATGAAGGAAAAAAAAAATAGGGGAAGGTGGGGGTTTTGGCAGTTTTGTTGCTCGTTTTTTTTCTAAATTTTATTTTAAAGCTACCTAAAACATGAATGTTTAACAAGAATCATCTATGATTATGAATTATAAAAACTGCTTTGACGGCAGAAGTTATGAACTTCTGTTTCTCACACTTCTACCCCTTGATTCATCACTGCCATGATCACTACCAAGTGTCTCAGTGCTGAAACTCCTATGCAGTTAGATGATAAATCTTCTGTCTTTCAAAAGCTGGAATTTTTCCCCTAGTTTTGACCTTATAAAATAGAAACCAAATAGAATTCAGCCCTGAACCTGTGGTCATTTTAGTCTCCAGACAGTGGCATTGTTTGAATCACAGCTAGAAATATCCAAGTGTGTACTTTGAGTAAAGGAAAATAAGCTTCATGAAACGATTTTGTTTCACTTGCCTTAACTGAAGAAAGATTCTCTTGGGTCCAGTTGCTGAGAGTTCCTTTAAGACTGGACAAGTGCAAAATTAACAGTAAAAATTTGACTGTTCAGTTACTTGCTGGTGGGTGAATGATACTGGAAATGTGAAGGGATGTGCAGTGCTGTTTGTGTGTGAAAGCTGATGGTTGGAGCTGGAGGAGAGCATATCTGATGTGTAGGAAAAAGTGCAGGATAACAGACATTTGGGAGAAGACAACAAAGTGTCTTACTGGATTAAGCCAGCATCAGATTGCAGTGGAGGGCAAGAGTGTGAGTTGTGTAGATACAGAGGTTTATACTGTCAATTACTATAATGCCAATGCAAATAGAGCTCATCACGTGATTTTGCAGCTGAACTCTTATCTGTTGAGAGGACATCAATACTATAGTGTATGCTGTGATGGTATCTTTATGATAAATCAAAGTCATAATAAAATTGCATTCATCACATCTCTTGAACTATTTCAGTGTGTTTACTGTGCAGTCAGGGACCTTCCTCAGAGCTGCTTTCAGTAGCGAAAAATCTCTCTAATACCTTCAGACACAAATCTGTGCATTCTTTAACAAAAGAGTAAGTTTGCAACAGAAGATTTTTATCTTTGTATTGTGAATTTGATTTTTTTCCTCCTAAACTAGAGTATCACCCTGAACTCTTCAGTGCTATTTTATGTAGACCTCTCATATTACTAAAGACCTGCTTGGGGATGCGTAGATTATATGGTTGATGTCATACTTGGCCACAAGTCAGCAACAAGTCTTAATTAATTTGCCTGAGCTTTCTATTGACATTGGTTTTGTCATACAAAACAGAAAATGTGACTGTTAATAAAGTGCGATGTTTAAGATTTTGCTAGTATTTTTCTTAACTAGCATTTAAATCAGTACCTATTCCGATGTCCCTGTGTTTATTACTAATTTATTTAGTAAAGAACAATGTCAAAATAAAGCCCTTACTGCCTCATGACGTATCTTTCAGGTGTGTGTATGTTTAAAGGTGGCCAATTTCATAACACTGAAATAAAGGTACTGGAGTTTTTTCCAAGCTCCCTTCAAGGATAGCACTTTTTTTTCCTGTGTCACAGAATGTTAACGTGATTAACCAGAGTATTCAGACTGAACATTTATCTGATTTGCAGAGTAATTTCACCCCGTGAAATGGGGAAATTCAAAAGCCTAAATCTCTGTGGAAAATTAAGGATGTTTATTAACTGATAGAAATAATAGGAAAATGGGTTTGAGTGTTAAAATAAAGTAGCTCATCACAACTATTTCTCCAGCAGATATGTAGAAAGTAGAGGGTACTGATATCGGATTGAGATCAGTAGAGTTAAATAGCTAACTTAAACCTATCCTTCAGCAGTGGTGACTATTCTATCCTACTAATACCTGTAGTGATTCTATCCTAATGAATACAGAAACAAATAATTATTACCAGTGTATATTTCTGCAAGGCTTTGAGTACCCAAAACAGTATACATGGAAAGAGAACTGGGAATACTGCACTCTTAATGTGCAGTTAATATAGTGTTTCCTTAAGTAAGAGTTATGAAGATCATTTGGCCCAAGAATGTAATTCAGAGTTAAGGTGCCCTGAAAGTGTGAGTTACTTCCATCTTCTTGAAGCACAACAAAGGAGAAGTAGCACAAGCCTGGAAATGGATCATCAAGAAAAAGAAATTACATTTTCATATATTTAAAAAGGGAGAAATCCAAAGGCAAGATGTATATATAAACAATGAGAAATATTTCTAGTTTTAACTAAGACTTTAGAAAACACCTATCTTTTAATCTGAAAAATTAGTTAACATACCAGATACTCACTGCTGTCAGATACATCTTCCTGGTGTCGATTATCTCATGCTACTTGAATTTGTGTTCTATGCCCTAGGCTGACAGGCAGGAACAGTAGATAATATGAATTTTGTTCCTGTCAGGTTACAGATTATTTTTAAGTGAAGCACAACTTAATTTTATGGACAGTTTGCTGAAATTTATTTTACGCCTTGGTAAAGCAATTTATAATTCTGATGAACTATGAAGTATTTGATTATTCTATATTACAATTTTTCATTTGTTTAAATGAGAGTTCTGTTGGCAATTTTAAACCACTGAGAGACAAAATTTTATCTTGGATTGGACATGTTAGTTGCTAGTCATTGAATATATGTAGTCTTCTGAAGCAGGTACCTGGTAAATTGTGAGAGGCAAGATAGGAACAGATGGAGTTGAAGGACACAAAAATGTGAAATACTATAAAAAAATTATATAAGCTTATAGTTACCAGGGAAAACAATAGCTGTAAGATTTAAACCACATGACAGCTTCTGAACATAAAATACATTTGATACTCATTTACATTTAAAGAAGGTTAAAAATAATTTTGTTTTTTTAACAAAAATTTGGATTTCTATGATAGATAAAGAAGTGTAAGATCTCCTTGTATATGTTTACCAAGTGGTATGGAGTCTGAATTTGAGATCCCAGGCCACAGTTCAGATTATTGCATTATTTTAGTCTCCAAACCGAGGTTTCTAGCACTACTTTTCAGTCCTGTTATTTGTGTCTTCAAGAAACAGACATGCCTCACATGCCATCATTATTGTGGCTTTTCTGTTCTCCTTTATTTTCAGTATTGGCTCTCTAAGAAGATTTCAGGCTCACAATTTCAGACACTCCTGTGGTTTTTACAGTTCCTATTGCTGTGGTCATGTAACCATACACCTGCTCAGGCAGTTTTTTAAAGTGTATCACAATGTAGCAAATAATACTTGTACATCCGAGATCCATACTACTGAAGCCAGAAAGATATTGCACAGGTGATGAACATGTAGTGAAAGGGAGCTGATGAATTGTTGGGGTTTAGGATTTTAGCCTGTTTTTTCTCTTAAAGAATTTTACCCATACTAGTTGCTAGGGGACAAACCGCTGGATACTTAAAAGAAACAAAAGACCTGGCCACAGGGGCGGGGTGGGACTGGCCACCCTTTTGTCACCTGGGGGTTGGGACACCCGGGGGGGCTGCCTGGGTGCTCAAGGTTTAGTCTGGAAGCTGCCTGCCTTCGGTGTGGACGTCTCGGTCACACTGCGGGTTTCTGCTTCTTTGGCTGTTTTGCTTTCTGTGGGCAAACCCCGGGATTTCTAAGCCTGCTCTTCTCCTTGTCCCGTCTGGAAACGGAGCTCCTGCGCTCTGCCGACTGAGAGACCTGCCGGGTTTCCCTGCCACAGCTCCGCAGTTTGATACCTCTCACTGTCACCCGAGATCTGCGCTCGCCCCTGCTGTTCCAGCCTGCTGTTCCTGAGGATCCAGCCAGACGCCCAGGGGTTTTGTGAGGTTTTCTCACCCATCCCTGCCTGGGATCCCACGCCGCCATTCCCGGTGCTGCCCGAGCTCGCTGCGGAGCGCCCCCTGCAGCCGCGGGGGAACCATCGCACCCGCCCTGCTCAGCGGGAGGAGGAACTGCACCCAGGGGAAAGTGCCCGAGGCCGGCGCTGGGTTCGGGCTGCTGTTTGCTGTGACTGCCACAGCTATTGCTGTTTGTTTGTGTTGTTATACATATATATTTATTAGTAAAGAACTGTTATTCCTATCCCTCATATCTTTGCCTGAAAGCCCCTTATTTTCAAATCTATAATAATTCGGAGGGAAGGGGGTTGCATTTTCCACTTCAGGGGAGGCTCCTGCCTTTCCTTTCTGACACCTGTCTTTCAAACCAAGACATGAATACAAAACAAAGTTAATGAATTGTTATATTGTGAGCTTTATTCTCAAAGCAGATTGGAGTCACGCTCTTTTTTTCAAATACTGTAAACTTTTGTTGAAGACAACTAGGCAAAAAAACCAGATTTACTTTACTACTTCTAACTCAGCCAGTGCATTGCAAGAGCTACATGGTGCAAAGCTCTGTTCTTATTATTGTAGCGGGTTGGATTTGGTTCCCCGTATGGGCCACCAATTTGTGTAGTAGTTTAAGGGTTAACTGTGGGCACTAGCCCTCCCCCCCCTCCCCTCCCCCCCGATGTCCTTGCAGTGAGATAAGCTGTTAGGACGAAAAGCAAAGCAGGCACACAACTTGAAAGGAAAAAAAAGAAGTTTAATTAACACCTAGATATTAAAACAACAGAACAAACTTTTCAGAGCCATCCCCACTTTTTCCCCTTTCCCAAAATCAGGGTCACAGTCCTAGGAAAATGGGGAGAAAGGTGGGTTTCCCGCTAGCCTGACGTGGCTATACAAACTGCTACCCTTTACCTCTTTTCCATGAGCCCTTTCACAGCTCTCACGACTACTAAAAAACCAGGCTTTTCACATGGGGCTAATTACTAATTTAAGAATGAACCAGTTTCTTTTTGCACTTGGAACATTTAGGCTTTCTCTCACCACCAGGCTATAGAAATAAGCCTCTCCCTGCTTTTATGCATACAGCCTGGCATAGGCACTCTAGCCGTTTTACAAGCCACTCGGGAAAAAGAAAATTCCCATTCCCCCATGTTCTTAACATGGCTTAAGGAGACAGTCTGCGATATCCCAGTTTATACCACGCAAGGCAGAAGGATGTTTAAGTTCCCCACGCCACGTCCACGCAGTGCAGCCTTGCAGCTCCGTCCCACGTGACCCCGCCTTCTCCTTCTCCGTGGCTCTGAAGCCGCCATGTTGCCGGGTGGTTTCCCCTTGCCTCTTCTTGCTGCATTGCACAGTCTGGAGAGGGGTGTCCTTTTCCCTATTTCGCTGCGAAGTTTACTGGCTGCTCTGCAGGCTCTGGTTCAGACGACCTCAGCTCTGTAGAGCCGGCAGCCACCCCCCGCGGCTTAGGGGAACAGCTCCCCCCGTAAATCTGAGTCCGTGCTGCAGCAAGAAATCCCCAGGGGCAGAAGGCAGGAGCCCTGTCCCCAGCCGCGCAGGCCGGGGGAAGGGGGGCCACCCCTCCGTCTCTGCCGTCCCCGCACCGAGCCGGAACGGAAGGCCGGGGGCCCCCCAAACTTTGCTTCCCTCCTCACCAGGAGAAGGAGGGGAGGAGGCAGGAGGCAGGGGCCCACAGGCTCCAGGAATGGGGCCGACCCCTCTCCCTTTCACTCCCGGCCCTGCACCCACCTGAGCCAGGAAACTGCAGCTCCTAAAACTCCCGCCTTCCGTGGGGGTTAAATATGTAAAATCTCGAGAAGCGCATTGGCTAAGAGGGCTGTCTGTCAAGTTTCGACTAACCCACGACAATTATGCTGTATTTTAACTTGTTCTCATTTACACCAAGTCTTTAACTTTCAGTATTTCTGTCTAATTTTCTCAGAATACTGACAGTGAGCAATGACATCTGTTTATTCAAAATAAAAATACAAATATTTTAAATTAAACAACTTCTAAAGTAATTAATGTTTTATATCATGTATATTAAACCCACAAGAATTTCACTTTCCTTTTTTTCTCTGTTTTTGTTTCAGAGGACAGCTTGCCTACCAATATTTGAACCCTAATTTCCATAGAATTATGGAAAAGAAAGAAAAAAATAGTGGTAGAATACATTGTATACCTTTACTATTCAAAGAAGAATGAGGATTTGTCTTTCTTATCCTGCTGTACCTTGAAATAACGGTGTAGCAGGAAAACATGGTATATTGCTTACTAAATCTACCCCTTAATGAGATGCAGATAATTTCTTTCCTTTTTTTCGTTTTTTTCCTGTATTTTACCTACAGATATCTTATTTTTAAAAAATTCTATTTAATTTATAAGTTTCTTGCAGCAAGAAGTTAAAGATCTGTGACTGCATCCCTGTGGCTCCTGATTAGTTATTTAGGTGTTAGTAGTGTGGAATGTATTCCCTTGCTGCTTCTGTATGGTGTGAGAAGTTCCAATGTGTAATAGTATCATAAATAACTTTCTTGTCAGGCACAAAAATAAGAAACTGATACATGTGATTAAAACTCACCTAGGTAAAGTGAAATGTAGCATCAGAAATCTTGCCCTCAAGGTAGGTGGTCTTTCTAGTGAAGAAATATAAAAAAATTAACTCCAACAGTTACAGCCAGCATAATTTTTTTCCTGGTGATTGCCATGCTGTCTAGATCTAACTTGTCTCTCATATCAGTCGCATTTCTCCTTTGTTTCCATGATCTCCACTATGGTTTTTTTTTAAGAAAAGAAGTGAAGAAAGAAAGTCTAAGATATCAGAAAAAAGTGCCTTCCCTCTCCTATTCCATTTTTGACCATTTTCTACAGTAGCTCATAATCTAAATTCTTACTTCCTGAGAAACTCCTCTCTGATCTATTGTTTTTCCTCAGTTTCTCATCAGTCAGTGGCATCTGAATCATCTGAACAGACACTGTTACCCTGTTGTTAAATGATTGTAGAGCTGGGTAATGACCTTTGCAATGTTTATTTGGCATCAAACAGGATGGGAGACTTGGAGAACTGCTATAGTTCAGGTGTCACAGGGCTTTCTGATAGCAGAGGGCCACTGCTGCTGCTTGCCTTGACTTCCTAATGAACCCAAGAGCTTCCTTGCTTCTGGAGGAAAACTCATCAGTTTGCTTTGTAAACAAAATCTCTTCAACTTCATCTCCCATTTCTTCTCAATAAAGCAATTCTGAGATGTTGTATAGGAAATGGGGCCAACCTTCAGTAGCTGTGAGAACAGCTTTTATATAATTTACATGTCAGTGGGAAATGTAAGAGCTGGTGGGTGCCTTGAGCAAGTTTTTTCCAATGTAATCAATGAATCAACGTCTTACAGCAAAAAAAAAAATAAAAAGAGAAAGCAAGAACACAAAACTTTTTCTTACTCTTTAATAGTGCAATTTTTTAATCACAAGAGATATCAGTGAAGAATCACTCTCAAAAGTCTAAGATAAATGATGAATCTTCCCCCTGCCTCAGATTAAGTTCTTAAAAGCTCATTACTCTGTCATCTGTGCTGACTCCATAAACTGCCAAGATGCCTAGAGCTTTAAGTTATTTTACTGTAAATTTGCCTTCTGATAAGTTGTGAGAACTTCAGAAATGTAAACATAAGGAAAGTTTTCTTTGAATAGCAGAAAACTCAGTATGTGTTCAAAGTGCAAATTAATTTTCACAAACTATTTGACAAATATTTAAAGTTAACCTGTTTACATACATTTAATTTTTAAAAGACATCCCATTTTAACCTGTGCTTTTATAGGAAACAGGCATTCTAAACAGTTTAACTTTTACTGTCTGATAAGATATTTGTTTATATTGTTTATATTAAGCAAGCTCTTGTTATTAAGCTGTTTATATTGTTTATATTAAGCAAGCTCTTGTTATAACTGCATGGATAATCCTAATTCTTTATTCATCATACTTTAAAATTAAACATAAAATTACTGATTATCCTTAAAATAATAGCCTTTCACTGTGAAATTTTGCATGCTTTCATATATACTTAGAATTTTCTTTGCATTTTTGCATGTATTTTTAAAAATACATCTGTCCAAAACTTGTGAAGAAGAAGGCTCAAAGCACTATTTCTTAAATCATAAAACAGCTAACTAGGGAGTTATTTATTATGATAACTAGATTTTTTGTGACAGCAAAAAAAGACTTTCAGAAAAAACCACCAAACCTATGAAGATTAGCCACTCATAAAAATGGCTGCCCTCTCATTGTTTGCTGTCAGAACACAACCAATTTGTCTTTTGAAAAGAGGTCAACTTCATTTGGTGTCATGCTGTCAACAGTGCCATGATCACTAGAGGAGGTTGGAGACAGAATGTAGGAAGCAGGTAGATGGTACAGTTAAAGGAACTTGCTAGTAATGTAATTGTTATTTAAATTCCTCTATATTTATTTCAGAAATGAGCTATATCAGTCTCTGCATATCAATTAATCAGTTTTAGGCCATTCCCCTTGAAGGTCACAATTTACAGCACTGGAGTCTGTGCTTAACAAAACAGTTCATTATTAAAATTATTCTGTATGTATTGATTTGCGGTAAGACTCCACAACTAATAAAGTTGTAAAGTAGGTATGTTTATTGCAGTGCTGGACGCATGGGAGGTAGCCCCCAAAACCCATGCATGCCCTCCTCAGTATTCGACTTGGCATGTATCTGGTTACAAGTTACCTGTACATCAGGTTACACAGTATGCCTATGCATATTCATCGCCTGTCCCTGCTCCATATTATAATTAGCTCGAACATCATTAGCATTTTATTACACCTGCACAGTGCCGCCTGGTGGTCGTGGGCCGGGGTCTCCAGGATGAAGTAAAGTCTTCCTCTGATGAAGTAAGTAGTCTTTCTCAGATTTGAACTCTTCACCTTGCTTTCTTGCCCATGCTCTCTGAGTTCCTGGTCCAAGTCCAAACCCCAAAGCTGGTTTAAGCCTGTTCTAAGGTCCAAAAGCAGGATCTCTGGTCATGGTTTCCTCCTCTTATTGATAGTCTGGCATCCTACCCTTATCCTCCCATACATCCTTCCCCTTTGCCTGGCCAGCATAACAAATGTT
Source organism: Monarcha castaneiventris obscurior (assembly GCA_026261815.1). Classification (NCBI taxonomy): domain Eukaryota; kingdom Metazoa; phylum Chordata; class Aves; order Passeriformes; family Monarchidae; genus Monarcha; species Monarcha castaneiventris. The sequence continues at coordinate 2,312,159 of JAMPIT010000388.1, read as the reverse complement.
GAGCAAGTAATACACGTTGTTTAGCAAGCAGCTGCAAAGTTTTGCAATACTATCAATACCCACAATCAGCAATTAACCCCTAAAATCTAAGCTTCCTGTATCAGTTTATTTATTTTAAGATTCTTTTAAGAAATATAAAAATATTTGATTGCTGTCTAGGTTAAATCTGCATGATAAATCTCAGCTAGCTGCTATGAACAATGGAAAAAAGCGGTGTGTTTTAATTCTGTTCTGATAAGTGAAAAAGAAGGTTTTATGTTTTCAGCATACCATGTCTCTTCTTACGCACCTCTGTGCTAGGTTTGCATGGCCCAGTTTTGGTAGTGGAGGTGATACAGGAGTGGCTTCTGTGAGAAGCTGCCAGAAGCTTCCTCCATATCCAGCAGAGCCCATGACAGCTGGCTCCTAGACAAACACGCTGCTGGCTGAGGCTGGGCCAACCAGAAACGGTGGTAATGCCTCTGTGATAACATATTTAAGAAAGAAAATATAAAATTTATTGTCCAGATGTAATTTTGGCCAGAGAAGAGTGAAATGAGAATATGTGAGAGGAACAGCTCAGGTCAGCGAAGAAGGAGGGGCAGGAAGTGCTTCAGGAGATTCCCGTGCAGCCTGTGGCGCAGACCATGAAGAGGCAGCTGTGCCCCTGCAGCCCCTGGAGGGATGCAGAGATCCACCTGCAGCCTGGGGAGGATACCACACCAGAGCAGGTGGATGCCTGAGAGGAGGTTGTGACCCTGTGGAAGACCAGAGCTGGGCAGGGTCCTGGCAGGGACCTGTAGACCGATAGAGAGAGAAGCCCACACTGGAGCAGGTTTACTGGTGGGACTTTTGACCCTGTGGGGGTCCCACACTGGAGCAGGCTGATCTTGAAGGACTGGACTCCATGAAGAGTGACCCACATTGCAGCATTTTGTGGAGAACTGTTGTTTGTGGGTTGGACTTACACCGGAGAAGTTCCTGTAGGATCGTCTCCTTTGGGAGGGACCCCACATTGGAGGGGGGTAAGGACTCTGCTGCATTGCTAGTGGGAAGTTTTCAAGAGAGCTCTACCAGTGCCTGTGAGTCTTAACTTGCTGAGCCTTCACAGGTTGTCATGGGCTGATGGAAATAACAGCAGGGTTGCCAGCTCACAGACACCCAAATGCTGAGGTTTCCCCCCAGCCATCAACTAAGCTCCACGCAGCTGCTTGGTCACTACCCCACCAGTAGGACTGGGGAGAAAATTGGGAGCATAAAAGACAGAAGACTCGTGGGTTCAGATAAAGACAGTTTAATAGGTAAAATGAAAGCTGTGCACACAGGCAAAGTAAAACAAGGAATGAATTCACCACTTCTCATGGGCAGGTGAGTTTTCAGCCATCTCCAGGGAGGGCAGGGCCCCATCACATGTAATGGTTACTTGGGAAAACAAGTGCCATCGCTCCAAACATTCCTTCACTTCTTTCTTCTTCTTCCACTTTATGTACTGAGCATGATGTCATATGGAATGGAATATCCCTTTAGTCAGTTGGGGTCAGCTGTCCTGGCTGTGTCTCTTCCCATGCACACCAAACTTCCTTGCCAGCATGGCCATATGAAAAGCAGGAAAGGCTTTGGCTCTGTGTAAGCCTTGCTAAGCTTACACAAATAACAGAGCCATCTGTATATTATCAAAACTGTGTTCAGAACAAATCCAAAACACAGCCCCATACCAGCCACTCTGAAGAAATTAACTCTATCCCAGCCAAAATCAGCGCACGAAGTTTGTTTAACAACTTGTGAATAGGGCAAGCTGAATACCACCTTAAAGCGGAAGCAGCAACACGTGCTGATCAGGGGCACTCCTTTGTTTTCTGCTGTTGAGCCTGCACAGGAAATGCCCTGCAGATGGACTCCAATTTTTTAAACAATGCTGAGTCTCCCCATCTTCTTCCCCTGCTTCATGTTCTTTCTGTAAAGGGCTATTAGCATGTGTAGATTTGCTATTTCATATATATACACAGGTATATGTGATGCTTTTAATCTACCTAAATATTTTATTCCTGAGAGAAAACTACTTCCCTGCTTTCATTCACAGACTGAGGGGAACTTTAATATTGCACATTAAAATATTTGTAAAGACAAATGAAAAACATTGTTACATAAAGGCAAGGGTATTCAAATACTTCTATGTTCAAAAAATGGGATAACTTGTAATTGTGGGGTTTATTGATTACAGCTATGCTGGCAACAGGTGGTATTGGATAACAAATATACAGAGCAGATCAGAGGAACAGTGTGCAGCCTCCACATTATTTTTGCCTAGGTCCACGTTCGTTGTAAATGTGGACATACTAAGTTTTTTAAGTGTTTGAACTTCTTAATAAAGAAAGATGTCCACTGGCTGCTTTAAGATAAAGTGAAATTGAAATAATTATCAAAGCAGATTCCATTGCAACTGGACAGTTGTAAATATTATATACTTATATATAAATATAAAATAAATAACCAAATGCACTTTCACGTTATTTGCAAATCCTTGTTGGAGGTGTATTCTGTATTATCTGAACACAGTAACGAAACTAGCGTCACAGTATCATTAAAAGGTTGTTTCTAATTTTGTCTTGTAAAAAAAAGTGATTAAGAGAAGCTCAATTGATCTGAAAGAAAGTAAATCTTGCCTTAAAAACCTAAGTGGAAATCAGATTTATCTCAATCTATTGGTACACTGCTTTTCAAGTCTTGATGAATTACTTTTTCTACAATGCTTCCTGACATTACTCTTCTTTATAGGAGGTACAGTGTTATATCATTAAAACATCAGCTCCTGCTGGGAGATGCATTCAGTACCTTGGAATGCTGTAAGAAATAGATGTTTTTTAAAAGCTGGTTTTAGTCACTTATTTACTAAGAATATATTTAGGTGTCAATAGCAATTAGTCATTGAAGATTTTTTTCTTTAATTAAACCTCACACTTTAAAATACTAAATCAAGACAAGTTGTTCTGAAGAGGAACACTTTGTCCCTCACATTTCCTACCAGGAACAGATATTTTCAGGACTCTCCAAACAGTAGGAAATCTTCCTTCTAATCTGTTCACTTCATGTACTGCGACATCAAAACACCACAGGTGGGCTATGGACCAAACTGATGCCTTGACACTATAATCACTAGGCTTTTGTAAATTTTAGTTATAGACCTGAACTTTTTTTTTTTTTTTAAGTTTATTTCCTATTGGCAGGTAGTATATGTAAATAAAATATCTACCAAGGAATTGTTTGACCCTTTTAGGCCATTGTTATCTTTAATTAACTACATATTTGAACAGTCATGAAATTTCACAATTTACCCAGTAGAACATAAAGGACTTTGTGTTACATAAATACAGTGAGGGAAGCAAAGAAGAAAATTTGTCTCTATAATTTTTTATGGAAATATGAAAATAAAAGGAAAAAAAGCTAGAAACTACTTTCTCAGTAGAGTACTAGGAGCCAAGGAGATGTCAAATACTTGCCAGTAACAGAGATCTTGTATGACCCATAAGCAATTTACCTGTTTTCATGCAGAACACCCAGAATTTTCAGCTGAGAAATGCAACAAAAGGTCTTGAGTCTTTCAGCTGGGATGCTAGGACTTTTTGAAATCACTGTCATCAGACCAGACTAATCTGCAAGAGAGAAAAAAATACCTTCCCAGCAAAGGGTAATGAAAATTTGTCGTTTTTAAATTACTTTTAATAAATGAGGACTGTTCCTCAATTGTAAAAACAATAATTATTTGTGGTTTCCTTAAAGTTTGATTATCTTGTAAGTGGAATAATATTATAACATAAATTGGTTTTAAACATTTTGCTTTACACTTCTTCTGTCTGCCTTTCATATCAGGAAAAAAAATTCCAAATTGGTAGAAAGTAGATTCTAGATACAAATTCCAGTTGGTGGAAACTACATTTCCCTTTGTATAAAATAGAAAGCCAGAAAAGTGAAGAAGCAAAAACAAACTGACAAAAAGCCTCCACACTTCAATAGTGAAAAGGTAAAAGCAAATAACCATATAGAGAAAACACGTGTGTAACACAGAATTAATTTTCTCCCCTCAGAACTAGGGAATTGAGGTTGGCCTCGTACTGCATATTGAATACTAAGATGCAAGTATGGCTGAGGAATGAAAAAGAAATAAAAGTGGCTTGGGAAAAAGAAGGAAGCACATTAATGTAATGGACAGTTCAAAGCTGAGATTAAGTAGATGCAAATGAGGATATCATCTGCTTTTAAATCAGAGAAAACCCAAGCAGTATAATCAAATTTTATTCTACAGAAAATAAACAAATTTTCCATTTCATTCTTAAAAGTATGGACTTGTATTTTTCTGAGAATATTTAAGGTTAATAAGTATTGTTTCTCTAGGAACCTTTGTTATCTGTGTAAAGCACTCTGCCACATGTACTTTGAGTAAAACTGTCAAAAAAATTTCAAAAAAGTAGCAACACATTTTATAATATCCCTCATTTTCTAAACCTTGCCTGTATTTATGACAGTAAATGCATGTATTTATCAAATTGGCAGGCACTGAAAGTACTTTAAAAGAATGTTCTCTCTCATACTTTATGAAAGTGTCAAAGTGATCTGTAATAGCTGGATGTGTAGTTAGTCAAATGAACAATAATAGGCTTCTTGCTGCAATGTATCTGCAGGGAAGAAGCAGAAAATTGGTGTGAATGTGTTAATCACTATAAGGAACTCAAACATTGAATTTTATATTTTGAAAGCTGATTATAAGAAAGCAATGAAGGTGCCACTATATTTTGTGCTTTTTCCTCTGGGACTGTAAGATTTGGAATATCTTTATTTAGTAACAGTAGGATGACTTGTATACATTTTTGTTATTAATTAAATTGGTGTTGCCTTATCAGTGAGAGTCTGATAGGAAAAGTGAATTTTGAGAATATGGGTTTTTTTCATCATGACATGATAGTCACTTTATTTTTATATTTTTTAATTCATCCCACTTGACAGAAGTCTAGAAACTAAAGCAACCTCAACTCTAATATAACTTTATGGTTTCTGCTGTCTTTTCTCTTTACAAAGTAAAGTGGATAGGAGGAAGGGCAATCAGATGAGCATCCCCACAGATGGCTGTTCAATCCTTTTATTAAAGTGTTGAAAACATTAGATAGTTGCTGTGTATTGACTGCATTTATTTAACATTGTTTTGGGGTTTTTTGCTGTTTTGGGGTTTTTTTATGTATCGTATTAAAGTATTATGAAAAGATATAGGAAACTAAAAAAAACAACATAACAAATCAAAATCAGTGAAGAAATATGAGGAATTAAGAACAAAACCACACAACTTTTTGTCAGTGTAATGTTTAAAAGCACATAGAACTTAGAAGTTACTGATATCAAAATAGAAGGATCATGGAAAAGATAAAGAAACTGATATTTTGGTAAAACCTTTGAAATTCGTCAGTTGTAGTTTCTCTAATTTAGACCTGATTTAAGGGGAATATGGGTTTAAATCTGGAAACTGTTTGGATGTGTCTGTACTTCACAATGGAATGCACTATAAAGACAACTAAGCTATTGCTGGCCCAAGCAGGTTCATGTACGCGATTCAGTGAGAACTAAGCAAAGACACTGGTTAAATCTGGAAATTAAACCATCAAACCAGACTAAGTATTTTCACAGAGCCATATCTGATATAATATTTCCCTTTTGTTACGAAAAAACCAAGACGATTCTAGACTACCATTGACAAACTATTTTTAGTACAGAGGAGAAAACAGTATTAACATTCTGGCCAAGTTAAAAAAAGTGATCAAAAAGTCTTGCTTTTCTAAGATATCAGAAAAATGTTTGATACCATTTTAGTGTGTGTTTTGATTCCCCCTCCAAAAGGCTTGGAGCAAGAGCTTGAATTCAGAACTCATACTGTGGTGCATTGTTTCAATCCTCAAGAGGCCGGGCATTCTTGAATGTGCGTCAGTCTTTTAGAAAGCGTTATAAAGTAGAAATGCAAGCAGTTATTGTCAATGGATTGTCTTGGTTCCAGAGCAAGAGAAGTAGATGTTAGTCCATAGAAAAGAGCTTGGTAGTACTGTCATTACTGAGACCTTCAGAATATGATATTGGAAGAACTGAATGACATGAAAACCAACAGTGTTTGAAATACTAAGGGGTGCGTGAGCTTCCCTATTAAAAAGAAACAGCTACAAACACATAGAAAGAAGGTCTTCATGTGTCTAGAAATAACACCTTTTTATCTTTATTTTATAAGTACTGTGCAAGGCAGTGATTAGACTTCACTTGAAAAAGTCTGACGATCTTTTCTGAAGGGGGAGCCAGTAGTTGCGAAAAGGCAGAGACACAGACTATTTTTTAAGATTTAAGAAATGGTGGAATTAAGCAAAGACTGAAGAGATATCAAAAAACTGACTGAGAGAGAAGTTTAGTGCTTTCTGTAAACCTGTGCTGAAAGGGAGTCTAATACTGAAGACGCAAAATAGCTATTTAAACAAAAAAGCTGTTGGAACAAAATGGTATAAACTACCAATTATTGTAGTTGGGCTGGAGTGCTTATGAGAAGGAAGGAGGTTTTGAAACAGCCATCATAAAGGAGCGAGTAATGTATGTAAGAAAATTCAACTTAAATACAGATAACAAAAGAATTCAGTGATGTGGTTATAAGATTGGACTGTGACCCATTACATCTTTTCTGTTATTAGCTTTTCCATGTTGTGAGTAGTATTTGTTGTTTAGCTTGGTTTGAGTATCCCACAAGATGACGGGACACTTAAAATTTAGGCCTCTGTAGCCTCTATGTTAAATAGATATGTGGATGCAGCCTTGCTGACATTGCCATAGATAAGTCTAGATATCCTTTCACCACTTTGCCAGCTTCACCATTTGTTTAGATCTCCTGCTAGTCATGCCCCTGTAAGTACGCCTTATAGATTATTCCCTCAGGTATGGCTTTCCAACATCATAATTTCTTTCATCATTAATCATTTCTAGACAGCTTCAATGAACTTTATTGAAGCTTATGGAGTTAAAATGAGACCTATCCTAAGTAGCTTCACAAGACTCTGAATGTTTCACTTTTACTGATCTTTTTAAAGCTTTGTCCATTAGACAGGTAATAAAGACACACTACCAAATGTACTGATATCCTTTTTCATCATAGTTATTGAAAAATAACAAAATAAAAATATGATATAAAGCAACTGCATGAAGGAAGATTTAGGCAACTGAAATGTGTATGTAATGTGGAATCTAAATCTCAATTAATAAGAGTGAAGCTGGAATTAAGATCTAGAAGCTATCAAACTTGTGTTTTCCTTCTGAACTGTGTTATGTTTCCAAAACAGGCGTGCATGTTTACCTCTCAGATATTGACAAATATGTAAATTACTCATTTAAGTTCTTACACAGTAATGGCCAGAACAGTCTAAAGACTGGAACTGTTCTAGTTACTATTAGGGGTCCCGGTGGTCCTTAAATAGAAATGAATTCTACTTGACACAAAAATTGTATCTATATTCTAAACTTAACAACATCATTATTTTCTGTAGCTGGAAGGCACATAGTTATTAGTAAGGCTTGAAAATGCTTTGCTAAAATCTAAATCTGCCACTGTTAAAATGGTAATTTTTACTGTAGTACTTTTTGTTTAATTAAATATGTGTTTATATTATCCTAGTGGCTAGATAGCTCAATTGTCAGAAAAAATCCTTGTTTCTTCACCTCTTAACTGAAACCAAGAAAATATGAGTGTCTGACAAAATAAACCAGTTCAAAAGATAAAAAAAAACCCCATAAGGAATAAAATAGGGGGAGCTACATCTATAAAAATTCAGTCCTCTGTTTATAATTCTCACTGTTAAATTATATTGTAAAAATGACATACTGCAATCCATGGTTCACTTGTTCAGTGAATTTAAACATTGACTAACTGAGAATTTTTTTTAAGATTTTAGAGGTGTATCAAGGAAAGTAAAAACTATGTTGAGTGAATAATCAAATGAAATTGGAAAGCTTTAAAGGAAAAGCTTATTAAGCTGCTAATCAGGGACATAGTTTTGTCAAATAAGTATACTTCATGTAGCAGGTCTCTGGTCTTGACAACGTGACAGATGATTCATAATAGAAATCAGTACTGTATATGTACAGTTATTCTTTCTTTAATGGTACATGTTTTAAGACAAATAAATCTAGAGAACAAGAAAATTTTTTTTGTTTTTATTACTAGAAAACATTATCATAACTCATGCAAAATGTTAGAAATAAGTATTCAGTAAGGTAATAGATGCTGGTGAAGGATATGCTCTCATTAAAAGAGAGAGCACCCTCTGGATCCAATCCTGTGGAACTTCAAACACTTTTTTTTTCCAAAGTAACTTTAGGCAATATTGAGAAAAGCACCCCTATAAAGTTCAAAGGAACTTTGCTTATACATTTTAGACTGAGTGAAACTAAATCCATTTATCTTAGACTCAGAAACCGACAAAAAAGATGTTATCAGATTTCTTATACTTATGGGATAGACTGATAATATTTGCTAATTTGTTTGTTGACAAAAAGCAGGAAGAAATTTGTTTGGGCACAGTTTTCTAGCAAGATGAGTCTAGAACATGTATCTGGTGGTTGAACACTTTTTTAGAAAAAGTTATTTAGTTTCCTGTTTCCTGAAAGGGAACTTAGTGCTTGTCCTTGCTGGGGGTTAACCTTGGGATCAAACTCCCACCAGGCCACTCATCTTCCCTCCTCAACAGGACAGGAGGAGAAAATATGATGAAAAATCTTATGGGTCAAGATAAAATCAGGGTGATGGCTTATTAGCTACTGTCAGAGGAAAAGCAGATTTGACTTGGGGGAAATTAATTTAACTTTTTGCCAAATAAAAGAGTTTGGGGATGGTAAGAATCAAAGATAAAATGTCTTTCCTCCGTCTCTCCCAGACTTATGTTCATGCCTTCATTCTTAACCTCTCTTCCTACCCCCTCTTCCCGTTGTGCCCCTGGAGAAGCACAGGGGGCTGCTGTCAGTTCAGAACAGCTTCTCTCTGGCACTCCTACTCTTCACGCTTTTTTCCTACTCCCGTGTCTGTCTTACAGATGCCACAGTTCCCTGAAGAAATGTTCACTGGACCCATCATGGGGTCCTTTCCACGCACTGGAAAGCAATCTTAGCTTTGTCTCTGGGAGTCCCTCCTTATTCTCTGACCTTGGGCTTTGTAGGGCCTTATCTCACTATTTTTATTCTCTCCTCCTCTCACCAGGTGGCATTTTCTGCCCTTTCTTATTTTTCCCAAGGCACCACACCTGGCATTGATGGGCTCAGTTATGTCCTGCACTGGCTCTATTGAAGAGGTGACTGGAATTAGCTGTGTCTAGCACAGGGCACTCCTAGCCTCTCCTTACAGACGCCTGCCCTGTAGCTCCTCACTGCCAAGACCTGGGCTCCTGCATCCAGACCATGTACAAAACTGGGGTTTTAGTAAATTTAGCCAAGTAAAAAAAAAAAAAAAAAAAAAAAAAAAAATCCTTGTAAATGTATTCTTTTAGTATTTGTAATGCCAGACATAACCACAGGGTATATTATCTCATAGTCTTAAGAGTAGGAATTGCTTGTGCAGATGGAAAATTCAAGTCATTAATCAAACATCATTAGGAACTTTGCACTGTTTTCTTTCTTTGTTTTGAACACCTGTTTTCACATGACATTTCTTTCTGAAGCATCTACTTGCTCTACTAGGTATTCTGAAATCATCAGGTATAGGATAAAAATACAGATGAAAGATCAAGCTTTCTGTAGGAGCTCAGATCACAGACAGAAAAAATATGGACTCAAGCTAAAGCTGGTTCTCAATACAGTAGATGTCACTGGGAGAATAAATAGGAAAGAGCCAACTCTTATTTCCAGAGAAGACCCTGTCAGGGGCTATCCAAGTTTACAGTATAAATGCACAGGCTGTTGGACAGCAGAGCAGACTGTTAGTGTAATGCTCTTTTCCAAAATTAATCTTTGAAGTGCATGTCAGATAATGATTTTCCAGAAGCAACTCCCCTATTAACTTCAGTGGCATTACTCACGATTGAAGTAGAGTCCACATTTTGACGATGATAGAATTTATTAATCTGCAGGTTTACTTTCCATTTGTTTAAGCTAGAACCCTGAGACTTCATTACCATATTACCTGTAATTTAGGTGTTATTTACCAGAAATTATTCTTCTATTTGTAGGACATTATCACAAATCAAATACACTAGGTCTAGAAAAGGTGATATTTTATTAAACTTGTGCCCTCAAAATCATAAGAGAATTCTTTCTACGCTTTAAAGCCTAAGTTTAAACAGGAAAGACTCATCATTACTGCAAGTAAGAACCGAAATTCTTACAATGTTACTTGGTAATAAATTCATTCCCAAGTAAAAGTTGGGAAATCTAGGGGAAAACTGACTCCAGAAAACCCATTCCAAAGAGATTAGGCTATCACAGGCAAAGGTTTTAAATAATTAAGATGTTACACAGTATTGTGGAAATAGAATCAGGAATGCCATCCACAAAAATTTAGGTTCTATACCACAATAACCCTGTCTAGGAGCAAAATACATCTCTTATTTTTGATATTTTTAAATACTTTAGCTATTAAAAATATCCTGTTAATGTTATCCCACCAAGAAATGTTAGATAAATACAATTGGGCTATTTTGCCACTACACATTTTTTCATACCTCTACTTTTTTAAAGAGCTGCCTACTTCTTCCATGTGATGTTTTCTATGATTTTATTCTCTACTAGGGGATCTAAAGATAAAATGGAAGTGCAAACGACTGTCTGGAAGTTCTTCTCATCTGTTAAGTTGCTATCCTCTTACCATCTTGCTCTTATTTTTGAGCACATCTCATACCTTTTTCTATATTACCTTATGGTACTAGTGGATCTATAAATGTCTTCTTGAAAACATCATGCTGAAGGATACTTGGCATGTTCTCTGGACTTTATATATAGAAATTACCTGAATAGTGTGACCAAAGTACAGCCAGAATGAAAACCTTTCCTTCTTTGTGACTTGACTATTAAAAGTGATAAAAACTGCACAAATTGAAGAAATTTATGAAAAAGTTCTCTGACCTGATGTTGGTGTGTCAATATAATATTGGATGTAAGGATTTTTTTCAAAACATAGACATAAAATATCAGGAAATTCTTCTGGTCATGAAGATGCGGCGTTTTTTGGCACATATATGAAATATATGTGTTAAAAATGAAGGTAAAAACCTCAAAACATTCCTTGGAAAACTGATCTTCCACACATTCTATAATGAAACAGTAGTAAATATATTTGTTTTGAATCACTGAAATCTTTACATGTTTGGAATTGGGATTTCTGGAAATTAATCTTCTGAAGAAAGTTTCTATACAGGTAGCACACAACTCAGTACTAGGATCATTTAATCTAGCTGTACTATTTTAAGTAGACAAAACACTCTACTTTTTATTCTATTTATGCTAGTCTGAATGATGAGCTTCATGACAGTATTATTAGCCAGTGTTGCCAGTAGGTGTTAAGAGTCCTCCAAGAAAGCATCATGATATATGTAAGTTGGAATATATAAGGCAGGTATTGATTAGGGTTACTGAGGGTTCTTCAGCTTCATTCTGTATAAACTTTTGATGTGGCTGATAAGATAGAAGGGTTTAGAATTGCATTTGGCTCTGAGAGCAGGACAGAATGGGATTTGTCAGTCTGTAACAATGTACAAGCTTAAATAAGAGGAAATACCCATAGGAAATTTTAACAGAGCCTTGGTCAAAGCTACTAGAAAGGTAATGGTTAGGTATGACAAGATCTCAGTGCACTTTATCAGCTTGTTAAATGCTTGGATATGTATATGACTTGTGCTGGTACTAGTAATGCACTAATTTCTCAGCCTGGTTCCGAGTATTACACATTTGAGTTAACTAGACTTCTTTTAATACAAAGTCTAGTATCTTATTCATGAATCCATTAAAATTATTAACTGGAAAGTGTCTTAAATGAAGTCTTTTACTCCTCAGAGATGTTGCAAAGATGACTTCTTAAATTCAACGGGGATTTTCTGGTTCATTCACATTATACTTGAAGCAGAAATAATCAGACCTGTTCCTGCCTATTCCCAGTATAAAGGTAAGTGACTAAAACCAGTCAGTGTTCAACCCTCAAAAACATTCCTGTTTTTCTTTAGCTTCAGCTTGGAATAATGGGTGTTTGTTCACTTCTTATCAAGCAGCTCCAAGTTCTTCTCAGCAGGGATGCTCTCAATGCGATCAAGGATGAACCTGCATTATCTCATGCTGAGCTGGTTTCTTCTGTGGTGGTATTCAGTGGTATTCTCCAGATATCTATTCAACACCTCTCAATGACCTCTAAGAATGGTGAGATCCACTAGACTAAGTATGAGGAGTGTGGGGGTAGCTTCAGCATCATGCTGAATTATGATTTAAGTGAAGCTTTGTTTTAAAGTAATTTATTACCCCTTGGACACATTTCCTGTGGCTCTGTTTTAAAAAGTAGTGCAGAATGAGTTTTTATTCTACTGCTGTCACTGTTCCAACTATTTACTTATTTTTCCCATTTTAGAAACTGCCTTAGCCCAGGTTCTGGGATGGTATTAAGAGGATGCAATTACACTACATCCCTACAGATCAGGATTGGAAAGCCCCTTGTGTTTAAGATGCACTTGATTCCAGTATTATGAAGACTAGGATTCCTTATTCTTCCTACCTCTTTGCTAAAGCTGTTCTGTACAGTGCACTTTCAAGAGTCATAATTGTTTGTATTGCATCTGTTCACTTTTAAGAGGATCCTATGGTGTAATTGCCAAAGGCAGGAAATGGAAAAACTGAACAGGCATCTAACACTAGGATCTGTAGTAACTTGAGACATGAGTATTAGTAGTGGTGGCTCTTTCTAGGTTACAAATTATAAAGGAAATAGGATCTGTTGCCTTTGAGACACAGCTAGGTTCTGCCCAGAAACCAGTTAATGGAACCCAAGGTGTCACTGTCTTCCCCTGAAGTAGTTTACCGCCGCCCTGGTATTTGGAACTAAAAGGTTTTTTTTACTGCTGGCACTTGCCAGTTCCAAAAATTGTCAGACAATGTCATTGTATTCAGTGAGGGACCGAGAAATAATTTTTTTTTAACAGGCAACAGTGACTAATCCAGACAAAACAGATTCAGGTATAAACTGTGTCTATGTTTACAAGAAGCCTAGCAAAATAACAATGTGAAGATTCAAAAATCAAAAAGCAGCTTGGATTATAACTCCAAAAGCTGAAAATTACACCAAATCATGGAAAGAAATAGAAAGTCCCTCTGACTGGAATGTTAGTTGCAGTAATTTGCATACAGAAATGTGAAAAAAAGCCCTGCATTTAAGATGAGCACTAAGCCACAACATATATACATTAGGCAGGAACCTATGCCCAATAGGACTGAGAAGGAATGGAAGAATCAAGACTTTTTAAGAAGAAAATGTAAGACTTAAAGTTTTCAATGTATGAGGAAATATGCTTTGCCAACAGTCTTTAGTGGAACTTTGTGCAGGAGAAAGATTGCTAAGGTTGCCAGGTGATCTGCCCTGAGCTAGAGACACTTGTCTATAGTGCTTAACACAATATGAGAACAGTGTTGGGATTGTAAATAGCACAGTCAAAAAGAAAAAAAAAAAAAAAAAAGAAAACAGAACCAGCAGCAATTTCAGAAGCCTAGATACATCAGAACGTCTAGACCAAACAGGTCACTCCTGCCATGCTTAGGTTAGACATGCTCTAAATCTGAGCTATTGCCATTTCACCAGGATAAGTAATAAAAGTGATCAAAAAAACCATTTAAATAATAATAATAATAATAAAGAATAATCTGATTTATAACTTAGAAAACTGCAAGTATTAGGAAAATGTTAAACATACTTTCAGAGGAATGTATAGCAGAATATGAACCAGGTTTAGGAGATAAGTATGCAGATGATCATATTTTCACTTTACTAGAGGACAATTTACTCAGTTGTAGTAGACATGCACTTCTAAACAGATACGTTGCTATAAATCTGGATTGTGTAATTTACCACAATCAAAATAATGTTGTTTTTGTTCCTTCCAACTTTAAATGTCTTGCGTTTAGTAAAAATTCTCTTCACACTGCAAAATATTTTAAAAATGTAAGGAAAACCAAGTCAGCAGTCTGGATTTCATCCTGTTTTTGCTTACAGTTTACAAAGCTTTTCAACTGACTTTCAGCAGGAGTTGAATTTTTGGGGATTTTAAAAACCTGTACCATCTGTTTCATATAATACTATAATATTTTCCCAAAACCTTCTTGTGATTTTTTTGGAAGAACTTCCAAGCAGAAATGGTAGGTCAGTCAATCAGTGTTTGTTTTCAACAGCCTTGTTAGGATAAAAAGCATCCTACACCATTTGATTTTCTGTCAGCATCAGAAAAAAAACTGATAGTGATTTCCCCTCTGGTGTTTTCAATACACTTATATGAACAGACTTGCATTCTGATCTAAATTATGAACTGATCTGTTTGTTCCTTGCACTACAAGTGTGAATGTCATCATGACATAAACAGAATTCTTCGATTCAGGGAGTAAAGCTGAAAAAATTGTTCCTGGAACATAATACTTTGGGTAAGATCACAGAAGCCTATTTTAGTCCTTTTATTACAAACATTATATTGTACTATCCTGCATAAAGCCTTAGCTTTTTGAAATATATTTGTTATAGAAAGTGGAGCTACCCATATTTTTTTTACTATACTTTTACTATAGAAAGGAAAATGATAATGGAATACAAATATAGGTCCTTCTTCTAACCTTCATCTCCTATATGGTTGAATTTTCAAGCTGCAACTCAAAAAAACCCCTAGTCCCCAAAGATTTTTCACACTAAATACAGCTATTAGTACATAAGTAATGAGAATAAAATTATTTTTTTAAATAAATTAAAGGAATAAGAAGCTGGTAAAAGCTATCTAATAGAAACAGTGGGAGGACAATTGTTTTTATTGACACAAAGGAGACAGAACAAACACCTTGTGAGAGGAAAAAATAAATAAAAAGTCCCAGGAGCCATTAAAATTGGAAACTGAAGTCAAGCTACAATAGTTGAGGACTGTAACAGACTCAAATGATATATGGAGTGGATGCTAGTCAGAATTCACAACCCTTTGGCAGGAATACATTCTGAAATGTCATTCATCCAAAATAAATTTAGGAGTAACAGTAATCCTGCTGCACCTTATACCTAGAGCTGCATTTTGGCAGAAAGGGTAGTCAAACATTCACCAGAGGTAGAGATTAGAGACTATACTTGTAGAGATATTTTCATCTTAAGTAATATGGGAAATTCAAGAGGCATGTGAAAAAGTATCAAGGTGACAGACAGATGAAATCTCTTTAACAAAGGAGTGTCTAAAGAATCTGAAGTCTTCTCCATTGGGAGAGGACTGTGCAAGATAACCTGTAACTCTAAAGTAACAGGCTGATAATTTTCACATATGCAGCCTCTAGAAAAGGGAGTGGGGAGGAAAAAAAACCAGGTGAAGCAAGACTGGAAACATTTTGCTCCTAATTTTTTTTTTACCAGGTTCTAGGTAGTGAAAATAAATTAATCACTTATGTGCTTCAGTACTGGAAATGAAGAAGTAACTTGCACATTGAACATTGTGTGGATTTGTAGAAGTAGGGGTGGAAATTAGGCAGCTGCTAGTTATAGCTGGGGGTTAAAGCTGAAACTCAGCGGCACTGTTGTTCTTTTAATTCCACGTGTCAAAAGGAATAGTGTTCATGACCATATATTTCTCTTAAGCTAAAAGCTCCCTTGCTTTTCATGAACTGCAGCATTCTTGATTTTGTATAGCATGCCATAGTCTTCAAGATACTGAGGTTGTTTTTCATACTTTATCCTTTTTATGCCTTTTTTTTATCCTTTGTCACTTTGATATATGCCAGTTACTGACACAGCAAAAAGATAATCATTAAATCATGCAATCCAAAAGTAATGTAGCTTATTGGTAAGGTCTTCTGAGCTGTGATGCCCGTGCTAATGCAATGCATATACTAAATCAAAATGGATCTGGGTGTCATTAAAGGATTCCAACAATTACATCTCACGTAGGGCAATGGACTCTTCTTTCCAAAGTGTAATAGGAAAATGTTTAGTAAAAGATAATACTTGGCTGACCTAAGAGAAGAGCACATGCAAAAGTCATAGCTTTTGAAAGAAAAAAATCATTCTAATTAAAAAAAAAAAAAGGTAATATCTGAGAAGCCATTCTGCAACAACATGCACATGACAAGACCATGAGCTGAAAAAAAATTATCAGAGGAATGTAGGCAGTAACAACAAAAGCTGCTCAGTAGGGGATGTAATAGTACTTCTCCTCAGCATCTTAAATGGTCTGCTACATGTAAAACAGTTTCAAATATTTACTTCTTTATTCAGAATATTTGTACCAAAAAACCCCCAAACAGCAAAAACCTATCCCAAAACAGCTCTCAAAACCCAGACCACACTTTTTCCACTGTACTATAAAAACAAATTACTTTGGAGTCTTTGTAACTCTACCAGATGGAAATGGAAATGGAAATGGAAATGGAAATGAACTGGTGAAGGTAATAGTCCCAGAAGAGATCTATTAGTTTACGATATGTCATAGAATATTGCAGCTATCCAACATCTCCAAGTTAAACAGACTTTTCAGAATGAAGTATATATATCTCAAATAGTTTCATATAGTAAGAAGAAGTATATATATCTCAAATAGTTTCATATAGTAAGAAAGAGACATCAGATATTTATATGACATGTGATATGCTCACTAATGAGAAGTGTAGCCAGGATTATGTTCTAAGGCTAAGAAGAGTGGTTTATTGCACCTGGAGAACTTTTGTACTGCAGAAATAAAAAATGTTGCAAGTGGTATTGGCTGAAAATGGATTTGACACCAATTCTGAACCTGAAAAATAAAATAAGATGAATATAGATTTTTGAATAATGGATCCTTTGGCAACACTTACTGATTTACTTTTTTTGCTGACCTAATTAAAGTAACTGTATTGAATTACACGAATATATAATTAGCTTATTGGATTGTTAGGAAACATGCAATCAAAACTGAAAACAAAATCATGCAGTGTAAAATGCTGTATTTGTCTTCTTTATCCCCTTCCTACTCAATGTCACTTTTGCATCTGTCACCAGCGTTGTACCACCTGGGAGATTTCAATTAATTTTCCTACCTTTATGCTAAAGTGTTGACATTCATCTGTGGAAATATTTATCAATTGACTGGAACAAATGTGCCTACTAAAGTTTATATAAGAGATGAGCAAGAGTTCTGCACAACAAATTCATATGGGTGGACACACATGCAGAGCAAACTATTGTGATGTGATTAAAATGAAGAATTTAATAAAAAAATTACTAAATTAAAACTCTTTTAGTTTTCAAAGAACTGTGGAAAAAGAAACAGTTATCAAACCAACTTTCCTTAACTATCCATTAGCAAAAGTTTCACAGGCTTTGTGGAACTTGATAACAAAAGCAGCTTGTGGAGCTACAATAAAAAAAATCTATGGTGCATCCAATATATCTAGACAGAAAAGATGACCTGATTTTCTGTACTAGTTAACAGTGATTAATACATGAAGCTCCTTGGAAAGCAATCACACAGTGCGATATAAAACTGAAAAGATGTACAGAGTGAAAATCACATAGAGCCCTGAGGTGCAAAATACTGAGAATGATGAAGCCCTCTTTCTTCGCTAGGAGATTGGGACCTCCAGCACCAACTTCAGCATTCAGTCAACAGAATAAAACAGGTCACAGAAGAATAAGGAAGGGAGATGGAACATCAGATTAAGTGAATTTAATTTGAAACAGTTAATTTGGGTCTCTGTCCACAGTGCTGAGGATTCAATATTTTGTGTTGAGAGGTTTTAGACATGAAGAAATGGAAGGCATTTTGCCTTGTTTGGGAAGTCAACATGCTGGAGCAACATTCTGAGAATGTGCTAGTTCTTTTTATGAAGTAGGAACAAAATTCAACCTACAGTGATTAGAGAATTTGAATTAAAGTCCTCCTAAAATTTATTCAGGCAGATGCGTTCTGTGAAAAACATAGATAGAAGTCTGGAACCAGTACAACCAGAAAAAACTAGCCAGATACTCTCTTACATACTGAAAGCAGGAAGTACATGACTTAAAAGCTTTTATTAAAAAACAAAAAACAAACAAACAAGCAACAAAATAAAAAACCACAAAAAACCAAACCAACCAACCAAACAAATAAAAACCCAAAAAGCCAAAAACAAACAAAGAAAAAATACCCCCACCAAAACCAAACTCATAGCACTGCCACAATTGTCCTTTATGCTGCCCTGTGTGTCTGAAGTATTTCTTCATGACAGTAATTCTGAGCAGGGAATGGCACCTAGCGTCAACAGCAGAAATCTGTTCTCTCATGATTTCTGGCCCATGTCAGGTGTACAAAGGGAAGCTAATTGTCTACTTGTAACCCTTGGTCTGCTTTTTCTATTTCAGGCAGAGTTGTCCTACTCTATGACTTGGAGACATCAGCTTCTGCTGTAGCGATCACCTGCAGCCATAGAAGAAAGCAGACTGGAAGCAACTACTAATCTGAACTCTGTGTCCCTGTTGAGAGAGTTCTAAGTGAGAAAAAGTCAAACTAGTTGCAAGTTTGAGGTATTTTTATGGCCAAAGTTTTGCTTAACTGTTATTTGAGCATGTGCATCTGGGGGCAGAGCACAGAAGATCAAGGAGAGCAAGACTACTCCTAAGGTTCTTACAGTAAGCAGCTTAGAATATCAAAGAGAAAGTTTGGAGGAGCTAGGTTTTATTAATCCTCTCCCACTGTGCTGCCTCAGAAAAATGAGCTGAGAAAGGCACATGATTCACCCTTAAGTCTTCAAAAGGAGGTGCTCTTTCCTCCATCCCATACTTCACATAAGGCTCTTGCTTTGAGAGCAGCTCTGCAATTCTCATGAAAATGGGCTTTTACTCTTTATAAGAAAGAGATCATTGACACAATGGGTGTAAAAATTTTTAGCTCAAACCCATGGATAAGCATGAAGAAGCAGAGGTTGCTTTTGAACATTAGAAGCAGTTTGATTGTTAAGTGCTACCTTCAATTAGTCTAATCTTCCTTTTCATTAGACTGTGTTGGAACATTCTGGATAATAAAGTTTAACATCTTGTTTGACAGCTGGCCTTCACAGAAATCTTCTCTTTGCAGCTTTGCTAACCATGGGCAAACCATATAGTACTTTTTGGATGTTTATAAGTATAGGGGAACGCTACCTGAGAACTACATTTAACAAGCATTTGGAAAAGCGCCTCTTGATAATCTCATTGAAATGAGAAGGGTTCTAAGATGAAGGACATAGAATAGCAGTCTCCCTGGAATAGATATCAAAAGGACAAATATAATTATACAAACTAGATTGCATTGCTTAGTGGATAGGAAATACTATTCTGACTGTGATTAACTAGGCAGGTACGAAGTATATATGAGAAGGCTTGAATTATCTAGACTTTCAAAATAGCCCAAGTTCTTTCTTCTGAAAGACTTTCATCCATCATTCAACTGAGTAGAACTGTGTGATTTATCATTTATTTGGAGCTGATTTATACGTTTGTCTGTGTTCATGAGATTTTGTTTAGCCAGACCAGAACAGCAGGGTATCTAATATTTTCACAGGAGTATAAGGAATAATTAGAATCAGTTTAAAAAATAAAAGATCCCAGCTAGCAGACACAAATTCAAATGAAGTCATAACATTTCTGGATCATCATTTACTTAATCAGATGCACTATTTTTCCCTTTTGGTGGGGAAAAAAAATCCAATCTATTGATATACATGATATCCACAAAATTGGTTGGTTAGTTTCTTTGTTTGTTTTCTTGTGGGTTTTTTGTTCCAAACAAACTATCAGAATACAATTTTTCAATAGAAAGTCTTTAAAACTTCAACACTGATTACTAGACTGGACTTTGCAGACCCTGGAAGAAATAAGTTGTAGCTGATGTGATAGGTACAAGCACTCAAGCCGCATTATTACATCTTCATTTTAACACCCATTTTCTGATTGTGCAGGCTAGCAGCATAAAATGCAATTAGTGACCTTCTATGACTTAAAGAAAGAGAAAACTTAGTATCTTGACAGTTCACCCTGTAGTACTGGTGACACACAAGACAAATTGGAGTTTTGAGGGCAAGGAATTTAAAGAAAAATTTCTTAATTACGCATTTTTTTAACTTCAGATTTCAAATTCTCAAACGTTGTTATAATTAAAGTCTTTTTTTGCATTAGATATATGTAGTTGTATGTTACCCAAATTTTGGATATGGGGAAATGGGTGTGAATAGAATTCGATAAAATAACAAAAAGATTGGTTTGAATATCTTTTCTCTGGACTACGTAATGTGCATAATGAGATGCAGTGGAACTACTCCCTAGTAAAAAGTTATAGTGTTAAAAAAGCCCTATTTACAAAATATAGGTGTGAATACTTAATAAAAAACAAAACAAAAAACTCTGAAGATAATCAGATGTTTAGGTGAACAGTAGTTTTTGCTATGAGACTGTTTCTTAAAAAAAAAACAACAAATATTAGGGAATGTTAAGTAAGAAAATTGAGTTATCTGTGTATCCTGCTTGTGATTTTTTGTGTCTGTGCTCAAAATAATTGTATGGAAAATTTAAAAGGTACAGAGATAAGGCATTAGTTAAAAAGAAAAAGAAATGTGACTTGGTGAGCTCAAACTGCCTAGTTTTTTTCTGAGAGAGAACTGCGTGGTGATCAGTCTACAGGTAGCTCAGTGTGAACAAATGAACTGATATTTTTGATAGAAATAAAATATTGTGAATGCCCCTGTTTGGAAGTTAGATAGAGTAGAAGCAAGATATAAATATGATGAGGTACATATTAAATGTGAATAATTGATTAAGTATGGTTTTGGTGGATTCCCCATCATGGGAATTCTATAACTGAAGATGGGATATTCCTTTGCTATATAGTATTTAGTCAAAAGAGAAATTACTTCTGATTTATTTCTGTTACAGAAACTCTTCTCTTTATCTGTGTACTAGAAGGGTATTAACAGTTTCTTACACCTCTAAAGTGAAAGGCAGCTTCTGAAAAAGGACCGGGAATTATTCAGTCCAATTAGGATTAAATATATTTATATAAATATAATTAATCTAGCTGTTTAACTTAGTGTGATTTTCTGGTACTATATTATCCTGGACAGCTTTCGTATCTAATGCTGATTCTAAGAACAAAGAGAAAGGATAAAGAAAGTAGTCAGGGTTTCCTGTGCCAGTATTTTAAATCCTTACAAAAATTTATAGGAACAAAAGCAGACTGGTGCTCATTGTCTAGAAAGAAAACTTTATGCAAATAGTGGTCATGTGTGGATTTAGTCATTACATTTCCTTAGACCTTTGGGTGCAAAAAACTGTCAAAACAGACAAAGAGAGCAAAGCTTTTAGGTGGACTATTTTATGTTTAAAGCTCTATTAGAGGGCTTCTCAAGTGCATTTTTAAAAAGAAAAATTAAATTACAAAAGAGCTTTCTGATTAAAAAAAATTATTGTGCTGGGTGTTCTGAAGAAATTTGAGTGGATTATTTTGAAAAACTGGCCAATTTCAAAGGAGTAGTTATCACAGTGGGAAAGGCTATAACTTGTAACTGTAATAATATCTCTACAGGCATGATAAATGTATCTGTGATTGGACCAATTGGGATTTCATGGTCTGAAGCATTATGAATTTGTCAGTTCTGTTCAATTGTTTCCAGCAAAGTGACTCCATCATATTGTTCGCATTATTTGAAAGAAAAAAAAAAAATCAAAATGAAAGGGTTTAAAATTAGATTGTGTTCTGACTCCAGGCAATCAGTCCTTGTCCAGAATCATTTTCCTACCTGTTGATAGATTCTTACTGTAATATTCACAATCCATTTGTGGCTAGTCACAGCCCATTAGCCATCTGTTCTCCTATTAAGCAACTTTCTTTTCATAATGTAAGTATTTAATTTTAATAAACTCTCTCTGCTAAGCATTTATCTTACGCATAATAAGGAACTGTTTCAAACATGGTTACCGGGCCATATAAAAGTAATAATTTTTTTAATGTACTTCCTTGGATATAAGAGGGAAAGACACTATTAGAATACCTTGAAAATTTGAAAGTATTTAAAGTACAGATTGTTGTAAATAAGTACTACTTCTTTAAAGTGTGATATAAACAACAAATTTTGCATGCTGAAACATTTGCCTAACTTGCCAGCACATGAATAGAAAGTGTACTTTGGAGTGTAGCTTTGATTTTATAGATGACACCATGTGGCAAAGGTAAGATCTGCTAACAGCAATGTTAACAGCTAACAGAATTAGGATTGCCAGAGTGACTTTCAATTTCAAAATATACACAAGGGTGGTGTGATAATTTCTAATTACCTAAACATTATTAATTTTTGACAAATTTCTGAATGAGACAGGACTCCCACAGAAATTCACATATGTGCCAACCTGTAGATTATGGAGGAACACTTGGGATTCTAGTACTTGAATCTTACTGCAACAGTAAAATTACCAGTTTTTGTGGGAGCGTTGTTATTTGGGGGGAGGAGGGTGGGGTTTTTTGTTTGTTTTTGTGTTTTTTGTTGGGCTTTTGTTTTGTTCTGGTTTTGGGGGTTTTTTGGGTTTTGATATTTTTGTTGTTTGGAGTTTCTTTGTGGCACACTGTTTTTTAAATTGAGTTATATAGGATAATAATAGAACTCACTCAGGCTATGAAGACTAGAGATACTACCTGTGATTTGGAATTTCAGTAAATAGTTTGTGGGGAATTGTCTTTTTTGTCCCAGTCCCCTCCTGGTTTTTTTTGTTTGTTTGTTTGTTTGTTTGTTTGTTTGTTTGTTTTGGGTTTTTTTAATAGTATTGAAGTCTTCATCTGCTTACCAGTCATCTTGGAAAAAACACTGGTTATCCTATTCTTCAATTCTCTTGTGTTTTGGTTTCCTTTTTTTCTTCTCACTTACTTTCTTTCTTGGCTCTTCATTTCTTTCACTTAGGTTAAAGATGTTCTCCTGCAGCTTCCACTGCGGTTGGTCTGGTTAGCATAAATCTGAATATTGCTCTCACTCCAGGAAAATGTTTTGCTTCCTATTTTGAATTTAACAGAAAATAGTAAGGCTATAGAGGTAATGCTGTTATGTATAAAATAATACAGTTTAGACTAAGAAGATGTACTTTAAAGAGAAACAATTTGGTTTAAGTAAAACAATGTCTAAAAGAATTGCTGTAGCAAGAATTGCTGTAGAAGGATCTTTCTTGTAGAAAGGACTGTGGAAACTATGGCATTCATATTCCCTAGAAATGTTCTGAACATGCATATACTTTTAAAATTTTCTCTTGAAACAGAAGAAAAACTTTCCATGGGGTGAAATTCCAGAAGACTCTGCATTTAAAAATTAAAATATGACCATATGTTTTTAAATATTTTGACATATCTAGAAAAAGACATTACTACAGCAAAATTTCCTGGACAAATGAATTTTGTTCCGCTCTCTTTGTTACATGGAACTTATTCTTCTGTAACTTCTGAATTCATCATGTATTTCAGGATGAAGTTGAACAAGGGATAAAGGTCCTGAAGGCTGAGTTCCAGCACATATTATTAAAGTAGAGGGCTCTCAGGGAAGAGAATCTTCGACAAAGTTGTTGCCGAAGGACCTTAGTACTTTATCCTATTTTCAACTGCTATAGAGTTAATTTTCTTCTTACTAGCTGGTACAGTGCTGTGTTTTGGATTTAGTATGAAAATGTTGAAAATGGATTAATGTTTTAGTTGTTGCTGAGCAGTAATTTACCTAAATCAAGGATTTTTCAGTGTCTCATGCTCTGCCAGTGAGGAGGTGCACAAGAGACTGACCTGAACTAGCCAAAGGGACATTCCATAGCATAGGACATCATGCCCAAAATATAAACAGTGGAGAGTTACCTGGAAGGGACTGATCTTTGCTTGAGACCAAGCTGGACATTGGTCAACGGGTGGTGAGAAATTGTATTCTGCATCATTTGTTATTATTAGTATTGTCATCTCAACCCACAAATGTTACTCTTTCACCCTGATTCTCCCTGCCATCCCAGAAGGGTAGGGTTTAAGTGAGAGAGAGAGAAGTGAGTGAGCTTACTAAATGACAAGCTTACCTACATAACAAGCTTACTAAAAATTAAACAATGCCACCAAGGAAGCCAATCTTCATTTGTTTGTGGTTCATGAAATTATTAAATTGATTCAGTTCAAAATTTTGCTTTTTATTATTGCCAGTTTCAATTCCTTCAGAAAGTACAGAAATTGGATGGAATTTGGAGCTATGCTCCTAGCTGTATACCTGTTTAATGGTTTAGAGTCTTTAGCTTCTTAAATTCCATCTAGCGTACAACTGAACTTTCAGAACAAAATCCCTGTCATTTAATGCTGAATTTCATTTTTTTAAGCTCCTATAGGGTTTCAGCAGTGAGACATTGGTGTAGTCTGATTTAAAGGTTTCATGGCAGCCAGAAGATTTTGACTTCGTAACAACAGTAGGAGAAACCAGTACTAAATCGGGAAAACTACAATATCTGTCTAAACTTCAGAAAGCATTCTCTCCATTCATTGTTCCCGACCCCATTGTGCAGTGCTATCATGTTTAAGAACTCATGTCAGATCCCTTGTCTTTCTTAATGTATAAAACTTGTGCATGTAAAACATTCTTCTTCCCAACTGACTACTCCAGTGACAATCACCTGCCTATTTTGGTGCCCAAAAATTTTGCATCAATTTCTCACTAAAGTAGAAAATACATTGCTAATGGAGATTTGAAGTTGTACTCTTACTCATTCCATCTCTCTTTATCTTCAACACTGTATTCAGAAGAAAAAAAAAACTTGTCATCTCTCAGCTACGTTTAAATCAAACAAATACAGGTAAAAAGGAATATGATAAAAATGGAGATACATATTGCAAACAATTTCAGGCAGAAGGTGAAAACAGATGGGTTCCTGAGTATCCTCCCAGCTCTATTTTTCTTACTTTAGATATCATTCCACTGTATCTAAGAGTAGAAGAAAGCTCAAAATTGAAAAGACAGAGTGCACAGAATTTGGCCTAATCACCTTTGACATTAGTATGTATATATGCTTCTGTTTTCCTAGGCCAGTGAAGGTAGTGTTGAAAAATTCTCCATTGAACTTGGAATGCCAGCAGTTTGGAAACCAGTCTGAAATCTGTAACTGAAGTATTATGTGTTTGGAATTAAAATCCATAGCTGATACTGAAGCCCTCTTCCTGACAGATTTTTTTTCAGAGGAAAGATATTTATAGCAGGAAGGCATAAAAATATGTCCCAATACCAATTAGAAAGAATGTCGGTTCCAGCCTAATTATAATAAAGTCCACATAAAATATAAAATAAGTAGTTGTTTGTTTGGGGTTTTTTTTTTTCAATATGCAATCCACAATAGGCCTTGATGTAAAATATTGTAGACCACACTCTGAAAATTGAGTGTGTAGACATGCACCTATCAATGTCAGGACAGGGACTTCATCTTGAAGATTCAATGGAAAAATGTTATGAACCAAATTCAATTTTACTCGGGTTAATATTGATTTAAACATTTGCCATCTTCTTGCTTTCAGAGTTGCCCATTCACTTCAGAGAGTATGATCAAAAAGTTCTCTCATCCTGAACGAATGTACTATTCATCTCATACAATATGAAGGGCCTCGGCAGGTGTAAATTGGCTTTGCTCCATTGAATTCAGTGAAACTGTGTCAGTTTTCCATGACTGGAAATGTGGCCATTTTAACTTACAGAATAGGTTAAGTTCAAAGAGGTCTTTAATCACACGGTTTAACGAAGAATTATTCTTTCATCTGAATGTTGCCCTAACTCCAGCCTTGGCTGTCCTTCCCCTGAGCTCTATAGGCAGCATTGGTTTCATGATACAAGCAAAGATCTTTTATTGCTTTATACAGTTGTTAAAATCAGGTATTTAACAACTAAAAAAAGAAGAACTTTTGCTTAATTTATAAAGTGTTTATAAATGAAGTAGAGCTGGATTTTTGTTGAAAGTTGTTTAATAGTCTTTTCCTGGGAGTTGCTATAGTAACACAGTGCAATAATTGAACCTAAAGGTGACGTCTCATTTATGTTGAAAGATAATGCATGCAAAGGGAGAGACCATAGAAGTCTTTTTACTAAATCATTTAAGGTCTGTTTAAGAATGGGTTTTAAAATGGCAAAAGTCCTGCATTTTTTTCCCAGGTTGTATTTCAGCAAAATGTGAAAGATGTGTTCAGTCATTTTTCTCTCAGCTGTTCAAATAAAAAGGAACACAAATATTCCTTGAGTTCAAAAAAGATTTTTAAATTTTTATTTAACGTATAAATAGAGTTCAAATTTGACTCATCAAGAATTAAGTCTGCTTTCACTATAAATGCTGCCATTCCAAAGGGCTGCATTTCCATGTGAAAATCTGTAGTTGTTCACTTGTTCACAAGACCATGAAAGAAAGAACTCTGTGGAGCACGGTGATATTCAGAAATTGATTTACTTTAGCATAGCTGATATCAGTGACAAGGCTTAAGCATCATTTGTGGCTCAGCTAGGACACAGCTGAACTGAAAAAGTTATTTATTTTCCAGGTTTGACATCTAAGGGTTGCACTGTGTATTATCATCAATATCAAAACTAGGAAGCGGGCTTCTGAAAAAATGTACTGTAAGCTATTATTCTCCATCTGAATTATTGTAATCTATACAGCTTGGCAAATTTCATTGATATTAAGTCATTCCTGTACAAACTATTAATTGATCCCTTTCCATAATCTCCAGTTTATGCAGTACCAAACAATACTAAACCATATTAAAGGAAGCTTTGGGATACAATAACAGAAGATTAAGCGGAGTTTATTTCCTGACATTTCACCTGCCTGAGTCATTGCTGAGGTAGAAATTGCAAGCTTGGTTTAATTTAGCTGTAGTTCAGAAGTGACGTTTTGGATCTGGTGGTGTGCTAAAGGACATGACTGTATGGTTCACATCATTTAGAAGCACTGTCAGAGCAGTGGGTTTTCTATCCTTGCAAGCCATGTAACTGAAGATATGAATTGAGAGATATGCCAGGTCACAGCTGGAAGGAAGGGCAGAGCAGAGATACATTAGATGCTGTTAAAGTTGTGAGAAACATGAAGTATGAGGCATCAATTTATGTCACTCTGAACTTCTTTTTGCACTCAAAATTCAATCATCCACATTCAATAAAGAATCATGAGGCTACAACTTATAAACCGGTAAAAATGAGAAATACCCAGGTCTTCTAAGAGGAAATCATGGTGTTTTACTGTACTATTTCATAGATTAAGGGTCTGAGTGGAATCTCTAAGGAAGTTACAGGAAGAGAAAGGAATTAAAATACTTTTGCTGATATAAGAATTATCTGAGAATTATATTACGAGTTTAAATCTTTCTCATTCTATAAAGTTAATTTATACCATGAGTCCTATACTTGAATGGGATTTAAAATTAATAAAAGAAGATATGAGACTTTTAATAAGGCTGATGCTAAGGTGAAATGATGTGGAGACTCTTAAAACTTATCCCGAATAATATGACAAAATCCTCATTTATTTCTACAACATGAGAAAAATAATAATGTCTTTTGCTTTGAAATTGGCTCTGTTGTATGCTGCCTGCGTAGAGACTATATTTTCCTCTTCAGCAGAAGGTTTCAAGTAATTTTGTGATTTTTCTGAATTGTGTTTGTTTCCCCCAGCTTTCTTACAGGCTCCCTTTAGGTACTGGAAGTCTGGTATAAGGTGTCCCTGGAGCCTTCTCTTCTCTAGGCTGAACAAACCCAAGTCTTTCAGCCTTTCCTTATAGAGGAGGTGTTCCATGCCTCTAACCATCTCCATTACCATCCTCTGAATTTGCTTCCTCAGGTCCACATCTTCATGCTGACGTCCATCAGGATATGGATTCGTTGACCACACCCCTTTTAATAAGAACTAAATTGCCAGAGTTATTTAAGTGACCATATTCTATTTAGAGTTTGCTCACCATTGATTTTCAGTGAGATGTTGGCACCAAAATTAGAATTTATTCCACCCAAAGAAATTATATAGTGCATAGCAGAGAGCTTTGCCACAGCAAGATGCAATAAAGTCAGTGAGATATTTAGTCATTGAAATGCTATGGTAGATCGATGCAGAATGCTCATTATGTTGAACATCCAGATGTGGGACTGCAAGTTGATTACAGAGCAACCCTTCCTGGCCAGCTGCTCTGACTACACCACAGGTCTTCTGCACAGACACCAAGAGAAATTTAGCCTGATATTTTGAATTGGGCATGAGAAGGAAAAAAAAATGAAGTGTTTTGGTGGTCTTTTTTTTCCTAATGTACTTTTATGAACAGCAGCAGGTTGATCAGGACATTGGAAATCTCATGTAGTTCCAGACGGAGAAATGCAAAGTTCTACACTTGCAGCATCATGACCCCATGCAGCTGCACAGCCTGGGACTGACTGGAGAGTTAGCAGTCCTTCAGAAAAGTACTGCAGTTTGAACTGAATGTGAGTGGACAGTGTTCACTGGAGAAGACAGACTGCATACTGAGCTACATTGTTGTGGCTAACAGATCAAAAGAAGTTATTATCTCTTTCTGTTCAGTGTCACTGAGCCTGCATATGCAATACTTCCTATGCCTTTTAATCTCCCAGTTCAAAAACGTGTTGAGAAAACCAAGTCCAGTGGTGGAAAAATCAAAATAATCAGAACCAAGAAACATGAACTAGAATAAGAATCTGAGAAGGTTGGACTTTTTTTAAGCTGATTCAGTTTTTATTTAAGGGTAATTGGCAGCTACTTGAAGAGGAGTTACAAAGGTCCCAGACAAATCTTTCTCAGTAGTGTCAGGAGAAGTGATAGAATGATGGCCATTAGTTGCAGCTTGGAAATAGCTGTTGGCCTATTAGATATTATCCTTTACTAGCCAAGTTGAAGGGGATGGGAGTACATTATATATACATATATACATATATACACATATATATATACATATATATATATATACATATAACATTGTGTCAGTTTACCTAGAGATGTCATGGAACTTCTCTGGAGATTTCCAAGACTTCAGTAGGCAAAGCCATGACTGATCTGACCTAGTGTTGTGAAAAGTTTCTCTTCAAGTAGAAATCAAATTAGGTGACCTCCAGAGAACCTTTTCAGACAAACCTTTTATTACTCCATCAGCTGCTTACAGTTCTTGCACCAGTTGTTGAACTACATCTGAAAGGACAAAAATATCACAGTGGGGAAGTTGTCAGGAAGGTAAAAATGGTTGAGGAAAGAGTAGCCTCTCCCTATGTCCTCCTTCTACTTAAGTAGTACTAACCAGAGGTATGTGTCCTTTCTGAGGTGGCACTCAGTTCATGTACAGATGCCACATGAGTTAGGACAATTTATATCATGGATAATTTTTTCCCTCTTTTATATATATATACATATATATATATATATATATATATTTTTCTTTTTTTTTTTTAACTGGTCAATGGCTTTGAAATGTGTGAAAGATAGAGAGTGTGTGCTTGGTTATTGCTTATTTCAGCAATTTTCTTGCTGTGGGACAAGTAGACACATTTTTTTTCTTTTGAATGTTGAACTTCCTTGAGAGAGAGAAAAGGATGTGAGTGTAAATTTCCTTTAAATAAATTTCCCCAAAGTAAACTCAATTAAGTTTTTGTTGAGAAAAAATCCAGCTCTAATAGGCTTTGTTTGGTAATCTAGGCCAGGCAATACCTGGGTTTGATATTAATGGAAAACTGGAAAATTTTTGCTTCTTATATTCAGTCAGAGGCAACTAAATGAAAATAGAAGTTTTTCTGGTATTTACATTTTGACTTCTCTCTGAAGGCTGAAGACAATGGCTTTTTTTCTCTCAGTAATTCTCTGACTGATATTTCCAACTGTACAATTAGTTTGAAGTGCCTTTAGTTTTATTGGGTTGTATGTCTAGTGTCTGGTCACAATAAACAAAGAAAAAGATCCACTGAGGATCAGATGATCAGATACATTAGAAGGAATGCTTGCACATTGCTCCTAAGGTTGTCACAGGAGAACAGTCAGCCCCATTCCCCACTGTGACCCACCAAGAAATTCCTTTCCTGGAATGCCTTGATGACTGCAGTAAGCTACTGATAGAGTAGTCAGTATGGGGCAGAAAGAGATTTGGGGAATGTGTAAAACTTACTACAGGATATTTTAAGTGGGAAACTGATTGTGGGGTTCTTAGGTGGAGGAATAAAGGCAGAGAAAGGGCCAACTAAAGGTAGCTCAAGAAGGAACAAGCACAAGAAAACATGCACATGAACAAGCACATGAATAGACAGAAAAGAAAATGTTACAACCAGTTTACTGGAAGCAGATGGCGAGCCAGCAAATTTATCCACTTACGCCCCGTGGTTGGGATTGTACTGTGTCATATCTTCTTTTTGAAACCTATTCTTCTTTTCCTGGGTGAAATACTACAGGTTTGCCCTAATGAAGAGACAGATGTGAGAGTTAGCTGCTGCAGGGACCATAAATCCAAAACAGCTCCCAGAAAGACAAGGAGACCTGAAGGTCAGCAATGGCAAAGATCATCAGTCTGAACAACTTACTGGAGAGAACTGTTGAGGGAAGGGAGTGTAAATGTACTGTGTATGTATGCATGTGTAATGAGAAGAAATCCAAGTACCATCAGCTGCAGTGGGGCTGCAAATCTCAGGTTCTTGTATGTCCTGGTGGGACTGGCCAGGGAGACTCAAGGTATCTCGGGGAAGCTACTGGATAGATTTGAGTGCCTAAGGCCAGATATTGGAGTGATCCATATTGTTTGCTCACTTTTGTACATATATTTCAGTAGCTGACTTGAGTACTGCACAGATGGAGAGGAGGAACAGAACTGGCCCATCTGTGCTGTTCGCATTTGTGGGAATGTTACTTTTCTTTTCCTGTGTGTTCTGGTAAAATAACATTTGCTATGTGCCCAGCTGTGTATGTACGTGTATCCACATATGGGTAGTACATGAAGTGCAAGTTTGTGTATATTTACTGTCATCCTCACTATTGGCCAAACCTGGGGACATGTAGCTGCAATGTCATTGCATCTATTAGTCTGTTGTATTTTTTTTTGTAAGACATAAGATGGCAAAGTAAAATTAAAAACCCCCCATACTTCCTCAAGTTTGAAACAAATTAAAATGAAACCAAAATAATAAAATGTTGGCTTTTGAATGTTCAAATAATTAAATACTAGTGAAAGATGACTGGCAGAGTTTGAGACTCCTGGAATTTTTAGTAGGAAAAAAAGTAATCTCAGAAGAAGGAGAAGGAAAAAAAATAAAAGCCAAAATCAAATATTAATCTATTTTGCCTAGATATATAGACTATTTATGAACACTGGAAGAAGTGGGGGAAGAAACCCTTTAATATTGTTGCATACTACATCAAAGGGAAACCTTAGACATTGCAGAACATTGTTGTAAAATTATTTCAAGCATGTATGAACCAGCTGTACCAGGAATAAACAATGGACCAAGTTATTCCTTTCAGAACCCCTGGACAGTTGAAAGTTCATTGTCAGAGATGGAATTAGAGACTTTAATTTCTGTTCCCAAAATACATGGGTATTGTATTTGTATACGACACATGACGTCTTGTGGAAAGTTGAAGAGTAGTTCCATCTGACTGGATGAATATGTAAAGATTCAGGAAGGAGTCACTGAAATTGCTGGTCAGACACTACTGGGCAGTGAGGACTGCAGACAGAGAATGATTCAAAATACATTAACATTCCTCAAATGTGGGCCTAATGGACACAATGTTTGAGCAAAAGACTCCAAAATCTCACATTACAGTTTTTCCTAAGCTTCTCCAAGTTCAGGTGTGATGACATGCTTTTTATTATCTGACAGTGGTACTGGGAAGTGATTCCAGCTGTTGGTGCAGACTTAAGCAAATTCATCTTTTCCGTATGAGTATCAGACTGACACTTTTGCTTAGGAGTAGTTTACTTTAAGAGTTTGTTTCTAGAAGTTTATATTGTTTGCACCTCCCCCATCAGCAACCATGTTAATCCAGCAGTTTTGTTCCTATCTGCTAATGAAAAGATAAGAAAAGAGACAAACACTTCTCAGCTCTGAGCTCCTTGACTCCCGAAGTTCCTTTCTTTCTCTGTCCAGCTCATGTCACTGACTTCATCTCCTAGATTTTCA
The DNA here is from genome assembly GCA_026261815.1 of Monarcha castaneiventris obscurior. Lineage (NCBI taxonomy): Eukaryota > Metazoa > Chordata > Aves > Passeriformes > Monarchidae > Monarcha > Monarcha castaneiventris. Next base: position 2,279,813 of record JAMPIT010000388.1, on the reverse strand, counting down.
CCTTGTAGTATGTAATTGAAAGCCTGGGCTAAAGGGATAATTCTATTTATTGAGGTTTCTCTCAAGGAATGAAGTCACAACTACAGGGTCAACTCACTTGTCCTTCTGGCATGTATTACTCATCTGTCAAAGTCATGATAAAAATATTGTCAAGGGCAATTAACAATCAGTTCTTGCATCCTTCCAGGAATTTGGCCCTGTGATAAAATGGCTATGAAATTTCATTAGTAACTTGCACGTGTAATCTCTCGTAATGAAGCAGTTCCAGTATTAGTCTCTTTGATAGCATATGCACTCTCAGATCATATTTCAGTCTGACCCCAAGGTTCTGTATCAGATTCCCACCACTGCATTAGGACATTATTCTTGATTATCCTGGTACAAAATTATATAGTCATATCTGTTGCATCTATTAAGCCTAGCTTCTTTGCTGTCTTAGGCATCATTAACACAAAATGTTGATTCACTATCTCTACCCCTGTACTGGCCTGCCAGGATAGAAGTTTATCTTTTAATGCCTCCCTTCTGTCACAATTACTTCTGAACATGATTTGTCATGAAATGTTGCCATTAAATTCACAAGGAAAATTTTGCTCTGTATGCTTGACTCACAAGACCCCAACATAATAATTCCAGTTACACTACTTAAATAGTATAATATCTGCTGTTGTTCTGACAACTAGTGCAGTAATAAAAAGAGCAAATGTTTGAAAACTGCATATTTGGCTTAGGTGACTTTAAAATTTATGTTATTTATGAAAAAGGGGTTTTTTTTAACATTATGTAAATTTCAAGTTTAAAACACAAATGCACTTGGCTTCTCCAATCACACAATTCCTGAAGAATATTAAGAGTATTGTGCTGGTAGCTAGCTTAGCTGAAGACAAGTACATGTTTAGCTCAAGTATTAGACATGAATATGATTTTGCTAATAATGAAATTGTTTCTTATTCAGTAGAAGTTTATAGGAGAGTTGTATCGAATTTCTTTGGATCACAAGCTTAATATATTGTCATACTTCTTAGAAAAATCCTGATTCATGTTTTGGCACCATGTAGTGCTTTATCTTTGCTCATGCTGTTTGTTAGCCAGAGGCAATAGCTGTGCACTTACAACATTATTTCAATCAAAGCAGCAAAGTCACTTTTGCTGGTTATGTGCACCTTTTCTAGAAGGAATTTCCCTGTAACAATTCTGTAATATCTGATTGCCTACAAAATCAATTAAACAAAGCTTATAAGGTAGTCTGGGAGAATGAGAGAACTTTTAAAATTATAAGGGAAAGCCAGAGGAAAAGATATAAAATAATCTGCTACAGATTTGGAATTTGCTGTAAGTCTTTCATTTTGTTGTTAGTGCATCATTGTTTAAATATAAATTTCTTAAATGTCTGCAAGATCACTCTTCCCTAATACAGCCATACCATATGAATCAAATACATGTATGGCATATTTCCTTTTATTCTTGCTATGCAGAAACAGAAAATTTTAAGAAATTCTCATACAATCTATGAATTTTATAATTCTGATTCTTATTTCTTAGTTGAACTTGCTGTAAACCATTATTTTTAATATTTTATGGTTAAATTGAAAAATAAATGTTGGAGAGAAAGAGGAGTAAGGTATTCCCAAATCTTCTATAGTATTCTATTGATTCTGGACAGTGATGTAAACTTAGATACTATTCATGTCTCAGAGCTCGTAGGCAGTAATGCATTATGCAGTTTAAGCCCCTCCTTTTATCTGTGGGAGAGAATTTTACAGAGAGACAAAAAAACCTTTCTACCAATTTGGTTATTGAATTACATGTTTCTACAGTGTGTAAGGTTTTTGTCACAATGGCATTTGTAGCAATAAATAAGTTTAAATTTTTTTTGGCCAGTTCTTCATGTGGGTAAAATAGTCATCACTCAAACCCAGTACTTTAAAATGAATGGCTGCAATTTAAGCTTGTATTATGGGTTACATTTTGAAAAGCATAGAGCTGCAGAGTTTCAAGAGGAGCTCTGGGTGCACAGATTTTTATCTCTTACCGAATCCTTATAATAGGATTTATAACTGTGAGTCATGCTGGTGCCTTATGAAAAAAGTTTAATGATCACTGGAAATACATGTGCTATCTGACTGTACAGTGATGCAGAGACCAAAGATTCAGGGTGAAGTGCAGAAACAGGGTACGACCTGGTCAGATCTGTTACATTTTCCGGTGACTGACATTGCTTTACCCAGGAACACAGAGGTAGACTTCTCTGCAGTCAGGGCACATTTAGGCTTTGTGCAGCCGCTGGCCTGCCCCAAGAAGGAAAAGGTCAGAAGTGTGCCTTCCTGTTCTGATTTGCAGAGTGGACAAAGAGGTGTTGGAGACAGAGCAGAAGGAATTCCCAGCACCCTCTCAGATGGAAAGCAAGCGGTAGTTGAGGTGTATTAGGGCTACATTGCTGTTCCAGGCTTGGGAAGAGATTGCTTGTATCAGGGCTCTAGTTGGAACTGCAGTTCCTTGTGTGACCTTCCCAGGAACAGAGAAGAGCAGTGCTGGAGCAATTGCATTTCAACCCATGAACAAAGCAGCACTGCCAGCTGAGGCCAGGGCCTGACTGGCAATACTCCCCTTTTCCTAGAGACACCAGCCTCTCTGTGCTTCTCACCAGTGAGACTGTTTCTCTGTTAGAACCAGGCGAAGGAGGAATCTTGTGCTGAGAGACAGTCCTCCCATTTGGAAGCAGTGGCAGTGTTGTTTGCTGCTCTATCCCAGCAGTGCTCAGTGCTGAGCAGCTGAGCTGCTCTGTGGGGGCTGAGCACAGTGGCGTGCTCCATCTCCTGCCTGGCACACAGCACCAGGACTCACCACCTTTGCCCTCCGGCTTGGACTTGTACCTGCTTAAACAAGAGTTCTGTCACTGACCTTAAGTTAGGCTATGTTCAAGGAAGCATTTCCTACCTGGTACTTCTGCACATAGTCTGAGCAAGATGGGGCAGTTTATGCAGCTCAGATATGCAGGTGTAGTCTGTTGTCTGGTCAAGATACCTGTGAAGGTATCCCCCTGCCAGCCACTTGGAAACTCATGGACAAGAAGGTATTCTGTTTGGGGTAAAAGACTGAAGAATTTATTCTGAGGGATGGAAAGGAATTCCAGTGTCTCAGAACAGGCTTTCAGTCTATAAAAATGGGATTGTAATAATTGTGGATGCTAAAAGGCTTGACAGTGTTGGGCAGGAAAATAATGTCACTTAGTGTGATGCACTCAACACTTGAAGGAGATGGAGTAACAAGGAAAGAATCTGAATTTACATGACATAGTCCATCCTATCCATTTGGCACATGGTAAGAACAAAATACAGTACTAAAGAGTTGTTCAGATCTACCAGTAATAGATACTGCTCCAGCTGAGTAGTTTGATTACAAATCGATGCTACACAGGGGCATGTAGTGCCAGGACTCATGTTAAACATGGCTTATCGTCCTGTTATCCCTTTGATTTTGTTTGCTCCTATTTCTTTTAGAGAGTCCATTAAAACCCTCTGGAAGGAGATTGGAAACTGCTCTTCTTTTAGAAGCTACTGAGATTGCTCAATATGCAAAATACTTAAGAATTGAGAGGGTAAAGCTAAAGAAGAATTTCTATTTGCAGTTTGAAGCCTGAATTTCATGGATATTAAGAAACTTTTGCGGACTGGGAACTGCAAGCCAGACTAGGAATAGCATGAGCTATGCTAAGCAGATGCAACTTTGAAAAAATATCCCTGAATTGACTGCAATAAAAGTCTTCCCTCCTCCTCCAGTGTCCTGCAGGGCACGATCAGGGTCTGGTCTTCAAGACCCATGATGGAAAGAGGACATAGCTAGAGAGATTTTTGAACTAAAAAGTTGCATTTTGAGCTTTGTTTTTTTTTTCTTATATTGATTATGTACTTGCACTCTTTGAAAGATGTGCTATGACTTCCACATATGCTTTGTAGGGGTTATGATTTCTTAGGGTTTGTGTTATAGAATTAATTATAATTTGGTTAGTGCTCTGTACTTTACATGTGAGGTTCCTCAAGAAAATTTCCCTAGATTCTTATATTCAATCATCTAGTTTACAGTAAACAAAATAGTTTCAATCAAAAAGATAGATATGTCATATAAATACTTGTTCCATCTCTTCTGTTTTGCTTAGAACATGGTGGGATTGCACATGCTTTAATTTATTCTGGATTCATCCATTTGCTTACGACCTTCCTGCATGTTTGTCAGGTATCTTAGATTCTGGTTGGCATCACCAATTGTGAAGCCTACCTATACCTCCACGTCACTCTTAATTTCTTTCAAAGTGCTGTCAAAAATCCTGTATTTGCTTGAGCCTTGTACATTAATGTGCTAAAAAAGACAGTTCAATTTGATATTTATTCTAAAACTTAGGGTGTTTAAACAGTGGCTGCACTTAGGGTAGGAAGCTGTTCAGCAAACACATCCAGAATGTGAATTCAGGTTTTTCCTTTCACACTCAAGCAAATCCACATGTTATAAATGTATGCTTTGGGGTTTTGCCACTCTAATTTGACATACAGGAGTGATTTTCATGCTTACTTTTAGATATAGCGTTTCATTAAGAAAAGATTACCTGACAGCTGGATACTTGTGGTTGCTCAAAAAAGTTCAGTCTGAACACCTGGACTGTAACAGGCTTCAGTAAAAAACTTTGAAATCCCGTCCTTGCCATTTAGAAAAAGTTGTATCCCTAAGATCTAAGCCACAAATCATCGAAGTTAATTAGACCTCTAATTGCCCTGGTTTTCTAATAGCATTAAGGGCTCAAATTACTTTAAAATTCACTCCTAACAATGAAAAATTCCATTCCAAAATGTGTAAGGCTCACTTTAGCAGAGAAATTTGGTTACAGAGAGTATTAGCAGCATTTGGCTGAGAACAGCCACGTTATACTAAGTAGCTTTCAAACCCTGAAGCAAAGAAAATTAAGTTAGGTCCCAAGTTTGTTACAAAATGGAGAGAGATGAAAATAAGGAGAAAATGAGTATCAGGGACAATTTGTAATGCTGAGATAATGTGTGTTCTGAATATAATGAAAGCCCTTTGATTTGCTGCATAATAGTTAGAAAAACTATGGGGAACTGTCCTGTGTCCACAAATTGACCAGACTAGCTAATAAACTTGCTCTGGATCCAGCTTCCATGGTGAGATAACAGACCTATAGATAAAAGAAGTAAATTTGAATTTCACGCTATGCAGAATCAGACTAGTCACTAAATCTAATATTAATAATAACAAAAAAAATCTGGTTTTAGGCTGTTCATTTGTCTCATGTACTTTTATTTATTGTGGAGTACAGACCTGGATTTCCCATGAAATAAGCTGGGGGGGTCCTCTAGCTGATTTACAAGCCTAAGAATAATTGTATTTTAAGCAATACATTAGAATGGAAAGAAAGATCTCTCTTTTCTGGCAGGTTTACACTTTTGCAAGGTAGAAGAGAATTTTTAATCCTTTACCTGATCACACTGTCCTCCAAATAGCAAAATATCAAGATAAAATTATACAATGCTATTGCCAGCTTACAGCCTCGACACAATTGCTGGTGATAGGTAAATGTTACGACCCTGAGAGGTTAAGGAGCACTCAGGCATTGTATATGTTGTTACTACATCTTGACCTGCAGTTTAGATGCATCTGGTGTGTATTGTTTGAATTCTTTATTCTATAAGCAGCCACAAATTTTCATCAGCTTGTAGAAACCCCAGATAGTCTGAATTAAACCTATCTTAACAATGTTGTAAGCTCAACTTTGTGTAACACAACTGGAATTTTTAATTGTGGTTCTTGTATTGATTCTTTTCCAGCTACATCTGAAGTGTGTGTGCATCGGTAGTAAAATAAATTTTTCTCACAAGTTACTGTCTTCTGTGGGTTTCTGAGGTGGAAAAGTTAACTCAGCAGCCATCTTTAGTTTATTGAAAATAAAACCTAGAATCTGTACTATCAGTCTTGAGGTATGGAAAGTACCTGTGGTGGTGATATCTCATAGCTTCCAACAGGAAGCACAAGTCTCTTGCTGAGTGTGTTGGCAATAAAAATTGGGGGAGATTTGGAATGATGGTAGCTGTAAAAGCAGTTTTACAAAACTAGTCAGATTCTCCCTTTTAACAATATATGCCTGATGATACATATCTATTTTGTTTTGTGATACTACATGAGAATTTTATATCAAGTAATACTGAAGTTTGCAGTAATTTCTTATGGGTAATACCAAGGGATTTTTTTATGTCTAAGATTCCTGAGAAATTATTTATACACTGTCATTCCACAGAAACCTAGCATTTCCTGAGCCACTTCAGTCCAAGGGGAGATGACAAGGTGTAGATTAAGAAATGGCAAGGAGGTGCCAGGCATAGTCTGCATAATTCTAGGAAGCAGTGGGGCTACAAGTAGAATTTATCCTCTTGATGCTGAGGCATTTCATCAAGATACCTGAGCATTAAGAGACTTTATCAGCTGAGGTAATGGTGCCCCTGGGGTGCAGGTGGAGGGCTTCTCAACTGATTTCAATTTTTCATATTCACAGAAAATCTTCTTCTTCATTCAGAAACTTTGAAAGAAAACTGAAAATTGCAGTTTTCAAATTAAAAGCTTTGCAATGCTGCAAAATATTTTGAGGGAATTTAGAAGGTTAAACTTTCATAAAATAATTCTCCTTGCTTTCTGCATCTTGTATGTATTACACTTACTGAGGCACTTGTCCTTAATACTGCATTTAGTTCAAGTCCTGAACTTGAAATTTTTTATCTAGCTAAAATGTTCCTTAAAGTAAGCATTAAGCATGCCTGTTTTTAGAGTGTGTATCTTCATGTTCCAGTCTATTCTCAGCCTTTAAAGAAATACATTTCTATGCAAATTGAAAAAAACTGCTCAAGGTAAAAGTTCAAGAGTATCTAATGTGTTTAAATATTGATGTATATTCTATTGCAATTTTTAAAATGTGCCTTACCAGAGCTTTGAGGTGCATGCACAAATCAATTTAAAAGCACACATAGAGTCTTATGTGGAATAATGGAAAGAGAATCTTCAGAAGAACTATCAGTCTCAGGAAGGCTTATTCTCACTAGCTAATTGAGAAAGGTATGGTATGATATAAAATATATATGCCCATGTTTTCCCTTTGTAAACTTAAAACTGAAAGTGGAAAGTCTTCATTACTTTTGGCACAAGTAATAGAGCTGTATAGAAATTCGCTGCTAAATCTCAGTAGCATTTTTGATAATTCATTTGCATTCATCCAGTATAATGCAGTATAATTAAATAGCTTTTTAGACCAACAAAATATTTTGCTTAAAAGAATATTTTATGTTGAGGAAAATTTAGTAAGGATAGAATGCCAGGAGAGGATGCAAGTTTAACTCATTATCTCAATTCAGGGGGGAAGAATAGCTGTAAGACTGCAGCTGTAAGGGTAACACAAGGCTAGTCCAAATGTCCTTGTGCATATTGTCCCACAGAAGTCTTCTAGGGCTCAGTAGATAAGTGGCCTTTAGGGAGGAAACCTAGTATTTGCTCTGGAAATACTGTCTTCATCCAGAAACAAATGTTAACTAAGCTAGGCAGTGGTTATATTTATGTGCTGTGAGGATTTTATTTCCAAACTGTGGCTATTATTGTTCTGGATCAGATATTATGTTAAAATACATGGAATTCTTTTGTCCAACTTAAGGTTAGGTATGCTTCAGTGCTATCACCCATTTAAAAGTATGTAAAAGTTTTTAGTCAAGCCAGTGTTTTATTACCAGAATTTTAGCTGAATAGGTTTGATATGTATTACTATCTCTTGAAATTAGATGATATGCTGAAATAGATTGAAACTCACAGTTTAACTGGTGGTGAATATCAGGAGAATATCCTTGAATGTATTTCTTTTGTGATACATATTTATAAAGTCCAAAGTCACTCCTCTGAATTAATTTGATGGTTGGCATATACACGTCAATGACGTCAAGCGCAACGATGTAATTTTTCCTTAACGCTGTACAACAACCCTGTAGGTCTCCCCTATGTGCCTTAAATGAGACAATTAGTGCACCTTACATGAGGTTCCAGGTTTCCTGTGGCATAACATGCAGCTTTGGGAAGTACATCTCAAACAGCCTGTCACTAGGATTGGTTTCACTTTTTAAACCTCTGTGTCTATGCTAGTAGATTAATCAACAAGCATTTCTAGACACTAAAATATGATTGTCTATTCCATCAAACTATTCCTATATTCCCTAAATATAAATTAAGTTTCTTGGCATAGCTTGAGGTTTATATCACTCCAAGGGCTGTTCCCAATGTTCAGCTTTCTGCAGCAATCCCAGTGATGGAGAATAAGAGAATTTGATCATAATTTTTGAATACCATAAATCCAACAAGCTACTCCATGCTACTTGCACTCGAGGAAAGTTCCTGGGCAGTCTCAGTTAACTAACATAGTATGGACATTGTCCTGACAGCCTTCCTTATGCAAGAAACTGAAAGCGAAGTCTTTATTCTGTGCAAATTCTACATATCTGGAAAGCACAGGATCTAAATAAGAGTCTTCTCTAACTTTTCCATTGGTTAAATTGGGCTAAAACTCTTGTATATTCCTACTGCTAAAAATTAAACAAACTTTCTGCAGAGTGAAGCAATACCAACAGAGAATAAACAGACCCCAAATCATCAAATCATCAAATGCAAATTCTACCACTCCTGTTAGGTAATGAAGTATAACTGGTGAAGACAGTTTGATGTTAAACCATACTAATTGAATGGCATGAAATAATATTTGAATCAGAAGAAAATTAAATACAATGGATTCCTTTCTTAGTAGGACTACAGTAGATTCTTGGTTTTTACTCACAGAAAGTATAAGGCTCAGAACAAAATCAAAGCTTCCTTCAGAACATTCTGAGCCTGTGAAAAGTGCATTTCTTACAAAATCATTCTGATTAGACAATTCCTGTCCAGCTCTTCCTTTGATGTATATGTACCAAATACTTGTCCAAATTAAATTTGTATTTCAAAATCTCTCCTTCTTCAGAGCCTTTTTATAGTTAAGAGATTTTCAGAATATCAATAAAATATATTCATGCTGCAATATCTGCAGTTATTACTGTGGGAGTTAGCATTTTTTTTTTCCTTTAGGTAGGCTTCCTAGGATAAAAGTAAAGAGGAGATGATTTAAAGCCAAGATTGCCACTAATATGTGTGTGTTTGAATGTGTATTTATCTACAAATTGTGTTACATGTGTGTTTACATTAATTTAAAGTAATGTATTTTAAACATCTAGGTTTTTATTTTCCTTCCAGCCAGAATTGTAGCTGTTACCATGCAGTGATCTGAACAGAAAACTAATTGCAGATCTGCTAAAAAATAGGATTCTTTAAAAAATAAATATTTCTCAGTTCAAGAATAGAGAAATGCCTTATATCTACATACATGTATAAATAATTGGATGCCAGTAGATGGTGCTCACTGTGTAGAATAATCTCTGGGGTTACCAAGACCAGTAAAATTTGTTGCTGTGCAGTCAAACCGGCGTCTGTGCAACTCTTTACAGCTACTCTGAACAGATGGTAGGAATGTTCTGTCTAATTTAGTGTGTAGTACTAGCTTGAATACAGATCCATATACCACATGAAGACTTCTGAGACAGTCCTTTTGCTGGCAATAGAAAGATTTCTACTGCCCTTGTGGGTGACAGTTTGAAGTAAACATGGTGGCCCAACAAGTGAAGATATATTGGGAGGGATTCGAAGGAGAAAATCTCGAAACAGCAGATAACTAATGCCAAGAAGAAGAAAACAAAAGGTACCAGCAGTGGGTTGAGGAGAGAAAATAAAGTGACAGCAAGTGGTTACAATATTGAAGGAAATGCTGATGGAGATGGGGAAAATAGCAACTGAAGTGGAATTAATAAAGCTGAATATGGAGAAAAGAGATAGAAAACAGAAGATATTTAAGAAAATTAATAGACAAATATTAAGAAGGTAGACATTAAAAGACAATAACACAAAGAAAAAGAGTCAATATGAGAAAAGGCAATGTAGTGAAGTGATTATGTGTACTACTAAGAAATAAATAGTATTGACCTTCTGATTTCACATGTGCCAATACTATGTTGGTGTAAGGTTTGAATAAGAAGAGCAAGGATTAAATTTCTAGCAGTTCTTGAATTCAATGCAATGACTTGGTCTCCCCCTTAAAAAAATTGGGAATATTAAATATCTTTGGTTACTTTGCTTGGGGTAGGTCTATGTGGAGCATTGCTTTCTGTCTGTCTCCCAGCAGACATTTAGAGGCATACTGTAAGTGGTCCTGTTGTCTCTGTGTGGTAATTTGCTGTGATGTTGCCTTTAGTTGTGATTTTGCTCTCAGGGACTCTGCCTGGTGTCCCTCAGCAATACGGGTGACTGGACTGTGCCATGGGACACCTTCTTTGGTTGATTTTTGCCTGCCTGGCAATAAGGTTGATAGATCTCGGACACAGCAGCTGGAGAACACTACCAGTCCATTCAGAAGGTCTCACTTCATGTTCACTTCATTTTTCTATGGCACAGGTGTGGGCAAAGGGGTAAATATGGGCCGAGGGGACTTCTGCGCAGAAAACTCCAACTAAGAATGGAGGAAGTAGGGAAAGGAGTAAGGCCTTCTTGCTCTCTTCTAGCAGTTCACCGATAGATGGAAGCAAAGATCCTTCCCTAGACAATCCACAGACAACCTATGGTTTCCCTGTTTTCAGTTCTGCGGGACTGAAGTCATGACATAAAAGCAGCAAAATGTCTTTGCGTGGTGGAACAAGCGATGAAAGAGAGATGGGATTGTAGAGCGTAATACTAAAAGAGCTGAGAATGTCAAAGCTACTTGTTAGATCTGTGTACACTACTGCAACTTCATGATGTGGACAGGTAAACAGAGCTTCTATTTAAGAAATAATTTGTGTACCTAGAATTCTAAAATGTTCACAAGAAGAGTACTTATAAGTTAGTTAAAAAATATATATAATTTAAAAACTCGGAAATTTAATACAGTTTTGTTTTAACAGCTCTTTCCATCTATGTCCTGCTTTATAGGAAATGAAATTAAAGCACCTATAAGAAGTAACTAAAAGAAGTGTAACTAAACTATGAAGCAAATAAAACTGTATAATGCTATTAGTATAGTTTATTAGAGATTCAGTTGTTAGAATATTGTTAAACCTACTTCATCTACCTACCCCTTATTTGTCTTTGCTCTTTGTGTATATCATGTAAGAATTACTAGCATCTAAATTTAGTGAACACAGCTGATTACACACAAATTTGAAATGCAAAATGATCTGATATACAATTCAGTATGCTTAAGGTACATAATGGTGGTTAGCATTAGCATCCCCAGGAACCTTGGTTGTAGATACAGAATAATCCTGCTCTGAACATGGAAACTGTTCCAAAGATACAATATAAGACTAGTCATACTTGAGCTGTTCCTACATCTTACTAGTAATTCTTGTGTTACATTATGTAAACTATACATGTAAAATATTGCAATTTTTCTTTCATTTTGCTATTAATCCAGCTGACTGGTTTTGCACGATTTTGTGCATTTAAAGGTTTTATACAATGATGTTGTATAAGGCTGAGTTAGCATACACATAACACCGGCTGGAGTAATGGTGTTTCTCTGCCTAAGAGAGCACTGCATCTGTCTGGCAGCCCATTGTAGATTGGGATATTGTGTGTGGGACCTAGAATCAGCAGCCTGCTCAGCCTTTCACTCAGCCTAGGCAGGTGCTACACATGGGTGGGTGCATGGTGAGAAGTGCCAGTATGCAAACTGGAGAGAGACTGAGTCCTGCGCCAGGTCTGATTCAGTCTGTCTTTTCCAAGTGTGCCTCTCATTAAAGATATAAATACTCCCTTTGAAATCAATGGGACGATTCACACACTTAGTCAGGCATGTACTTTAAGTAGATTGCTGAAGTGGGACCATTCTGCACCATTGAAATGACTACACTCTTCAGGACAATGGAAAATCAGTCTCACAGTTATTTTAAATATGACTCAGAAAATGATTAGATTTGCCTTCAAATGTCTTCTGGTGAAAATGAATGGTTCAAGCAAAATATGGAGAATCATCACTCACAACATCAGAAAAACAAATATAAAAATGTTTTCTCAGGTCATTTTGACAATGTTACACTTGATTTGTAGTGGTGTATCAATAAAGTTAAGGAAGTGAATTGTTATTCTAGCATTGCTTGTTTGGAGTAAGTGCTTGAAAGAAAACTAAGTGGTGATTATTCATGTTTCATCTTTTAAAAGACAAATATAAAATTGTGCACCCTCTGTAAATCTAAATACCTGCTGATTTTCAGTACTGTTTTTCTTTCTTAAAGAATGTATGGCTCAGTCTGTACAGAGTTCTGCTCTGATTTCTTGCTATGGGGACTATATATTAATACTTTACAGAGATAAAATTTGATACAGTAAAAACCTCATGACGTTTTCACAACACAGCTATTTTGTTAGTAGAATAAAGAGAAGATTAAACATAAACAGAGCTTAAGTTAGAGTTCACTGTTATGTTGACTTAAACCAACTAATGATGATTATCAAAGGTCCTTGATCATCCTTACCAAATGCAGCCAATGCAGCCAAATGTGCTATGTAACTGGAACCCAGGTAAAATAGCATAATGGGAAATAGCTGAAGTTAAAGACCAATGTGGTTTCTCTGTATGTATTGGGCTCAAGGTGTTGTCTTGGAGTAGCAGAATTTACTTGCTCTGTATGCTTGGATTTTATGACTCCGAAATCCCATTCCTGTTTCATTCCAGATTCTGCATTTTTCTCATCCAGCAAATCAACCTACATAATTGCAGAAAGGTCAGTTTTTGTTTTTATTTTCCTTCAGCAAACATTAGCTCTCTATTTATATCATTTTACTTGGTAGCTAATGCTTTCCATTGTACTATACAAATTTTTATTTATAAAATCCTCTTGACTTGTTGAACTACCCCCATCTCTCTCCTTAATTGTCCAAATATAATTAGAGGTCTGGATAAAATGAATCACCTTGGCAAAAATTCATCCAGCTTTATTGCCAAATTCAAAGACTGAGTGAGTGAGGGGGAAATGGTACATTGGCACATTGATTTAAAAATAATTTTAAATGTAGCTGTGTGTAGTATTAATTCCAGCTGAAACTCTGGAGAGTGATTAATTAAAATGTATTGTTCTAAATCCTTTGTGAAACGCTTCAACACTAAGTGTACCAGGCCAGACTGCAGTTCAGCGTCTGTATCCTAGAAGAGAGTAAATTATCAGTGGTCTCCTTGCATGGCCTTCTACAAGGAGGAGAAAATGGGATAGAAGCAGTAAATGTCTAGCTGCTCTTTTTTATTTTCTTAGCCGTGGCCAAACAGTGGCAGGAAAGAGTAAGGAGCAAAGACTGATAGCCAATATGTCTACACTGAGTCAAGAGGGACCTGAAACTGCTGCAAAATGGTATCTATAGCACTTCAATTAACTGATAAAGTAGGAAGGAGGGCAGGTCAGAAAACACACTTTTTTTCTGTGTGTGTCATTCTTTCAGCCCTCAGAATGTCACCTGAGGAGGTTGTTTCCACAGTCTGAAATTTCTGCCATGCCTTTCAGAGCATGAGTCCAGGGCTCAAATTTGGAAGAAGATTGGGGTGCACCAGCTGTGGTGCCCAGGAAAAAATAGGCACCTGCTGGTGGAGGTGTAATGGCACAGGCTCTGCCAGTGATGGAGGTGGCTGAGGCAGAACAAGCAAGGACAGCTCAGCAGCTTTGGCTGTTACAGAGGGTCTGTTCTAGGGAACATGGAAATGGGCAAAAAGGAGTAGGTGGGGGAATTGAAGGGAAAGGAAATGGTAACTTTAGTACGGTTAGGAGAGTCAAAGCAGAAAAAAACCTGAAACTCAGAGATATGTGGTAAAAAAACTGGGAAAGCTTTGGGAGAAATAAAGAGATCTTCTGCAGTGAATGGGAGATGTAGGGAACAGCTCCCTAGGCAGTCTAAAAGACGAAAGAAGCAGGTTATTTGAGCATTCAAGTAGAAGGGTCTTGGAACATCATCTGACTGCTCCTTCAGGAATATTAGACTGGTGGTAGTATCTCTTTCACTTTGCCTCATCCCCTGTGAGAAATATGAAAATGGTAAGTGAGAAAAGAAAGTTCCTTTCAAAAACACAATTGGTTTCCAGAGGCAGTACAGTTACTGCCACATCTACTGCTGTGGTTCAGTCTAGCCCCCAACATTAAATTACAGATGTCCTTAAAGAAGGCTTCTTTCACAAGCACAGTGATTGGACACCCATGCTTGATCATTCATGCCTATGACAAAATTCCTAATGCTGACCTTGGCCCAGTTCATTATATTATAATTAACGTATACAAATTTCCCTGAGGTTGTGGTTTTTTAGTATTATAACCATCTAAGGTAACCCTAGGTTATATTTTCATACTACCACCTATCACCAACTTAGTGCTTCACTTTATACTCTATTACAGTTTTTGCTTGAATCTCTTTGAACAATAAGTTCTCAAATAAACAAGGATTTATAGCATTCTGTTCCTGGGGACTCTTCACTGCTCCTTTGCACCCTTTTTTCATGGTTACAAGACCAACCCATAGTTGCTCTGAACTTTTTAGCAGATTTTTTATTTCATCTGACATCATTCTTGCCCCTTTCCAGAAAAGAGACCTTTTTGTTTAATTTACCTTTTAAATACATACTTCTGTGTTTCAGTTATCAAAAAGTGATTTTTCAGGTAATATTCAAATGTCTTTAGGCCAGAGACTCTGACCTGGGCACAAAAAGTTGAGACCACACCTAATCCTTGAAATACCACTCACTGAAATGTTAGCAAGATGTATATGCACAAGCCAGAAATTTGTAAATGCTCAGGTCCAACCTGGAAAGCCAAGCCACAAATAACAAACACAACAATATTTACAGGATGGATTAAAAAAACCAGGACCTTGCTATCAGAATACTTATACAGAACTGGTTCAAAATAGACATTCAGCTTTCTGTAGGTTTTTCTTTAATAAATGTGAACTAAAATGTCGTAAATATCTTCCCTTCTTTTTATTTTTGCTTTTTACTTACAGCTGCTTCTTTCACCCTTATCCTATTCATAAACATATGACAAAAAATAAACATCTGATTTGATAATTTTCTTCCTTCTGATAGCTTTCTTAGAGGCTACATTCATCTTCTACCATTTTTATATTCACAAGCTAAAAGATGATTGTAGGAGGTGTTTTGACTGTAGAGAACATGCTTTCCCATCTGTGGCAGTATACAAAAGCATCTTCTTATAGAAGGGTTGTTTGGGGTTCTTTCTGGATAGATACCAAGATGTGTAAGTTTATTGATGAAACATCCTTAAGTGAGGAGAGCTTGTAGCATAATTGTATATTTTCCACATCCTGCATAAGAGATACGCTTCAATAGTACTCCACCTGCTCTTGGGTAGGTTTAGCTTTCTACGACAATTTCATCTGCAGCTTCTTTGTGAAGGTTTTGCATATAGAATACAACATTAAGCTCCAACATTTCCGAGTTTCATTTATCTCTGTTACCCACTAGGAGAGCGAGACGCTAGTATTTGCTCATCTTTACAGAGGTTACATACGAGACAAACTAACCAAAAGAAGAAAGATTCTCAGACTACTTAACACATATCTGAACTCACTGTTAATTCCATTTACCATTTAAACAATTATGAATGATGTAGACAAAGTAATGCATAACAAGGAGAAGCAATAGAAAAATGCTGTCCTATGTACTTTTCTGAAAGGATTTTTAAAATAATTTCATTTTCTACTTACTTTTCTCATTCTCAGATGTCTTGGGGTGACTCTATGATGTGTATCTCCTATCATGGCTCTATGCCAAAAAATTAATTTTGTGCCTTTCCTATGCCTTTAAACTGAGCTTGAGAGAGGAGAAAAAAAAAAAAACAAATGAACTTTTCAAAGCAGCTTCTCAAGGACACAGAGATTACAATCCTCTCTGTTCTCTGGCTGCAGGGGCATGGAGGAAGCACCCTGCCTGCTTCTTCAGCCAGTTTTTCGGGCTTTTTTTTTCTCAGACATGAGACAGAGAGCTGAACTTTGTTTCCTGGGAGTTCCGTTTTTCCTTTTTTCTCTTCTGGACTGTTTCAACAACATCAGAACACATTGGGAGAATCTTTCCCTGAGGCCTGGATGCGGGCCCACACCCTCACCAACCCAGCTCCGAGGAGGAGAGAGACCACACCTACAGAAGGACGATGAAATCATCCCAGGTTTCTCTCCACAGCGAGAGATTTTATTATTTAGCATTATTATTATTCTCCTGTGTGTTTGTTAAATAAGGTTTTTATCTCTTTCACTTTCCTTCGAGGAAAAATTTTTTTTTCCCTGAACCTGGTGGGGGGTGGGGTGATTGTAACCTGCTTTCGATCAGACGATATTTTCCTCCAAATTTGTCCAAACCGGGACATCAGAAAAGAAGGAAAATGACATTACCCAAATGTTGTTTTTTACAATAATGCGAGGTTAGACTGTTAATCTAACTGTACCATAGGTAAAAAATAATACTATATGAACATTCCTTAAGAATGGTAAAAGCCACTGTAAGATCACTAATTCAAACTTGAGAATGTAATTTTTACATATTAGCCAACATCTGCATATTCACAAATGTAGATGCACAATGAATGTCCTAATGGTTTACTTTTCAAAGTATAGAACTGAAGAAGGGACTTCAAGATGAGACTCTGAGTCATGTAGGTCAGTCATGCATGGGTAGCAGAAAAGAAAAAAATTAAGAATGCAGCAACAAAGGTACCCTAGTTAAGTCTTGGAGAGAAAGTTAAACTACAAATCTGTCATTATCTTGAGCACTTTGTGCCCCTGCACTGGATTCCAAAAAGGACTGTCATGGTCTAGCCCCAGGAAGCAATCAAGTCTCGTGCAGCTGCTCTCTCACTCCCCAGCCAGTGGGATCCAGGAGAGAATCAGAAGGGTAAGAGCTAGAAAATTCATGGGTTGGAATAAAGACAGTTTAATAGAGAAAGCACAAGCTGTGCACACAAGCAGAGAAAAGCAAGCAATTCATTCACCACTTCCCATGGGCAGCCAAGAGTTCAGCCAGCCTCGAGAAAGCAGGGCCCCATCACATGTAGCAGTGTCTCGGTGAGACAAATTCCACCACTCCGAACAACCCCCTCTCTCCTTCTTCTCCCCACTTTATATACTGAACATGATGTCATACAGTCTGGAATATCCCTTTGCTCAGTTGGGGTCACCTGACCCAGCTGTGTCTCCTCCCAGTTTCCCATGCGCCCCCATTGTCCTCACTAGTGTGACGGTACAAAAGGTGGGAAGTACCTTGGCTCTGTGTAAGCCCTGCTCAGCAATAGGAAAAACATCTCTATATCATCATCATCATCATTTTGTTCAGCAAAAATCCAAAATGCAGCTCCATGCTAGGCACTGTGAAGAAAATTATCTGTATCCCTGCCAAAACTAGCACATCTGTGTGGATGCTAAAAAGTTAAAAGCAGAGAATTTTCTCAATATTCTGTGAGAACATTGCTTTCACACACAGACTAGATGAAAGCAGCGAAGACGGTTTTGTAAACTATCTTTATCTGTGCACCTGGGTTCTGTTTTGCAGAATTGTTATGGGATACATTGAAGAAATATTTTGAAGTGGGTGTTGTGGGTTCTAGCCAACCACTACGGGAGGCGGATGACCAATGATCTTATGTCATGCTAGCAAACTAGGGTATAAAAATGGGTCCGTAGAAAAATAAAGGGTTCTGCCATTCTTTTCCTGAACTTGGATTGTGTCATTTCTTCCTGTTGTTGGTGCAACAGCAACACATCTGGGTCACAGATGTGAGCATTGATTGCTGCACATCTTGCAGCAGTCAACATCAGTTCAGGCAATGTTCTCATGTTCTTCTTGAATCTGTATCTTCTGGAATCAAGATCTGTGTCTTGACTGGTAAGGGTATTGTAGGGAGTTGGAGAAGTGCAGTTCTGTTGTGTGTGGGTTTATTTGCAGACAAATTTGCCTTCTTTTTAGGACTGCTATTTGCTCTGCTAATTCTGTTAGTCTTGCAAACTAGACTACCTTGACTTCATCATCAAAAGAGAAAACACCTTTCTTCACTTGAAATTAATACCCACTGATGTTAGTAATCTTATCTATGATTACAAGCCTCTGGAGAGACCGAAACTCTAGTCTTTCTCATATTGTAGATAATTTTATTCCATTGAAAATTAAGTGTGCATATCTTCTACTTTGTTCTCGCATCTGCAAAAATGCCTCAAAAAATATTTCTCTGAAGTTAAAAAGTCTTAGAATCGATACAGCAACAGATATTTTGCAACATTAATAGTGACATCTCAATGCATAACAAGGTAGAATGTTGGACTCCCCTGGTAGTCTTATTTGTCTATAAATATCAATAAAATAACTTCCTAGCAATTTATGCTACAAATTGTATGCTGAAACAATGTATGAGCACCATTATTTTTACAAGCAGTTAGAAAGGTATTCTACTTTAGCAAATGATTAATACTAACAGTTTGGATGTGTTTTCTGTTCTAGAGGCACAAAACAAGTATCAGGAGCACATTAAAGTGGAGTTAGCCACTCTTGGAAGGCCAACAGGACACTATTTCAGTTTTCTAGAAAATGAACTCTCAAAACAATTGGTAAAAGAATCCTTACCAGCCTAGAATTACTTCTGAAGATCTGCAGAGATGGGGTCCTTTCAAGACCTGGCCTGGAGCGATTTTCAAGAACTGGAGTTAATTTACAAGTAAAAATCAGTGCTATAAAAGCTAGGCAAAACTCAGGCAGCCATATTCCCCGCACAGCTGTGCCTTCTGGTTTCTGCTTCCTCAAATCTGTTTGTTTGCTGAAGGGAGGAGGCAGGGGCAAGGGGCAGAAGTGATGCTATGACTGCAGCTGTGCTAATATAAATTACCTGAAGTGAAGGAGCCAAAGCCACAGTGTCTCAAGTGGACCAGATTAAAACTTGAGGAAGATTCCCATCTTGGCAGGGGATGAAATGCTCCTTGGAAGTGACTTTTCCTGGCTAATTATACTGGGAAACTTAATAAGATTGGACATTTGATTCGCAAAACTTAGGTGACATAAATTTCATTCTAAGCATAAACTAAGAATAAAATTGAAGTAAATAACAGAAGGAATGATTTATAATGAGGGAACTAGAAAAAATAAAAAAGGGGAGGTAAGACAACATACATATGGTTTGAAAACGATAGCACAATTGTGTGTGAAGAAAAAATATAGCATTGCTACCCTGCTTGATCCATGAAATAAACAGTAGTTAAAGCAATCTAGGAAAATATATTATTGGGGAAAGCTGCAATTAACTATGTTAAGTAAAATTATTGCATGCTTGCTTTTTTTTCCCCTAAATTCTCATTTCACCAGTGCTACAACAAAGCATAATTTGATTTTATTCTATGGTATTTTGAAGCAATATTAAGACACTCAAGAGAATCCAAATCTTCTGTTTTTACATATCTTCAGGTAGCCTTTACTTTTGTTATGCATACTTTGTCCCTTTGAAGAAAGTGAAAGTTCAATATAGGATAAGTTTAAAATGTTTAAATACTTGCTTCTCTCTTGTTTGCTCTAACAAATAAAAATGAAAAAAAAAAGTCATATTACTTATGTCTGGATTCTCATGTCTTTTCATTCCTGCAGCTCATGCTCCAAGATTCAATCAGTTTGGAGAACTTAGCATGTCATGGATTTTTAAAGAAGGATTTTCAAGGAAAATATATTGTTGTGAAACAGCATGATGTTCTCTTTTGGAGTATAGGATGGCAAGCAAGAATTGTGCTAAAGATTTATCCTGCTTTTTCCATACTGGTTACTTTAATAGGTTTTCTTTGGAAAGCTAAAAGGTATAAATCCAGGGGAATGCATGTGAGAGCCTCTGACAAGCATACATTATGGAGATTGCTATATAGAATAATCTGCCATTGAAGATTAGAACAAATCAAAGTTTGCCCAGTTTTATAGCCTTTAATATGGTCTCTATAATTGATTGGGGTTTATCATTTTTATTAGTTGTGTTACAATTGTGTGTAGACTACAACTGAGACCAGCGCCTTATTTTGCTATTTTGTGCTCAAGAAATGTGTAGCTCATCATTGACCCAAAAGACTGCAGGCTGAATAGACCAAAGAGGCTAAGAAGAAACTGCAGACACAGCTCTGAAGGTCAGACAGGTATCTTGCTAATGACAGAATCCTTTTGTTGTGATGGGAATCAGGAAAATCCATCTCAAAATCATAAGTTGCTGGAATCTAGGAAAAACTGGGTAAAGGAATAAATGTAAAAGGTCATCTTATGTATCCGTGTGTATCTGATGAGCCTGCAAAGTATCATGAACTAATCTGATTTATAGTGTTGAAAAAGCATAACTATTTGAAAACATAATAGATTGCAGCATTTTGGTGCTGAAGTGGTGAGTTTTTTAACAATTTATGTTACTATACAGAATTGCTGGTGTTATCTGCTTTTCTTGGTTAGAAATTTTATTCATTATTTCTCTTCAGTAAAGATAGAGAAGGTTGGGGAAGAACTCCAGAAAAAATGCAGGATACACCACAGTAAGGTTGCACTGTGCAGATAAAGGGAGAATAGCTGTTCTAGTTTTTCAAAACAAAGACATTCAAGTTTTCATTATAGCAAATAAATATGAATATACACAAAATTTTTTATCATGATGGTGGTGAAACACTGGAAGAGGTTGCCCAAAGGAGGTGTGGGTTTCCCATACCTGGAAACATTCAAGATTAAGCTAGCTGAGGTTCTGAGAAACCTGATTTAGTTGAAGATGTCCTTGCTCATTATAGGGGAATTGGATGACCTTAAAGGTTCCTTCCAATACAAAGTGTTCTATGGTTCTATTGATATCATCCCCAATCCCTCTTTTTTCCCTAATTCTGACTGTTTCCAGAAAAAAAGTGTAACTGCTATGGGTGTAAAAATGGCATTTAAAATGACAACGATAATTTGACAAATAAATGTATTCTATGCAGTAGTTAAATTAATGTTTTCAGTAGTATGGAATAAAAACGTAACGACAAACCCTAGCTCTGAAAAATATCACAGTGTTCCAGCCTTGTAAAACTCTGTACATCATTATATACTGGCAGTATTTTTATATATAATTTTCGAGGGGAAATTCACTACTTTTCTGTGAAGTCTGTACACCATGGCTGTTACTCTGCCTGCTATTTTCCAGCAGCATCATTCTCTCTTGGATCAAATGTATCTTTAAATCTTCTCTTCTTTCTTAGTGTTTTCACATTAGTTTAGTTCCTGTGATGGATGTTAGGTTTAGTGCATGGTGTGTTTGTGTGCAGGAATTATTTGACACCAAAGAAAGTCATGATTAGTGCTGGTCTGTCGCATGCTCTCCACTCTCTAGCACATGTCATTACTTGCTAAAGTACAGAGATACACTCAGGTCATATTTCATTAAGGTGTCTTCACACAGGCTGCATAAATTCACATCAAAACTTGGAAACTGTGAAAGTTAGTCATTTAGCAGATAACATTTCTATTATTCTGTCACAATGAGATCTTCCATACCTTTCCTTAATAATAACTAGAGAAAAATAACACCTTTCAGCCTCACACCTCAAGCTGAAAGCTCAACTTGCAAAGTAATGATTTTGCTTACGTTTTCTTGTCTAACATGTACCATGCAATTAGAAACTGCTTCTTTGAAAACCAATTGATGTTTCCAAAGACACTAGTCATACGTTTCTTGTAGAAGAAATTCCATTCTAAATTAATACTGATTTACCTGAATTCTTGTGTTGGAGAAACCACCACAATTTTGAGGTTCATCCTTCCTTGCAATATTTCCAGTGTTTACTCGTTTACACTAGAGTGGAGTGAATAATCTCTCTGGCCATTTGTTGCAAATGAGTGTCTTAGGTTGTTCAAAGGATCAGCAAATGTATCAGCAAAACCAGGTTTAGTACTAAAGTGAAAGAGTGGCAAAATCTGTTAGCCCTGGACCTGACCAATGGTTTAGGCCTAAAGGTTTTAACAGCATTTCAACATAACAAGTACTACATTTATAACCTATTTTAAATAATTTAACAAAATATTTTATAGAATTTACTATAAGCACAACAGTAACTAGTTTATAGGCCTATCTTACTTAGGAATCTAACTTACTTAAGAATCTAAGAGCAACATTCATAATACATTTTCTATTGCATATTCACAGTCACACCCACACAGACCTAAAGGAGCATGCATAAGATTTCACATATACCTGTGAAAAATTCCCCTCAAATTAAGTACTCACATTTTTGCATCTTCACAATGGGCGAAAGGTAGAGCCTCAAGGAGTGCAGGTGTCACCTCAGGCTCCATCAGCATTGTTCAGTCCTCCAAGTACAGCAAACCCAAGAGTTCGCTGTCTCTGAGAGGCCTCACTCAGAGGGAGGGTGCTGGTCACAGGAGAGCTCAGAAGGTTTCACTTAGAACTGCTATTCATATGGTTGCAAGAACATTGGATTTAGTCATAGTAATTTTCCACCCTGGCAGCAATTTGGGTTGGGAAACTTTCTTGGAAAGTTCAATGACAAAAATGTTGTTTCACTTGGGTTTTTATTCAGGCAAGAAAATTAAGTTACCAAAGCTGTTTGTTGATAAACAGGAGCTTGTTAGGCAGCAGTAGTTCCTGGGAGCAGACAGTGTTTGTGAGGGGCTCAAGAGGAACTTAGTCCAGGTGCTATTTGTCAAGGCCAAGGCCTAATGAGCATTTCTGAAGTCAGTGTGGAACAAGGAAAGGATGTGGGGAGCATGTGCCATCACAACCATCTTTGACAGTTGCCCTTTCTGTCCTAACAGAAACAGAGAACCTAGCAGAACATGTACATAATGTCAGTAATGAAAATATACAAGGAAAAAGTCCTCAAGGTTCAACTTCATATGGAATATGTTCTTATCAGATTGCATCATCCATTCCTAGTTAAAATAAACTATACTGCATTGGAGGAAAAAAATATAATACTCAAGAAAGATTATATAAAAGGTCTTGTGAAGATCTCAAATGAATCAGCATTAGCTCTTATAGTAGCAAATCAGCATATCCTTATAATCCCTGCCAAAATTCAACTGCTGCTATCAAAACAAATCTATATTAATTTATTCAAGTGCTTACAGTATATTTTAATAATTCACTGCAACTGTTTCCTCCTAAATCAAACCATTGAAATCAGAATGCTTGAAATTCTTGCTGTTTTGTACAAGCCTAAATCAAGATATATTTGAAAAAGTTATTTAAGAGGTAATAGTTTCAAACTTAAATCTTTCATTTAAATAACATTTTCATCAACTAAATTTTTTTCCACTACAGATAAATGTTTTAGTTTTTTTTTTTTTTTTCTATCTGCATTTCTTTTCTGTTAACATTGCTAGATTATCCTGTTCAACTAGGAAGAACTTAACTGTGGGGTTTCCTTTCTTGCAATAATTTGTGTTCATATACATTTCTTGTTCTTATTTTAGCATTTTTTTTTCTCCTTTCTGAACATAATCTCTAATACTTTAAGGCATATGCATAAACTATAGATATTTGGCTTTTGTCAGCCTTAGCAATTGAAGGAGAGGATGTTATAAAAATGGAGTCACTCTGTCTACAGAGGCAGTGGTCTGTGCAAGGATTTGGGCTGCATTCATAGCAGGAAAAGGGTTAGTCTGTCAAACTGAGGGTGTCAGCAAAGAAAACCCTTGTTTTTAAAGGCTCATCTCTTTAATCTCTTTATTCTTGTTTACCAGAAGTACCTACATGTTTTAGATATTGGTAGAGACCATTAGTTTTATGGTGATGCAAGGGCTAAAGAGAAAAAAAAAAAGTTTGGGTGGAGCATCTGAATCAGTTTGCATGTATTGGTGTTTTTTAAATAGGCAGCAATTGTTGAATTTCATCTGCCATCATATTGCCCATTCTTGAAAGGTTCTTCTAGAACTCTTCACCTTCAACCTTTGTTTTTATAACCTTGAATAAGATAATATCAGGTTTAATCCTCTCTCTATTGGCCAGATTTTTACCATCATTTTACAAATATTCTTGACTGCAGAATTCAGTGGGCTTTCAGTCCTTGCTTTGTGAAAACTGGCTTTTAACTCCTGTATTTTGTCAGTCCACCTTCTTCTAGTCATTTATTCAAGGGAGCACATTTTCGTTATCCTGCAACAGCTTAATATTTTTTAAAGGTTTTGACACCCTGTGAAAATTTAAGTTGACCAAACTCACCAAATTTGCTGTTGTATGCTTGTTTACTTGTTAAAGGAACTCAAATACATCTGTAAGGCAGAAATGTCCTCTGAAAAAGTAGTATTTCTTGTGTCTGTCCTAAAACTTCTAGACAGCAATTTAAGCCTTCTTCTGCATGTTGCCAGTGAATACGGAGAACAGTTTTGAATACCAAAAACAGGTTTTTTTTCCCTGTCTGCATCACCACTTTGAGCTCGTTTCTTGGAAAGAATGACTGGTCTTATAAAAGGTTTTTCCTTTGATTTCCTCTCTCTACTCCCTTTTCACTATGCATTTGACTGTCTTCTGATTGTTTATGTTGTGGAGAAAACAATGGATTTGCTGCATCGACATTCACCATTCTCTTTTATGCCCATAGCAGGGAATAACTCACACAGAAAAGAGGTAATTATATTCCCTTATCTGTCTGGAAGTTAAGCAGCTCACAGTGAAGTCCTTAAAGAAAGAGCAGTTTCCTAAATGAGTTCAGTATTTAATTTTTTCTTAGTCAGTCTCTGGTCATGAGTGTATGTCAGGTTTTCCACAGCATCAAAGGAAGACTGATCCATTTAACAATGCAATAGTCTATAAAGCAGCTGTCACAGCAGTAAAGACAACCATTTTAAAATCTAAGTTTGTGTATCCTGATTTGAGTCATTAGTCTCTCAGCCCATTTTGTATGGTTTAGTAAGTATGACCTCAAGTTATCTTTAATTGGTGAGACTGCAACTGTCCCCAACTATGCTACCTCTCAAGAGCTTGCACGGATGCTTCATTTAATTGCTGACCTTGCTTTGTTCTCTTTTGGCACTCTTCGTCTCTTAGGAGACAAGGGAAGGAATTAGAGTTTTCAGGACCTCAGGGGTTTGAGTGGTACTTTCCATTCCCTGAATTTACCTTTTATTCCCTGGTAATGATGTTAGTAAGTAATGAATAGTCAGTGCAAAGCTGCTCTACCCAGCCAGTCTTAGTTTTCCTTCTCAGTTGAGAAAGTATCAGTAACCAAATACCGTGCACGGAAAACAGTTGATCAGGCATGCTGTCTTCCGGCAAAAGTACACCACAAGCTTGAGAGAGAAGAGGAAGTTAACGTGCATCTGTGAAAAGTTGTTATCCATTTTCACTGATCCAGAAAATATGTGTTGAATGGCTGAAGAAATGACAGAAACATATCCCAATGTTGTTTTCTCCTTGGCATCCTCCCTTTTTGCATCCAATTTAGTGAGTACTGTTTTCCTAAATTCTAATTCTTTGTTTCATTCATATCATTTTTAGTAAGTACTAATTTGCTAAAAAAAAAATTACACAGAATGTATCATCTCTACACATCATTGGGTAACTAGGGAGTTCTGACGTATTCTGGGACATCCTTAGGGAACTAAAGAAATGCTGTAGGAGTTCATGAAGAGAACGTTATTATTAATACATTCATAATTTGGTCCCTGTTTGGTTTTAATCAGAACTATATAGTTATTGTAGCATTCTATATTAAATGAAAATCTCTTAGTTACTTCACATTATACTGCAGTGGGAAAACATTATCAATTTCATTAAATAGATTTTATTTTATTCATTAAATATCTAAGTAGTTTGCTTGTTTTTGTGGTGTATTGCTTATTTATCAAATTTTCATTGGGACTTCAGGGATATCTTTTCATTACTGCACATTTTATTTAGATCAGAACCATTTAGTTTTACTCCAGGGTAGGCTATTGCTAAACAGGACCAGATATAATGGGATATGTAATAGCAGGAATATTGCAGGTACTCTCAGGGCCTGGCCTCTCTGAGTACAATATCTCGAAATTCCATGTACAAAACAGTTTGAATGAAACCAGTGCACTTGTATGACCATACGTATATGCAAAAAAATTTTCTTCAAATCACTAACAAGAGCGGGAGAGTCTGTAGCCAAAAAAAGTTTGTCACAAGCAGTACCTACATATTGTTGCATCTGGTCTCACCAGATAAGCAATACCTGGTTCTGCAAATACTGGGTTGGGAAATCACTAGTATGTTTTTAGGAAAATAGGGCTGTGATTGTGACTGAGGTGTTATTGAACATGGGACTGAACCAAAATTATTGCATAGCTTTAGAGCTCAATTTGCTTCCTCTGTATCCAATACCAATAGCACTGCAATAGGTACTCTGTCTTTATTCAACTGATAGGAGTGGTGTATGGTGGCGATAATAGCGATAGGTGCCATCAATTCCAGGTGACTTTCAGTTTTTAATCTGGACATTCATTCTTTTATGTTGATTTGCTGCTTAATTCAGTTCTGTACCATTCTCTCCTTCAGGCTCTTTTCAACATCATCCCTTCATTTTCCCTATTTGCTTTCTTTCCATGTGTTCAAAGGCCTTTTATTTCTTTCTCTTCAGTTATTTTCCCCCTTTCTGACTTACCTTAATCAAATTCCTTCTGCCCTGACCAAATTTTCACCTCAGGAAATAAACAAGTGTGCACAACTGCCAAAATAAAACAAAAGAAAAGAAATCATACACTTCTGTGAGCATGTCAATCTTTGGCATGATTTATTCATGTGACAATGAAAAACAGGTGGTTGTATTTTTCTTCCTGTGGAAATAGTGTTGTGCTATTGACAACTAATACTTTGAGAAATTGAAATCCACTTATGATAAAGTGATATGCAATCATACCCTTTAAAGCACATTCTTGCTGAGATAAATTGAATTCTTGGCAATTGTGTATTTTTTATGTGGTGGCATAGACATAAATTTATGAGCAGTATCCAACTGCTAAAGAGTTAACATTTTCTACACAGTTTTATTGCCTCCCAGTACTTCCACTGTAGTGGTGGGATGGCAATGGAAAGTTAGCAAAGATTCTAACACACTTTTTCTTCAAGAAGTGTATCAGTTGTTGATAAAGTCAAATGGGTGTCTGTTGGTTAAGTTTCTTTGGGGAAGGTATTCGGCAGACTAAAAGGGAGAGAGAAGACACCTGTATGCCAATAAAGCAATCTTCTAACTTTGAATAGGTTCTGGTTTGGACCAAATAGCATTAGAGTTTTGTTTAATGACAGGAACTAGCAGAGGTGGGCTGAGTTGGCTGAAACAATCTGACTCAGGGAAGTCTTGAGCTCCCAGGTAAGCTCCATTAGCTAAAAAGTGACAAGAGTGAATGATGCAGCACTGCAAATCAAGAGTCAATCTCTTTATTGTCAAAGAAGTAACATTCTCCAGTGGCATCTTAGCATTCAGAATAACCTCTCAGCTGAGCCTCACTTAACTATAATAAGTTAAAATGTACTACCAAATATAGCTTTGTACATGCAAATAATCAAATGTGTTTCCCATAATCTGAGAGTCAGATGCACAGCATGCTCTCTCAAGGGCAAGATATGTGTGCATATTTTTTATGCATATAAACATTTAAGCATTTATTTTATTTATCTATACATATTTACATTTGTGCATCCATGTACAGAAATTGTTATTGAACAATACAAAAAGAGTGTGAAAAATCTAAGGATAATTCTTCATAAAAGACATATCAAAATAGTGCTATCGCTTTGTTTGATTTGAGTCCAATCCTCTGATCTCCTAATTTATAAGTCTTTGAATTAGATTATGATATTTGATAGCAAGTAAATCTTCATAAACTTGTGCTATAGATCTGTGGCACTCAGAACTCCAGGAAATACAAATATTTAACTCAAAACCATCATGAAGCTTGCATTAGAAAGTAACCTTTACCGTGGTGGTGCATTATGACTAATAAATAGTAGGCCTGGGAATCTGAAAATATACACACAGAATATACATTCTTTTATATCTTAATCTTAAAGGGAAATAAATAACAACATTCCAGAGTGGAGTCCTTCGAGGGCTGCAAGACGGGTATTCATTCCAGTGTGGTCAAGTACATGGGCTTCCGGGAAATAAATTGTTCCATCAAGGGTTGCAAGGTATGTCATCCTCACACTCCTTGTCAGATGTTGATGCTTGTAGGATTATTTCTCACACTTTCTCCTTTCTCCGCTCTCTTTAAATATGCTGTGCCAGAGGAACTGCACAAATGGCCAACAATGTCCACTTTGCCCTGTTGTGGGTCCTTTGTGGAGAAGGCTGAAATCAGCCATGTCTGGGACAAGACTCCTTCTGGTCTCCCACCAAAGAAGCCATCCCTGTTTGCTCAAAATCCTCATGTTGCTCAAAATCTTGCCACCTACACACAATACAAGTGGCATTTCAGAGATGTATTTAGTTTTTCAGGCTTTTTGCAGCCATTAGAATTTGGACATGCAAAGTCTTTGATCATGGAATCATAGCATGCTTTGGCTTGGAAGGGGCCTTAAAGATTGTGGATGCTAAAAAGCTAGAAGCAGAGAAATTCTTCAGCCTTTTCTCAATATTCTTAAAATTTCACATGCAGACTAGATGAAAACAGCTAGGACGGTTTTGTAAACCATCTTCATCTGTGCACTTGGGTTATGTTTTGCAGAATTGTTATGGGACACATTGGGAAAAATACTTTTCAGGGGGCGTTCTGGGTTCTACCCAACCGCTACGAGAGGTGGATGATTGACGACCAATGATCTTATGTCATGCTAGCAAACTAGGGTATAAAAATGGGTCTGTAGAAAAATAAAGGGCTCATGCCATTCTTTTCCTGAACTTGGACTGTGTCGTTTCTCGCCATTCTTGGTGCAACAGCAACAAAAGATCATCTCCTTCCTGACCCCTCTGCCACAGGCAGGGAGAGTTTCCACTAGACCAGGCGTCTCAAATCCCTATCCAAGCTGGCCTTGAACACTTTCAGGAATGGGGCACCCACAGCTTTTCTGGGGAACCTGTTCCAGTACCCCCACAGTAAATTATTTCTTCCTAATATCTATCTAAACCTACCCTCTTTTAGTTTAAAGCTGTGACCCCTTGTCTTATCACTACACGTCCTTGTGACAAGTCCCTCCAGCTTTCTTGTAGGTTCCCTTTAGGTACTGGAAGGTGCTATGTGGTCTCCTTGGAGCCTACTCTTCTCCAGGCTAAACAACCCCAACTGCCTCAGCCTGTCCTCATAGATGAGGGGTTCCAGCCCTCTGATAATTTTTCGTGGCCCGCCTCTGAACTTGCTTTGGCAGGTTCACATCCTTCTTTTGCTGGGGAACCCAGAGCTGGATGAAGCACTCCAGGTGGGGTCTCAGAGAGCAGAGGAGAGGGAGCAGAACACCTCCCTCACCCTGCTAGCCATGCTTCTTTTGATGCCACCCACGACGTGATTGGCTTTCTGGGCTGGAAACACACATTGCCAGCTCGTATTGAGTTTCTCATCAACCAACTACCACAAGTACTTCTTCTCTGGGCTTCACTCAATCCATTCTCTGCTCAAACTCTATTTGAGCTTGGAATTTCTCTGATCCAAATACAGCACCTTGTACCTGGCCTTGTTCAACTTCATGAAGTTCACATGGGCCCACCTCTGAAGCCTGACAAGATCTATCTGGATGGCATCCCTTCCCTGGTGTCAAACAGACCACACACCTTGGTGTCATCAGCAAACTTGCACTCAATCCCATTCTTTGTGTCGCTGAAAAAGATATTAAACAACATTGGTCCCAATACTGATATCTGAGGAACAATGACTTCAAATTGCATGAAATTATGACAAGGGGAAGAACTTTGGATGTATTCTCAGTCTCATGTCCTTATCTGCATGGAGTGAGCAGTTTTCTTAAACTGAGTGAAGCTCTACCAGCTTATGCTATTCTATGGATGGATTCAGTGTTTTCAGAGATGGCTCAGTTTGCCCCCAAGTACTTTTCCAATATCCAAAATTATAAAGACACGTTTAAAAATAAGAACCAACTTCTCCTTTATGAGCATTTCAGATGGAGCATTTTCAAATTGAAAAACTGAGCAACTAACTCAGAATTGCTAGAATATGCAGCCGATATTTGGAAAAGTCTGGTGCAAGCCCCAGCTCTAATTGCAGTAGGAAGCTGCTACAGGGCTATGGGCTATTTTGCAGTCTATGTCTTTCCTTTCTTTCTGTAGCTGTTCTATTTTTATTAAAGATATATACCTGTGTATGTATATAATCAAATAAAAGGAGAGACATATTTTCACAAGGTATTTAGAGAATTTATACATTTCCAGTGCTCTGTTATGATTTTGGGTACATGCCACAATCAGTAAAATGTATTTTACTTTCTTCTTTATAATGCATACTGGTTTCACATAAATTCAAAGGAGAAAGAATGTCTTGAGCCTGAGGAAAAAAATCATTTATTGGATTTTGTTCATTTAGTATTAAAAAAATGGACAATGGCCAGAACATTATATATGGGGAATGACCATTTTTAGTGTCTGTAATTTTCAGAGACTTTGCCAGGCTATTGGCAGCAATATAGAATGCTGTGAAGCGAGGCTACTATTAAAAATACAGTTGTTGGAAACATTTGGTAGTGATTAGATTGTTACCAACATTTTTAGCCTAAATGAAGGAGAAAATAAAATAATAAGATGAATAACCCTTAGAAAGGATTTCTTCCTAAGCTGAAATCATTAAACTCTGAAACCTACCTTTTCAAGGTCCTTCATTGTAATCCATTATCTTTCATTCCCCTTTGTACTACAAAATTGTCAGTTTGATGATATATTACACATAACAATGTCATTACATTGGCATAACATGACAACTGGGACTCATTTGAACTTTTAAAAATTTCTAATTCCGAAAATAAATTATGAACTGAAGACATTTCAGACATAGAAAATAAGTCGCTTGTTAGAAAGAATAGGGTTCTCCATACGTTTTGGAGAATTACGGTTTTCTGAGCCAATTTCTTTTTCCTTTTTTTTTTTTCTTTAATGCATATAATAAACTTACCAGGAAATACAATCCACAGATGTCCTTAGACTTCTTGTCCTTAGGGTTACTGAAGTACTGAGTCCTCCTGTAGATGACAACTCATCTACATCAAATCTCACCACATTTTAATTAGATTTCCTGGAACCAAAATAATAATTTTGCCATAATTTTGATCAGAAAAATTGTTAACTGACCTCCTAACAGTTCTTACTTTAATTTCTTTTCTTACCTTTAAATTTTTTTGGGTACCCTTTCTCTCTTCCTCCTCTGTTGAACTGTCCTGATTCTTCATTTTGAGTATTCAGTGAGACTTATAGAAGACAGGAAGTAGTAGACTAAGGGATTTGGGGTCAGTTGAGACCAGATGTATGCAGCCTCATTGTTTCCAGTCTGCTCAGCTCTTGAGTATGGAAGCACAACCTTTGAAATGTTGGAGTGTAACCATAGTGCCTTCTGGTCAGTCATGGCTTTCGGACCAACTATTTGCAACATTGGAAGATGCTTATCTTGAATCTTCTAGACATATTTCCCTACTGAAGCAGAGCCTATTCAGGCAAAATACAGCTTCCAAGAAGAAAAGGCATGGAAGTTCACTCTTTGTACGTTTAGTGAAGAAGGAATTCTGTGGATCAGCTTTAGGAGGAAGACAAGTTAAGCTCCTGCTCTGAATTGTTTTCTGAAGCAGTATCTTCAACAAGGATATCTTGTCTCTGGAGTTGTGCCTGGATGCTCTCTTACATTTAGAAAGCTGAGGGTGTTTATCAGTTTTTTGCATGTTTTGAATGCTGCAGAACTTCTCTGGAGCTTGCTGGTTGCATGCAGTACTCTGTTTTGGAACAATACTTGAATGTGTTTGTGTAGCTTCTACCCCATTTATTCTCTTGTGAGAAAAGGTAGACGATGGGTTTCAGAATGGTGGTAATATTTCATGTTAATATTCAGGCATTTTGGTTTACAGGAGATTGAAAACTGAACATGAATATGGAAGTGCAATTGTAGATATTCTTAAGGTCCTCTGCAGCTAGAATTCTGATGCAAACAGTATGCCTATTTCTCCTGCATACTACTTTTTAATGAAACATCCTGTGCATGTGTCTTGTACTGGAATGTGAACATAATTAATGGCTCTATCAGGAAATGTGTGCTCTCTGCACATTATAATAATGTGATATAAATGAAAGCCAAATCTATTCCTAAGAGTTGTGACTGTACCTCATACTAGTTTTGGGGTTTATTTTTAAATTTTTAATATTAGAATTCTTTCTCTGTAGTGTAAAGTTCAGCAGACATAAGGAAGATTCAGATTTTTAGTCTCTTGGCTTTAGGAATAAATATAAAATGTGTATTCATTTTGCAGCTAGTATTTTAAAGCTTCTCACAGATTTGCATGATGATTCAGCTCAGTTTTACCATTTTGCTGAATTAGCACAGCTAGTAAGGAAATAGCACTTGTTTCAATCAAACCCCATAGTCTTTCAGATTTCCAGATCTGCTTGAAGTAGCTGTAATATGTGTGCAAAAAAGTGAAAATGAGTAGCTTTATGGATGCCTTCAGCTTTGATATTTGTTACCTGGTGCTAAAATATCTGCAACCGACTCTGTCTATAGGCTGCTTGTCCTGTAGAAATACTTCCATGGGGAAACCATGGTCTCTGTAGTCTCTCCTGATATTTTTACTTACATGTTACTGTTTTGCAGGTAGCAGCCCATATGTTCTGGTGATGTGTGTGGTATACTATTTTTTTTTCTTTTTTTTTTTTTTTTTGGAAAGGGCATCTGCAAAAGTTTGGCTAAAGGTGTTTTCACTTGGGAAGGGATGATCCTTCTCAAGGATCTCAATATCACTGTTGTTTTAGCATGCACTTTGTGCTGATACATTGCCCACTTCACAGTTTAAGGGATATGTGAACAGATGCTCCAGATGATAGGCTGAAGTACAATGCAGTCTTGTCAGAGCAGGTTGTTATAGAAATAAATGTATTATATCAAATATTTCTTCCATTCTATGTAAATTGAAACTGAAATTAAAAATGTTATTCAAATAATATTCTGTTAGGATTAAATATCTTAAAAGTAGACAGCAAAGCATAAAAATATTTTTCTTAAAATGGCTGAACAAATCTATAGACCCTGTGG
This sequence comes from Monarcha castaneiventris obscurior, assembly GCA_026261815.1. Lineage (NCBI taxonomy): Eukaryota > Metazoa > Chordata > Aves > Passeriformes > Monarchidae > Monarcha > Monarcha castaneiventris. The sequence goes on along the minus strand of JAMPIT010000388.1, from coordinate 2,246,500 downwards.
ATTCTTTTTAAATTCAAAGATTGGTACATACTAACAGGAAAATAGGGTATGTAGAAAGAAAAACAGGTTGTGGAAGATTGTGGGGGAAACTATTCCAAATGAACATCAGGTTGCATGAGTTTGACTGAACTAGAAGGTTATTTCTTTTTGTTGAGACAGTAAAAAATCTTACAGTACAATTTTGCAGGAGTCTAAATTTAAGTTTCTGTCTTCCTAAGGGCAAAAAGTAAACAAATCTTATATCTGTAAAGCGAGTATTTTTCTTTGTGTAATTGAAATCTTAAATAACTATTTAAAGAATAATTATTGCTTCAAATTTGTGACAGAAAAATAAATTAAAAACAAATGAAGAAACCCTCCTGTATTGTGGAAAAATCAGTAATAGTAATAAAGTAAAATTATTAAGCATGAATCTCTTTTTATCTACCTCTTTCCTTGCAATTATGTTCATTCTTCCACTGCTCCTTGGGCTCTTGCAGTTGACGTCTTCAGTTGACATGCAAGTTTTCAGGATCCTGAGTCCATTGACAAGAGCAATATGGTGTTAATGACAGTTGCCTCCTCCTCACTGTAGGAGCTGCTTAGGGCCATTTTTATCTTCTTCTAACAGATACTGCAAACTTTGCTCTTTCTATGCAGGACTGTAGGTCCATGCTAAAGCTGAATTTGCTATATACAAAGTATTTTGCATATACTGGATACTTCTGGTTGTTTTGCTTGTTACCCTGCATTCCTTTAATTGTCCATAGTTAAGTTTATAGGTCTGGGCTCTCTAGAGCCAACTCTGGGTCACTTCTCTTACCATCCCATGCCAGTGCACACAAAGTTTGCAATCTGCTTTTAAAGCCTTCGCTGTCATACCAAGCCTGTGTTTCTCTACATTACACCATTGTGTTAGAGCCATGCATATTTGGTTCTACACAGAATAACTACTTGTTGCAAGAGTTTGTACAGGATTACAGTTATACAATACCAAGTTATGCTAAAATAAAACAAACTAGTCATAGCCACCTAGTCAGGGTGTTACAGCTAAACAAGCTAAAACAAAGTTCCGGGCAGGTCAAGAAAAGTACAAAGTCATCCTGATGAAGATCATTTCTGAGGCCTTGCAACATCAGTACAACATTTACAGGCTTTTCTTAGCAATGCCTTATTTAGTGGGCTATGGGGTCATATGGCCCTATCTGTAGGGCAGCTGGAGGGGGAGAATGCAGTTTCTGAATTCCAGTAGAGGATTCACCGGCTGCTCCTTTTATATTTTGAGGAGACAGAACTCTTTTACACATTTTTAAAGTCTGTGGGTTGTTTTTGTTTGTTTGTTTGTTTGTTTGTATATCTTTTTGAAGTTTTCCTGATCTTCTTTTGTTGGGATGAAATAAATTTAGTACCAAACAGGTTTTGTTTCCTTAGCAGTGGCATTCACATTCCTTATTTGCCTTCTGATCACGGTGGCTCTTGAATTTATTAAACTGATATTTTTTGATATATTTCACATGTAAAACAGTCTTCTAGGGAATATTTGATACACCATAAAAGCCACAACAATGATTGCTTTTAGAAAATGTTCCTTATTTAAAACATCTTAAAAATAAATAAGGCAAAAGCTATGAAGTTTTTCCTTTAAAACATGGAATTGACCAATCTGTATTTACAAGCCTGTGCTTACTCTTACTGAAGGTTTAGCATTTTAATGATACAAAAGCAGACACCATTTGGAACTCCTGTAATTAACATGAATATTTTTTTACAGTATATGCACCAAATCATAATATTTCCAGTATTCTTCAAGTAACATATATATAAGAAAAAATTGTGTGCTGCTTATATTTGGCAAAGATTCATGCAGTGCTGTAGTGATTTGAAGCTGAAAAGATGCATTATAATTTTCTAACTCTCTCAATAATCAGTATTGAAATACACACTCTATAATCAGTATTGAAAATTCACTATTTTGCTTGTAATTCTACCCATAAGATTAAGAAGAGTTTTAGTGGTCTTGTTCATCTATCTCTCTAAACAAGGTTTAGCCAGAATAATTGCTGTAAGGGGAGATTGTTCTCAGCCCCAAACAGAAGAGCTGGAGCTTTAGATAGAAATAGCCCATTATTTATACTTTCGGGTTTATCTCAAAACATGTGTTGTAATTAGATACTTAAAGACTAGACTATGTACTTTAAAACACCACAATCAGTACATGAGTTATTCTTGTTAGTAAGAGAGAAATGCCTTAATCTTGAAAGTTCATCTAGATTGAAGTAGGGTGATGTGTAACCTGCTGATTCAGAGACCAGCTTCCAAAAGCAGCACACCTTCCATACCTACCCAAGTCCTTGAATTGGTTTAAGTCTCTGAACTGGGGGTTGAGGACAAAAAAATAAACAAATATACGTATATATATATACACACTATATATAGTGTATATATATACACTATATATATATATATATATATATACACTAAACCAGCAATTATTTCCGTTAATTTTCCTGTCACCTATCAGTAGATGGGCGATTTACATGTTTTCCTCAAAAACCATATGAATATGTAGTTAAATGCTTGAGCAGCCTCACTGAATGTGGGAAATAAATGCGTTTGCAAAATTTTTGGGTGCAGCACGAGAACATACAGACCTTGAGGTTTAAAATCAAATCAGATAAAACAGGATATTGTCTTATTTAGAGCTACTGCCTCCCTTTGAAGGTAATAATTTTAAAGCATTAAAGGTTCATATGATGAAATAGCTTGCTAGCCCTGTTTTTCTGTGACTACACCTCCTTAAAAGAAAGCTTGAAAATTAATGTTTAAAGTACTGTAAATGGCATTAAATTGTGCACATTTTACTGAATAATTTATTATTATTTAGCCCCCGCTCTAACTAATTTCAAAGCAGAAACAGTGAGAATTCTTATGTAGGTTTTCTTTTTAGAGCGAAAGGATCTATCATCTCTCCTTCAGCTTCCCCTTGAAATCTGACTTTTTAAGTTAAAAACAAGTGGATGAAAATGCTATTAAGTACTGAAAAATATTTGTTCTATAACTGTTTTTAGAAAACACATTCAGTTTGCTGTTGTATACCAGCATGATGTTGTATACCACCTGTATGCAATAAAAATATTAAATAGGAAATAACTTTTTAAAAAAGCATATGATGAAGTGCTGTAACTACTTATTCTGTTTGACTTTGAGGAGACGTTGAGTGGATGGCTTGCATAACTAATTCTGTTTGCCAGATTTACCAGGTGAGCTAAAGACAAACACATTAAAACCTGAGCCTTTGGATGGTATAACCTTGTATAGCATTTAATCTTACATCAGAACTTCTTGTCTGAAGGCCTAGATTTCTCCTTAATGCTGCTTTTATGAGTGAGTTCAAATCAGTTTTTACTCTGCATGCAATGAATTCAGTTTTGTACTGAATGCTTGTGGCCAATTTTTTCTTTTTCTGAATTCAGTTAGCATTCTAAGTTAGTTAGCATTCTTAGATATTCATGTTATCCTCCCCCTCCCTTTTTTTTCCTCTCTTAAAAAAAACCATTAAGTCCCCTATCATCATGCTTTGGAGAGCAGAAGAGTGAAGGAGGTTTTTGGATGCTGGGGGTTTGGTTTGTTTTGATTTGTTTTTTTTCTGAAGTGCAAGAAAGCCAGTAGGCTGCAGCCAGTCAGACTGTATTCCATTACACAATTACCCTGAGAGTCTTAAGCACCCACTGGGGACTTAAGAGCGCTCAATGAAAGAATCATGTTGAGTTGTGCTGCGGCAGCAAAAAGGAATAAAAAATGCTTTCGATGCTGTAAAGTTAAATTGATCCCTACAGTGACAAGTGACAGCAATAGATAAGGTCACTGAAAATTTTACCCTTTTACAGAGCATTGAATCTTTGACCCAAGGTAAATCACTCTTCCTCCTTATGCAAACTATAGCTAAATTTGATCTGGTTAATGGAGACTCTGACACATCCATGGTGACAGAGGTTAATCTTTTCAACTTTCTATGTGTGTACTTCTCAAGCAGTATCCAGCTAGAATTGCAAATGCTTCTGAGAATAAGATTTTTGATTTATGTCTAAAGCATGCTAAAATTTTTTTAGGTAACTATCTCTGAATATGTGTTAAAATCCATGTTCATTTTAAATAAGGATGAAGGACTTGGTGGACTAAGAACTAGATTTCATAAAACTGTCCAGGGAAACTTGAAAGGTGCAAACATTTTGTCAATATATTTATTACAAGGAATTCAATACCACGGATTATAATTTATATTGTAGAAAACCCCAGCTAATGCTCTCCAGGAGCTAATATTTGACTTTTGTTTAGGCTACAACTGATCTCTTGAACACTTTTGATTTTTCATAGATCAATTTACAAGACATGAACCAAATATTAAAACTGTAGTCTATTGAATGGTTGAACAGATTGCAAGGGAAGAAATAAAATTAAAAAGTCTGTGCCATTAAAAACATGTGTGACAGAAGTTTAATTAACTTCAAGCAAAAAATACATTTGATAGATTAGAAACATTCTTGATTTTCACTTAATTCTTCATTATGGGCCATACTTGGTAAAATATTTTACAGCTAAACTTTATGTATATCTTGAACTCCTTATTCAGCAAAGCACTCTGGCCTTGCCAAATTGAGGCTGTCGGTACCCTGTAGTAAATTCTGTGTCCCCAATCCTGGAAGCTATTTAAATTCTTAATGCTTATTGATTTCATTGAAGGTTATTCTGTGACTAGAGTATGCTTTAGTGTGCTTACAGAAAAGCCACGTTGTTAAATTTAAATTGCACTCCCCTACATTTTTGTTTAGAAGCAGTGTAGGAAATATTTTATTCCAGTTTAGTAAGTCCAGAGACTGTTTGTGGAACTCACAGCTGTTCATTAGCAGCTGGATTGCTTCACTTGTTCATGTAGTTTGAGACAGAGCTAAAATAAGTATAGGTGAACAGGCACAGTTTGTGTTTTGACTCTTCATCTTTCTGTATAAATATGTATTCTACTTTAAGCAAGTGCATTTGCATTTTATGGATTTGAGGAGTCTATCCTGCCTTTGTGTCAAAATGTCACATGCTGAACAATTGTAACATTGTGCAAGCTTCTCAAAAGAACCCATGAATAAATATATTAATTAATATTTTATGCTTTGCATTATGATTTTCAAATCTGTGTTTTAAAGTAGGCCACTGAGCCTTCATTTCTTTGAAGTAGTAGACCATATGATATCATATAAATTGCACAAAGAATGGTTACAAAAACTCTCTTATTCTTTAACATGCTCAGCATGCTGCTTCTGCCCGTTTGATGGCTCTGTAAATTCTGTCATTTACCACAGTGGTTTCCACTAGGAAATTAAGTTTAAAAAGCTATATCTGATATAAAATGAACAATTTATTTGCTAGCATGTATATGCATTCTTCTGAAAAGTATCATCAGTTAAGGGTAGTGTTGTAATCCTGTAGAAGTTTCTTACTGTTTGCATTGGTGCAGGACATCCAGATCTGACTTTTTTTTAACTTTTTCTTGTCATCATTAACAATTAAAAACCTTCCACATTTTATTTTTGAATGCATACGTAAATAATAAATTTAAACTGAATCATAAATTTCAGAACTGCATGCAAATGTTAAAAAAATTTCTATAAGTTACTTGTGATTTTTGTCGTGGGTTAATCTAATCACTGTTATGGAAAAATCACAATAGCCTTCAGGATTTATTGAAATTATGTAGAGAATTAAAGTGTTTGTCATGAACATATGTGCTACGTGTGAAATAGTAACTATTGGTTCCTCTGTTTTATGCATACATCTATCCTGTTTATGAAAGTTTTTGTTTCTTTTTGTTTGTTGTATTTGGTTGTTGTTTTGTTTTGGGGAAGCATTGTGATTATAGATCTACCTAGTACTTTCTGAATAAGTAGATTGACTATATAGTAGAAAACCAAAATGGTTTTATCTATTAATTTATATTATTCTGTTAAGCACAAAGGATTAGCAATTAAAACAACATAACACAGGATTTGAACAGTGTTTAAAATTGCAGAATTTGAGAAATAAGATGAAAATCCTTTCCTTATATAAAATGGCACAAGTGTCAGCATCTATCTTGACATTTTAGAGAGAGCTAATGCAGAATACTGAAATCAGAAAAATATTTTATTTCTTTGTATAAACCTTATGATGGGGTCGCTGAAGGAAATGGTGATTCACTTCATGATAGGGGTGATTAAATTTGTGTAAAATGTTTTTGAGACAGATATTTTAAAGATCTAATAATTTAAAAGTGATGTTCTGTTTTGTACGTGACAAACAACATGAAGATAGTTGGAATAATTTAATGTTGATGCATGTGTGTGTAGAAAGTGTCCTAAATATATGAACCTATCTAAAGAGTGATCATTTTCCACTGTTCAAGTAGTGGGAAAAAAAGAGATATGAAAGTTAAGCAACACATTTTTTAAAGATTATTAAATCATGTACTAGGACTATCATGTATCCATAAGAAGAATCCTTAATAAGTTATGTTTGGAGGGTTAAGATAGAAAAAATAATTGAGACCACTAGCAGGAAGACTTTACTTAAGCTTTAACCATCTTTATTCAGTTGCTTCCTAACCCTGCACTTCATTTGTATGCTGACATCTCCTTCTATGTTCTGTTTCTGTCTTTGCGTGGCATCATCTGAAATACCTCAGCTTTGTCCATCTAAAACTTCACATAGTCTTTTCTTCTGATTAACTTCTGTTTACAGTCATCAAAGAGAAATCCTTGCCAGTCATTGGTAGAAATGATCTGTAAAAGGAGTTTTGTCACATTAGAAGTGTTGAGATTTTTTGTCCTCAATCTACTCAAAAGTGAAAATACAGAACCCTCTTTCCTCTGATGGAAAACTGTTTCAAAAATACCTTTGTATACATTAGAATATTTTTCTTGAGTAAAATTAACATTAAACTGTATGTTTTTCAGGTATTTCTGATGACTATTGAAGGCACTGGGTAATTGTCTCTTTTATCTCTCTTTTATTCTCCTTTATACTTCCTGCTTTCTTCTGCCCCAATTAAATGGGTAGATTACAAGGAATACACACCAATTTTTCATTTCACCCTGAATTTCTAGTGGGAAATATTCTGTAGGAAACCCCATTCAGAAACCTCTTTCAATTAATGTGTTTGGATGAAACAGCTTTTCCTTTGAGGGGAACATTCCATGAATGCAATGTAGTTACACTATACGGAGCTTCCTGTGGAGATTAAAAAAGAAAATAGATTCTCAAGTCTGGTTATGGCCCTTTGGCTCCACTGAGACCCTGTAAATGACTTTATCCAACCATAAATAACCAGAGGAACATTTTCCTGCAGGCACATCTGTGGCACAGATGAGCCATTAGTTTTTCCCCTTTGGGTCCTGTGCTGGTAAGAGGCATGTTGAGAGTGATGTAGCTGACCTTCATCACTCTGATGAATCCTGTAGCAGCACTGGCTTCATTAAAGACCCAGTGTCACTAGCATTACAGTGGCCATGGAGCAGATTGTCAGATGAGGAATATCTGCTCTCTAAAGACCATCATCTTTTGCACTGGGTGGAAACTGTGTAGTTGAGTTGTAGCTTAATTCTGAATCCTTCTATGTGCAAGAGTTTGTGGCCCAATCTGTAAGTGCAGTTAATTCAGTACTTACTAGCTCAGGACATTCTCAGTAAGGAAATCTGCCGCTTCAATATTGCTCCATGAATACTTGAACAAAATGAGTTACATTTATTAGCAAAGACTGCTGCTTAATGGGGAGAATCAGGTTTCTTTAATGAAGAAATCTTCAGATGAAAATGGCACTCATGCCTTTGGCTGCCTCATATGAGATTGATTCTGTCCACTTACTTTTCTAAGAGCTTTCTGTCCTTCCAAAACTGTGATGCAGAGCAGCATATGCTGAACCACTGTGCCAAGTGGCTCACAGCCGAATTTGCTGTTGTTCCTTTTCTCCCTGTCACAGTATTGAAACAGTCCTCTCTCAAACAAATGAAACCATCTATCAGCATGATTGATTGTGAAGTTCCCCAAATAACAATTCTTTTGAAATGTTTTTTGCTAACCAAGGAACCCTCTTAATGGAGCTCTAGGTTAATCTGAAAGAGTCTGCTGTTAGATTTTGCTCAGCAGTCTTCATTCTCCAGCCTTCCTGAACTTTGTCAGCTATACATTTTGGAACGGTATTTCAGAAGCTGGACACTTAAGTTATCTTCTCTCTGCTCAAAGTGAGCGTTTCTGGAACAAAACAACCAGTTAATAGTTTATTTTGAAAGCTGAATTCCATAATACTGCCTTATCTTTTTGTCTGACCATTGACTATCAAAAGACTGTTACCTTCTAGACTGTCAAGACTTTCTCTAGTTAACTGAGCATTTTCTCAACCAGGTTGTCTTTGCAGACTCTCAGTGAACCAGGTTAGGTTAGAATATGTAGTAGCCCCTCAGCAATAGTGTAGTAATAAATTTTATTTTCACCAAAACTTAAAAGAGTCTTCAAACTGTTGTCTCTGAGAGCAAATTGCCTCAGAACTAAAGCTCTGCAACTATAACAATTTTGGCTGTTTTCCTGGGGGAAAAGGTTAATCAGCCTCATAGCATTCTGCAAATCCATTTTTGTTTGAAGAGCAGAGAAATATAAAAGTCAGATGAGCCAAGAGTAGCCCTGAGAGATAATTTTTTACCAAGGCAAAGATAAGAGTGTTAGTGAAATTAAAAGATGGTGCAGGGTTCTTTCTGGATCTTGGTAAGAAAGGTCTGACAACAAATGGCTCAATAAAATAGCTGTTTAAGTAAGATAGACTAAAAAGAGAAATGCAGATGGCAAGTAAATCTTGTATCTCTTCAGAGGCTGGGACCCCTGCTTTCATGCACCTTTTTATTGACCTCAAATGTGTTTCTGCGTTACACACAGTGAAGATCTTGTCTGTGGATGCAAATCTTCTTTTTGGTAGTTCAAACAGTTATATAAATCACTAACTATTTGACATACAATGGTTTTCTGGTCAGAATCACTAGAGAGGTACTTTGTTAAGATCTAGTCCTGTCAGAAACAAACTAGAAGCACCAGAAGGAAGCATATAACTCAATCCAAACTGGTGAAATCAGTGCTTCGGAAACACAGGTATTCATGTCATAAGGTTACCGTATACAGGAAAAAAGTGTTTTATAGATTATTGTAGATTTTATGCATGAGGAGAAATGGTCTGTGGTCTAATAACTAAGAAGTTGTTAAAGTAGGGTGAGATTTTACTTCTTTTAGAGACAATGACAAAACTCCCATGATTTATAAGTGAAATAAATTTTTTATAGAAAAGGCTGACTAGCACTTCCAAAAAATATATTTCTTAAGCTTTAAATTCTAATTTAATTCTTAAGCTTAAATGCTTCTAGAATTTCTCAATAAAATCTGTTACAGACTGATTCTTTGCTAATGCCTGTTCTATTAGCAAATATGCAAATATGTCTTAGAAAGCAGGTGGACACAATTTCATACTGTGTTGGTGGTTTTAATATTTATTGTAAATGATACAGCAAATTATTGAACACTGGTTGGGAACAGCTTGTGTTCATAGCAGGTCATGAGGCTTAAGCTTTCATGACGACAGCATATGCTGCACATTGGGGAACTTGCCCAATGACCTTCCATTCCTTGGCACTGGCAGTTGTGATTGCTGATCTAGACAATATCCTACTTATCTTCTGTTTTATTTTAAGTGAAGATTCCTTTGAATCATGACACTGAAAACATGGGTGAGCGAATTTTTTAAAGGTTTTTTTCAGGATACTTGCTTGGATGTGATAGCATATTTCAATAAAAATTGCATAATACTCTAAAACCTTAATTTCTGAACCAAAACCCTTTTTTTTTTCTTCTCTATAACTTATTAACTCCCTATATTTGTATTGTACTCTGTTTTGATCCACAACTTGCTCTGCTGACTTTGAGGAAACTGTTCTGAGAATTATACTCTTTCTCAATATCACGAAGAGTATATTGGCACTACGGGCTATATTTTCTTGTTGACTGATGGCTATGAGTTCACTTTCGTGATTTGCAGGTGGACTCATCTGTGTTGTTTCCATCCTATACATTCAGAGATATGCACTCTCATCTGCACATCCCTCCTGTGCTAATCGACATGATGAAGATCTGCCAGCTACAGAGGAATAACACAGGTTTTTTCTGTGCTGTGCAGTATATGAAGCTGATTTTTGCTTGTAGGCAAAAGGCAAGACATCGCATCTTCTCTTCACAGCCCTTAAAGCTGAAGTGATTTTGACTTATATATTCATTTTACCTTAGATACATGATCATCTGGAAAACCTGAAAACTAGTTTTTACTGCTAGATCATATGTGTTATTTAAACCGTGGAACTATTAGATAGTTGTGGAGCAACAGACAGTCAGAGAAGCTTTAGAGAACATTTTAGATCTTTCTGCCTTGTGTAAGTATGTTGAACTTCCAGGACAAATGCAGTATATTAATTAATATTGAGGTTGACATAATATGTGAAGCAGTTATTACTTTTACCAATTTGAACATCAGCTTCTGGAATTGCAGAACTATCATAAATTTGTGGGCTCTTTCCACCTTGCATATATGTGATAACTATTGGTTTTTACTGAATTTCTGAATGGGAAAACACACCATCATGAAGGGTCCTAAGACATTGTAGTTGAGCTATGATTTATCCCATATCTGTGCAGAAACAATTCACTAATTGTCATCTAAAAGCTGGTTCTGCTAAATGTTACACAGCCTTTTCATTTGTGTGAAAAGTGTTTGTGATTCATATTCAGGCAGCTGTTACCAGCAAATTGAGTTGTTTTTCTAAAAGGGAAGTCTGTAAGAGTGGTAATAAAAATGTGAAAAAAGTTAATATTTTTTAGTAAAAATTTCCATCTCATATTGCAGTTGTTAATGGAACATCAACATGGAGTTTTCTCCCTAGATAAACAGGCAAAATTGTCAACCACAAAATAAATTTTTCCTTCTGTTCTAGAGAATTAAGTGGACCAGTTGAATACGTTGGTGATCACAAGAGAAGTATGGGATCTAAGAAGGAGATACTTATTTAACTACTTACCCATAACAGAATGCTGATGATGACCATGAACACATTTAGTGGACTCTGGGTAGGATGGTGCTTCCTGCATACCAGTACATCCATTCAGACTGGGGTGTCTTCTATAAAATATTGGAAATTCTTCCAAAAGAAGAGAATTACCAGGATAAGAATCAGAGTTTGGGGAACCTAACTCTTGAGGGGAAGATTCTTTGAGAGTTCATACTCCCATTCAAAGAGTTAATTTTTCTTCACAGTAAAAATGTAAAAGTATGTAAAAGAACCTCGTATGAATAGATCATCAGAAGACTGCCAGAGCTTCTTGTCTCTAGAATTAAGAATGTTGTCACATTGAATAGAATGTGTCAGAGCTGTAATTCATAGTCAAATCATTTGCAACAAAGAAAGAGGAAATGTTGTCTATGGATGCAACTGATTAGCAGAAGAGCAGTTTTAAGCAAATATATAAATTACATGCAAAGCTTTTAGAAAATAGTTATGAAAACTCTTTGTGCTTCTGTGTCTAAACTTCTTCCTTGTCTGAAGTGTTTAAATGTCTTTAAATGCTTGAGATCATGAAGAACTTGGGGAAGGGAAAAAGCAATCTAGTGAATTGTTCTATAGCCTCTGCTTTGCATAAAGCTGAATATACATTGGATATTCACTGTGACTGCACTGGACATAGCACTACTCCTGAGAGATAACGATGTGACATACTGGGTACTGGCCTACTACTCAAATAGTGGGATAAATTATTTTATATCCTCTCATGTATTCTTTTTTTTTTTAAAGATTATCTGCTTAGTCTTGTGTTCCTATAATTACTATTCAAGAGTGACTGCAATGGATTTGCATGTGACGTCAACAGAAAGTTAACCATACAACAGTTGACCAAGAAAAATTCAATTTTATTTTCTGTCATAGTGTCTTTCATTGTTCTGCTAGAATGAGTAGAATAGATGTGTTAAAATTATAAAACAGTGCTGAATTTTTACAGATTGGGTGAAAATTGATGTCTTTTCCCATTTACAAATTTGAATAATTTCATATGAAAATTCCATGCCAATATCAAATAACGAAATAATCTCTTTCAAGAAATTTAATCCTTTTTTCACCATCTGCTATCTGTAAGTGAAAATCTCTCACATAGATTCATGTGAGATAGTCAACACTTGCAACTAGATTGAATTTCTTTATCTATGTTTTACTTCCAGGTTTCTGTGGTTGTAGGTCCTCAAACAGTAGCCTGGTTATGTCTCCCAAGCCCTCCTCCAAAATGACACTGGCAGGTACCATAGCTTATGTGCCTTTTTCTTTTGATGTATGATCTGGTTAAGAATTTCAGTGGAGGGTGACTGCCATATCAAAACATAAAAAACAGTTGCATATTTTACTTCTTTTATTGCAATAGAACACAACCTCTTTTAAGTTAAATGTATCTGTAGATCCCCAACTCCTTATTACTTGTTAAAATAATAAATTTAGAGTTCAGCTAAAAGCTAAGCAAATCTCTTGCTTTTTCCATTTATACTTCTGTTCAGGAAATACCACACTGACTTTTATAACCCAATTGCATTAAATTTCTGTAGAAATTAGAAGTCAATAAAAGCAGAAGTGGTGATATCCTTCTATTATAGTATCTGTATGCAGTTGCTTCAAATAAGTAATTATTCTACTTTACCTGTGGTTCATGGTGCTTCCTTTTTCGTAAAGCAGCACAGAAAAGCTCTTCACAGTTGCAGAAGAAAGGTAGAAAGTTTTTGTGAAAACACAGTGGACTTTTTGTCCTAAGAGTCTGTTTGTTGAGTAAAACTCCTGGAATGCTAGAACATTATTAAAAGGCAGCAAGAGAAGCATATCAGCTAATTGTTGCAGTAGGACTTGTTGAAGTTCAAGAACACCAGGAAAAAAAGTGAATAGTGTTCCTGCTGTGCTTGATTTTAATTGTTCAGATTTAGCAGCAAAATACCAGTTCAATTAATCAAGTTAAAATATGTAAATCTAAGGGAGTGAAAAAAAACCCAATACTTTGAGCATGATGTAAATGAGAGATAAATATCAGTTGTAGAAAGGAATGATTAGAGAAGACATGCTATAGATCTGGTGGCAGAATATGCAAGATATAGATGGTCCTAAGGGTTGAGATGGATAGCCTAAGATGAATAATATAACTTCAGTAACATGAAAAATCAAATAGCTGTATTTGTACACTGACAGAAGAGCCATATGCTTCATTGTTAGAAGAAAAGGATCTGATGGGTTATGGGGATGGTTGTAAATGCCTGCAACTCAGCAGAACTTGCTCATGGTAACTGCTTTATGGTGTACAGTCATAGGTAGGCTCATAAACTGGCTCAGCTAATGCCAGTATATGCAGCCAATGTTATCAAAGTCTTGAGTATCTGCAAAATCCAAACTATAAAATCAAATTAGAAGAGGCTTTGCTTACAGTGATGTTGTCAACTGAGCATCTAGGTGTTGTAATCCTGCAAGCCCACAAAAAGACAGAGATGATAGAAGCAAATCAGAGCTTGAAATCAACCTGGACCTTCCAGGAGACAGTCTCACTCTAAACTCTAAATGATTAAAAAAGATGCTAACAATTTGAGATTGTTAAAATGGATTCAGAGTTGCTCCTGCTTATAGCTGAGAACTAGGCTTGCGACTCACAGACCATAATATCAATTTGACAAACTGCTTTCATGTAAACCACAGGAAAAAAAAATAACACAAAGTATTACAAATATATTATAGAATAAGATGCAGGATATTTTTACAGGTAAAATTAATTCCACTCATTGCTGTCACATATTGCTACAAATCAGTTAGGAGAAAATATCTTTTCTTTGAATGAGCACTGTTTAACTCATTTTAATTACAAATGGAGACTTGGCAGAGCAAACTTTGCATATTTCTGGAAGTCTGAGTTCTTAAATGGAATTATATTTTTAATATGAAACTTTCATAAACATCAGAAGAACCATATTGTTCTATGAATGTTAGCCAAGGTGAAACAGATTGGTCTTCTCATTAATTAATCTTGTTTTTTAATGAATAGCACTGGTGGTGGAGTTCAAGAGATCATCCCAAAAAAATCATAACACAGAAACAGCAAGTGAATGATGGTCCTTCTCTCCTTCTTTCTTTCTCATCAGTATACTACCTGTGAAAGGCTAATATAATTTCAGTACAGAATTTGTCATTATTATTCAGTACAGAATCGCAAGAGTGTTGAGAGTATACATAAGACACTAAAGAAAGATTTGAAGAGAACAAAAATTCTCCCCTAAATTCAAAGCTATTTCTCTTGAGTACAGAAATCTGAATATGATTTGGCTTCTCAAAAATAATTCTCTGCATATTGTTTTTACCTGTTTCATTTCCCATACGGTGATATCCAGTAGAAAAACAAGAAAATGTAGTGCTGGCTAATAAAATAAATATTTTCCTAGTATCTGAAATGTTACTAGGATTGCTCATAGTCACTAAAAGTCAGTAAATAACTCATTTAGAGGATAAGAAATAATGGCATGACTTAAAAATGTTTCTATTAAAGGTAATGTAAAAGCCCTGGAAAATTTTGCTGACATGTGCTGTCAGGAATTAACTTTATTTTATTTAACTGCTATCTTGGCAGACGGAAGAAAATTCCTAAGTCTGTCAAGCCAAATGACCTATGTGTCTACTTGATTCTCCTCTCTTACCAACCTCTCCAAAGTTGTTCCACTTTTCTCTAAAAGCATGCCCTAATTATTATAAATTGTTCTTTTAAAAGTTGGAATTTATGGCCAGTAGTATTCAAAGATGAGGTGCAGCAGACAGATACACTATGTGGACAGACAGGTTTTTCTGGGGATCCTTGGCAGGATGCTACCAGGGGTCAGGAGCAAGGGGTGCCAGTCACACACAGAGAAATGTTCCTGGGCAAAAATGCAAGTTAATTTTGCCTGGGGAAGGAGAGAAGGGGAAAGCCACACCTTTACTACATGTGGTTGTGTGAAGCAGACATCTGCAGAGGCTCTCTTCATTTGTGTTTTAAGTAGAAAATCTCACACAGACTTTAAGAGTTCAGTTGTTGGATTTGGATGGAATTCCCAAAGTCAGCCGTACTACTTTACTTTCAGATCTTAAAGTGAATGCTGTGGCACTTCAAATGTCAAGTTTTGAAAATAATGAAAATCAAATTTTCTAAATATGAGAGAAAAACTCCAAAAAATTTGAAAGAATGAAAAAAAAGAATCCTTTTATTTGCACATGGAAAAATAGTGGTGTTTAATTGGCAGCCCAATAGAAGAAATTGCAGTTGGCTCAACAGGCCCTTGTACTTAATGATTCAATAATATGCCATAAATTGGAAGGGACTTTTGAAAGTGACTGATGGGTAAGTGACTGATTAGGTGGAACTTTGTCAATACTACAGGGAAGATAAGAAAATATACTATATATATCTGAGGTGATTATGAGTTTGTTGGCTTCTTTTATTTTTTTCTATTTTGATAAAATCCAGGAGGTAAGTATACACTGAAATGAGGAGGTAATTTTCTGAAGTCTCTGTAAGAATCAGAAAGGTCAAGGTTTCCTTTAATTTTTGCCCTGACATTATTGAAAGGTTCACAGAAACTTAAGCCTATTTTCAAGAGCGTTGTGACCTTTCTTGAAGCAATGCCAAATGAGTAGTAATAAAATACTTCTTTAGAAACACCTCCCTTACTTTTTTAAGATTCTGTTTTCCTCCAAGTGCCTTTTTATTGCCACTGGTGTTGATAGCAAGAGATCCATAGCACCAGAATAAATATTACACAAGATCTGTGCGAAACAGATGCCTCTAGAAGTTCTTTTCCATCGTCTCGTTATCACAGAAAGCAGTCTCTCAACCATCTTCAAAACCCCTCCCAAAAACGTGCTCTGAGCTCATCTATTCGTGTCTGCGAGCCACCTGCATGTACATCTGTGTAGGAAATGTTGGTCATATTGGCCATCATTACCAATTGTTCTTCTGTTTTCCATTTCCAAGGACTTCATTTTGCACTATCTTCTCTTTCTGTTTACATTACATGCAAATATTTTGCTTGGTAATGCTAAGTGAACAGTGAATACAGCTCCATATGATTAATGTTGTTCCACATGGTAGCTGGAATCTATTCAATTTAGTGACCTTCACTGGTTTTTCGAGTGGGATTTCATTTTGGTCAGGCTGCCTAATTAGATTTCTGGATTAACATTAGAAATGCCCTTCAGAGTGATAGCTGAGGGATTTTTAGTCCTGCCTTTTGTCTCTGACCTTGGCCACTATCAATGTGTTTGCATTTTAAACTACTGTGCTTGAATATGGGTGGGTTAACAAAGGATCCTTGGTGCTCTTAATCAGTATTACACTATATAGAGTTGCACTTTATAATATGTCCACTATGTAATATAGAATTACACTCTAGTACAGTATACACTGCTTTGCCTCATATTGTTCTGTACCATGGCTAGATTTGACATTGCCTGTACATGTTTAGGCAGCTGTGGGTCTAAGTTTGAGAGCTGTTAAGGTTCTCAGGATACATAGAGATGAAAAGGACTTTACTACCTCTCAATTAAAGAGTAGGAAGTGATCAATCAGCTGTGAAAATCCTGTTAGAAATCTGTTATCAGCAAGACTTTTGATGCCTCTGCAGCCTTTTTTCATTTTGAAACTTCAGGTTTTTAATGTCTTTTGTGGTGTCCTAGAACTTTTTTTCTGATTTGTTTAAGGAATATGTACTTGGGAGGAAAAATTTCTATCATTAATTCAAGTATTCTACATTTTATTGTGGATTCAGATCTTTCTCCATTTTGTCTCACAGTCCTTTGTGTATGGAGCAATGGAGAGGGGAACCAAAATCAAACAATGTGCTAAAGATTGAAATATTCTTGATAGGATTATAGAATGTGTTGCACACTGTGTCTGAGCAAAACAGGATCACAGAACAGAAGACAGGTCAACTTGTTGCTTGCTGCAGAAAATGGAGAGGCAACGGGAAAATGTCTATGTATGTAAGAGAAAGCAAGGGACTCAGATTAAGGAGCTGGCAGAATCAGCAGAGAAAGATGCCAAGAAAAACAGATGCCAGATCTAAATACCAATTCTGTAAGGACTGAATCACTTATTCAGCAGCCATACATTGACTGCCTACAATAATTGACATGGGTACAATGCTGTTGTCTGCTTGGGGAAGAGTTTTTGCATAGTCAGATTGAAATTATTCTGAAAGGTCAAAAATGGCTGTGAAATCAACTCTCTATTTTTTATTCATACAGATGCTATAATGATCCAGATGTCTGCCCTTCTACAAATCATTGAGCAGCTCTCTGGGCTATAAACATAGTGTTCAAAACATATTTGACAATTTAGATTACTGTCTGGTACTTTTATTGTAAGTGAGTGTCCAAATACACTTCAAATTCACTTTGTGTGTGTCCAAATTCACTTTCAAATGTATTTGCAATATCTATTATAACCATATTTTTGTCAACTCATGCTCTAATGATAAAAGATAATAGAAACTGTAAAAATATGTATTAGAATTATCAGTGTTGCATTGCTTAATACTATATGATTTGGAACTTATTGAAAAAGATATCATTGATATGCCAAGGCATTTGTTCATGCTCAAAAATGTCAGTCTTCTCTCACTTTTGAGTTTGTTGTTAAATTTTGTAAAAGCCTAGCATGTAGGATGAAGGGACCTTGAGAGCCACCAAATTAATTTTGCTGTTCCCATTCAGGACAAATTGTACAACAAATTTTCTGATAACTCTTTGTCTTATCTGCTTCTTAAAGCCTCTAATGAAAGAGACTCTCTGGTCTCATACAGTAAATCACTGATAAACAAAAAGAACATAGTGGAGAATGGGCTTTGAGCTATCCAAGTTCTGAGGGTAAATAATTACTTAGAGAAGCCTTCACACACTGTTTTCATTGAACCATTTCTAGTCTTGCTGTATATGTAGACAGATAAAGTAAGAAAAATACATTTAAAGCAGTCAGTGGATACATGCCATAGTATTGAAGTGGAAATAAATAGGAAGTGGAAATAAATTATGTTGATTGTAGTGTTTCTGGATGATGGGTTTTGAAGTAAGTTTTTTTTTTTCTTTTGGAGTCTGAAATACTAAATAATTTTAGTAAATACTCCAATGTTTTAGGTTTATTTTATTTAAAACCTTGTCTGTTTTTTAAGATGGAAGAGCAAATTGTTATAGCTGTTTTTCCATGTGGTGAACTTAACTGATTTCTATTTCTATTTCTATTAATATGCTGATATTACAAATGCTTTCGATTCCTCAACATTTAGAAGTAAGCAAGGAAGGCAACCCTGAGTTTCCATAATATATACAGTTGGATGCTGCCAGTGAAGAGCATGTAGTTTTATACAGCAGTGTATAAAGCAAGGCTATAAGTTATTTAGTAATTTAATATTAAAGAAATATGCACTCATTCTGTTCTTAGAGTTCGGGAGACATTGATGGAAACAAGTCTTGCCTGCCACTCCAATGCTTAATGTTGAAAGCTGGGTTTGTTTTGGAAGTGGTGCTGTAGTACTGTTATCAGAATGAGTAAGTATTTTCAGAGTTGCCATAGGGCAATATCTTAATACCATAATAATTCTATAACCTAAAGAGGAAAATAAGTATGATATCTTATAAATGATTGGTAAATGTTTGCTCTTAAAAAATTACCTGTTTGCTGAATGTTAAGTCATGAAAGTAAAATGTCAAATAAAATTAAGACTTCTGCCTATTATAGATTAATAATTTTTCCTTGGTGCTCTCCTTAAGTGTAAAGATAGTATACTGATCGTTGCACTAAGTAAGCTACTTAGTTTGTGTATATTTGAAAACTTATCCTTGCATTTTCCCCATAATGTGTTGATCTCTTTTGCTTTAAACTGCTGTGAAGGTGTTGCAGAATGTTTCTAGTCAGTTATGTTTCAGCTGATATAAATTTTATTCAGCTGAATAAAATTCATTGTAGGATAAAGTGATTCAGATGTACAGTTTAAAAACTACATTAGGACTACATAAGAGAAAGAACTAGCAAGATAGCTAGCTTGATATGTATGTCCAGCAAGAGATTAATTCTTGACCAAAGATATATCTTCTAAACACACCAGGTACAGCAGACTGCTTGCTGTTGGGAGATAAAATTACAGAAATAAAATTTTTCTTTTAAAATTGAGATAAAACTTCCTTTTTAAAATTTTACTTGCAGAATTTTCCAGGGACCATCAAATCTTTAAAATATTTCTCTATTTTGTGCTGTCTTTGTAGACACTGACAAGTTTCTTCTCTCAGTTGCCTATCTAAAACTTATTCTAAATAATGCATGGAACAGGATTAAAAAGAGAATTTGAATCCAAGAAAAACTGTTCATAAATGAAAGCTGATACCTGACTGAAAGAGTACTGCCAATTCTCAGTTTACAGGTAGAAGAAAAAAAAGCAGAACAGAATGTTATTTCAGCTCAATTGTAAAACCCAATGCATATAGATCAGAAACTCTTAGAAACCGAGTTGTAGAAGTGTAAAACTTTGTCAGAAGAAACAGGGGGAGGAAATATGGTCACAATAGAGGTTGTGGATAATACATACAAAAAGTGATAAATGAATAAATATCCCTTAAGAAATCAGTAGGAATAGAAGTTAAGCTTGCAGGTTATTAAAAAGGTTTTCAGAATTCACAGATTGGTTACTCAAACTATATCACATTCATGGAGTCAAATAAATTTGAAGACACATTTACAGGTTCACTTGAAGACATCAGTGAGTGACAGTAGTTATAGAACCTAATATGCTTTTAACAGCTGTAGTGGCTCAAGCCAAAGGCCAGGTTGTGTTCTGTATCTCTCAACATGCACAAGTGAATGGCTTGAAAAAGGAAGAGCGGGACAAGGTTATAAAATGACACTTCTGTGTAATGCTAATTTCACGCTCCAGCTATTTTCACATTGAAAATCTCCTGAGTCTATGTGGTCCTATTACTTTGCAACCCACCAAAAATTTCTCTTCCATGAACCATTTCAGTCTCACAATCAACAAACCTACATGAATTTCTTGGATCCACATTAGTTTTTACAAGGTCTTTTGCATCTACTTCTTTGTTTGTCTTGAAATGTGTTCCAACTGGCTCAATTTGACACCTCCTCTTTCCTGCACTGGAAAAGAAAGTGAACAATTTCTGTCCATCTTACTTTATGCCACTTGTATTTTTATTATCTTCTGTCATTTCTCCTTTCATTTTTTTCTTTTCCACAAGGAAAAGTGATGAGTCTGTTCATAGGTCAGTATACTGAAATCACAGAAACATTTTCTAATTAAATAAAAACATATATATAAAGTGTTAAATTTTTCTAATGTGTGGTAAAACTTAAAGTATAATTAATTGTATGGTGTGATTACCAATTTAGCATTCACCAAATAGAATAATTGGAGAGAGATGTGACATATTCATAGAGATTTAGCCAGATCAATATACTTCTGTTGATTTTATTGGTTGTATGTAGAGTTTTAAGTGATAATTTCTGTTCCTTTACCATGCAGAATTGAGCAAGTGATGAAGAGTTCTTTATCTCTCTTTTCCTTTGGTGTTACATAGTTTAACTAATGCCACAGGACAGAGTTAAGTACAGAGGCAGTTGATTTCTGAGCTAATCAAATTTCTCATCAGATAAACTGCAATATTCTGTGCTTAATATTCCTGCTCTTCTAAACCATTTGTAACAGGTTTGTTGTTATCAGATTTTTCCTTATTTTCTGCTTTTTGTCCCTTTGCTGCAGACCAGCTGTTTTCTTTCCCTGTTTTACACAGTCTCAACTCCTTCTTTTCATACATTTTCACTCTTGTTGGTCTGAGGCTGTTTTAGTGATTTCCCCCTATACTATTTAAGACCATCATTATCACTGCTCAGAATGACCCTGAAGAAAAGGTGAACCTCCTGTTATAGCAGTATGGGAGGCAGTTTACAGTGCCTGCCATTCGTCACTACAAAATCAGCTTTAGTACAAATTCTAAGAGAAGAATTTGACACTAAAAAGCCTCCTACCAGCAAAAAATTTTCTCTTATCACTACGGAAGTCCCTTAGCTAGCTGAGGGAAAACTGTGCCACAAGTAGTCATTCAAAGACATGAGAATTTGTGTTTCAAGACCAAATTCTAAATGTATTCCTTTCCTATTTCTTCTGAATGCCCTTTTTTGACTAGTGATATTTTTAGGGTTTGTTAGCTAATAGAGACTAGAAACATCATTGTTCTTTCTCATACCTTTCCCCTTCTCATGAAATCTAATGAAGGGATTGTTTTAAATTGACAATATCCCCTCATTGACAAAAAGCTCCATCCTCTATCTGGCTTTGGAGCTACCTGCTCACCAAATCTTTGTCCTTGGAAAGCTGCTTTGATACTGCTGCTCTCTCATTTTTAAAGTAACTGTTTTAAAAACAAATAGTCTTAATTTCTCTCTCTGACCTGGCACTGCCTGCCTTCTGACCCCAGGTCCAGATGCAAAGAACCCTACTCATTTCCATCTGGGGACAAATATTTCTAGTCAAGAGACACATCAAATCATCTTCTTCCCTTTTCCTTTTCTTCCTTCCTACAAGAGACATAAAGAACTGCAATGAAAAATAAAAGCATGAATAAATAAGCATTCAGACGATCCAGCAACAAATCACCCAGAAGAAAAGCAATACTGAGAAGGAAGCTGAAAAGAACCATCATGTTTATCAGCAGGCAGTGATCAGGGAAAAAAAATAACTTGTTTGAGGTAGTCACCCATGGCGAGTACATGGCAAGGACATCTGGATACACATTGTTAGTCTGCTTCTGTGATTGTTCCTTATGAAGGCTGAGTTTCACAGATGACCAGTTTGTTAACTAACCTTCATTATAGACCTTCTGATATTTAACCTTGTATATTTTAACACCAGCAACTCTCTTGAGAAATTATAGAGATGTTGTAGCAGGATGAAAAGAACTATTTTTTTCTCCCCAGGTTGTTGTAACTGAATGTAAGGAAACAAGAACCCAGAATCTGAAACATCTTCTCTTTGTGTGGTCTAGAGCTGAGTGGTCTAAAACTCTGACATTGATGAAGGAGGAGATTGCCTGTTTTGTTGCTGACAGAATGGGAATTACATCAAACTGCGATTGCATTTGAATGCGAATTCCTGGACTGCTTAAGCGAATTCCTACATTTTCCTGGAATAAACCAGGCAGGGAGACATAGCTTATGAAGTGTCTTACACATGCCTTTGAGTCCCTTGCCTCTGAGATCCAACAATCCACTCAAGAACCTTAGAAATAACCAGAAAGGCTTTGTTGA
This sequence comes from Monarcha castaneiventris obscurior, assembly GCA_026261815.1. NCBI lineage: Eukaryota > Metazoa > Chordata > Aves > Passeriformes > Monarchidae > Monarcha > Monarcha castaneiventris. The sequence goes on along the minus strand of JAMPIT010000388.1, from coordinate 2,224,069 downwards.
AATTAAAGAACAGTCAGACATGTCATCCCACTTATTCTGCAACTAAGAATATGTGAGAAGACTTTAATTTTTTTTCTTCTCCTTTTTTTACTCTTCTTTTCCAGATAAAGGAAAGATTTGATGGGTTGGTCCCAGCTGGTAGCCAATCTCACACTCGGCTACTCTCTACTTCCCCCTCCTCAGTAGGACAGAGAAGAAGAAGAAGAGAAAAAAGCAGGAATGAGAAACATTTTAGATCAATATGGAGTCAGAAAGATCACTTATTATCATTGTCAGCAAGAGAGACTTTATTTGTGGTTAATAAATTTATTTTCAATGAAAATAAAAATGGAACTACTTATTTGGGTATTGGAAGGAAAAGGACAATAAACCAAATGTTTACATACTTAGAGAAAACAGCTTTCCTCCCCTTTTTTCCGTACTCAACTTTATCTCAAATTCCTCTTTCCTCCTTTTTATTGCCACGGGTTGCACTCCATCCCTACGGCAAGCCAATGTACAGTGTGAGGTCGGGGAATGTGTGTGTGTGCGTACGTGAGAGCTACAGTCAGTACATAGTGGTTTCTTCCTGCCATTCCTTACTTTTCACTTTTTTTTCTCTGCTCTAGTGTAGGTTCTCTGTACCACTGCAGAAGAGAAAAGTACCTGAGTTTGAATTGAGTTAGCTTGACTTATTCAACTTTTTTTTTTTTTTTTTTTTTTTTTAAAGCAAATATGTATTACAGTATGTGAATAATTAAAATTCCAGCCTGGTACTTCTGCGATAAAAATCAACAGGATGTGGCTCATACAGGAACCAGCTATTTTTAGGTAAAACTCCTGAAGCGGGATATAATTTTAAGTCTTCTCTGCATTTTTATTTCTGAAGCTGCTTGCCAGGCTTGAATGATACATGATTAATAATTGAGCACATCATATTTTTACATTCCTTTACAATAGATGCATGAGAAGAAACCAGAAAATTAAGGGGGCAGGGGAGGAAAAGGCAAAAAATATGTTTCTATGGTAGATCCTGCCAGAAAGACATAAGCCAGTAGTGATGGTAATTTTTATGCCTATCTACATGTGTTTAATTTTTGTGTATTACTTTCTACACTCCTTCATTTTCATACATGTCCCATTCCCTCTTGCTCAAATGAATCACTAGAAAGATTGTTGTAACTGTATTAGGATTAAGGCTAGACTGGTTAGTTCTCCTAAAATTTGTGCTGTTTAATGAGGATAGAAGTCAGTTTACAAATCAATACAAGGTACGTTTCTCCTAAATAGGGTTCTATGTAGTCAGCAGAATGGCCTAATATATTTGGCTAAGTTGACACTTTTTCTTGGCATGTGACAATTATATGCTTCTACTTCCAACCAGAGCAAAATAATATTGTCAATCAACTTCATTACATCTTATGAATTTTAAAATAAAATTTTCTGTTACTCTGCCCTAAAGTGCTAGTGCAAATGCTCTTCTTTTGATATATTGAAGTAACTACCACATCTACCTTTCTTCCCACTAAGAATTGCTGTCAGTAAATTGATCATAAACCACCAAAGCCTTCCTTTTGAAGCTTAAAAGCTTCTACAGAGAAGGCTGTGAAAAAACATATTATTTTTCACAGTTCTATTCAGAAGGAAATAGGATCTATAGTGTGAAAAATTTGAAAATTTTGAAAAAAGACTTTGTTGGAAGGGAAGTTTAAAAAGGCATAGTACACCGTTGCACTCAGCAATGGCCATGGTCCTTTCTGTGTTCCCAGTCAGAAAGTCTCTGAAATCTCTACAGTGTCCAATTTTGCAGAATGTAATGGGGTCCACCTTATTCAGTATCTAGTGTTCAGTGGTAGCCATATCTATATGCTTCTCAGAAATAAGCACGACCATGCTCCTGGAAAAATTTGCACATGGAATTATACATCTAAGGGTTATTGTATTCCTCACCAGCAGTAGGTGTTTGTTATCTTTAGTTTTGAAACACAAATATTTATATTCACAGAATTATAGAAAAATTTAGTTTGCAAAGGACCTTTAAGATCATAGAGTCCAACCATTAACTTAAAAAGTCAAATCCACTACTAAATCATATCCCTAAATGAAAAATCGAAATGTCTTTTAAATACCTCTAGGGATGGTGACTCAACCATTTCTCTGTGCAGCCAGTGTTTAATAACCCTTTCGGTAAGATAATTTTTCCTTATATCCAAACTAAATGTCTTCCAGCACCAATTGAGGTAATTTCCTCTCATCCTGTTGCTTGTTGCTTGGTAGAAGAGACTGACCCCCACCTTTCTGCAGCCACCCTTCAGGTACTTGTAGAGAGCAATCAAGTCCTTCCTAAGCCTCCTTTTCTCCAGGCTAAACAACCCCAACTCTCTCAGCCACTCCTCCGGACTTGTGCTCCAGACCCTTCACCAGCTTGGTGGCCCTTTCCTGGACATGTTCCGGCACCTAAATACCTTTCTTGTAGTGAGGGGCCCAAAACTGAACACAGGGATTTGAGACGCAGCCTCACCAGTGCCAAGTACAGGCGGATGAACAGCTCCCCAGTCCTGCTTGCTACACAGTCACACAAGGCTTTCAAAAACTCTTCTACTGGATCTGCAGGTTTTATTATCAAGTGTCCAGTTTCACTTAGAATTTTACTATTTGTCTTTAGTACCCATATAGTTCTTGGGATACAGTGATTTCAGCCATCACAGCTTCATTTTGAGTTAGAGCTTTATCTCACTGCCACATTCTGGTATCAGTGTTGTCAGGCATAATGAGTCTAAACCTGCAGGTAGTTTTCTTCAGCAGCATACAACACAAACATATGTCATGTCATTTTATTACTTTCAGAGTTTATTATGTAGCTTGTTTCATATATGTCATAATATATTTTCTGCTTGTTTACCCATTAACCACTACAGTGGTGTTCTCATTGATTCTGACACATTGAGCACATTTGTCTTTCTCCAGAATACCTACAGTTAGTAGAGAAACAAATTATTCCAGTGTTTGGAACTTTGTATGCTGGTTCATTAGCAAATCTTGTGTCAGCTTCCTAAATGGTGTTCCTTTGAAATTCCCCCATGATGGCTGAGGGTTTTTTTGTTTGGTTGGTTGGTTGGTTGTGTTTTGTTTAGTTTTTTGGGTTTTTTATTGGAGGGCCAGAGACAGCTGTGATTGCTTTAAAACATTTCTGCCACCCCACTTGTTACCATCTTACAGCTAGGAAGTCAGAACCTTCAAAAATGGCCTGGTGAAACAGATTGTACAAGTGCTTCTCATCCACTTCAGTAATGTTGTACAGTTTAATATCTTAAATTGTTGAAACAGAATACAGACTACAAATAGAACAATCCACAAAAAAAGTGAGGACAAATAGGATATTTTAGAATTTTGCAACAGGAATGTTTCAAGTAGAGCCTCCTTTCTGGCATATGTGATAGCAAATCTTTCTGAACAGTGTCTCAAATATCACTTGTTTATAACAACCTCATTTTACATATTATTATGTAAAATATATTATATCTTTCTTTTCTTAAGGAAAACCTGATTGTATTTGTCCAGTGAATATACTTGAAGGCCCACATACTTTCTGCCAAGGTGTTTTCCTGTGTTACATATTTCCAAGGGCTACCAAAAGCCTAGTCTGATGAAAAAAAAATGTGGCTAATAAGAAAAAAAAATCACTGCATATATATTTCCAGAATAGAATTGACATTATTGCTGACAACTACTGATCAGTAGGAAAAGTGTGAAGAAAACACAGGTCTTCCATCTGCAACATCCGTCTGCTGAGAAAAGGAACTGTGTTACCATTGGCAGGTCTGTCTCTATAATTCTGTGTGTTCTGTGTACATTTTCATGACAAATAGCTTGAATACCTATATTGTTTACCTTTATAGGTAACCATTCTAAATAGCATTTAATTTTGTAAGCAGCTTTAAGTTTGCTATTTTTTGAAACAAAATGCATAATAGAGCATAATTCCCAGATTTCTCCTTAAATTTCCTGACTATAAATCAGTGATTCTTTAAAGTGTCTAATAAAAGAGTTTTGTTTAATATTAGATATACTTGATAATTCATATTTAATATTTTTTGTCTGAGGATTTTGGCACAATGTGTTATTTGGCTTCTATTTGCTTATATTCTATTTCAACGTTGACATACTTTTCAAAATTGAAAGAAATACAGTTGGTGTGTAAACTTCAGGTCAAATAGTATTCTCCAAATCCATCTGTAGAGGTTATTGTTGAGGAGAGCAGTTTTGCTGGACATCTATATTAGCAGTGTCAATCACAAACACAGAGAGTAAGGGAGACTCCTGAGGAACTTTGTTCAATATTCACTATTTTTGAAAATTCTGTATTTTATTTGTCCTAGGGGTTGGGAGCTCTAGAAAAGAAACAACTTTTCTAGCTACACAAATCCTGTCCAGAGGTGGGTGCAGCCTATTTCTAGCAGCTCCAGGAATTAGTATTTCTATAATCCAGACAATGACAGATATTCTGCCCCTATGCCCAGTGCTCATGTAAACTCAGTGGGTCCTGTGGTTTGTACAAGAATGACAGCAGAATTGCATTCATTTTTTCTGCTGCTGCACGTACATCAGAGGTTCTTTCAAAATTTGCTCCCTTTCTACATCCAGGAAGTCTACTGGAAAGGTTAAAGATAAACTTCAGATCACTATCACCAGAATCACTCCAAGAGCTTTCTTCTGGTCACCTCCTTTCCTTGGCATTTTCGTTCCTGCCTAGAAGGAACTCTAGATGAGGAGGGGTTTTGTTTTTGGTTTTTTGGAGTTTTTTTTTTCCATTAATGCAATTAGTTCCAACACATAAAAAGCTTTAGAATACTACTTGGAGACTTTTTAAGCCTGTTCTGTTATCTCGAATGCTGAGAACTATTTAGAAATAAAACCCCAACAAACTATCTATAATGCTTCTGAATTATGTAAACATTGCCTTACTTTTTAAAATAAAGTTAACTGACACAAAAATATTTTTCTGTTAAAAATAGTAAAAAAAAAGTTATAAGTGTAGAAAATTATTATTCTGTACTATATATTCATCTCCTCAGTGCCCTCATGATTAATAATCATACATCAGACAGAGACGGTGAAAGGGAGACAGCTGAGTCTCTTTGGGGTTACCATTGTGCAGTTGCAAAAGGTGGACAAAACCTTTCCCTGTTCAAAGTCCTAACTACAAGACATTCTTTCATTTCTGTGGGGAGAGTTATGGTTTTGGAAGAAAAAGCTTTGCATTTTGCTAAAGAAATTGCATTCAATTTCATTGTGTTTCACCTTGTTGCAAAGTTGAACAATCACTGTCATTTTTTACAGCGGTGATTTTTTTTTGATAGTCCTTGTGAAGGTTCTTCGTTGTTGGCTGTTGTAGGGAAACAGAAAGATTCACACCTCTGTTTTCTCTCTTACACTGGATTTCAATGAGTAGATGGAACAGCTAGGAACCACTTTCCCTTGTCTTTTTTTCAGTGCTTAGCCCCACTGAGCAGATTAAATATATGAACAAAAATAAAATATATCGACCCCGAATCACCAAAGAAAAAGCCATTAAGGTGGTTTAGTAAACATGTTGACATTTATTTTTAATAAAGTGTGAACTCCTTCTTTTCTATTATGATGAAAAAACAACATTTTGAAAACCTGAACCAGTGCTGGTTAACATCCAAAAACTAAAGGGTATTGTAGATGATCAGAAAGTTTGGAACCTATTTTTTAAAAAAGTATGGTTGCCAGTAATTTAACAGATCTTTTAAATAATTTGGTATTGGAGACATTCAGCAGCAATGAACATAATCTTCTAACAGAAGTAGAAAAAGAAGTTATTATTTCCTTCTTTCTCAATTTCATATATAAGGATATTATATATAATATATATAACTTTTCTTAAAAATCTAAACCCCATATAATTTAAAAGGTTATAGTTATACAAGTCATTTTAATAAGGAATTTGCTTCTTCAAAGGTTTAAATGAAATGGTTTATTTTAAGCAGCTGGTTGTCAGATGCAATCTTCTCTCTTGTTTTTCAAGTTCATGGCATATAAAAACAAGAAAGGAATTAATAGTCTATTACGTACATTTTGGCTTCCTTATAAGCTGTCACTCAGTAAATAGTCTCATATACACATAAGACCTCTTTCTGTGCTATAATATCAATGTAAAGGAGCATTTCAATAATTGAAAAATTCATTTGCTCCCATCTGAAGGCCATGTCTACCATCAACGTGATAGAGTTGCAAATCAAATTTTATATATATATATAATCTCAAAATATTTTGATATAATGGGACACTAAACAGTGAGAGTTTAGATTGCTGCTAAATGAAAAGTTTGGTGTTTTCCCCCTGGATTTTTCATAACAAAGGTGACATTATTTTATCCCATCACCTTGTAAGGAGTAATAAGATATACATTACTGTTTTAGATTGAAATGTTGACAAAAAAAGAACAGCACAAAAAGGAGAAATTAAATAAGATTGCAATTAAATTTGACTCTCAAGAAAACACACTGGTTTCTTTGCAAGTATTTCCACCAACTGATTGTAATTCATTATTACAGACAAATTTATCTTTCTTTTTGTATTGTTTGGATGAATAGCATTAGAAAAATTACATTTAATCTATCAACTATGTTAATGTATGTGCAAACTTTATGACTGTGAAATCAAATAAATCAATATTTAGGAAGCTCAGAACAAAAGACTGAAGGCATTTATGGTGAGTTGCATTAATCAATTTACTGTGTGCTTATCATTGTTTAGTTGAGCTAATCATGGAAGATTAACCTTTAAAAATTTATATTACGAAGTATGATGATCCCATTCTTGGTTCCTAATGCTTTTAGCTCTACAAACAACATTTGACATTTACCAATAGTAATATCATGGACAAATGTTCCCATACCCTGCAAATGACAAAGGTTTGAATTGTTTTCTTTTTCCTTTTTCATGTTTTTTTTTTCTTTTTTTTCTTCTTGTTTTTTTTTTATTTGTGGCAAGAATTGAAGATTGAAAGCAGTGTTGTTTTTAGTTTTTTTGGGGGGAGGGTTTGTTTGTTTTTTTTTTTTTTTAATGAGGACTTGAATGATAACCACTTGAGATCATTAGAAGATCATTAGAAATTAAAGATGACTAGAAGTTACATTTTTAACACTGAAAAATATTTGGCAAGCATTCAGATTTTTGCACCGGTCACTGCTTCCTCATTTTATTTGAATGAAGCAAAAGTACTTTAGAGAATGAATGTGAAAAAAAATGGTTCTAGGGTATGTTCTAATCTTGAATCATAGTAGCACTGAATTGCATGAAAAGTATGAACTTCCAAACAGTTGCATTGCTTTTGCCATGGTGTCTTATGTTTATACCTACTTCTGATCTTTGTCTTCAGGTAGTGCTGCAATATAAATATTCAATATTGAGAATGAAAAAGAAATAACAATTACTTCTGATAGATTCAGTGTTTACCATTCAAATTTTCTAATACCTTTTTTAATAGGAGATCTGAGGAGCTGTCAATCTTAAATTAGTCTGCCAAGCTTTTAAAACCCATGGTCTGAGCCCTCCTCATGCTCCAGAAATTCCTTTGCCAAGTCTACCAAATACATTTAAAAAAGAGAAGTTCAAACATCCTATGCAGCAACTTCTATTCATGAAGTTCCAGAGCTTAAATGAATATTGGTAACCCATTGAAAAGGAAAATTTTTGAGACAGGCTCTGTTGCAGTACTAATCTCTGACAGTAGTACCAAAGTGCCACGGATCTTTTTTCCACGTAATACAAAGGCTGTCATTGACATCTCACGGGGCAGGAACGTGTTTCTTTTAGCCTGATGATACATCAGATCTCGAAGTGTGTGAGTGTAGTTGGCATATACCTTGAAATACAAAAGAGTTTCATACTCACCCATGCTTATTCTTCTATTAAAAACAAAACCTGTTGGAACGATCTGAAGAAAGTCACATATGCAATGAGGCTTTGGAGACACAAACTGAGAAGCATGAGTCATGTAAAAGACCACCTCAAAACTCAACGCTTTTGGTAAAAAGGTTAAGGACATTGAGTTGAGAGATGTTACCACTGCTAGATACAAATTGCCCTTCTAGATACCCAACTCGACATGGAGCTTTTCAGTATTTAATTAAGCCACTTTTTTTTTTTTTAATCTGTGTTACATCCAAACTAGAACTGCACATGGCAGAAAATGGTAGTAGTTCCATTCCTATGACAAATATTCATAGCAAATTTCTTAGAAAAAATGGGGGCTACTGTATCTTAACTTCCATTTCAAGAAATTCTAGGAGCTCCAAGCAGATTCTCAATTTGAAGAACAGCTATTAAGACCCAGTATAGAATTTAAAAATGCAATACTTGCTCCTGTTAGGAGATGTTGCTGCTGTATCCACACAGATTGGCAGAAACTAAAGCTGTGCTCTAGATCTGCAACCACAAGGGCTAGATCAGCCTCATCTGAAGAACTTCAGTGTTGTCCTGAGGGGAAGGAGGACAATTTCTATGTGCCCTTAGTATCTCATGGAAAATTTAAAGGTTTTTCAAAAGTCCCACAGATTTCTTTTGTCCCTTTTTTTTTTTTGCTGACACAGTTGAACAATAGCAGATCACAATATGATAATGTCTTCTGGCTTGCATCACACTAATCCAAGTGGTCTAGAATTCTGCTTTTAATTTCAGCTCGTTCTTTAATCTGAATTCCTAGTACAAGGTGATTTATATCCAAGAAGCTAACAGCATAAAGCAAAACACAATACCAGTTTAACATAGTAACAACTTTAGCAATGTGAGGCTAAACTGCTCTGTCAAATGCCACATGTCATGACGGGTAGTCTCTATGACTGTGCATACATGGAATATTCATACAAAATATATGGATACAGTAAACAAACAAAACACGTGACATTAAGCATTTGGTTCCAGCTAAGACCAATGGAAACTGAAGTTTCCAAACTCCAGGCAGGAGATTCTCACATCATCCAGTCACAGATATCCATTTCACAGGGTAAATGTAGATTTTTCTCCAGAGCTCTCAAAGTTTGGTTCCACAGGTATTTTCAGAAAGTGAGACTTCAAAAAGCTCTGACCCTTGACTCTTTTTTTTTTTTCCTCTTTGTGTCCTCTCTGATCCACAATACTGGGTTTGATTCAGAACATTTTAATGGGGACAGTTTTTAATTTCTTTTACAGTAGGCTGATAAACTGTTATAACTGTGGAGAAAAACTTCCTCAATATACAACATTCCAAGTGGGTCATAAATTTTATGTTGAAATAAAAGAAATTTTGACCTCTTTCTCCTGATGGTTACTCCTGATTCGTTTGTATAATGCCAAACTTCTACTCTCTTTATTTTTGCTACGACTTTTCTAAAATCAAAGAAAGACTGACTATTTCCAGTCAAGCTTATACTACAGAATGTATGGGAAATTAGATCTGCACAAATATGTTAACCTCTTCCAAAGCATTAGGTTTACATAACGTTGATTTTATGCCTTTCTTTGTTCTTTATCCTTTGAAAGTAATGGGGGAAGACATCAGACTTATGAGCATTTTGAAATAAAATGTTAGGCCTGTAGACCACAGACTGGTGAGATATTAAATATACTTTTAAAATTTCTTCTGCAGTACTTACAAAGTGAGGAGAAATCACACAGCTGACCACACTGCAGCTACTTAATGCTGCTATAAATAGATTATAATAAGCATGTGGTGTATGTGATTGTCTGTGCTGATAAATGAAAGGGTGTGAATTTTTCAGCATCAGTCGAAAGACGGGAAAAAGAAAAAAACCTTCCTGATTGCAGCTGCAAATGGTAGCAATTTTTCCTTCCTGCATTAATGAATGTAATTCATGTAACGCATATTACATCATTCAACATCAAAATTCTCACATTCAGTTCACAGACAAAAAGTATTTTAATTAAGAATATCAATGAGTAATGACAATCCACTTCCAGAAAAAGCAAAGAAAGACACTTCTTTGGCCATGTAGAAGGAGCTGGGATGCAAATATATTTTATCAGTGTAATAAATTCACTTTCCTAAAACTCTTTACCAAAAGGACATCCTTAAAGACATGTTCTGGTTTTTTTGTCTGTTTCTAACCTTCCTTTATGTGCAGTATTTGACTGCAAACCTGCATTTTACAGTCTCTAGTGATTGAATCACTTCATCTTCTATAAACATCACAAGTTCAAAGAGCTTTCAGCATCTGAACTTCAACACAAAATACAAACTAAAATAATTCATTGTCTAGAGACCATAACAAATTTTAATGTGCATTTACAGAGTAAACGGAGGGCTGAAGGGGGTCAAACCAGTTAAAGTGAAAATATGCATTACAAAATCCACACATTACTGAATTACAAACTAAAAAGTGATGTTTTGTCAAAAAAGGAAATAAGGATGTTTCTTGGTGGCACGACATATAGATAATACTAAAAACTGCTTGCATGAGGACCAAAGTTATGTCTACTCTGAAGTTATATCACACAGACTGTAAGCAATTTACAGAATTTAAGTAGTTTTGCATATACAGGAGTTGCAAAATTAGAGAAAACACACTGAAATATAGAACGCACACACAAAAAAAAAGGATGTATATATATAAACCTCCACACAGTTATCAGGGGTTGGCCTAAGTTGGTACTTGCCACCATTGAACAAGAAACAAACAGAAAGACAGGAAAAAACTCACAGGGAAAAAAGAATAATATATTAAAAAGCAAAAAGCAAAAAAATCTCAAAAGAAAAATATCCTCATATGTTTTTCAGAAACAACATCCCCTAGTCTGCTGAGCTGCTTTGTAGAATATATTTTCTCCTCCCTATTCCTCATGCAAAAAAAAGGAAAAAAGAAAAAAAAAAGGCTTTTTAATAAAGTTTCTGTGTATTTTATTTATGTTAAATCACTATGTTTTGTTTCATTATTTGGCCTCTTTTTGCTTCCAGGCTGGAACCGTTCTTTCAGCGTAGGAAACCAAATGTCATCCATGGTTAATTCTGTAATAGTGAGGACTCGCAGGCCAACCCCTGAGAAGTCAAGGATGAGGCTTCTCCTTGCCGAAAGAAAAGGAAATTAGGTCTTGCTGTTACAAAACGTTTGATTACATCACACCAGTTCTCTTCAAATAATATATCAGTGATACGCCAAAGAAAATAAGATATATCAAGAAAACATGTGGTATCCTCTTCTTTTTTATAATATTTATTTTATTTTTTAAATTTTATTTATTTAGTAATTTTGTTTGTACTTCCTGAAGAAGGTGCTCCTTGTGTAGAGATTTAGAGTACATTGGGTGCAGAGTGGTGGTTGGAGGTTAGGGTCAACTTTGCTGTCCGCTCCGTGGATTTTACAGGCGATTTGCTCTTTGCTTTAAGAAGAGAAAGTGATATTGGAAAAAGTCAGCACTTTTAGATTAAAGCAAAGCACCCTTCACAAAGCCACAAACAAGAAGCAGGACAGAAAGTCCATGGCTTGTAGCTATCCTCGCACCTGCGGAAGAAGTTATAAGATATTCGCTCATCTTGCAGATTTCCAATGCTCCTTATAAGGCTGTTTTAAACATATACATTTATTTATTTAATTAGCTCGCCAGGTTGGCTCTGGTGCCCATGAATGTCTTGGCATGCACTGCAAATAACAACACATACAAAGTATTTCAGTCCCAGGGAGGGTTTTTTGTTTTGCTTTGCTTTTTTTTCTTGTCTGTCTTTTTAAACAATATTACCCAGTGAAACCATAAAACAAGAGAAACAAAGCCAAACACCTTCCACCTCAGACTGTTCTTTACAAAATCATTTCCAGCATCACATCATTGATTGCTAAAAAGTAAAGTCAACTGGTGGCTAAAGAGTGTTTTCTTGTAAACCAGAGGAGATACAGGCAAATGGGTGTTCTATTTATAAGGGGGAAACAGATTGTGAAAAGGTTTGGACTATTTATTTTTGAGAATTTGTATTTTCCCAAACTTTTTTTTCTTTTTAAAAAGCTATGAAAACAATGGTCCAAATAATTATTTCTAAAGCCATGACTTCATGTTTAGTATGCTAGCAGAATAAAACCATTTGGGGCTAGACTAATTAAACTGAAATGTTTACACACCAAGGACATGAGTAGTTAGATGTCTTACATGCCAAGTCTCAGTGCTTGATAACTCCCTGTATCATCTAGAATTACATTCAGAATTTGAAACGAATTACTTGAGGTCAAAACTGTAAGTGTAATTTGGTAGCAATATAAGTAGAGGTTCAGATTATAACAGGTTGATGCATGATTAATAAAGTTTATATCTGTGTTGTATATTTGAAAAGGATAAATATTATCTATGGTTAGAACCATCAGTCATATAACAAGGTAACAATGGTATTATAAGCAGTCCATGAAAATGCTGGACTTGTAATAAATGTTTATTTTTTTAAAAATCTATTAATCATGCATAAGATATTTTTGTAAAGAACTTAATATTAAACTGAATGACGGATTTCATAGCAGCCCCAAAAAGCACATTAGTCTTATCATAAAGAATATACACAATGAAAGCAAAAAGAACTCCAGACAAGTGCTTATTTTTTAGAATTTTCAGATGTGACACCGTTCTCTGTATCTGCCAACTATAAATGCAGCAAGAATTATTTCTGTTCCTGACTTTAGTAATGTTTTCCCCTCTTGAAATGAGGATTAAACTAAATCTCAGATTCTAGATAAACACTGCTTACTGTGGTAAATATGTGGTGTGAGACGTTACACATATAGTGGTTGCCATAAAACACTCTTAGTCCTCTGTCATGTACACAAGACAGTCTAAGCAACAGTGATATTTCAATTATACGTGTGAACTGAATTGCTAAACAAATATTAACTTTTACATGAAAACTTGTCTCAAAGACATTACTAACATTTTTCCAAGAGAAGTCCAAGGGAACTCTCAGCTTAGTTTCTACTGAAAGAAGACAGGAGTGGGAAGCCTGCTTTTCTCTTGCCAGTCCGATAAGGTTACCTGTACTACACTGCTGTAGTTTGGTGTGCTTCTCAGACACTTGTTCTGTATTACAAACAAGCAAACACACAAGCAAATTTGCTGCAACTTTTTCCAGTGGATTGTTCTCACACAGATAGTATTTACAATCTTGAACCCAAGGGTTCAATTTCTGGTTTTGGTTTTACTGTAGCATGACTTTGTTCTCTCTCTGTGTAAAATTTGTCATTTGACAGATTTTATGAAGGCTTTTCTTTCCCTAATGAGGTTAGCAAAACTTACTTAGAATCTTTGTTGGTGTCAGATCATTTCCTGTTGTATTGAATCATTTTCACTTGTTTTATTCCATTTAAAAGTTCTCCTTTTTGACTGAACCAAGGAAATATGTCTCACTACAACTCTAAAGAAGTCTTTGGAGAGATATTTCATCTGCACAAAATATGTATAATGCAACTTGCAAGAATCTCATTAATGTATTTTAAAAGAGTTTTTACAACAATTAATGATGTTACAATTTGAGAATTTTAAAGCTGTAATGTGCAGAAGAGAAAAAGCATGACATAAAATAAGTTTAACTTAAAATATGTCACAATGGAAAAAGCAGCACCGTATTTGCAGACCAAATATTCTCTGATATTTGTTTCCATTTTGCTTTTTTCAATAAGAAAATCTCCAGATCCCCAGATTAAGGGGTAATTTATAATGCATGAACATAACCTTTTTATTTATGATGTGCAGTTTCTGCATAAATCATTACTTCCCTCCAATTCACTTCACATGTTCTACATGCATGTTCTCCTCTAAACAACAAGATCCCTTATCTTGCAGGGGATTTAGGTTAGAGCACATGCACTAACTGCAAGGTAAAGCAATTCTGAACACATTGGAAAAAATTAGGAGAAATAACAACTAAAACAATTTCAGTTTCTATGTGAAGAAAGAGGCTATTAGGATTGTTGGAAAAAAACTATATAAACAGCGTCCTCTGCAAGGTTTTGGGAACTGGTTAGTAGATCTTAATCTGGTATAATAGTTTCCAAGATGCTGTCTAATCAAAACAGAGAAATTTTTGGCAATATATCAGCCCACATACAATTGACTTGCAATATACAGTGACATATACGGTTATTAGGTGTGCTCTCATCTTTTTAGTGATGCTTTATGAAATGAAATTGAAGTTTAAGTATACTCAGGGTTCATTTTTCTTTTTGAGACATGTGAAAAAGAATTGTATTTTTTCTTTCATGAACCCAAGTATTTGTTTAGATTTTGGGAGATTGAAAGCTGTAAAGGTAGAATAAGAAAGTAGCAAAACTGAAAGCAGCATTTTCAGATTTTTTTTTCTATTTCTGTTCTTTCATTTCAGTCATATTTTATTATTTTGTTTTTCGTCTTGAAAAAAATAAGTGAAAAAAACTATTCATAAGTTTCCATTTTGATTTAGAATCTGGAAGTCATAGGGTGCATAAATCAGAGACTCAATTCCACCATATCCGAATTCAGACTTTCCATACAGATATGTTTTTAGCATACCATTATGACTAGGACTTGAATAATATCACCTGAACCATGCGCAAAGCAATATCAGTTAAAACCTGTCTATCTGGCTGTGGACTTCCTAAATCGATTACTCATTATTCCACCATTTCAAGCATTATTTTCAAATTAACATAATGAGAGCTAGAAGAAATTTTATTGCAGGTCAACAACACTGGGTAAAGCTGGACTGCAATTATGTAATCCTTAAAGACAGTCACTCAAGAACTGTAGTGTAATATATGCTTATATTATTTCTACATTATTAGTTAAACTCCTCTTGATGTGTGGGTCAGACATTCTCACAGTTTCACCCGTCAGCTACTGGGATCCAGTTAAATTTTTCTTGTGTCATATAACTCCCCATTAGTTGTCTTTCATTTCCTGCTACTAACAGGTATCCAAAAGGGCAAATGTCCCTGAAATACTTGTCTTATCCTGTAAACAAATCCTGTCTTGCCAAAGGCATGTGATGATAAGTTTTTGTGCAACAGCATGAAAGATTTGTTCATGCCATTAAAGTGTTTGAAACTGTGTTTTTTCAAATTTATGGTTTACTTAAATGTTAGCAACACAAAGAAAAAAAAAATAGTGATAAATAAATATGACCCTAGTGTTTAAAATTAAAAAAAAAAGTCTGTCACAAATGCTTGTATTTCATGGCTCATAGTGTATGGACCCCACAGCTGAACATCAATTTTGTTTTGTTAATGAAATTACTTTTAGAGCATCTAAGTATAAAATAAAGCCATCAGAAGTTATAAATTCTTAGTAAAATGCAGCTGGTCAAAAAGGTAGTTACTCATTGCATGCCTGAATAACTATGATCCCTTGCCTTCACTAAGATATTGACAAAATATTTGTCTGATACATGGGATGCAAGCAAGCATGGTTGAATAATTTTGCCCATTTATTTTTCACAGCTGGATGAAACACTGAACTGTAAACTAAGCAGCTGCCTCAGGAATTACAATTTTAGCATCTTCTATTTGTAAGAGTACCTTACATGGTAAACCACTTTGGGTCTCAAACAGTTTATATCTGCCAGAATTGAAGTTTAGCAAGTTTGGCATTCCTTGTGCTTTCTAAGGTTTAGGATTTCTCTGGGATGCAATAGCTTCCAGCATTCTGAGCCTCAGTACCTGTCAGCCTTTGAAAACTGTCTCCTTACAGTTATGTGTACAATCCACAGTGTATTCTCATACAAATAACAGAAGGAATATGAAAATTCAACAGCATTTCTTTAGAATTTTACTAGACATATAAGTTTAGTTAGGGTATCCTTGATTTTCTTCTAAGTAGTAACCCACTGATCACAGGAAAGACTAATGCCTAATAGAGTCTTGGTTTTGCGCTGACCAGTACAGGACAAATACAGCCAGTCACACAAAAGTTCATCCCAGATTCTCTTGTATGTATTACACTAAGCCAAAATATCAATACATATATTTCAGAGACATATATTCGGGCTGTTCTGGGTATGAGTTAATTTCTGAAATCACAGAGGTGTTGAAACCTTAGAAGTTTCATTTTTCAGGAATTTGTGCTGAGGTTTTCCATCTTTAAGTGCCTGGCCTGCTGTTTTGCAACACTTATCTTTGCTTTATATTGTTAGATTGAAATACTCTTCTTAGCCCCAGTTGAACCACAGTTGAAACCATATGAAATCATAATTTTGCACTATTTCCATGTAAAGTAAGTAAAAGTTCACATGATACCTGGCTTAATTTTACTGGGAACATAAATGAACCATAAGATTATGTGGAGGATATTTGCAGTTTTTATGTCCATAAAGATAGGTAAAACCAAATACGGCTGATTTTATTTGAAGTTTTATTTGAATATGTGTCACACAGGTTTTCAATAAATAGATTCTTCCCCTCTGGCCTACCAATTGTTATAATTCTTATTCCTCTGAATTGCATAAATCACAATTGTGTATATCTCTTTTATACTGATGGGGTAAGTATACCCACACTCAGGAAGAAATTTTCTTATCCACAAATGTAAGGTCCCCCTTTCCCTCTTTGGGGGAATGAATTCTCAAATGTGTTTTAGGGGTCAGTCATCTGTGTTTGATTTGGGGGAACTGAATGACTGAATGAAGATGAGCAGTAAGTATCATTCATTTTCAATGAAGATCCTTTTGCTTAGGCTTTCACTCCATGTTTCTCCATTGGCTGTACAGTAATCAGCTTAAAATACTGTGATTTGTTCATCATATACTGCAGAGGGCAAATGAATTTATCTTACACACCAGAAGAAATTTAGAACAGGTTATGTATTGAATTTCCCTGAAGTCTACTTAGACTTTGCATTCAGCACGTAGCTCTGTTCATCTGATGTCTGCTCCTTTTCTCCAAGTGATGCCCAGAAGAGCAGATGAGAAAGAGAGATGGAGTTCTAGATGGATGGCTAATCCTTAGCTTTTACTAGGTAAGGCACCCAGAGGTCCTCAATCTTGTCATGGGGCAAAAAAATCACAACTTTCTGACCCTGAATAGAGAAGAGAGTTCTTCCAGAAATATGAGCCACAATAACTTCCAGAGCTCTTTTTGGGTTAAGGCAGGTCACAGCCTTTAACTTGCTGCCAGCTACACCTCAAGTCATGTTCTAATGCAAACTTGAGATGGAAACACTTGGAAGATAAAAAAACTAGAGGAGACTTCAAGTATTGATGGCATGTAGGAAAAATTATACTTGGCTTCAGGCAGTGGTCCAGAACAAGCCATAGTAAAGCTATGAGGACAACAGATAGCAGTATGAAAGGAGAAAGAAAGAAGAGTGGGGCTTTGAATGACTTCTGCATTTGCACAATGCCAAGATGGACAGAAGTAGAATTAAGGTATACTGGTGTGAACAAACCTGGATTTTACATTCAGATCACTCTCTACACCATTCCTGACATTAACTCCTACCTAAAGAAACATTTAATTCTTGTCATTTTTGTCTTTCTACTAGAACATATCAGAGACTCATCATTCCATGTTTAATTCTTTAAAAAGTGCTCTTGTTCATATCTCATTCTTTAACCTCATGAGTAGAGCCAGGCTTCCTAATTGGGCCATCATGCACTCTGAAGAAGCAAAGAGAATCTCTAATGTCATTCTCAAAGATGAAAATGAGATCATCAAAATGATTCAACCCTGTCATCTTTTTCCCTTGAACAGACAGGAGGGAGATGTGAGATCCTTAAACATATAATTAAAATGGGCAGTTCATAAACATTTATAGATGTTTGTAGTTTTCTGATGAAAATAGCCAAAACTGAGTGTTGAGTTTGAACATAGCTTTTCAGAAAGATTAACTAGATAGTGTACTTGACTTAGCCCATTTCTCAAACTTCCCTGACTTTCTCAGGAGGATGACAGTCTGGCTACCTGGGACTCCCAGTCACGAATGTCAAAACATCAGCCATTTGTAGCAGATATCCTAATTCTCTTCCTTTCTTTAGCTGGTGTTTGAACTTGAAGAGTTTTAAAATCTCTTCACATGTATAAGTAATGCATTGACTTCAGCTGTTTCTATTTCAGTGAGAGAGTACTTATTGGGAAAATGGTTGCTACAAGAGGTGTTTGCACATAGTCTGTGAAATTTCAGTGTTAGCTACTTAAATAAAACTTGTGTGAGAAGCAGTCCAGGAAGCAGTGCCTATTGCAGTAGTTCAAAGCTGAGGGGGAGGGGGTGCAAGCTCAAGCAAATGCAGTCAATAATTGGTATTGTTTCAGAACAACTGGAAGCAGGTTTTTTGACTGCTCTTATCAGCACTTCTCTTTCATCCTATCTCTCAAAACCATGGATAAAATATATCTTAGACATTTTTTTTTAATGTGTGACAGAAAAAATATAAACTGGTGCATTTGTATTTATCTATATGAAATTGCTGTTCTAAAACAGAAGAATGCTGTTTGTTCTGACTGTCCTGTGGTAACTCATCTTCATCCTATACTTTCTTATAGTTATACCCCATATTCAATGAAGGTGGAATTTAGGCTGCTAACAAAAATTATTGAATTCACTCTTTTTTTAGTAGCTGGCTTGTGCTGTTGTAACTAAACATGATCCCAACAAAAATTGCTCAGCATTTTTGCAATGTATATAAAAATATACATTACAAAACATACATATTTGATATATGCTACATTTAATTAGCCTGTAATGGAGCAATTTTTGAAAGATACCATGAAGTAACAGCAGGAGTTTTATTTGAAGAAGAAGAGAATTGCACTTGTATTTTTTCCCTTTGCTTTTTGCATCTCATTAATTCCTTCATCTATTGGAAATAAAATTTAAGTGGGTGATACAAAATATTACACTATCTTCTTCAACAGCACTGTCATGATAAACATCTACAAAGAGGGTTATTAGAACACTGACAGAACTAAAATTATCATATTTTTGTAAATATTTCAATATGTGACACGCAATCCCTTTTCTCATTTTTCACACCTGACACTTAGGCTCATGTTTGACATACAGTCAACCTGGTCTCCTTCTGTTTACATCTTTTATATAAGAGCTCTTTTCATGGAATTCAGCTAAGTTTCCACTAGGTGAGTGTGCTTTCTTCTGATTCCTAGATGGTAAGTGTTTTGAGGCAGGGACCATTCCTCTGATCCTGTTTGCCTGGTGGATAGTGCAGTTGTTATAGAGATTAGAACAATGCCTCTGACTAACAGAAGGTGCCTCTGTCTAAGAGCTATGAGTCACAAGTTCTTAATGGGTTTAGCTGAAGCAGTTTAAATGATAGTGCCTCCATCTCTCTGCCTCCCCCTCTTATGGAAATTAAACACTCAATAGTAGGAGCGATCCAAGGAAACCCAATGCCGTCTCTTCATCTGTCTCAATTTAAGAGCTCTGTTTTAATTTATCAGCTGTCATAGATGCCTTTATGACAATATACAGGTTTAACACTGTGAACTGGAAAAGCTGAGCAGTAGACACCTTTTTCCTCCTGCCATCCAGATTTGGGGCAATAACTTCTGATTGGAGCAAGACAAATACTTTGAGTGGCAGCATTTTAAACTACAAGAGCTAAATCAGTGTTCACAATCCAGACTTCACCCTTGTCATTTCTGTGCTGCAAATAAAAAAAAACCACAACCCTACAACCACAGCACAGTAGCTTGAAAATGGTAGCATTGTAAGAATGAAGCTCAAAGTATTTGTGCCAAATACATCTGAGATGTGGGATCAATCATAACCATGAAATTTCATTAATCAATATTCAAAGCCTCTTCAGGTAAAAGATGGTCACTGAATAGTAGAAACTGAATGTGTGGTAATAATTCAGCAAAGTATAAAATAGGCAACTGACCTGTTATTTTGGCAGTCTTTCAGACAGGCACAAACCTGTGTAGTCATATTTTCTAATATTATAATTCTACTAAAGGGCCTTGCACACTCTAAATGTATAGCTCCCTCTGAGACCTACCGCTTGTTCTTTACAATTTATTTATTGTTCTTCCTTGACAAAACATCTTGTTTTTTCAGCTCTTTCTTTCAGTGGCACAGAATGAACTAGAGATGGATACACCATCTTCTGTAGTCTTCCAGAAGTCATTTTTATAATCCATATAGCCCTGTGGCTGTGATTTGGTGGCCAAAATCCTCAGCCACAGGAAACAACAGCAGCGAAGGTAATAACAGCAGTAGAAATAGGAATGGCAGCAGAAGTAGCATCCAGATTTATTCTTTGTATTTTTGTTGGTTGATGAACACAGATTGAATGTTTGAAGCACTGGAAATGCGGCTGTGTAACTAACTTTCACATTTTTATTCACAGAAAATTAGGCAGTTTTTTTCCAAGATAGTAGCATTCATGAGTAGGTGGGGGAACAAACTTCAGTGAGGCGGATTTGACTAGAACACCCACACACAGACAGGATAACAACTTTCAGTGCCAAAAAAGTACAGTGGCAACTTCCTTATCATTGGGTGAAACAGAGTTTGGAGCAGAGTCTTCTCTTATCAAGGCAGGCAGCAAGATCATTAGTTGCTCTTCAAATACCATCCAGCTTTATCATCAACAAAGAAGGAATAATTGATTATTACTGTAGTGTACAGATAGTAACAGTTTTTGGAATATCTTTAAAGCTTTTTAATTACCTAATCAAATATAAAATCCGTCTCCAGAGAATAAGAAGATACTGAAATTGTTGAGCTTTCTAGCTAGTCTAGGCTAAGGTTTCAAAGAGAAACACTAGAAAAAAAGTTGATCAGAGGTGAAGAAAAACCACACAGAAAAAAAATGAACCAACAAAACCCACCATCAAGAATGCCCCCCCGCCCCGAATCTGCAAGCTCAAAAGAGCAGCTTTCAGGTGTTTTCCTTCCCTTCATTCAGTTCCCAGAAACCTTCACTGTCCTAAACTTCTTCAGGCGGCACAAGCAGGGCAAAGCTTCAATTCTTCTTATAATTCACTCTCACATTATGAGTAGAAGAGAATTCATCTTCATCCTCATCCTTTAGCAAATTTTTTGCTATTTTAGATGAATGACATCCTTTAGACTTCAGCAGTTGTATCCATTCCAGCCAGCAGATAATTGCACCCATTCTTTTTCATTTTTTGTGATGTAAAGGATGTTCATAATGAAGCAGGGCAACATACATGGGAAATTTTCTGCTTCTCATCAGAAAAAAGTGAACATATCCTCTGCTTTGCTGTATATCTGTCAAATAACAAATGGGTTGTGTTCTGAAGCAAGGAAATCCCATCAGTTATTTCAAGAGCAGGCCCTGTCACATATGCTGCAATCTCTGATGACCTAGTGCAATCTGTCTGATTGTGAAGCAATGAAAAGCAATTTGAGTGAGCTGATAAACAAATCATACACATCTTCCCCCCACCCTTTTTTTTTTTCCTCTTCTTCCTTTATTTTCTTCTCTTTGTTTACTGAATGTGTGGCCCACCTGCAATCTTTCTAGTGGTTATTTACCAAAGAAATTTGTATCGGGCATGTAGAACAGAACTACTGTGATGCTGCTACTCAGGGAACTCTTAAGTGGTCTCCTACCAGATCTTTGTATGTGAATTTTGTTCTAAAAGTGAAGTTATTCTGAAAGGTTTATTTTTAAGCAGCTAAAGCAAAGGAAGACATATGATTAAGTGCATATGTAGCAAAGACAGACAGTGAAACACACTGGTAATGTTATAAAAAGAATAGGAAAGATCTCAGTGCACGTGCATTATATAATCTACAATGTAGATGGGTAAAGGGCAAAATTATTTTCTTAGACTTTGTACAATTAGTTTCAGCTATGTCTGTTCTCACTGTTTCTTGACTAGCTTCATAAGAGACAAATAATTAATGCAGCATCCAAACACCATCATTTTTGCAGAAATATGAGTTTCAGTGAAGCTGTTCTGGGTCTAGGTGAACTAAGCACTAGGAACAGGAGTTTAAGTACTTGTATGCATTTTGTTCTATCAATAAATATGCACATACAAGAAATTAAGATCTGGGGTTTTTAAAAGAAACATAAGGTGTTAGTGAGTTGATTCTGCACTGGAAATCCTGGCCTTAAAAAAACAAAAGGTGGGGGGGGGGGTTTAGCTGCTGTAAAGACCTTGCATTGTCAAGGAATTCATTTGGAACATATTGACACTTCTCAGAAGATGTTTACAGTATCAAGGTCAAGAACTAACTAGTTATTAGGGCTACATCAACCAACATGCTTTGAATTGATTACATTATTTCGAGAAGCTAAAAAAAGTAGAGCAGCATCTTTTCATGAAGAGGGAATCAAAGTGTATATTTCAAGTAAAAACAGAGATTGCAATTTTTACAAATATTCCTGTGAACAGCAGAATAAGGTTCAGAACAAGAAGAACAAAACGGTCATTTGGCTTTTGTTTTCATGAAGTCCAAAGGAAACAGAAACTTGACTTACTGCTATGCCACAATCAAATTAATGGTTGGTGCCTCCCAACATTATGGGTACTCAGTTTCTAAAACAGCAGCTATGAAAGCCAAAGATTCTCTTAGTGAAGAAAGCAGAAATGGTGGCTGTCACCTTAGTGGAGGCCAGAGCACACATTTTGTTTCTTTGCTTTAAGAGGAGATGGAACATAAATTAAAAAAGAATAAAAAAACCCAACACAGAAGCTGGTTTATGTCCTAAAAGATTCCAAACTGGACATAAAATTTATGTTTAAAATAGGTTGATGATAAAAGATTCCTAGATTCTCTAGATAAAAATGGAGACAGGAGTAATGTCCTCAGTTTATCAGTATCAGCAGACTCAAGAAAAAAGTTTTCATCCTCTTCTTTTGCATTCATGCCTGATGATCAGCTTCTCAGTGTGCTTTATGATGCCAAGGATCCAGGTCATTCTGCCTACATAAGTACCACCTTCGCCTTTGAGTTCCTTTTCAAGTCACTCGCTGGAACTCTGCCATCATCACAGGAAGTTTTGGCATGTAGATAGCTTAATAGATGAATCTGTTACTTCATGAAAGAACGAAAAGTTGCTAGAAATGTGCAGAGTCTGTGTATAAGCAGTGAGAAAATTGACCTAATTGTCACTTCTTCATTTGTAATTCTCTGAGACTGATCTTCTTGAGTCTGAAAAGCAACTAATGGCTTTGAGTGCTTTAACAGAGCATTGGCAGAACAGGAGGAGTTTGGGGGATAGAGTCATTCTCAGGGCAACAAATTTTTCAGCCTGGTTTTGTTGCTATAAATGTTGAGTGATTTGAATGCAGACAGCAGAGTTAGTTTAGATTTGTATCCATGAAACAATGACATTTGCTGCAGCTTGGAGATTATTTATCTTCCTTTCACCTGAATTAATTTTCGTTCTTGGACCCCATTTAATTGAAGTGTTCCTTAGAATTGCAAAGCTTTGTCATAACTCCATACTTTTACCTTTGGACTAAGGTTGTTATGAATTATGCAGGAAAAAAAACCTGTCTGTCACTCCACCTACATAGGACATTTTCTGGATATATGCAGATTACTCTGTCGAATTACTCAGATTCCTGTTATGCTGTGATGGGTTACTTCATTTGCTGCAGCCCATAATTATGAAATGAAAGGGTCAAGCTGTGTTGGCTTTGACTTCTGCTGTCCTGACTTTTTTGACTTTGAGGTAGTCATTTAGTGCTTCTTAGTATATCATATGAAGATTCTCTGTGGGAGATGCTCTCATTAGCTATTTCTTCCTATATTGAATCTCCATTATGAATCTCCAGTAATAAATATGGTTTTTTTTACACTCACATAATATTTTTCAGAGCAGTGCAAAATACTGAATGGACCTCATAGGACTTTAATTTGTCAGCCATGGCTATATAGCTCCCTGACAGTTATCACAGATATTTTTACTTTTGAGCAAAGTAGGAGAATAGCAGAAATATCTATTCAGCTGGGAAGTGCTGATGTTTTAGAATGGTAGTGACCGTAAACTGCTTTTATAGAGCTACATAGTAAATATCTATTGTTAAGAAATAAAAGAAATTCTGCAGTGTACTTCAGGATAGAAGGAGTCGAGTAGAATACTATCTACCTTTTAAATATAAAATTTGGGTAAAAATATTTATATAATTGGAATCAATTTTTCATATATTAGTAGCTGAGTTCTTCAGCAGTAGCTGAATACAGAATTCCCAATAATTTCACAGTGTCATGTTTCCTATTGTTGTAAATGTATTTCACAATAATCTGTGAGCATGGCAGTAAAAATCATTGTTTGCCAATAACTACGTACTAGCTCTCTAATACTAGAGAATATTTAATACAATTAGTTAATAGCACTTTTCTCTTCAAGCAGTATTGCTGAAGTCAATGTTTTACTCAACATGAACAAACACCACAACCTGTATCTCTTTCAAGTAAAAATATGTACTTAATCATGATACATTTGTATTCAAAAATGTTTCTATGTTCTAGGCTGGATGGATACAATACTTACATAAAATGTAAGCACACAGCAGTCCTGTGCATGCACAAATATGGCTAGCATGTTGTTGAAGAAGGGAAGACTTTCTCATTTGATAAAGTAAGGAGACTGTGTTGATTCTGTGTCATAAAAAGATACACTATTAATGTCTGTAACACCTCATTTCTGCTTTCTTTGAGGTCTCACAACTGACATCTCCCCTCCCTCAGCTGACATTGCTCTTCTAAGTTAGATAAAGCTAAAACTCCCCACTTGTCCTCCTGTGAGTATTTCTATTACTGTAGAACAACTGTAAAATTGAATGAAAATCTGAATCTCACCATAGCTGGAAGAGTCAGGCCAAGATATTCTCAAGTAAAGAAAGCAAATCTTGAATCTCAACAGCTGAACTGATGTTTAAAATATCTGATATGCTTAAAATAACTGATGTCAAAAATAACACTAATAATTTGTGTAGCAAGTGACCATCAAATTGAAATTAAGCATAAGTGTGATTCCTGGTACAGTTTTATTTCTTCAGTAGATAAGCTACACCTCTGAAGAATGCAGCATTTGTCTGTGCTTTGTCATAAAAAATGAACTAATAAACTAAATTACATTTATCTGTTCAATTTTTAAATTATTCATGATTGGGATTGTCTGCACTTAATCTGAATTAATCTTTGCTCAAGTAAAAAATTAAAGATTCTTTTTTCTTTTTTTTTTTAAACAGGGACCTTTCCATGTAATAACCTACAAGCTCTCAAGTAACAAATATCCAGTAATCAGTCAAGACACTGCTTGAATGAAAGACATAAACAATACTATAAAGTCAATTATATATCCAAAATGATTTAGTGGATTAGTTGTTTTGTGCACACTTTGGCCGCAATGCAGTGTAGGCTCTTGCTACATATTTCATAAACCTCTGAGTATTTTAATAAATTTCACATAGGATGGAATAGAAACCAGAGTTTTCACTTTATGGAAAAGTCTGCTGCTTTGAAATGTATGAGTCCAATGGAAAATAAGAAGTATATGCATTTATCTGAAAGGAAAGCCAAGGTAGAATGGTGGTTTTAAATCAAGTGAAATATTTCTTTTCTTCTAACAGCTTAGACATTTTTCAGAAGAGCTTAAAAATGAAAGTGCCTCCATTTCAGGGAAAGAAAACTGAATGTAACTTTTACATAAATTTTAAAAAGTGTACACAGAGGTAAAGTAGTGGTAGTAGATGCACCAACATTTTAACAGCAATAAGAATTTTTATATGATAATCATATTGTTCCAATGTGTAAGAAAATGTATTTTCCTCATTAAAAAGTCTTTCTAACCTTTCTTGCCTGTAACTTGAAAGTGATTTCACAATAGGTGTGCTATGAAATTTGTTGTATTCACAGTTTTTGATTTAATAACACACTAGCAGAAAAATGATGCATCAGAGCTAATTAGCTTCCCTTACATATTTTAAGATAGGTTGTGATTTTGTGCCTTACATTGGCCTCGGTGTAAATAGAAGTAACTCAGAAACCCTTAAACTTGCACAGTTTGTTTTTTAGAGGATACTTAATCATTTACAACATCTCAATTTTTTATCCTGTCCATCCTCTTTTGCCATCATATAGAACTGCATCTCCTGTATATTCGTGTACCTTTCCATAAGTGTGAATTTTACAGTATCAATGTAGAAAATGAAGACTGATATTGACTATAGGTTATGTATACAGTGCTGAACAAAATCCCCCCAATAAAATGTATAGAATTTTAATTTCTACATGACAGACAATGGAGGCATTGCCATTTTAACCCTTTCAAAACCAATGATCAAGCACCTGAAGATGACAAACACACATTCTCTGACACATCCATGATCTTTCTAAAGCCTACACAACACAGAAACTATCTGGTATGTTTAAGGTCTGCTTAGATTTAGAAATCAAGATCCTTATGAAAATAAAATTGACAGTAAAAGTAGATTAATTGTAGTAAATGTTGAAGATATAAGTTAGGTGACTGGTGTAAAATAACTTGGGAAGGAACACATCTGGATGAGTGTTTTATTTAATTTATCATGCACAGACATCTTAAAATGAGATGAGTCATTCACTGACATACCCCTGTCTCTTCACACACACTACAGGGAAAGCTAAGCTTTGATTTGAGAGCTAGCCTTACATGGGTAGAACAAGTAGAGATAAAATCCACATATAGAAGTTTAAGGATTTTTGCTTCTTCTGCACAAAAATTTATTCTTCAGATTTTAGGAAGTAAAGAGATAGCAGGAAGAATAGAATCAGAGAGAAGGAGGAATAAATGAGCACCACACTCTTCCTAGTCACAATTCCTGGTTACCTTGTTGATTTAGCCTCCTTTTACATGCTGGTAAGCAATCAAATGAAAGCTCAAAATGCTTTACCATACCTGATTGTGGACTTTGTTTGGGGATTTTGGCTGCTGCTTCGGGGCTGGAGGTGGCACGCACACGCTGATTGGCAGAATTGTGGATGCTACTTGGGACAGCTGCTGAGATGTTTTTACGAGGTTTCATGTCTTGCAACCACATTGGGGATGCCTCAAAGGCTTGCATTCGCCGAGAGTGGCTGTTAGCATTGACTTTGAGAAATGCCTGGGCCTTGTATTCCTGAAGGTCTCCATAGTTGGCATCGGTCACCCTGCACTCATACAAGCCTTCATCCTTTTTCCTCACTTTTGAAATCTGCAGCTTGTGGGAGATGTCATTCCCTTGTACTTTCACTGTCTGCAAATTTTCCAGGAAAGAAAAAGAACAAAGGAAAGAACGTTGTCATGAATTCTCCTTTCTTTGGGAAAACTCTCTGGACATAGAGCCAAATTACTCAGTGGTGTGATTGTGCTTACTGCAGGGAAGTTACATCAAGGATGAGTATGGCTAATTGTATCTATGAGGATGCCTGACATCTTGTTTCCAAATCTGCTTAGATGGTTTGCTCTGAAATCTAATTAGCCTCAGACAAAAAAACCAAACTACCATGCTCATTCCAATTAATTGCTTAAGATCATGAACATTCTTAATGAGGTTTCTTATGTAAACCTAGTATCTGTGCACTTTATTGGTTAAACCTTTCCAGTTAGTGGGCTTTATTGAATAATTTAGTTTCTGAACTAGTGCATTACCAATTTTGCTGGAGATGTTTGCCAAGATTTAAACTATGTTAATAACTATTTATTAGATTAATTTGTACTATTCACTACATTGAAACTGTATATTTTACATTCAGTTTGTCTCCTTCAAGTGTGTCTAAACTCTTGGTATCTTTTTCTGTTAATGGTAACAAGACATCATGTGTCAGGTTGTTTCTTTTGTCTTTTTTATCTGTGTACTTGTTAGAAGCACATATTCAGAATCATTTTAAGATTTGTCAGCTAACACAAGACTCCTGATTTATTTTTAATTATTTTTAATGTCTGAAGACAACATAACATTTTTATCTTAGATAATTAAAATACACATGAGTAAATCATACATCCAGAAATGTGTGATAGGTATTAAGATGCATTGGTAAAAGTTAACAGAGGTTCCTTTCTGTATGTTCATCATTTAGAGAATTTATATTTAATTAATTTTCTATTGCTCTCTCTCTGAATTAATATCTGTTGCCCCACAGGATGCCAGTTAAAAGGTATTCAGTGGGATATAAATCTTCAGCTTTGAAGAACTTCTGAACCTGGTTTACTTCCAAAGTTACATAAACATGGATGCAAAGGTTGCTTTTGTGTCATCAATGACAGCCAATAAGGAGACATCAAGATGATGAACACATGGTAGATCACAAAAATAGAGAACTGTTAGATTGAAGCTGGACATGTTACTGGGGATTGTACAACATATTACTTATGATAGCTTGGCCTGCTGCAGTCACCAGTGTTGGCAAGGCACCTATTCTGCCTTCTTGATAAATTGAAGAGCAATACTTGTGAATATGTCATTGCTTTAAGATACTGGATGGACTTAATAGCCTGTTGTGTTGTACCCAGCTCTGAATTTATACTTGGCAAACTGAGTTGAAAGTATGGATTACATACTTACAGGCATAATGTATGCAATATTAATTGCACAGAAAGTGCTGGATAGTTATTTAAATCAAATTCAATAATAATAATATATCTCTACTGAACGATTCATGTTCAGCAAAAGGATTAAAGAAGATTCATATGAATGGAAAGAGGATTCATAGGTCGTATTGTGCCTTCATTTGCTCCTATTCAAAAGCCACAAAGTCAACAGTGTTGCATAGCCCTGGTGAAAAACAGAATTGGTTTTGACTTTTGCATTTAAAGTTTAGAAATTGTTGCAGTCAGCACAGACTTTCTCATTTTGAACAGCTAGAAATGGTGTATTTCAGCACACATTTAGCATTTTTGAAAATATTTAATAAATGCTCTTAAAAGTTTTCTCTTCATGATGATAATTTACAGTAGTACTAATGGAGCTGTGTATGCTTTTAAAAAAAAGGCTACGTTGGTAAAAAGTAGATTTAGACATCTACATAATGTTGACTTTTTAAATTACAAATATAAAATAAGTGTTTTATGCAAGCTTATAGGAACACTATAAATCCCCCATCATCAATTATTATTATACATAATGAAAGAGATTAGTAACCTCAAAGATGAGACAAGCTTTACAACCTATATTGTGTCTCGGTTCTTATGGATTACTACAGGGATTCCAAAGGAGCCAGTATTGATAAGGAATGAATTATCTGCTAGCCCTATGTCTAGTGGAATAGTATCCAAGGACCACATGTGAGCCCCATTTGTAAGACAGTCTACAAATGCAGCTGAAGATATGGTCCATGACACAAATAGTTTCTAGTCGATGGTGAGAAGTATCACAAAAAATATAAGTATGGCCAGAATAT
Source organism: Monarcha castaneiventris obscurior (assembly GCA_026261815.1). Taxonomy (NCBI): domain Eukaryota; kingdom Metazoa; phylum Chordata; class Aves; order Passeriformes; family Monarchidae; genus Monarcha; species Monarcha castaneiventris. The sequence goes on along the minus strand of JAMPIT010000388.1, from coordinate 2,194,762 downwards.
GTATTGTATTGAACACAGCATATATGAGTTCTCATTTAAAAATGCCCTTCAGCTATACTTAGCTGCACTTTGACCTGATGTAATTATTTGGTTTGTTATTTGTAGGCATCAAAAAGCAGCAGAGTAAAGGATTTGTCAGAAATTATTCCCCTTTATTTGTTGCTGTTTTTAAGCTTTGATGGTACTTAAAGCCTTGTCTGCAGCTAAAAAGCACTTCCAAAGCAATTGTGCCAGGGAAAGGGAAAACCCCTGTGGGCTCAAAGGGAATACTCATGCTGCAGTATCTGCTAAGTACCTGTGTCTTTCCACTGCAGTGAGCAGCACACCATCATGCCACCACCATACATTTCTTGGGATGCTGAGGGAGAAGGGTCTGAGCTATTCTGAGGTCAGAAGCAGCCTTCTGGCTGAGCTTGACTCAGGACATGGGGCGGCTGTGGAAGGCATCCTTTTCCTGCAGGGAACAACTGGAGGGGGAATGGAGCAATGCTGCTTGTAATTCTGTTGAGATAAGATTCTGGTTTAATCTCCAAGGAGCAGATTGGTAACTCTGGTGTCAGAATCTCACTTTTGTAAAACAGAGTCTCAGTGGCCAGGACTTGAGATTACTCCCAATGGGGAGGTTTTGTCCAAAGCCTTTCTGAGCTTTTTTTCTGCCTGCGGGTATGGACCTGATAAAACACCCATTTAAGCAGTTGCACACCCCGCTAAAGGAAAGTGCAGCTTCATGGACAAATTTGAGCCTTAAAACCAACTTTGGAGTGCTAAGGTAGACTCAGCCGTTGCCCAGGGTAAATGAAAACAAGAAATACAAGGATGGGTGCAGGCTGAATTCTTCACAGGGTACAAACAGGGTGTGCCAATGGTCTTTGCCTCGGCCACGCTGGTCGATGCCTCCATGTCCAGGGGTGTGGGGGGCTGCATGGGGCAAGGCTGTCCTGACTCCCTCTGCCGGGGCCGTCAAAGAAGTAGTCACGGATTTATAGAATCAACTATTTAGGTTGGAAAAGACCTCTAAGGTGCTCGAGTCCAGCTGTTGAGCTGCGGGCTGCCAGCTCCCCGCAGTCTGCCGTGCGGGTGGGGAGGGGATGAGGGGCAGGAACGGACTCGGCGATCCCAAGCTGGGCGGGCCCTGACGGGGGAGCCCTGACGGGGGCGGCCCGCGCCCTGCGGCGACACTTACGCTGATCTTGGTGCCGTCGCTGTCCAGGTCCCGCTCGGGCAGGAGCTCCACCTGCAGGGAAAGGAGCGCTGCCGTGGGTCTCTGGCCCCCGCCCCGCTGCGCCCCACTCCGCGCCCCCTCCCGCCCCGCCGCGGAGCCCGTGGAGCGGCGAGCCGCGCCTGCCACCTGCGGGCCGCGCCGGGGACAGCCCGGGAACAGCCGGGAACAGCCGGGAACAGCCAGGGACAGCCGGGAACAGCCAGGGACAGCCGGGAACAGCCGGGAACAGCCGGCACGGGTGGCAGAGGGGCACGGAACAGCGGACCCGCCGCCTTCCCGCCTGGCGTGGGCGTCTCTTCGGGGCGGCTGAACGCCGAGCCCGGTGAGGAAATGACTGCGGCCATAGGAAGGACCGTCCCGGGACGGCGGTGTGAGTGGCCCCTCCTGTCCCTCTCAGAAGGATGAAATCATGCGGTTGGCTGATTTTGGTTTTTTACTTCTTATGGGGCATTGGTTCCCCCCTGCCTCTCCCGCCCCCGCCAAGCCTGTGCCCTCCTGTGGCAGCTGCATACGGAGTTAGGGCTGCCAACTCGACTGCGCTAGCTGGAAATTGGAAGGCACGTGTAGGATTTTGCCTCTTGGGAAATATAAAATTCCCACAAGGAGCAATCTTTGAACAGCTGCTTTACAAGGAAAAAATGAAATAGGGAAAAAATAATAGTAAAAAAAGAAAAGTGCGGGGAGGAACAGACTTTGAAAAACCTGTGTGGTTTTATGAACAGCCCTAGCTGCATCGTGGAAGTGACAGCACAAAAGGCACCAACCCCTGAGGTTGGCATTTTCCTCTGCAGGTTCCTGTTCTGTTATTTCACAGTAAAAATTAAGTCCCTAGGGAGATACAGAACCTCTCTCAGCTCGTTTCCTCAGGTCTCCCCTTCTCTCCTTCTCCCCTTTCCTCTCCATCCTTTCTGTAGCATTCTCCAGATGGTTTTAGGACCCCATGGCAGAGGATCAGTACCTGAGTGCCTGTCACCTCAGCTCCCGTCTCTTGGTCCTCAGCTGCCCGCAGAAACCACCACTGGATCTCAAGGTACACCGAAGTAGAGCCACTTTGGAAAGCACAAGACATCTCCACGTTCTGCCCTTCGGTGGCCGTGACATTTCGGGGAAACTCTGTGAATTTTGCTGTAAAACAAATGCATAACATATCATATTGGGATCTCCTGCTGCCTACTGATCATTTTTGCTCTGCTTCTTGTGTTGCCTTCTTTTTTCCTCTCCCCCCCCTCCCTTTTTTAAATCTCTGTTTTCTTTTCTTATTCCCCCTCTTTTCAATTTTTTTTCCCCCCTGAGTTTTCCACACATTATCTCCCCTGGGTTTTCTTACACCCAGGAAAATGTTTTTCCTCCCTTATGCACAAATCCACCCTCTTTACACTCTCAGTTCTGCTCATGGGAAATGCTATAGATCCCCCTGCTTGCTCCCTTGGGCTAGTGAAGTTTCACATAATTAGGTCCGAATACCCTTGGGCAGAATGCAGTATTTCACCAGACTCACTGAGGGATTTCGTACAAGACCAATTTAGGAGAGGAAAAAAATCTGGCTGATTTATTGTATTTTGTAGGGCTGACCTGTAAATTCTTAAACGTTCCACAGCCAGCTGAAGCAGCTGTTGGCACAGGCAGCTCTGGGTACTCTTCTGAGTGAGTATTACATTCACTCATCAAATGTCCTTTTCAAAGGCTTTACCTGCGTTAGTTACTCAGATTCTGAGAACCTCTGCTTGCATAATCAGACCAAAAATCAATTCACCTCCCGTTTCTCAGTCCCAGCAGACACTTTCTAGAGCTAACCTTCATATTTGTATCTCAGTCCTTCAACAAACAGGATCTGCCCGTTTCAGTTTACAACTGCTAGGTATAAAAGCTAATGCTGATAAACATAGTGCAAGACATCAGTAATTCTTTAAGTCTCAGTCTTTACTTCCTTCTCATCCTTTCCTATAACTTACTTGGAAATTGTGCAACATAATGAATCATGACAGTCAAGTGAGGGGGACTGCAGACAAACAATCTAATAAATAAATGCTGTGTTTCAAGAAGAGGAAAATTTGGAAAGACACTGCAATGTCGCTTTCTGTTATGAATTGTTACAGATTGACTAGAGCATATTATGTTGTGAAGGAAATGTGATGCGAAAGAAATATTGCTCGTTGTCTCCTCCCCTCTTCCCCTCTCTTTATCCAGTCTTCCCAGCCAACCTGGAATTGGTGGGATAATTTGGTAAGCAGTGTTACTTCTCTTTCCCCTTACGTTTGTGCCTGGCAACAAATACTTTCAAAGCTGCTAGCTTTATATTCCACGGTGCCCCTTTTTCTGGCCCCCGCCCCTACTACCCAGCGATTGCTAGTCACCGAGTTAAACTGGCAAAAGGACCTTGCATTTTTTTTGTGTGTTCGGGGCTACTAAGTTTGTTTGGGGTTTTTTTTTTTTCTCGGTTTGTTCCACCTCTGCCCTCCTGCTCAGTACGCGTGAGCGGCGTGGGGGCACTGAGGGGAATGGTGCCGGCGTTCCCCCCGGTGGCAGCGCCAAGCGCAAAGCCGCGGGGAGCAGCGGGAAGGGGAGGGCGAGCAGGGAGCCGCGGGCAGGGGGCGGTGGGAGGGGGCAGCGGGAGCGGGGATGGCCCGGCACGATCTGTCCATGGTGCTGGCGGCGGCGCCGCAGCCTCGGGGTCCCAAACACCCGGCTCCTGCAGCGCCGGGGCTGCTTGAAATGCAAGGCGCGCCTTTCGGCGGAGAGGGAGGGAGGAAGGCGACGGGGGTGGTGTGTGGTGGGGGGGTGGTATTCAAAGAAGTCGATTTTGTCTTTTTCTCCTTTTTTCTTTTTTTTTTTTTTTGGTGTGGGGAGAGTGGTCGAAATGCACATAGTCACGGAATAGGAATGAAGGTCTGACTCTGAGGACTGCAGGATAGTGAGAGATGAAAGGGAACGCAGCACGGAAGGAGACTGCAATATTTTAAGAGAAGCAGTAGGTTTAGCCAGCCGGTACTTGGTCTGAACGCAATAATTATGCATGCACGGGTAGGTGTTTATTGTATGCAAACATGCCTATAAAACAACATGCACAACCCAAACACATGCATGTCCACTCCCCAGCACCCCTTCACTCTTCTGCAAGGTGCCTGTTATTCCCCTCTTTGCATTTAAGTAAAGGAAGCCTCTTATATGTCTACTTTGGGGAAACTTCTCACTTCTTTTGCTATTTACAGAAAATTTTGTCTGTACAAACCAAATGTAAACCTGATGCTCGGTGTCCTTATCTCTTAGAAAATTTGGGTTATTTTCCTTCTTTTTCCCTTTCTTCCTTTCCTTCCCCCCCTCCCCACCCCAATTCTGCACTCGGTCTCTTTTAGCATAGCAAACTACACACACATATTTGACAATAAGTGATCTTACCTTGAGTAGAAAGTCCTTGTTGAATATACATAACTGAAAAGAAAATGAATCCAATATAAGCTAGGAAGATCCCCATCATTCCAAGATGAAGAAGTCACATCAGGGTAAAAAAAAAAAAAAAAAAAAAAAAAGCCAAAGGTGCCCTCAAAAGAGAAAGAACTGATATATAAGTGTATGTATGTATTTCAAATATATGAACAGAAAGAAATTTGCAATGTTACAAAAAGGCTCTGTATTGTAGCCCTAGCTGCGACACTGGCAGCATTCTGCTGCTCAGTGGAGTCTTTTTCTTTGAGAAGAGCGAGTATTGCAATACAGTGTGGTTCAGATGAGCTGTCTCAGGCGCTGTGTTGCTTGAAGTCCAGATACAGACTAAAAAAACCACAAACCGTTGAAAAGTGGGTATCAGCTGCCTTCTGTGCCTTTTTTCAGCTACCTGGCAGCTTCGTCCAACGTCAGCTCTTGCTGCTCAGGATGGCGTGATGACTGCCCTCCCTACACACTGATCCAGCTTGGGAAGAGAGGAGTAGGGGAAAGAAAAGGAGGGGGGGAGGGGGGGGAGAAGAGAAGTCTCCTGTGCTTGTATTGCTTCAACTTTTCCTTCTAATGGCTGCGATAATGCCTTTAACCCTTCCCTCTCCGTCCCCATACTTTATGCCTCTACCTGTTCCACTGGCTCTGATGCTGGGGTAAATCTGCAGATTTTTTGGTGTGGATTTTTGTTGTTGTTGTTTGGGGGGGGGGGGGGATGTTTCTTTGGGTATTTTGGTTGGGGTTTTTTTGGTTTGGATTTGGATTTTTTTTGGTTTTTTGGGTTTTGTTTTGTTTTTTTTTTTTTTGAATAGTGTACAGCTTATGACAGAGCAGGGAGCTTTTATTGTACTGATGTAATCTTCGGTCTTACATCCCAAAACACTCAGTGGCTAAGAGGGCAATGCAGTGGTTTGATTTTTGGTGAGTTAAGCTGTTTCTGTTTTCTCCTTTTTCTTTCCCTCTTACAGGGTCTGAGGGGAAAATAGTTACTCAGTAATCCTGTCGCACTTGCTATTGCCTGCTCCAAATAACTATGCTTCTAGCATCTTACATTAAAATTACTTCATTTTGTCTTCAAAGACAGATAAAGAGGATGATACTTAGAGTGTGCTTAGGTTGCATTATACACTTTTCTACAGAAAAATATTTAGCTAGATAAAAATGGATTTTCATACCTTACAAATTACTCATATTAATATATATATGTATGTACACCAGAGGTGTTTATAGTATATTAAAGAATGCTTCCTCCTGCAGTGAATGTTTCCATCCTTGTTCCCTGTTTTCTGCCTGTGTATATTAAGAATGTTCAGATAAGAGACTAATCTTGACTGTGTTAGGTATTCAAAACACCCTGAAACACATCTGCACTCAGAGAAGTTCTCTGGCTGAAATCGCTCTGCTGCTTGTAGTAGGAAGCCATGTAGAAAGTGCTTGTTGCACTAAGCAATCACCAAATACCTTCTGAAGGCTGAAACAAAGACTAAATAGAAACTGAAAAGAGCACCTGATAATCACTCAGATTGCCAAATAGCTGAACTTAACTGCTAATCACAAACTAAAAAAAGCTACAAGCCAGTAGCAAATTAAGAGAATTTTATCTGCACAGGCAGTAGTTTTTCTGGAACAGGACAGGTTCTGTCATTCTTGGCAATGGGATTGCAGCACTTGCACAATGGTACAAGATGCAACTTTCACCTTACTCACTGCACTAGCCAAATTATTGCATGTATACAAGACATCTGACATTGCTGCAGAGATCTCTTTTACAGAACTAATGATATCTGACTGGAGAACAATATTTCTGTCTACCATTTTAGCTTGCTTTTTTTTTTTTTTTCCATAATTGCATGAGTTCCCATTTTTATTTATGAAAATAAGGGAGCCATTTCTCCATGGCAATAGCCTATTCCAGTCATGTCATAACTTAAGCTTAGCAAAAATTCTGAATGAAAAATTAACACAATAAATCAAATATAATTTAAATTATTAAAGTTATTCCCCAAATGGGAAAACAATTGTATTACTTGAAAGATTTCCTATTAGCACAGAGTTTTAATTACTTTAAAGGAGGTCATGATGGATATATTCAAAACCAAAGAAAGCCTGTAAAACAAAAGAAAAGCACCAGTCTTTGAAGGTGGTAGACCTAAATTATCTGAAATAGCCAAGGTTTGTCAGTGATTCCATGATTAAACACACACTGTAGAGGTCTTTACAGGTTCAGATGGTGAATGTTTCAATAATTTCTATAAAAGAAATCAGTTCCTTTTCAGATGGGTAGCCAAAATCCTAAGTCACTCCTGAAAATGAAGGCTGATTATAGGATTCACTTCAAACCCATGTACGTCATCAGTAATCAGTTGAAATTACAAATTAGAGACATTTTATCAGCAGCCAAGTTAAATGTAAATTAGACAGGAGGAAAAAGAATCTAAGCAGTATCACCTGGTTTAGAAGGAAAGCAGAAAACAGAAATAGATCACTTTTTTTTCTCTTTTATTTGCCTATTCCAATTTGAGACATTTGATAGGTAAATTTAATTTTTTCAATTTGTAATTTAGAAGCAAGAATAATTCTCCCAAATACCTTGTAGTCAATGGAACTAATGAAACCTTAAATTACTGTCCCAGGGACGTATAAAATAATATATATGGTTATTAAAATATCAGAACAGAGGATGTATTAGGAAATGGATTTAATGGAAAGAATCCTATAGGATTCTTGGTTACATGTTTATTGTTTTTATTTTATTCATGTGCTGCAACAAGCCATATGATTCTGTGAAATGCTTCAAACAGAAAGCAGAACTTATCCACTTTGTGTTATCAATGTTAAATTTCACCCTGTTGAGTGTGACTTCTCCACTATCCACCATGCTGTATGAATCTGGGCACTGAATGTGTCTGGTTTCCTTGTGTGAAATCTCTGCCTTTTGTGCTGTAGAAAGAGTTTTCATGTCGTCTAATTTAAGTGAGAAGAATCAGTTATGCTTTATGACACGAATTATATGGATCATGTGATCTTCCTGTTGCCTTTTTTCCTCCCTCCCAATGATTCTAACAGATGAGACATCACTGAACAGCCTCTCAGGTCAGAAAGAAAACGTCCATGCACAGGGAATGACTTTTCAAACATGCCAATGGAATGTAATAATGGAAGACCCATTTATGATATCTTGGAGCTGAATTATGTGGATCTCTCTGTATCTTATTACTAGTTCAGTACATGTTCCAGTTCAAATGCTCCTTCAAAATTATGAATGGCTCTGCATGTTCATCACTCTGCCCACTCTTACAGGTCCCAGATCCATGTATCTGTTCTAACTATTAAGCAAAAAAGTGATTATGGAGGTTGTGATGCCAAGGTCAATAAAGGTTAGAAATGAAAGTTATTGTTCTGCTAATCAGCAATAAGGTTGGAGTGCTTTGGTCCCATAAAGGCATGGACTGGTATGGGCTACCTTGCCCTGCAGGAAACTGATCAGCTGATGATTGAGACCATGACCGTGTTGCTATTCAACAAGCTAAATTAAAAATGAAAACAAAAAAATTACTTTTTTATATTTTTAATATTATTTTGAATGTTTGTATTTTCAGCTTTTCTTTTTCCATCATTATTTCAAAGATTTCTTTACAATTTCAAGGGAAATTTTGTATTGTTTGAGAAATTTGTGATTTATAAAAGTTGAAATGGAGTTTGATTCGCTTCACTGAGGATTGTTCTTTGGTTTTTTTAACCCAAGTGCTATTATGAGCCTCTTTCAGCATGTCACTGTTGTCTCTTTTCAACAGTATGTAATTATATGTCAGAAGTAGCAGCATAACTCAATAGTAACTATTTTGGTAATAATTTGGAAAAGAACTTGTGCAGGGTTAACTTTCAAACCTGAGAGTATCAGGGACTTCTTATGCAATTGCATATTTATTCAGTTTAAGGAGATAGCACACACATAGACTTATCAGCACCCAAACCAATGAGAGCTTTGTCTATGCTCAGAGAATCTGTGATCTTTAGAGAAAATCTAAACAGATTTTTATGTCTTAAGTACTTTGGGGACACGATTTTCTCACATCTGTATATGATGTCACTGTCGGCTCCCCGAAATTTTAATACAGTTGAGAGGTATTTCACAATGAAAGCAACATCATAACCTTCATGACAGAGAACAAATGTAGCATCTTTCAAAACCAGTAACATTTGAGACACTTGCCAGTCTGAAGAATACTTGCCAAGTGATGCTTTTTGTTACCTCCATGAAATTGCTTGTTCTGATTACTGTTCTGCATGAACACAAGCCATACTCATAGTTCATAGATCCATACTTTGTGAAACTATACATTTGGGCTGTAATGTTTCTGTGCTAGCTCTGTCTTTCAGGGTTTCAAGTGGTGGTGGTCACCTTTGGGTTTTCTGCACTTATTCAAATGTATATCAACTATCTATGAAACCAGCAGTGGAAGAGGAGAGGATTATAACAAAGGTTAGAAATAAGTTCTATTTTATTTTTAAGATTTTTTTCTTTGGAATACTGTTACACTCTTCCTGTTCAGATGAGAAACATCATATTTTATAGAGGTATCATTTGTGTTTGGAAATTTCACTCTTGTGAAAATTCCTGCACATTTGGCCATATTCGAAGACGTGAATAAATATGGGTTGCATATGCTCAACAGCAGCTCACATCCCTTAGAGGTCTGTGCTCATTCACTGTGCCTAAATTCCTCAGAGCCCTGAATGCTGACTCAGCACATATATGACATTTTCACAGGGAGAACAGGCATGCAAAGGGACTAGCTGCACAACCCCCCATGCAATTAGTATCTGGAAAAACAGGAGAAAAGCAAGAGAAAAGAAAGATCCTACAACAGGATGAGGCATCAATGAAAGGGTTGAAAGTTAGAAAATGTCATAATGATGTTTGTCCGTTATCTTAATGCGTTCCTTTCGTTCCCAGGCAATTATGATCTACTTCAGGTGAACCCCTCCTATTTTTAACCCAGACTCATACTTCACTCAGTAGACAAAGTTCTGCTAGTCTAAGAATGGATTCTTGCTTAGGCCGGGAAAGTAAAGGATGCTGTTGTATGTGGTATTTGTGCTTTACGTGCATTGGAAGAGAATGGATGCCTTCCTCTCAGGGCGGTTAAGTTCTTCCTAGAAGCAGAGTCTGTCTCTGACCATCAGAGTACCCAAGTGACTTTCCACAGTCCCTTACATCAGATGTTTCACATAGGTCAATAACAATGTGCTTCTCATTTCTGAATGCCCACCTCAGGACCCTGATGGCACAGATGAAGAAGCACTGAGCAGTCACAGCTGCAATTAAAGTGAATGAATGTTGTGATTGAAGATGCAAATTATTATAAAAAGTGACAAAATCCCACAACCTGGACCCTGGGTAGCTCAGCAGCCCTGACTGTTGTCTATGTGTCTCTGCTGCCTGTCTGTAAAGTGGAATATATTACCTTGTCACTTCAGAGAGGTTTTGTTAAGATAAATTAACCTTCAGGAAGCTCTCAGAGCTTTGCATGATGAGCACCATAGGGAAGCCCAGAAGGGAATGAATAATTCTGTCTTCAGCTCAGTGTTTGAGTGGTGTGCAAGGGTGAGGCCTAGAGACACACACTGAAAAACAAAAATAAGCAAAATGTTGAAGACCTGCTGATTAATTTAATTCCATTGTTCACATACCCATAATGAGGTAGGGGGAGGATCTAGAAAAAAATCCCTGTGTCATGGTATATTTAAAGACTACATAATTTTGCATATGAAGGGAGGCAGTTTAATTCTTGCTTTGCTGTCTCTTGAGTACTTGATTTGAAACTTTAAAAATGGTCTTTGAGTACAGCTTTTACGTATAGTAGAATATTTTATAGCTCTCTCTCTACCATTGTCTCTCTCTCTCCCATTAGGTAGCTGGGAGGAAAGCTCGCAGAACCTTAAAATGAGAATTTAGGCATCAATCCAAATGCTTTTTTACTGGGGTTTTTTGGCTTTTATTAGAGAAAAGGAAAAAAAAAAAAAGCTGTTTCAAGCACAGTCTGTACTTTGAGTTTATGGAAAACATGTGAAACTAAGCTTTCTATGCAGAACACCTTGGTGCTGTATTACTCTTCTTATGACCCTTCTCGTTTTTTTCAATCCTTTTTTTTTACCCAGTTGGTTCATATCCAGAATAATGTAGAAGTATCTTTGCAGTATGATACTTTAATTTTGACTGAAGTTTTTAAAACCTGGAGTTCCTAAGTTGCTTAGAATCATATGATCAGAGCTTTTTAGAAAATCAAACAAAACAATTAGATGCAGAAAAGCTATAGTAGGATTTTATACTGTCAGAATTATGCATATTGACTGCAATTTTTCTGAATTCAACCTTCACTGAAATTTCAGTTTGATTTCTCCCTTTTTTACCTCTTGGTATCCCTGAGGGTGTTGGTCCCAAACAAATTAGAAATTGGGTATGTTTCTTGGAAGAAAGGCGCCCTGGAGAGCAGGACAGTAACTAGGCTGTTTTGTCCATGTTATTTAGAGTGCTGTTGGTGAGGGGTATGCTCACTATGTTCAAAAATATGGGGGGGGCTGGAGACAACTATCAGCCTGGTCAGATAAAAAACTTCATTCCCTTCTTTGAACAGTGCTAAAGCAAACAAGACTCTGTCCATGAAAGAATTATATTTTCTTTTGTGTATAGAGTTGGCTCCTAAAGACCTGTCAGTTTGATGAAAGAAAAAGTGTTCTCATAGGGCTCAAACAGCATATTTAATTTTCTTAAAGGTGTAACAAAGGGATACTTCCTGGTGAATTTATATTTTTCACATTGTAAATTTCTCTTTTTTCTTCTGTCTTCACTGGCACAGGCATGTTGGCTATAACTGCACACTGAAATAGCAGCAAAGAAAGCAGTGTAGGTGTTACACTGGTGGTTTTTTAGTGTGTTTTTTTGTTTGGTTGTTTTCTTTTCTTCCAATTTTGAAGGTTTACAATGAATCATGAAGGTAGAGAGTAGCCGTAGGGAAAAACTGTTTTCTTGCAAGACAAGTTCCTTATTTAGCACTTGAAAATACTTCTTCTGTTGTTTCATAGTATCTGTTATCTGATTCTGTGGTTTTGAAGCAAAATCTTATTCAAATAAGTCTTTATGAAAAATGCTGCTCTGTGGTCATTTTTGCAATGTCATAATTTTCAATTGTCAGTTAAGCTTTATGAACATCCACAAGTTGTACAAATTTAGCCATATTACAATCTTATGCATTTCTGCCTACTAAAACTGTTGCATTTCAGAGAAATCGCAGTCCATATCCAAATTAAATTATGACACTGCTGTCTTCATTAAATTTTTAAGGAATTTTGTTTTGTGTTTTTAATCTATGCTATGCCTAGCCCTCTTGTGGACAGTTCTTTAAGGAAGGAGATAGCTGAGAATAGGAACAGATGACTGCAACTTTTCCTAGCCAACTGGGACACTGGAAAGTGAGAGAGTCAGTGCTACTCCTAAACAAGACAGTCTGTGTAAAGTACAATTTGATCATTATCTGTCTGTTATTAGCTAGGACAAGATAACTATTTGCGATTATTTATCCAGGAAACATGAGGCAAGTACAAAACTTTTCAGCTAAAGAAGTCAATCCCCTTTAGCTATTCCCCAAATACCTTTATGCTTTTTTTAAAAATTTTAAAAACAACAGAGAAACAAAAGCATACTTCATAAACCAATGCATTGAGGTACATTTAGCTTGAAAAGGGAGAGAGCTCAGATTTAATAAAACTGCAATCTTTAATTATGCTGCTGATGAGAGCAAATATAAAAATTTCAAAATAAAACAGGCTGTTTGTGTCAGCAATGGATATTGCATATCCCTTTGAGGTAAGCCAACGACAATGCTAAATGCCTAGTATAATGCCTTTTCAACACATTGAAAAACTTGAGAGAGAAGATGGTGAAAAAACTGCCAAAGCTTCAGCTATTTGCATACAAAATTACTCATTTTTTCTCAGTAAATAGTTCACTTTCATCATTTTAACTGCAGGTATTTATTTTGTTTTAATTTTTATATGGTTCAGTGAAACAGCTACCATAGCAGTTTCAGCCTGTGAAAGGAATTTTCTTGAGAGGCAAAAAGCAAATCTGTCAGCATTTGCCTTTGGGCATTATTTTACTGCATTTGCCTACCTATAAGACAATAGTTTTCAAGTAAATTTGATAACTGGGACATCCTTCACGATGCTGGACCAAGAAGCCAAAAGGGACTGCAAGCTCATTGCAAAATGGGAAAGTTCTTTGTTCAAAGGTAGCTGGTAAGCAGAAACCCATTGAAGACTAATTTTCATCTGAGCTTTGGCAGAGAGAAGCTGTCCCATATTTGACATACACACCTTAGAAACAATCTGATTTTTATCTCATTATATATATATATATATATATATATATATATAAAGTCCTCCTTATCCAGTGAATCAGTAAGAATGTGTTCCACTGTTTTTTCATGCATCCACACTCTGTAAAGCAAATTACGTCCTTGGTATGAAGTATGAGTATGGGTGACATAATTTGCCCCATAGTATCCACCCTATACAATAAATCCATTGACTGGAACAGCTGTAAGGGACTGAAATATTACAGACTTAAACATTTTCTTGAAGGACTTTTAAAACTGTATTACAAAAGCTGCAGAGAAGACTTCCACACCCTGAATGGGGCCCTGACTGAGGCCTTGCACTGCTCGCTGATGAAGATAAGACAAAGTAACAACTCAGGGCTGGGGACATTTCATAAAGCACAAGCTTAACACCTCCAAGGTGGAGACCACAGCGCCAGGGCTGTCAGCTGCTGGGCTCACACAGACCCTAGCACCAAAAAGGGTGTGTGGAGGAAAGGTTTTGGGTATCTTGGAAAAGCCTCTGGTCAGAGGTGCAGTGGCTGCCCATCCTCCACTGTGCAGAGGAGCCCAGCTGAGGGGCCATCACCCGGGGTGGGGAAGCTTATCCACAGCAGAAGGGGGTGACAGGGCCCATCACAGGGGCCCTCCTCAAAGGGTTCCCCAGACCCTGCACCAGAGCACCAGGGGATGTGCCCAAAGCATGTATTAATCCACGGAATTCTGTACTTTTCAGCGTGTGGTGGGGTAGCCATGGCAGCCATGGGGGATCCTCACCAGCAGCAGACCAGATGGAGGGGAGCAAGGAGATGTCATTGGGACCCTTGGATGGGTGATGAGCTTCCACCTAACCCCTGTCACCTCTCCTTGTCCTCCCCTCCCCACCCCTATGCACACTTCTTTTTCTCTTTCTTTCTTTTTCTTTCTTTCTTTTCTTTCTTTCTCTTTCTTTCTTTCTTTCTTTCTTTCTTTCTTTCTTTCTTTCTTTCTTTCTTTCTTTCTTTCTTTCTTTCTTTCTTTCTTTCTTTCTTTCTTTCTTTCTTTCTTTCTTTCTTTTTCTTTCTTTCTCTTTCTTTCTTTCTTTCTTTCTTTCTTTCTTTCTTTCTTTCTTTCTTTCTTTCTTTCTTTCTTTCTTTCTTTCTTTCTTTCTTTCTTTCTTTCTTTCTTTCTTTCTTTCTTTCTTTCTTTCTTTCTTTCTTTCTTTCTTTCTTTCTTTCTTTCTTTCTTTCTTTCTCTTTTCTTTCTTTCTTTCTCTTTCTTTCTCTTTCTTTCTCTTTCTTTCTCTTTCTTTCTCTTTCTTTCTCTTTCTTTCTCTTTCCTTCCTTCCTTCCTTCCTTCCTTCCTTCCTTCCTTCCTTCCTTCCTTCCTTCCTTCCTTCCTTCCTTCTCTTTGCCTCTCTACTATTAAATAAAATACATCAATTTTTTTTGGCATCAACATCTAACCTCATTTGGTTTTAATCGCATTTCTGGGGATATTTTGAACCTTCTAAGTTCTTTCCGGTTTATGCACAGAGACTTAGTTTGCTTCGCTTTTCTGGGTTTAAACCAGATTGTAACAACAGCCTAGAGAGAAGTGTCTTTTTCAATAATCATTAATTAGATATTCGCTTTCTTTAACATTCAAAATGATATTTAAAATGACAAAAAGCCTGTAATTTTGAATGTTTAAACATACCTGGGGACATGGTAGGTTTAAACAAGTAGACTTGGCAGGGCTGGGTTAATGGTTGGACTCGATGATCTTAAAGGCTTTTTCCAACCATAATAATTTTATAATTCAATGATTCTACTTTAAAGACAAATATTCTTTAACAACAAAATGAACTTTTGATTGGCTAAGTATGAGTATTCATCATCTTCTGTACAGGAAAAGCCTTAAGGACTATTCATGATTCTGCATTTTGACAACACAATTATTAATTAGAAGCTTAAAGACAGAAGTGGATCCATGTTGAAGTGTGAATATGCTTGTGATTAAATGTTAGGATTTGTTGAGAGGAAATGATTGATAGGTTACTTTGTTTTTCAGGATGATTTATCAGTAAGATTTAATTTGAGCTTTTTTTTGTTGGTTGGTTGGTTTGGTTTAGCTTGTTTGTTTTTTGAGAGGTTATGTTTTAAGATTATGATTTGGAATATTGAGAAACAAAATAAGCCATAAATTAAAGCAAAATGAACTTTATTTGGGCTAATCTATTAAAATAGCTTCCTGTGTTTGTGACATTCCTAATATCTCCTCATTTTCAGTTTGACACAAAGGCTGATTTAAATAATGGGAGACATTTTTTTTTTTACTTCAGTGGCCTAGGGTTCACAGTTTCTCTGGATGATATAGAAGATTGTTGACTATATAAAAATCCCATCTGTTTCACTTACTGGACATTGCTGATGTGTTACTTAAAATCAAACTCTTTAAAATTATTCTCAGAAAAAAACCCACACATTTAAAAATAGCATTTCTGGGTTGGTTAGTCAAACTGTCAATGTTTAACACTTGTGTGGTCAGAAGGTTCTGTGCTTTTGGATTATAATGAAAAAACTTTTGGGATATAAAAGGCTTTATTAGAAGTCATATCCAACATTGGATGGACTTAAATGGACTGCCCAGGGAGATGGTGGAGCCACCATCCCTGGACATGTTTAAGGAAAGATTGGACATGTCAATTATAAACATGGCTTAGTTGACTTGAAGGTCTTACATCATAGATTGGACTCAGTGATCTCAGAGGTCTTTTCCAACCTAATTGATTCTATGATTCAGTTTAACTAGATCAAGAACTTTGGTATCTTTTTAATCACTATCTGTTTTTCCTCATTTATTCTTAAGCATTTTCATTCTTTTAGGTAAACACAATATTAGGTATCTAAGAAATACCATTTGCAGATAAGTAGTTTCTCCAATGCTTCATTTTTCACCTTGATTACTAGTTTGTCATTTTGACAGGGTTAAGAAAAATATGACCCAAAATAAAACTTCTGAATCTCTGTAGTTTCTTTCAAATTTTCTCTTTTTTCCATTCTTCTCTTTCATTATTTTTTTATTTCTAAATTTCTTTCTGAATAAAGTAGGAATATCCGGGATGCAGAAAATACAAAAAACCACACACAAACCGTAAAATTTTAGAGCAAGTGTGACTGTAAGTGCCCTTCTCTGAAACCCTTGTAAAGGATATAATTCAGAAGATGGGAGGGGGGATCTTTGAGAAGAGACCAAATTCAGAAACAGCATGCTGCGTAACCAAACAAAAGAGTGTTGTCTTTCATTGTTTAATATTCTTAGCAGTGAGGTGGTACCACTTAGGATGTTGAAAAGTAACACATGGTGGGGGCATATAATTAAGTGAAGCCTGAAGAATAATTATGCAAGTACAGCTCAGCATAATGAGGAACCAGGGTTGGGGGGTTTAAGATCATATTATGACATTAAGTACAAAATAGAAATCTGATGCTAATGCATCTGTTGAAAATGGAAGAAACCTGCAGATACAGGCATTTTAACAAAAAAAAGTTCACTTTTACCTTCTGTAGAATAGTACCATTCCATATTTAATTTAAGTAAAATATATTTTTTTATTAAGGGCTTGATATAATTTCAGAAGAAAAACTTGAGAATATTCATTGATCTAAATGGAAATTGGCTTCATTCCTCTGTTGAAATATTTATTTCTTTATCTGTAGTCATACAAATAAAATGTCACAATTACTCTGAAAACTCTAATACCAGTTAAAGCCAGGTATCTGAGCTATGTAGAAGAAGCTATTGTAAACTGAATTTTTCAGCATGAGCCTGTTCATGAGGGACAGCTCTAAGGTTGCCACAACAGCAGCTTTTTGCTGCCACTCCAGAAGATTACAAGAGAATTTAATTAATACAGCATTTGGAAGAGTGAAAAGATGTCTGTCCAAGATAATTCTCTAATTCTGGGACTCAGCTTGTATCGCAGTGGGCTTTCCTCTAACTACGTGAGATGTATTTTAAAAGCAGAACCAGAAGGTATTTTGAACTTCATTCTTGTCGTTTCCATTGCACTCTAGGTACAAGGGTTATGAAAGTAACAGCTCTTAAGCCATGTTTTACTGGCAGTACTTGGGTCTTTAACACTTCTCTGGAACAGGAGAGCAACCCAGCTGCATATCCTAAAGGTATCTACTGGTATTATTAGTTTTCCTAGACTATCCCAGGTGTTGGCATGGGGTTGGCAGATTCACAACAGAGCTGAGGGTGATCTTAAATCTGTTTGAGAGTGCAGCTAGACATGAGTCAAGATATCCTAAGGTGCCATTTAGGCACAAGGTCCGTATGCTTAGGCAACCAATGCACTCATAAGATTTCCATGGTTCTGTCCATTCTTCCATAAAATAAATGTCCAAGACATTCACATTCATCTAACTAATAATAATCACTTAAAGGGATGTAAAAACATAATATGGACTATAGCTACAGAAATCTAAGAAAAATCTAAGTAAATCCTTATGGAAATGATATTTTTTGAGAAAGCTGAGAGCATGTGTCAATCTGTTGGAAGGTAGGAGGGCTCTGTAAAGAGACCTGGAACGGTTGGGTAGGTGGGCAGAGTGCAATAAGATGAAGTTTAACAAGTCCAAGTGCCGAGTCCTGAATTTTGGCCACAATAACCCCCTGCAATGCTATAGGCTTGGGACAGTGTGGCTGGTCAGTGCCCAGGCGCAAGGGCACCTTGGAGTACTGGTCAACAGCCGACTACACATGAGCCAGCAGTGTGCCCTGGTGGCCAAGAAGGCCAACAACATCCTGGCCTGTATCAGGAATGGTGTGGCCAGCAGGACCAGGGAAGTCATCCTTCCCCTATACTCGGCACTGGTGAGGCCGCACCTTGAGTACTGTGTCCAGTTCTGGGCCCCTCAGTTCAGGAAGGACGTGGAGACACTTGAGCGTGTCCAGAGGAGGGCAACAAGGCTGGTGAGGGGCTTGGAACACAAGCCCTATGAGGAACGGCTGAGGGAGCTGGGGTTGTTTAGCCTGGAGAAAAGAAGACTCATGTCTTGGGGTCACTTTATGATGTGTATCCCCTATCACAGCTCTATGCCAAAAAATTAATTTTGTGCCTTTAAACTGAGCTTGAGAGCCTTATCACTCTCTACAACTTCCTGAAGGGTGGTCGTAGTCAGGTGGGGGTTGGTCTCTTTCTCCAGGCAGCAGCTGACAGAACAAGAGGACACAGTCTCAAGCTGTGCCGAGGGAAATTTAGGTTGGATGTTAGGAATAAGTTTTTTATTGAAAGAGTGATAAAGTACTGGAATTGTCAGCCCGGGGAGGTGGTGGAGTCACCATCCCTGGATGTGTTTAAAAAAAGATTGGATGTGGCACTCAGTGCCACATGGTTTAGTTGAGGTGGTGTTAGGGCATGGGTTGGACTCGGTGATCTTGAAAGTCTCTTCCAACCTGATGATTCTGTGTGAATTTTTTTATTGCTGAATGACATAATATGGGCTAATTGGGACTGAGATACCAGTCACTGAATGGAGAACTCTTGTAATTTCTGTGTGAATTTTCTCCACAAATGCATGATATTAAGCTTTGGTAACAGACAAAATATTTGGGAAAATGATTCTTCTGTTACTGAGATCAAGTGATTCTCCCTGCTGTCTCTCTTAGATTAAAAAAAACATAATTTTTTTTTATCAGGAAGATTTTGGTAGGGTTTTGGAAGAAAAAGTTATCTCTTTAAACTTTAAAAAGCTTTGCCTCTTGATGTCTTGATGTCGTATTTCACCATGAATTCAAGTGGTGTCTTGCACTCCTAATAGTCTGATTCTATCATTTCAGAAGAAACTGAAGAAACAATTTCAAGTTGGAAAAAAAAAATGAACTTTGATTTCACACCTCCATACAGGCTCCTTCAGAAACTCCCATCTACTGGATGCTTTTAATTGATTTAATTATATACATAAACAGTAAATATATTCGGTGGTGCCTGGTTTGTATTATTGCAATATAATGCTAAGAAAATCTGAATTATTGGCACAATACCTGAAGCAGAAAAAAAACCCCCAAAATGTCTTTTGCATCTAGTCACCCATCTGATAGAAGAGAATTTAAAATATAATTTAAAAGTTCATTTAAAATTTTGCTTGTTAGACAAAAACAGGGATAAGGTGACTCGAGCACAAAATCACTTAGATTTCTACAAGTAAAATGTATGTCACTTATTGTAGGAAAGAAGTTGGTTGACCCTGCTGTTCACATCTGACAACCTGACCCATAAACATTAGGAAGAAGCTACCTGCCAAGAATGCTCAATTTACATTGCCTGCCACATCTTTACAGCTGGAACAGGAGATGCCTGAAAGCTTTTTTTCTTTCTTTCTTTTTTTTTCTTTCCTTAATAGCAAGGCAAAAGTCTGCTTTCTCTTGAATCTGAAGTAGGACAGTGAGTCATTCTAGTTCTTTGTACTGTAAAGTTGGAGGCATTGCAGAGGGCACTGCTCTGTACTACAAAACCAAAGGGAGCGTTTCAGGTGTAATTCTCTCCAGTGCTGGTGTAAGTACTGTGATGGTAGTTACCACATAATGCACAGCACTGCTACACAAGTTGACCCCTGGGGAGCATTTAGTAAATTGTAAAGGACTGTGAAAGCACAAAATAAAGAAAGATGGACTTTTCTTATGAACACACTGGTCTCATTTCTGCAGGTACTGCAAAGAGCAATAAGGAAGTTGTTGCCCAGCAGCAGCAACTACCCTTGCACTTCACGAAAAAAGATGGCTCCATCCCTGTCCTGGAAAACAACTAAGTGATGCTTGCAGAGAAATGCTTTCCACCAGCAGCTCACAGGAAGGATGCAGGGCAGAGAGCAGGGTGACTTTAACACTGTCACTACTGAGGGCTTTTTTGAAATCTACAGATTTTTCTGTCACTGACCAACAAATGAAATAAGGGGCCGGCCTCCCCCCCACATTATGCTTTCCTAAACTGATCTGAAATGTCCAGGAACTATCAGGAAACACCAAGCAACAGTGTGAATTTCTTCCCCTCAGTGAACTCTCTGCATGTCAAAATGCAGTTTTATAATGTTTTGGTAAAACCCCACAGTCCAGCCAGCTGGTTAAATCCTATCAGGCATAAAGTCAGAGGAGCTCAGCTCCGATCCTTGCTCTGGCATTGACTTTCCCTGCTTCATTGGGAAAGCTGCACAGAATTAAAAGTCCTTTATCCAGATTTGAGTTAAGGATGATAACTCTGTCCAAAGAACTCAGGAATTCACAGATGAAAGCTAATGCATTGGTTCTAAGTCTAACTCATCAGTGGTACTCACTAAAATGGCCCACTTGCTGTAGCACAGTATCATTAATTTTTTTGACCAGTTCCTATGAGGGTGTTGTCAGGGCCTAACTGAGGTTTTCTGGCATGGTACTGCCCTTCCTAGGAATGCCATATGTCAGAGGAACAACATGAAAAACCTGAAGTGAAATCCTCAGCCCTATCAGCTTTGCTGAGTAGCTTCAGTTCGTCTCTTGTAAAATCTTAGTATTAAAAATGCACAGTTACAACCAATTAGCTGAAGTATTTAAAAAAATATTTTTATCAGGGCTTTTATTCTTCCAGACTTTGGAAGGATAATGAACAGGAAAATGGATTCCCAAAAAAAAGCAAAACTGACCTTTTCAGCTATTAGCTATAACTAGGTTTGGATTCTCTTTGAATCTAGCGTGCAGGTGTGACTTTTGTTCCTGCTGCTTTTCCATAGCTAGTTATAAAAATCTGTCAAGGCTTTTCAAAAAACAAATTCTTTGAAAATGTGGAGGTTTTACTTATTTTTGTTTATTTATTCTTAGAGCAACAGCCATGTAAGACTACTTTAAAGGCGAGCAGCAGGAGCAAGTCCAGACAGCAAATGTAGTATACCAAGCCTTTTCTTATAAATTCTTTCCCCCCATCTCCCTCTGCCCCATCCCCATTGTAAATAAAGGACTGAAGAAAGGAAGAAAAGGCTTACACAGCAACATTTGCATCCCTGCCTTTAGCTACTCACATTTTCCTAGCTTGAGGTGATATGCATTATTGAAGAATGTCCAGCACTCTCAAGTAAATATCTGCCACTCAAATAAATAACTGTGCACTGTGCTCCTCTGTACTCTTTGGCAGTGTTTATAATAACCCACATACAACCCAGTTTTCATTTTTCATCCTTACTTTTAGTTTACAGGGAACAAATTTTTTAGCAAATATCTCAGCTATACAGGGGCTGATCAAAATGAAGTAACAGATTGTATTAATTGTTTAATCAGTACAGCAGTGTATGACAAAGCAATATTCAAATGTGGCTGCCTGCTTTCAGCCATTTAAGTCCAAGCATGAGCTACAGATCTGTACAGCAGCTGGTATTATGAGATTTCAGATGTCTAACCTCAGGTGTCTAGCTTAAAATATTGGATTTGCATTGCATAAAAGTATAGTTAGTTAATATCTAGGAGTTAATTATCCAGTATAAATTAATTTAGTAACATCTTCCTTTTATTGCAACCTGACACAAGGAATCTGCAACAATATTTAGTAAATTACAACTTGAGCAATTCCCCATTAACTGCATAATTTCCCTCATAGATTCTGCTTCCCTGAGTTGTCCCACTAAACATTTTACTGCTTATAAGTCAGGATAATTATAGTGGACTGAACAGCTTCTGAGATTTTAAAACAAAGCTTTTGGGGGTGATGTATATTTGCTCTTCCTTTTTATGACTATCTGACAAAGGTCAGTCATTTATAATTTCCTTGAATTGTGGTTCATTTAACTGATACCTCTATGGTTTTGGTGCATGGCTACTACTCCAATCTACCGGCAAGATATAATTGCTGCAAGGTTACATAGCAGAACTTTTCTAATCATGAGTTTAATATTCCTGAGATGTTTGGACTTTGGGGTTTAGGAACCTCCATGGACTCCATGAAAGAAATTTAAGGGGAAGCCCTCAAAATTTCATCATGTGGTGAAAAGGTAGCTAGTGTATTTGCAGAGGATATATATAAAAATATATAAATATATAAATATATAAATATATAAATATATACATATATACATATATACATATATCATTTATAAAGAATTTTTAACATCTTCCAGTTTTGCTTCAGAGAAAAATTCACTCTTTCTTTAAAAATACCCACATAATTGTAAATGTATATATTTATACAAAGGGAGAAAGTAGGCAGGACTATTCGTACTGGGCATTCAGGTGTATCAAGAAATATCAGCAAAGCTTTCTTGGTACTGTCTGCTTCCAAGTCTATAATGCCCCTTGAATATTTGTGAACACCCTGTGACTGTATTAGCTGGGAACTGTAAAAGATATTATCCAAGAGTTATTCCTGTAGGCAGTGTATATCAGAGAAACTCCTCCCTGTAACAGGAGTTCGGGAAGAGTTTCTCTGATCTACACTCGAACAGCCTGCCTGACACACTCAGTGTCTTAGGTTACACACGGCTTGATTTTTACATTTGGGTTAAAGCACTCATCCTTTAATGTGTAGGATTCTGGATAATTTCTCTTCTGAACCCAAGGGTTTCAAATGTTCTGTTCTAGCCCAAAAAGACAGTGGGCTAAACAGATCTGTAGGCTCTTTTGGTTGAATATATTTGTTATAGTTTTCAATTATCAAGGTTCTTGCTGTAAGATATTGCGCAGGAAACAAAAATGTTTAGACATTATTTCATGCTTTATTTCATGCATTATTTTCAGCTTTATTTCATGAATACCTATTTGTGGCCATTAAATGTACTAGCCTAGTTGCAACTTCTGTCCTACAAAAAAAAAAACAAACGAGAGAGAGAGAAGAAGGTACGAATGGGAGAAACCTTAAGCTTCTTGTTTTTGCAAAGTAGAAAGTTATGTCAGTCCATGTTTCAACTGTTTCTTGCAGTCTTCCTTTAAGCAACCTCTATTAAGCATTGTTAGACACGATACTGAGTGACCTTTGGTCTGTTCCAGCACAGATGCCATTATGTACTTAATGACACATCTCTGCGCTCTTTGATACCACAAGACCCAACTTCAATCTCAGCGAGGGCAGACCTGGCTTTGGGAATGAAGTGCCTTGGAGCATGAGGGAGGCTGCTTCCTCAGGGCCCCCTGCCTCTCTCTTACAGAAGCTGGAGCTCGTACCATGCATGAGGCAAAGCTACAAAGGTTACCTCCTGATGAGGTCAT
Organism: Monarcha castaneiventris obscurior; assembly: GCA_026261815.1. NCBI lineage: Eukaryota > Metazoa > Chordata > Aves > Passeriformes > Monarchidae > Monarcha > Monarcha castaneiventris. Next base: position 2,171,545 of record JAMPIT010000388.1, on the reverse strand, counting down.
TGAAAAGCCGATTTCTATTTCTGTCCCTGATCCTGCTGCAGAGTTTTTGCAGGCAAGCTGCTTAAAACACATTTTTAGAGTGCTGACTAATGACCTTTCCCATTTCTCTAAGACCTGTTTTTGGAACTTGGTGGTAGGAGTTCCCCAAATGGCAAAGCAGCTGGTGCTGATGGACTGATATGGAGGCTGCAGTCTTTGGGAGGTGAGATTCAAGGGTTAGCAGGCAAAACACTCAAGTCTGAGTCATCCCAGACAGCGAGTTCCCCAAATCAGTGGTTCTTAATCTTGGTGCTTTGGCTGACTGGTGTAAAATGAGGATAATATTGCAGTCATACTTTATAGGCAGTTGTAGAACTAAAGGCATTACCATTCATAAAATATAGTCATGGGCACCACAGAGAAGTCTAAACAAATGGCTTCAAAGCCATTTTGAGTAACACACTGCAAACAAGACCTAAGGCCATACTTTACAGTAAAAGAAGATAAAAAATATTTGAACACCTCATTACTTTCCTGAATGAAATCCATCTTTGTACAGAGGAAGATGGGATCATGTGTAAGTATTGACCCAGTAATAAAAACACAACACTGAATTAACACGGAAGAGGTGACTTTTTCTGCATGTCTGTCATTTGCTTTTATTTTCTGACACTGGGGGTGTTTTTTAAGATGGCACATGTGTGGAATATGCATACAAGCAAATATGAAAATGAAGTTAACTGTGTTCACAATTAATATTATCCTCAATAACTTAAGAAAAATTGTGACCTTACATTTTTTTCTTGTTGATTCTATCCAAAGACAAGATAATTCTTTTAACAGAGGGCCAATCTTCTAACAGCTGATTTTAGTAATGACAAATTACATGGTGGCTGCCAGAGTTGGTAGAGTCCCAGAGTAACCTGATGTCACCAGCCATCTGTCAAAAATTTTTGACCGGTGCACTCCATTAGTTTCAGAGCCACTAACAAAGTCAGGAGAACATTCTCCTGATATTTTCTATAGATTGCCTGATGTTTTCTAGATAAGCCCTTCTGTAGCCTCAGAATGTACTACAAAAGAGAAATTAGGACACCCATAGCAAAACAGTTATGCCTTTTCATTCAAAGGATGGTGCCATATAAAAATGGATGCTTTGGGCAAGAATCAGAGAAAGTGACCTCAGAGAGAAAGGTGTGATGTAACTTGTACATGGGATTTAGGATAAATTTCTCATGTATGTCAGCTTGCTGGAAACATTTTTTATTCTTTTTTTCCAAATTGAATTGTGTGAACTATTATTTCCTGTTTTTAAGTGTCTAGCACATATTTGGAGATTCTGTATTGCCCTAAAATAGCCAATTAGGAGAGTAAGAAATAGCCTTTACATTTTGGAATTGGGATTTTAAAATTTTGCTAGACTTTTCATCAAGTATGAGCTAAAAGGGTTCCACAGATAAACCACTGAATTTCCCTCACGTATCACATTGTGTATTGCTTATCTATAAAGTGGGAGTAGAAAAGTCAGATGCCCACTGAAAAAATGAAAAGAAAAGGAAGAAATAAAGATCATTGAATAGTCATCAACCACTTTTTTTTTTCTGGTATTCATTATGAAAACATATAGTTCCATGTAAATTTTGTGGATGATTCTAGCCTTTGCTTCAGTGTCCTTTTGTTTTTTAATTTTCATGCTTTTTTAAGTCCTGATCCCTGTAAAACCTTCCTAATATTTTAAAACAGAAATTAACAATCCTTTTTATTTTATATCTTTTGGGAGAGACAGATTGATTCTTTTTGGAAGTAAGGGGTAGAGGTATTGGATTTACATGTGTGAAGAATTGATGGAAGACAGCTGAAAGAAATGAATTTTATATTTAGTGTCAGCTGAAAGAAATGAATTTTGTATTTACTGCTGAAAGCAATAAAAGGTCATTTCTCAGCAAAGCACCTGTGAAAATCCTGTGATCCATATTCACAAACCTCCTCCTGCAGCACAGCAGATTTATTGGTTCTAGTGAGAAAACATTATTGCTGGGATCTTGTGGTCACTGTGAGAACTGATGTCTGGGAGACAGATCTGATCTCACAAAACCCTCCAAAGACCAGCAGATGACCCTTAAACTGAAAACAGCCTGAATTCCAGATGCTGGAATTACATCTTCACAGAAGCAGCCTAAGATAAAGCAACTGATGCTGATTAAGTACACACATTGGTTTCTTCCTAAGGTTTGTTGTCTACAGCCTTTTTTTGTATGCCTTATTTCTTTTGAGCTTGAAATTTGATATGTGATTTCTTAAGAGAGAAGCTTATACTGAGCAAGTGTATCTCTTTTCTGACTGCAAAGAGAAGAGTCATTGCCTTATATAGCTTTTTTATCTAATCTCATTTCATATCCCATTTAGTGGTACTGCTTAGAAATGAAGTAGCTGGACGAACAAAGTCCTTGGGTCTTGTGGAGGGCTGTGAGCCTTTGACTCAGGAGTCCTCTGCCCTCCTTCGGAGGAGAGAAGCCTGAGGGCCAAAGGACTCAGAGACAAGAAACTTCTCTCTAGGTTACAGTGAGAGACTGAACCACCCCCAGCACGCCTTGTTTCTATATGGTAACACCTTGTATCCAGTTGGTAAATTGGTTCCTACCCCACCCCCTGCCTTTCCCTTAAAAAGGGCCCTGGATCTGCCCTGAATCAGGGAGCTGCTTTCCCTGGCCTTCGCAGGGACTGCTGGACAATAAAGCTGCCTCTGTGGCACTGCCACACACGGCTCCTGTCTCTCTGTCCCCGAGTTTGCCTCGGGTGATCTCACACAGAGCTGAACCACAAGAGCTGGAATCACTTGTAGCTGAGAAATGGCTGCACTTGCTGAGATCACTGCTGTGCAGGGAGGCTGCCTTGGGCCCTAGAAGAGCTGTTCTTTGCAGGACACTCCTGCTAGGAAGGTCCTGGCTTTTGGTGCTAACCAGCATCCTACCCCCTGCAACAGGGTCTCAGCTGTGGATTGCATCAGTCCAAGAAAAACTTGCTGTACTTTGTCATATTAAGGAGAGTTAAAAAGCAGACTATATACATATAGCTTAAGGGGTTTTTTTCTACAGTGAGCTACAGATTTGCCAATGGTTTCTGATAATGAAATACATCAACATTCTTTTAAGGCACAGAGGTATAAAATTCGGGGTTTTAGTTCAAAGTGAACAAAAGCCAGTGGTACATTGAGGTCCCAGATTTGAGGGACCTACACAAACATGTATTGAGACTGGCATTGCACAGCATTGTCCAGAGTTTCAGAAAGAGCTGCAGGTGACATGCACAGCATCCATATCCTTTATCTCCCTTTAGCTGTTCATGGTGTTAACCATGCAGGAATAAACAGGCAACAGTAGTAAACAATCTTAACTCCAGTAAAATTATCATGGCAGAGTGATTTTTCCTGCTACAGGTTCTAGGAAAGAATTGCAAATTATGGGTAGGTGGGTAAGTAGATAGTTAGTTATTGAAATAATATGTGCTACTGCCTAAAAAAAAAGCTTCAGAAACTAATGTCATGAAGTACAGAGAAAAAGTGTCAATCCTGTTGGTAAAGAAGGTTATGCTTAAGAAATTTCCCCTGTATACATTCATAACAGTGTTGGTACTTCAGAAAAAGACTGTTGAAGTGATGGAGAGTAACACTGGTATAAATTTGCATCCTACATTTTAGGTTGTTATAAATACCTAACTCAAAATCTCATGTTTACAAAACGCACACATTCCCTATTTCTGTGAGACAGACAACTACCTTTTGTCATTGACTGTTAGAGGACTTGAGCTCCCCAATTTTATTCTTCTGTATAAATCTGACATTCCAGACCAAAATTAGTGGGATAAATATTCTCCACTGTCTTGTAATGATTGCCTGATTGCTTTTTTGGTTTTTTGGGGGTTTTGCTTATTTTTATTTCTTTGGGAATTATGTGTGTGAGAGACAGAGTCAAAAGTTTAATTTTTATAACTGCCTACTGTGCAAATTAAACTAGGAATCTGCTCTTCCTCTCTTCTACATCATCATCAGTAATAAATATTCTGCAGCTGGAATTCATCTGTCAAATTTGATGGTGATATATGAGCCAGAGTAAAATTCTGTGCAATCTTTCAGAGCTGTCTTGGTTTTGCGGTGCAAACATTACAAAACCTTTGTTTTATTCAGTAAAATAAGCAGATATACATCACGTGCATATGGGGAATAGATCTACTGGGTAGGAATATGAGGGTTTTATAACAATTTTTCAACTGTGCTTTAAAGCTTTGAATGTGGTGACACAGCTAGTTTGACAGCATTACCACTTTAAACCTTTTAACATCACTGCAGGGTATATTAACACACCCAGCTTTTCCATAAAGGAGAGGATCACACTCAAACCCTGAAGTAATATAGTAAGTGCTTCAACAAACATTGTCAGCAGCTAACCACCAACCCACCCTCTGCCTGGGGTAAGCATTTCTAGCCACTGAACTTCACTTATCTTCTTCTTAAGAAAGCAATTGATTACGAAAGAAGGAGAGTTTTAGATACTAATGGTGCACTTGAAATTATGTTTGGAGTACAAATTTGATTTTTTAATGATGTGACATACATAAAACCCCCCAAATACTCTGAAAGTTCAGAAGCATACTATGATTCATCATATTTTCTCATAACACTAACATGTAAGATGATATCCTTTAGCTTAATTTTTTTAGCCTTAGATTTTCTAGATTCATTTTTCAGAGTGAAGAGTAGACATTTGTTCTTGCCTGGCATAAGCGGATGTTCATATGTGTACTTATGTATGATAGTTCTGTTAGTATCAATTTTCTTGGAAAAAAATGAGCTTTGTATTTATTTGTGACTTAATTATGTTTTGAATGTAATAATTCTCTGGAAAATGTCATTCCACTCAACATCTTTTCAAGAATTCATCTAAAGACACAAGCCCTTTAGATATTTGTCCAGTAAATATTTGTTTCACACTTGTATACACACTTGCGTGGATGAAATTCTAGGATTCACCTTCATAAGCTTTGCAACAATGTGTACTCATAATAAAAAAAAAAAAAAACCTGCTGACAAAATAGTGTGAATTTTATTTCAGAGCAGATTGAATCTCCATGTATGCTTAAAATCACAGGGTCTGCTTACAGGGTGCCAAGAGTATATACTTTGGAATCAGTCCCATTACTAGAGCTAAAGCACTGCTGGTGAGATAAGAACTGGGCATATGGTGATTATGCAGAGCTGTAGTGAAAAACCACAGTGAGTATACCACTTTTGTGCTGTCACTACTTAAACTCTTCATGACTCCAAAAACAGCAAGAACCATCACCACTTTAGGCCAGTATATCAGAGGAAATAAGCAATACTAACCAAAGTCTTAGTAGTCTTTTACAGTGGAATACTGAATGTTGGTGGGCACCAACAATTTAATTATTTTCTCTCCTGAATCTGAGAGAAAAACTAGAATTCCTAAAGACTGCTAACTCCAGCAACTATGTCCAAGGAGTACTGTGATGTGTTGTGTCTAATTGTATTTTCCCAGCTTATTCTGGACTGCTTCTCTATTCAGAAATGGCATTTTACAACCTTCTCAGGCAATTTTCTCTGCTTCCCATCCTTAATTATGAAAATTTTATGTGATTATAGATATATAAATCTAACGTCCTTCCTTTGAATGAGCCATGTTCTGTTTTGTTCTGTGCTTGGTGGCATGAAGAAGGAATTTTTGCTATCCTCTTCATCAACAGAATGTCCTAATGTTTCATGTCTACAACTTCATGGTTTTCCACTCTGTCTCATACAAGCCCAACTCTTTTATCAGCTTAGAATATTGATCTTTACTTATTCATGCGCAGGTCTTCTTTTCGTTACTGGAAAGCTGTGCTTTATAACTCTACAAATGGTCTTTCTTTCTAACATGGCCTCAATACTGCCCAAGAAAATTCTTTGAAATTATATCCCCATAACTAATTTTCAGTTTTGTTCTAGAAGAATTTATAACCTTGTAGTGCAGTAAATATGTTGTTGCCATTGGAAATAACAGACCACATTAACCTCACATTGCATGATTCAGTGTTTGTTGGATTATATTGGGACTTCTCTAGGCCTTTCTGGAGCCATGTTTTAGTTTGTGTATCTAAAAACAATTATCTAATGACTGGGGGACTCTTACCTCCTATACTTAAACTAACCCTATGGTATATATATGTTACTAAAACACACAAACATACATACTTTTAATACATATTTATGGACTTATAACATAAAGGTTGTACTAATAAGCAGTTATTCTGGGCAAATGAGCTACCCATGATCCTGGGTAAAAATGCTGCGTAGATAAGTATGGGCATGACTTGGTAAGAGGGGCAGAGGAGGGTAGGCGAGACTCAGGGCTGTAACAGCTCAGTTAGGATGATTACCACATATCCAAGACAGGTAACCTTGGGAACCAGCACAACTTCAGGGGTATTCTAAGGAAATAATATGAACGCACTACCATATATAAAAAATTTGGATGTAAAAGGGAGGTGTAAAATAAAAAAACATAGTGCAGAGCATATTAGTAAATATGTAACAATTGTCCCAAGTGAACCCTATGATGAAGGAGACAAAATCATCAGTGTCAGTGTCATACTCCTCCCAGCACAGGACACAGGGCATTTTGTCATCTTGCCCCATTTAAATGAAGCCATCATTTAACTGAGGAGCTAAAGTGGGTGTGGAAGGTCAACAGAATGGCAAAGAAAGGAGGTAAGCATCGTGTGTGTGTGTGTCACTGAAACAGTATTTACCTTGAATTATCAGAATTAGGATCACTATAAGGACAGTAATAATAATTCTGTGGTTATTGTGTTAAGATTTAATCGGACTAACAGTACAATTCTAGGGTATGTTCCTTTTGCCCATAGAAGATTTTGACTCCAATTAACCAGTAGAAATAAAACATCCTCTGTAACCTGGTGCAACAAATTGATAATAAAATACATATAAGGCTAGGTATTTCCAACTTGTAAGCAAAGTATACTTCTCACCAATATTTTTATATTAGATTTTCATTAGTTAATGAAAAGCTAGGAACACCTATTGGTTACTTAAACCAAGGCAGTGAAAGTAAGGAAAAAAGTCTTTTGCATATGAAATATTTTTCAGTCAAAGGCCTGAGCCACTTGTTCAGAAGCATCAAAATGAAATTTAAAGATCAAATCACTTCAAGAATTCAAAATGTTTTTTGTTCATGTATATAAAGTATTTTATTTCACAGTTCATTATAAATCAAGGCTGTGCCCACACTTACTAATTGCAGCGTTCTCTTGTTGGTCTTGTTTGGAAAGGATGCTGATTGCTTTAGTACATACGGGATCCAGATTAATTTATTTCTTGAAGGGAGAGCTGAGTAGAATTACCAATTATCTTTTTGTAAATATTTGGTATATTACACATTTACTTTTAACTTTGAAATTGCTGGTTTTTATTTATCTTTGGGGTTTGAAAGCCTCCCTTACTGAAACAAAATCTTGACAGATGAGAAGTGTCACGCTCAATTGAATGATATTTTTTTGTGTGTTTTTTGAATGGGGAAACCATAAGACTGCTTCTTAGCTCTGCTGCTAAGGAGGCTGGAAAAGGGGACAGATAATGTCAGGATTAGGTGACCATCTTCCTTTCCTGCTGTTTTATACTGAACATTAGAGCAGACATTTTCCTACTAAATATTCCCATAGCATCACAGTAAACAATCATACTCTGATTACATTTGATGATTTAACTTTATGAGACATGTTCTTGTAAGAATTAAATGACTGCAGGAGAGCTTGAGAGAAAAGGGTGTCATGAACATGGAAAAGAGCAGCCTTGCCAGGTTTACTTATATGGGTACACGGCCTCCAGAGACTGTGGCGGTGTATATGGCAGATAAAGGCTCACATTGTGGTTTTTTTTTTTTTTTTTTGTTACTACTGATCAAAATACTGAAGCAGTGTGATTACTTCAATCCCTGCAACATGGTATTAGGTACTTCAAAGCTATACTCTTTTTGTTGGGCTGAAATAAAAGCTCCTGGAATGATATACAAACAAAAGCTGTGATAACTTTCATGTACTAAACACAGTGAAACTCATCGCTAACTTCAGAAGACCTCAGTGTAAATGTTCTGTCAAAGCTACAAATTGAAAATCCCTTTACAGTCACTGGAAAGAGAATATAATTTAAATATTTGCTTTAAGATTAATTATGTCTTTGACTCCATTGATCACTGATTGATTTTTATTGCTTCTAAAGGAAACTTAAGGTGAGTAGTTCAGATATAACTCTCTGGTTGGATATTTCTACTTTAATCAGATAGCCATTACACTCAAAATATTGTATTGACAAAACAGAAACACACCTTACATGCAAATCTAGAATTTATTTTTAGTGAAATTGAAATCTTAAAAGCCTAATGAAATAAATGTTTGTACAGATCTAGTTAGTTTATGGAAAGAAAAAGAGAAAGAAAATAAAGAAACTATTACAGAGAAAGGCTTAACAAGGATAAATAAGTACAATAGAATTAAAAATTTTATATACAGTTTTTTTAGTACCTATTTAATTTCTCTGCTCTTATAGTTATCCATACAGAACACTCGGAATCCTAAGGTAAGCGACTTCAGTCTGTCTGGAGGTGGAAGGGGGATTTATTTAAAAGGATCTGACAGGGTACCAGACTGTTCACCAGGAGGACAGTAATTATGTTCATTTATTTTTTTCTCCAGAAAAAGTGCGAAATCGATCAAAATGGAATCCTCTTCCTCACTATAGGGTCCATATGGGGATAATTTGCATGTTTTTAGCATGCTTTACATCCTTTTCTTCCTTAGTCTGCAAGTCCACGTCACATTGAAATTTCCTGTATACAGTGTGGGTTAGATATGTTCAGTACTTGTTTGCTGTCCTCTTTGTTACCCTTAGATTTTTTTTACCCAGCTCCCATGGTTGCATTTCTTTATCTGCCCTTTGGTGAGCTGTTTCTACCTCTGGTGTCTTCAATGGCAACATCCCCATCCCGTGCCTGCTTTCTCCTGCATTCTATCCCTTGTCCTCCATTTCAAGGGCTCTGCTGTCATACTAGGCCTGGGTTTCTCTACATTGCATCATTATGCTGCAGTTTTGAATAATCTAGTTTACCCACAATAGCTGTTTGTTACTACTATACATATATATATATATATATATGTATATATAAAAATTGTGGTTATGCCATAGAAAGGTAAGAAATAAAATTAGACATAGCTACCTGGTCATTGGAGAAATTACTGTTGCAGCTAAGTATGCCAAAACAAAGCTCCAGGAGGCAAAAATCAAGTTTGGACAAAGCATGACTGAGGGGTCTGAGCCCTCAGGACTTTGAGCATCAGTGGCCAGCTTGTAGACATGGCAGAACTGTTTTCCTAGGGTACAGGATACATGACCTCCCAGAAATGCTCAAGGTAGCAATAGCAGGAGGACCACGAGCATTAGAAGCAGGACAGCATTTGTCTACATAAATCACTAGGATTTGTGATATTTAGAGTGACGAGGATGTCAAGATTCTATCTGGGATTTTCAGAAATGGATTTTCCTACTGTAAAGACATTATGACTAGTTTGCCATGAGATATTACACTATGAGAAACTGATGATGATTTCTGCTTTCTTCTCTAGTTGCTGAGATTCTCATTGCACAGATTGAACAGTATTAGCTCCATTCAGCCATGCTACCCTGCAAATAAGACCACATGACTATTGCAAATATCTTGAATATGAAGGAACATAAAAAAGGAACCTATAAACTTGTGATGAAAATATGTGGGAAATGTAGGGGCCAAATTGATAAAGTTCATTTTAAGCCCAGTTGAAATTTTGAAAAGTTCTTTAGCTAGTTTTAACATAGATCTATGCCATGTATGAATCAGAAAAAATTTGATTCTGAGCTCTAAAGATAAAAATAATACCTTTTTGTGACAAGCAATTATAAAGTGAGCTTCAGAAAGGAATCATGTAAAAAGGCGAAAATGAGATTTTTTTTCAAGAACATTTTTCATCTAGATTGATTCAATGAGATTAATTCAAAGGAGATTTTTGTTGAGATCCCTTTTCTTCACAAAATTCTGCATGAGCAGGATTTTGTGGAAAAAGGAGTCCCAAATGGCTGCAGAAGGGAAAGAGTTAGAGTGGACATTTATGGATGAAGAGATGGTGTAGCAAGAGGATAGCAAAAACCATTAAACTGCTGCAGCGTGAACTACCATGAAAAGGACACAAGACCCTTTAATATGTTCCTGACCTGCTCAGCAAGGATATTGCACAGCAAGAGGTAGTGCATTACAGCCAGCAGCTGAAGGAGGCTGACACACAGCAGCTGCTGCAGGGTGCTGGTGGCTGTGGGTGGGTCCATTGATTCATTGGAGCAATGTAAAGTTCAGAGAATATTTGCCAAAAATTCATTCATACCCTGTAAAAAAAAAGATCACTTTGTGGCACACATTGGAAGGCTTTAGAAAATCATTGAAAATATGAAAATTGGGAAGACTGGTCTTTATGCCATGGTAAATCAGATGCCAGGTAGTGTATTTTGACTTTACAGAAAGAAAGCAACATGGAGCTTGAACTACCATGCTACCAGGGGCTACCCTGATGCTAGCCAATCCTCTTATGTGTTCAAGGTTGTTTTTAGTACTTTTCTAAAGATCTTGATGTGAGTATTTACGGAGGAATGATTACTAGAAACTGGTACAATTTAGAAATGTGTAGGGGTAAAAAAAAGGAGCACAGAATTAGGGTGATGCTTCTACCAGCCACCTATGTAAGCAATTATAATGCAAAAAGCATCTGAAGCAATTTAAAGCCTTCAATTGAAGTTCTTATCTACTCTCTAGTTAGAACAACTGCAATAACATAAATGGGTTTCTTTGCCGCCTTTGCTATGATTTCTACCCTGAATGAAATCCACTTTAAGTTAGAAAGTAGTGATGCCCTTTTTGAAATGTCATGAATTTTTCTTTGGTTTTATTTTCCTTTTATTTAATCATCCCAGTTAAGATTCATAAAATAAATAAATGAATGACTAAACTGTACTTGTTAATAAAACAGAAGAGAGCATAATTCTTAACTATTCACTCTACAGACTTGATACAGAAAATAAAGGTAATTTTACCAATCATCTTTCTCATTTTCATCAGATTTTCATATGTTATTATGAAGAATGTCCAGTACCAACCAATTCTCTTTAAAGACTGTTCTTCTAAAAAAAGAAATATATTCAATCTTTCTGAAAATGTTTACATATGAAAATTGTCAAATTTGTAAGTAAATTAATGTCCTGTGCATTTCTTACATTAAAATTTAAGTTAAGGAGTAATAAATGAGAACATACGGGTTTAATGAGTTTTGTTAAACCTCACTACAATGGCAATGCATTGGCTCAGTTACAGTTAAATCTGTGAACAGACATTATGTTAATGAAATCATTAGAGCTCTGTTCTTTGAAACATTACTTGAAAAGCTGTTCCACAAAGCTCTTCACATTGCGGGAATAAGACAAAGCCTGAAAATATTCACCCTCAGACATAAAGGACTGTGAAGGAGATAATGCAAGTGGCAGATATCAGAACTCTGTTTACTTTGTAAGTCTAGATTCAGTGGCATTAAATGGCCAGCAAAAACATCTGGGATGGTTTCACCACAAAGTCCAAATGAAACATCAATACATTTTCAAATTGGTGGTTTTTAAAATTTTATTTTCATTTTACACCAATCAGTGTTCCAAAATAACCTGGTGCTGATACCTTCCATTCTGTCACCTAATTTATTCCATTTACTTTAAGAGTTTAATTATTAATTTTAAACACCCTGTAACTATGATGTCTTTACAGTATAGAGCATATACTCCAACCGGCCACCTTGGTGTACAAAAATCATGACTGCTTGTCTTTAGAAATACACAAAAGTTCTACTCAGAAATGTGTGCTCAGTTTTGATATTTTGCCTCCACGCCTCCAAATATTTGACTGTCATGCTCAATTCCTTCATTGGCAATAGGACTAAAAATTCATTGATTTTGCAATCAGACACACAAGCAGAACTCTCTCCAATTAAAGTAAAGCAAAAGTAGCTGGAGACTTGAGGTTTCAAAACTGAACAAGTTACTTAATATTTTCAGTGTTTCCTTCTCATTCGCTCACCAGCTTATGGTACATGCTTGTCCTTATTTCTTATTCTTGAGTCTTAAACAGCTTCTTCTTCTTGGTGATTCAAACTCAGCCAAGCACCAGAATTGCTCGGTTGAAGGCTCAGAGAAGCTATGATGATATATATGATGGTTGCACTGAAGGTACTATGGTTAAGACTTGATTATTTCCCTTGACTACAAAAGCTCACTTAACATAAGAATATAACATATATTGTAGTGGTATGCACTTGTTAATGTAATTAAGTTGGTTTAACTTTGCTATGGAAGGAAAGCTGCAAAAATCTGTGCAAAAGACTTGTTTTACAGCTGTGTCTTTTTTCAACCCCCAGCCCAAGTTGTTTCTTTAAAAAAGAAAACAGGAATCATGACAACTTGTTGTGAGACAATTTGTTGTCTTGAAAGTCCAGAGGCAATTATTTATGACTTTGGAGATCCACAATATCAGAAATGTTTTCTTAGTCATTCTTACTTAGCATGGGCAATCTGATCTTTGTCCATTACAGAGTGAATAAAGCAGTTTCATGCTACAAGTTATCTTGATTTTCTCTAAGTGAAATTGAAGTTCAATCAACCATTAAGATTTTTGATTGCAATCTTTTTACTAATCTTACTCAAACAGAATTTGGAGACCAAACAAATGTAAATACATGTTTGTTAACTAAAGTACAGGAATTTTAGTATTCCAGTCTCTCCTAGGTGCTCCTTCAGTTTTCCTGCATCAGTGTCTGAAATGTAGGGGACTTATACACACCTGCCATACTCTTTCATTTTGTTTTCTCCAAAGCCAGAGGTAATCTGCAGCATTGCAGAGGATCCTGCATTTTGTGTTATGCCTGGTCTGTCCTTGTTCTTTGTTATGCTGTGTAATAGAGCCTGCCCACCATGGGGGTATCCTGTGTCTTATGATTTCAAGAACATGAAGCTGTCATCCAACAGGGCAAACCAGGAGGAACTTAAGACTTGAGAGGGATTGTATGATTACGTCTAAGAACATATTAATATTTCTTCCTAGGTTGTTTGTCACATCTTTTTTTCAGTAAGCATCCAAATGTCTTATTAAAATAAGTGAGGACTGCATTTCCTTCACAGGTATGTAAGACAGGGCCAGCATTTACATGATCACATGGGGATTTTAGAAATTAACTTTTTGCACTCAGGCTTATTTTTTATAGGTGGAAATGTGCAGGCTGGAAGTGTAGCAGCAATATAAAATGGTATGTACAGATAAGCAAGCCAAACTGTGATGATTATGAAATTCAACAACCTCAGCTCTGCAGTTTCTTCACTCACCGTGGTTGTTGCAGGTGAATAGCCAATGGCAAAATGTGACCCATTAGCTCAACCTTTCTGTAAAATCTGTTTCTGTATTCCTAATATAGGTGTGCTTACCTTTCTTTGCCTAACATCTCAGTACAGTATTGCATTAAGGCTAGGTGCTCATAGGAACAAAGGATAGTGTGATACTGGCAGCAGCACACTGTGTGCAGCCAGCATAGCCGTGGTGAGTCAGGGCAACAGTCAATCAATACCATAAATTACAGTTTTTAACATCGTAACCACACTGTCACATACTCTTCTGTACTTCTGTCAATGCTTATCTTATGCTCCCAAATGCATGAACTCTTCTCTACTACAAAATTCATAGAAACCAATGAAAACTATACTGTTATCATTCACTGGATATTAACTCAATAAAAATAAACCAGAATTAATATGTTTACCTTTTTTTTTCCCCTGTAGCCCTTCTGGAGTGGCACAGAAACTGCACAAGGAGCAGAATTCTCTCAAAAATTTGTGTGTGTTTAAAATGTGATATCCTCTTTTTCTCTGCAGCACTGGAATGGAAAGTAATAACTTTGAGCATCTTCAACTGATTTTTTTTTCAAAACAGAGGGTAAGGTAGAGGACAGATAAGTGGAAAGCTGACACAGTACAAGGCAGCTCTGAGCAGAGACATAATATTCATTGCTCAGAAAGATGCAATACATACTTGCTGTTAGTGTTTATTAGTGTGTTTACAGAACCATGTTTAAAGGATTATTTAACTTTCAGTACTGGTTAGCTAGTGCGTAGTCAGTTCTAGCACCTGCAGCACTTCTGATGTTGATGAACTTTTGGGGGTCCTTTACAGTAGCAAGCCTTCAGTTTTCAAAATTATGAGTTTCCACGACATACAAGACTAATCAGAGCAGCATTTTATTGCTGTGGTATTTAGGCATCTCAGTTTAATTGAGCCATTGACCCACTTCTGATCCATGCAGAAACTTAAGCCTGACTGTATTACAGGTGTTTCTGCATTAATTATATTTGATAAATTATTACTAGTTATTACCTGTTGAGTTCAATCGTGGACCTGATACTTGAGTGAAATTTAGATATGTTTAGTCCTTGATTGCTGCAATATGAGATATGTTTTATGAGAATTGGACACAGAAGTAGTTGTTTGATTCCTGTTTCAGAGCATAAGCTACCAATTATTTTTTCACTAAATTAACACAATGAAAGAACCCTCAGTAAATACGCCTCTCTCAGGCTGCTACTCTGGTTCCTTAGGGTAAGCTTCTGGTCCTGAAATGAGAAACCCTGATCTTATCTCCTTTACCTTTTAGCAGTCACTATGATGATCTTAGGTAAATGCATCTTTCATTTAATTTTAATGTCTGTTAACTACAGCTAGTGATCTTCACCCCGTTCAGCAGATTAATAAACATATGTGAGAGAGTCTACACTGTAGAGTAATATAATTTTATTATTTTAAAGAAGTTGTATATCCAAAGACCAAAAATATCAACTGTCAAAGAGTTAAATGGGGAGAAAAAGAAAGTCGTCCTTTCCTGGATATTTGCACAAAGCACCTCTATATCATCATGTCCTGCTGAAGTCAAAGGAAAAATTCTCATGGGCTGTAAGGGAACTAGGATTTGTCTCATGGTTTTTAACATAACAGAGAGTTCACAGACCAAACCTAATACTGAAGTCTAAAGCCCTAATGAAACTAGAGGAGCAGCCTGCAGCTACTCTTGTTTAAAGAAAAACATAGGTGAAGGGGGAAAAAAAAGACGAAAGAAGAATGATGAGCAAGGAGATAGAATGGACAAAATGAGAGTGGCCCAGAGATCCTGCTCAGAAGATTCAGGCTGTGCACAATACAGCTATGAAATGCTAAAAGATAGGTTTTCTTGT
Organism: Monarcha castaneiventris obscurior; assembly: GCA_026261815.1. Taxonomy (NCBI): domain Eukaryota; kingdom Metazoa; phylum Chordata; class Aves; order Passeriformes; family Monarchidae; genus Monarcha; species Monarcha castaneiventris. Next base: position 2,156,169 of record JAMPIT010000388.1, on the reverse strand, counting down.
GAGTTGTCTTGTACTTGCCACTTCTTACTGAGCTGGAAATACCCTAAGGACAGCCTTTCATCTGTTGAAGCAATCTGTTGAAGCATTTTGTCATTTCTGTACCTGGGAGTCAGAGTGGGAAATATACAGCAGCAAAGCAATCATTACAGATTCACAGTAATAACAACAACAATAATAATAGTAATAATAAAGAATTCCTGTGGAAAAGCTCTCTTTGGATGACCTGTTCACATTATGCACAGTAACCCCCTAAAGAAACTGTAAATGCTGTAGTACTGTATTGTGTTGTCATTGCACTTTGTGTCTCAGAAAATCCCATGGCATAGGACAAGGCGGTTAGCTGTAGGCTTGCTTTTTAGTATGACATTTTTTCCTTTAATCTAAATTTCCAAATTCTGCTCAAAGAATGCTTCCAGGGGTGCAGGCAATATAGATGTACTGTTTCTATTTATATAGAGAAAACATTAATACTTGGGTTGACATCTATAATGCAGTCCTTCCAGCAAAGCAGGATTAGTAATGTACCTTTCCATCAGTCAATGGAAATAAAAGACACAAAGACCAAGCATCAACCAGATATGTGGCAGGGAGTGTGTTAGCATTCTCTTCTGGGCTATTGTCCAGGCCTTCAGGCAGCTCTTGCACATGTGGAAGAGCAGATGGGACCATAACCCCACATCTTTTCCCATACGAGGCAATGCACAAAAATTATTCTCAGTTTAAGGAGAGTAAATAGAAAAAAGAAAGTTATCACCCACATGTTACTTACAGCAGGGAAGAAACGTGAGAATGTAGTATTTGCTGAGTCCATACGAAAAATTTTGAGGAGAGTAGAAAATCCGAAGATATGAAGTCTCTATCACCAGGCCCCCAACATCACCTGTCTGCATCTGGTCTATTCTGATGTCTCAGGAACTAGAGCTTAGAGAAGAGTCAGTGGACTATTTGTAAGGTGTCTGCGAAAGATACCTGAGTGGTAGTATAGCTCAAATTAACTTTTTCTAAGAGAATTATCTTTGTGTGGCTGGAACAGCTGCATTACTTGAAAGCTGAGTTAAAATTATGTAGCACATTTTAAAATATTCAGGCCAAATGACTTTGCACCACACACTCGTGAAGGTGTGTGGTTTATTGTAATTCAAAGAATTACAGTAAGAATTTCCAAATCATTTGGCAGGTTAGTGCATTGTAACTGTGCATAGCATATAAAGTAGTACTATCTAAATGATATTCTGCTCCAACTGTGTGTTGCTGCCTATTAAGAAATAGTTTTATAAAGAACAAGTATATAATTTCAGATCATTTCTGACTCCTGAGAGTACTACAGACCTTTTGACTAATGCAAGTGACCTTTTCCATTTGATCCACAAGTAGGCAGATAATAAACAATATGATACCAGAGGTCCTGGAGACTAGAAAGGAGATGCTTTGTCAACACGTAGAATCCAAAGTCATCCATGACATGCTCAGACTTTTTCTTCAGATCAGCTCATTCCTGGACAGGATAATTTGACCCTGAGGATGAAAATAAGATTGTCCAGAAGTTTGTTTATTTTTGTTTGTTTGTTTTTGATTTTATTCATTTCAAATACTTTAATCTTTGTTTCCAACCCAGCTTTCTTTCACAGTTCATGCTCTTGTGCTGGCCAAATAATGGTGTACAATTTTCTTGATTTTATGCATGGTAGACAAAGTAGGATGCTGAGAAATATCGCTGTTTTACTAATGTCATTGTACTGACCTTTTTCACAGTAAGAATTAGTAGCCTGAGAGAAGCTAATGCTGTTTTTAGCCAAATGCCTAAGGATCCTCATTTAATACATGCTTTATTCTAAGTTTTGCTTAATCAACAACAATTTAGTTGTGACAGGGCATAAAATTAATTTTAGTGAAATATATGTTTGTATTATGCAACGATTTACTCAACTAAAGGTCCCAGTTTTGAGACTGGAGAGTAACTTTCCATTCTCCTTTATAAGGATAGTTTCTAGTCAGCAATCAGAGGTATGATCGGAAGTAAGGGAGTGGGACAATCATAGTTTGCCTTTTTCTCCATCCCCACCTATTCTTCTCTTGTCAAATTGCTCACCTTAGTACATCAGATTCACTTAACTCTTGACATTTTTTCACAAAGGAAAGAAAATAGTTTAGATTTTCTCAAGAAGGTCAGTTTCCTGAAGTAGTAATTTTTTTTATAACAATGCCAGCTTTTGTGTCTGTGCATCATAGACTAATCTGTAAGAGATAATGGATGAGAGAAAGTTGCAAGAAACCCTATTTCAATATACAGTGATATAAATGTATGTTTACACGAGTCTCAAAAATAGAATTTTAGCATATTCTTTTTAAAGGTTTCACTTGAAGATCAAATCAGTAATGTTCATTTATTTAAGACTTTTTTTCAGAGGAGGCACATGGAGTAACTTAATTACATGGTATATTTTTGGATTTAATTTTTGTATATCAACTCTGTTAAAGGTTTTCTTTGGTGGTGGTGGTGAAGATCCAGACATCACCCTTGTTCTACTACATATACAAAAGAGATTGTACTGCATTTTGGACTCTGCATTTTGGGTATGTTCTTCTCATTTTTGGGCTCAAATTGAAAACCAAATATACTTTCTTGCTTAAAATTATTAGTGTTCACAAAGGTGTTTTTAACTCTGTTCACCATTAAGCACATGCATAAATCCTGCTTAAATCCTGCTTGAGTCAGTCTGCTGAGGTAAGCATGCCTTACTGGGGAAGGATGGAAATATGCAATGGTCAAAATCTGGATAAGTACAAGTGATCAAGCAATTTGTGACAAACTCTTTTCAGTCTACCAACTTTTATTTTTTCTCTTCCCAAGGAGCACTAATTCAAGTAGCCGGAAGAATTTTTTATCACTGTATTCTGAGTCACCCCCAGTGATATTAGCCATTAGGGCATCTGCTAACACAGTATGTCTTAAATATGTTCTATCTCTGCAAACAGCTGCACAGAAGTTGTTCCCATTTAATAGATGCTAACCTGATACTGAACTTTTTTTAAAATTTTAACTATTAATTTTGGATTTGTAAATGTACTTAAAAATAGTTCCATATTAAAACTAAAAGTAGTCCATTTGTGATTCAGGTGGGAGGCTCTAAAGCTTCACAATCACTCAAAAGCAATGCACTTCTATTGACTACTGTCAATATTTCACACAGCTGGGTCAGGAACTATGGTTGCAAAGGGCATTGAATTATGGATCTGTACTTTTCAAACAACAATAAAATTTTTGGAGCTGTTGGCCACAAGTCCAGAGAAGGATGTTTAATCGATTTTGCACAAGTGGGTTAATGGGTGAAGGGCACAGCTGTAATACTAAACTTCCACAATGTAGGAAAATCTTTAATGCCTCCCATTGTCCATACAAATTTTGATACACTGAATTGTCAAGAATAGGGTCATTCAGAAGAAAACAGAAAATTAGATACCTCATGAAGCAAGAGTATGATACTACAAAGACAGAAGATGCAAAGAGGAGGGCTACTATTTGTTAATGACGATTATTGAAGTGGAAATTAAACAATGGAAAGAGTTATTCTCTCCTCCTTTCTACCAAGGCCTTGACTGCACAGATGAGCATTTCTGGAAAACAGTCACTTCTGGCAGGCACCTCTTGATATTAAATGATATGGAAAATTTTGGTCCTATAGATGGATTCTCATAGACTCTACATAAAGAAAAATGAAATAAGAATGATTTCAAAACATATATTGGAAAGAGAGTATTTGGAGACAAGCTGAGAAATCACATTGGCCCATTACAGAGGATACTGTGAAATCTGCAGTTTAATTCTCAGGAATTCAAAAGAAAAAAATTAAATAAAATTTTGCATTTGGGAAAGTATTCCATAGACATTTACCAAAAGCTGTGAAGTTTTCGTGGGATAAGAAATTGGTGGATTGCTAAAGAGCACGTATCTTTCTGCTAGTGAGTTTTTGGTACAGAAATAAAAAGTTGCTGCAAGTAAGAGGGTCTTTTCAGCAAAGTCTTCAGAATTTTATAGACATTAATGTATCTATGGTGTTGGTCTTAGGTGCTGGTGGGTTTGCTGATTCTATGAGGTTGATTGTTTGCTAGTGACACTGATTTTCTCTAAGCTGTGCATCCCTGTAGGTTGCACAAGGACACTAGAGAGAATTTGGCTTCATTGAGACAGTATCCCTTCCAGGATTCCTTGATGTGAACAGATATCTGCAGCGTACCTGGTCCTTTTTGGATCTGCAATGCAATTCTTTCATCCTAGGTGACACTTAAATGTCAAAGTTGGCTTTTTTTTATAGTTACTGACATGAAATTGACATATCTTAAAATATTTAGCTAAAGGAATTGACACAAAAATTTCATTAAATTAATAGCATTAAAAATTAGGAAGAGCAGATTGCTTGTAGAAGTAAGCAATAACTTTGCAAAAAATGGCAAATAAAACACAGGCATTTTCATGACCACTTTAGGAGAAAAAGAAATCCATTTGGAAATCCCAGAGAGGACACATAAGAAGGCTCATGTCTACATGAGCATATGTATAATTGTACATACTCAACAACCACTTCAAGGAAATATACACAGGTTGATAGTTGAAGTTGTTCCACACACTTGTACAGACAGATCAGGTGGAAGAGGTGAGATTAGCCCTTTTCTACTTTCCAGGTTGCAGAGTGTTTCAAGAACCAGAGATTCTGCCAACATGATTTAGACAGGCCAGGTTGCTGTGCTGTTGCAGATGCTTTTTCCTGGGTTGCCTGTGGGTTGTTCTGCAACCTGCAGCTGTCAAGGGTATTTGGAGCAGCCACAGAGTTGCATACCATCCTTTCCCACTGCACAAAGTGGGCTGGAGCTTGCATGGAAAGACCTTCAGTTTGGCTTCTCTGGCTGGCATGTGAGTTTTTATAGGTCTAGAAGAATATGTGTGAATTTGCAAATGTGTCTCTATGCAGATGAGTGGGTTGGGAATTTCTTCTCCTACAGAAGACCTTCTCTCTCTAGTTCATTACAACCTTACACATTTTACAACAACCTTCTCATGGCATCAGGGATTTGCTAGGTTTCAGAGGAGCACGGTGGTTGGATTCATTCCCAACGTGGTCATGTAAAATTCACCATAGAGAAGCCTCATTGGCTAAATAACCAGACTGGTTACATGGGTCCCAGGATGGGAGATGTGAGATGTGGAGCCATCTGCCAGGATGCACTCCTATGCAGTGCTCTCCATACCAGAACAAATGCATCCCATCACTTCCTTGGAGTAGGAAACAGGTCATTCTGATAACCTAATTGAACACTATGGGATATACTTTTTCCTCTTCATATTTCATAACCAGACTTCTCTGACATGCATTTTTCAGTACCAAAAATAAATGTACTCTTTTTTCCTTGACTTGTGTTGAGATACTGAGAACAAAAATGAACATTAACTTACATACTTCTATCAAAATAAGTTATTTTATACATGCCTTTTCACAGAAAGCAAAACTAAAGTTTTGTTCAGTTGGATTATTTTTCTTGGTTTTACTTTTCCTAGTCTGACAGTCTAAATACTGTTAGAGAAAAGTCTGGAAGCACTTCAAAGTCAAGGACAGTAAAATTCACTGTGATAAATTATATGTTGTGGGCACAGAGGAATTTAATGTGGAAAATAGATAGATGTGTCCTTTTTTGTCAGAAATTTGTTTGTGTATAGGTATGTGTAAGCCTGTTTCTGGTATTTATACCATTGATAATCTGCAATCATTAGCCAATGTGTACACATATTTATTTAGATAACTATCACTGGGTTATTAATTTTCTCTCAGACTAGATTTTGCAAAATGCTCTAAGGAACTTCAGTCTGCAAGTTACACTGAAATTCAGTAGGATGTGGGCATCTACCTGGTTTAGGCAGCACTGAAAATACAGCTGACACAGATGTATGTTCACATTAATATAAAGTGTAGGTACAGCAGAAATTCCAGTGTCAATGAATGAAAAAGGTTTTGTCACTTTAGGGCAATTGTGCAGTGCAGAAAACCTATGCAAAAGAGTAGTATGTAATGTAACCACATTTACTGTACTATTTTATTAAGGAGAAAAAGATCACTGCTATGACATCTGAAGAAGACCACAAAGACCCTTTCCTGAAGACTGTAATGAGAACAGGTTACATTACTACTAAGTTCCACATTCTCATTACAAGCTTTTTAATGAGAAGGGATTAATTTTCTGCCATTTTCCATTCTCATTACTACTCAGTCAAGGGAATGAGATATCAGGAGTTTAATGTCTAATTTATATTCAATGAATCTTAGTAGTGAGCTGCACTCTTTTGACCTTTTCAATATTTTATACTTTGATTGGGTGGTCACTTGACTCCTGCATTGTTTATAGCCTTATTATAGTAGCTTATAGAACTAAAAGTGGACTGGCTACCCAATCAAAACAGAAGAATAACAGAAAGGTCAATTTAATAGCATACACATGTATCAGTTCAAGAATATAAACAGTATTAAACTTTGGAAATCATCCTCCTGTCAGAACTACAAGAATTAAAATTACCCATTAGTGCATGTGATCAACCTGGCAACCAGGACTGCGGAGTAGAAGAAAACAGATATATTCTGTAGTGACTGGGGTCATTTTTATTTCCTCTTTGAGTACACCTATGAGCAGTAGGGTAAAATTTAACAAAATACTTTGCCATGTTTTATGTTTGCTTACCATCTCTTTGCAAAGGCCAATGAGTGCAGAAGGAGCAAGATGATGAACAATTAGGTCCATTGTACTGCCAGTAGTTAACATTTTTTGAAACATTCATTAAATATCTATGTGAAATACTTTAATATATTTTTGCAAGACTTGTCATGTAAAAGTGAGATGATAGAAAATTCAGTCAGGAAATTTTTAAATCTATGAAAAATTGAAGTGTAATATCAGACTACTAAAAAAAAATCCACAAACAAAATTACCAAACCAATATGATGTATTTTGGTGCATTTTTTGAAATTACTAAGCAACCACACCTTTGGAATTAAACTTTCTCTGAAGTGTATGCTTAAAAAAATATCATACACAAATGAAACTTTTTATTTATTAGTTTATTACAGATTTATTTCAGTGGAAGATAAAAAAAAAACCCCTACACCCTGCAAAGAAATGTATCTTGAAATTATGATACCTAATATATCCCTAGTTGAAAGTGTATTGGGTAAAAATTTATGGATAAAAATATATTTTGACACTACTTAATTTGGAGTCCCTTGCAGAAATCATGAAATTCAAAATTTCTGGTAGTAAAACATCTAGGAAAGAAAGAGGTACTGAAAAAAAAAAATCCATTCAATTTTTTTTGTGTGTGTGAAGCTTTCCATCTATTTGTTTTCATTAACAAAGCTTGTTTACAGAGATTAGATAATTATTCTTTTAAACCTGACTAAATAATTAACTTATGCCAAACATATACCACTTCATTACTGGAAAGAAATATAATTGATGTTCTGCAACCCTCAATATAATAAACATACTATTCATTCCTTAACTATTAATTCTCAAAACTCATGTTCGGCAGTCAGTAAGAATTAATTTGCCATACCACACATGTCTTACTAAATGTAAATTAAATCCAGTTTGAGACCCATTGCTTAAGGCATTACTCAGAATGTCATTGCTGGACTCCCCTCAAAAGAAACATCATTTAATACAGTTTGTGAGGCCAGAGGGAGAAATAACAGTTTGGGTAATGAGGGCACTATCAGACCTGTGCCATTTTAACTGAAAGAAAAATTAATATATGAGTTCCTTGCAAGACAGATTAGAAAGAAGAAAGTGACAAAAGTAATAATGTGAATACTGAAGGGACTCTTCACCTTAAATGAGCCCAGGCAAATACATTTCAGTCTCAAAGATACCAAACTGAAATAAAAGAATTAAAAGATATGTTCCTACTTCAGTAAAAGCAAACCAGAAATCATTACTGCAGACAGTGGTGATATCACCATTCCAAATAATACACGATTAAGTCCCTCACTAATAGAGCCAGTGCAGCTTTAAGGATCACAAAGTTAATTCAAATTCTCAAAAAGAGTTATTCTACAGCTATCCAGGTAGTAAACCAAAATATTTTGCACCAAATACTGTGAAATAATTTCAGATGGAGAGTATATAGGATGGAGCAGCTGAGAACAAAAACTTGTTGGGCAAGTGGTTATACAAATTAGAAAAAGAGGTCCAAGCATCACTCAGAACTTGTGTTTTGCTAAAGCTTGTCAAGAAAAAAGAGATGAATTTCTCAAGCAGTTCTTTGCCTTGCCATGACAGAAAACTCTTATCATTAAGCTGAAGTGATGCTTTCAATAAATTAGATGAGGTAACTTCAGGATATAGTATTCGCCATAAATTACATGGAAAAATTTTTAAATTATCCTTACATATGATTGCTACAGGTTAATAATGGAGCAAACTATAGATATTCTTGCTCTGAAGAATCTTATGTATTCAGAACGTGACAACCACAACATATTCTCTGTTTTTTAATTTTTTCTCATGAAGTTGCTTCTGTATTAGCAACTGTATTTCTCTGATTTGGTCTCTTTGTTGACAAGGCTGAACAATATATGGTTACTGTACAAGAACAGATACCTTTTGATCGTACAGACATATTTTGAAAAAATACTTTTACTTGACAATGTATGCAGCAAAATGTGATGAATAAACAATTAATTATCTAGGGTACCTGGGAGTATTCTGAAGGGAGATTATTCTATATGTGGTATTTATTCAGTCTATTAATCATTAAATGCATTGGTTCCTGGCACAGGTGCATTGGATTTATGCCTGGTTAACCACTTGGTTTGTCATGTTGTTCTTAGCAGTATCAATAATGTACGTAGACATAAAGTATATATATATATAAATATATAAACACCATGTATAATCACTGTATTTATAGATAGAGTCATAAAATCATAGAAACATTTAGCTTGGAAAAGACCTTTAAGATCATCAAGTCCACGTGTAGATAAATATATGATGATATCAATCTTGTATTGTATTAAAAATTAAACACTGTACAGAAGTTGCTACAAAAAAAAAAAAAAAACAACAACTCTTTCTCTTCATTCTGTTGACTCTTACACTTGTTTTTTGCTGGTTTTCTTCTGATACTTCCACTTCCCTCTGATGGCACTGGTAGTTAAAGACTCTCAGGGTCTTGTAAGGCTGAGTCATACTCAATACATTTCCAAAGGGTCTAAGCCAGCTAAGACTCTCAAGTCCCATTTTCATAAATTAATTTGGCATTTGAGTCAATAACCCTTAGGGTAGCCTTGTAATCACAGATGATCCAACGTTAAATTGACTACCTCAGGTACTGGTAGAAATCTAGTTGAGGCATCACTGAGTTTACTGCATCCTGTATTAAGTCCTATGTTCCCCCAAGGATTTGAGCTTACAAACATACTTCAGTTTTGGAATCTGGGCCCAACTTGTGTTTCTAAATCACTTGGGTGTCTTCATGAATTTTATTCTTTATCCCTAGGCAAACTACTTTTTCTACTCGGTGGTTGTGGGTCATCAAAAATACATTTTATATGGAGACTTTCTGCTCATAGTATATTTCAGAGCAATTATATAGCATCATGGGGTGAACACATCTGTTTCTATTTTCTGGAGGAGAAGTCTTGCCAAGGACTCTAGTGAGCTCTCTATGAAGATATTTGCTCCTTTGTGTTTTTGTGCCATACTGTGAAAATTAGGAAAATAGAGTAAACTTGTTCTTTATCTCCCAGCTAGATCCTTACCCTCAGGTGCCACTCTACTTTGTACAGTATATTTTAGCTTGTATGGAGGTCAAAGTTAAAATGTTTTATTTGATCCAAAGTAATTCAGTATTCAATTGGTCTCCAGTGATCAGAGAGTAGCATATGAAGTAGAATGTAAAACACATTCCTTTTGGTCTTCCTGGGAAATATACAGCTGTCATTGAACTGGTTGATTTGAACATTTCTATTTTGTTGCACATAAAAGGGACGCACAAGGATCATTGAAGTCCAACTCCTGGCCCTGCACAGCACCATCCCCAAAAGTCACACCATGTGCCCAATGTGAGCATCGCCCAAACGCTTCTTCAACTCTGTCAGGCTGCTGCTGTGAACACTTCCCTGCAGAGCCTGTTCCAGTGCCTGACCACCCCTGGAGGAAGAACCTTTTTCTAATATCCAACCTAAACCTCCCCTGACTCAGCTTCAGGCCATTCCCTCTGGTCCTCTCACTGGTCACCACAGTGAAGAGATCAGTGCCTGCCCCTCTTCTTCCCCTCATGAGGAAGCTGTAACTGCAATGAGGTCTCCCCTCAGTCTCCTCCAGGCTCAACAGACCAAGTGCCCTCAGCTGCTCCTCATACAGTTTCCCCTCAAGGCCCTTGACCATCTTTGTTGCCCTCCTTTGGATACTCTCCAAGAGTTTAATGTCTTTCTTAACATTGTGGCACCCAAAACTGCCCCCAGCTCTCGAGGTGAGGCTGCCCCAGTGCAGAGCAGAGCAGGACAATCCCCTCCCTTGCCTGGCTGGCGATGCTGTGCCTGATGCACCCCAGGACAGCCTTGGCACTCCTGGCTGCCAGGGCACTGCTTACTCATATACCTCTTGTCATCAGCCAGGACCCCCAGGTCCCTTTCTGTAGCACTGCTTTCCAGAATCTCATTCCCCAGTGTGTATCTACATCTGAGGTTGCCCCATGCCAAGTGCAGAATCCAGCAGTTCCCCTTGTTAAACTTCATACTTGGTCTGTAGCTGAAGCAAAACTTCCATGTCCTTTCAACAACATGCTCTTCAGAAGCTCCTCAGAAGGCTCTTAGCTCTGTAGACTTATGTAAAACTCTGATCTGCTTTCAATTACTGTTTTTTTTCAAAATGTCCTTTGTATCCTTTATCTATTCCATTTGAAACAGTCTTTAATGCAGAAATAAAAATTCTTTATTAATGCAGAAAAATAAAATTCTTTACTGTGACCTTTGCCTTTAGGGTTAGCCTTTGCCCCACAAAAACAAAAACAAGAAACCCCCACAAAGTACTGCAATTGACCAACCAACCAAAATACCAACCAAAAAAACCCCTAAAACATAAACAACCCATATCAGAATGACAATGCTGGAATTCATTAACATTAATGATAGAAAAATTTTCTTGCATCTCCACCTTCTTTTACTGAACTTTTGCTCATCCCTTCAGCCAACTCTGCTTTTCATAAACTGTATTTTCTAGAAAAAACAGAATGAATGAATCTCAGCTTTAAATTTTTAAAAATAAATTTCTCTATTTATTTTTCTTTTCTTTGGAGAACAACTCCAGAACATGAGCTAGTGCTTTGAATTAGCAGATAACAGAAATTTGATAGTAATCTGTGCTTTAAAAATATAATTATTTTTCTCCAAAGTTACAATTTTTCACTGTGTAATTTCTTGGACAATGAAATTTATTATTTTTTACCTCTTTTTGTGTTGTGTTCCCCCTTTCTTTCTTTCTCACTAGTCTGTCCTGCCCATTCTAGCTTTTAGAATAGCATGCTGACTTGCCAAGCCATGTGTCATTTGTCTCTCTCCCCTGTCATTTTCATCAACCTTTCAAAGTGGTTGACATCTTAAGTGGCAGCAGGTACATAAAAAATAGGGCTAGCAGGCAGACCAGCTGTTATGTTATGTTAGGGAGAATACATTTTCTTCATCTCAGTTCTGCTGAATCACATTGTTAGAACATTAATTTTAATGAAATTTTCATCCTTCTACTCCATCATTCTTACTGTATTTCTTCTAAGTATTCCAGTGTACTCCTCTTCCTCCTGTCCTTAAGAAATGACTTGTCTATACAACATGACTATGGTACTGCCTGCAATGTTTTGTGGAAAGTTTTTTTCTAGGACTCCTCAGTTCCAGTATCGTCTTTGGAAAACTGGTTTCTAGGAATACTACACATCTTAAAGACCTCTTAAGTTTTCTTGAAGTTTCTGTGATTAATCAGCTTGTGACTCATGGGGAAAAAAACAGTCAAACTTATACAAACTGAAAAAGTTATAGGTTCTTTCAATGTTGTCTTTGAAAAGAAATAGATACAGAAGCAGTGAAGGGATTACGTCATCATATAGACACTTGGTTTAAAATTACTTCTTTCAATTAAGTCTATTTTTTCAATCAGTTACATTTTTATAGACATTTAGATGAGTATATTACATTCATAGAAGTAACTCCTGGCACATTTTTCAGAGAACAGGGAATCTCAGGTGATGAGTGAACAGTTCTCTTGCAACTTTTTTTTGTATTGACAGCAACAAGATAGTAAAGATTTGTCACACTGAAAATTATTCATTTGAGATTAGCATTGGTCCCTTAGCGTTATGTGATCTGAAAATGTGCATGTCCAACCAGTTACCTTCACACAAATGCAAAATTAAATTTACATAAGCTGTCTAGTCATTCACATGTCCAGTAATAAACCTGGGTCTTTGATAGTTATATAGATAATTAACAACTTTAAGTGCTGTAAGGTTTTCTTTTTCTGTCTTCAGTCCCAGTTCTGGTATTGTTGTGTGTGGAAAGCAGCACTGGATATGTGGACAAAACCTTGAGTAAGCTCTGTGTTATTCATTTGGGTTGGGATCCCAGAGAAAAGCCAGAATTTTTGGTGTTCCCAAGAGTCAGAGAGGGAGCATTAGTTCTGACATACAAGGTAAAGTAGAAGATATATGGGGCAGAGCACAGTAAAGGGTTAGGGTTCTTATTTTTATTGCAATTGTGGGTATAGAAGCAATCTTGGACATCCTCTGCATCTTAGAGACCACTACTAATTGCTGCAGGAGCATCATGTTTTGTGCCTTTCTCTCTTGCCACCTGGACAAAAAGAGCTATGCCTTCTGTGCAAAATTAAGAACTGCTTGGTTACTACCCTAAGTGTTGTAGCCCCAGGAAAGGGTTTGGAGCATTTAGGATCAGTGCATTATGGTTCTCCAAATACTTATCTTCCTTGGGAGCATCAAGTAATCTCCTGTCCTTGTCATCCTGACCCATCAACTCCAGAAATATATTAAATGGATGGTCTTGCCTTTGGCTGCTAACAAGGAGATATATGCTAGCTGGAAAATAAATACTGAACAGTAAAATTTTCCAAAGGACCGGGATTCCATTTTCCACCCAGCTGTGAAATTTTCTCAAGTAAGCTGTCTTGGGAGTAGGCTATACTCATGTTCATGTGACGTCTTCCTTACCTGAAATAGCATTTGCCAAAGGTGAAAGTCTTCCAGGATTTATCTTTCTTCTTACCCATATTTAAAACTATTCATCAGTATAAGATAATGTAATTTTCAGTGTCTGAATAATGTCCAGATCACCATCATTAGAATAATAATTCTGAAAGAAAAAAAGAAAGGAAACAAGCCACCGCATATTTTCAGGAGGATTGGGTAAAGAAGTAGAGAACATTAATGTGGAAATATTAGGAGAATGAAAAACTAGGAATTCATAGCAAGAAAAAAGCGGAAAGTAGAGGTGGGGTAAAAGGATATTAATCATTTGATGTGCAAGGAGGTGAGGGAGACATCCAGCAGAAGGCAGTGTTTAACTGGCTCTGGTTAACTGCACTTGGAAGTTTCTTGGCTCTTCAAGGAGTACAAAGTACCCTTGAGTGTAAATTATATAAGAAGATCCAGAGACCAGCTAGTCTGGAGCTGAAGGTGACTATTCATCTATTCTCTTGCATTTAAAAATGTGAATATGAGTATCCACTGAAAATTAGTCTGAATGAGCTATTCGTAACTTTATACTTGAGTCTCTTTGACTGCAAAATTGAAGCTTAGTCCTAAATTTACTTAAGCTCTGGATAAAGCACAGCCTGCAGAAGAGCATAATAACTGAGGGTATAAAAAAGTACCCATGGAATCCAGTGGAAATGGTGCGCACACACACTTATGTTTTACTCAAATATAATGACTGACATCTGACTGGAAGGAATATGAGGAGAGCAGTACATTGCTCAATAATTCCCATTTCACTTGCATTCCTACAGATTTTACACAGGGAAAAAAAAAAAAAAAAAAACCCAGACAGAGCCAAAATAATTCAAACCAAATAGAAAGCCCACTAGGATATGTTCAAAGCTAAGCATTCATGTCTTCAAAGAAAGGTCGCTGTCCAGTGCAAGTTCTAGGAAAAGAGGTCTAAATTTCAGAGGAAAAAGATGTCACTGAATTTTGTGATGACATATAGGTTTTTCATCACATGAGCAATGATTGATTGGACAGAAACACTGGGAAAAGTAACGCTTTGATCCAAACATCTTTGAACATGGAGAAAGTTTTTACTAGATCTGATTATAGTTGAGGCTTGTAATTCACACTCGGCCCCTTGCAGAAGCATCTTCCTGATTTTCCTTCCTTCTTAAGTGAGGCATCCGTCCTCCTCGCAGGAATCTTGGCTGCGATTAACTAGCTGAGACAGCTGAGTGAGGAAGGCATTTAAGTGCTCTTTCTGACCCATTATTCTAAAGTAATTTAAATCAAATATATCTTCAGGTACACATTAGAGCAGCCATAAAGTTACCTTAAGTTGAAGGAGCTGTCACATCTCAAGGACAAAGAGCATCATCTGTATTTGATTCTTACAGTATTATTTAACTACCATGAAAGGGTGAAGCAGCAATTGATTCTGCATTTGGAAACACCTTCTTCTAAACAACATTTAGGAACAGAGGTCTTCATGTCACTTTACCCCAGCACAGATCAAGACAAGGTCAGGACCATTAGAAGCAATTTCCAATTTCTTCTTTTCACTGACTACAAAATACCACAAATATAAAGCAAGATCTGAATCTTATAAAATGTATGTAATGAGTTATGTTCTCTGTTGTAGGTTTTGGTAGCTCCAAGAAACTGTGATCTATTAATTGCAAATATCTAAATGCTTTTGAATAAACTACTGAAACTAAATGCTGCTGACTATTAAAAGTATTATAATCTGGATCAGGATCAGGATCAGCATCTGGATCTGGATCTGGATCTAGGAGTGTTTTAATCGTTACACCATGCCACTGCTTGGCAAAATGCTGTTCACTGATAAGAAAACTTTAGCTGGTCTGCTTCTAAACTTTGGGGTGATGACAAATAAGCTTTCCAAAACTATTGACAAGCATATAGATTATCCATTTACATTACCTGTATCTTAAAAGCTGTGTCACCAGGAATCAGCTCATCAAATTTATTTCCAGTTGCAAGGTGATGGCTCATTGACAATACCTGGTTAACTTCACAGTCTAGTTTTCTGAAAGACACAAGGCTTCTCAAGAGAATAAAATACAGCGTTCTTGAAGAAAGGAGCGGAATAAATCAGGAAAATGATACCATGCTTCTCTACTTTTGTATTCCAAGGAATACTGAATTAAGCTTCTATGCTCTCTAAATTGCAGTTTTCACAAAGACAGTTTGGAATCAGTAAATATCTAAATGCCAGAACTAGCTTATTCAAGTTTCCTTTTGGGTATTCACCTCAATATCATCCACATTATGCATTTAGAAGTCTGCCTGATTGCTGCATTCTGAACTGTTTCTTTTTTCTGTGCCTTCCAAGATTTTGTTCTCTGCAATAGTAGGAAGATGAAAAGCATTATTTTTGTTCAATCAGAACTCAGATATCATCTGATTTTGACCTTAATGCTCCCATTCATATCTGCTGGCAACATTTAGTAGAGATGGAAGCCTGACAAAGAAACAATGGTTAATCATAATGAGTAATATGCCTAAACTCTTGTATAGATTGCTATCTTACTTTTTCATTAAACTACTCACTGGAACAAAGATGGATCATCTTAGTGACAGCAAGACTTTCATTGACCCCACAGTTTCAAGAGACCAAGGCAAGAATAAACTGTCTGCAGCAATAGAAATGAGGTTCCAACAGCAGTGGAAGTACAGCTTTTCCTGTCTCCTGGATTTCCTGACATACAGTATCACTCCATCTCCCATGGTCTGTCCTACATACATTTTCTTCAAGCAGAAGAGGCATGAGTAAGTGTGATTACACCTCCCTTTCGCACCAAAATATTAGGGCTATTGATAAAGGTATCACCGTTTGACTGGAGGAGGAATACAAAAGAGCCAGTCAAGGATCAGAGCATGGATGGTATGGGACAAAGCAGGATGGTGGTTGAAAGTCCAGACTTTCAATGAGGCAGCTTTAATCTTTCAGACAGATCTCAGCTGACTTGCAGAAGGTGGCTGACCAAAACTAACTCATCTAGCTTGGAAACACTGTATGACAGACAGAAAAGACTTTTGCCCGTGACTTAGGCAATGTCTGACTGGTTACTGGCTATTGGAGCAATTTGGAAGAGTGCCTTTGCTGTGGATGTACCTATAGCCTGTGAATTTATCTTGCCATGGCACTTCTGTGGGTTCATTGCCCACTGTCAGGGCTTTTTTTTTTGTTCTCTGTCCCTTCAGATTTGAAGAGGAAGAGGTCTTCAAGCCACATATACTGTTCCTATTTCTGTCATTACCCTAACCTATAAATGCAGGCAGTTCCTCTTGTGTGAGAAGTGGTCAGACAATTGTGTTATGTGCATAGTGTCATGAAATGTGATCTCTGATTAGTTAAATAGAAGACTCTGTGGTTCCCTAACCCTGAAGGTCTGGGTACCATGACTTCACATTAAATTTAATTTAAAATAGCTTTGGCCATTTTCAAAGCAAAATTAAAGCTACCTTTCCTCTTTCCTTTTCCTGGAGCTATGCAGATAAAAAATTCTCAACCATCACAAATTGCTGATTCAGTTTAGAATTGGAACTAATATTTATCTTTGAAAAGATAATGCTCCATAAATGAAAACTGAATACTAATTAGTAGACATCTTTTCTTGTAGACCTCCCTTTTTAAAAATGTTTCCATATGTCTTCAGGAAAAATTTTCATTGATTTCTCAAAGTATTATATTAAGGGAAGATATCAATTATAGGGAAAAAATTTAAAAATTTATAGATAGAAAAATAATATAAGGCTTTGAATGTGCCAAAAAGTAATATTTATATTGTTTAGTCCTTAACATTATAGGAGAAAATGGAGCAAAGAAATTTTTAACGAAGCTTAGGCTATAAAATGGAATGCAAGAAAAACGTACCCACAGGTAAAAAAAATCCACACTGATGTTATGCTATAGAATAGTTTCTATTTTGCGTTCTGTTCAGCCACACTGAACAATGTCCCCTTGTATTTGAACATCTTCAGTAAAATTTGAACTCTTTCAGAATTCAGGCTCATTTGGTTTTGTTACCAAACCAAACCAAACCAAACCAAACCAAACCTAAAAAACAAACCAAAAACACCCTGCAACATAAGACATATGGCAGTAAAGTTTTCGAGCGACCACTTTACTTGATGGCACCATTAGAGAGTATTTTTATGCCAATTCAGGAAAGTTTTTTGAAAGGGCTCAGCAATATTTTTGGACTCAATATCTAGGTCTGTATGAATAAATGGCTCCTGAGAATGTTGCTGGTCTCTAGAAGATGTAATCTGTCCTGCAGGAATTCTACTCAGCACATCAGTGGGCTGATGTTGACTTGGATGTCCACAGACAACTCCTGAGTACGTTTCTCATTCACCACTAGGGAGTCTATCTGCTATGTTCTGCATGGCCCTATGTTTTACTAGCAGAAGGTCAGGCTACCCAGACATCCTGATAATGATTGACTAGGTTTTTTGAAGGTGTGTATGAAAATGTATGAAAGCTTGGAGCAAAAAACAGCAAAGCACTTTTACTAAACATTGGTCAAAGTGACCAAAGTAATTTTGATAAACTGCTGGAACATGTTTCTTTCAACCCATAGTAATTTATGATCTCCCAATTTTTAATGTAGACAGAGACTCCTAAGCTGATTTTATCTGGTAAAATTTGCTTCAATCACCATTCTAGAACCAAAAATAATTTCTCTCTACAGTTTTCATGACGGATGGGTGTATCCTCAGCTGGTGTAGTTCAGCTGAACAAAATGTGTATTTTAGCTTAAATGAGGTTTTCAGGGGGAACTTTTTCTCTCAGCTGGAAGTGCAAATGGGCATTGGGCATGGGTTGTTCCCGCTGTCAATGATAATGGGAAACTTGATAGTAGATGACAGGAACAATTTGTTAAGAGCTCCAGCTAATTCCTCTCACAGTTTAAAAATATCTAATGGGATTGGTTGCCAGATAAACTGGCAGTTCTGAAGAACTGGAAAATTGGGGCTCAATAAAGCATGCCAGAGGTGGGGCTAATCTCATTTTGAGCCTCTGTTAATGAGTGTGGGTGGGGATTGTTTCCCCAGTCTGGAATGGTTTAGGGCAATGTGAAATTTCCATGCATACACAGTGAACCCTCCTTCCTCTACCTGCAGTAAGCCCAAGGTTTCTGCAGGAACGTGTCATCATGTACAATATGATTGCTAATATGGTGGGAGGTGGTATTATATAGCAGTTTGCTGCTATATCCTTGTGTATTAGCAAAATAGGTTGAACCTCTTTGAGACTGTATACTTAGTTTTGAAGCGCTTTAAGAAATTGCTAGCTAATAACTAGGCTAGTAGAGAAAGGCTGACTACAATCTTTCATTAAGATCAAATTAAGATTTTAAATCTGTTCTTTTCAATAGGAGCCAAGAGGTAGATGCAGGAGTATGTTGCAACCCAAATAAGAGACTGAGCAAGTACCCCAGCAGAATCAACAAGTGATTGGGCAGTAGTTTGAATCTCCCCCATCTATTACTCATAAACCATAGTAAATGATAATTAGATCTCTGGCCTTGTATTAAAGTGAAGTTGGAGTTGCCACAGGATTATTATAGCTCGGGAAGGTAGCCTTTAGGCAAAGGGTGGCAATGGAAAAATGATAAGCAACAAACAAGGTCTGAGGTGTCCTAAGTACTGTTAAATCTTTCCATCAAAATATTAAAGCAAATCAGGTAGGGATGATCATAAAAGCAGATCACAAATAAAAGAAGTTATTATTCAATTTCATTTAAAATTTAAGTATCAGATTTGTAGGGATCATTGCTATTAGAAATTAAAGTGTATGAATTGTAAATCAACTTTGTCTTTGTGAGAGCTTTTATTTTGATGTAGTCACTTTGGAAAGTTTCCACTTGCAGTAAGTCCAGGGTATCAGTAAGCGTATCTACACATATTCAGATGAATTTCTTAAACAATTCTGATCCCTGTGTCATTGTTTATATCTGTTTAAAACTTTTAAGATCAAATAGGGTTATGAATAAACAGCAGAAAATTCACTGGCTTGCTGAAAACCAAAGTTTTATTAGGAATTTGAATAACAATGTTTGAATTAGTATCAGGATTTTACCATCTCATAATGTACTTTAGTATTCTTTAAAGGAGGGACTGAGCTGTAAATTTCCAGTTTTCCTGGTAAGCTCCCTACCTACCAATGTATCAAATTATTTGTTGTGCCTCCTCTTTTGCTTAGTAAAGATTTAGATACTTTTACCAGGAGGAACACCATAAGCAGGAGACCTGGAGAACAACTCACTTTCAAGAAATCTTGTGGCGATAGGTATATGAAAGTCTCCCTCACAACTGGAAAAACTTGTGATACATTCTCACATGACTCCTGAGGTGCTTAATGAAAGCAAGCTACCATCTACCTCCTTGTTTTGTAAAACATCTGAATGTACAACTTCATTTTAACTTCTTTTCTGGGTGGTTAAAATTATCCAAATAAAGCAAAACCAGTTGTTTTTGGGAAAAGTGGTATAAATGCTTTTTTTCTTCTTCTTTTTCTTTTCTTTTGATTCTAGCACTTTTATTCCTTTGAATGAACAATAACAGAATGGATAACCTTTTATTTAACATTAGTTCAACTTATAATGATTTGTCTTCTTTCACCTCTAATTTGTTTCTCTCAATATGTCACCTGAGGGATCAGACAATTTAGAATGAAGGAGGGGAGGAGGGGAGGAGGGGAGGGGAGGGGAGGAGATTTCAGTTTGAAGGATCCTACAACAATCATCTAAGTCCAACTGCCTGACCAGTTCAGGGTTGATCAAAAACTAAAGTATGTTATTAAGGGTACTGTCCCAATGCCTCTTGAACACTCACAGGTTTGAGGCCCACTTCTCTAGGAAGCCTGTTCCCATGTTTGACCACACTCTTGTGGTTGCCTCACAGTTCAGGCTGAAGTTGAAAAAAGCGTGTTCTCACAAGCTGCTTCTGTTGTGGTCTGTTGCAGGAGGGGTCGCTAATACACCTAACAGGGCACCTTGTAAATGCTGGTGGAAACCCACATGGGATTAAAAGGTGTCTGAAGAAATGCCTATATGCCTCATTTCTTCAGAAGAATATCACCATATTAGCCAGCGAGCTTTCTTTTGTAGGGTAACAGAGAGGTTCTCACTTTATAGGTTTTCCCTTCATCAAGAAACAGTCTTTGGTATTACACTGCATTTGCTTCTGCAGTCCCATAGAAATGCTGTTGTGCTGAATGCACTCTGCCCATCAAACAAGTTACCCATCTATCTTGCTGCACTATGACTTATTGACCTGTGTGACCTGTACACCATGTAACTGGTATGACTTCTACGTCATTTAAACGCCTGAACTTTTCAACACTTAGATCTTCATTCTTGAAATTATGTTTCACAAATATTTAATGTGATTTTGAATGTCAAAGTGTTGAGTTAACCTATTCCTGGTTAATATTGTACCACTTCTCAACATATGTCTCTTCCTTAGTTGGCCTGGTTATCTGTATACTAGAATAACTAATTTTCTTAATCTTCTGCTATTAATTTTTGCTCTTAATTTCTTCATGTCCTAACAATGCCTTTCCTTCCATGTGAAAGGGGAGAAAAGTGGAGAAATGAAGGCCAGCAATAATTCTGCCCTTGGCTGCTGTTGCTACATTTGTTATTCATACTTCAGCACCCATTCTAAATGAGAATTCTGATGAAGAAATATATTGTTTACCCATTTTGGGATTACATTCCGCTATCAATAAACAAAACATTTAATGCAGATCATGGGACATTTGAAAAATACAAATACAAATCTGGAAATAGAAAACTCACCAGGTAATTATTAGGATTTTCTCCTCTTTGCCTCTTGAACAAAAATGTAAATTAAAAATATATGCAACCCTGATACAGCAGTGCAACATAACAAATAAAGCCTTTTGAAATCAACTAAAAGTCTTTGTGGATACAACAGACTGACTGCAGAATTAGGCTGACAATTAGTAAGGGGTTCTACTATAAAAGCAGACAGCAGCTTCTTCATGGAAAATGAGATATACATCACTGCAAATTAAAACCTGATGTATCTCAAAGGGACAGAAGTGTAAGGTTTGTAATGGTAAGATTAATAAGGTAAGATTATTGATGATACCATGAAAATTAAATTACAGAAAATAATTTTTTGTATTGCTTAGGAGGCCTCAACTTGGAGATTTTGTTTAGAACATAAAACAAAACAAGCAAACAGAAACCTCAAAGTCACCTAAAAACTACCTTATAAAAAGAAGTAATTGAGGAAATGCATGTTACAGTTGGGTCCTCATTGTTCATAGATACTGAAGTTCCATAGACTCACAGAATCACAGAATGGCCTGGGTTGTAAGGTACCTTAAAGACTTCTAAGTTCCAACCCCCCTCCATGGGTAGGGACACCTTTCCCTAGGGTGCATTGCTCAAAGCTCATCCAACCTGGTCTTGAAGATTTCCAGGGTATCTACAACATATCTGAACAGTGTCTTATTTTTTAGTCAAAACAATGTGAATTTCTAAAGGGGAAATATTATTTCTTGTCATCCCTTGTCATTTCTTGTCAGTGCAATGAGATTATGAGCAAAACCTGTTGATGACGTCTTCCTGAAATTGTCTCTTTTTTGTTTGTCACAAGTAATTTTATGTTAAGTTTGTTGCTGTGTTCTACAACACCACCTTCACATCCAATTTCCCTGTTTTCCTCAATTTTAGCATATAGTATTGATTTATAAAGTTGTTTCTGAATACATAATATCTTCTTTTGCCCATGAAAAATTTGTTCATGGTTCATTTATGAGAGGCTCCCACAGTTTTTTATTTTCTGAAGAGACTGAAGTGTCCATTTCTGATTGAACTGTTAGTTTTTTACTGAATAATTCATATTATTACCTCTCCCCCAAAACTACATACGTGGGGGCTTTAGAGAGCTACAAATATTTATGATAATTAATTTCCACCAAAGTTAGAATATATCACATGAAATTACTATCCCCCATTTTATTGTCTCCACACAAAACTTTATGTCTCTGACTTGAAATTAATACTCAGATTCATTGGGTTTTGGGGGGCTTTGTTGCTTAGCTGGTTGAAGTTTTTGAGTTGGGTTTTATTGAGTTTTTTTGTTTGATTGGTGGTTTCTACAGCATAGTCTGCATTTAAAATTCTTGTACAAAATTTTGATGAAGAAGTGCTTGAGAAAACTTCATAGTTCTAACTAATCTTCTTGCTGATAACTATTGTTATATATTAACTGTATCAGGGATCATGAAAGAGCATTTGGGCTGTCCAAAATATGTGGGAAAATGAAGCTTTTCTGATGTCAGTAGAGCTTCTATATGTTTACACCAACAGAAGATTGGTTAGGGAGGTGATATTTTTGATTGAAAACTTTCCTTGGACTTGAAGGTCTTCATCCTTCACTTTTTATGCACCCACATCACTGTGTGCTGTCCATGGATTTTTCTTTTATTTTGTATAGGTGTTCTTATAACCACTCCTATAGGATTGGTAGTATTGGAGGTCTCTGAGATTGCAATATCACATGCACACAATACAATAATCTACTTATGAAATTTAGCAGAGAATAAAAAATTAACTGGAAATATGATTTTTAAAATTAATTAATTTGTTTTCTTTCCTATGCAAGATGTATTTTCTCTGTTAATATTTTATTTCTTTATACTTGTACATAAAACACAGTGTGAGAAGAACTGTTCTTCTTGTATATAACCATTGGAAACAACTTTGTTCCCTTATACATGCTGTCTCATTGGTACTCATGAAACTATGCAGAATTAATGAAAAGAAATACCAAACTGTATGCCATGACTTGGTGAATTGTTCAGGATTAACTTGGACATCTAACTTGATAACTGCACATCTGATCCAGGAATGATTAAGAGGTAAATCTTCAAAGAAGTATTTTCAGTGACTGCTCAGAGCAAAATGCATGTTAAGTAATGTAATCCAATTCTGATTTTGAAAGGAATTTGCTTGTAAACCTGCCCATGAGAGCAGAAAACTATAATATTGATCCTTTAGTATTCTGCCTGACTGCACCAGCAGTTTACATGGTTTGTGTGTCTTTCACACAACCATTACAAAATACAGACTAGATGAAAAATCTAAACTGATCCATGTATTATACATGGAACTGGTAACTATGTAGGTAGAGACATTTCATACTCTGGAGCTATTTTCAGATGGTTATCGTTTTGTAAAACTCTAGTCTCTTGTGAGGGCTTGACCATACCGGTTGCATAGCTTAGGAGGAATATTTCTGTAGTCATTTTTCTGTTACACTCTGTACTCTATCCCAGGAATTGTTTCTGATGCCTGTATGCTATATTGAAACCTAAATATATACAAGTCGTGTTTGATGTTTATGGTTGAACAACTCACTGTAGGTCATATCTTGTAGAAATTACTTGTAGTTTTCATAGTTGAATTTGCACTCTAAGGACCTTGAAAATGTTTTGACTTGTTTTTTTATGCTTTGAGAAATATGCGAATCTACAGTTCTAACTGAGAATCTATGAAAAGCTTTTTCTGCTTTTCGTGCTGTCTTGCTGGCAAGGAAGCTGGGTGTCTATGGCAGGAGACACAGCCAGGACAGGTGACTCCAACAGACCAAAGGGGTATTCCAGACCGTGTGACATCATGTTCAGTATATGAAGTGGGGGGAAGGAGGAAGGGTGAAACATTTGAAGTGACAGTGTTTGTCTTCCCAAGTCCCCTTTTACACATGATGGGGCCCGACTCTCCTGCAGATGGCCAAACACCTTCCTGCCCATGGAAAACAGTGAAGTAATTCCTTGTTTTGTTTTGTTTGTGTGCACAGCTTTTGCTTTCCCTATTAAACTGTTTTTATCTCAACACAGAAGTTTTCTAGCTTTTACCCTTCCAATTGTTTCTCTGATCTTCCGGATAGGGGAGTGAATGAGCTGCTGGGTGAGGCTCAGCTGCTGACTGAGATTAAACCACAACATTTGGTCTGGTTGGTTTGAGGCTTTGTCAAACTTAGGTTTGTGAGTTTGAGTGGGATGCCATTGCTGCTCATAAAAGAATGTCTTATCTTGTTAGCTGTTATTAATTTTCTATATGTTCTCTGAGCTGTTTGACTTCTGCAAACAGGACACAGTCACATTATTAAACTGAGTATCTATAAGGTATTTCCCATTCCAACTTTAACTTTGGCATACTGATAAATAATACCTTGCAAATAGATTGCTTGTATGGCTAGAATATGCCCACTGGCTACAGGAATTTCCAATGTAAGGCAGAATTTAAATCAGAAATCTTACCTCTAAAATTTCAACACTCTTAGAGTACCTCAGAGATATGAAGTACCTGAAGTTTAAGAAAATAGCTGCAGGGGTATTTTTGGAATAACAGTACCATTACTACTAATTCTACCACTGCTACAACTACTACTACCAGAATTTTCTCTTCCTTGACCTCTAAACTGTGCATTTTCTCTGTTAATCTGAGTTTTTACTGAAGGAAAAGAACCGTATAAGTAATTAAGCTTATTAATCAGAATGTAGAATATGGCATAAACAGAAGATATAATTCTGTCTGGACATATTTACAATGATAATGCACTATAAAGAGGCTGTAACATTACTGTAAACCTCTTTTTATTTCATACCTCAAGTCACCTTTGCAAATGGCAGAGTTCCTGTCAACCATACATACATTTTTTTTGTCACGGTCTTTTGAATAAATGAGTCATCACTGAACAGAATGTTTGATTCCTTCTTCTCTTTATTTTAAGCTCTGAAAACTCCCCAGACTCACAAAACTAACCAGCTTAAAATAACGAATAAAGAAGCCACATACATTTGCTCCAAATCCACAATTGCTTGGTTTTCTTCCTAGAAAATCAGAAAATAATTAGGAGACTACACAAATGGCTGGATGTTTATATGAAATCCACATACTTTCTCAGCAAACTCACAGTAACAAAATAATGACTTACTCTCATGCACAAGGAAAAAAATTCACGTGGAAGACTGCTTTGCAGGGCCTCTAAAATAAATTATTATTATTTTCTGGCTAATATATGTATAATCATTCTCTTCAGACTTGTTACAGCTTGAGCTAAAATAATCACTAGATAAGGAAAAGAACTCATTTATTCTGATAAATGCAGGTTACAACAACTTCAATCCTGTGGTTTTGATGTGACTCAGAATAAAACATCTGCAATAAACAAACACATTAGGGATGGTAAAAACTAGTAGAAGAACACTTTTTTCAGCTATGAATCAATTTAGCTTGTAGGAAGAAAAATATTCATTGGGTTTCCTGAAAATAGAGCAATGTCCTCTTGTGGAAGCTTAATTCAGGGTCTAGAAATATTAAGAACTTCTGGTGGGGCTAAGAAACTTAGCTATGCAAAGGAAAAAGCAAAACTTCACTGGACCTGTGGCAAAAAGAGTTATTATTTACGGGTGACTTAGCAACTCAGAGCAGAACTAACAGAACAGTTAGAGAAGGATGGATAGCGTGGTGAGAACTTAAATACAATAGCAAAATATGTGTTCCAGGTGGGCAAGTAGAAGTGGACAATACTATATTCACAGGGCTGCTCTAAACTTGTGTGTGTGTTAGTAGATACAATAACCTCTTTTCAGAATTATGTCTATATTTATACTGTCTCACATTCACTGTGGGAAAGAGCAGAGTCTCACTGAAAATTTAAGGTTAATAACCTCTTAAAATCTGATGTTGAAAGTCAGTATTTAAATTTGATGGCCCTAATTTTCCCTTTATTTACACCATTTTTATGATTATCTAACTCCATTCTCTTCAATAAAGCTGTTGTGTCTGATTTACAGGGTCTTTGTGAGAAATGCTGTCAAAGAGTCTTGTATAATCTGTTCATAAAAATTCTCACTATCAAACAACTTTTCTGACAAGACAATCTTTAGGTTAAATGCCTGACTGCCCAAAAGTGCATCATTAAAGCCAAATTCTGTCCTTAGGTGTACTCCAAAGAAACATGACTTCAGTCTGTAATACACAAAACATTGAAGAGGACCATGATTCATCCATCCATATGCCTTTAAATTCATCATATGTTTTAAACAGTGATTGAACTTAAAAACCAAACAAATGAAAATTTTATTTTATTTTGCAAAACCATCCCAGTATATAATCGATGTCATCAGCTTTCTCCAAGTGATGCCCTTATCATGCTGGGCAACTTGTTAAATCTGTAAGGCTGACATGAATTTACAGAAAATGGGCTGAGTATGAACATCCTAGAAAATCTCAGTAGGAGTTTTCCTTATGAAAAAAAAGGTATGGAACAAAGATATTTGTTAATAAATATAATTTTGATAATGTGCGCCATATCCATCCTAAAAGCTGGGTCTCTATACTCTTCTGTGGCAAATGTAATTCTAGGGCTGCTTCTGGAAGGACAGATTAATATATCTGTGAAATATGAAATGAAATTTAATGATGTTGCAAAACAGCAGGCAGGCAGAACAACACATGCACCACAGCAAAGGCCTTTAGCAATGAACAACTCCCCTCAATCAAACAGTGGTGGTCCAGAAACACTAGAGAGACTTCTGACAGGTCATGTAATGAGCCTCAGTCATGTGCCATGAAAAAGAAGCCACTACAGCCGGGGTTTACCATGGAAAATTACATTTGTGTCCCAGTCTACTTCTCCAAATCCCACTGGTTTAGCAGGAACTGCACCATGACCCTGGGACAGCACTTGACCAAAATTTCTTGCTGGTAGTTTGCAAATTACACTGGCAGTCTATGGTTGGCTTGCAGGATCAGGGAGTGAGAGAGGGACAGCAGCACTAACTGGAAAATGCCTGGTGTAAAACTGTGGAGCAGCACAGAGTAGCAGTCAGTTGCACAGTTCTGAATGATGCACTGGTCTAGACAAGGCTGCCCTCTGCCAAGCCCTACTTTCTGACTGTGGACTGGGAGGCAGAACGTGGGAAGCTTCCTTCACTTCAGTGGAAATGTCTTTTCCAGAATCATCCTTACTCTGTTATTCTTCCTGGTTTAAAGATGCACAGTAAATGTATCTTCTGTGGTGGGTTTTTTTTTGTTTTGATTTATCCTCCAAGTGGTTACATGCATTAAGAAAACTTAGTAGCTAACTGAAGACTATATTCTTGCATTGACAACCAGCCTTTTACAACAAGTGAGCATTTATTACCCCGAAAGTGTGACACAGTCCTAGAGTGCTCAGATTAGTTAAGCTTCATCAGGAATGAAAAGCACTTGTGTGATACACTAACACAGAAATGTCCATTTAAGCTGCTGAACATACATTAAGAATTGACGTACCTTGCTCTTGTGTTATGTTGTCAGTATTCAAAATAAGTATACACATATAAAAATAAACTCCTTGCCTGACACAGGAAGGTTTCTAGAACAACACCAGGTGAGAGTTTATCACAAGGTGTGACAATTTTTATATTGCATATTACCTTTCAAGGCTTTTTGCCTTGATCTTCGTATGAATAATGTAGAGATCTAATGCATGGCTAAAATCACATAGCAGAAAGAGTAATATCAATTAAAAATTTTGAGTTGTGAGTATGAGTGCAAGGTGATGACTTGCCAGATACCTTTGATACATTCTTGGTGGGGGGGGTTCTTTGATTTGGTGTTTGGTTTTTTTTTTTTTACAAAAAAATAAATAAATATTGGTTTGCTGCTGGTTTGGTTTTATTTTGGGGGGTTTTTTTGGAGTTATTTTTTGTTTTGTTTTATACTCTGTTTTGTTTGTTTGGTTTGGTTGTTGTTGTTGTTTTTTAAATTTTGAAGATTAAATGCTGTTTCCTTGAGTGTAAAAAAAAACAAATTACCAAAGAAAGTGTCTTATCTCATGACACCCAAACCTAAAGCTCTTATTTTGACTTTAGCATTTTCTCAGGGCGAGGTCCTCTGTGCTTCTATTGCTGAGCTTGATACTTCTTTGGAAATGTCTCTCTCCAGATCTCTAGTTTTAGACTATATTTCTTGCTATATTGGTTCTTTCAATTTATGTTTCAGGACTTTGGGGACATTGGTTTCATGTATTTGCTCATTCAAACTGGATTTATCTTCCTTGAAAATGTTCACTCTCCCCTTAAATATCTCAAAATAGAAAATTTTAACATCCTGTAGCATCTTAAAATGCAAGAGATCTGAAAGATTAAACTTATGGAAAGTATTTGTCAGTATTGAAAAGCATGCTGTGGGAGCTGCTTGTCACAAACACAATTTTTCAAAGTTCTAATGGCTTGGGACCCTTGCTTTTGAAATCCTGAAAAGGTGCTGAAATTCTCTAAAGAAGTGTCGTGGAAGATCTTGGTGCCAATTTTTCCCTGATCTTTTCCTTGACACACCTTCTTCACCCTCAGTCTCTATGCTTGTTTTCACAGAACCAAGAGCTTCTTACTATACTGTGTGAGGCCTGAATGATGACACAGTTGTTTCTTTGAGTCACAAATGGTTTCTTAATCTTGTAGGAAAGTTGAGCTTCGAAAGCAGATGCAGTTTTATGAAATTCTTTCCCTTTTCTATTCCTATTTTCTTTAAAGGCTTTGTCCTATCTATTTAGGCTGTAAACTTCTCAGGACAAAGTTTTTTTTCCTCCTATACAATACGTAAATATGAAAATGTGCTTCAGTCTCAGCTAAGACTTCAAAATGTTACTTTGAGACACTTCAGCCAATGACCGTGAAGAATTTTATTTCCTTAATCATAGAGAACAGAAAAGAAACAATTCAGCAACCAAGTTCTCAATACTCTAGTATGCATGAATTATAGAGTTCCATACCTATAAAAGCATCTGTTGACTTTCTTGAATTAGCTGAAATGCAATCTCTAGTTAATGATAATTAAGCAATATTAATGCATGGACAGGGCAAATGGAGTTTAAAAATGTATATTATTATGAAAGGGTCACTTTATACTATCCTCTCTAGGGAAACACACACGAACTTTTGTCAGAGTGAGAAAGTGCTGTGTTCACAGGGTAAAGAATGTTCATATGAGTTCTAAATTGTTTTCATGCTTTCTTTTGGTTTTTTGTGTACTCTGTGTAGAATGAATCTACAGGACACTGTAAAGAGGAAAGAAGAGTCTAAGCAGTGATGAAGAGCTTATTTCACAGTGCTAAAGCTACTGAACCAGTTGAAGAATGAACACCCTAGAGCTGATTCAGAGGGTTGCATGGAGGAGCATGAACTATTCTTTCTGGATTAGTGGGGGAAAATCATCCCCTTATGCTCTTTGGGCACCATACAAAACTTCCTGCAGGGAGTAAGAAAGTAAAGATTTGTATGTTGGCTGACAAATCTGGGTAGATAAAACTCAAATATTTAGCATCTGGAATGGCAGGATTCACCACTTGATCAGTAAAATTAGTTGCACAGGCCTCTGTCTGAGATTTTTTTTTTTTAATGATAGGTTTTTAACATATATGCCGGGACCAATATAACAGCAATGGCCACAATTTCTCACCTCTTCTAAGGTCCTAAAAATGGGAGAGATCCCATTTGGAAAGTTTCTTTCCAAATCTATTTTCACAAAGTGGGAGGGAGGAGAGGTTGCAGTCAACCAAAGCCTTATTTTTCATTACCTAGGAAGTAGGTAAAAGAGTTTCCTGTAACTGGGTTTGAAGGGGCAACAGTGCCAGGGAAATGCAATACTGGGAGGGATCAGGCTTTTTTTGAGGAACAGAAATCAAGGACCGATCAGGCACCAGGACCTGGTGAATGGTTAAAAAGAGAAAGTAAGGTGCTCATCTTTAAAAGGTTTAATGTTCTTTGTCACATGTTTACTTATTATCTCAAAAATTAGACATGTTTAATAAACTACAGTTCCTATTCAAAATGAAAAGACAGATATGTCTTAAATCAAAAAAGGAGAGTTATATTTTGACATTTCCTTCACAGCTTTCCTGACTTATTTGTTGACAATTTGACTGATTTTTCAATTGACCTTTTTTCCTCATTGTATAACAATAAATTTCTAATACTGTTTCACTATTCTAAAAAGATTCTCTCCTTCTACCCAACTCCTCAGTTCTTTTAAGTGCAACTGAAAAGCTGTGTGATGTTCTCATCTGCAATTTTCAATTTCACTAATCAAGTCCTTTCATTTCATACATATTTCAAGAGAGGTATTTTAGGAAGGCATTTGTTTCCCCTATTCTTTCCCACTTTTTATCAAGCTGTTCAGAATGTTTTTCATCATCCCTCTTCACTTTTGTTTCCATATTAACAAATTAACCTCTGTTAAGGTGAAGGTTTGTACTGGAGAGAGAGTTGGAATGACCACAAAAGCTTCCCTGTTGTGATGGCTTTGGCTGAGGTAGAGTTAATTTTCTTCATAGTAGCTACCATGGATCTGTGTTTTGGATTTGTGCTGGAAACAGTGCTGGCAACATAGGGCTGTGTTTGTCATTGCTGAGCAGTTCTTACACAGAGCCAAGGCCCTTCCTGGTCCTCACCCCATCCCTCCCAGTGAGGGGGCTGAGGGTGCACAACATGTTGAGAGGGGACACAGCAGGGACAGCTGACCTCAACTTTTCCAAGGAGCACTCCATACTGCATAGTATCATGCTCAGGTGTCGTGGTTTGACATTGGCCAAATGCCAGGCACCCACAAAAGTAATTCAGTCACTTTCTCTTGCTCTCAGCTGGGCAGAGGAGAGGGAAAAAAACTTAACGAAGGACTTATTAGTTGTGATGAGGACTGAGAGAAAACACTACGAGGGCAAACCAGGTTCAAATTTAAAGGTATAAAGTAAATTTATTATTAACAGAGTCAGAGCAGGATAATGAGAAATAAAATAAGCCTTTAAAACACCTTTTTTTCCCCCAGCACCTCCCTCCTTTCCACTGATAGCACAGGGAGACAGGGCATGAGGGTTTTGATCAGTTTGTCACTCGAGATCGTCTTCTGTTGGCTCAGGGAGAGGAATCTTTGCTATGCCGTGGGGTCCTTCCCATGGGCAAACAGTCTTCCCAGAACTGCTGTGGCATGTGTCACTCATCCACAGGGTGCAGATTTTTAAGGATAGGCTGGTTTAGTTTGAAGGCAGGGGCCCTCTTTTTCTCTGGAAGCAAGGGCCCTCTCTCTTTGTTCAGATCTTCCACTGGATCACAGCTTTCTCTGGCATCCACCTGCTCTGGGGTGAGCACTTTTCCCACGGGCTGTGAGTGGGATTTCTGCATCCCCTGTGGACTTTGTGGATGACAGGGGGACAGTTTGTTTCACCATGGTCCTCACCATGCTTGCAGAGGAATCTCAGCTTTAGCGCTTGGAGCACCTCCTCCCCCTCTTTTTCCACTGACCTTGGTGCCTCCATGTTGTTCTCCCTCACGTCTTCATTTCCTCTTCTCTGACTACAGGAAAAAGTTGTTGCCCCTAGGTACCATTGCCAACAAGTTCCACCATTTCAAAGATTCCTGCAGGATCCTGCAGTGCTGAGAGGTTGATCTCATCTACATTCTGCATTGGGGAGTCACTTGCCATATTTTCGCCATTGGCCATGCAGCCCCACCACCACCAAGTGGTGGCCACCACGGCACTGCTGCTATTTAATGCCCCTCCACATGCAGGGCGCCAGGAAGGAGAAGCCACCGCTGCCACCTCTGCCCTTCTGCCCTGAACACAGCTGGCCAGGAGTGGCCAGGCAGGCAAGGCTCGCCACTGCGAGATGGCAGTGCATTGCTGCGCATTAGGATGGCCCCAGCGGTGGCACCTTGCCACTCCTGGAAAAAACTCTGCATGTGCTGTTTTGATTTTCTTCTTAAATATGTTATCACAGAGGCATTACCAACTTCTCTATTTGGGCCAGTAGCATGTCCATCTTCAGAGCCATCAGAGATTGGCTCTGGTGGACATGGTGGAAGCTTCTAGCAGCTTCTCACAGAAGCTACTTCTGTGGCCCTCCTCTGCTACCAAAAACCAGACTGTGCCAAATCAACACATCAGTTATAGAAATGTGGGAAGGAGGAAGGGGGGTACATTTGGCATGATGGTTTGTCTTCCCAAGTGTTTTGATTTAGGAATGCCACTTCTTAATTTAGTGTCCCCCCACCACTGGACCATACCACCAAACCATACTGTCTCCCAAACCATGTCAATTCCTCACTCCCACCCTGCCCCTTTCACTCCCCGTTCTTGCTCCAGGGATGGAGCTGAGAACTGGAGGTACAAAAAGGTAAAAATTGCGGGTTAAGATAAGAACAATTTACTGGAAACATCAATGAGCTAAGAAAATGAACAGTAACAGCAACAATATTAATAATAAAAGTATACAAAGAGAGATTGATTTATATACAAAAATGCTCACCAAAGCCCGTTGGGATGTGACACCTTTATCTATTAAATTATCTTTGTCTCAACCTACAGGTTTTTTCACTTTTACCCCTCCGATTATCTCCCTCCTCCCACCGTGCAGGGAGTGAGTGACCAGCTGTGTGGGGATTGGTTGCCAGCTGGAGTTAAATCATGAGACCTGTCCTTCATAATCATCCTTCTGAATGAGCCTGACAGCCTTTGAGATAGAACTTCAAAACCCACTTTTGGTTGTCAGTAGTAAAGGCATTGATTCTCTTTTTTATTAATTGCTTCTCTCAAACAGGCTTCCCATGTGTGTCCATGCACTCCATCCACCCTCTTTGCTGAGGTGTGTTTGTTTCAGGGATCTAGGCAAATGTGCCATAAAGATGCAAGTGCTGTCATCTGTAAATTAAGCTCTCAGGTGATTTCAGGACCAGTCCTTTGCTGGAAGAAGCGTCCAGAAAGAGAAAGAAAAAAAAAAAAGGAGCAGATGTTTAAATACATACAAATAAGAACAATTTATCTGTCTGTGGTGATATGGTTTAGCACTAGCTATCAATTTCTTTTCTCATTTTGCAATTCCTTACTTACGGTGCATTTTGTTTCTCTGCTGGGAAGTACAATGTTGTTCTTAATAAAAACACAGTATTGATTTTACTTAGAAATATATTATACTAATCCATGAATAAAATATTAAACATTATTTGTTTCACCATGAAGCATGTCAAAACTCTTGTAAAACAAATGATTTTAGATAATATATTATATGATATTTCTGTGCCTATTTGTTAATTAGTACACTGCAGCTTTGTAACAGTTGTCCTGTCTTTGCTACCTTAGCAGCAAACAAATCTCTTCTGAGTTCAAAATAATCTTCTGCTGTATCTAGAGCACTGGTTTCAGTTGCTATATACTTTATCACTGCATTACTTCACTTTTACACTAGTGTATATTCACTGATGAAGGATTTTCAGTCTCTAGATGGAAATAAAGTAGGAAAATAATCTTGTTGCTTGTGATCATTTACTCAGGACAGGTGTCAGAGAACTTGGGTTCAGAGAATTCTTGAGGTTGAAAGGGACCTCTGAAGATCAACTGGTCCATCCTTACTGTTCTAACAGCGTCTTCTAAAGCAGGTTGATCAGTACTGTGCCCAGCTGGGTTTTCAGTATCTATAAGGATAGACACTCCACAAACTCTCTGGGCAATCTGACCGATGTTTGGTCACCCTTGAATTGTTGTTTTCACATACTCAAGTAGAATTTCTTATATTTCAATTTGTGGCTGTTGCCTGTTGTCCTTTCGGTGGTCACTGCTTATAAGAGTCTGTCTCCCTTTATTCACTTTATCAGGTATTTAAATTCTTTAATAAGTTCCCCCCTGAATGTTTTCTCCTCCAGGCTGAGCAGTCCCAGCTCTCTCAGCCTTAGGTGCTGTCCCTTAATCATCTGCATGGTCCTTTGCTGGAACTGATCCAGTAGGTTTTCTTCTTGCACTGCAGAGACCAGACCTGGACAATATAATCCAGATAGGAACCGGAGCATATCCATTCATTTGATTTATTTTCCATTTCTCCCAGCTTTTGTCATCTGCAAACCTGCTTAGGGTGCACTCTGTTCCATCATCCAAGTCATTAATGAAGATGTTAAACAGTATTGGCCTCGACATTGACTTCAAGGGTACAACACTAGGGACTGGCTCCAGCTGGACATTGTGCCATCAAGCAGGAGCACATCTTCTGCTGCTAAATCTGACATGGCCAAGATCCTAATTTGAAGAATTTGCTTCATCTTTATGCATCTTAAATTCACAATAGTTGAAAAAGGCTGTAGGTCTTAGGCTTCTGATGAAAAATGCTATGTAAGAGCTAGGCATTATTTTTAGTCAGGTATTTTACCCCTTATTATCAGTTATAAGTTGCAAATTGCATTTCTCTATTAAAAGGTTGCAATACATATTTTTATGACAGAAGGTGACAACTTCCTCATTCCAAGTCTTTTTCTTAGCAGATCTTGTGAAAAACTTTGCACTCAGATTTAATTTCAGCAGCATCAGCTATTCAACTTCAAAGAATCCATATTTTCAATTATTTTTATGTTATTAAAAAAAGGCTCCGGATTCAAAGATAGAAATTATTTCTACTCTTAGAAGTAGTGTCGTATTGGCTAAAAAGTGATTCCTTTTTTCATTTAGGAAGAGTAGGTTTTTAATCTAGTTTAGCAAGATTTTAGACCAAGTAACATCAACCTAATAACTCCTAGCAGTACTATAACTGTTTTAAGCACACATATAAAGTATCTACTGTGGCATGTCCTTTATTTTTTTAAAAATGCAGTGTAATAAAGAATAAGCATTTCCTGCATAGAGCAAATTGAGACATGACAAAGAGTTAAGTATTCTATAAATGCTTCTGGCATCCTATAAATCATCAGCTAAAGAAAATGCTGACAAATATCAACATCAATGGAGTATTGATCTACCAAATGCACTTCAGCCTCTCACTAAACAGATTTCCTTAAGCATACAAATTAAACGGATGAGAATGGAAAATCAGATCTTTGGCACTACTAACACCTTCAACAGATTTGCAGGGATTTTTAAAATTATTCTCTCCTGCTCTTTTACTGTTCCCAAATTACTTCATTTGAGATGACAGGGATCACTGTAATATCACATTTCATGTGCTTTGATACATGCACTATGAAAATAAGCGTTTAGTAGCATGCCACTCAGTGTGTATTCAGTGTGGACTGGAAGTTAGATTGGCAATTAAGAAGAGTGCAAGACTGTAAAACTGGACTTGTATACTGAATTATATCATCTGGTTTATGATATAACTTTTTATCAGTTTGGGTAGGATGGTTGATGTCACCTGTATTCCCTATAAAAAAGGGGCCCCCTTAGAATGGGTAACATTATGAGAATCTTTTAGCAGGTGACATTTAAATCAGAACCTCCAGAGGCAGTGTCATAAGCTGATATGTCTTTTTCAACTAATAAACTAGGGTTGAATGTTAAATGCAGACAGTAATATTTTATTAACATTATCAGGGTATTCAAAGAGAGGTTATGAGGCAAACAGGTAACTGTTTTTCTACCCTTTCATATTTCTTCTCAGAAATAATTGCTTCTAGGAGTCAGATTGTTTCAATTCATTTCCTCGTCTTTGAAGGATTCCTTTGTAGAAGGATTCCTTTGTTAATGTAATGATGTAGAGGTGCTTAACTTCTACAATTCAGGTCTTGAAATTTTTCACCAAGAAAAAACAAACTCAAGCATGTAATCACCTAATTCTTGGGCAGATTGGTATAATGATTAAAATCTTAAAAAGCCCACTTCTTTCCATTGTTCCGGGTTTTTTTTCTAATTTCGGTGGTATGTTTCTGGTTCTACATAAATTATGCAACAATGAAATGAGCTTCGTTTGATGTTAATTTTTTGCACTGTTTGATAAAGGTATAAATGGAGGAAAAGGAATTGACATAAGAATAGGAAATAGCAATCACCATTTTAACTACAGTTTTTTCATTCAACAAACCAAACAATCTTCATATACTAACGACTGGTGTTAACGTTTGCATTTCATACTTGAAAATGTAGTCTTTAGAATGATTTTGTATTAAGAATATCATTTCTATAATATGCATATATGTGTATGTGTTTGCCTATGTCTATGTGTATGTGCATGCATTTTTTTCTGAGAAATAAATGACCTTGGGTACAGAACAACAAAAGGTTATTATGTATTCTCAGTCTGAGTGGAAAGAATGACTCATGAGAAATATTGCAAGCATTTGTTATATAAATAGGTTAGCCTTGCTTAAAGGTTGGCAAGTTCCTCCCTCTGGTTCCTTTTCATTTATGTTTTACAAGTCATATTATGTATTAATTATTGTATTTTGATCACGCTGCTTGTTAGAAAATGCATGAGCATCTCCTCTCAGATCTTAGCTGAAATTTTAAATGCACACTGAAGCACATGCCTACAGAGCAGTTCCTCAGAAAATGCTTTTAAAATTAAACACCCAGTGAACAATATCTTAAAAGTCTAAGACTGCAGATCATAGTGTTTTTATAAAATGGAATTATGCATATAGTGAACCTGTGCCTTAGATGAAAACTCTTCCTTTTTATTTTTATTTTTAATAGCAAGAGGCTAAACATTAACTTATTATACAAATTGCATTAGTTTATCTCATGGCTAGTTATTTGCCAATGATTTTTTATACAATGTCATTGTTCAATAAATGATAAAACTTGCAGCTTCCCATCAGCTGAAACAGCTGACTACAGGTTTGTATTTAGGCAGATATATTGTAGACACTAACACTGCATACCAACCATCCTGTGTTCATGTTGACTCTTTATTTCACTTCACATCAAGCTTTGTTTCCCCAGAGTTTATTGGGAGGTGCAGC
Source organism: Monarcha castaneiventris obscurior (assembly GCA_026261815.1). Lineage (NCBI taxonomy): Eukaryota > Metazoa > Chordata > Aves > Passeriformes > Monarchidae > Monarcha > Monarcha castaneiventris. The sequence continues at coordinate 2,119,147 of JAMPIT010000388.1, read as the reverse complement.
TGACACAGACTATTTTCTTTAGAGCTCATTAAAACTACTAATACTCCCCATTAAAAATCCAGGGAGAATTTTGAAAGTCACATGAGAACTGGCCACCTAGCTTAACTGACTATCAACATTGACTTGAGCTCTTCCATGAGATTTTCTAAAGGAGTCTAAAAGCTTATCTTATTTAGATCTAGGTTGTTCCTCTTCACATCACTGTAGAAATGTGCAGAAATTTAGGATAATCCATGGTTACAAATGAGAGAAAAAACAAGTGGGTTTGTCTGCTAGGCAAGAAAGTCTGATACAGCAGTAAGCACATCATTTTAATTTTGAACTTACTCAAGACTATAACATATTTGTGATTCAAATGTAAGGAAAATCATTGTCCTGAAGGTCAATATTTGGAAGAAAAATAAAGTAAATCTGTAAGCTAAAAATGGGAAAACCCTGCAAATGACACGGCTGTGTAGAAGATCATTGTCAGATAAGATTTTTTTTAGATACTGCAGTTTTCCAAAGAAAGGAATAACTAGGCAAAAAGTTTGTACAAAGATACACAATATAGCATTGAGTGCTTTGGTTTTCAACTCTTATCATAATTAGGATATTAGCTTAGCATAATCAGGACTCTAGTTTGGTACTTACTGCATTCACATATAACAATAAAATGATCCCAGTCTAAAAAAAAACCCACCCCAAAGCGTTACAGTTTAGGTAGAAGAAGAAGAAGTAAAACTAGAGTAAAGGAAAGATAACTGAGACATTATCAAAGTTGGTAAATATAAAAATGCTGATGTGTTTCACATCACTTGCTTGATCACTGTGAGTGGCACCAAGATATAGGTGAGTGTAAAAGGCAGATCTGAAGGAAGACACTGTGGCAGTTCATTAATAGGGAACTTATTCACTGCCTTCATAGAGAAAAAGTTCAAGTCTCTTTCCCCAATTAAGTCTCTGAGGAAGTAGGGGCTGCTTTACCTTACCGTTTCCTACAAGGTTCTTGCATTGAATGAAAGCAATATGAAGTCATTAAGAGAAGATGAAAGCAAAATAAAACCATCCAGATTAAGAAACCCCCACAAAAACAAAATCAAAAAACCCAATCCCAAAACACAACCAACTCCCTTCAACGCTGCTTCATATTCTCTTCAAAAAAAACCTCTTAGCAATTGCACAAATTTTCCTACAAAAAGGGTAGGAATCCATCCTGACACCTGCAGCTAATCAATTTATGCCCTGAAGCATGATATTTGGTTTACCTTTATTATTAATTTTGGCATGCATAGCTACAAATGTTGTTAGTGTTCATATAATTAGCCCACGTCTTTTTAACATTCAACCAGGGTATTTGACTTGATGGCCTCCTGTGAGGATGAATTTCACAGGTTGATTATATGCTGTGTAAAGAAGCATTTGCTTTTATTGGTTCTAAATTTATTGCTTTTTAATGGCAGAGTAGAGAACTGGAGAGCAAAAAGCCATTTTATTGGCAAAATCTGTTAGGTTGCCCCAGTGAAAACTAACTAGCACATTGTTGTTGTTGTTGCAAAAGGGAAGAAAAGAAATGCCAGAGAGCTCTAAATATGATGTCTTTACTCTTTATGTATGTGGGTAAGAGTGGGTAAGGAATTAACACCAGGACAAATATGGAATAATCAAAAACAAGATTCAAAATGCAGCAGGAGGGAATAATGAAACAATGCATCAGAGAATATTGGATAGAATTAGGATTATGACCTAGGTGCTGTATCATGCAGCAAACTTAGTTAAAAACAGTCCATGTTCACTTTAGAGGAAAGAATGGGTGACAAAAATGTCAAATGGGATTAGTGTCATATTGATCACATTAGCAATAGGGCTGAAACAATATTAGATAGAATTGAAGAATTTACATTATAGTAGAAAAAACTTAAACAAAACAGGAAAAGTGGAAAAAACTGAATTAAAATTAAAATAATTAAGTCACAAAAGGGAAGTCCTCTAAGACATGGCCAAGCCATACAATGATAATGGACTACTTTCAAAATTTCTATGTATGGCTTATAACGACTGTCATGACAAGAGACCAATACAGAGAAATACCAAAAAAAGGAAAATAAGTAAGGGGAAAAAATTAAGCTTAAGAAGTCAAGTTCAAACTCTAAAGGAAAAGAAAAAAAAATTTTAAAATAATCAGTTAACAGAACGTTTGTTTATCTGAAAACATTTGTTGCATGTACGAAAGAGTACCTTGCCAAAAACACATGAAATCTAACATTCCCAGCCCAAGGAAGTTTGGGCTACCTCATGCCAGATATCTACAGAACAGATTTATCTCTGATCCAGCTACTTAGAATTTGTGTTTTAATAAATGGGAGAAACAGGTCTGGGCTCACCCGGCCTATTTTAGATAAATACCTTATGATATAGCAAATTAAGTTGCACAGCTGCCTCTTTTTTTTCCCCTTACTTTGAACAAAAAGACCTTTCATGCCTGATGCAGATCATCACCACTGAAGTAATCTCTGGAGCTTATATAAAAATCAACAGATCACTTTGATACATTTGAAAATATAAAGAACATATATTGTATGTGAAGAAAATGTTGCACAAACATCATGCCAGGCAGTAATTTTGTGAAGGACTGTGGACAGCCACAAAACAAACCACCCACACATTTTATCTTTCATTGTTTGTCATCTTCTGTATAGGTAGCAGTGATGAAGGATAACAATTTAATAGATGAATTGCAAACTCCTGCTAACATCGTTCTGAGTAGGCTGAGAGATGAATAAGATCCACTGGGCACCAAAATGTTTACTGAAATTGCAAAAGTGTTACAGTAGCAACCAATTAACTCCTTAGAAGGACTTATTTCTATGAGTAAAACTTTGTGCTGGCATGGTTATCCTCCTTCTAAAAGAACTTGGCTCATGTAGTTCCAAACCAAAGCAAAGTTTGGTCATGTAGGTATGCCCTCACTAAGCAGAAATATCTGCCTCACCAGAAATTATTTGCTGCTCAAAGGTACTACAGTCTTCCAAACACTGGTAGGCCAGAAAAAAAAAAAAAAAGGCTAAAATAGGAATGCAGTGGCAATTACTAGAGGATACGGAGAGTCCATTTAAAATTACAAATTTTAGATGAAGCTTGAAAACGTAAGTGAAAATGTGGAAAACCACAGAAATTTTTGATGTGTGGAGAGCCTGCACAAAGGTCTGAAAGGGGTCCAAGAGTTGACAGCAGTTGCTTGCAAGGGACAGACTTCCACATGATCTGATAAATAAAGTCCCAACAGTCTTTGGTCTATTATGTAACTTCTGTGTCATTAACTCCACAGAAAATACTAAAAAAACTTTCCGTGCACCTGTACAAATGGTGCAATGGGTTGGTTCCCCCTAAGCCCCCAAAAAGGTCTGGCAAGGATAGAAAGGATTGGATGAGATGCTTATGTATTGTCATTATAACCATGCATGTGGAAATACAGCTTTTAGCAAGGAGAAGGAGGAGTATGGAAAAATCATCCTTGATCTCTGTCCCAGGACTTTTTTCTTGTGTATTGGATAAAAGGTTTGTCTCTGTAGATATCAGGTTAAATTTGCTTCCTATTTGAGTTAAAGCAGAGGTTAAAATCTCTCAACTCTTATGAAAGACTTAAAACAAAAAGCCCTGAATTTGTTGATACACAAAACCAAGAAAATATACAGCCTGCTTGCTGGGGAAAACATTACCCCAGGTTCAGTGTGGAGGTGTGCAGTCATTTAATAACAATCCTAAAGCACAATGTGAGTAATAAGGTACCCCTTAACTGGGGTGGAATCCACAGCTATGCACATGCCACTCACATGCCTCTTTTCTTCTCAACTTTAGGAAGAAATAAATCATCATCCCTGAAATACCTACGGCAGGCAATGGGCATTTACATAACATAGTGTTGTCTCACTTTGTGGTCTCTATAAAATGTTCTGGAACATCATGTGGCAGCCTTTATTAGACTTTCACGAGTACTTCAGAGAGGGAAAAGGAGAAAATATGTACATTCATAGAAAAAAAGAGGATAAAAGAAAGGCCATTGTTGAAACAAAAATGCAGTCTCTCAACATGAATATTAACATTTTTCTCAGCTTTCTTCATGACTTTGAAAAATGTTGGTTTCACAAAGCAGTCTGTAACATCTATTTTTGGAGCAAGTGATTTTATTTTAATTTCTTTAAGCAAAACACTAAAAGTAGAAGCAACATGAAGTCATGTGTGACATTTTTTTTTCTGTGAAATGTAATAAAACACACTGTTACTTTAGTGGCCTTGGAACTTTATTTTTTGTCTTATTGATTAACAGATAAAGATTTGGGCAACCATCTGGTCTCAAGCAGATCCCTTAAGACTGTAAGTGAGTATGTGTTGCATTGTTTCTGTACAACAGCTGATGCTAAAAATCAGCATAAAATTAGAAGATAGCTCCCACTGTTCTCATAATTAATTGCTTATTTATTATCTTCAAAATCTTTCTCTTTACTTATCGTTGACTCTCAGTCTTGCTTCCTAATGTTGTTTTCCTCATCTTCATCAGATTCCCTCCCATTAATGTTTTACTGCTTATGCAGCAGACAGCATCTCTCCTCTTCCAAGATCCCCTGCTCCTCCTGCTTGGGTTTGTACAGGAAGACCAATCCAGCAAAGAAAACTCTCAAAGTGCTTTTGCTAACTTTGAGCAATCTATTTAAACTAGGAATAATAATGATTCAGTACCACTTTGAGGCAGATCTTCCTGAATATATTGCAAAGCCTGCACTGTTTAAATGCATGGAGGATTGGTTTTTCTGTTAAACGAGATCACTTGTAACCATAAAAACTAGCTAGCTCAGTAAAAAACACTATTAAAATAAAATATGTATTTATTAAAACTCCCAATATTTCAGCCTTATTGCTCTATTTACGCAGTAGTAAATCATAGTAAATGGGCAAAATGCCAAGAGAAATTGAGTAATATTAGAGAGTATTGGAGGAATACCACACCTGAGTGACTAATATAAACCAGAAGGGGTACAAGAGTCCAAAATTAAAGACAATATTCTAAGGTTCTGCTGTTTCATTCAGTATTCAAATGCATATATCAGAATAGTATTTTTCAGTGTTTAATCAGATCTTCTTTTACTTACCCTTTTCTGCCCATCACTGCACATCTCTTTATGCTCTGTGTAATGTGGTGACTTCAACCTATGTCAGAAAGTTTAATGCTCTGCTACACAGCAGTAACAACACATCCATCTTCATTAGAAATTGTTCTTCTACCTGTCCATTCATAAGGCCTTTCATCCACTTCTGCACAGAATGGTGACATAATGAGCAAATCAAAAGGAAATAGGAGAAAAAATGTTAAAGTGATTTTACTGCAGAGATTTTGAAAACACCACATTAACTGGTTTGGAGAAATTTAGGCATTAAGACTTGAGGAACGGTAGAACTGTGCTTCTCTTCTCCACTTTTTTTTTTCCATGTCCCATTTTGTCATCAAGAATGCATAATCGATAATGGAAAAAAAAAAAAAGACTGAAGAAACATCTCCAAAACCAATAGGTACTTTTCTTTCATTATGTCATGTTATTCTCAGAGAAGAAAGAAAACCACCCCCACTATTACAAAAGATATTTTTTGACAAGTAAAATTTAAAGTGAAGAGCTGGATAACCAGCTCTAATATGCCTTTACCTTGCCAAATGATTGTGTATATAAGAATTCCAGTCAGGTCTTTTCATTTTTACTGAGAGTCTATAGTAAGTACTATTCACTAAAATTATGATGCCATATGATATTTTTTATGTAATTATAAACTTTTAAGTTTGTCTTTGTGGATTTTTTTCCTTTTAATGATCATTTGTATCTATTACAACACTAGATGTGACCAAGCTGGTAGCAAACAGATTAGTTCACCAAAAACAATGGTTTAAATATTATTGATTCAGGACCTTGCAATGTCTTTTGAAGTGAAGGAATAATTACATCCCATTCTTCCAGAAATCATTATATGTAATTCCAAGTGCTTTCTTTTCTGAAAATGTGAACTAGCAAAGGCTTACTAACTATGCAAGTACTTTTCTCTTCCCTTTCTATAGAGGATAAATTTAAGCACCTGGAATCAGAAGTAGAATAGACTGGAGAAAAGCACACAGTGTCCCACATCAAATAGCAGATGCTATCATATGCTATCTAGTAAAGTTAACTCCAAGTTACTAAGAATATAATGCAAAAAGAGGAAATATCAAATCCCTTCCACAAGATTCATGCAGAGTTGTCTCACATAAGACAGTGCAATAACTTCTCAGATAATAAAAACATAATTTAATTTGGTTCTATTTAAATTGTAACAGCATTTAGACCTTCCATATCTCTTAGACAACAGTCCCTGCCAACAACATGTTTCTGTCCCATCCTAAAGAAAATACTATATTTTTAACCCAGAGGTTAACTAAGTGGGTGGTAACATGACAGAGATTGAACAAGTCTAACGCAAGTCAATGGTGCATATTGTTTATCTAATTAATTAACATTTTAATTCACAAATCGGCATCATCTGAAGTGAGATAATAATGCAAAATACATTAGCATGAACAGCAGGAGTTCCTAACTTGCCAGCTCCAAAGGGTTGATTGCAGGCAGCATCATTTAGGTGACTTTGGAAAACTACTTGTGATTTAAAAATGCATAATAAACTTTTTGAACTCTTACTGTAATTGTGCCCATGTGTGCCAGTATATTTTAAGATATGGTTAGATATATGTCATATGCAAACAGCCTCTAGATTTCTTTGAATTAGTAATAAAAATTAATTAGAAAACTCATTTTCTTGTACAGAAAATACATTAGAATTATATATTAAAAGTGAAAATAAGCTTTATGTTTTCCCCTTATTAGAAGACAAAACCACACTGTCATCTTTACTGCAATACCTATAGGCAGAACATATAAATATGCTATTAGTGAACTGTGTAAAATTAAAATTGCACTTTTCTCTGTGTAAACTGTGTTCCTTCCTGCAATAAATCATCAGCACAGCACCAATTTAATTTCCTTTCTGAGTACATCCTAATGGGAAAATTGAAGACTAAGAAGAATGGTCTGAGGCTTCCCCTCCCCCTTCACATATTGGATGAATGCACATTTGCAAAATAAAAGCCACAGACAGCTTAATTATATACCTAACAGGCAGCAGGTAGGAAATGCAAAGACAATGGGCCAAACTCTGCCCCGAGGTTGCCCAGTTCCTTAATAGGAATGCTCCAAATCTGGAAAATGCTATGCCAGAGGTTAAATATTGCTTTCACGAGGTTTCGGGAGGTGAGGAAACAGTGGTTTTTTTCAATGGGTTTGTTACAGGTTCCTGACATACCTGGCTGCAGCCCATTCAAACTAATAAACAAGATATTTAGCCAGCCATGAATTTTGCAATGCATAATGCAAATTGACTTAGAGATAGATTTAATTGCACATTCATTTCAAGCTAGATAATATCTGTTTTAAATAATTAATGAATCAAGCCTTTTAAATAGACAGAATGAAATCATGTCATTAAATTGTAACTTTTGTATTTAATTTAATAGAATATTCTGACAAAACCAATTTAAAACAAATATATATCACTCACCTTTGCCAGCTGAATTACTTTCTTGGAGTTAATTTATTTATATGTTCATGAATTCCGCATAATTTCTCTCATTTTTTTAAATTTAACTTTACAAATGATTTAACATTGCAAAGAAAGAGGTTGATGAACCAACACATGAGATCAGGTAGCTGGATCCAGATGATTTACTACTAAGTGCTTATAAAGTGCCGGAAGAAGTAAAGATGAACTGCAGTGGCTCCCAAAGCAAAAATAACTTTTATGAAGGTGAACATTAGTCATAGGATTTGGAAAAGAAGCAAACAGAATTATGTGCCCCCACCTACTGCAAGTAATTTAACCAATTTTCAACACTTAGTACAACATTTCTGCAAGCATATTTTTAGAGGACTTTTCTCTGGAGACACCTGTCTAAGCTTTCCCTGTTGCAAAGCTGAACTAGAATCATTAAGCAACTGTAACATTATACTTATAGAAAATCTGTCAGGAAAAGGGACATTTAACCTTTAAGGAAAACCTGCCTTTACAAGAGCACAAGGATTTCTTACAGGAATATAATGAAGTACCATGACAGTGGACCAAAAAAAGCAAAGTGAGCAACCTTCTCTCCTTCACATCTGGATAGCAGGTTAACTTTTGTAAAATAAACAGAAGACTTGATCACTAAATTCTAGTGAGAATCCTTGTCCAATAAATATTGAGTATAGGTGAAGCACCCTGGCCTTACATCCTGGAGTACATCATTCAAACCCAAGAGAAGACATGAACTGACAAAAAATGGTGGAATGAGTTCAACACCATTGTACGTATGAGTATCTAAAGCCATGAAGGGTCATTGAAAACAGGAACGGTCCTTGTGAAAATTCAGTTAAGGTTGTATGGGGAAAGAAATACACTGAAAAGTCTTTGAAACGCAATCATGTTTCTGGTTCTCAGGAAAATGAGGATGCAGTTTGGGAACCTTCGGCCCTGATTCTAGTTTCCTTCTATTCATGTACAAGGCTCCAACGAAATAATAAAAAAGGAGATGGCATAGTACACATCTTTTTTAACTTTGCTGGTTTACTAGGCTTCTTTTATAGCAAAATGAAATCAGTAGAAATTTCACTAGTCCTCCTACATAGTAATCTCTTTTTTTTTTCCCTAAATGAGGTGTTATTAAATAGGAACCTGTGAGTAGAATCACATTGCTCTTCTGCATAGCTGACAAGGACTATGACATAGATGTCATGAGAACAGTATATATGGGCAAAATGACTAGATTACTTTTGTAAAGTAAAATGACTAGATTACTTTTGTGTTTCTTACTCTCTTTTGAGGAGAAGTCCATATTTCTGTTTGGGATTGGAACTTGTGATAAATAGAAATTACTTCCTAAAATGTTAGACTAGCTGTCATAGATGAGAAAGGATAAATAACAAGCTGTAGCAGTTATGGATACTGGATTCTGTTTATGAATTAACAAGTTCAGTGCTTCTACTCTGTTTGATTATGCCACACACTCACTCCCTTGTTGTCCTTTATATTGTTTTGTCAAATGCAGTAGTGTAGCAAGATGACTTTTGGCAATCAGGGACAATTTAGTGCTTCTGCATAAGACAGAAGATTGTGTACTAGCTTGATCTTAATTAAGTTTTCAAGTTCTTACATTCATCCCTTATGTCTAGGAATATCTGGAAATCCATCTAGAAATAAACTGTTGCAGAAACTCAGAGGGTGTAAGTTTAGGCATTTTATCATAACTAATTTACACCTTACAGTTCCTCCACCTGCAATTTTCACCCATTTAGTCTTCAGCTGAATAGTTAGTTACAGGTGTGTCCTGTGTGGAAATGTAACCAGGCATGTCACCATAAGAAATCAGGATCATTAAGAAAGCCAGACAATGCAGTGGCTGCAGACTGATAAAAAACTGATTTCAGCTTTGCAATTAATATGGATGGGGATGGGTTATGTTCAAGTGTCATGCCAACTTTTCATAATTTAACAAGATTAAATGTTTAACAGGTACCATGTGGCTGTGGACTACACCTTACGTAATCACTTTGTTAAATAAACCAAGGATTGGTTGTATTGTGTTGTCTTACTTATTTTACATTGATGCTGTTTGCAAGTTAAAGCATTCCCACCATGTTTATGCACAGCACTGGAAATCATTATAAGCAGAGATGCACAGTCAATAATTATGTCTTTGAAAACAAGGGGAGACATGAAATCTGGCAAACTGGCAGGTTTAGGGATTTTTCTATGATCAGAGTCAGATAATACAACATGGAAATATTGTTGTGGACTGAAACTATTCTGACCCTAGTCCTGCAGAATTCTGTACAACTATGCCTAACTCTCAGTTTCTGGATCTAGACTTCAGCTAACTAGGTTTTCCTATCAAATATTCAGGCTGGCTAATGAGACTGTTTTACATAAGCATATCACAGAATCACACTCCTAAACAGGAAAACGAAAATGCGTTTTCCTTAACATTTTATCACCTGCGCAATATAATTTCTTTCCAGAATATGCACACACATATTTGCTTTTTCCTATCTACATTCTAATAAGAAAAAAATCTTTGCATGCAAAATTTCAGATATCCTTCTTTCATCTTCAGGAAAGAAATACGTGACTGTTGGTATGATAATGGCTTCCCTATATGTGGTTGCATAAGTAACAAAGTACCAAATGGGGAAACAGTGTACTTTTCTTACTAATTGTTGCTCACCAATTCTCTTTATGCTCATTGCTACATCCTCATTGCATCCACCACCTGCTGCCTAGAGAGTTTTCTTTTAGTCTACCAGGCTATATAAAGTTACACAAGTGTTTGCTTGTTTTATCGCTTCCATGCACACTATTGAAGGGAATTAGTGTTGTCCTTATGAATAATTTGGTTAATCAGCTTGCATTTCTGCAACTTATATTACTTAATAGTAAAGTAAAGCAAGGCAATTGCATTGACCTCCTTCTATGTACTCTTGCCTTAGAATCTTCAGAATATGCTAGAATCAATGGTACCTACATACCATAAAAACACTAAACTAGTCCACATTCTTTTAGAAAAGAAATGCTTAATGACTTTATTGAAGGTGACCTCTAAATCATTTAATAGAAGGAAAGGAAATACCATAAAAGAGCATTAAGGTTCTTTCAGAAAAAAGAGCATAGAAGGCTATTCTGAAGAGGTGAAATGTGCCATGTATCTGCTGGTTCTTGGGTATAATAGAGAAATAACATCATAATCAAGAGAGAGTTTCAAAGAAATATTCTATTGCAATGTGTAAGGTGCTGATAATGTTATTTTCTGTTGTTAAGATCGAGGATTCACAGTTACTGAGTCATAGAAAGCTAAAATTTTCTGCCTAAGCATTGTTGTGTTTTTGTGGTCTCCATTTTGGAATCTCTGCACAAGCTTTTCCTTTTTATTCTATAACCCTCCTTAATGTTTGAATGGTTTGGCTGAAAAAGTCATAAGGAATATAAACTGTGCTTCCACTTCATATTAACTGTTAGGAATACTTTCTATCAGGAATGCACAAAATAATTCAGGGTGTTTGTTGATGAGAAACTCAAGATGAGCTGGCAGTGTGTGCTGGCATCCCAGAAAGTCGACTGTGTCCTGGGCTGCGCCAGAAGAAGTGTGTCCAGCAGGTCAGGCTAGAGAGGGACCTTCTACAAGGTCCTGTAGTGGTAGGACAGCAGTAATGGATTTAAACTGAAAGAGAGTAGGTTTCAATTAGATATTCAGAAGAAATTCTTTACTGCAAGAGTGGTGAGGCACTGGAACAGGTTCCTCAGAGAAGTTGGATTTCCCATCCCAGGAAGTACTCAAGGCCAGATTGGATGGGGCTTTAAGGAATGCCAGGGGGGTTGGAAAACAATAATCTTTAGGATCATTTCCAACCCAAACCATTCTATGATTCTAATAATTGATTCTAATAAATGTTTTAAAAAAGCCAAAAACCCACCATCTTTATCTCCTTCCTATGGATCATAACGAACTGCTTCTTACATGAAAAAAATTCATCCTCTTGCAACCACTTCAGTGACATAGGCGTGAATTCAGAAAAACAGTAGATACAAAACAGCTGTATGTCATATCACAAGTCTAGTATAATGTTGATGAAATCCATTACATATGTACTTCTGGTTTGCTGCTTTTTTTTTTCTTTTAATTTTTCCTTATTCTTGAGGTGAGCATTCCGAAGTTATATATGTGTCTTACATACTCTGTAGATAGAAAATAGTTTTCTCTGTTTGATCATAATTCAAGCAAACACTGGCAATAAAGACAGGACAAAATATTGTCCCAAGAAAAACTTTGAAAATAATTGGTCCTTTACCAGAGAAACAAACACAGAAAACCAGTTTTTGACTGCACAAAATACGTTGCTGTTATTTTTCTCATTGAAGCAAGATGATGTTTCAATATTTTTTCCTACTTTGAGTATATTTTAGAATAGCGAAGCACTGCAGATTGTGTAGAGTGTATCTGTGATTGTCATATAGTTGAAATGCATCTTCCCTGAAGTTACTCTTGTAAATGTAGTGTAATGACATCTGAACTAAGTTTAAAATAGTAGCAGTGCAGACCTTCAGGACATTATCCATAGAAAAAAACCCAAGTGTTAAATCTCTTCTACCTTAATCACAACTGTTTTGGATTCTTTAGGCAGAGGGTTCATTGCTCAGATATCTCATTAGTTTAGCTGCTTTCATTTTCTTATGTACAAAGATACCACACCCAGGTTTTGAAATCCCTGAGCTATGAACTCTTGGAGGCTGGGACAACAGAATGGAGGAATGTTGCTATAAGCTTGTCCTATTCTGCTTTTCCCTAGACATACACCATCAGTCCCTGCTGGAGATAGTGGCCTAAACAGATTTTTAGTCCAAATTAGCATAGACATTCTTTTTTTTTTTCAATTCCAGCATGATCAGAACACACCCTCACTCCACCCCTTCCCCCAGAGCTCCACATCTTCCCTTCTTGTTTTAATCTACATAAGAAACAAATTGGATAAGTTTTCTCTGGAGCCTGAGCTGGTGAAAAGTCACCCAGTGACATTCAGAGAAATCCCTGTTTTAATAATGTCCCAAATGCAAAGATGAGGCGTTTGTAGAATTAGGTCTTATTTTTAAGGATCCGATTCATCCAGGAATCACTGCTTAGGTTTCTGTGATTTTTACCAGATGACAGACAACTAAAAATTAAATCTATAGTTTTGCTCATTACAGTTTGTTTGAGGATTTGGCAGCTTATACAAGTCTCTATATCATTGATACTGTGAGCAGTTACCATTTTTTCCTTGCTTGCATTGTGTTTGGATAGCCTGACATTTGTTCTCTTCAAATACATGAATTATGAGCCTGCCTTGCCACTTGTGCTACTTCAGCTTACACCAGTTGAAATCACGTTTGATTCCTCTAATGCACTTGAAAAGTGCTTTCTTGTTACTATCCTCCTGTGTATTATCTTTTCATAATATTAGAGAACTCCTATTTTCCAAATATCAGTGAGGGGTTTTTTTGTATCCCTTGCATTATTTGTGGCTCAGTTTTGCTGTTTTTTTCCAGCCATCCATTTATTTCACAGCTCAAGGTCATACCCAAAGGAAAGCATGTATTTCTGACCTCACAGTAGCCAAATTCATACGTGGAAAGTAGTGTAAATATGGGGGGGGGGGGGGGATGCTATAAATATTCAGCTTGCCAGTCAAAATTTTATTTATTTCCATAATACTATTTGACAACAGCATACAATGTATTTGAGCATGAGACACTTCTGATGTCCAAATGAGGCATAGAATTCCTTTACTTTTACTGCTTCTGTAGAAGTATTGTAGTTACAAGTAGTTGGCAATTTCCTATCAATCAAAACTTCTGTTTTCTCTTCTGTTTGTAGAAATATATGAATTTTGACAAGAAATACCACTGGGAAATAGTTTTTAATAATAGGCTGAAATTTCTCTTTGCATCTGTAAAAAGAATATTCCATGAGGATGGGGCTTCCCTAGTCCTCTTTTTTTTTTTTTCTTTTCCTTTCTTCTCTTGCTTGGTTCATATATTTTTGTTTATTTTAAGGACTAGGTCACTGAAAAATTAAAAATATACTTATCTCATCTAATGTGAACTAGAATTGACAGTATTTTCCTATGTTCCATGGGATATGAAAAATTAGTTCTTAGGATGCCACCACATTCCAATTGCAGAACTGGTTGCTGTTGTGCCAAGGTGCTGTAAAGAATGATACAAGAAGCCTCAAAGTCTAAAGCGAAACCTTTTCTTCAAAATTTTCATACAAAGGAATTTAGAGTAAAATTGGTTAAACACAGAATTTTACTAATTTAGAATGTTTTAGAACAAGACAAAATTTGCTTTATATATTATTGCAGGTTCTTGGTTTTTGTTGTTAGTAGGCAATGAGGAGAAACCGCCGGAGTGCATTCCTAATAAACATCTTTTATTGTCTTTTGTTGTTTTTCACACTCCAGTGTGAAAAACACCCTGCTGCTTTTTTGCTTGCTCCATCACATATATATTTCTCTTGATTATTCCTTATGTTTGCTGATTAAAAGGTAACATTAAAAGAGACCATGTGATCAGGAAGTAAGCAGAAAATTATCTAACCTATTCAGTTATACCTGTGAAGACTATTTCTAGTGATTTAATATCTCAGTATTTGTATTGCTGATGCAATTTTAAAATAAAATAATTGAGGTATTTTGAATACAATGGCACAGAGTGTGCAAAGCACCAGCTTGAATTCCAAAAAATTTGTTCCAAACACAGGTATCAGATTGGAGTCTCAACCCAATATTTGTAATTTAAAAATACAGTTTTAAAAGACAGGCATTTCTACAAAAAGCATATATGTTTCAGTAGTACATTTAGACTCCAATTCATAAAGATATTTAAGCAATCAAATACTGCAAAATGATTTTAATCTAGTCAGCAGGAACTACTCAAGTGTATAAAACTATTCATGTGTTTAACTGTCTTGTTGAATTGGAGCATGCACTGCAAATTAGAAATACCAATAATTTGGATTAGTAACAGTTTAGAATTTGTAGAAGATTGTTGGGTTGTTACTGTAAAGTAAGTTATTTAGCTGTTGCCATGACAAATAAAAAATGCATGGATTTCAAAATGGATTTGTAACATATGCTCACACTATCAGAAAACACGTATCCTATCTCCAGGATTCTTTTAGGGTCATGAAGCCATTTTGAGAAATGTCACAAGAAATTAAGAACGTAACAGATCCACCAAGAAATTTGAACACTATTCATTGGCTTTTCCTCTGTGTACATCAATATTAAGTGAGGGCAAAACTGAAAGATGTTTTGAATATTAATATTTTTATATTATCAGGAAAATCATCTTCTGGGAATGGTACCTATAAAGAGCTCTTTCAGTAAAATGACAGAAAACAATAACACCTTGTTAGGCAATCTTCATGAGGAGAAAGATGAAGAGAAGCATATAACTACCAGATATCCTGAAAAATAGGACAATGTTTTCATTTTAATTGCCTCTAATGGTGATGGAGGACTGATGGGAAGTAGGAAAGGCAGGAAATATACATGTAAAAATTTTTATTTGGGTAAAGTCCTGAGCTGAAAATATGAGAAATGCCTGAAAAATGCTAAGCAGCCAGATCAAGGTGATTTGTGAAACTCCCAAGAAATCGTGTTATTTGTGAAGGTAGATTTAAAACTGATGTGATTGCTTTGAAAATAATTGCAATGGTAGATTTAAAACTTATGTGAATGATTTAGGAATTATGAGGATACTGGTCCCAATAAAATGATCCATATGACTAGCATGCTCAGAAGACCATTACTATTGCCTTAATTTTGCTTCCTCATCTATTTTTTATCAGGGGAAAGCCTAACCATGTTTGAAGAATTTATAACTTGCAGTGTCTTCAGAGCACCGTAAATATACAAATAAAGACTTACAACCAGCTACTTTATATTATTTTTAAATGGTTTATTTTGTATTCAGCTGCAGAGCAAAGTAAGATTTTTCCTTGCACACAGTGGTTGTTGCTTCAAATTGAAATTCCACCCTGATTAAAAAGTCAGGCCTTTCACTCCTAGGAGGAAAATCATTAAAAACCTGCAATATTGTTTTAACTGAAATATCTCTGTTGAAAGGACTGTGATACTGTGATACAAAATTATTCACAAACCAGCTACTGAAAAGTTTTGAATGGATTCAGCCTCTGTGGGGATTTTTGCAGTACACAAAAATCTTTCTACTTTCCCACACCATGGCTAAAATAAACTGACTTAAATTAAAAAAACGTAGACCAATGGTTGTGGTTTAACCCATCAGCAGCTAAGCCCCACAAGCATCTCACCCACAGTGGGATGGGGACAGATCAAAAGAGGAAAAGATAAAGACTGGGTTAAGATAAAGACTGGGTTAAGATAAAGACAGTTTAACAGAGAAAGCAGTAGCTGCATATGAAAGCAAGGAAAAGCTGGGAATTCCTTCACAACTTCCCATGCACAGACAGGTGTTCAGCCATCCCCAGGAAAGCAGCTCCATCATGTATAACAATGACTCGGGAATACAAACACCATCACTCCAAATGTGTTCCCCCTTCTTTCTTCTTCCCCTCTTTATATGCTGAGCATGATGTCATATAGTGTGGCATGTCCCTTTGGTCATTTGGGGTCAGCTGTATCAGCTGTGTCCCGTCCCCATTGCCTGTGCATCCCCAGGTTCCTCACTGGCGGGGTGAGATGAGAAGCATAAAACGTCTGAGCTCTGTGCAAGTACTGCTCAGCAGTAAAGAAAAAATGCCTGAATTATGAACACTGTTTCCAGCACAAATCTAAAACACAGCCCCATGCTACTGTGAAGAAAATTAACTCTACCCTAGCCAAAATCAGCACAGTAATCTAAATTCTGATAACTTCATCCTCTAGTTGCTACCATAGCAACAATTAGTTTGTCTTCATAAGGCAGAAAAATTATTTCATTCAAGAAGTAGTGTATATGGAAGTGCTTGGCAGAAAGCACACTTGTGCAAATGACCACACACATTATATCCCCAGCAGGTGTTGTTCATGACTAGCTGAATAGGAGCACTGCAATTGATATTTTGCCTTTCCATTTTTCTGTAGTGATTTCAAAATGATCCCATCAAGCATAGACCTACCTCTGCTTCTGGCCACCCTCAGCAGACCCAAGCCACAGTACAGCAGTCCCAGGACTAGAAGTAGATCATGTGTTAGATCTTTTATCCAGTGTGTCTACCAACAGTGTGGTGGAGACGTGAGTGTGTTTTACTGCCATGATGTGTGCAATTATTCCCTGCTGCTCCACTAACTCTATGTGGAGTGACATCATCAGAGGAACCACGGGAGTGAAATGCACAGGAAAGTGCATAACACTGCAAGGCAGGGCAGTGCTGCAACACAGCTCACGCTTGTGGCAGTGATTCGCTTCCTGTCTTAAAGGCAACGTTGTTAGTGTCAATGGCAATGGAAACAAGCAAATCCTCACAAAGCAAAATGTATGAAACCATCACTGTGTAGTGGTCAGAAACACTCCGCTCCCTTAAACTCACCGTGTCTCTGTTTTAATCTATGGTCATCTGACAAATCAGAGGAGCCCCAACAGTGTAAGTCTTTCTACTGGAAAAAGATGTTGGACAAAATAACTCAAGGCACTTCTGCCTGCTTCATTCTTCACAGTTCCTTCCCCAGTCTCTTGCATAGTGTGAGTGAATAGAGGAGATAGCTGAGCCCTCAAATCAGGAAAAATTTCCAGTGCAAAGAATTCCTCTCTCCAGCTCTTTAGAGAACAAGCATCCCTGTCATGCTCGCATCCTTCCCATTAGTTAAAGCTCTTGGAGACTGGAAGAGATAAAGACTATTGTCCACTGCTTGTTTACTTCAGCTGATGATGGGCTATACAATTACACACGAAAAAAAGTTTTTTAATCACTTACTATATAATATCATACAAGTGAAAGATTTGGGGATGGAACTGACTAATATGATGGTTTTCTCCCTTCCAAATCTTTCAATTATTTGAAAGCATAAAGATCTTGAAGATCTTCCCCTTTTGCAGCAGGTCAGCTCTAAGGCTTTGTACCATGGCTGAACCACTTTCTTTGTGTGGCAAACTCTGTGACTGACAAAAACATGGCTGAATTTCTTTTCCATCTTTTGCTAGAGCCATCAAAACTGTCATGTTCTAACTGGGAAAAAAAAGTTATGTATTTAAAATTGACACTTCCTGTTCAGAAAAGTCAAAAGTATTTTCACTGGAATGCTTTATCTAGCTCTGGTTTCCTGTGTTATATTTTTGCCCATAAAGTATTAATTTAAAGTGTATGATAGTATTGTCTTTATATTAGCAGGTTTGAGTTTTAATTCTCTAGACTTGTCAGGGGGCCTGATTTAGTTTTTCGTTTCCTACAGTTCTGTGTGAGTGAGTCTCTTAAATGGAAGAGCTCTTCTGCATACAAATGAGACAAAACAGTTTTAGTGGACTGTTCTAGCTTATTTTAAGTTGAATACACAACCATGCCTGCTAAACACTATTGTCTGTGCAAGGTATTGAGGAGTACATCTGGTGCTTGTAGCTCAGTTTGCAAGATGAAAATTGAGATGCAGGTTGAGCTCTAGGTGGGATCCCCAGACAAGCAGCCGTGAACTGCCAGCAATTTGGTTGACAAAGGGCACAGAGACAGGTGGTGGCAGCCAGGTGGATGGACAATAGGAGACTCTTCGGGAGTACAGGACTCCACAGGAAGAGTGAGAATTTCCTGTGGGCACACTTTGAGGGTAAAAAAGCTGAGCTGGAGCTGTTTCTGTGTTAGTGTGCCATGAATAAATTGCTTTATGGAACTGGATATCTGAGACTCTGCAATGGGAAACCTGGGGTGGATCCAGTAAGGAAACCTGGTTTGGCTGTATGAGTGAGGTGTATGGAGAGTCAAGCAGGGCACCTGTTGGTCACTTGAGCTACCCTGTGTGAAAGGGATGTGGTCGCAGCAGTGAAAATCTCTGGCCTTGGGAGTATCACTGTCTGGGAATCTCAGCAATGGTCAGACTGGGAAGTTTCCTTAACAAAGCAGTGCAAGTGTCCATTTTACATGTCTTTGGTTACATATTTTTATGAAGTGTTACCCTATTCTTTTCTGTCATTTTGACCAAATTATAAGATGCCTATCACTCTCTGATTGTTTTTGCACAGGAATAATATAAATAATTTCCACCTGGTATCTGTGAGATAAACCCCTAAGATCTTCAAATGACTCTCATCTTGGCATCTCAGAAGGTCTTGTCCAACCTTTAAACATTGTCTGGGAATACTATTGTCCAGAATATTTTTTTTTTCCCTTATGCTGTGTATCATCAGGAGTATGTGAATATGGAGCAGAGGGGGATGTGGGGAAGGAGAAGAAGGAACAGGATGAGGAGAGCTCTTCACCACAGTAAACTATTTCTATTCCAAAGCTAGACAGTTTGGGAAGATCTTCACACTTGTCAGAAAGCAGGGACATCAGTGATCTAACCTTATCAGAGGTGAGGTTTGCTCTTGGCTCACTATGCCTTCCTGTTCCTTGTGGGCACACTCCTGAGGTGAAAAGGTACAGCCATATATCTTCAGCTGCTGTATGCTCAAAGTGCTCCTTTTGAAGAAGTTCTGAAAAAGGTTATCTTCCTAAAGGTTTAATATATGCAGTGTTTTACTTCATTTAATAGAACTGCTCTTAGAGGTCATATCAAATAACATTAAAAAACATCCAGCAAATGAGTAGAAGAAATTTGAACTGTCTCCAGATTATTTTCCCTTGTGATATCTTATTGCTTTTCCCACAATTACAGTGATCAAGTTGCCTCTATTCTGCAAGTGAAGAATGTGTTTTCTTTTACTATTGCTTAAATCATTTTGGGAGGCCTTTATGATTATAATACAAAATGACTGATCTGTGTGACAGCTCCTGAAACCTTGAGATTTGGTGGGACTTGCTATGTTGTAATATTCAGAGTACTATTTCATGATCCTGCACTCAACAAACCATCAATCATTGTGAGTAATACAATGAATAATTATGTATTGCTTAAGAGAAAGGGGTTTTTTTATCCTCAAGGTAAAGTAAAAATACGAGCAATTACTAGGGGTATGACATTTAAATAGAGATGTTGTCTCAGATTAAAAAAAACCTACTGTAAAATAAGTAAAAATTATTTTTAAAAAAGCAAAACTAAGTAGCACCTAAATATCACCAAAGAATATGTTTAATACCACTACAAGCAGAGTGTCATGAAGTGAACAAAGCTAAGCAGGGTGTGTTTATCACTTTTCCCATAGGAAAAAGAATAAAGTAGAAAATTTGATACTGCACTCTTTTTATGATGTAGATTGTACAACACTTTCTGTTACTCTAGTGGTGGAAATGAGATGTGAATTATTCCAGCAAAACGTCTGTGTGAAGCTGGAATGTGGATTTTGCATACTTCTGTTCTTCCTGCCCTGACACTGGCCCTGAGACATTTTGTTATGGTCAAGAGCTGAAAGAGCCAAGAAACAGCAGTACACAATATACCCACCTCTCCTGTGGCAATGTTAGTGCCAACCAAAATATATTATAAGTCATAAAATTTCAAAGGAGTCCTAAGGCTGTTAAAAGAAAGAGGTTTAAGGATGTTCTCTTCAGAGCTGGACCTGGCTACAAAAATTAATTTTGTTTACCTCACCTTCAGTCTAAACAAAGGGTTGAAAAGCAATGGAAGAGCATCCAGGTTTGGTTTTACAGTATCAAGAATGATGTCACCCAGAACACGACTTCTTGTAAGGCATTTCCAGTCTGCTCTTGATGCTGCTGACTGAGTCTGAGAGTTGCAATGGGGCCTCAGGGACTTGATAACATACACAGAACTGCAATTCAGACACCTTCATTCAGTATGTTGAATGTCACTCTTAGCATCTCATTATCATAGAGTCATAGAAAGGCTTGCATTGGAAGGGACTTTAAAGACCATCTACTTCCGTGCCAGGGGCAGGGACACCTTCCACTAGATCAGGTTGCTCTGACCCCCATCCAACCTGGCAGCAGCAATTCCTGTGCACTCATGTGACATGTTGTCTAATGTTAACAAGCACTTAAACACACCACAAAACAGACAATAAACATTAACGTAGTTCCATTTATAGTTGCTGTGCAATATAGCACAAAACTGGAATTAATTCTGCCACGGTTCCATTTAGTATTTAAAGACTGGTTAACAGGTTGCAGTAAAGAAGCCGGTGTTTTAATGTTCGCTGATGTAACAAATGCAGTCAGCTGAAAAGTTCTGGCTTTTCTCCCCTGAAATTAAAGACAAAGTAAAACAAAATCTGAAATAAAACCACACTCAGTTGAAAGTAGCACCCAGATGTCAAGGGTAAGATTTAATTTAGGCTAAGCGGAGACTCTGGCTTGTCTCCACAGGAAAAAGAAGCAACAAATATTTCAGAAATTTATTCTGAGCCATTACTTCACCTGTGAGAGTTTTATTATGGTTATATTAAAAACTGTTTGATCCTTCCCTTATTAATCAATCAAAGGCAAACACAAAGCAAGTTTTCTTACTGTTTCAAGTGAGTTAATTTCAATGGCTTGACTAACTTATCAATCTATAGAGCTTACTGCTTTCAGGCCAGGAAAAGAGAAAGTCATCATTATTGTATCATTACAAAAGTCTAGTTCACAACATGGGTATTAAAGGACAGTCACAGACAAAAATGGAAGAAAGGAAGCGGGACATCGGGAGATGCAACACAAGACAAATATACAGAAAGAAACTTCTTAAAGAAAGACAAAAAAAACCAATGGGCAATTCAAGATTCTTCTTTTAAGAATGACTAAGAAAACATTAATGCAGGAATTACAAAACATAAAGCTAAATTTAAAGAGAAGGGATTACGTATTTTGACAAAAATTTTGACCAAGAGATCTAAAGTAAAATGCGTAGACATGGTGCAGTTAATTAAATGTGTTCATTGCTTTTAACAACATTTTTATTCCATCTACCCTTGTCACACACATCCAAAAAAATCAGCTCTGCACAAGTATTTTATTTTGTTTAGTACAAAATGAGACAGAACTCCAGAGACATCTTTAAATTTGTGTACGATATAGGAACCGTCTTACTTTAAATTATTTGGCGTCATCAGAAATCTATTCTATGGATTTCTATGTTAGCATATATTCCTGTAGGAGTCAGTAAATACCAAATACTCAGCACTTCTTAGTAGGTGGTCAGCAAGTTTGACAATTAAGCACCTTTTTCCCATACCTCAATAGTATAGTGCAAGTCCAGGTCATATTGGAAGGCATTGGATATCGTGGTTGAATCCCTAGATTATGGGATTTGTACTGTTCCATATAACTATTGGTATTGAGCAGTTTTTTTCATGACTACAGGGTTTCTATTATGCGTATCATCTTTAGAACAGCGTCTTGAAAATGTGGGATATTTTCTCTTTTTACAGAGTTGTACTGAGCTATAAGAGCTGTGAAGGAGATGAATGCGGTGATTTACTTGTGATCCACCTGCTCAGCACCTGGGATCAAACCCAAGCTGTGTCTGCCATCATTTCAATCTGACAGGGAAGTCAGCTGGGCATACCCATCCACCATCTTTGCATTCTACCAGATTGATTGTAGGAGGTAGTTCAGGGGTGAGTTGCAGATAGGAATTCTTTCTGGAGTGGACATATTTGTGAATGAACTCATACCCACATTTACAAGGGGAAAAAATTTCAACCAAGATTATGTCCCTTTTGTTGAGAAAGAAGTAAGTCTCAAGTCTCTGCTCAAAAATTCTCTTTTCTTGGAGTCTGAATGGGGCATTTGGTGCTATATTTGAGGCTAAGCAAGGCTACTGAGCTGCTCTTGTAGCTACTGCCATTGAGAATCAGACAAGTACTTTACCTGGTGTGTCTGGTGTATCTGTACCATGGTGTGAATGGGCCATACTCGTCTATCTAAGGAGAGTACGGCCATCACTCCCTGAGCTCCCTGGAGAAGTGGATGCTTCTTCCTTCTCCCTTTGCCAGCCACGGTATCACCCTTGTTTTCAGAGTATTGCACCCGTTCTCATGCAGAAAGTAGTGGAGACAGAGACCACAGGGATGCAAGGATTCTTCTGTGGTAGTGTGCCTCTGCACTACTAGGCCAGAAGCTCATCCAAAGTTTGTGTTCAATACATGAGAAAGTATAAACAGCTTTATTTCCCTCAGTCAGTGGCCTGGAAACCCGATAGTTGCATTTGCATGGTGAAGGGGAATTCAAAATTGTACCTGCTCAGCAGTGATAATTTGTGACTAAGGAATTATCTGACATGGAGGGTAAGACAGCCCACCTGCAGAAAGGGTTAAACTGGCTGGCAGCAGGGATGCCAAGGACACAACAAATTCTGTACAAAGAAGTGAAGTCCCGTTGGTGATGAGATCAGAATGAGTCTCAACATAGTCTTGTGGCAATCCTGGGATGTGAACACTGATAGACCCAAGCTCAGGGGACAACTTAAGGCAGCAGAGCTGGGCTGGGAGATAGACTAGAGGCTGGGTTAAGATGCCCCCCATACAACCTCTCTCAGAACTCATACTGGTACAAGTTTATTTAAGGAATTGGCTCATAACACATCTTTGCAGGCTCCCTGTAGAATTGTTGACAGTCACAGGATTCTTTCCAATGCATTATTAATTTATTTTATTTTGCATGTATTTAAACAAAAACAATTGCTTAATTCTCCTCAAGAGATACAATTACAATTCTGCAACAACAGAGTTCATAGAGTCTTTTCCCATTATGTTCCTCAGTATAAAGTTCCCATCAGGACCTCAGTGTTTTTTCCTCTGCCAAGTATCCAGTATTGCACCTTCCACCTACATGCCCTGCTGGCACCTCAAGAGTTCACATTCTTTGTGCTCTTCTACTGAAGCAAGTGGACAGCCAGTCCCCACTTATGCTTCCTCTCTTGGCTGCAACTGGGGATGTGTCCAGTCTTTGCTATCTTTAACCATAAGGATAAATCACGTTCACATTTATTAACACTTAATGAAAGAGAAGAAAGACAAATGTGATTGTAACACCCTGAAACCTGTTTCTACTTTCTACGTTCCATTAGTGATGACAGACTAATCAAAACAAATCAAAACCAAACCAACTCCTAAGGTATCCAGATTGCCACAAAGCCCATAGAAAGAAATTAATACTTTTAGAAAGCATGTAAAAATGTTTATACATGAAGATTTCCTGGTCATTTTATCTCTATTATAGGAGCAGATTCTTCTAGATCAATCAGAAAATGGACACAAATTAATTGTCAAGAACTAGAATCTGTCATTGTTATATTTCATACTGCAGGTAGTCTGAATAATTGCGTTGGTCATTAGTACCTGGACATTTTTCTTTAGGGATGTAATGGAGTAAGCTGAAGAATATATTTTATTACTTAGTGGAAAAGTTAAGAAACAAAGCAGAAAATGTATATCCCAAGCACCAAAATCAACTAAAATATATAAATATAACACAACACTATACCAGACGTTCCCTTCACGCATAAGGCAATAGGTTTTAATGACTAAAAATATTTCAATCACATTGCAAAGGGGCTTTCAGAGGATTTATCTTGTCTGAATGTATTACTTGAGAGAATAGAAAACAGCACTTTGGAATAAAAACCCTGACCTGAATCTGCAAAGTTCATTCAATAAAAAGACATTCAGTCTCCAAAACAGCTGAAATAAGAAAAGTTTCAAAAATAACAAGCAAATGATTCATATCCAGGGGAATGAGAGATTGGTGGTTTGGGTTTTTTTCCCCTTTTTTTGATAAAAGTGCAAGTGGGAATTGCAGCCAGCACTTTACACTTCTGTTTCAACTCTGCTAGAGACGTTCTTGTGATATTGAGGAAATCTCTTAGGAATGCATTTCATCAACATGTGTTTCTTTGGTCAGCTACAAAAATGTTTGCAGAACTAGTTACTTCTGGAAATATGGCACAACTGAAAAATGGAATTTCTTTTTTTGGTCTGAAGCAAAGGTAGGGGTGAGTTTGGGATGCAAAGAAAATATTGAACGCTTTTCATTTTCTGAAGGTGAATTTGATTTTTTTCTGTTTCTCTTAATCTTCGCTTGCAGAAAAAACCCTAAAAATTTGACAGACATTTCAACAAACCTAAAATAAAGGAAAACCTTAGAGAGATTGATGTTGAGCTTTAAATTGAGATTAAAAAGAAGCACTTCAACTCATCATCCTTGACGATGAAACAGGTTAGACCAGTGTGCCATGAACCACAGAATGTGCAATCTTCCCTTTAGGGAATTTATAATTTAAAACCAGAGGCTATAAATTGCAGCTTTATTATGTGTTTTTTATTGTTTCTCTCAATCTGAGGAGTCCCAGCTGAAGACCAAGATCTCAATTTCCCTTGGGACTATGTAAACAGAACAAAGCTGTGGCGGGCATAATTCAACCTAGTTCAACTGTGCAGGCTGTTAAAAAAATATCCATTTCCCAGTCTCTTCATAACATCCTTATCTACTCTGGCATAGATGTCTATGGGCCAAGGCATCTCTGAAATACACAGAGTACAACCAATTCCCTTTTGCAGCCCAGTGCCTCTTCTGCACCCAGTGCAGTTGGGGCAGCACTGGGATGGCATGAGGGCACTTCAGTCATGACGAAGAGCAGCAATTGCTGCCGGCATGCTTGACACCCATTGCTGCCCTTAATGTGGAGTGGGAGACACGGTGGATACGGGGTACCAGAGCACGTGAATCATGGAAATGGACAATGGTGTTTGTGTGCTAGCACTGTGGCCAGGCAGGGCCAGTGCATGCCAACCACCACACCCAGAGGGTACTGTGCATTTCCTAGGCATCCAGAAGATGTGTTGGAAGAGTTTTAGAGTCTTTGTCAGCAACAGAGTTTGTCACAAATCCTGAACAGCAGGAGAAGAAGTCTGGCACTTGACTCTCTTTAAAAACTGGGAGCATGCACATACACTTTATAGAATCATGGAATAGAATCAGACAGCCATTGAAGTTGGAAAAGATCTCAAAGATCATCAGTCCAACATTTAACTGGGTTGGTAGGAAACAGGTCATCAACAAGGTTAATCTTTGATTTATCATTTGCTCAGTGACTTCCCTCTGATCACGTCTGAAGTTCGACCAGCAACTTAGGTGAAAATGCATCCCACATCAGAGAGTGGCAGCACAAGATTAAATGCTACTCCAGCTTTACTGAAGTCCAGAGAGTAGCTTTAAATGTGAGGGGTTTTTTACTCCATAGTGGTGTCTGTTTCACCTGGACAATCAAATTATGTCCTGGTATAGTGATGGCCACCATCCCCAACCCAGAGCTGAAACCACACCCACAACTTTTGGATGCCATCTGCACACACCATAGTTTATCCTGAGGGGAATGGGATCCTGAATGCTAATATATAGGTTAACATGGCTAGCCTCTACAAACAGGAATACTAATTTATTAGGATTATTAATTGGGCAGCAAGAGTAAATAACCTTCAGATCTGGTTTATATGTGAGTTTACTGCATATTGCATTTTGCATAAGCAGGAATGAATACTACGTTAAACTGGGTTTACTGGGCACTGGAAGATACTATGGGGTAACTTCAGTTTTGGCCAACACATGGGCTGTTGGCTTGCAATACTGATAGCAGCTTTTTAGGGGCGGTTGTCTGAAAGCATTGCAAACTTACTAAAATTCCATGAAAGGACAGTAGAAAAGAATTAAAAAATATAAATGCTAAAACACTTTTAGGTGATGCAGAATTTTTTTTTTCCAATTAAGAGTTTTCCATTACTTTCTCCAAAAATTTTATGGTTTTTGTCATTATTATTGTTAGTTATTGTAGTTATTATTTTGAGCCTCCCTGTTTGAGTTCTGTTCACCGTTAGTTGTCCAACTTACTCATCATTCACTGATCTTAGACATCTCTTTTGCCTAACAACAATTCTTGGAAGGTTGAAACAGTGTGTAGTATTCATCCAGAGCTGTTTTACAGCTACCATCTGCTTCTTCTCCATCCACATGCCTTTAGAAATCCCACTCCTTTGTTCTTTTGAGAAACAGTATTAAGTGGCTTGCTGTTTCTCATTTTCAACTCTTCACTGAGATGCCTGGCTCTGTCATGTCATGTAATACATTTGTGTTATGCAAAGCAAATGCAGTAATTAGTAAATAGGGAAATAAGTAATCCAAAGGGTATTCGTGATTAAAGACAGGCATATTTTCTGCAACTCAAGAGGTAATACTTAATGCTATAATAAAATGCAAATGTTTTAATATTATAGACTTTCTTCTTTCCTTGTCTTAATTTCGCTTATTTAATAAAATTTGCATTCCAAGCTGCTCCATCCTAGAATCACATTTGAGTACACTTTTTGGAGGATGACTTAGTATGTCTTCTAGCCAAGTCCACCAATGTAAATGATATTTCCTGAAGAGATTCGTCTTGCCACTGAAATCTACTCTTGCTTCTATCGAACTGATTTTCCTCCCCACAAAGGAAAAAATTATCTTTCTTGATCTATGAGAAAACAGTTTGACTGGCTTTCTGTATAACAACCAATGTTTTGTTTTAAAGTTAATTTACTGAATCAATGATAAAACATTAATATAGTGATTAAATGTTTCTCTCTTTATACTGGATAGTTCTACATACAGCGTTGCTCAGATAGCCTGTGACAAAAAGCTAATGTCAGGTCACCCTGCTTTGCACTTTTCCCAAATACTTCATGGTTTGATCTAGGAGATATATTCTTCATTATATCTTCTTTATATTTTCCTTGAAAATTATAGTTTAGATTCTTGGCTTTTGTTGTTTCATAAGCCCAAGGATTTTTTCATGCTTTCTGTGCAGGCATAAAATGACAGTTCCTTTAGCAAGGAAAATTATAAATTGGATTTTGTTTCGGTTTGTTTTGACAACAAGTCATAATGTATCCTGTTGTTTCAATTTTAATCTTCCTTTTGCCCATGGGTGATTAAGCTCTTTTCAGAACTAAGTTTGTTAAATACATATTTAGCTAATTTAGAAACAAATGGTGGAAATCAATTATATTAACATATCATATATTATTTACCAGAGACATCAATTATGCTATAAATATGTATTTACAAAACACAAATTGTTTCCTCAATAACAGTAATTCTCTGGACAAACAGTAGATAGCATTCATTTTCTCATCTGAGGATCTCAATTTGTCTTTGGCATGAAGAGGCATAGGACGTCTGTTGAAGCCATTTGAAGCACACATTGCTAAGAATACATAGCTTATTTTTCAATTGACTCAGATGTTAAAAGATTTCTTTTTTTCCTTCAAAATAGTGTGACAAGATCATGACAAAGTCCTGCCAATAGTTCCTATCTTCTCTGAAAGGAAGGGAGACATCACATGTGGCTCCTTTTGTGTCAAGTGTTTATTTGGCTATGGTGATTTTTCTTAGCACAGTGAGGTTACATTCCTCTGCGTTTTCTCTATGTCTAGCCATTGAAATTCAGCTAATTGCATCACAGGAAAGGTTAGCTAGTCAAAAGTTGTTAAAAGAGACTGTGACTATTCTGACTTGAGAAAAATAACCAGGTATATGCATATATCCTGTGATATTTTAATTGCTTTCATTCAATCCTGCCCTTTTGCTGTTTCCTCCCTCAGATTTTGTCATTGATGAGGAAACGGTAAAATTTTAAAATGTTTTTTTTGGTTTAGGTGGTACAAATCAACAGCCACATCAGTGTAGTAAATATCCCAATTACCAGTCATGAGGTGACAAAAAAGAAACATATTTTAACAGATTGTCATTTTAGTCATACTGCTGGATGAACACTTTGTATATATCGAAGCCTTACAGCGACAGCAGCAATTTAACAAAAAATAAAAAATCCCTCATTTCTAAATATGTTTCAGTAAACATTGTCATGATCTAAATCCTCCAGACCACACAATTATTTTTCCTGACCTCTGAATGTTTCATCAAATACCATTTTTTTATGTATTCTAATGACATGAGAGAACTACATTAAATAAGGTTACAAAAACTTCCATGACCCTGATCTATCTAAACTATAATTCTGATTTTTTTTCTCTAGGTCTTTGGGTGCAGATCTCGGCAGCAACAAAGAAACAGATTTCTTTGGATATTGAAGACGCCATTTATAAATCACCTGAATGTCTTGTGGAAAGAGGACTCAATAAGCTATGGAACACAGGTCTGCTAGAATTTCCAGTCTTGGTTTGCAATTAAAACCACAGGCAATAGAAAATTCACCAGATTGTTGAAAAAAAATATACAATTTTGTATGGAAAACATTTGATTTTAGACTTTATCAGAATTATGCACTTGTCTAGGTCACAATATTGAATGTAAACTGCAAGATATGATGATACTCTTTGAAAATAAGGTTCCCTTTTCCTCACACCAGTTGTACATTGTTACCAGATACCTGACTCTGCAGTTACTCCAGGCGACACCATTCTTCCAAGCTTCTCTTAGAGCACTTTAGTGTTACAGGGGCAGATACGCAGGGATAGCTTTAAGGCAAGAGAAAATTCGAAAAATTTCCAATACATAATTTCAATGGAAAAAAAGGTGTGCTATATAAATGTGATGTTCGTGTGTCCTTCTGCACAGGGAAGTGAACGGGCAGCTGCCTGATAGGATGTGATCCATCTCTGACTGGCACCTGAGTTCTATAAAGGGGTTTTTAATTTCAGCCCAAATTTGTATATATCCAGTTCAGACTGCAGGAACATTAAGTTCAAATTCATCTGCAAAGGAATGAGTAAGAAAACTGGAGAGAATATGGTTGCAAAGAAGATAAAAAGAAGATGATGGCGATGACTTTGAGTTTTCTGTAGATCTATCTCACAGATTACTGAATAGCATTACATTTTTTAAATAATCTTTCTGGGTAAGGTTGCCAAAGCAACACTCACTCTGAAAGGATGCATTGGGAGATGGATCAGGTCCATAACCTCATTAAGAAAAAAATAAAGAGAGAGTTTTTATGCAAATCTCACCTGACATTTTCTTTCAAAGTTATTATAAAAATTAACATTTTGAAAACCAAGCTCAAAAAACAACAAAAAGAAATTAGTTTCCTGACAGTAGTGAGCTTATTGGTTGATTTATGTATTCCGTTGTTAATTATATCTGTCTCCCAGGAACAGGCCCATTGAGATGGATATCTTCTTCAAGACATCCTGGGGCTAACAATACACGAGGCACACATTTATCTATCAGAGCATTCATCAGCATATTTTCTTAAGAAAATGAAAAGACGCATTTCCTGGAGCATTATGAACCTCCATGGGCCAAAGAAATCCTGATAGAAGAATAGCCAAAGCTAAATTACCCATCAAATATCATGATCACTCTTTGTGCAGTAACTTTAATGCCAAAACAATATTATTTCTGGTTTATATGTATTGTTAGAAATTTCAACACTCTCTGAAATAGACAGAGCCAGCAAATCACAGAGATGTAATGGGTAAAAGACATTACCCTGGCTTTAATGAATCCCACCACAGCCTTTAGAAAAGTTCACTCTATTGAATTATTTTGAAACTATTAGTTACACAGCTAATGAAAACTTATATACTGCTGAAGTTTGAGTTAGAAAATAAGCAGAGCCTGCCACTTGGGGTATATTCTGCATATCTATTTCTTTGTGGTCTTCATTAATGCAGCTTTTTAGACTCCATCAGAACTCTCAAGTAAGGAGCAAATCCTAAGTCATCACTTGGGCCTTCCATATTCTCAGAGTGTTTTCAACCCTTTCCTGGCCATGCCTCAATACCATGGGTGCAGAGGATAGCTCTTGGAGAAAGTTCTACCACCTTCATCAGAGCAAATTTAAATTTTGTCTATGATATTCTCCACTGACTCTTTCTAGCTGCTATAAACTAAGCAAATTTATCTTCATGGACTGAAGAAAATGACCATATAGGTAAAGGATTCTTAGTGTTATATTCTTTACTCTGTTGCATTCCTGCATTTTATCTACTTCAGTTATGTTTCCTAGACATAAACTAGATAATGTTTTCCTACTTGATATCATAAATTATTAATTATGTTGCCATCAAAATTTTCAATTATAAAAACAATTGAGACATTCTACATGAACTGTATTCTGACTTCCTCATTTTGTGTGCTATACAATAGTGCAGAACACAGGCCGTGACCGTGTCCTCAGTTCATTGAAATGTCTTGGTCTTGTTGATGTCATTGCATATAAATGCTATGCCCGTGTTCTTCAACTGCTCCTCCAATGGGATGAATTTTTAATGTAATGAGATAATTCTTTTTCTAAGATTCAGAGCAACACATATGACAGAAAAAAGTCAAATTGATCAATAATTTATTTCCTTTAAACAATATCCAGATAAAAAGTCAAACACTGATTTTCATCTGCTTAATTTCCTTTTATTCATTTTATTCGTTTTCCTGAGAGTATTCCCAAAGGACCAGGTATTTAGACATGGCTGATATTTTTCATTTTTGATCATGGAAAACCCATAAGTTTTCTTTATCCTTTTTACGACAAATTTTGTAGAAATAAATTTGTAATAAACACTATTACATAGTGAAATGAGTTTTTTTGTCTTATCACAAATTCCCATTTGTATTATATTTTTGCCAAAATATTAAACAAAAATATGATTTCCCACTAATTAATAATATGGATGTATTAAAAAAAAAAGGAAAAAAAGTGGTTTGCTTTTTGAAATAAAATTTTAAAAATATAGAAGTCTGAGTGACATTTTCATACCCTTATATAAAGCACACATTTTTCAGTTCCATAAAACTGAGGGCAAAGGAATTACTGAGGGCTGAAGACATTCTGAGGCGCAGAAATAAGAACAGAAAATAACACTGATATTTTTACCCTACTGTCTTTTGTAAGGAGACACTACAGTTATAAACTCTGTTTTCATTGTGTATTTATTGTAACAGATTTGTTGGGTTTGTGCTTCTCACACCATTGTAACAGTCAGTTCTGTTAAATCTAGGTCAAACAGCACAATAGTCTGAATTTTTCTAATAATGTGCCAATGCATTTGTATAGCAGCATCACAGCAGTCCAGCTTGTTGTACAGAATCATACAAAAAGATTTTTAAGCAATTCAATAGCTGCGGGGTGATGACCCAGTGTGATTGCCTAATCCTGGCAAGGCCACTCAGTATTAGCATCTTAGAGTCCCTAAAAATGCCTGCCATTTAGGCCTACGTATGACATTAAGTTTCTTCTATTTCACAGGAAGGAATTAAAAACTCTGTCACTCCTGCATCTGCTCAAACATCTCTCATTCACTAATTATTTATTTTTGTTGTGATATCAAACAACAACATGCTTTGTGTAAAATTTTCATTCCAAAATTGTCAAACAATGATTGAGCTAGAAGAAGCCATGTTTCCCAAATATATTATTCTGCTAACTTCAAAGCTAAGAGATCCATCTTGACCCAAAGACCACTGAAATCAATGTCACAAATCTTGCTGAGTGCAGGGAATATAGTACAAAGCTTTCCTAGACAGTGTTTCTTAAATGCTTCTGGCTCATTTACCATCCTTGGAGAAAAATGGGAAGATGGATGAGGCACCAAGGTGATGTGCCAGCCCTGTTATAAATGTAGCTGTAAAGTCATGAGAGGGTGTTAGATGATCCATTTTCCGCCTTGAAAGCCTGTTAAGACAAAGAAAAGCAAAACAAGTCCCCCAACTTTTAGACTAAAAACCAGGGAGAAGAATGAAACTAATAGTTTGAAAATTCTATGAATTATGGCAACCTGAGTTTTTCTATTTATATATTAATGCATTAGTATTACATACTGGGTACAATTCTGATTCTCTACAGAGAAGTCTGAAGACAATTGTTTTTAACACTTAAACCAGGAAGAAAGCAGAATTATTGTAAATACACTTAAATCAGAGCATCTGTAAAAAGTTAAAGAAATGTCACACATAATGCTTCTCCTTTCAGAGAAAACACTTTTCAAAATATTTAAGCTAAAAATCAATCATGAGACTAAATGCAAGCTAAGGAATGAGAGAACATAAACAGCTAATAGATTAAAAGTGGAAAGAAATAGTGCACAAAATTCACATAAATAAAACCAAGAAAATAATTAAATTAAAAAATGGTTAAATATAAACTCCTGCATCTATACAACTAAGGAAAATCAAGCTGGCCATTACTGAATTTCTTTGAGTATTAAATAGTATGCAATTAGGAAAGAAACAAATAGATTAAGAAATTGCATTTTAATGCCTTTCTGCATTAATAAATAATATATATGACAGTTTGAGTAACTGTGGAGGTCAGACACATGGGAAAATGAAAGGTGATGATAGGAATGAAGCTGTGATGCCCTTGTTATTAGCAGTGATTTTGCATATTGCCATGAGTGTGTGGGAAAGCTATACATTCATTTTCTTAAGTAGAACATTTTAAAAAATGTGACAGTGATTTTGTTTTAAAGTCAAGTGCAAAAAAAAGGATTAAAAATTCTTTCTGAATTTTCTTCCCTAATAAGTGAAGCCTTATATATTTTCAGCAGTGGAACACAAGATTCCAGGAGCTCATAGAAGGGAGGTTTTCATAGTGACTCACTTCAGGCACCACAGTTCAGCACTCACATTAGCATGATAGGTTTCCTAGATTCCCTGTGTAATTAATGAAGATAGATGGGCTCCTCCAAAGGGTAATTCAGAGCAAGAACCTAACCAAGGTGACCTGAATTGCTCTCCATGGAAGCATCTCTCTCTGACTACAGAGGGAGTTCAGGCCATTTCCCAGACAACTTCTCTGGATCATTAAGGTGCCTTAAGTGAAAATCCTTGAATATCTCCCCCTTCCCACCCTAGACAACCAGACACTGGGCTGGAGGACTCAGGGGAGCAGCATGCACCTGCTGGCAAATATGCAAACAGGAGCTGGAGGGACAGGCTGGGAAGGCGTTGGAGCAAAATTTTCTGCAGGTTACCAAGGTAATTCCCGAGCTAAATTCTGTTTTCTTTGGGTCTTATCTTTATCTAGGAAGAAACAAACCAGATAAATTAACTGAGGGCTACCTCCTGTTGTAAGGGGACAAGTGGAGAGGGACTGTGTTGAGCAGCACATGCTCTATAGGGATGCCTGGAATTCCTGCAGATGAATGGTGTCGGGGGGTTCATTTTGTTGTCAGCTTGCTGCAAACCATCTATGAAGGAGGGGTTCCTACAAGAAATTTTCCCTTGATCCTTTAAATAAAATCTATGTCCCAGACAAAGGTCTCAGAAACAGTAGAATATATTTGTGTGCCCATTTAAAGGTCATGTTTCTCTTACTTGTAAGCAAGAGTGAGGACATTTCATTTGCTAAACAAACTTAGATTAGGTACATTCCCTGAAATTGTTCCTGTAGCTATCTTTGCACTGTGTTCAACTTAAGAGTATCTTTAAATGCAAGTGAAGACATCCTAAAAGGACCTGGGGATTTTCTTCCCTGGGAAGTATTTAGAACTTACTTGCCAAGTGCTGCAATCAGCAGCATTTTCTTTGCTCTTATATTGCTATGAAACACAGGCATAAAACCAGCTCTGGCAGGGATGATGGAGCATTCTCTAGAAAAGGTATAAAATAGAAAAATCTGCTCAAATCTCACCCACCATTCCCTTTCTGTTCAATTGCAGAAGCTCCCTAGAGCACTGTAGGCCAATTCTATACTGCTACTTCAGCAGCAGTGCCAAGTTCAAATCCAGCTTTGCCAGCTAAGCAGCTTGAGACAGTTGCATCTGCATTGCCTTAGCCCATCTCTGGCTCTCATTATCTGTGCCCCCTCTGTGCTTCACTTGGAGTAACTTGACCTCTCTAGCTATCCTACAGTCCATGTCCTCTATCTGTCTGACAGGCTCTCCTAGCAGATATATGGTCCAGTCTGACTTCTCCCAGGAGCCTTGTCTGCCGTAGCCTATTAGCGTGCACACAAAATCTGCTGCTTAGGAAGGCTGATATTTACAGAAATGTGGAGCAGGTCCATGACAGTCATTTTAAGCACCTGATTGTTTCTGTGCTTTGAATGACACACAGGGAATTGCAAGTCTCTTGGCTCCTTCTCTTTTTTGCCATCCACAATAACTGCAGTGTTCCTGAGAGAAAGACATCCTGCTTAACCAGTGACAGGCCTTTCAGGAAATCACCCCAGATGATCAGGTGGTAGCTGGAGTCTTCTGTTAGAAGGGACCAGCCTCTGCAGCCTGATTTACCGTTCATCACTGGCAAGGCACCAGCTTTGAAAGAAAAAGCCACTCTCAGTGTCAGAGTAGCAGAAGGAGGCAATCAGTCATGCTCTTCCTACACAGGGAATGTCAAATGCATTGTCATTTGTTCAGTGTGGCCTGAGGGTGGCTGCATCTCGGAGAAATCTTCTTCGAGAAGAGTGCGCTGAAGTAATTCAAAGTGATCCTCACCATTTGGCAGCTTTGTGGACATTCACTAGAAATCTCTTCTCACCCACAGACTTAGTGAAAACTCCCGATCTCTGTTCTTGATCCATGGAAAAAGTCTGGCTTGAAGGCTTGGAAGGACACAGGTTTTTAAGCCCCATATTCAGAACAGTATTTCAGCATTAATTTCCTATCTGGCCCTTCTGCACCAACCTTGGGGCACAAAGCAGATGCCGTCTTCAAGACCTGACTCTCAGGCTCTAGCACTCATCTATGTTTCTATCACTAATAACCTCTTTTGAGGATCAAAGTCTTCCTTGGTGTCTCAACAAATAAAGGCTGCCGGAGCACATCTAGGGTGAGATAGGTTGGGCTCTTCAGGCATGTTTCCATGTGTCTCTAACTCTTGAGGGCCTGTGTCCTCCCCATCTTGATCTTGACCAACTCCAGGAAAATCCTTCTTTCTTACCCTCTGTATTTTTAACAACTGTGGTTTCTTTAGTGCCCAACAAAACTGTCCAGTTCCTATGAAGCTCAAGTGGTACCTGGAAAACAAAAGACCTGGCCTCTAAAGGTGGCAGAGGCTGAATTAGCTGAGCAGTGGAGCAGGAGATGCAAGGACAGTGGCATTTAGCAGGACTGCAGGGATTTGTTTGGAGGACAAACAAGGTACTGGCAAGGTACCAGTCACATCTATATAACTGGTGAGGAGGAGATGGCTCAGAAATCTAAAGAACCTTCCAAGGGGAGCAACTTCTTCATGCTAGAGTGAAAGTGTTAACACACCACATGACTTCATATTTAAGCTAATGACATTACATAGCTATGCCAATAAGTTTCTTTCCTGGCTGCCACCCCAAGAGGTGTACTTGTAACTTCAGTTTTGAAATGTCAGTTAAACAGTCCTTCAACGTGACTGTCTATTGCCTAAGGTGATCATTCTTTCGGATGTCACATCTTTAGCTTACCTATTAAAATATAAAGCCTATTAAAACATATCTGTTAAAACATAAGCCCTTCACAGCAGAGAACTGCCTACCTTTTATTTCTTTTTCCTTACTGTTTTTCTCTGCATTTTACCCAATGCAAATGAGACGGAATAATTATATATAATTGTGGTAGGCTAGACTTTGTAAAGAGACGAATACACACCCAGCTGCTCACTCACTCCTCCTTCTCAGGGAGGGGTAGGGGGAGAAAAAAGGATAAGAAAGCTCACAGGTCAAGATAAAGATAGGAATATCACTTACCAATTACCTTTATGGGCTAAACAGACTCAATGTGCGGAAAATTAATTTAATTTCTTGCCAATTTCAATTATGTCCATTGTGGAGCCAGCTGTAGCTGTGCCTGTCACAGGGCAGCCCATAGCCTCCTCCCACAGAGGTCATCCCTCTGACACGTTACCCCTTAAAACCCATACAATATTACTAAAACAATAATTAACACCACAACTTGCATATTAAGTTGAATGTAATCAGTTTTGATATACCTTCCTAGGGTTTTAATTTGGATCATCTGCTGATCTAAGAATATTTCCATCTGGACCCTGTGCTATCTTTTGGTTTGCATCACAGATTGGTCTCAAAGCGCACAAACTGGATTCCTTTTGGATGAAGGAATTTGGAGGAACTGGAATGTGCTCTTTAGCAGCAAAACAAATACACTACATTTGCAAGAGGGAATTCAGTCTATGCAAACAGTCCAGAGCTGGTCTGAAGGAAAAATGTCCTGAAATATATATAGTGCAGAAACCAGATCCCCAGCACCATCTTTCTTGCCTTGACATCTGTTCTTACTAGCCTACAATATTAGAAAATTTAAGTATAGCCAATTTTGTGTCCTAAATGTAATTATTTTATTTTAAATTCAGTTCTTTTTTTTTTTTTTTTTATTAGCTTTTCCATTTTCGCAGTATTTTCAGGGAGTTATTGCCCTCTCTCACCTATATAAACTGAACAGCCTTTATGAGTTTACTCAAGAGTTACACTGGAGGAAATCCAAACAGGTCACTTCTCCTTTGTTTATTATACATGTCACTGTCACACCTGTGTCCACCAGATATATGCATTGGAGGTTAGGAAATGGAGGTACTTGGGAAGGTGTAATACAGATTAAATGATGTTTCCTAGTCAATACTGTAGGAAAGAGACACACTGATAAGGAAGGAAATTTCCTTCTGCACTAGGAATGCACCAAAAATTCCTATACAACTTTCCTTAAAATTGTATCATAGTGTAACATTTAAGGAGGGATGTATGAATGTTCTCATTATGCTCCACATGTCTGTACAAGAGGCATCGACAGTCCGTGGAAGAGACTAAATTAGTTTGCTGAGTAGATGAGTGTTTATAACACAATAGCACCTGAAGGTCTCAACTAATTATCTCTATTGTGTTACGCACTGTATGAATTCACTGTAGAACACAGCTCTTATCCTAAATACCTTAAAGGAAAATTCTGAAGAATGTTTTCTCATGTCTTAATTTCTCTTCCACACAAGCTGGAAGGATAGAAGCAAGCCGAAACTAAAAAACTAAATTTTGAAAATCTGACCCTGTTTCTTCTCTGATAAAAAGAAAGGGAAGGGAAGGGAAGGGAAGGGAAGGGAAGGGAAGGGAAGGGAAGGGAAGGGAAGGGAAGGGAAGG
This sequence comes from Monarcha castaneiventris obscurior, assembly GCA_026261815.1. Classification (NCBI taxonomy): domain Eukaryota; kingdom Metazoa; phylum Chordata; class Aves; order Passeriformes; family Monarchidae; genus Monarcha; species Monarcha castaneiventris. The sequence goes on along the minus strand of JAMPIT010000388.1, from coordinate 2,081,434 downwards.
GAAGGGAAGGGAAGGGAAGGGAAAAGAAAAGAAAAGAAAAGAAAAGAAAAGAAAAGAAAAGAAAAGAAAAGAAAAGAAAAGAAAAGAAAAGAAAAGAGAAAAGAAAAGAAAAGAAAAGAAAAGAAAAGAAAAGAAAAGAAAAGAAAAGAAAAGAAAAGAAAGAAGAAAAAAGAAGAAAAAAGAAAAATTATCAGTTTTGTCAGCAATGCTTTTAGTTCTGTTTCCCAGTATTAATACTGTAGTCATCAACTCAGAGTAGGGCATTTCACAATGAAAAAAATATTTTGAATTCTTCGTAGGCAGAGATTTCCTGAGAAGGCCTTTCAAAGGCTTTTTCATTTGATATACTTTTTAGTTTTCACAATAAAAAGAAACTTATGTTGCAGAAGTATGTTAATGAATTTCAAAGATAGACATCACTGGAAAATGTTTAGCAATGTCAAAAAGGATGGGAACTAGATGTGAGATGCAGAAAAGATCTTAATTTTTTTGTACAGTGACAGGTTTTGTTCAAGGGATACCTAGAAACCTCTGAAAGCGCTGCTGCTGTCAGAGAAACAAGCAAACCAACTGAAACAAAAATAAGTTGCCTATAGAAAAAAAAAGTGAAGTAGATGAATGCATAATGAAATATATGGCAAGAACTACCTGACTATCTAAAGATGAAGAAAGAAAGATTCGCAGCTGCAGATTCTGACAAATCTAGTCAAAACAAATTCAAACTTTCAATATCCATACTGGACTAGTTAGCCTTGAACAAAACCTTTTATTTTACGAGCTTCTTTCTCACATTTAAAGTCCTTTATAAAACCTGGTGTATTCTGACACTTTCCCCACACTAAACCAGCAACCTGCTCTCCCTGTAGCTCCTGTTGTAAGATCACTCCTCTGCCAGGGTTTTTGCAGCCCAGGACTCCCAGAGAGGCCAGGAGCCTTTCAGAAGCAGCATAATGGGAAGATGGATCATTTCAGCATGGCTCATGGTGGCTGCTGATGCCACCAGGAAATCTTGTAAGTGCTGAGCAATTTTCCAGTTCTCAGTGTACAGGATTTTCTTCACAGTCAAGAGATTTTTTCTGGGTGGTGCTTCGCAGGCTGAAGACAGAAAAATGGTTCAACCTTTTTTTGGGAAGTGATGCAAGAAAGGCTTTTCACTTTTTTAAGGCGCCTTAGTTTTAGGTAAAAGGAAAATAAGAGGAAAACAGTCATCTGTGTCTACTGCATTGCACAGAACTCATTTTTCAGAGAAACTTCTTAAAGGTTTCACCATTCCCATGAGAAAATTGACTCAAGGTTAAATAAAATTCAAATTTTGAAAGGTGTTTAATGTCTTACTAAGACAGACAGGTTCTCCTGGCCTATGGTTTTGTGCAATATAGTCCTTAGTGACTTCCATTAGTCTCCACCTCTGTGGTATCCCAATTAGATATAATTCATAGGCAAAAATTAAAAGAGAATACTGTTCTTCTCTTTGCAGACGTTGTCTTTAAATGTATAATTAAGATTTTCGTTTTGTTTTGGATTTTTTTTTAAGAAAGGTCTACAGCACACATCTCTCTGCTCCCTTGTCTCTCATAGCAAATATTTTGCCTTTTCTTAAGTCAAAACAGAAAAGAGGGAGAGCTGTACCATAACCTCAAAGACAGGTCCTATAATTTCCCACAGATATGGATGATTTATAGCTGGATCTGTACATTCAAAGAGTTGGTGAGATCTGGTGAGCTTAAGTGCAAAAATGGAGGCCTGGACTTGCAAGTTTTTCACACACACAAACATCGTTGAAAATCACTAGAAAAGGTTAGTTGACGTAGAATATTTACAGATATGAATATGATAATCTGAGAAGAGCCATTAGCACACTCCACACATTAATTACTCCACAAGGTAACTCAATACAATACAGCCGATTTCAGAGTTATGACAGCTGCAGAGTCAGCCCTGCAGGTTGGCTTACCAACTCAGGGCAAATTATAACCTTCTCAGAAATTTAATAATGCTTTTAGGCAGATATACTGATCATCAAGACAATATGGACATTCTCTCCTCTATTTAAGGAAATGCGAGGCCTGGGAGCTTTCTGAAGCAAGGATATGGCAGAGTGAGCAGCAGAGCCAGTGCAATGGACAGCAGTGAGATGATGCTGGTGGCTTCATGGCATTCACATTTTACGTTTGCTTGCAGTAACAAAGCAGCTGTCAGTCAGTGTGTAAAGTCAGTGTGCTCAGAATTGCATCTTAATACTGTCTGCTGCATTTGTCAGCAATGTGTCCAAGATGTTTGCTGTTTTGGGAGTAAGTGGACATATAATGACAGACAAATAGGACCAGGACAACACATATATGGCATATTAGAGCTTTATTCTGATGTACTTATTAATCTTCTATCTTTGGCATATTACTGGAAACAAGCAAGACAGGGATACATACCATGGTATCATAGCAGCAGAGGAATAGAGTTTACTGCAGGTTGCAGATGGATGATTGTGGAAAGGGAGAACTAATGTGCATTACTCACACAACTGACAGTGCAGAAAGGCAGGTCTTAACCAAAACTTGAAAGCAAAACCAAGTAGGTCTGTCAGTACAGCGTAATCTGAGCACAGCATATGCTGATGTTTTCTGGATTTGTCAGAGGTGGAAGATGCCTTTTGACTATCAAATACCACTAGGGAAACAAGAAAGGATTCGGATGGAAAAAAAATAAAAGGCAAAATTGAGTTATGTTCCATTACTTTTCACAATTTCTTTGTTTTGCACCTTTTCTTCTGCATCTTGATATTCCTTTATGTTTTTCCTTTAAGTACCATAGGAAATAGATCATATACTTCAAAATGCTTAAATTTTCTCATCTTTATGGTTTATTTTGTCATTTAAAGTGAAGAGGAAGCATTAAAGTATCAGTGATGCATACAATTTTTCAATTATAAAAACAGACAAATTAGAAAATTGGTAAAATCACTTCAGGAAAAAAAAAAAACAAAACAACATTCAGAAACACAAAACTACTGAAGCTGGGAGCATTTACTTGGAGCTCACAGCTATCTAGGTTCAATAAGATGTCATCTTCATTCCAAAATCAATTAATCAGTGGTGCCTGGTGCAGCACTGCTACTCCCATGTAGTTGTAAGTGATATTCCCTTACTACAAAACGCCCCTACATCCTCTCTAAGTCATTTTTGCATCGTTGAAAAGGGATGAGAATGCATCCTATGACATTGCTATATGGAATTTAGAGCTCTTATTGGCAAAATGTATGAACTATGATGTTTGCAGCTATGACAGAGAACAGAAACCGTATGGCTAAAAGGGAAAATGTACTAAAGGCTACCAAAACCCTACTACAAATAAGTTGCAACATGTTCTATACCATCTTGTTTTGAAAATATGACCAGAAAGCAGAATGCATAAAGGACATCTGATCATTCAAGTTTCAACAGTGTTTTCTCTGAGGAAAAGAACTGTCAGCATTTTGCACACAAGTTTGGGATGTGTGTATCATTATCTAGTTTTGTACAATCTAATACCCAGGGCCTGATAAACATGTATGTGGCCTTCAGCCCAATCTCCCAGAAAACCAAACCAAGTGAAACCAAACCAAACCAAATGAAAAAATGAACACTTTCTTCCTTTCTGGAAAAACAACAGCAGCCATCAAGACAGATTTTTGGCAAAATAATCAAAATTCCAAAAATGTAAGTAGATCATATTGACATTCTGGAATTTTTAAAGAGTTTATTTCACACTTATGGCAATAGACTCTAGGGGAAATATCTAAGCATCTGAATTACTGAGTCCGCCTGAATAACTACAAGGAGAGGAATTATCAGGAGCACACACTTGAAAGTACTGTGCAGATGACCAGGGAGACTATCATGCATCTGATGAGTTAATTGCTACTAGTTAATCAGATTTTATTTTTTGACATAGGCACTTGTCACTTTTCTTGAATGGTAAGGGTCAACAAGTATAAAAAATTAATATCTCCTGAAACTTGTCATCATCAGTGGCACCTAAAATATTGCATGTCAAATATTGCCTATCAGAATGGCAGTTTCCTGTACATCCTTCATGTAGATGTAGCTAACAATTCAATAAAGCAGACACAAAATGCTGAATTTTACCAAAGGTATAGTGAAAGTTAGAAAATTTGCTAAAGAATCCATTGTCATAATTATTTTAACTAATAAAAATATTGTTAGCTACATCACAGTATTTTTGATTACCCCATGAATTCCTGGCATACTGATGAAAATAAGTAATTATATACCACATAATACTCCTGCTACCTGATGTGGCACTTGGAGTTAACAACATGCCACCAGATCACATTGGATAAAAACATACAGGTGTGGTTTTGACAGCTTTGGTTGCAGAACTCAAAATGGGCTGTACATACACTTTTTCTCCATTAGAAGACATTGGCGAAGCACAGGGGTTTTGTTAGAAGCTTGGAAAACAGTTTTGTTTTGCTTTCTGTAGTTGTGAAGGCAGCAATCTCAATCCAATTCCACTGGTGAAATTATTATAAAAACCCAACAACAACAAACTGAAAGACTTGGCTCTTCAAAGAAAATCATCCACTTTGTTAAAACTGAATTTCCAAATGTTCTGAGTCTATTGCTTCTCTATTTCTCTTACAGAGGGATGAATGAAACACACAAGTACTGATGATTGGCTGGACTTGTTTGCAACAGCTGCAGGAGGAGTTGCCAAATGTGGTTTCATATAAGATAGCCTAAGTGCCTGATAAGCATTAAAATTCATTTCCATTCTTTAGCACACATAAAAGTACACACTTGTCATAAAAAAATTTTACAAAATCCTTATAATGCTGTATGCTTTTCTTGGTCACCTTGTTCCATGCTGTAGCAAGAGCTTAATCGGCAAATGTCACCTCCTTTGTGGCTCATTTGACCTTACTGTCAGATTTTTTCCATGAACAATTGCTAACATTTTTTTCTCATAATATGCTCTTAGAATCCTTCAAAAGCTCAGTGGGAAATGCATCTAAATGTGCATGGTAGTGGAATAATACCTTCTTTTGAAAACAATCTTCCATAGAAATCCCTCTCAGAATTAAAACTGAAAAGAAATAAAAAGAAAACCCACCTCAAACTAAATGCTCAGCTAAGAAGAAGATTGTATCACAGTTGTTATTTCCATGTTTTATTCACAATAGCTTTTCTCCCTACAGCTGACTATTCGTTCTTTAGCTTGGAAATATCTACAATTGAAAGATGGCCATTTCTGTCTTGGAAACCAAGGGCCAAACAGCAGCAATTAACCCTTTGGCAGGAAGCCCATGAGCTCCAGTCTATTAAGACACACAAGCTAGACCCATTATTCTTTGTTCTTGCTCTACAAAAAGAAGGAATAGCAGGCTGTGTAACACTTTGTGTGACACAGCCTTCTCCCACCTATGTGCCAAAACACTCCACTGTTCTTTTCCCACATGCTTCAGAGTAGATAGTAGTCTGCGGTCATTCAGAGAAAGCAAACTTGTCAGGTGGGAAAGTTGTCTGAGTACCCTTTATACCCTATTCTGATTCTTTTACTGCATTTTTCATTGTAGCAGCTGAATGCTTCTCAGTACTGTATGAAGAGACGTGTTGATCTTTTTTTCACTTCTATCTAGTGAATAGTGAGCAATCTGGATTTTCCTTTGAACATGATGTGTACACACACCTACATCCACCCACGTGTACAGCATTCGAGAAGATAAAATCAAGGAAATGTGCCCTGCACTTAAAGTAGAAGTTAAGCTGCAAAAGTTCTTAGTTCTTGCAAAGGCCTTTGCAGCCCCCTTCAAAGGAAAAATCCTTGCTGTAGAAAATGTCTTTCTTCTAGTGGAAAGAAATCTGTTACAGTTGTTGAGTAGCCTGGTTAACTCTTTGGGTGCCTTTGTTCTTCAATTAGGCAATCTGAACAAAAGGTTTGAGTGTTTTGGATGAGTGAATGCCTGGGCATAACCTGGTGCTCTGTACAACGCTGTCATTGGATGCAGAAGCCAAAACCTTTGTGTCTGAGCTTCTGAGAAGAGCTACATGTTTCTTGTGCTCTGGGCTTCCTGCCTGCATACACTGAAGCCATCCTGTTTTCCTCTGCTACCTTCTCAAATGCCATTAATTCAGAGATAATTCCGGTTTGCCTGTTTATCACCAGTTCCTTGGATGCTTCTATGAGTGTTATACTGCTGTTGCTAGGGAAATAATCCATTTCTGCTGATTAGTCACCCTCTGCTGTCATAAGTGACTTTAGAGCTAAATAGTTCACCCGTACACCAGGACTGGGGTCACAAGGACTGGGACGCCCTGACAGAACAAGTGGAAATCAAGAAAAATAACACTGCCCATAAAACCAACAATTTTTTCTTTTTTAAAAATGATGGTGAATTCTTTGGGAAAATCAGTGTAGAAATTGAAAAAAAAAAGGAAATTTTTAGAGTCTCTGAGTCATTTAGCAACTTTTTAAACTAAATTTAACCTTTACTGGCATTTGAAAGCACTAAGGCAACTTTTTTTTTTTTTTTTTTTTTGATGCGTAGATTCCTTTCAATGCAACAAATCGTATTTCGGACTGATTTTCTATTAAGACACTCTCACAAAATGAATTTCTAGCTGTATTTTAAAATCTATTCAATTTTGAATGAGTCACTCAGTGCCTACACATAAGGGAATCTTGCAGTACAAATAATATTTAAGACTTGAAATGAAACCATGTTTTATGTCTGAATAGTGAACTATAATTACCTCAGCTTATAACTGTCAAGAAAGAAAAGGCAAAAGGCAAAAGGCAAAAGGCAAAAGGCAAAAGGCAAAAGTCAAGGCGAGGCAAGAAAAAGAGATAAGGAAAAGGAAAAGGAAAGGGAAAGGGAAAGGGAAAAGGAAAAGGAAAAGGAAAAGGAAAAGGAAAAGGAAAAGGAAAAGGAAAGGAAAGGAAAGGAAAGGAAAGGAAAGGAAAGGAAAGGAAAGGAAAGGAAAGGAAAGGAAAGGAAAGGAAAGGAAAGGAAAGGAAAGGAAAGGAAAGGAAAGGAAAGGAAAGGAAGGAGGAAAGGAAAGGAAAAGAGAAAGGAAAAGAAAAGGAAAAGGAGGAAAGGAAAGGAAAGGAAAGGGAAAGGAAAGGAAAGGAAAGGAAAGGAAAAGAGGAAAGGAAAGGAAAGGAAAGGAAAGGAAAGAGGAAAAGGAAAGAAAAAGAAAAGAGAAAGGAAAAGAGGAAAAGGAAAGGAAAGAAAAGAAAAGAGAAAAGAAAAGAAAAGAAAAGAAAAGAAAAGAAAAGAAAAGAAAAGAAAAGAAAAGAAAAGAAAAGAAAAGAAAAGAAAAGAAAAGAAAAGAAAAGAAAAGAAAAGAAAAGAAAAGAGAAAAGATGAATGCACATTCTGCTTCCCACAAACAACTTTGTTTATGCTTTTATGAACTCATTTAACAAGTTTAGCTATAGGGTAAATGCCACTCTCTGTGTTAGACAGTATATCTGGATCTCTGTCTCATTTAGACAGAATGAGGTGACCTGAAACAATTAATTTTTCTCCAGACCAGACAACTTAATTTCAATACCCTGACAGAAAAGTGTTTCTATTGTGTAGTGATTTACAACAATCCAAATGCACATCATGAATAGAAGGTAAGTAAAAATATGACAAATGTCAAGGCATAGCTATTATTTTGATCAATAGTAAAGTATCATCCTTTTACCTTTTTTGTAATTCTGGGAATGAATGAGCTCAAACCCATCTTACAAAATAAAAAATGAGGGTTTATTAATTCTATTATTTGTAACCTCATCAGACCTTTCTGATCTGCTTGCTGTCTTAAGACAAAGGGCAGCAGAATATAACATTCACTTTAGAAATGCTGTTACACTAAGTAAAATTGCTGCTCTGCTAGGTGAAGGACAGGATTCTTCACAGCCCAAAGACTGTGAAACTGACCTATTTTATCCATACTTTTTGCACTTTAGGAAAAGTTCACAGCAATCAGCATTTACCCAGCAGGTAAGATGTTTAGGAGTTTAACATATGTGGCATTGCTTTAAAGATATTTCACAATCACTGGAAAGCAATATTTAAATCACTTTCCTCTCTCTATGGATCTGATGTTAAACTCCATTAACAGCAATAGGAATAGCTAAAGAAATATCTGCTATTCTGCTGTATTTAGGTGCCCTTGCATTGACATTTAATCTTAGTCAGCCAAATGGGATAAGGAAAAATTTCATATAGAAGACACTCGTGACAATTGCTCCACAATGAGATTAAAGCAAAACAGATGACACATTTTCCCAGAAAAGCATGATGCCATGTTTTGTGATAATCCATTTTGCCACAGAATACAGTAAGTGAAAGGTTCCCTTTTCACAAGCAAGAGTATGAATAGAAAGACTTAATTTTTTAATCTCCTTCCAGTGTTTCCATATAGACTGACAGAAAGAAGCATATTTGATGGGTTTTTAACAAAATAATAATTAAGCAAGAGGAAAAATGTGTTTATTTTTTACACCTAGTCTGAGAAATCCAGTTAGATAAAGTCAGCATTTAAAGCTTAGGAGAGCTCATATGTGAGGCATCAGGAATACATTTCCTGAGAGGCATGTCAATTAACAGTAATGGCTATACTATTTCTATAGCATGGGGGAAAAATTGTGAAAAGAGAACACGTCATTAAGCATGACAAAGCTTAGGAGGTCTGTGTAGTAGCGCTACACTGTAAGAAAGAACAGGTTAATTCCCATTAAATACAAATAATAGAGCCTTATTGCCTGCCTGTAATTCTAGTCCTGTTAAGATGCTGGAATTGTTTCTTAGCTGTGTTTTGCCAAAATAGGACAAATATAAAGGAATTAGTTGAAGGAACAGAAAGAAATTTTTGCTATGTAAGCCCTAAAGGATATTTCTTCTGACTAAAAAGAAACAAAGAATGAAATGCTGGCAGGGGAATATGTGTATGATTTCCGTTTCCCCAGCTTGAATGATTGTGCATTTTAAATGCTGTTGGGAGGTCCATCAGTGTGACACTGGAGTTCGGTGCAATGAGTAAAAGCTTCCAGTGCTGTCTCAGTGAGTGACCTCTGTTATCGCCTTAGGAAAGGTCCCACCTCCCATCATTTATCCAGCCAATTAATAAACCATACAGGCCATGGACTGTCTCTCATTCTGGGTGCCTACACTGAGGGGGCCTTGTCTCTGTGGCAGGAAATATATATTACTGGAATACAAATGTCAGTGATTCAATCAAAAAAAAGTTGAAGAAGCAAAGGGAAAACTTACCTGACATGACTGCGAACAGATTCTTGAAAGGCTTATATGCAAGAAAGGCACTTTACACCCGGTAATTCAGTTAGAAGACTTGAATCAAATTTAGCAGATAGTACCAGCGATTATTGAAAAGGAGAAACTATACTAATTTTTTTACTTGTGGGAGCATTTAATTTTATGGGAAACTTCTCAGGAAAATTTGCATGTCACTCACAGGTCAAGGAGGAATTAATCCTTTTCACTAGCTTTTGAATTCACAATGGACATGGGAGGCCCCAATTCCAATATATACATTTCCAATCTAAATTTACAGCAATCACAACCCTAGTCTTGCATGAAGTAACAGGACATACCTCGCTTAAGGGAATTAAGAACAATGCTTGTAAATCTCTACATGAATTCTTATTTAAAAAGGACAAAAGTAAAATGAAAAGTAATTTTTATGGAAAAAAATTGTGTTGCTTATAAATGTATCATTCCATATTTGTTGATTTTCAAAAAGACAAGCTATCAATTCTGTTTATTTTTGTTACTGCTTTTTAACAGGGAAGCTAGGAGATCCCCAAGAACAAATTTTTTCCCATTTTTTTTCAGATATATGCAAAAATAGAAAAATAAAAAAAAAGAAAGAAAGAATCTTTGACTTTGTGATCAATTTAATTGCAGATGAAAGACTTACAGCTGGGTGATTTCTGCAATTTTCATGGAAGTTATACTGGTTTACGCATTTTTACATACTTTGTTAAAAGTGATGGCAACAAGTTCTATTGGCTTCACTTTGTGTTTTAAAATTAACTGTATTAGAAGTTTTCCCCCGATCATCCCAATTTATTTAATTTTAGTTCATATCATGGAAAGATGTTGGATTAATTTTTGATTAAACTGTACCTGAAGATGTGTCCCTGGATCATGTTCACTTCTGCTGGTAATCCTATCCATGGAATCAGACTAGAGCAAGTTCCAAACTAAGTGCCAAAGCACGCATGGTAGGGACATTGTGCTCTCAGCACTGGCTCTTTTCTGGTCCTAGTAGGTAACATGATTTGTCACTGTAAACATAAGCATAGATCATCATTACAAATAAAAAACCCTAAATCCTGAGATTTTAATATTGCTGACACAATTATAAATATCCATAGGAAGGCTACTGGAGAAAGCTATGAAACATGAGGATTCACTACCATATGTACTGCTAATCCCAAGTGCAATAGTGCTACAACTAAAATAGCATATTTACAGTATGAACTTCAACAAAATATTTGCAATCACAGAACTAAAAAATAAACTAAAATTAAAATTATTAATCCCTGCATAGATTTTAACACCTTCTGTGACATTTTCATAAACATGGATTGAAATGAAAACTGTAGTAATTTAGAGTGTCTACTACAGTTCTTTCTATCTGCTAAACCTGTAAGCAGTTTATAAAAGCATTGCAGCTCTTAATTCACAATCCTGACTGAAGTTGTAATTTCGGGTTTGGATTCACAACATAAAAGATGAATAAAAAATTAGAAGTTTGTCCCACTATGAGTCAGTAGGAATGCATGGCTGGCTGATTCAATTCAAAGACTTTAACCTACTGGTACTGGTACTGGTCTGCTAGACTGGGGGAGGAAACTTATCAAACACAAAATAGTAGCTTCAAATACATTGCTGAAATAGTAGAGACTGTAGGATAGGTGCCAAACTGAAACTGAACATTTGCTCTTAATCCCAAGAAATTAATCAGATGAGCATCTTTGAGGCTCCCCTTTCCACATCTCAATGGATGAAAATAATCTGACTTTAAAATGTCAATAATCCAACTCTCCCCTGTCTTCAGATATGTGAATCTTTTATATCTCTACAAATTGAACAGGACGCTTAAGCTTGTCATGACTCATTTGTGCTGCTCTAGCAGTGCAGAAATGCCACAAAAGATTCCCCTTTTTCCAGTACAGTATAGAAGTTTTGATGTTCCCCAATCCATGCATTCGAAAGTTTCCTATTCTTTCTTACAGAAAGTTTAACTTTGTAAAACCCTTAAAAATGATGGACTTGCCCTCATAGCTTTAAGGGTGTCTGAGTTATATAATCTCTTGTGCTGTCTGGGACTTTGGGTCTCTCTTCTGTTCCCAGCCATGCATATGAAAGCAGCAGGAAGCAAGAGACTGTAAAACAATACAGATTCCACCTGTTAGACAAAGTCCCTGTTTGAAGGGGCAGACATGGCTGACATAATGACTACAGTGTATGACATCATGCTAGACTATGTTATAGAGACACATCATTTTTAACATCAAGAACCCTGCAACATCATAGTAAAAGCTGCATGAAATCACTTAGCAGTTGTCTATAATTAGCTAAAAGGCACAGGTGACTACACAGAAGAATAACTACTTCTTTTTTTAACATCTGGTAATTAAGTGGAGAAAAGTGGTGGTTCCTTGTGGGAAAATATTTTACCCATTAATCTTAACCACAGTAACATAGTCACAGCATTTGGATCAAATTGCAGAAAGCATAAAAAGAACTGGCAGCATTTTATTTCACATACTGATATCTAATCTGCATTTATTTTTCTGCATCATGTTCTTCATAGCACCATGATGGCTTTCGTAAATGGAGAGAATAGGGTTACAAAGACAGAATGCATTACAAGGACATGCAGTAAATGCACACTCAGACTGTAAGAGAGGGAAAATGAACTGGCACTCATAATCATATTAGAACTCACATATGGAATTTCACTCTTCCACTTTTTCCATTTGTTTAGCTGTGCCCCACTTTTTACTTAGAAGTCAAACTCTTAGCCCTACAGAATCCTCTTATGATTTTATTCTTTCTATAAAAAGAAATTATAGGAAAATAAATACAAAGTATATATGTGTAGACAGCCTTTTACTGCTATAACAGGCTGTTAGGTGGTAAAAGACTGAAATTAAGAGAGTTGCATCAGCATGACGCTGACATAATATAGAGGAAATCAGTCCCATTTTGGATTCATTTTAATGCACAATATGAAAAAGAGAGACAAGAATAAAGTTATGCTTGCTGGTATAACCAGCACCTCCTACTGCATATAGCTTCATTTGAATAAATGCAAATGATTTATTCAGATACAGTACCTACATCTTTCTAGCAAATTCTTTTACATTAATTCCATTTGAATGTAGACATCTGCTGAGAAACCATAAAGTATCAATTAAGCTTTCTCTATGTGTCATTTAACTGAAGTGTTTTCATCATGGACATGACCATTGACTAATTCAGGATCAATTTGTATGCAAACCAAACCAATTTTTAAGTATTTGGAATCAATCACTTGAATATTGAAAGCTCCCTATATTTGAAATATTGAAGTTACACATTCAGTGAGCTATATTCATGCTGCGCACTGAATAAAGCAGGAGCTTTGTGAAAAAAAAATGCTGTATGATTATGTAATTAATTCCAATACAGATGTACAAAAGGAGCACTGGTAATCTTCATTGAAGCTTTTCCTTACCCTGAGCAGCTGGCTTGACAATCTTACCTTACATGTAGCAAAGCAGTGCTGCTGGCTTAATACAATTGCTTAGGGTTTTTCTTTTTTTTTTTTAATGAGCAAAATAATAACTAAAATGTATACTGAAGTATGTGGATGCATATTGTCTTCCATATTGATTAACAAGATTCATCCTGCAACAAGTTAGAACACTGAATTCTTCTATATTAGTTTCCCTGATAGAATTTTTTTTCCAATGCAAAGGAACATTTCCTGTGACTCTTGATTTTCCAAATGACATGCGTTAGGCCTCTGTGACTTGAACTAAAGTACTTGCAAGTCATCCCTTGCCTATACCTCCCTATGGAAGAGAGCAAGAATGCAGCTCTGGGAGACCCACATGTGTGATCCCCCAGATCTTGCTCACATTGATGTGTTACCACTATAAATAAGACAGACAGTTGTGCTCCCACCCTCTGACCTGGCCTAGAAGCCAAATTGTCCCAAGTACAGGGTTATCCTATAGGGAATACATCCTTTGGCTTTAGAGCTTCTGCATTAAACCGGGCTTCACACAAAACCATGGATAGCATACAGCTGTCTGCACTTGTTTGCACTCTACAGCACTTGCATAGGCACATGAATCCTACACTTTCCTTTCTGCTATGTGAATTATACCTTGCTGATTCATTTCACAGTGCTTTGTGACAGTAAAGGAAAACAGAACTGAGCCTTCACGCTAATATTTAGAGAAGGAAAATGTTGTAGGAATTATAAACTTCTCTATTATTCTCTACAATTTTCTTTTGATTTCATCTCCTTTTCCTTCACAGCTGAATTCCAGTCATGTTTTTCTTCTGCTCCTGTGTATCCCTACATCATGCCTTCTCAGACCTGACTCTCCATTGCTTTTCCTTTACCCCCTCTTCTCTATTTTCCTGATAAATATCCAAGCATTCTTTTCACAAGCTTATGACTTTGATCTTTGGAGCAAAGTTTCACCCCCAAGAAGATTTGAATCTAATAAAACAGGCATTGAGTGCCAAGAGGGAACTAGGCACTGAAAGAAAACATATGTGTCTGGCTGGCTTGCAGGGCTCACTCATCCTATCCTTGCAACCTCCTTCTCATTCGTGTCCACATCCCATGCAGCATTTTCAGAGGGACCACCAGCACTTTTGCCAGAAAGGGAACAAACGCATTCAGTTGCAATATATAGGCAATGCTGCGAAGATCTGAAGTTGTTCTTTTAGTTTTCCTTTCTTTTGGCAGCATTTATTCTTCACTCTTTTCTTGTGTGCAGGGTGAGCCAATGGGGAGTTGCAGGAGCCTTCTTCAAAATAGACAGACTGAGAGAAAGTCTTCCTGGTCAGTCTGGCTGCTAATTTCCTGCTAACCTCCTGCCTTGACTGTGGCTAAGCAGGGGAAGAAGGAGATGAGTAATCTTTGTTTAATACTTAATACTCAAAGCATTAAACTGCATGTTTTAAATTAAACAATTACTCAGCAATGTGTCCAACAGTGTTCCTGCTGGTGAGGACTTGCTTAAATTCCATGAAACTTAAGCTTGTGTTAAGCTGAAAGAACAGGTATTTTATCGGAATGACATTGGAACCAGAATAATTTTCTGGTTGATTTAGAACAACATGTCACATTTTGAAACAGATTAATATTCTACCAAGTGGTTTTATCAGATCTTGCAAAGCCAGGCTATGAGTGCTTCCTGTCAAACTGCACAGAAACAAAGACTGGACCTTTTCCTACTGACAATCACACCTCCAAAAAACAGTTTTTGGATGAGAAATAAACATTTTTCTGTGACTCACATGTTTTGAGTTTCATCAAACTAAACCAGAAATTATCACAGAGTATTGGAGTATTTTCCACCTCATATCCACATTCTCACTGCATCAGACCACACTCGGACTATCATAATGTTATAATAAAGATGTGTTCAGGAATGAAGAGGTGCTCCAACTTCCCTTGCATTTTCACACAACCTGACTGCAGGGATGATGGGTAGGTCCAGATCTGCTGCTCTTTTCTTAGCAAGTAGCTGTGGTGAGCCAGAGAGCAGCTTGGCCTCAGGCTGACATTTTGGGAGACACAACTTTCTGGGTGGCCCCTCCTATGCTTCTGAAGCAGGTCAGCAACATGCTGGGTTTGAGACTGAAGCACATTGTCAAATTTTATATTCTCTCCCTCAGTCAAGAGATTAAAAGCATTCATTTAATGGATCATTCAGAGTTCAGAGACCATGCAAGATGCCTCTTCCACATTTTCATCTATAGAGTAAGGGTAGCTTCTGTAATAAAAGTTGTAAAACATGCAAGATTGATGAACAAGCTGGGTTTTTTTCTTTCTTCTCAAGAAAGTACATCTATTTTTAAACAAAGAATATATCTGCTGTTCCTAAGAAAATGAGTCTGGAGTTCTACTGGTTTACTTCTTTGTCTTCTAAAATAATTATATGATATGCCAAAAGCACATTTTCAAATCTGAGAAATTTCACTTTATTTTTAAAGCATTTGATACTCAGTCCCACTGAAACAAAAGGTACCTGATTCATGAAGATGTTTGTTTCCAATAAAAGCCCTTAAAAACTCCCACAGTCTTGCTTACACTTTTAAAATTAAGTAACGTTTTAAATAAAAATTAAGTTTTCTCTTTGAAAGTTTTCAAACAGTATTGAAGTTGCTTGAAACTGAATTAAAAGTGTTATTTCAAGTTGAAATTCTTATAAAATCACTAACTTTTTTCTTCTCCCAGCTGAGCTCTTCTGAAGAGTTTAGCTTGTAGAAAGCTCAGGTTAAATATGTGCAGCATTAGTTTATCTCCACTTCCACTGAGCTGGTAAGAATTCTACAATGAACATTAGTGGGAAAAGACCGAATTTTTAAGGAAATAATTAATCTGAAAGTTTAATTTTAACTCTATCCCAGTAGATATCCAAAAAACCAAAAATTTTAGGTGAGTGAGATTTTTTTTTCTCTGCAGGCCACAAGAATAAGCTTTGATTTTCATGCCTAAATTTGGGTAATTTTTATTTTGCTGTTTTTTAATTAATGGCAGGAATTGACATTAATGACTTGGTTAAGTGTGTAAAGGAAGATGTTTCTCTAAAGCATATATCACCTCAGTTCTTTGAGATAAAAAGGAACAACTTATAAGAAAGTACCAACCAGAAAATTGCTGTTGTTGTGAATAAATATTAAAATCCATTAAAATTTTATTTTCCGTATTTATATTTTCCTCTATGATCTCTTATATGCATTAGGAAGTATATGAAGATTCTGTTTTATCAAAATATTCTCTACAGAAATCCTTTAACCTCATTACATGTGTTTTATTTTACATGACTTAAGATTTGGAGGGTACAGAAAGGCCTTATCCTAATGATGTCAAAGTATACCCTGACACTAGTCCCATGGAAACTCTGGAACTTCAGACCTGCAGTGATACAATGGATACAGAGGATACAATGGACTGTGTAGTGATGGTAGCAAGAAAGGCCAGAGAGAATCATAGGAGATTGCATTGGAGCCAGCCAGCTCTGTAAAGGGAAGTAGGACATGGAAAACCCAGAATGGTAGAGGCCACTACATCCCTCTAGCAGGTAGCTAGGCACTAAAATTAACATTGACAGAAAATTAAATAGTTCATGTTACCACAATGTTCTCGCTATTATATATAAAAAAAAAAAAAAGGAAAAAAAGGAAAAAAAAAAGAAAAAAATAAATTTAAAAAATCTGATAGTGATGAATTATTTTTTCCCTGGTTTTTTTTTCATTCTAATCAATACTTCCTCAGTTATTTGATAGATGTTTTTATATCATGTTCTTTTGTCCTGAGAAAGTGTAGAAATCAAATGCTGAAATAATACTTTGCCAAGTAACCAAATATTCACTGCTTAGTAATACTAAACTAAGATTCTCTGGATGAGCTCTGCATCTTCTGATTTGTTTCAGTTGAAATATATTTAATGTTTTTAGCCATTTGTCCTTCTTACCAATCATTTATCATATAGAAAGTACATCAATGTGGCCTTCTTAACCAGGCCACAAAATTTAGACACTGGAAATTTAGAAGTCCAAAATAAGGTGGTGTTTCTAATACATTAGTCTCCTTCTGGATTAAAAAAGTGACAAGTGTTACTCAGCCGTAACTCTTTGTCTTTCTGCATCTTACATTCAAAAGCAAACAGGCATCAAAGTCAAAAGTATACTACGAATACAACAAGACTGGTAAAAATAGAAGCTATATAAAATCAGCCAAGGGTCCTAATAACAGATACAAGGAAGAAGAAGCAAAAGAGAATACAGCATAATAGGATTAAGAGGGAAAAGCTGATTTCCAACAGAAATGTAACAACTGAAATTCAGAATTGAGTACTGCAGTCAAGGTTTCTCATGCATTTAGTGTAATGAATAACATTTCTGAAGTTCCTGGAATGGGAGACGTGTAAGTTAAAGGAAGATCTAGTCATTGAAATAGACAAACAACTGAAAGAGATTGTTTTGTTGGTTTTTTTTGCAACTATGCAAAGCCATATGAAACCATGACCAAAAATATTTTTTAAAATATTAAAGCTATTGAGAGTTGAAGATATTTTCTTAATTGTCCCCATTAATTTCATGTGTCTGAGGTATACACCATGTAAGCCTGTGTTTATTATATAAGGGGGATCATACCCATTATCACCATCCATACCCTCTCTGCTTTATTACCCCTTGAAGAAAACTTTAATCTGAGAATCTGATACTTGGAACTGATTTTAGTGACCACAAAATCAAAGCAAGTTTTGTAATCAATGATACAACTTCAAGTGTAGCCATATTTTCCCCTCTCATTATGTTCTGAAAATAGATGTACCGATGACTGCAATTTGCTACTTAGCTGTGGGTGTTCCTTATTCCTGGGAGCAGAACAGAGGCACTTGGGATGTGCATTAGTGTGAATTACATATTGAGTGTTTCCTGTATGAATTCAAGCACAACCATACAGTGTAGTAGGGATAAGACTCCCTCAGGTATCTGTCTCTTCACAAAGTGTCCATTGCAGCTACTCCATCACCAGTAACACCTTGAAGAGTTTTAGGCCTACTGCTGTTATCAGCAGCACAGCATCCACCAGCCTCTAAGGAAGCACTTCTAGAAAATGTGTAATCAGCATTAACTTTGCCTACAGGTGGCAAGGGAAGTTGTTGCATGAAGCATGAGATTTTTCCGAACTCCAACCTGTGCTGCTCTGAGAAGAGAAGGCTTTCTTACATAATCAAGAGTAAGCACTGGTGAAAGGGCTTTCTCTCCCTCCTGGGCATTAGCAAACTGAGCTCCCCTCTCTGCTCTTAGTGAACAGTCAGTCCACTTCAAAAGAAATAATTTACAGTTATCTCTTCCGACTCTGGTTGCTGAGCTTGAGGACAACGAAGCCCTAGGTTCCCTGTGAGAGCCAAGGAAAGACAAGGGACACTGCCAGGGGAAATTCAGGCCACTGCATCTATGACCTAATTTCCAGTAGTGCTTAAATCTCTATAGCCTAAATAAGGCTGGAGGCAACTACATTTTAAGTCTGATGCTTCTGCTGGGTGGGATAGATATATGGAGGCCCAGTCATTTACACATTCATGGAAAAAATATTGGAATTAATTGGAAAATTAGTGTCCAGTTTCATTTCATAGTTAACATTTAGTGTTAACCACCTTTTGGTCCCACTATATTTCACAGCATGTGAGAGTCCTTGGAATCTCAGAGGAAGGAAATGTGCTCCTTGCAGAGCTGTGTCTGCTATTGCATTAATGCAACATTCTGTGAAGGTGTTTTGGTTTCTCTCTAAGCTTTTTCCCTTTGTAAAATAATCCCAAGCAGATATTCTGTACTATGACAACCCAAATTAACTGTTTGAGAAGTGTTCTTGTCACAGTTTTGACCTGACAGGACCTTTTCATAAATGTTTAGTGGTTTACAAGGAATTTTACCCTTTAGGGTCTCTTTCCCTTTCCCTTTCCCTTTCCCTTTCCCTTTCCCTTTCCCTTTCCCTTTCCCTTTCCCTTTTCTTTTACTTTTTCTTTTCTAACAAAAGGCAGGCTGATTCAGTGCAATATATGATATTACAGCACAGCATCTTAACTTTTCAATTGTCCTTTAATACTGTAATTTGTTTGTCTTGAGTTACATCTAAAATCTATAAAAATGTAAATGTTGAGTTTTTTCTCAGATATTTGATGCTGAGATTATTGCAGTGATAACCTTGTAATTTAAACACAGCCACATGGGGAAAGAGGTGAAAGGAGAACAATCTTCAATTGTTGTGATGCCCTCTTTATATGTATACACAGACATTAAATCAAAATTCACACATATATTTTAGTCTATCATGTGTATATTCTTTCTATATAATCAAATCTTTCAAATCTAATAAAACAAACATGTCACCATTTCTAGGGATACTATTCCTTATCCTTGAAGAAGCTTCTGAAATAGACCTAGAGTCTGTGAATGCAAACTAAAAAGATTGTACAAAATATGGCATAATTTAAGCAGGCTTAGCTTTTTGCAGTTTCCTTGATTGTTCAACTCTCCCTCTGAGCTGTTTGTTTGGTGGTATTGCACCTCTTCTAAACTGTAGAGGCAAATATGTAAAATGGAATTTTCTATGTAATTTTCTGATCCCAAATCTTCCTAAATTTTGAATCTATAGGGATACGAAGTTTCTTCCTTGCCTTTTTTTTTTTTTTTTTGAAGCATTTTTCTATCCTTTTTCAGTTTTGTAAATCCCCTAAAGTGCAGCATGAAGGCCCTTTGGAAGTTAGTTTATGCATATAAATCCATTTCCCATTGGGCAGTTGGATGCAAAATATGGAAATGTACAGCTGATTTATATTCTACATACCTCCCAGACCCTCCTGCGACACCCAGAGTATCTTAGCAAAGCATGCCATTCAGTCCAGAAATACTAAATTTCACCTCCACTTTCAGTGGACACACACAATCAGAACCAAAACCAAGTCCCTGCACTGTAACCAAAAATCAATTTTCTAAATCTGAAGCTTTAGTCACCACCAATGAATAAATTTATGTTCAATATCAGTGTAACTCCATTGATGTAAATAAATTCAGACATAGAAGGTGGACCTTGATAAAGCGTTCAGCAAGCATGTCTGCTGCCTTATGTAACGATACATCTCAGCACTGCCAGTGGTATTACTGAATGGACACAAACAAGCTGTCACCTTTTTGCTATAATGCTACATTGGTTTAGCTTGTGTCTTCTTCAATGCAATCAAATTGTTAATCTTATTAGTTATGCTATCTCTTACACATAGCTTCTAACTAATAGATCTTAAAATTCCTTGCAGGGAGGTCAGTGGCACAGTTTACAAAAGGGAATTTGGGAAAGGTAGAGGACGGAGGATAGACAAGAAGGATAGTAAAGAATATGATTCCTGCAAAACCCCTTTCAAATGCAGTAAAGTGTGACCCTCCCAACATTACAATGCAGAAGGTCAGGAGAAAAGAGAACCCACATTTTAATATCCCAAGAGCAGGGCTCTGTCCTGGTTCTGGCCAGGATACGGTTAATTTTTGCAGTAGCCAGGAGGGGGCATTGCAGCGATCCAGAGGGTATTCTGTACAATCTCACTTTATTTTCTGGTGACAGGGGAAGAGGTTCCTTACAGGTGTTGTAGGCTGGAGGAGGGAGCATTCCAGTATTCTCAGGGGATTTCTGTGTGAATCATTTACTTCTTTCTTGTACCCTCTGTCATTAGTATTGTTGCTGTTACTCTTTTTTTCTTATCTCATTGCTGTTTCCAGTAAATTGTTCTTATCTCAACCCATGATCTTTTTATGCCTTGAATTGTCTCCAGCCCTCCACAAGGGGAAGGGGGAGGGAAGTGTGAGTGAGTGGTGCATGGTTTGGAGTGGTTTCAGGAGGAACACTAGTAATTCCTAAAGAGAATATAGACTCTATATATTTATATATATAGACTATAATTCCTAAACCACATTAGCCTCTCAACAAAAAACTTCTTACCTTAAAATTTTGTATTATCTCTATCCCTTAGCAGGTAACATTGACATGTGCTGGCATTGACAAACCTATGTGCAACAAGGAGCAGAAAGAGCTTTAAATAGCGGATGATGAACAGTGACTATTTTTCATTTTGCTATATTTGAGCAAAAATGCTTTTCCATGTGAAAATGCCAGTATATATGTCACACAACATATTTTTAGCAATGTCCTGTCAGTTTTCAACAAAGCATGCACTCACTCTGTTGTCCACAGCTGTACTCTTCAATGTTTTTTGAATTTTTTTAAACTTTTAAAATAAATGTTACTCTATTGCCAATAATGATACAGATACTGGATACTTTGATAAAATTATGAAAGAATAGATACCCAGGTGATGCCTTAGGTCACATGCAAGACTTACCTTTCATCTGGTACCTCAATGACAAGTCACGAAACTCTTTTTAAAATTAAGGAAAGTTGAATCATCTGCAAAATTTCAAGTGATGTACTGAAAATGTACTCCCTGTTGTCAAAAATGTCAACAAAATACTCAATAGAAAGATATTTCTGATTAGATTTTATGGAAAAGATTATTTATCCTCTTGAACATCTAATATTCTGTGGAAAGGAGTACTTTCAGAGCACAAAGAAGATTGTGCTTTCATTGTTTACAGTTTTAAAGAAGCTCAATGTCACAAAAGAAATGAAACTCAGTGGGACAGATGAGTTCTCAACAATAAAAGTTAAAAATACCCACCATTAAAATTATTTCAGCAGCTGCCTAATGCCTTCAAAGATTTCTCGGCAGGTAGCTGAGGCAGGCACCCTGCTACACAGTTTTGTTGTTTACAGTTAGTCTTTCTTCTGCCCCACAGATACCATGCAGTCATTCTCAGAGCTGGAGCTGTGTTCAGACTCTGGATGCATCCTTGAAAGGCATTTAAATTATGGTTTTGCCAGGGGCCTAGTCTTTAAGCAACTGTATCTCCAGTTAGCTACTTCCAGCGTCAAGGACAAAGGGCAATCCTTTGCACTCATCAGGTGAGGGGTCAGACTTAGGTCTGACTTTTGCTGTTGTACGTGGAAAACCCAGTTCATTACAGCATACATCCCTGCAGAGGACATGAAGGTCAGCCAGAAGTGTCTGGAGGTAATGCTTGCCTTAAAAGAGGAACTGGATGTCTAGCTCATACTGACTGACCACTGGAGCACCTTAGAATGAGAATGCTTTTTGTTATATTAAATATTAAAAAGTGTTACGTTTTTAATCACCTCTTCCATATCTTCAGAGGCCTCCTTCTGATATAGGTACTACTACTTATGAGATTTCACAGACAGAAAATCCAGGTATGCAGGTCAAATATGGTTTAGTCAAGTTCAAACTTAGAAAAACCACAAACTTAGAAATGGTCTAGAAAGGGCAAGTGTAGAACCTGAGTGTCTTGATTTAAGAAGAGCAGGAGGTTGTCATGAGTGAGATTGATAGAAGGGGATCTCTTTTGGCAGCTCACAAGAGAACATCTTGTTATAGATATTTGCCACTGTTTACCTCTATGAAAAAAATCTTTAACTATTTTTTAAGGAAAGGGAACTTGATTGCACTGTACTGAATATATTTGCATATGAGATGACAGATTCTCAACTACAAAGTCATAGGTAAACAACCACACTTTTTGATTTATAAAGAATTACAGGAAATCTGAAACGGCATCTCACTTCTCTTACTCATCTCAAAGTAGTATATCATTAATTAGGAAATGTGCTACTGCCTATTTCTTATACCGTGCAGTTCACAGACAACTGTTAGATGGAACATAACTAGGATTTAACTAATTGACATTAGCTTTCATTACTCTCTAATGTCTCAAATAAGGTAATATTAGACTGAAATAAATTTAGACTAATGTAATATCCAATTGGGATATAATCCAAGGTAGATATTTCACTATTTGAATATTCTTTCCTTCATTGATCCCTCCTGATGAGGTCTGCCTTGCATTTCTCAGCAGTACATCAGAAGGACAGAGATCTTTCACAAGAGCAGGGGAATTTCACAAGGCAGAATAAAGTGCCATGTTTATTTAATTAGACCAGTATGATCAACAGTCCCATGAGATGCTTTTGTTCTTGCATAGCTCAGATGCAAACTTCTCTTTTTTTCATATTTAAAATTTCCCTTCCACAACTATTCCTGTGGAACTAGACTCACACCAAGATAAGCATAACTCAGCTGACCTTGGTCTTACATTGAGTATCACTCAAGTATGCTCAGGCAAAAAACTCTCCTTATATTTAAGATTTCTTCAGTTTCCAAGCCTACATGGACAAAGAATACAAATACAGTCCAGATCTACTGACCTGTCTCAGCTACATTTGTTGGAATACTGAACATCTCAGAGAGACATTTAAAACTAATTTTTTATAATTTGAGCAGTTGGCGTGAGGTGTATCCAACTTCAATGAAAATTAAAATTACACCACCTGGACATCAGCAAAGATACAAAAAAATTATGTCAGTACATTTTAAAGGAACATATGGCTAAACATATTTAAGCCACTAAATAATTGTTTATGTATTGCATAGGTTAGACATATATATTCAATTCTAAAGAACAGAATTTATTTTACAAAAAAACATTCATGGTCCATTTAATTCTATCTATTTCGGCACTATATCCAGAGCCATTATTCAAGATTTTTTGGAATTTTTAAATCAGAACCCTTGAGATTCTACTGCACAACTTATTCTCCTGTTGTAAGAAAGCATATTAATAAAAAATCTCAACTTTTAAAGCAAAGAACTTATTTCCACTTATTTCAATATTTTTATTGTATTATTTCAATAATTTTATTTCAACTTATTTCAATATTTTTAATCTAATGGGACAAATGCAAATGTGGTCTCACTCCGGTCAATGGACCCAAAGGGAGTTATTCTGAGAGTGGTACAATTTATTTGCCTGTCTTATGCTCTCCCTTGTAGTTAATCTACTTTGTAAAGGCCATACTCAGAATTTTGTTTCGGTTTTCTGTCAGTAATGCTGTTGATACAGTCAGTAATTAATACTTAGATTTTTCTCCAGAATAAAAACTAATTTGAAACTGCCGTACACCAAAAGGTAGCAGCCCTTGAATTCATAGTCTGTGGAAAGATTGGCATTGGAGACCACACCTGAGCTCTGACATCACACAGTTTATTGACTTAGAAGCTATCTCCTTTCTAAAAAGACAGGATGTAGAAGATTAAATTCAAGCAAACAAAGTTTCAAATGTGTATAATAGAAAAAGTAAGGGTAAACTAAGGAAAGTTTTCAGAAAAAAAGTGTGGGTAAACATTGTCACTTAGAATACTATGTCACTTTCATGACTTACACTTTCTTTATTTTTTTACCCAAGGTTAAATCTTATCCACAAACTTAAGTAAGGAACTAAGAGATCTCCTTTTCAAAATGAGGGAAAGAAGGTAGCACAGCAGATATGTCTATAATAAAGACAGTAGTACTTGCAGTCATTACTGATTTTTTTTGAAAATTGAGTTTATCAACTAAGATGCACCTTGACATTTTAGAAAAATATAAGATAATTGATTTGGTCTTAATTCAAAATGTCAGCGGATTTTCTGAACATCTACTCTATTATCTCAGCATTATGCTACTCCTCTCATACTCTCCTTATTTACCTCCTCCAATTCCGTCTACTTGTTAATTTTTAATCTCTACTTTTCTTTGTGTGTGATTTCCCACTCTTCTTCACAACACAATCCCCTCTTTTTTCCACAGTTCTCCACTTATTTTCTGGCTGTGATCTTTGCTTCTTTCTCTTAAACCTGTGGGATTTAATCATTCCACTCAGGCATACAAAGGGCAGTGCAGACCTGCTGCTGCACCCAGGGCATGGGGTATGGCTTGGGGAGTGTTCCTCTTAAAACTCGCATTCAACATTGTGCAGCTCAGCATTGAAAACTTAACCTCACCTAACTGATGACTGAGAAAAGGCAAGGAAAAGAAACTGTTCTCAGACTTCTTGTATTTACGAATAGAAGTGTAACAGAAAACTGTTTTAGTTTTAGACATTGTCCCAACTGTTATTAAGTTTTAGCCTTAATGGGTCCATTATACTCAAAGAGACACAGAAATTAATTAATAAGACTATTAATGGCACTGTTATTTGCACTGTGATATTTTAATACTGGTAACTTTTGTAGTCATTATCTTACTCTATATAAGAGTGTCTGAAAGGAAGCTTAATAACTGAAGAGCACTTTGCTGTTCACTAATTCTTTCTTCATTTTTAAAATGTTTATGGTTAACATTTTCTTTACAACATGATTATAAAATAATTATGTTCTTACTGATGATGATGCATTTTTTTCAGTTCAAAAATTATTAATTTTTGCTTATGCAGTCATACTTCAGAGTAAATCCTGCAGATTTACCTGTGATTGATAATTCCTGAGTATCCAATACCACTATTTATGTAGGACGCTCTTTGATGACAACCTGTAGGGTATTAGAAAAAGTAGTATAAAATTATAACTTCAGAAGAGCTTCAGAAAGATGCATGTTTTTCCAGCTTTAATTGGTTGGTCTAAAAAAAGGTGTTACCCTTAGCTTCCAGGTTGGTTGTGCTAAAAAGGCTTCTTTAATTTTTATTACATTGTGTAGGTCTTTTACAGAAAACTCTTTCTATAGAGATAGATTTCTATGTAAAACTTAGGGTCAACTTCAGAATGCCTCTCTTCTTTCTGGGATTCATGCCCTCAGAAGCAGCACTTTTGTTCTGTGTAAAATGCTGGGTGATGTTTAATTGTAGGACCCACTAGGGCACTAGTGCTGAAAAGGGAAATACAAAGTGATTGGAAAATGCTGAGGCGAAGCTTGTACTTCACCCATCAAATATGGTTCAATCCAAGCAAAAAGTCACTATATCCCACGACACACCTAAAAATAATATGCACTTTCCATTGCCATGGTATTCCCATCAGGACAGCTTCTAACCATGATGGCTGTGACTGAACCAAATTCTAGACACATCAGTGGAGTCACAAATTTGTCTGTGGGGCTATGGTTTTAGGCTATAAAAGGTAATGATGAAATGTTAGAAATCTCTCAGTTCTTCAAGTGCAATTAATACAATGATGGCTTTCTTACCTTTCCAGGTCTTTTGAATAAACAAGTGTCTTAAAAATACAGTGTGTGCATCATCCAGATTTCCTGTTAAAGTTGCTTTGCTTCCCAGTACAATTGGTTCACAACACAAAAAAGCAAGATTGAAACTATAAATCTAGTGTAAATCTTTTGAGAATATTACAAGGTGCAGAACAGCTAAAGCAGGTAAACTGTAACCCAGTAAAATGTAATTTTGCTACTATTTTGTAGAGACCACAAGTTTTTTGTTGGTCTGACAAGAGCAGGCTCTCTAGACCTGTCTAGGCTTCTTTTGTTCAGCTGTGATAGCAACTTATCTGGCAATCAGATAGCTACTCTTCAAATTTACTTTAGTTTAGCTTTAATAACAAATGTTTACTCTGTGTACATTGAATGAATTTAGAAAAATATGGTATGGAAGAGCACAGACACGGAGTGATGCTAAAAGGTCTTGTACTGGAAGCACAAATCTCAGTTGTCAAAGGTCACTACAGGAATGCAACTTGGATGTGTCCAGGTAAAAACATGTTTTTAGAGATAAAAAAGAGAATAAATAAGCTGAATAATTGAAAAACAGTAAAAAGAAAGGGCATGTAGGCAGACCAGGTTAACAGAATGCATAAAAATCAAACAAAGCAGACTCAAGTCTGAGGAAGAGTCATGTGAGTCTTGGCAAAGAGGAGAAAGAAGCCTCAACCCTAATGTCACCTTCTTCCCAATGGAGACCTCAGAATGCTGACTTAACTTCCCCAAATTGTCATTGCTTTATAACAAAAACACTCAGTCTTGGGATGCAGAGGAACTTTGGAAAGGTGAGTTCAGCACAGAAGAAACAGGGATAGATTTTTTTGCTTTAAAATATAGCTTTAGTATTAAAGTTTATATATATATAAATTTGGAACATAAATGGATATTATTTTACCCAGAGTAATAATTTCCAATATTAGGTTTGTTTGACTGGTGAGGGGCACTGCTGAAGGATGTTCCAGTGGAACTTTTGGATGTTGTCATTACAGCTAAAGGAATTCCTTCTGGTTTTCACATCATCCATCAACCATGTTAAGAGAACAGGGAAAACCACTGGGATCTCCACTTAACCTCATTCTGTGTGCTGCTACTTCTGATGGCCAATGACATTCAAATACATTTGAATGTTTCAAGAGGTGAAAAATGTTAATGAAATGCAGAATTTGAATGAATGTGAAAATGGAAGATGCATGTGCTCAGCATATTGAGAAAGAAAAAAAGAGAACAAAACAAAACAAAAAAAAATCCCACATACAAACAAATAAACCCCACATACTGTATTTCTTTGGCCTGATAGATAAAGGAATTACTACTTAAAATGTAAACTGAAGATGTTTGACTCTCAAAAGGTTAGACTTTTAGTTTGCATGCTTGCAGCACATTCCATCACTACAAGAAACACACTGATTTGAAACTTTATTGTCAGAAAGAAATAGCAATTTAAGAATACTAAAACATAGCTTAATCTTGTATTGACAGGTTGTCATGGTCATGGTATTCGCAGTGGCAGAATACAGTGGAAGATTACAGCTTTTGAAAACCTTATAAACCCTCTGCCTCTAATGCATAACTAAAATCAAGAATGGAAGAAAACAGATGCTATAAAGCACAACCATTATGCATTTGCACTAGAAAGCTCTGCCAAGCATGAAAGGATAAGTTGACACCATGCAGACTATGGTGTATGGGCACTGTGCTCTGTGCAGGCAATTCTTTTGTGATTGAAACAGGATATCTTGTATGGACAGAGCGCTCTTTTGCCACCTGCCTCTAGTCTGTTGCTATTCTCATCTCTAGCTTAGATGAGGCTGTACTGTCTAAGGACATGTGCTGGAAAAAGTGATTATATTTTACCAAAAATTATATCTGGCAATGTCTGAAAGTGCCTTCTGGAGATTAAAGTTAGTGCATAGATTAAGAAGTAAATTTTAAAAAATGTACTTCTTATCCATCTGGAGTTAAAATATTTACAAGATGCATCACTGAGCTTCTATTTTTTATTTTTTTTTAATAATTAGGGTGGCTTTAGGTGGAATAATTGTAAATATTTATTTATAGATAAAGAAATAGGTTCAGACTTAAAGAGATGTTCAGTGTCCTTGATATGAAGATAGGTATCTTGTGGTGTTTTTAAAGGCCTCTATGCTGTGGCCTTTTCTATAAAATCTTCCTATTTCAGATATCAGAAAAGCAAACACTATTTTAAAAAGTGAATTTAGGCAAGTGTGCAATCTTATGGACATGGTTCTAATACAAGATCAAATGGGGATTGTTACTGTATAGTAGGTAGTCCACATTATTTCTTGGTAATCCTATTTCGTAGTTTAAAAAGTTAAAATGTTCATTATGGTGATAAGATCAGAATTATGACAGGCAGGGGAATGAAGGTATTACAGAACGGTCAGCAATTAGCAGAATGGCAATTGGCAAGCACTTGAAGAAGAAATAATTTGTAAAGGTTATCCTAATAACATTATTTTGACAGTTCCACACACATTAATATAATTCACTCCTATAATGATATTTAGCTGTGAAATAGGTATGCAGCAGCAAATAGATTCATAGAAGAAGAAACCTTGACTGAGTAATATTTAGTCATACTGCTTGAAATAATTGCTAAACCTGAATATTACTAACAGTAGGGGTGTAAAGGCTTTGGTTCCAATTTGTAGAAGAGAGATTGTTCTGAATAAAAAACCTGAAAAATACATCAATTTAAGGGCTTTCGTGCTGAGCAAGAACTTCTATATGGGCATCTATATGAAAACAAAGGCAAGATCTAAAGTAAAACAATCAGGAAAAACAGTCAAATGGCCCTTTACTATTCAAACCATTGCCATATTTTTGAGTGTCAAAGAAAATGCCTTTATAATACATGTTTATGACTAATCCTCTGCCTCTCTCTTCCCCATATTTTTCCTTATGTTATCATGCCAACTGTAGGTGGTTCTCAGACCCTTGAAAACAGTATCTCTTGTACAAACTCTGAAACATTTACAATCGCAAGCACTGATGTACTCATGCATCAATCAATATAAATTAAAATTCACAAATATGTGACTCTTAAGGAGATCTTAAAAATTTTTCTTGTCATGGTAGAGATGTCTGGCCATACTAAGCATAGCATATCCTTTCAATAATTTTTGCCTACAGGCAAAGGAGAAAAAGCTTTCAAAAGTTACTTTAAGGTCAAAATTTCACTATATGATAAAAGGAGCACATTCTTTATCTTATAATGAACTCAGTAGGCCCATTTGGTGTAGACCAAATGGTAAAAATGAAATCTTTCATCTCTTTAACATTCATACAGACCTTCTCAGCTTAACTTTTAGCTGTTTTCTTTTTTTCCTTTCTTAGGCAAACGGGCACAAATACTATGCAATATGCATTTTGTTTTGAGGTATTTATGTTACTCTCAGCATTTACCAGATACCTGCCATGCTTTCCCAAGTAGCATCTTGATTTAACAACATGGGTTACACTTTTTAAACAGTTTCACTTAGTGTGTGAATATAGTTCACTCTTTGGTGACCAAAATGAAAAACAAATATATGATAAAATGTTAAGTGAATTATAAGTCTGTAATTAACACCTGCTACTTTCCCATGTAGGGTTCTACCATCAGGCAGTTGATATTTCTGTCATGAAACATCTTTTTGTCTCTTCACCTTTTCAAGTACAGATAACTCTACATCATATGCCTGAAAAAAGTTATCTACCCAAATTAGTGACAAAATATCATACACAGAATTTTCATAGGACAGTGAGAATGGCATTCCCCTGAAAAAAAAAATTCTTTGTTCTATCACTGTCTCTTTCAACACTATGTATTTCCTAATGCAGATGCATTTCTGTTGATCCTCATTTGGCATAGACCATATTGTTCACATCACTCCTCCAAATTTAACATACAGACAATAATTTTTGAGTTGGAGTTTTACCCTTTCCAAATCTGACTGGACTTTGCTGACACTGTTGAATAATAATTAGTCTCAAGAGCATTATCCAATATAGATGTTATTAAAAATTCTCTAATCCCACACAGCATTCTCAGAGTCTGAGCATTTCTCATCATTCTCTCATTCAGTTGTTTACCACTCTGAACTGTAACTCGTTTCTTATTTCTGTGACTGCTTTTGCGCACAGTATTATGAGTTTGGCCATTCTGCACACAGAAAAATTCTCCCTTTATGCAGAAAGGTTAAAAAGAATTACACAACTTTATTTTCACTCCACATCTTTCACTCTGTCCCAACTTTTGTAATCGGAGTCAGTCTCACTCCCTGAATTTAATTCAATGGCCTTGTGATTCCAGACTGTCTTGGGATCAGTTAAAAACATATTTCCCTTCCCTTCCCTTCCCTTCCCTTCCCTTCCCTTCCCTTCCCTTCCCTTCCCTTCCCTTCCCTTCCCTTCCCTTCCCTTCCCTTCCCTTCCCTTCCTACCCTTTTATTTTCTTTTATTCTTTTATCTTGTTAAAATTGTATGACTGATCTTTAATCACAGGTGATTTGAACCACTCACCCTAACTCATGTTCTTCTCGGCAAATACCAAGCAATACTTTTAAAAATTTACTCACAGTTTTGGCCTTTTCTCTTCTCATTGTGCAGTGACAATTCTTGGGCAATTTTGCCATCTGTGGGATAAAATTAAAAGGAGAGGAGTAAGGGTGAAATCTCCTTCCTCTGTTCTGAAATCAGTTTTTCTATCACTTAGATACCAGATACGTGGGATTACATCTTTGCACCTTTTCAAGCAATCTTGGCGCTGTACCTTTTATTGTTCTGGCTTACAACTGAAAAATATTTAACTGGGGGAAAAGAAGGCCTCTGTTAGACGAAAATTTCTAGTGTCTTCCACGTTATTTACACCTGCAACAAGGTATTTTTGCAGTGTTATAACCACAAAAGCAAACTCGTAAAAGTAATTTGTCAGCACATCATTGGTTTCAATGTAGGCACAAACAGAAATTAGTTTCAGTGGATTATCATCTGCTGGAACCTAAATATTTGTAAAGAAGAGAAAAAATCTGATTAAGCTTTTCCAAAATGACAGCAAACTGGTAATGCAATTATTTGCCATAAAATGCCTGTTTAGAAACTAAACAGGAGTCTGATTTGTCTACACTAAAAAATGTAGAGCTGAAACAATAATGTGAGACATGGTACCCACATTATTAAGATCCAGCATTACAATTCTATCTTTTGCTTCTGTCACCAACTTTTAAGCTAGAAAAAGTCTTTATCCCAAAGGATTCTCGGTAACTGTCTCATTAACACACACACTGTTTTCCTAATCAGCCTTTCAGAATTCTAATCAATAAACAGAGGTGGTTAAAGTGCTTGCCATTTTCTCAATGGAATCCATGTCATCATCTTCATTTCCTTTTCTGACCATGCTAGTCATATGCTGAGGCTGAAGACAAAAAGTTCCCCTCACAAACAAACAAGCAATCCCCAAAATCCCAAGCTAAATCAATCTTAAATTTCTTCAAATCATTTGGAAAAGGTAAAAATTGCATCATTTTTCATAGGCCATGAAATGTAGTGCCAGTTTGGCAGAAAACAGTAGTGTTCTGCAAGCAAAATGGCTGCTTGCAGAAATCTGAGCTGACCATATGATATATGATATAGTATTTAAAAATCGCATTTATCTTATTACCAAGACCACAGCCCAAATAAATGGGGTCAATCCCTTTTACATTTTCTTCTTTAGGAGCTCTGCATAAGAATACAAAACATCCATAAATTATAGAGCTGTCAGAGGCTCACAACTTTTTTTTTCACTTTCTCCTTGATGGTCTTCTAACAAGCCTTCACAATATGTTTTCCCTGCATCCCTTTCCCAAAGCAAATGGCAACTCCTACTATACCGCTGATGACTCCTCATTCAAGTACCATTCAGTTTATTCAGTTTAGCAAATCACATATGTAAGATTGACTCCTTCAATACATCTCAAGGGTATGCAACAGCATGGGAATTGAGGATCAGTTTTTATTGACATATGGTGTCAAAAGAAGGCATTAAACGAACAAATACTGTGTGTACACCCTGCCTTAAATCCTTCAACTGTTTTGAGGGTGTGAAGGGGAAATCCAAACACAAAATATTTTCCCAGTATCTTGAAAAGTAAAACACTCACTCACCAGACATGTGGGGACTGTGTATGTAAGATGGATGACCTAGCCAAATCTTTAAAAGCTTTGTTCCTTTCCTGACAATCCTCAGCAAAACCACAAGTGATGCCCCAACTGGATAAGCTACTCTTCATCAAATGATTCATTCTAAAAGGATTGAGCTTTGGGGAAGAAGGAAAGTTTCTTGCCTATATTTTCTTGAATAGAAAACTCGTGAAGCACCTCTACTGCAGAATTTCCTAAATGTCCATCAAAGATTCCAGGTGGACATCTACTCTACTGCATTTCCTGAGAATGAATTAGTGTTAGGATATTTCTGATTGTAAAGAAAGTGTAGAAATTTGACACATTCCTGAATTTAGTTAGTTATCGTTTAATGACCTGTGATAAGGAGAGTCAAATATGTTGAAGGGCTGGATGAAAGAGACTGGAATAGCATTGAGAAAAAGATTTTGAGAAGTAATGTCCTCAGAAAAACAGACTGGATTTCAAGATGGCAAATGGCAAGCTCTTATGCTATGGACTGAAAGCAAGGGAGGGATGAACTGTGTTAAGACAGACCAGATATTTGGGAAAAAGATATTTGGCAAAATGACCAATGGGAAACTGTCCATGAAAGTATTTATGATTAATATTAGGAGCTTTCAGCCCTCAGAAAAACATGTTAGAGCAGCTTTCCAACAGGAATAGTGTGGGGGAAGAAATGAGCTAGTTTCAAACTTGATCATTTTGGGAAATGGATTGTATGCCCAGACTGCCAGAAGCAGCAGCAGGTGGAACTGAGGAACCAAATGTTTCCTTTCCATTTATGCTCCACAGAGTAAATCTGGCTAAAACAACCGGCATTTTTACTTCGTAAAGTGAATGGAAGGAAACTTAGTTCCTAAGACAGACTTAGAATTAAAACAGTTTTGTTATGTAAGACAAGACAAAGACACAGAAGAATTTTAACCGTATCACCTAGGAAAGAAATGTATCAAACATTTAAGTAGGTTTCATCTAGCTCAACTTAGAAGTCTTAAATTTATGTTCTTAAATCTGTCTCAGGTAGCTTTTTAACCAAGGGAGAGAAGGTGCTAAAAAGTGATTTATTAGATATATCGTAAAAGTAAATCTTAGCACAAATTCTAATTTTAATCACCTTTTTTAGGCACCAGCTTGTCATTGTCACAATTTAATTTAAAAACTATATTTTTCACTTTATAGACAAATTTATAATTTAAGGTAAATTTTATTGACCTCATACAAGTCTATTTATGAGGGAAAAATAGGTTAAACTTCTCTTATTAAATATAAATTAATACACAATGAAATTAACAAAACCCCCCAGATTTGCCATTATAATAATGAAAATCATGATTCAAAAAAAACCCTCATTATTTCTTTATTAGTAAAGAAGAAACCATGTATTCTCATGCTGATTTGACATTTGTAAAATAATTTTCTTGAAAATAAAAGCAAATGAGAAAAATTGAAAGTACAGAAAGGTGTGAAATGGTTTTTCGGCTACCCTTGGGTATGGTGGTACACCTGTTATATCAGATTAAGAACACATTAATTTATAGACAGGCAGAGGACTTCACGGAACTTGTGAACTGGTAATGAAGTAATTTCAGTACACGGCTTTTCTCTTTGCTTCAGTGACAGAATCCAGTTAATAGCACCAAATATACAGCCAGTGCTTAATGTGTTGATAAAACATGCCTTTAAAATTCAAAATATCCATTTACCTTAATTTAAGTGAGCTCTGTACTTAGTAAAAGCACAACTTAACACAAAAAATAGAAATCATCCTAGTATTTCTTCTTTTTAAAGACTTTCTGCACCAAGTGGATCTGAATTCCAATAGAAGAAAAAAAAGATGGGAGGAAGGAAGCAAGGAAGGAAGGAAGGAAGGAAGGAAGGAAGGAAGGAAGGAAGGAAGGAAGGCAGGCAAAGAAATACAGAAGACTGGATAGGACTCTCAGAGAAAAGTATTATTAGCTGACTGCAAGAAAACCAAATTTCTGACAACGTCGGATGTATTCCAGCTCTAACACACTGCTTTTTTTCCAGACAGCCTGTTTATGCTAGCAAAAATAACTTGCTTAATTAGCCAGGTATGATCCAGGTATGCTGGTGGCTATTGATCAGACGTGGCAAATTAAAGTCTTAAGTTGCTTAGCCTTCACTGGCAACTTATGAAGTTATTCACATAGGTAGCTCAGTTGAATTATTTAGGATTCTTCAGGTGAACCAGAGTTGTAAGAGATGAATTTTCTTATCTGAGGTAGATTTTTGTTACCTGGAGAGTATTCATGCTCTGCTGTACCCTCTACAGCAGGCACTGTGTCTTGGAAGACGAAGGCGAAAACAAGGCACATCATTCCTGAGATTTCTGCAAGCAGAATAGTCAGCTTGAACTATTTGGGCGCATCTCATGTGGCCTTCACACATGGATGCTTATCCTAAGAGGATAAGAGGGCCTTTTGAATCACAGCACCTTGGAATCACTTTGTACAACTGGTTGAGAGTCTCCAGTCCATAAGTTACAACAATATTCTTAGCATTTGCTGCTGATCCAAACTGTGTTGGCTCTGAGGAGTCACAGGGCATCATCTTGCTTTGTTTTTGCAATATTATTTATCAATCTTTAACTGTTACCCATCTGCTCTTTATACTGTCTTCTTTTCACCAGGAAAGTACTCAGATTTATTCCTGATATTATTTGTATGTTGTGTCCATGAGACCACTCAAATTTTAGAGAAGAGTCTGGATCCAGCCCCTACCAAACAAATGCAGACTTTACATTTTCCTTATCAGAGGGATTAGTCCCTTAACTCAGGGATTTCTACTGGAAGGCTTTAAATATTTTCCACAAGGCTGGGCCCTGCATTCCACTGACATCAACAGGAAATCTGCAACTCAGGCTCCTCCAGTATTAAATTAGATGTTTTACTTGATGAGTTGCACGTTTTTCACAAGCCTCAAAACTTAATTAATATTTGGAGTGCTGGTATTCTAGCAACACAGATTAATTAGTTCTTTTCTTGTATTGATTCTTAGGAAGATTTAAACATACAGGTTCCAGTAATACTAATAGGAGGTGCATTTCTTAATCCTCAGATCCTGAGTGGGAGAATAAGGCACTAGGAGAGCAAAAGGCACTATGCAGCATTAGAGAAAGCTAAGTGATTCTAAATGAAAATTCAAGCAGCACAGGACAGTCTTCCTGATAACATTTGCTTGCCTAGAACCTTCTCAATCATGGATTTTAATAGTCATCACTGAAATAATAAAAGGAGTAAGTAGTAGGAATTAAGTAATGGCCTGTTCTTAACCTCGAGGTAAACATTTTAAATACCACAAATAACTAAAAATAATATCATTCCTAATGTAGACAGAAAAAAAAGCACATACATTTCAATGTTATATCAACTAAGGCTCTTATCACTGCACTGTAAAGAAAAAAAGCTGGAGGCCTGGCAAATCTCACAGCTTCCCATATTTCTACATTAGACTTGCTAATTATGGTTCAGCTCTCTTATGGTCAGTTCAGTTATATTTTGTATAAGCAAAAGGCTGAGGGCAAAATATTAGTAGTAGCAGAGATACAGTACCAAGTTGTTGAGATAACAGAACGACAAATTGATACGTTGACAGACATAGATTGTTTTAAAAATAATAAGACCAAATAGATGGGTTTATCTTCTTAGGCACATCTCTGATTATACCTTCTGTTTTTCTTGCTATGGCTCATTGTTTAATCTGTTATAAATATTTCTTTTCCTCTTCAAGGGGAATAGCTTTCTGAGAAATTTACTGGACATTTATTTCACTTTACTGACTAAAAAATCCATTTAGAAGTAGAGCTCTCAGTGAGATTGTGTTTGATAAAGACATGTTGGTCTAGACTCAGTCCTGAGATACTGTTTGAATTCAGTGGGGTTACAAAGGCATAACTGAGGCTTGAATACAGTCCTGCATGTCATTTCAAGAACATGAGATCCAACTGTTAAAAATACAATTGTGAAAGCTAACAGTAAATAAAAAATACCTAGGTTTTTCTCATGCTGCCAATGGCAAGAATAGGCACATTAATTTCAGCTCCCTGTCAGCATATAGAAAACCACTGCCTCAGTGGGGCTGCCTCACATGCTCCACACCTGACTGGGTCCCTGGATTCTGGTAGAAATTAATGCGGACTCTCTCGCCTCATCTCTGAGGTTTCCTATGGGTACTTTCAGCACTCCACAGGTAGAAAAGCTAAACACATAATTATTGATGACTTCCTGTTCCTCCATTAGGCTGCATTTGCCTTCTTCATACTTTATCACTAATGTGATTTTGACGAGAAAACTCTTACACAGTCTGCACCTGGTATGTTATTAGCCTGTAACCATGTGAAATATGGGCCTCATGCTGCTTCACTATGCTTTCTTTCTTAAACAGGACTAAAAAAGGACAAATTTAGGCCCCAGTGTTTCATCACATGTACTATTCCATGTCACAGCAGTATTAATCACTATGGTAAAATATATGGGAACATAAGAATCCGTTCTCTTCTCCCTTCCCATTTTATTTATTTTGTGCCAGTGTGATGCTGGCCAAGAAAAGGGATAGAAGATACTGAGAAGCAGAATAGGCTCTCATGGAGCAGCTAAAGTGAGACTGTGAGTTGAACACAACACACAAATCTGGCCACACACTAAAAGACACTGACACTAAATTAAAATGTTTCTGTATTGCCACATTTCCTATAGGCTGGTGTTAAACCTGGAATTTCAGTTGATAGCTGGCACATGATACTGTAGATGTTAGGGTTTTCTGTAGTTCTTAAGGAAGCCCAAGTGAGTTATCTCCATTAACTCTGAAATTCACATGGCATAAGGTTCTTTGTCATCATTTCTCAGGAGAGAAGATATTGCAGGTGTCTGTAGAAAGGATGAGAATATTGTAGCCCTTTGCTAGCACAGTTAAAGTTCAGAATACAGTTGTCACAAATCAGAAGTAAAAATAAAATTAAAATAATATATTCACAACAGTCTCATTCTGAGTGACATTATCTGAGGTTTATCCCTATTGCGCTCTTCTTGCTTTCAGATTCATTAGCATTGTAAAGCACAGAAAGGCTGCTTTTGTGTCCACATCAAAACTATTATCCCAATAAGCACTAATTAGCACCTTTGGGATCAATCATGTTCCTACTGCAATCAATGCCAAAAATATTCATTGATTTCAATAGATAAATAATAAGGTCTTTTGTCAGTAGCTTCATAGAGGTCAGAGAGAGTCTGATTTACCTTTCTATATCTGGAATCTTCATTGTATGTATTGCTGACTTTCATTCAAATTGCCAACAGCAGCAAAACTGAGGTCCCTAGAGGTTGAAATCTTACTGACATTTTAAGACTAGGAATTAGCATTCTCAAATATGCTAAAATGTCTTTGGAATGTCAGCTCTGGTACCTTTCAAGCAGCTCAGTCTTCTATATGTCAGATTTTTACAGATTTTTTTGTAAGTTACCAAAACCACTTTACATTGCCCAGGATTCCAAGTTAGGAACAGAGGCTTGTACAGCTCAGCCACTCATACTGAAATTTTCATCTGCAGTTGGTTTCATCTCTAACCTTTAAACATCCAAAGAGTACAAAAGAAAATAGTACAGGATGTCTGTAGGTTTCTGTCTGGGTGGTTTAGATGAAACGGGGAAAGGCCTAAGATCTTGTTGCTGGTGTTTGAAAGAGTTATGCATTAGTGCTTCAGTAATGAAAATCAAAAATTATCACTAAGAACAGGACTTGGAAAAAAAGCCTGGAACACTTTCCTGATAGAAGCACCTTTAATTTATTTGGAATTTAAATAAATAAATAAATAAAAGCCCCCTTCCAACCTTCCTAAGTTCATAAACATGGAATTTGTCCATACTTTTAAAATGAACTTAGAAATCTAAGTTGCTTTAAAAATTGAGATACAGATTCTTGCATCACATGGGCTCAAAGGAATCTGGTCCTACATTGGTTCTCTTTTCCTCTTATTTTCAATAAAAAATTAGGAACTTTGATGATTGTGAAAAATGTGGTAGGTATTCATTCAAATTTTTTGCATGTCTAAAACTTCCCTGAAAGGTTTAGCTAACGTAATGATTTAAAATGCTGGATCCCCTATGTAATGATATAAGAAAGCTTCAAAGGCAGCTTTGTTACAGAGAACATCCACTTGTACAAATATGCAGCCCTTGTGACTGGGATGAAGAAGTTTGCACCTGTATTTTGGAAAATAAAAGTTCTTCAGTCAGTGTGAGTCAGTCGATTGCTGTAAAGCTGTGGTGGTAGTTATCTTTCTCGAGTCGAAAATTTGCTTTCTGACTCACATTTACTGCTAACCTTAATAACATACAAATAAGGCAACATAAAATACTTCTGAATGTAAATCTATTCACTAATGATATTGCACTAAATTATTCTGTTAAAGCCTCATGAATAGGTAACAATTCTGACATTCTTCTCAGTTCCTTGGAATAAACAACAATAAAGAGTCCTTGTTTAAAGGTCTGATTCAAACAATAACACAGATTTACAGTCTATTAAAATGCTGTAAGCATTAATATGGCATTTCAGCTGGGTCTGCCCCTTTTTAATTGCACGACCTTGGTAGTTTCAGGTAAAGGGAAAATTTAGTACTGAAATCACTGTAGTATGAAGTACTTACTCATCAGTTAAATGATACTTTACTGCACTGTGCTTATATCAGTAGGACTTATTTCTAGGAAAGTCTACAACAAGTTTATGCACATTTTTTCCTGCTCATGATTTATACACAGTTTTTTATGAATTTTCTCATCCTATGAAAATATGTCTTGGGCTCTTGGGACCATGTCTGGGTCATTTCCCAGCTCTTGTGAGAGAAGGACTTGAAATTTACTGTATTATTGGAGCGTGAACAAAAATACATTCCTGGTGCAAGTTAGCTTCTTGCTCTCTAGCCTTGTCTGACTGCAAATCAGAAGGGAAGGGCCATTCACTGCTTTCCTGTCCATGTTCTTACCATGACCCAGAAAGAGACTATCTATGTTTTCAATAAATTTGGAAGTAACAGTTCAATTTAAGCCACTTCAGCCAAGAAATTTCAGTTATTAATGTGAAATCTTTAATCAGGTTCTATTAAAGTGTTTGAGGTTTCCAGATGGTCAATATTCTCCCATTCTAATCTCACTTCATATGTTTGTTCATTCCAGCTCCGACATTATCTGCTGACATAGAAATACAACTGTGGAGCTGCTTCCTAGAGGCTCTCGACATCACAAATAACTGACTCCTAAAATTTTCTTAATCAGATATTAAGTTCTACCTTTCACTACCCAGAGGGTTTTTTTTTGTTGTTGTTGTTAAAAATTGGATCTAGAATTTAGCACCACTGATGATAGCAAGGGATAACTCCCTATTTAAGGAATTCACTTCTGATTTACATTTCCTTTGGGTTAATTGATCTCTCTCTTCACATTTATTTCAACATAATATTTATACGGAGGATTATCATAACCAAAAATTAATTTCTGCTCTCTTCTTATGAAGTAGTTTGAAGTAGTTTCTCCATTCCTCTGAGTATTTCATGACATCTTTTACATGTGTGCTTCATTTTGTGCTCATCTCTCTTAAGTATGGGTGATGAGAACTGAACACTGTTTACAGGCAGTGCCTTACTAATGCCTGGCAAGATGATGCTAATATTTACCTGTTTCTAGTGGAATTATTTTCTCTGATTGAGGGCCTCCAAAATCCTTCTGCAGTGATTGATGGATGCACCCATATCTTATCCTCTGTCATTTCCAGCTGATGAACTTGTAGTTCAGAGCATAAATTCGTGTTAGCTCTCAAGTGAGCAGCCTTGCTTCCTGCATTATTACATTTCTTCCCAGAGCTGTGGCTCCAGTTCTCAGGGTCAGACTACTTGTAGAATATTCCAATCTTCCTCTCTAATAATAAAGCTTCCTACCTC
Organism: Monarcha castaneiventris obscurior; assembly: GCA_026261815.1. Classification (NCBI taxonomy): domain Eukaryota; kingdom Metazoa; phylum Chordata; class Aves; order Passeriformes; family Monarchidae; genus Monarcha; species Monarcha castaneiventris. The sequence continues at coordinate 2,041,412 of JAMPIT010000388.1, read as the reverse complement.
ACTGTCATCAAATTTCACTAGCCTACTCCTACGTATGTGCCAAACTTGTGTGTGGACATATTAAATAAAGCTAACTTCCAGAACCATCCTCGGTGAGTTCTTCTATCCCTGCATGAGATGCTACTGCATGAGATGCTCTGAATTTTATCCATGGCTCTTTCCCCTTCAATTCTTCCTTAACATCTCCATTTACTTTACAATACTAAAAGAGATATGAAATCCAAGTGAATTAGGTCTTGTAATACTAGAAAATCTGCTGTCTCATCAGGCAAAAATTGATGGTTAATCTGTTCCAATGTAGCTTCTATAAAGACTTTTCCTTACTTTCCAACAGAACAAAAAAAGACTTGTAGAAAGTGTCACCAAAAGTCTGTCTAGTTCATGAGCTCCTCACTGTCTGACAGAAGCAGGTGTTTAGGAAAGAACAAAAAAGTAGGACATGGAAGCAGTGATACTACTGCAGCTTGTTGCTTTAACTCATAAAATTTGTGAGTCAGGAATTTCCTGATGTACAGGGGATGCCAGTATTTATTAGCCTTGGAAAAGTTATTGAAATATATCTGCTGTTTTCCTTTGACACTTCTGCTTTTTTTCTTCCACTTACACATCACAACTCTTGAATAGAAATGAACAAGACGCCCCATTCCCTCTATGTGTGACTGGCTCAAAATGTTTGTAAACTAGATTTCATGTACCAGATATCTTATAATACCACGAGTCAAGACTACAAAATTTACCATGATTTCAGAAGTTAATTATCTAAGTTCTGCTTCCACAGTTTTTCCACCTTGCAATTTCATCTTTTCCATTTGTCACTGCACATTTGCTGCTGTGTTCACCATCATCATTTGTACTGAAGCCTAAGGAAAATTAACTACATTTTGAGTCCTATTTGGATAGCTACTCCCTGCTTGTTTTTACTGTAGCTTTGGTTGCTAGTTATAGGTGAGAATCTCTCTCTCAATTTGCCATTGTCACCTTATCTGTAAATTTTGAGTTCTGAGACAGAGATTTTTTGATGCCAAACTCTCTATTAAATTACACACAAATGCTTCATTTCTTCCTAATACTCTTTGTGAAATCATTCCTCCAGTACGGGCTGGAGGTGTTGCCCACAAGTTTTTTCCGATGTCTATTTGGGATAGTAGGTCCAGATACCTTTCACATCTTTGATTTAATGACATTTCAGAGTCCACTCAGAACATCCACCTTTGTTAACTGTATCTATTGGTTTCTAAAATTCTCAAGACACAGAAATCAAGAATCTTAGTAACAGACCAACTTATATATGTATTTTTGTATAGCCTGAAGCTGGAGACACAAGTCAACTTCTAGTTGAAATGGTGTCAGAGAAATGGTTACCATTGCCTTTCCTTTTTCAGTTCTTTATAACTGCCTGTTCTCAAAAATTTCCATCCTTTTGAGAAATTTCAAGTGATTGCTCGATTTGGGACAAAACAAGATGGACTAATTTAAAAAGTCTCAAATGTGATCTTTGCTAACATGGCATTTTTTGTTTGAAACCGTTTAGAAAATGATTGCAGAAACATCTCATCCAGCAAAAGCCATAAAGGAGCAATCTTCAAGATGATGTGGCAGTGGCAGTGCAGGATGAACTAGAGAGTGGTAGACTTTTGTCGAGCACACCTACAGGTGGAAGATGATGTGCATGTGCAACTTAACTCTCTCACAATGCAAAGTCAAACAGGTTGCTTCAGAGCATCTTTCACAGTAGTTGAGATGCACTTTTTTCAAAATATTTTAACATTATGAAATACTGTATCTGCATAGTCATGAATGAGATTAGGGTTTCAAGGGTAACTCATGTTTAGACGTGATTTTTCTACAGTAAATTTTCAAGCTTACCTAGGTGACAGTTACTATTAAAGAAATTATTTTCTGACACCACAGCTATTCACAATCCCTTCAGAACAGACTGAGGTGAGGCAGAACAAGCAGCAGTGGCAACAGTGACTGAGGTAAGTCCAGGAGTGAGCTTTAGATCAAGCTGTACAGAAGGAGGAACTGGGGAAATGAAGGCTGGTCAGTCTGGGCCTACAGGCCTTGGTGCTCAACAGGGTTGTGAAAAGGATCATCTTGAGTGTGATCACATGGCACATAGAGGATCACAAGGGATCAGGTCCAGCCAGCACAGGTTTAGGAAGGGCAGCTCCTGCCTGACCAACCTGATCTCCTTTTATGACCAAGTGACCCACCTGGTGGATGAGGGAAAGGCTAAGGATGTAGCCTATGTGGACTTCAGCGAAGCTTTTCATACTGTTTTCCATGGCTTTCTCTTGGTAAAACTGCCAGCCCTCAGCTTTCACAGGGGCATTGTTCACTGGGTTAAACACTTGCTGGATGGGCAGGCCCAGAGAGTGGGACTGAATGGCTCTGCATCCAGTTGTTGTCCTAATACTGCAATTGCCTGGCTCCGTGGGGTCCCACGTGCCCACACAGGTGTCTGGGCAGGTTCAGTATTAAGTCCGTGACAAAGAGAGTTGGGAAGGGAAGGGTATTTGCTTGCATTCCGGCAGGATTTATTCACGTTCACTGTCGAAGGGTGCAGAAGCAAATACGAACAACATGGCTAACTCAGGGTTTTTCTCGGGACGGGGGAAAGGCAGGACCAGGGAACGGGGACCAATGGGAGAGCTCTGGGGGAGTGACCAGGCTGACAGACAACTGCAGAATTCAAACTGGGACAGGTCATCCCAAAGAGGAATGCACCCGAGGGGGAGCCCCTCCGGTCACCCCAACACAGTATATGTTCACCAGCCACCACATTGTCCAGTCACTATTGCAGTTCTGCAGGGCTCAGTGTTTAGGCCCAGTCTTGTTTAATAGCTTTATTGGTGATCCGAATGAGGGGATTGAATGTACCCTCAGTAAATTTGCAGATGACACCAAGGTGGGGGGTGTTGATCTCCTGGATGTTAGGAAGGGTCTGCAGAGGGATCTGGACAGTCTGAATCAAGGGGCTGAGACCAACAGACTGAGGTTCAACAAAGCCAAGTGCCACATCCCACCTTTGGGTCACAACAACCACCACAACAGCACTACAGGGACAGAGTGGCTGGAAAGCTGCTGATGGAAGAGGACCTGGGTAGCTGGTTAACAGCTGGCTGAACATGAGCCACTGTATGCCCAGGTGGCCAAAAAAGCCAGTGGTAACCTGGTTTGTATTATCCTGGCCAGCAGCAGCAGGGAAGTGATTGTCCCCATGTACGCAGCACTGTTGAGGCCACACCTCAAGTACTGTGCCCAGTTCTGGGCACCTCAATTCGAGAACATTGAGGTACTGGAGCCTGTCCAGAGAAGCGAAACAAATCTGATGTAGTATCTAGAGGGTAAATCCTATGAGGAGTGGCTGAGGGAGCTGAAGTTGTTTAGCCTGGAGAAAAGGAGGCTCAGGGGGGACCTTATCATTCTCTACAACTGCCTGAAAGGAGGGTGTAGCCAGTAGGAATTGGTCTCTTCTCCCAGGCAAATAGAGGCAAGACAAGTTGCTTTTTTATTTTTTTTTTCCTCAATAATCATAGTTTATACGCTGTTCCTTTTTGGAACAGTAATGGGATGCAATGTATAATGATGAGGCATAGGTATTTTGCAAAGTGTGTTGTACATATATCTTCTTAAATTAATCCAAAGTGTCCTCAGAGTGTTTGTAAAGCAGACAACTTACTTGGGGCTCAAACATACTAAGATTTCTGAATGTGCTAAAATTTGGCATGGGAGAAATTACTTTGAACCTTAAGAAACCAGGCATTTCTTTAGTATACAGAGAAGTGTGTAACATTTTCATGATTATCTAAACTACAGGTGCTTAACTCCACATTTTATTTCAATGAAATTAGATGCCAAAATGAGAAAGATCTTCTGCACATTATGAAGCTGTTAAACTGTAAACTCCAGTGTCATATCGTAAGATGGTTATGATAATCTACTGTGTTAGTTCTTTGTTGTTTTGTGTAGGAAGATATTCTCGTACAGAGACCAACAACTGTCATAAAAGTGCCTTGTGAATTGTGAAATGCAGAGTTAGTATTGTATATAATCTTCCTATCAGAGAAGAGTGAAGTTGATACATTATCGTTTTAATTATGAGTAAAATTTTTCTTTAAATGAGTTTATCACTAGAAAATCAACTCTCCTCTCCCTCCCCTTCTTTATATTTTGTTTTTGACTAGTTCATGGATGTTAGGAATGGATTTTTAAAAAAAAAAATTCTTTGATTGTAAAGTTTTTGTACTACATTTCTGTGCAGTTTATAAGAAACAAGCAACTAAATATAATGGAGAGGGGAGTAATGGGGTAGCTACAGCACTAATAAGCATCAGGACTGATAAAAATCAGATATCAGGAGGTTATTTATGCTGTTCAATTGAGTTAAAGCCTCCTGTAAGTTTTACAGAAGAAGAAGAACTTGCTAAAATCATATAATTGTCTTATTTGAAATCTAACAAGAGTCCCTAAAACAGAAAGCAGAACAGTGACATCTTATCTCTTGGAACATATGAAGAGTGTTGGCAATGTTTGTCTTGGTGATGACTTGCATTGCTTCCTATTCAGACACTTTTCACTGAAGCTCAAAGACACATACTGTTTGCTACTTACTGGAAAATTAGACTGGATGAAGTCCAGAATCAATTTAGTTTCTTAATGTGAAAGTGCAGTAGAATAGATACAGTGATAAAGACTTTAGAGCAGGTGATAATTGTTTTAGAAAGCCTTTGCTTCAATGACATACACAACTAAAATACTACTAATAATATTCTGAGTTTACCCATGGAGTAGAACTGTCTAGTTTTCTTAATGTTCTCATTATTAGAAGTTAAAAAGGAAGAAAAACTCCCAAGCAAATAGTAATAGTAACATATAGGTAATGCAGTAACTAAACTTCTAATCTTTCAATCCTCTTATTTATGTAATTATATAGACCAAAATAGAGTCTCATGGTTAAGAAACAGAGATGCAAAGGAAAACATCAAATAGAGCTGAAAAGAATCTGGATATGTCTCTCTTCCACATGACATAAATGACTAAATGGTGAGGCAGACATCATGTTATTGTTCTAGAAGGCTATCCTTCCTGCACTCCCACTGGAATCAACAAGGACTTTAAGCAGATGAGGAATCCTGGTTATGACAGTGCTATATAATGTGAACAGCAATCCTTGGTACCAAGGTGATACCATAAGTCCGATTGCAGACACAGATTTTGGAAAAAAGACTGCCTGAAATGCAGTGCTGACTAAACAGAGTATCAGCTTTCTGAGCCACATGAAACTATTTGACAAAAAGAAATACTGACACACTGATTTCTTTTTTTAATTTTAGTTATTTGTCCAAATTTCCCAGAGCGATTCTCATTTTCTGAGCAATCAATTAAAAGGATTTTCTGGCACATGTTTTTTTTGGTTTTTTTTAAGTCAGGAAAATGTATATATACCTGTCTTTTATTTCTGACATTTTTCAGAAAATTCTAAGTTGCTATTTTTTTTTATACAAAACCCCATATTATGTTAAAAAAAATAATGATGAGTAGTTACTTCCCTCAAAGTAACAAGAAGATTCTAAAGTGGAGTTGTGAATTTTCAGTGAATCTTATTGCTGCAGTGAAAGTTTATGCACTATACTAATTGGGAATGTTTTGTACACTGCTCAGGTAATCCATTTCCAGTCCTGGGCAACAGACCAAGATCTGCTACAGACCTCAGCCCAATGCCCTTGGCCAGAGCCATTTATCTTTTTTCACACAAATAAGACCTGCATCCACTAGTAAGAAGAGGCAGGAAATAGGTAGAAAACTGCACTAATAAAGTTAGCATTTAAAACAAATGAAAGGTTTTTTATAAATGGAAAAAAAAAAACCCATCGAGCCTGCTGATTTTATCTAGCAATTCTGAGAGAAGAAAAATTTAAGGTGAAGTTTTCCAAGCAGCTTAAAGAAATCAGACACTCACTTCCAGCAAATTCCTGCTTTAGAGATCTACAGATTTTATTTTAATTATTCATTTAGAATTAACAGTTATAATGTAGACAAAAACATAGGTGAACCAAACTCCATTTTCGTCCTTCCCACTTTTATTCACTGGCTGTCTGTATTGTTGCTGGAATACCAAATTCGTCAATCCATTGCAAAAGCATGAAGTACTCAGCATTTTCAGGTTCAATAAAGACCCCCCAGCCAAACCAAGTAATTGAAACCTGAGTAGTATTAAAACAGACCTCACTTCTGATTGACACTACTTCAGCCTGTCAAAAATTACTATGAATGTACCGAACATTTACTAACTAACATATTCCTTTCTTTCATTAAACATCTGAAAGTTTTAGTGGGCCATCCATAAAAATCTTGGTCTTTAAAGCTGTATACAAAGGACACATCTATTTGAATTTTTTTGTGCATAACATTAAAAAAACGAGGCAGTTTCAAAGTGGGCTAAGAGCATGATATGTAAGCATATCACATTTAGAGTCAATTCAAGGGAATAGTATAGGTAGAGGTGATCTTTCTGGGTGTTTTCAAAAGCATCTAAAACATCAATCTTCAAAAATCTGGAAGTAATTCAATTCAGTGCAAGTTTGCCTACTTAAATACTCATGAGAATCTGGGTCAAAGAAATTTAGGAGCACAATTCCTGTGGAAAGTTATTATGAAAATCCCTTTTTCCCCTTTTGAGCTTTATTCAAATTTCTTATTGTTAATCTATGTGTTTAGACAAAAAAATAAAATGTTATATATTGCTAATAAAAATACACAATTAAATGAATGCTAACACATATGTAATTTGCTGCCTTCTATTTAATTGTATTACTTATGCATATTCCTCTCCCAACCGGGAATATATATAAACTGAACACATAATTCTGTCTCAGAATCCTAGTTCTAACATATTAAATGAACATCCAAGGTGCACACTTTTTCCAAAGGCAATCTGAGAACTTCTTGAAATGTGTGTTCACTTATAATTTTGTAGCTTGCAGTTATGGATACTGCAAACCTGATAGGAGGAATGAAATATCTTTTGGACTATATGCTACCTCTTTACCAAAAGTATGCAATGAAAATAGGCAAAGGGTCTATGTGATAATTCTACACTCCAGTTTTGATTGTGCTCTTGTAAACATTACAGTGTGGAAATTGTTGACACTGGTCCTAAGTATTCAAAAAATTTAACATGAACGAAAATGAAACATCCAAAAAGTGGATTTCCCTTTGAATAATGTTGAAAATAAGAATTTAGGGAGGTGTTCTGTAGAGACACTGTCTTACTGTTAGTTCCATATGATGAGAATTTAAAAAAAAAAAATCACATTTATACGAAGAAAATATTTTGATTTTCATTCAGTTTGACAAACTCCACCTACATTTCTCACTACCAAAGGACTTTTTGGAACTATCTCTGTATTTTTTTGATAGAAATGAGATTGGCTTGCTGTTCTCATGCTCCAGTATTCAAATATAAGTGAAAATATGAGGACCATGTTTCAGAAGGAACCAGCTGGTCACAGAATTGATTTTTCCTCCTTGAAAGTGGAAAACTGTCGTCAAAGTAACACCTTTCAATTATAATTATTGGTGCTAACATTCAGTTTCTGTCATGCCAACTTCTCACCCTACCAAGCTGTCTTCATTCTTAGGGAAAAGAAACCTACTACAGAAGGGTTATGAATAGGGCAATTTAGGGCAAGGAGATAAAATTCCTGTATTGGATGTGATAAAAATATACCAAGTAGAAATATATCGCTACTTAACTTTCTTTAGGTTAGGGAAAGTCAAGGATAATAGTCTTGACTTGAAAATGTCAAGGACAAAATATGATAGTACAGGGTGGTTCTGTGGTCATTTCTTGGTAGGCCATCTTGAAAACACTCTATAAAGGTGACTAAATCTCTTACCTTAGATGAGAAAGCTCAAAAGCAGATGGAATGTGATTGAAAATTTTCTCCTGTTGCCCTAAGATTCAAACATAATGAGGTTTTTTAAAGATCTTTTGTTCATCTCTTCAGCATTTGTGTCTGCTTATAATACATCTAATATAAATGAACATTTAATTACTTAATAAATGTGCCCTTGCTTTAACCGAATCTTTCAGTTTATTAATCTTTAAAACACATCTATATCAGGAAACAACTTTTCATACTTCTCTTAGTTTTTCATGAATAATAGTTATGTTATATAATGTAGCATAAAAATACATTTGAAGTCTTCTCATATTTTTCTGAAAAATCTATATTAGACATTCAGTACTGGGTTGTCCTTTGTCTCCTTAGGCTGAATAAATCTGTGTAAGCTTTCTCGTATTGACTGATTACATTGCTATGACACTGAATGAAACAAACAATCTTTCTAAGGTTATTTATAATTGTAAAACTGCACAAATGTTATGCTGCTGTGATTTTATGGTCTTCTTAATACGTGGTGTTTGCAGTTTGTAGAAAGAGCACATTCTGATATAATGGCTACCTTGCCATCTGTGGGAAGTTGAGGGGCTTGGGTTTTCCTTAATTTTGTTTGTTTGTGGTTTCTGGCTTTGGTTTCTAGGAGTGTGTTTCTTGGGGGAAATTTGGCCCTTGGGGCTGCCAAAGTACATTTCCTTAATATGTGTTTCACAGCAGTTCTGTTTCCTTTTCACTTACCATTTTATTTGGCTCTTTATGTTGTTCTAAGTGCTTGGCCTATTCTCTTTATTTGTTTCCTAATGGCAGCTGGCATAAGATTGAGGAAATCCAACTTAAGTGGTCTAGATATGTGTCTAATTCAAACAAATAACTTTGCTCCTAAACTTCCTTTTTCCATTGCATTCTTTAACTCCTATTGGGAATTAAGTGACTGGAATAATAAAGACTTGACTGTAAATTGTCATTTGCGTGGCACAGCAAGAAGGGAGGGAAGGATTACAATGATTTTTCCTTTTTGTTTTGGAATCAAATCAAGTCATATTGGATACTTAAGCTATGAGTAATTTCTTGAAGCATGGTGATCAATCTACTGCATGCAATAAATTACATATCTCATTGAGAATTAAAGTTCAAAAATATAATTATAGCAATAAAAATATTGCTAAATTACAACAATAAAAACCCACAGGTATTTTCACAGACAAAGATGTGTCAGCCTAAAGGGGAATTAGGCTCAATTCCACTGCAAATTCATTTTCCGGGTTGGAGTTTAGTGTTCAAAGCTCACAAAGATCAGAAATTTATAGTTAAAAATTACTTGAAGCAATATTTTCTCCTTTACTAAAAGAGATTGTTAAAGAGATTTAATTTATTTTCCTTTGTAGTGTAAATACATTTCTCCCCATTTCATATAATAGAATAAATACCTGAATAAAAATGGGAGTTGCAAAAATGTAATAATTAATACTGGAAGTTGCTACATGAGTTGCTCTCACATGGATGAGAAGTTGATCTATGTGTTTAAAATTTTTCATTCAAAGACCTCTCCTGAATTCTATTTATGCTGTCATGCTGTTCTCCTTCAAATTACATACAAGAAAAGTCCTTGAGTTTGACTACTTCTGTGCTTTCCTGTTTAATTTGAATCTACTCTTTCAAGCAGCTCCGAAAGTTATCCAGAGATAGCATTTTATTCTGAGTCCAGTTCTAGTATTAGCATGTATTTAGTCACATTTTGTACCAATGAAATTCCTTTTAATTTTATTTTAAAATTATCTTTCAGTCTGTTATTATGGCCCTGCTCCAGCAAAGAATTAAGTCACATGCTTACCTTTACCAACCTGACCAGTCCCTAAAATTAATGAAAACACTGTTCAGATCTTCAGTACTAGCTCCACTTTTTAAACACTTTACCAAGCTGTGAGTAGATTGCTCAGATCAGACACATTAGAGAAGTCCAATTCTTGATGAAGACAAGCAGAAAACTGTCCAGGATAGCAGGCTGCTCTAGGAGACTGCTAAGGAGGCTGAAAAGTAACTTTACTGTCCTTCTTCAATTACTCTACAGATAATAGGTCTAGGAAGGTCATTCTTGCTGCTACTGCCACATATAGATGGAATGCACTTTGCAGGAGAGAGCCTTCCCGTATCTGTTTTTCTCTCCTGCTAACTGGAGCCAGGGGTCTCACCCAGGGGCTCACCCTTTATTGTACTGATTCAGTTGTATCCATTTGAAAGTAAGCCAACTTCAACTGAAAGCATGTATGGGTCTTGAAGAGGAGTGTTGATACATAAAGCTAGATCCAGAAAACTGGCGTAATTCACAGCCTTTGATCCAAACAGCAAACTGAAATGTTGAGTTCTATGAGCTCTATCCATAATGCTTGCTCCAACCTGACTAACTAAGGCATTCTTCTGGCCCTTACTTACAGGTAGTGGAGAGTTGCAAACATCTTTTCCATGAAAAAGCTTGTCTGCACATCAAACTCCGCTGGCCTGAGAAACCATGCTCAGAACAGGCTTTGGACTGGCCCAGGCAGAGATTTGTACTAGTGCAAAGAATCTGACTCTGCCTACACCGAAGGTGAAAGACTTCACAGAAGTACCACTGTCAACAGTGTTTCAGTGATTCCAACAAAGTAATTTAGAAGTTCAAGCACCAAACTTCCTCATGAGAGGCTGCAGAGGGGCAGGCACTAATCTTTTCTTTGTGGTGACCAGCAACAAATCCTGAATGAATGGCCTGAAGTTGTGTCAGAGGAGGTTTAGGAGGATATTAGAAAAAGGTTCTTTACCCAGAGGGTGGTTGGGCACTGGAACAGCTCCCCAGGGAATTGGTCACAACACCAAGCCTGACAGAGTTCAAGAAGAACTTGGACAATGCTCTTGGGCACATGATGTGCCTCTTGGGGATAGTGTTGTGCAGGGCCAGGAGCTGGACTTGATGATCCTTATGGGTCCCTTCCAACTCAGCTTATTCTGTGATATTGTGATTCTGTGAAACCATATATGGTACTGAAGTCATCCCAGCTCCTGGGAAGTGAGCTCTATGAAACGCAGCCTGAAGTCTGGTTTCCTGAATTCACAATGAGTAAGGAGAGTTGCAGTTTGGCTTTTGCAATGGAAGTTGTTTGAATGAGGACAAAATCTATGGTCTACTACAGCTATACTGTACAACTTAGAAAGAGATAACAATCTGTAGAATCATAGAAAGGCATTTCTTTGCCCATGCTTCCCTTGTCTGAAGAACAGTCCAAACAACCTTTATTTATCCAAATTAAAACTAAACAGCCTTTCTTTCCTCTCTTCCAAATTCAGGCAAACACTCACTTTACTACTCTTACCAGTGCATCCAACTCTCTGTTGTCCATTACACACTTTCCCAAGAGCTCAAAATAGTGCTAAACCCACCATTCTTGACATCTTAACTGAAATAAAATTAAGTTTTCATGTGCTTGTTTTGATTTTACCGCTAATATTACCTCTGTGCATGGCCCTGGAAAGCTGATCTAGATTTTGAAATATGCGGTCATGGCTGAGATGAATTAGTGAACTGAGGACAGGAGAAATAATCAATAACAGGTGACGAATACAATTTTTCACACTGCAACCTCCACGGTGCTGTTGGGATGTAATTGCATGTATCAAGACACACATTGCACACCTTTCAGCTTTCTTTCTCCCTCTACTTTTTAGATCCTGTTTCTGTTGCTATTTCTCTTAAAATGATTGAGATTATCATAACTAATTGATTTCTTCCTCTCTTAAGTGTGCATCTCTCAGGCTTGAGGGCCAAAATATTCAGTTAAATAGATTCCTGAAAATTAAGCAGTCCTTTGTCCTCCATTATCAGCCATCTTACTGGCTCTGTAGATCCAGAAATCCCTTGCATAGCTACTTTACATATAGGCACAATATATATGTCCACATGTATTTCTCCAACAGCACAATTAACTCTGAAAAGTGGGGGCAGGCTAGTGGTACCAATCTTTAAGAGAGGGAGAAGGTAAAATTCTCATCCAATAAGACCAGAAAAGCCTCTAGTCCCTAACTGACATGTTTGGTGTATACCTAGGAAAATTATTCTGTGATTTGAATTTCTAAAAGTTTACATGAAAAATACAATAGGTTCAACTTAAATTTCCGTGAACAGTCTCATTGTTACTTCTCAGTTACAAAAACCACCTTAGAAATAAACTTTTAAAATTATTATGAAAGACAAAGTATGATTCTAGTGTATATTACTATTGTTATGTAATCCCTTTCTTTGGATATCACTTTTATATATGCATAAAAAGTGTCCTGTTTATATTACTCTAGGCATAGTCTTTTAAAATATCTTGGCTTATTGTTGGCAAGGGAACATTACAGTGTGGATAATGATGGGATAATAACTTTGATTTTGAACTTCTATTACTTAAAATTTTGCAGCACTCCCTGACCAGGATGTACACTGGGGCTTGTTAGCTCTGTAATTGCAATCCTTACCTTGAAGGCATTTTTGTGTGCCCAGCATCCAAATGGACAGCCCAGGGAATTGAAGTCTAAAGATATATTGTTCATCCTTTTGATTATTCCCAGAACGGCTGGATTCAGCAAGAATCTTAGAGGCTTCTTATCTGAAAACTTTTGTGAGGACTTTCCTAGAGGACAGCTAATTCATGTTCAGGGCTCATATCTGAAATCTGAACCTTCAGAAGAAATAGGCAACTAATGCAGCTCCATTGTACCAGAGTCTAATTACAGGTGGTTCCGTGTAACAGAATAAAGAATCTTCCACTGCCAGTTATTCCAATGGAATTAGCACAATGGAATTCACCCATGACAATGTATCTTGATATAACCACATATGCGCCCATTCATGACAACCATGGAGACTTAAGTGAGTTTCCCATTACGTTGAACTTTTCTTCAATAACGTTTTGTACGGATTTAACACCCTCAGGCTGGATTAATGGGCTAAGGTCAGAGATATGAGGTTCAACAAGATCTAGCGACAGGTCCTGCACTTGGGTAACAAGAACCATTGTAGTGCTACAGGCTGGGGGCAGAGTGGCTAGAAAGTTGCCCAGAGGAGAAGAACCTGTGGGTGGTGGTTGACCGCTGGCTGAATATGAGCCGGTGTGTGAGCAGGTGGCCAAGAAGGCCAAGGACATCCTGGCTTGTATAAGGAATCATGTGGCCAGCAGGACTATTGCTGAGAAGTGATTGTCCCCCCGTACTCGTCACTGTTGAGACCACGCCTCAAATCTTCTGTTCAGTTTTGGGCCCCTCCATTCAAGAAGGACATTGAGGAGCTGGAGCGTGTCCAGAGAATGGCAGTGGAGCTGGAGAAGGGTTGGAACAGTAAGCCCTATGAGGAGCGGCTGAGGGAGCTGGGGTTGTTTAGCCTGAAGAAAAGGAGGCTCAAGATGACCTTATATCTCTCTTTACATCTACCTGAAAGGAGGCTGTAGCAAAATAAGGGTCAGCCCTCTACCAGGCAACCACCAACAGGGCAAGAGAACATAGCCTCAAATTGTGCCTTGGGAGGCTCAGGCTGGACATCAGGAGGAATTTCTGCATGGAAAGGGTAGTCAAACATTGGAAAGGGCTGCCCACAGAGGTGGAAAAATCACCAACCCTGAAGATGTCCAAGACACAATTTAGTGTCATGGTCTAGTTGACAAGATCATTAAAAGGTTGGACTAAATGACCTTAGAGGTCTTTTCCAACCTAAATGTTTCTGCGAGTCTGTGAACATTGTCTGCACACATAATCCACCCAGAAAACATAATTAACTGCTCATACAGATATGTTTGGTCTTGTTAATTCTGTTTTAATGGAAACATGCTTGTAAAACTGGTATGAAAAAGCATTTCCAATTACCTGGTGATTACCTGATGACACATTATGGGTACTCTGTTACTCCTGACAGAAATGGCAGGGATATTTCAGTTTGTCTTTCTTGGTGAGAACATACCATCTCATTTATCCTACTGCATTTAACTGAACATTTTACTTACTTTTAGCTGCTAAACAGTCTAGGCATATGCCCTGCTGAGGTTTTGTATCCTTTAGAGGCTAATTCATATTTGGGCTAGGTTGATTCTGTGAATTCTTTAAGCCCCTCTCTGCTGGAGGAACAGGTTCAGAGATGTGGTAGGTGGCACTCTTCCCTGAAGCAGAGGTGACTTGTTCCTGAGAGGAGAAGAAAAACTTGTTGATAATATGCAGTAACAAAATCTTTGTTTCTCTGTAATTAAAGAAAAAATGTACTGAAGTCAATATTAATGCAGTCTGTTATGTTCACTACTAGAACAGTTTATACAGGGGGAAAAAAAATGCAATGCCAGTAAGTAGGCAGCTGCAATGTTCTGATGCTAAGAAATATTGAGATCCCTAGAGCAGATCCCTTCAAAACTTTGAGTGTCTGTAATGAATGGATAATATTACCTCCACACTGGTCCTGAGAATAGAAAACGCTGTGGGAGTACTGCAGATACTGAGGTAGTAATATCTCTTTACAGAAAATCTCTATTTCTCTGTTTTATAGAGAATCTCACGGGGAAAGTATACCTCAAAGGTACAGGCTTTCAGGGGTTAGCTCACCGACAGCTGCAGACCGGGACAGTGGATGTATGAGGGGAGAGGTACACTTAGGCAGACGAAAGGTCTTAAGAGCACTTTCCTACATCTGTATTGTTAAGCAAGGCTCTGCAGCCCGGCTCTTTGTGACATCTTTCATTCACAAGGTCATACAAAGTTCATTGCCACAGGGCACCTGATATACTAGCCTTGAAGAAATGGCTGTTTTTTCACTTTTTTAACATACAAGTACAGATATAAACAAATTCAGTAATGTGTTTGAATGGATCCAGATCAACCAATTAGTATGATCAATACTAATTAGTATGTATCAATATTTTTCTCCTTCTAGTGACTAAATGTAGTAGTAATTCCAATACTGCCATTGTTCCACATGTTCCTCCATAAGACACATATAATATATTACTGTCATTTTTTTGCTCAAATGGCACAGATGCAATTATTACAAACAATAACATTTCAAGGATTATTACTGAGCCTCCTGTGGTAGTAACTCTGAACATCTAAATCACCAGGCAAAGTCTTTATTATTAGGAATGCACTTGAACATAGGTCTCTAATATTTATTTGTAATAGCAAATATGCTTACATATCAGACAGAAAACTGGCTATAGACAGAAGAATAGCATAGCCAGGAAATGGGAACTGTAAGCATGGAGTAGAAGGGGATGAAAGAGAGATTGAAATAGAAACAGGAAAACAATTAGATATATACAAAAAGAGATTTATTAGCAAGCACTCTTTTTTTTTTGCCTGAAAAGGTTAGGAGCCAAAAGAGACTTGTCGGAGATGCTCTAGGTCTGAAGCTATACAATAGGAACATATTAGCCTCTCTTTTTAACCTGTAGTATGTAGCAACAGTTAATTAAATTAAGGGCAATAAAGTTAGAAAGAATGAAAGGATAAGTCTTCTTTCCACAATGCATAATCAATTTGTGGCATTTACAACCACTGCAGGTCATGTAGACAGACATTGTGGTTGGATAATTTTATGACTAGCAATAACATTTGCAGCTCTGTCAACTTAGACAGTGATAGAAAGATAATCAAAGAGACTCTTGGAAGAACACTGCCCCAAGAACTCAAAGGTCTGTTATATTATGAAGGACTTAGCACCAGCTCCAAATGTCACATCATTTATCAGTGTGTGAGTGCATAACATGCAGAGAATTAAAGGCTATTACATCCAATTTTTAATACTCAGTAAATAAATCGTCAAGGAATAGATAAAAATTCTGTTCTCTTCTTGATCAGCGAGCTTCCAAATTATGTTAAACAAGTTTCCTCAAGTATACTCTCTTTTCTCACTCCCTGCAAATGTCAGTGTGCTATTGGGGCCTGATTTTCTCCCTGGAGTTCTGGTGTTGGACTGTAAATCATCAGATGCATTAAGATGCTAATTTAGAAGGGTTGGTTTGTTTTTTTTCTTTTCTTGTTTTTGTATTTCTGGCTTTCAAGTTTATTTTTTTCAAGACTTTTTTCAAGGTTGAATCCTACAACCAAGAAGGCAAAAATTGATTCTCTTTGCCATCACTGTTAATACCTTGTGCCCATCATCCAAAAGCTTCTTCCATGGGAAGATACAAGGATAAATAACAATAGCTGCAACATCCATCCCAAAATTGGCCATGAGTAGATCACATCTGGTCAGTGTTCACCTCCAAAAGAAACAGAAGAGGAAAGGTTTACATAATCTTTTATGCATTTGTTTCATACCATCACTGATCAAGGCTGGCCTGTCTAGCATTGTCTACCCCTTGAATCACAAGACAGTGTTTCAAGCAATACTGTGATCTTCTCAAGACCGTTTCTTCTTCAGAAATAGTGTGGTTCCATTTTATAACTTATGTAAACCAGGTTATCTATTCTTATGAATCTAGACAATTTGCAGCTTAAAATAAATAGACTTTCCAGATCAACATTCTTTCCAGCAGCAACTTGCTAGGATGATTTCAGAATTGTCTCATGTCAGGCACTGTCAAATAAATCCTCGGCTAATAAAGTATATTAGCCAATTTTCTATACTGCTTTAAACAGATACAGTTTTTACACATGCTCCCTCCTGTAACCAAATGAAAATGAAAGTGTTTTTTAATCAAGACACAGATTTAAGTCTGAGCTGCCAGAACAGTTGGCCTCTATATGAAGTCAGGTAGCAGTGCAGCTCACCTAATAAACACATGAAAGGAGAAGGCTGCCACTTCTTTATCTTTGCCTGCATTCACAAGAGCCTACCTATGGCTCTACTGATCATTTTAAAATATATATTGCATCTGACTACCACAATTTTCTTCTTGAAAACGAAATCAAAGAGGAAAACAGACTATTTAGTCAGTGTATAATGAAAAATATGAACTTGGAAAAAACTCTGCATATTTTATGTAAAATAACATATGCATATTGAATATGAAATCTGGCCCCCTTTTGAAAAAAGAGTCAGGAGAGTATTCAAAATATATTTTTATAAATAATCAAAACTGTGAGAAAACAGTTAAGAGGGTACATGATAATGGCAGGAAGACTCAGGGAAGTCCTGGCAGGGAATATATTTGGATCTCTTTGTGCATATTCCGTCTAGTGATCTCTGAGTACTGTAATGGTCATCTCTTCAAAAAGGAAGTTCATAGGCCCAACTGTTGATTCATATAATTGCCAAAGTGCAGAGAAGGTAACAGAATTTAAAAAAAAAAAAAAAAAATTGGCATAATTTGGACCAGTCTTTTACATCATGTTTTCTGTCAAATACTGGCTTATTTGCTACCACTGATCTCAAAAGGCCCTATTTCCCCAAGCTTTGCTGAGTATGAGGTAGCAGAGCATGAGCCAGCTTCCCCAATAACTTACCTACCAATTGTCATTTCCAGTAAGACACCTTAATGTCACACTTATGCAGCTTTATACAATTTTGCATCAGATTTGAACATAAAAGTCAAATCCCCATCACAGATAAACACAGATTTTATATAAGTAAGGCTCTCTCTTTGAACAGACCTGACACCTACACAAACCCTGAATGAGAAAGCACTGAAGGAAAAGGTCTGCTTTTAAAATGTGACATCTCAAAATCTCCTCACAACTACTGTTAAAGGGCTTGTAATGGGACCAATTAGCTCATGGCAAAGTTGAAGGGAGTGTGGGGAGATCTTGAATTTCATGTATTTATGCAGTAACACAGAGCATGAACTGCCTTTAAATGCTGAACACCGTGCATATGTCAGTTTAGACATCTTAAAAGTGCATAAACAGGACTTCAACTGCTCATTTAGCGCAGAAGGCATCTATTTTCCCATCAGATGGTGTCGCTGAAAACAAAAAGTAACACAGAAAATCAATTCAAACTACAGTTTAAAGTAAAGAAAATAATTTCAGATTCTTTACAACACCTGTATTTCATAATTTTATTCTGTGAAAGACACATTAACTGATACAAACCACTGTGATACTTTTTGAAAGATGTTTTTAGTTCAAACTGCTCTAGTCTCATTCTGCAATTTGACATTTACACTCATTTCCATCATGTTTGCTCTGAAAAACCCATGCTGACAGGCAACAGTACAGGTAGTGCTGTACCAATTCAGCCTGAATCCTGCTGCATTCGCATGCATGTTTGTGTGTACAAACTACCAAATTGCCCCTGATTTGAAGTTATCATTAGAAGAAAGTTCTTCATGCATAGCCAATAACTAGATTTGCATAAGCACAAATTTCACAGAGAACATTTACCACAACCTTATTAAGGACCTAGTAAGCATATGTTCAGATTGATACCCTAAAAGGTAAAATCCTTGCTGCACTCAATTCAGCAGGACATAAAATAGAAACTGTGAACTTTCTGAAAGTTTTTTTGTTGGTGGATTTGGTGGGGGGGGGGGGGGTTGGAGGGGAGTGTGTGTGTGTTTGGGTTTTGTGGGTTTTTTTGTTGTTGTTTTTTTTTTTTAATTTATTTTAATTAGTTTTATCATTATTGGAAAAACATCAAGGTGCATATTGGAATGCTTTTTCTCTGTGTAGTCCCTAGAGACTTGCCACATAGTTGGCTTCATGTCTTAATAGCTCTGATGTAAAATTGGCCAATCATTGGCCTCAATCCTCAATGCTTCCAAGCTATTTCTTTTTTTCTCTCTCAGCACTTAGAGAGATTCTAGACTTGTACTTAAGTGGGATTTTAACTATGCTCTGTCCTTCTGAAGTATTTTTGTATTTAAAGCTACCTTGTCAGTCTGAACTACTTTCCATTGCATAATACTTCAACTGCACAACTTCAGTTATGATTCACCAGGAACACAGTTTATAAATTAAATTGCTAGTTACAATAAAATTAAGAGGAATGCTATCTTCCCGTCACAAAATTTCTGATCACATGTGTCTGTCCAAGGAGAAAGAGAAAAGTTGTGGTATGATGGTCTTGGAGTCTGGCCACTGGGGAATCAGAAGTGGGTCACAGGGTTCCCATTGCTGTGCTTAGTTGAGTCATAGGCTGTCAGGCCTGGCACGATTATTTGTAAACCCTTCAGGTAATCCTTGAATGCCACCAAGGTCTGACTCAGCAGAGCACTTAAGCAGCTGCTTGTCTTTAAACTAACACACTTAGGTCTTGGAATTTATATACCTGAATAGAAATAAAGGGAGTGAACAGCTTGTTTGTACTGTTTAACAGTACATGATTTCTACTTGCTATTGAAACACATACAGTGAGAAACTAGACTCCAAAACATCTATGAAAGAGACATATGGAAAGCAGGTTCGAATTTTTATAGTACTAGAAGATTAATCCCACTGAGATTTCATATGAAATTTCATGTATTATTTAAACCTAGGAAACTGAGAGCCCAGGGGACACAAAAGAAATTCTTCTGATTAAAGCAGAAGATGTGTGGTTGGAAAACTCAGACTCAATTCCCAGGTTTGCTGCAATGTGTGACCTTTAGGCTTTGGGATAAAAAATAGACAGGATTTTTCTCTTTTTGTAGTCTGACATGATTGTAGAGTAACCATATGGTATGCAGAGCAAGCATATGTAGGGAGTAAGGATCTATCCTTCTCTTTCTCCGTTCCTCCCTCCATCATGATTTAGCAAATGAAGAGGCTCATGGTGAAGAGCAAAATAGGAGAAAACTGCATGATCTCTGGTTCTACCTATTCTCTTGCTTCCAACATAAATTTCTAAAGCAGTAGGTAAACTAGCACAACACAGATCCAATAGCTCTTGGTATTGCAACAGAGAAACAGAAGACTTTCTGTGGAGGTCGGTGGGCCTGCTGGACAAGGAACAAAAGGAGTCCTATGGTGGGATAAGTCCTAGGTTCCTTTCCAGCTTATGGTGGCTGAAAAACCTCCCCCAGAATGCTCTGTTTCTGTTATGTCAATGCACCTCAGCTCTGCTCCCCTGGTTGGCTCCATTGGCCACTACAACCCTGGTTACCTGATACACCCTGGGAGTTTCTTGATCAGTTCCCTTACCCTGGACACCCCATTGTTCTCCCCTGGGACTTCTCTGGAACTTTGCACGAGCGTGGATGCATTAAACCTCTCCTGTAGAACCCCATGCAGAGACTCTTCCTGCTCATTCATGGTCGGACAGTTTTAGCCAGCTATCTGGGGTGTACATATGTATGCAGTGTGCTGCCTGCACTGAGAGGCTCCCTTGGAGACGCTTTTTGGGAAGGTCACGGCATGCTGCAATCTCATAGCACCGCGGCAACTTTCCTAATGGATTTGTGTGGAAAGATAAAGCTCTATTTGCTTTGGTGCCCTCTCTACTATCCCAGTAAATTCAAGTCTGTCCATAAAGGCAGAAAAATATTAAGTATTTAACAAACTAATCTCAACATTTCTTTGAGAGCTACAGAGGAAAAAGAATCCACATATGTGGAGATCTAAATTTTTTAAGGTGCAGTAAAATCTATTACTGCCCTTATATAAGTACTGGCTGGAGTCGCAGAGCAGTACAAAATAAAAAAATGAGTGTGCATTCTAATATTTTGCTCACATGGTATTTCATAGCATTGGTTTCAATGGAATCACTTCAGTGAGTGAAAGCACCTGTATTTCTTCATTAAAAAATTACAACCTGGCACTAGAGGGCTATCTGTTCACTGGTTATGAACTCATTAGCCTTTAATATTATGCATGATTTGCATGAAAGAGTGGACTGATATCTAAGATTAATGTGGTAGTTTATTAATAGGAAAATGCATTTGACTCTAAACAATAATCAGAATTTGATTCCTTGCTTTTTATTTTTCAATATTTGAATGAAACCAGAGAAACTGCATTTGTGAAAAGGACAACTAAGCTGTGTAACTCTTTGCAATGTAACACATGAAGGCTGACCAAATCAGGAGTTTAAAAACAAGAACAGTGATAAATTCTAGGTCATTAGTGGCTGTCCAGATGCAAGCCAGGTCAGAAATCCCTGAGCAATTGGAGATCACACCAGAGACATCCACCAATATACAGCACTGCCTCTGCAGGCAGAAGCCAAATACAGACACATCTTGAAAAAACCAAGGGAATGGCAGCTCTTACCTGTTTTAGGAACAGGCAGTACAAAGGCAGGGAGGGCAACATCATGTCTTATGAAATCCAAGCACAGAGAGGCCTTCAGTCAGCATCAAGAAAGCACAAAGCCCTCAGTCACCTGACTTCATATTCCCATGCAGACTGCAGTAGCACATATTCAGTGAGCAGTCCTCACTGCTCTGATATTTATTAATCTTCAGCCATCCAGAATCCCTGAAAACTATCATTGTCTGACTCGCCAGTGCAGCTTTTAAGCCTCTTTAATCCTACCTGGCAAGAGGATCTAAGCTCAGCATGATCAAATCACCAGCTCCACATCTACCCTGCCTCTGATTTTCAAGTATGAACTCTGACCTCTTGCATTTACACAGTGTACCTTGTGTTGCAGGTCAACTTCGAAGGTCATAGACTTCATCCCACTTGCTGACCCTGCCACCAAAGTTTTGTGTTGAAGTCCAGCAACAGGCCTTTCAAGTGCCTACATCTTTTATAAGAAAATAACCATTCTAAAAATAGAGCACTAAGTCCTAGGGCTGAACAAAACCTGCTAAGTCAGAGAAAGAAAAAGTCAGCTAGATAAAAAATCTGGTGCTGGTGGAAAAAATAAGTAAATAAGAAAAGCATTAGTCCTGCCAAAGGTTGTGTTTGACCTGATGTTATTATGATTTTCTGGATTCATTTTATCTGTGCTAAAAATAAGTAGTTAATATGTTACAACAAGGTAATTCTTATATGGGTGTGTCTTGTATTTCAATGTACACAAGTTATTGACAGTTAAATAATCAAATATTTAAGAAATGAGAATATTATATTTGTGTGTGCATGATTTTATGCAAATGTCTACACATATCTAATCTTTCTTGCTCTCTCTAGAGCTGAATTCATTCTTCTGGTCAGATCATGGTAAACCCAGAGAAATCTGATGGTTATTGACATGCTTCCTTATAGCCTGTTCTATGGTAATTTGCCTTACAGGGAAAGGAAAAATGACAAATGTGACTTCAGCATCATGTTTCACTTTCTAAACTGTTTCTTTTTGTTGCATGATATAGCATGGGACCACAGGAGGATTTACAGCCCACCAAGCAGTGCTTCCAGTGACTGGCTCTGTAGAGTAAGTGACACTACCAACTGTGTTGGTGTCATGGTGCTCTGGCTCCACATTAGTTTCAAGGGCTGGGATAAAGAAATATGATTAGCTGCTGTAGTCAGATGCAAAGCACTGATACCTTTATCCCATTGGCCATCTTATCTAACATCATGAGTGTTTTGCTCTTGTCAATCTCATCTTTCTGCAGCAGCTGGAATGCTGAAGTGGAGCACCCGGATAGATTTGGGAATAAATCCCACAGTGTTAACCTCAATGAGATATTTTTGTATGCTTAATTTCAATAAAACATGCTACTTCAGTCAAGCTCTTTTAGAGGGCCCTGCTAGATAACCAACTCTGACTAAACAGCTGGAGTCCTTCATTCAGAGGTTTTTTTCCTTAGTAAGTTATGCTGCCAGCTTTTCAGCAAAGTTTTCCTCACATTAACAGAGGCTAGACAAAATCTAACTACAAAGGAATAAAATCTCCCTGCCTCCAGGCTTCAGGGAATATTTAGACTGTTTTTTGTGTTCACTTATTCCCTTGCTGTTTCTTATGATCAATATAACCGCAGAGCATTTTTAATTAAAATATCCCCATCTTTCTTTACCAAAGTTATATCTTCATTTCCCGTGCCAGGTTCCCTGGAAAAGCAGCTCTGTGATGGTTAGGAGCATATGGCCACCAGAGGGAGCTGCGGAGCCTCCAAAGTGTAAAGAGGTCTCACTGTTGGGAGCAAAAAGGATCGCAGATGAGAACCGCTCCTGTGCACCGTGTGTCACCCGTGGGGGTGGGCAGTCAGGCCGGGGTAAGAACACACAATGTGGCACCTGAGATGCTCGCAACCTCTCAAAAGCTGTCAAAAGCAATACAATTTTATATATATATATATATATATATATATATATATATATATATATATATAAAGAAAATACCATGAGCCCAGGTAAACTGGCAGTTCTGACAACAGGATGACTCTGGTTTATATTAGCTAGAACTCACGTCTAGAAATTGTTGAAGGGTTCAGTGGTTATGTGCTTCTTCTTAGCAGTCTCAATGTGTTTCAAAGATCAAACTGAAGCCAATTAGTTACTTTTGTTTCTTGAAGACGAGAGCAGTTGAAATGATTTCATCAAAACCTTAATGTTTTTTATCAGGCAGGGATGGTCCTCTCAGATATAGACTTCTACCCCCATCTGTAGTCAAATAATAGCCTAACCTCAGGAGGAAAATTTAATCCTACCTCTTTGTCTAACCCAGGAAAAAAAAAGAGAGAGGCTGTGCAGGGAGACTTGAAGGACTGCTGCAACTAGTTTTGTGACAATCCTTTCCATGCCCACATGTACACGAGGGGCTGTCATGGCTCTGGCTTCTTTATCATTTCAAGATTAACTCTCTAGCTAACCTTAAAATGGGCAAACCTTTTCATAATTTCAACCGCTGTAAAGGCTTACATAATAGTAACAAAATACACACACACATGCACATATATACACATACGTACACTTATAGAATACTTATTTATCTCCTTGTTAGTAACATCTACCTAATTATAGTTGTGTTCATGGTAGTAACTGATCTTTTTAATTCAATATCATTTGGTTCTCCTTGGGCTACACATAAAAGTGACTCACGGGCACAGCCTTCTACTGCTTCTGCTACCATCAGTCTTCCTGCTCCCAGAAACAGATGTGTGTGTGCATACAAATTTGAGCTAGAGTTAGTGTTCTTGAAAGCTTATCTTCTGGCTAAAAGCAATAGGGACTTTTTTCCTGTTTTTCATAGAGGTTGTCTGTCAATACTGTGAAAAGGCTGGTGGTGATTCCAACCAGGAGCTGGAAAGGTGTGTTGTGGCAAGGCAGTGCTAAAATTATGTGCTATGTTTGGGAGCAGAGTGATGCCTTTTCCTGGTCTTAAAATCAAGAGTAAACACGGTTAGAAGGGAAAAAGGGATTTTACCTTGGTATTTATTTTAAGAATCCTTAGGTGCACTATGTCCAGGTCGAGTGCACCTCAATGCACACCGCAATGCACACCACAATGCATACCCCACAAAAAATCTGGTATATCATTATAGGTCTTACTAATTAGTATATCTATCAAAGATTCCCCAAAGAGAGGCTCGAATGAGCCCCCCTCCCCAAGGAACTTTCCCCTGGATGGTTCTATCTTAGTTTACAAAATGTGTTCTGGAGAAGACCTTGGGGTCTGGGGGCATTTTGAACCCTAACTACAAAGCTTCTAAAATGTTTAGTCTCCTAGCTTAACAAACAAGTCCAAGAAGGTAGGCAAAAAGCACTAAGAATACAGAAGTTGTAAAAAGGTATAAAGGGATATTAAAGAAAAGGCAAAAAATCATCATGGCATCAAGAGGACTGCATATACTTTTGAATAAAAGGCTACTTCCCTTCCTATGCTTGAAGATGGCTCATCTTATGCACTCAACACTATTTTTTTGTTTGGCTAAAATTATGCCTCTGCTGAGGAGTGACGTATTCTGGAAGTGTCAGGGATTAGATATCTGTAGTTAGAGAACAAGGTTCTCCATCAATGATACATTCTGAGGATGCGCAAAGTCCTTTTTGTGTGTGTGTGTGTGTGTGTGTGTGTGTGTGTGTGTGTGTGTGTCTGAAGTCGATCAAATTAGTGGCAATCCTTTCTTTCAGAGCTTTAAATGAATCAGTAAAGCCCCATATTCAGAGTTAATCTTGTTAAAAGCATCAATTTGATTTAGAAAATAGAAGGCAGGTAGCAGATTTTGCTGCTTTCAATATCTCAGTGAGTACAGTATTAATGTCTAAACAATGAGAGTACTGTTAGGAGGGAAAAGTGTAAAAGTCCTGCTTCTTACTGTTCTGTCTCTATGCTACATGATTTGTTGCTAAAAATACAGTCAACAAGAAATGTGTTCAATTTCCTCTGAAAACTTTATAATAGTTTTTGTCTAAAAAAAGAGAAAAAATTAAAAAGGCTGAAAATTGACACAATGGATATCAGAAGATTTAGCAAACAATTCTATTAAGCATTAATAAATCAAGTACAAGGAAAAACAAGTCAATACGCACTGTTATTGAAATGCAACAAAACTTGAAGCATACAGTTGTATTGGGGTTTTTTGTGGGGGGGGGTTGGGTTGGTTTTTTTGCTTGATTGGTTTTTGGGTTGGTGGGGTTTTGGGGGGTTTTGGTTGGTTGGCTGGTTGGTTTTTGTTCTGTTTAGTTGGGGCTTTGTGTGCGTGTCTGTGTGTCTGGGGGAGGAGAGTTTATAAGAGGAGAAAGGAAATAAAAAGAGTACTTCTATAAAATGCTGTCACAGGTTGTTCCTGAACTTGGGGCACAGACAGCAAGTTTGAAACAGATTTTAATTGCAGAATATAAAAATCTTAAAGATTTGCTATTCAAATATACGTAGTTTGTATATCTGAAGTCCAGAGCATATTTTCACCAGCAAGTGAGGAAGCTTCTAGAGAGAATTCACGCACCCTGACCAGCCATGACCACTGTAGAAGTAGCTGGAAATTACAAGTGCTCTTGAAAGGTTTTCAAATCAGGTTCCTAAGTTTCACAGTAGATGATGGGATCAGCTGCCCTCTGAAACTTCTTTTTTACTCTCTTGACAAAAAAAGAGCACTTAGATGATTAGCCCTCAAGGTCTGGAGCAATTTATAGTGGTGAGTTGGATGATTAGTGGGTTTAGACAGGATGCACTTACCCCAAAGCTTTGCATGCCTCTAATTTGAATTGCCAAGCCACTTCCACATCAAAGAGACACAGATATGCACATCAATTGCTTTCACTAAATATTCTCTTTGACTCAGTATATATTCTCACTGTAATCAAGAACTCATTGTACCCAACTTTCTTGAGGATAAAGGGAAGAATAAACAGCTATTCAACAAACTTTCTATTCTTTCCTACTACTGAGCATTTACTGACATGTTTTAGATTTTACCAAAGATTCTATCTCTTGCTCTTTCAGTGATTATTTGATCAGACACCTATTGCCTATCACATTCAAGAACAATAGGTCATGGGTAAAAATATCAGAATTTTCCTTCAGTCTTTCCTGAAATGCTAACATACCCCTAAAACCACATTTGTCCATTACTTTTATTCTAATAGAATTAAACAGATCATGCCTGGAGATCAGTAAGAGATCCTCTAAGCCACCCCAAGAGATTCTGCTAACAGCTGCTATAGAGCTTTCCATAGGATGACCTCCTCCTAATTTTTAAACTCAACTTAATCATGAATACGATACATTTATTGTGATGACAGGTTTATATCTTACTAATTTTTACCTCAAGGTTCAAACAAATTATCAGCCCATCACTGGCTATTCTTTTACTATTTTACGCTTTGCAGACACAGTATGATTAGATGTTGCATCTATGTGCAAAGAGCAAGTGTAATGGAAAGGAAGTAGTAAATCCCAGCCTCACCGAATACGGTCTTGTGTTCTGGATACTGGAGTCCTCCATCTTATCATCAGGGTCTAGAAACAATGAGAGGCTCAGGCAGAAGCTCATGTGTTCAGACAGAAACTTTCATTCTGAAACACGAAAGTTTAATTGTGGGTTTCATGCACAAAGCTGCCATCTGGTATTTATGACAAAAAGAACAAAAAATTGTTAAACAATAACACAACTCAACATATATCTGCTGATGGAATTTTGTAGTCATTATCATTAAGGTTTTTTGCAGTGTGTTAAAAGCTTGAAAAATTCCTGTTACAACCTAAAAATTACTTCCGGAAATACGTGATTTATAAGAAGATTTGAGCTTAAGGCAACAACAGCAAAGTGATACTTTGCTGTTCAACTCCAATGGTGAGTTGAAATGGAGGGAATGGGTTTTGGAAATAATTAATTTATTTTAATTACACGTTTGGCTTTCTGTTTCAATTATAAATATGAAATTTGTACTATGTTCAGGATGAAAACACATCTCATGAATACCAGCACGAACTCCTGTCCCTGACTTGAATGGTATGAACTGTTTTTCTTGCTTTTCTGGCAATTATGTCATGCTGTAGAATGGTTGTCTGGGCATGTGGTCCAAATCTTAGTGGAATGTCCCTTACCTACAGCCTTCCTGCATGTCAGTTCTCCACCTGTGGATGGAAGATCAAAGCTACATGAGCACTTTCTCCCACCATCTTTTTACAACAGAAAAGCATGAAGTAAGGGGACAAATCCTGGGTGCTGGTTGCATTGTTTCAGCTGGAAAGGAAAAAGGAGAGGGAAATGGGGGCTGAAAGCAATTCCATGTGTGTCTATGCACCACTTCCTGGCAAAGATTCAGTTCTTTTATTTCTAGATATTAAAAAAAACCCAAAAAACAAAAAACACAAAAAAATGAAACATGCCACATCTGGAATCTATTTTGCTCCCATCAAATCCAGAAATATCATATTATTAAATTAAAGCTAGAGTATACTCTGATAAAAATTCAAAACACAAAGAGCAAATTTCAAGGTAATCCATCTTCCAAGATTTCTCAAAGATTTTATGCTGGCATTCCTCTGACAGCATCATAACACTCATGAAATCTCTCCAGGCAGACAGGGCTCTTCAATTGGCTATTTTTATAAAGGACAAACACTGCATAAACGAAAACAATTCTTCTATTTTTACATGATAAATAGACTGTGACAGAGAATCCGTTCTATTAAAAATTACAATTAAAACAAGAAACCAAGAAAATAAAAAACTTGCCATGTGAACCCCAAGTATGAGCAATAATTTCAAAATTAACAAAAACTTCAAAAAATATTAACTTTCTACATTATTTGTCTACTTCAGTTAAAGCACATTCTGTTTTTTCCCCACTATTTTTATAAGGTTTTTATCATCTACTTCTTATTTCCTCAGGAAAAGTGTGGTTTTAAGTCCTAGATAATCTTATCAACTTCACTTTGTAGTATAGTTTGGTATGAAAACCTTATCTATGATACAATCAGTCCAAACAATAATACTCAGGAAAAAATGGAATGTAAAAAGAAGAAAAGAAAAAAACCCCAAAATAATAATATTTCTGCAATAGAAATTAAAATTAGCATAACATCCCTGTATCATCACATTTGAACTTATGAAAAAGTATGTTTCCATTGAAGTGCAATCTTTGTATTTCTCCAGGATTGAGTCTGGCTGAGATGGAGTTAATTTCCTGGGCTTGCTCCAGAAAGGTCCATGTCCTTACACAGAGGACCCCAGAGCTGGATGCAGCACTCCAGGTGGAGTCTCACCAGAGCAGAGCAGAGGGGCAGAATCCCCTCCTTTGCCCTGCTGGCCACACTGCATTGGATGCAGCCCAGGATACAGTTGGATTTCTGGGCTACAAACACACATTGCTGAGTCATACTGAACTTCTCATTAACCAACATCCCTGAGTCTTTCTCTTAAAAGCTGCTCTTAATCTGTTTCCTGCCCATCCTGTATTTGTGCTTTCTCCTCTTCCTCCCCTATAGCAGTTCAGAGGGACAGAGAATGGGGGCTGTGGTCAGTTCATCACCCCTTGCCTCTGCCACTCCTTTCTCCTCAGGGGAGGACTCCTCACACTTTTCACCTTCTCCAGCTTGGGGTCCCTCCCACAGGAGACAGTCCCACCTGAGTCCTCCCCATGTGGTGCAGTTCTTCACAAACTGCTCCAGTGCGGGTCTCTTCCATGGGGTGCGGTCCTTCAGAAACAAACTGCTCCAGAGGTTGATCCCCAATAGGGTCGCAGGCCCTGCCAGCAAACCTGCTCTAGTGTGTGCTCCTATCTCTATGGGGCCATAGGTCCTGCCAGGAGCCTGATCCAGCATGGACTTCCTAAGGGGTCATAGCCTCCTTTGCGCAACCAACTTCTCTGGCATGGGGTCCTCCAGGGTCTGCAGGGGAATCTCTGCTCTGGCACCTGGAGCATCTCCTTTCCCTTCTTCTGCACTGACCTTGCATTCTGCATAGCTGTTCCTCTCACATATTCTCACGCCTCTCGCCACCTGCAGTTGCACAGGTGATTTTCCTCTCTTAAATATGTTATCCTGTCCATTTTGGAGCTGTCTGGCATTGGCTCTGTCAGACATGGGAGGAACTTGTGGAAGCTTCTCACAGAAGCCAACCCTGTATTTCCCCCACTACCAAAGCCTTGCCACACAAATCCAATATATCTCCTCACACTACCAAATAACAGAAAAAGGAATATAAAATTAAAATTATTTCAACAATTCTGCATGTGCACGTATATGCTTCATTACACTTTCTGCTAAAATGTGCTATTTGTATTTCTTCTTCTAAGCTGCTAAGCAAACTTAACATTGTACTGCAGAGGTGTTTACATTTTATTTGTAGACTAAAAAGTATAAGTGACTATAAATACAAGACTTATGCAGTGGAAAACGGCATTCTGATAAGTCTACCAGTGAAAAATATTGTGTGGGTTTAAAGGGAATTGGAAAGCAATTGCAGAAGAAATTACAGTCATCTGAGTGCCAAATATTCAAGGCATATTTGAGCAGCGAAAGGATAAGGTTGCAGATGATAGGTCACGAAAATGTGTGTGCATAATACTAACAGAAGAGCTAATTTTTTCTATGGATGGAATGAGATTATTTGTATTTTTAAACAGCCATGAAAGCAGATGCATTTCTCTAACCTTGGGCAATTAAACTGAGGTGTCTCAGGTCCTCACACCAGAGTGAAAAGATCCTCAAGAAAACAAATTACTTTTCCAGATGCTTAGAGTCAGAAATGAATTTGAGTCACACTGCCTGACAGACAAAATGGTGTTTCCTGACCCAGATAGCTTACTGCCTACAGGTTTTCCTAAAATGATAGCCAGTACAAACACTATTTCCAGGGTTCCATCATTCTTATATGAGAGTTAGGCATAGACCCAAAACAGAAACTTTTAAGTTAACTCTTTTTATTAATTGATGCGTGTTCTTTGTTACAGAATTCTCTCATCATCAGTGAGATAACAGCATGTGCTACTGAGTTCACATTAGATAACAGATGCAAAAACAAGTAAAACTCCTATCATAGACATTGTTTCTTACAAAAAAAAAAAAAAAGGGGGAAGTTCAGGCATTGTTTTCAGGGTCTTCATGGCAGTAATACACACGTGTTGAAGGCAACTACATTTTAAAAAAGAAGAATCACAGAGGATACTTAGCTGAAGCCTGGAAAACGCATGTTTCTGCACTGCAGTAAAAATTCAGTGCTGACTCAACCAACAAGAAAATTTTTTCTCCTTATCTCCTAGCAGCATGGTTAAGGCAATGCTGATTCTTAGTTTGACTGATCTGTAGCATGACAAACCTTCAAGCATGGCTGAAGTCTTGTAGGAAATCTGCTTCTGACAGAGACACACAAAAGTGAGACGTGGTAAGCAGCACACACGAAGCAGTCACGTGTACGTGTGCACACAGTGGAGGCCTCTATAGGTTTGGCTTTCTGGCTTGCAAATGCAACAAAATATAAATTACTCTTTAATATGCGTTATTGCTGGACTCCACATCCAAACATACTTGGAAAACAATTTTCTAGGGAAAAATGGTAAGATAATACCTTTTAGTTTTGTTAGTTTCTTTTATCAGTAGAAGAGCAGTTTCATTCCTGATTGAACATCAATAGATATTTAGGCAATTTTAACTTAATTAGAGTTATTTTGAACTTTGATCTGTTCCCCATTGTTGACTTTCTTAGCTGTACTTGGCAGACAAGTTGGAGACAGCTGCAATCAAGTAACTAAGTTAACAAAAAGAACTATCTGAAAATGGTTTCCAAGCTGTTTGCTACCAGTGTTCTCCTGCACTGACATGTCCTTTCTCAGTTAGTTTATTAAACTACAAACACAGAAATCAGATTTTTATCTGTGTCTTTTGTAAGACGTACTATTTAGCAGAATTTAAGACAATTAATATAATATGAGCCTGGAGGAAAGTTTCTGGGATTCTTTTTAGAGCTTAGCACTTTATTTAAAATTATAAATTTATATAAAATTATAAATTGGCACTCAATTGCAGCTAATGGTACACTGGGGAAAAAATTTAAGCTATATTTAGAAAAGTTTCTGGGCTCTTAAATCAAGGAGATGCTTCTGAAAAGATTAGTGAAATATTTGACATATTTCCCCAGTTATGAAATATTAAATTATTTCTCTCAAAACAGCCAGCATGAATCCTAGATCTCCACACACATAAACTCAAAATCACATAAAACTTCATGTGCAACTTTGATCTTGTTCCTTTACTGTAGTTGATATTTCATAGTTATTACACACAAAAAATAATTGCTTATATGACTAATAAATCATAATCGCTAAAAAAAAACCCTATCTACATCTAAAAAGGGCTTAATGCCTGTTTTCTTTGCTTAAGGTGTGTACACACCTTAGAAAAAGCAGGTGTGAAACCAAATTAGTAACATCTATGTGTAGATTGCTCCCTTTATCCAGTCACACACTTTTGACAGTTCTATAACCATAAAAAATGGTCCTAGTCATCATATACATGTATGCCACTTTAAAGCCACCTGAATCTACTCAATTTCACTAACAGGAAAAATAGTCCATGCACAATTGTAGCATTGAGAAAAGCCTGACCAAACCTCTCTCATTTGAAATAAAACAAAACAAACAAAACCAAAGCAAATAAACGAAGACTCAGAAGGTTCAGAACAGGGTTCCTCATTTCTATCCAGAACACAGTTATTTGCATCTTGCCTTAAGTGATCAGTACCCTTCATCTAACAGTCTCCCGAAGAAGAGCTACTCATCTGTGTTGATCTTCAGTGCCATATTGAGATTTTGAGTTGTTCCAGAGTATGTACATTTGGTTTCAATAGACAAAATAGATTAAATAGGTACATATAACAAAAATATGGACAGGTGCAGAACATATGGACATTGACAACAGGTTTCTAAGACACTCTGCTGCAGTTTATCAGTACTTACCCTAAAATATTGAGAAACCAATTAAATGCCAAAAAAACAAGAGAATCATGATGTTACACATCTCAAAATGTCAAAGTATAGCAACGACAATTCGGCTATTTTTTTTTGTCTAGTTTTTTTTTCATTTTTACCTTGCTAATAAGTAACTTCATATTTCAGGGTTCTCAGGTTATGAAGAGATAAAGTATTCTCATTTAATTGCAGCATTTCTATCATAAAAGAGCAATATATTTTCATTTTCTGTTATTTGCTACACAGCCCCAAACTCTTAGTTCTTTGGGTGCGTGTAGATGCAAACCTGTAGCTACAGAACCCGACCTTTGAGTACTCAAAGCTCCTATTAATATTACCAGAAGGCAGGAGTTTGTAAGGAAAGCAGATCTGAGTCTTTTAAACAACAATGTAATTGTTTTCTTGTCTACCATCTTCATCTTCTCATACAAATGGACCTTTTACTTAAGCTTCTTCACTTGTCATCTTCAAAAATAACAATTTCCAAAGAAAAGAAAAGAAAAGAAAAGAAAAGAAAAGAAAAGAAAAGAAAAGAAAAGAAAAGAAAAGAAAAGAAAAGAAAAGAAAAGAAAAGAAAAGAAAAGAAAAGAAAAAAAAAAAAAAAAGAAAAGAAAAGAAAAGAAAAGAAACCTCATTCTAGATCAAAACTAACATAGAATAGATGGTGCACTACTGGCCCTGGAAGCACGAACTATAAAGGTCACTGGAGAATCCTGAGAGACCACTAAAACGCAATTCCCTGACTTTAAAAGTTGGAGAAATCTATTTCTCCCATGTCAGGTCATGAGAATACTGCAAGGGCTTTCTGGTTCATCTGAGAGGCCCCATTTGCCTGTATGATTCAAGATGCCCAGCTTTATGCCACAGGCTAATTTAAGCCAAAAGCCAAGGCACACTAGGAAAAGGGCTTGGTCGCCACACTGTGGGCTGCTCTGCCTATACACTGTTCTACCAAGCACCACTTCCTTGGTCTGTCTTGTGCTGGATGGGAGGCATTTGCAGATGCAGTGCAGGGGTTGTGGAATGAGTGGGTGACTGATTCCCAGTTAAGGATTCTGGGGAAGGGGCATCTTTTTTCTGCTGCTCCTGCAGGAATAAAGTGAGAAAGTAGGGAAACCTGCAATCCCCCTCTTCCTTATGGCAGCAAAGAGCTAACCCTCCTCTTTAAAAAACATTTGAATTCCCAGCCAGGACTCTCAGTGCTCACTGCAGGCTGTGTGCAAGGGCTAGGAGACAGCTTGGAAGCTACTCCAACGTCCACATATTTGTGTTCCACCTTCCTGATGCTTACCCAAGTCCCTACAAAATTCACAATTTTAAAGTCCAGCTATTTCTTGCCAGTCTTCTTCCTAATTCTTACTTGGCTTTTAGTTTTGTTTTCAGAAATGCTACTAAGTCATACATGACAGCTCCAGAGACCAGGCTGATGTGTAAGACTGACATTTCAAGTTAATGTCAGAATATTAGAAGTGGTTTGCAGTTAGCTGTTTTTAGGGACTGATAAGGCTGCACAGCCTTTTCAGAGCATGTGACACACTGGTCACATTATAAGACACTAACAATATTATCAAAAGTCTCCTACAGCATAAATGAATGGCTGCACACACGATGTAGCTGCCACAAGTTGGTTGTTTCCTTGTCCTCAGTTTCTGACTGCAATATGTAATAATAATCTTCCTAAAGAAAATTACTCAAAAGAACCACAACTACATGCAATATTTCCACTACTCCTATTTCACAAGATAGTGTTCTGATACAGTGACTGCCTTTTGTGCTCTCTCTCAGAACAAATCAGAGCTTAATAATAGAGCAAGCATAGAGATCTACAGAGAGTGTATTAAAGTCACCTCCACTTTTCCTAAAAAACATATTGCCATCTGTCATCTCCACAATAGTGTGTGAAGGCAAAAAAAAAAATCAGCTTGAAGAAATGATCTAGAAAGAACCAGTCACTGCACTTGCTTAGATTACTACAAATGTGCTGCTGTAAGGGCAAACCTGTTTGGGAGTCTGAACTCTTATAATCTCTCACAAAAGGTGCAGAGGGGAAAATGGGAACCCAGGGAAAAGCATAATTATAGTGTCTTCCTGTCAAATGGTTAGAGGGATAAAATGTCATCTTCCTGCATAATAAATAAATTAGAATTTCAATATTTAAGTCCTTGTCAGAGAGAAGTTCTATCACAAAATAACCATTAATTTCTATGCTGCCTCTAGGGTAATTTTTCTCCACTGAGGGCATTTGACTGTTAAATGCTAATATGAATTAAATAAATGCTTATGAAGTCTAAGATATCTAATCAAGAAAACCTAGAAAAAATTAAAATTACTTCCCTCCCCCCTCCCCCCTGCTACTTACAACAGCTACTGGTTGTGATATCCAGATGTGAAGCATCTAATGAACATAATGACATCTATTTTAGGAACTACTGTAGCATCAATATTACTTTGCAGATCACGACACATTAGAAAAAAAATTAAAGACAAGGAAATTGTGGTGTCCCTGTCAGTTGACTTCATCAGTGGCACTTTGTATTTTATCCTTGAAACCTGTCAGACTCTCAGTAAGCAACATTTCTTCAGTGTCATCTTTATTCACCAGAAGATCCTAATAGCTGCTGAGGTAACCTTGACTGTCAATCATGAATGGCAACCAGTAGTGACCACATTTAGGGCTCTGGTCACATCAGTCTTATCCAGACAGTCTTTGTTTTTCCTTTCCTCTTACTTGCATTTTTTGCATCAACACATCACTTCTTTATTGGATCCTCTACAATGGATCCTATTTCCTTATCCCTGGAAAAGAGGTGCAAAACTATTAACCTTGATAGTTTTTCTCAGTGCTAAATATTATCACCATGCAGTACCAAGATATATTATTCCATATGCAGTCAAAACCTGTGTAAAGGAAAAATGGGGGTTAACACATTTTTAAACATTTTTCTTATCTAGAAAAAGTTAAATGAGTGGTTTGGTTTTTTGTTTTTTTTTTTTTAATTAACTTTGCATTTCCCAAAAGAAGTGGTTAGTTTAAAAACCTACAATTTTTTAATCCAATTTTTAAAGTGATGCCATTTGCAGTCCTACTTTTGACAAATTTACTGCTCAGAAAATTGAAGTAGCCCACCGCTTCTACTGGAATCCTCTTTCCATGTGCTTGTCTCCCTTCCTGTGGCAGCCTCAGTGCCCTTACATGCCCAGGAAAACTGCAATGAGGAGCAGCCAGAGTTCGGGAAGCAGAGTAGCAACAGATGAATACCAAGACCACTGCAGAAATCCTTGGATTTGTGAGAAAGCCCTAAAGTCATGGGGGATTGTTACCGGACGCAGATTATTGGAGAACATCCCTCAGATGTTGCCTGAACTGCCTGCCAGATTTATCTTAACCTTTTAAGGAACATGTGTCAGGAACTCAAGGGATATACTCAATTTTATCAGGAACATAACTGGGAAGGCTTAAGAGTCAAAATTTATATAGGTGCACCAAAAGCCAGAGTCACAGATGCAGAGGCATCTCTCCTTGACTTCCATCTTGGTCAGCATTACCTTTGATGTCTACTTAACAGAGAATTCTCCTTACCTGCAAACAAGTGATAATTATTCCACCCAGTTTTGGCTGGTTAGCTATTTTCTAGATGTCTAAGGGTATTTTTCCGGTCTGTTATGAGAGAGATGGGGAGCACAAGGTAAGAGCACAGTGATGGTTTGTTCTTAAAGCAGGGATCACCTGCTAGACTTGCAGGCAGAGTTTTTAAACTGAAAACTTCACTGAAAAAATGAAAAGGCTCTTTTTTATGATGGCACTTGCGTGTTTTTTGTAGTCATTGTGTCTCAAATTGCTTCCTGGAAGACAACTTGAAAAATTTCATGACTCTAAATAGATATTTTTTCAATGTTTCTGGCATCATCATCATCATCAATAAGAATAAGCCTGGAGGGCAAATCTGGTTTTCAGCTATACCTGCGATAACTCATGGTCTTCAAATCAAGGTCGCAATGCCATGTGCTTGGAAGTGAAATGGCACAGTTGTAGGTCAAGGTAGAAACTGCCCAGAAAGTCTTTGTTAATGCTGCTGTCACGTGGAAACTCAGCTTAATTTTTAAAGCCCAGAGTGAGCTTCGAGGCTGGCAGCCTAAACAAGAAAAGGATCTCGTGAAAACTTGTACCAATGGGGAACAAAGATGACAGACCCCCTCCTAGGTCCAAAGAAGACCCTTTCACTGCCAAAAAATTGCCCTGCTCCCTCTTTTTACCCTTAATCTCAACCAAACACAGCCGAAACCAAACCGAACTTAACAGCAGAAGGGCACTCATTGGCTGGCACAGCTGCGGTGCTGTTGTCCACACGTGCTACCACCCAATCAGCTTCCCACTCATATGTTGTCCGTGTGTTCCTCCAGCCAATCACAGTCTCACTGCCAGCTGTCACTCAGCCGACTCTCTCCTCACTCGCAGCTGCCTCTCGCCCCTCACGCGACCTCCAACCCTCCCGCCCATGGCTGGGCCTTTCCCTCAGGGCCTTCTGGCGAGCATAAACCTCAACCATTTTAGCAAATATAACCCCATATTCCACAAAAACTGTTGCAGAGTAACGTGAAGATGTAACTTAAATAATCGCATCCATGGAAACTAGGCAGAATAGGGTTGTTCATTCAGGGTACAAATAATTAATCCTAATTAATGAGTTCCCTGTAAAAATACATCTGTACTCAGGAACCGTATGGTCTTTACATCTTTAGCAGCCATCACGTCTAAGTCATAGAGAATATGATTTTCAGCAGACATGACCTCAATCTAAAACACTCTCAAGAGCAGAAAAACAGGAATTTTACATTGAAAAGCATGTGGTAAACTAGGGGTTAGAATTACTATTGTTGCATAAGATACTGATAAATAGTAGTAATGTGCAATTTCCACAGACAAATTAATGTGTAGCTGACTAATGGCATGTTTTGCTCATTTAGTTGCTGGATTGCTCAAAAGCAAGACTTGCATCTACAATTTCTGCAGGTACATAGAAGACTGGGACAAAAAGTCCTATTCAAGGATTGCAGCCAGGCTCACGGGTTTATAGTTAGAAATCTGATGCCAGTTTTACTTCTGAAATTGATGACTTTTGTGAATCATTGTCTAAATAAAATTTAATGCATTTTCCTTCCTTACAGAATCTAAACTTTACCACTCTTCAAGAAATAACTCCATCATTTGGGGAGTGGGGGTGAAGAGGTTTAACATTCATGTTCCGCTTCCTTGTTTGTTCTGTACATGACTGCATTCACTCCTCAATGCAAAGCACAGTTTTTACTGTAGTGCAAGTCGGCAGCACAAGTAAACTTGTGACAAGTTACAAGGAAAGTTCTCCTGTCATTAAATATCTATCACTTTATTCCAGTCAGAGGTTAAGAAAATATGTAAAACCAAATCTGTAGAGAATATTCTGAATGGGACGGAGAGACACTGAATTCTTGTAGCTGCATCATGCTGTTGTACTAGTTCGTTTAAAGTAGTGCTATGTAAGTATTGTTAAAGTGGAAAGGATGCTTTAGAAACCAAGTTCCACAAAAACAGCTCTAGAGCCATAAAAACAACAAAGTACTTTATACAGGTATATTCTTTTATAAAGCACAATGGTATGCAAGACTTGCAAAGTGCAGAGGAGAAAAAAGAATTGCATTTTCTTACACCGTGCTCAAGAATACAGGAAAATTGAACTCTCTCAGCTGACATTGGACTTACTTCAAATATCTGCTGCCAGTCAGAACATTCCTTCTGACAGGATTCCACTTACAAAGTCCTTTGTAATCCAAGGACTGTACCGGTTTTCAATCAAAGGGAAATGAACATAACACAGAAGCTATCATCTTCTACAGATGACTAGAACCTTAGCATGCCTGTGGAAAGTTTTGGAGAAGAAAGCTGCTTGTAGAGCATTTCTTTGGTGCAATTACTTTAGACTGAGCTTAACAGTGAATACTGTCATAGATTAAAGGGAAGAAAGAAAGGAGCATAGAACACATTTAGGAGGAGTGAAAGATGTTCTATGAATTAGTATTAGGCATTTTTTTTAAAAAATTCAAACTATTTCAGTCACCCTCACAAGTAGACAGAATCGGACAGCAGTGAGTAACCCTGTTAAAAGCACTAGGAATAATTGTTTTATTGTGAATCTTTAAAATTATTTTATGGCCTTCTAGCTTCCAGGACAACCAGGGCTAGAGAAATAGCAATTAAGATTCATGTTTCAATTCTCAAAATATATTCCAGTGAGATTCCAATAAATGAATTTTTATTCTATAATTTTTTTTTTCTCTTCATTGAACACTCATGTCCCACTGCAGGAGAAAAGAGAATACAGTTTTTGGAGAACTTTAATATTATATTCAGCTAGCAGGCAATAAATAGAGTTGGCATGGAATGAATGGCATGAGGATAACCAGTGCATCAGAGTCATCAGGAGATCCCCTGAATATTGGTGTTCAAGGTATTTCTATCATTTCTTACAGTATGCATAACATAAAATCTGTTAGAAATTCAAGTTGTGTTTTCACAGCTCTGACCTGTGTCAGAGCAGAAGGAAAATGTATGGTCACAGTGGTTCAGAGTTCCACAACGAGAAGATGGTGCACACTACAGCCAGTGCATCTTGATGGTCTCTCTAGCACAAGCAGCTAGCAGGGAAGGCAATAAAAATGACAGATAATACCCCCATAGACCTTGACACATCTAGTAGTCACGTTAACAAATTCCACTGCAAAAAATATACTACCTGGTTGTTGTTTTAAATGTAGTTTGTGGATATCATCCAGAGAGCAAATGTATCTGTTGGACTGAGTGTCAGACCTCCAGGATCTCCAGTGACCTCGTCATTTACCCACACAACACCCGCATCCATCTAACACACATTAGAATGCACTGTGCCGCCTGTGCTCGGAGCAATCAGCCATTGCTGAATCCTCACACTGTGACACTTGTCTGTGACTTAATTCTGGGTAGTCTCAGCAATCAAACAGCCAAGTGGAGGGCAAACATTATTTTGCACTTACGTTCTAACTTTTTGCATATACAATTTTGTGGAATAATAACATATGGCCAAAGGATATTCTTACATCATAAGTTCAAAGCTGCAGTTAGTATTTAATGTGACTAGTGATGCATGTCTTACACATACATGCTTAAAGACAAAGCAAATCTATTCTCTTATGCCTTTGAAAATAGCATTTCTCTGATAGATGTTCATGCAATGAATTTACATAACACTTTACACTCTAAAATTGGGCTGGTGCCCAACACTGCAGCAGACAAACCTGATCATTTATAGAAGAGCCTCTCTCCTAAATGTCACATAGCATCTCTAGATACTAATAGTGAGTCTCTGTAAGAAGACAGTAACAAAGGAGATGAAAAGAACTATAAAACAGACAAGACTTACAATTAAAGAGATTGGCAGAATCTGTACTCCTGTTTAACTCACAAGGTTTTCAGTATATGTCTTCAAATGCAAACTTTGACCCATTTCCTGGAGAAGCTGAAAGTCTGAAAGATAACACACATACAAAAAGATTGCTTGATACATTAAGGCAGCAGTTTCAGACTTAATGGGTGAGCATTCTCTCTGATAATGTGAACTGTCACCGAAGCTGGTGTTAAAGCAGGCCCCAGATGATCAGTGCTTCATTTGCAATGGTTCAGGGCAGTTCTTGAGACTGACAGAGGCAATACTTAGACCATCTGCCCACTCAAAGTGAAGTTTAGTAACTGATACGTTGATTGTAAAAAAGAAAAAAAAAAAAAAGGTCAATCATTTCCAGAGTTAGAGTTTTCAATTGTTTCTACTCAGGCAGACTTTTCTTACTGCTGGTGATTGCGAGGGCCTTAGTGCTTTATGATACAGAAGGATCAGATTCACATCATCCCAACCTATCTGGGATGTGGGCACAATCTCGCAGAATGACTGGGCCCTAGTGTCAGGGGAGAATGACTGGAAAGGAGCAAAAAGCAAAAGAAGGTTTTTGAAAAGGAGAGCTGGCTCATCCTAAAGCCTCATTTCAATAAAAACATCATGAAAAAAGAAGTCCCTACCTGAGGCTGTCTACGGAAAGCATGGCTGCAAGCCATTTTCCTTGTTAAAAATAGCCTTGAGTCTCATCAAGAAACACCAAGAAACAAATGCACGAGATTTCTGCTATATGTGATTTTTGGGAAAAAACTTATCCCTTAAAGGACCATAAGCTATTTGCCCACGATGCCAGTCACAATCAGTGATTTATGAATTGTTATTTCTACTTTCATCCCATTACTGATGGTATTTGTACAGTTACCTAAAGTTTTTTATTTATGATGGCAGTTACTCTGTTGTAGTGGTGTTTTGGTTTCAAATAAAAAGCTCCTGAAGTTCAACATCTATACTTTTAGGGTTTATGCTTTTTACTTTCTCAAAAGCTCAGAAGTAGAGGGAGATGTGCTAGTTTCACTATAGCACAGCTTTCAGGAAGATAGTTTATATAATAATGGTATTTGATTAGAATAAAATTAAATAATAATAAAATATTGGATAATAATGAAATATTTTGATCATTTGAAGATCCAAATATGTTCATTTTTCATTCAATATATTTTCAAGGCCAGGTTTATAGCATCTTACTTTTCTCACTTAGCTTGCTTGCCTTTGTTCTGTTTTATTCTTTAGGCTTTATAAAATTTTTAATTCAAACATATTCAGAAAGGAAGTCTAACCAGACTAAGAAGACTTCTGTCTCTAAAGACACAGAAGCTTTGCAATGCAATACAACTTCAATAAAATATTAGTTTTGCCCTTAAAATTTAGTGTCTCAATGTTTGCAGTGTTATTTGAGTGAGCTTTTCAAGTGTATGCTGCTTGAGGCAGAAATGCCTAGTTTTGTGTCTGTACTGCCAAGTTTAATTGTTTCAATCTCCAGTTGGAGTATTTAAATAAACAGTAGTGAAATAGTAAAAGAACAATATCTGTAAGAGCTTAAAATGAAGACCACAAGCAGCTTGAAGGAAATGACACCATTTAAAATGTTAATTTTCCAATTTCAATATTTTCCACTCAACATACTGCTAACAGTAAGACAAACAGCATGTTCAGATTGCATTTTATTGCCTCATCAATGGACTTATCTGCTCTGCTGAATTTAATTTGGCCTAGATACATAACACAAACCACATAAAATATGAATTTTCTAATCTTTAGCTGAACACTGCAAGTTTTAAATTTCTGATTACTTCATTATTGCATTTAATTGTCAATATGATTTATGTATTACCTCAAATTCAAGTACGGTACATTCTCTTTGAACAAAAAAAGATTCTACATGCTATTGAATTTCATCAAAATAACAAGGCTTTATGGAAGTGTAAATAAGATCCTGAGAGAGTGTTGACAACAAACAAGCATCTTCATAAACCAGGAGTGTAAAATCATATACATGTTATATGAGCATCCTATAGTATGAGATTGTGACACTAATCAGAACAAAAATTTAACCAATTATCTCTTCAAGATTTCTCTAGATAACAGAACTTCATTTATCACCCTGTATATGCTATGCAATACAGTCAAGCTTTCATCTGACTTCCATAATTTTGATTATCCCAATAAAATATATGTGTAGTAAAAGACCCTAGAACTCTGAAAATACATCCAGTGTTAACATCTGAACAGTTGCAGACTAATAGACTGTTTATTCTATAGTTATTTACTTGCATGTATATGTAGCTATAAATACGATTACTACAATTTGGGACTTTTTATCTTCAAAAAAAATTGACAGAGTCCATCAAATTAGGCTTACAATTGTATTTAAATATTATCTTAGGAAGAAAAATTAATGGCAAAGCTCCAGGTGAATTCTGCATATTATCTCAGTGAAGGTATTACAAAATCTTTGGTAAGGCATTTCTGTAGCAAGCAAAGTAAATGAATTTTAAGCATAAGATAGCAGCAGCAATTAAACACTCTTCTACACAATAATGAAGTTTATTCCAAGTCTGTAGAGCTTCATGAAACATTTGGGCAAACGCACTATTAGAAATATTATTTTTATAAGACTCACAGCAGCAAATATACCATGTAGGAGTTTCAGCAGCAGACCCCAAAGAGGGAACAATATCACCGAGGAGGAAAGCTGCCTCCTGTTCTCTATTTCATAATGTGAAGAAACCGTGAAGATTTTACTGCATAATGGCTTTAAGTTGCAGGCAGAGTCAGCAGTCATCATTCCAAGAGCTCATTTGTTTGGGTCAAGCAGAGAAAATTGTCAAACAGTTATAAACAAGGCTATAGAGACAAGGCAAATGATGCAGTTACGCCATCTTCCTGACTGTTTTACACTCAAATTGACATCATTCCTGTGTGGTGACAAAGTGGGAGGAAAAGGGTACTCTGAGGACTTCACTTATTTTGAACTTTCTGTTGTTCCTATTCAAGGTATCAAAAAATCTCGCATAACTGAATAGCAAAAGGAATAGAATTCAACCAGCTATGCTATTGAAAAAAATACCACAACTCTATTTTGGAAATAGAGTAAAAAGAAAGAGCAGTCCACAGTTACAAGGAAAATTAACTTTTTCATTGCATGCATTTTTTGATTCTT
Source organism: Monarcha castaneiventris obscurior (assembly GCA_026261815.1). Classification (NCBI taxonomy): domain Eukaryota; kingdom Metazoa; phylum Chordata; class Aves; order Passeriformes; family Monarchidae; genus Monarcha; species Monarcha castaneiventris. The sequence goes on along the minus strand of JAMPIT010000388.1, from coordinate 1,998,741 downwards.
TTTTCCTAAATTTTCTCCAAAAAGTAGTACACCTCTTAAATACAAATGAAGACAAACTGCAGAGAGATGTCATAGACTTTCAGTCTAAATCCAGGCAGTGGCTTCCGAGAACCATTTGTGCTACCAAGCATCCAGCTGCATCAGTCTCAGCAAACATGGTTAAGAAAATAAAGCCTTTGAGATCTCAGTGTCAATAATTGCTAATATTCCTATAAAAATATGACCTTCAGCCTCTAATAACTTTACTTTGCAAGAAACCTTGACATTTTCAGTATGTAAATCCAACAGATTTTATGTCAAATGACCACAGGCATGATAAAACATGACAAAAAATTATGTCCCTACTAATTCATTTCAAGAAGACAGCAAGAATTAATGTCACAATATTATGATCAACACCATTTCTATATGTAGCCTGATACCCATAAAAATCCTGCTTGTAGATAAAGAATATCAGTAATATTCTACAGGGTTCAAGATAATGAGAATACAGGTTGTTTCTTCTTTTTGTCAACTTTTGTTTGTTTTTTGTTTCTTTGTGGTTTTTTTTTTTTTTTTTTTTTGTTCTGAGGAGAGGCAACCAGGGAACTTCAGACTTTGTGATCAGTCTCTAACAAACTTGTAGCTTCCTGGGACCTACGGTCAAATTCAAACTCTGGTAAAGCATCAAGGTTCCTTACATTTCAAGAGGATGACATGGAAAACAAATTAATTGCTTAGAGCTTGCTACTTATAAGTACTGGCTACAGCAGTAAAGATAAAATCCTGTTTCTCCTAAGGGCTAAAATGCAGACATGCTTCAGTGAAGATACCAAACTTTTGATGTCAATTCAGTCACCAACTGCAAATAAACCATCCTCAGCGCTCTATGGAAGCCGCAGTTTCACTGTCAGTTTCAAACTCAAGCTGCTGTGCTTTGTCCCTGGGCAACAGTGAAGGTCTCATCCTTCACATCTCAGTCTTGACAGGAGGAATAGAAGATACCTGACTCCAATGGCCTCCTGCCTTGAGCCTGTACAAATGCCTTTTTGCTCTTCCTGTTCTTCCAGAGTGCCCCTTCAAACACTATTATTCCACAGCTCTCACATCTTTGAAGAAAAAAAAAGAGAATGAAAGGAAATTCATACAAATTGACATGCAGCCAAACCAAGAGGCAACTGAAATTATAATATTTTTTTTCTTGAAGTTGATATATGCATGACCTGTACAGACATGCTTAGGAAGAAACAGATTTTGAATGCATCTATAATGATCAGTCTTGCATAGACTATAAAAGGTGAGCCACTGCATTTAACTGATAAAAGCAGGGCTTATAACTTTTAACACTGATTTCATTTTTATATTTATTAAAAACAATAAAAAGCCATTATGAATATTGCACAACATATCATATAATAATTTCTGCTAAATGGAATAGCCTTCTTTACAGCGTATCATTATACTCTTTGACTTTCTGCAAAATGTAAGCCACAGTACTTGTGACTTGCTGCTGGCATACAATCAATTGTTAGTGATCAAACAGGGGCATAGCTCTACAAAGTCATCCAGTCCCAACAAGCATTCCCAGGAACAGAGAATATACTTACCAAAACAGGTAAATCTTCTTAGTGTTAATGGCTTTTGCGTTAATTTTTTTTCTCGCTTTACAGTTTTTAAATACTGGATCCCTTAATAATTTTTTTTCTTTTTTCCCCTTTCAGCTGAGGAAATACCTGTGTGTGTTTCCAGTTGTGTCACTGGAAACTCTCTCTGGAAATATCCCAAGAAGTTTCTCAGTTTCTGACATTCTGACATTCATAGTGTTTTCTCAATATGTATGTATCAATAATAAAAAAGCCTCCTAACAGATTTACTAACAAAATATTCAAACATAAAATTTTAGATTTAAGGAGAAAAAAGGAGTAAATAATTAATATTTCAAAGCCTATTCATTTTCCTGGATCATAAGTGAAACCACTCTCATTACGTTTTCAAAGCAAATATTAATCATAAATCAAAACATCTGAGAGAAGACTAAATGAAATATATATTTTAAATAAAGGCATTATTAAGCCACCATAAAAATATCTACAACTCTGCAAGCCCACACCATCTATTTCCATGGTAGTGTTGTTTAGAAAAAAATGATTGAGCACTTTGGTCTGGCTCAAATACAGGATCAGTTCCAGTAGAGTGCCTGAGCATTACATTAGTTGGAAACTGTTGGGAAGGACAAACCATACCCCAAACTGTATTGTTTCTCTCTGTGATAAAAGCTCTTGTGTACACCTAGAGCAGAGCACAGGGAGACAATGGCAGGAAGGGGAGCCCAAATAATATCTTGCTCTGGCTCTTCCCAGGCTTGCCCACCCATGCAGTACACAAGATCAGCTCAGTCTGCCCTGTCTTGCTCACTCACCTCCCTTCTGACTCTTTCTTGGGTGAGGGACTCCCTGCTCTGTGTGCATGTGTGCTCTTTATTCAATCCAGCTCTTTGCTCTCCTCCCACTTTCCTCGCTGCAGTGTTCATTGCTTCAGCCAGCCCAACAGCACATAGATGGGCTATAAACTGCAGCAAAGTTAATCACTTTAAATTAAAACAAACAAAAATTAATAAAGAATTTGCAAAAAATCGGTGATCTCATAAAATGAGGCTTCTATATGAGGATCTATATGGTCATTGAAATGTCAATGGTAATATGTTTATTATATTAAAAACCAAAAATGGTTTTATTCTGAATACTTTTTCATTGACACTTAGGGAAATATCTGAAATTCCACCAAATTAGACAGTAAAATAACATTTTTTTTTTCTTAATTTCATTTTCAAAGTCATTCCATGCACCTGGAAAATGTCTAAATTATGTTCTTTAAGCACCTTTTGAATCACAAACCAATTTGACGCAGTTTCTGAATTCTTATATTATTCTACTGTTGTCACAACAAATAAACATATTCATACAAAGCAATTTGATTTTAAATCGGAAATGTACTTTATATACAACATCACTCCATTAGCAATAAATACAAAATCAATATCTTCTGTGAGACATTACAAAAATATTTAATATTATAAGTAGGTCTATAGAAATTATTACATTTGTGAGAGAAGGTAAAACTGACATAAACCCTCACTAGAAAGAAAAACATCATCAAGTCCTTGTGGAGATAGTATTCAAGCTTTGCTGAAAAGCTCACAGACAACTTTTCTGTGAATTCTTCTTGCCAATTCAAGGCTTTGACTTTTTATGAATATTAATATTATCTATTGTTTAAACTGTAATTAGAAAAGACAAATATAATGAACTTTTAAAATGTTCCAAACATAGAAGTGCCTCCTATGAATTGTAACTGGTTTTGCCACTCCTTTAAAACTCAGACACAGTAAAGCACTTAAAGTACTTAACTTTAAATATATGGATAAGCCCATTAACTTCATTAAGTGTTAAATATGTCCCCAAAGCTGAATGTTTAGTGAATATAAATTTCGAAGAATGAATAAAAAACAGTCTAAGAAGCAACTCTAGTAAATGGAATGTTTATTAAAGCATATCGTAATAATGCCATAATTATTTGCAAAAAAAAAAATTTTGAAATCATAAACACAACATTTACATGAGGGATCTTCTCTAGCCATAATATAATGTAAGCTAGATGAAGCCATAGGACTTGTGCTCAGTCAAAAACCAACCAGAAGCTAATGACACAGTCTGAATTTTGAGCCCACATATGACTAATTATTTGCTCTGCTTGGAAGAATGTGTTCATCTGTGAATTAAATATGACAGAATTTCTCAAAGCATTTGGGGAGGATGTTGATGAGGATTAGAGGATTATAATTGTTTTATTATTCATCATAAAAAATCATTATAGAAATCACAGAGGTATCCTGAACTTGCTTAAAATACATGTATTTTTTTAAATCTAGTAGTGTCCTGGTTTGAGACAAATTTTGAGGAACATCCAAAATGAACATCCTCTGATAGAAGGCAGGTTGCAGCCACCCCTCCCCCACCAGGTTCAGGAAGAAATTCCTCAGAGGAAAGTGAAAGGAAAAAAACTTTTTCTTTAATAAGTACAGCGTATGCAAGCACAAGAAAAGAATAATGCTAAATAATAAAACCTCTCGCTGTGGAGAGAACCTGGTAAATTTTCAGAGTCCTTTCTGTGGGTGTGGTCTCTCTCTTAGAAAGTGGCCATTTGGTGTGGGCCCCTCCAGGCCAACCAGTTTAGGGTCTCCCAGTGTGTTCTGGTATTGTTGAACAGTCCAGAAGAGAAGAAACGAAAGTCCCAGGGAAGCAAAGGAGTTTAACTCTCCATCTCTCTCTTCTGAGAAAAGGAGCCAAGAGCCGGGAAAAGCAGGAAGGTGCCTGCCTCCGCTCTGCAGCAGCAGCAGCTATCTCTGTGTCCTTGAACACAAAACCACTTTGAAAAGTTTGCCTGGCTTTTTTCTTCTTTCTCTCGGACAGTTTTAAAGGCACAGAAAGGAACAGGATTCATGTCTGGGCATAGAGCAGGCAATATGGGATACACATCATAAAGTCACCCCAAGACAAGTAGCTTCTACACAGGATGCATTTTCTTTTCATTACTGAAAAGTCTGAAAAAAAAGCAATATGCAAATGGCTATGAAAATGGCTCTTAAAAATAACCTCGAAGTCTGTTAAATACCAGTCTGTTTATCTACTGGTATTTAAATCATGTCAGTGTCCAGACAGAGATTCACAAATGTTGGAATTTTAAGATGATGGGCAAAAAAGAGCCTCCATATTTGGAACATAGCATAGTCAGTTATGGTGCCTAATTTTATTTAACATATTTTCTAGGCTACCCAGTGACTGAAGTTTCATTTTTCTACCAGGATGCAAAACAAAAGTCCTGTCTATTGTACCATTTCTTAACCATGACCTTTCCTACATCATTATTCTATTTATATAATGAGTAATTTCATCTACAGAGCACCTGACAACATCTGTTAATCAAGTATTTTTTCCATGCAAAATCTATGAATGCAGGTCTGTTGGCTTTGGGGGGTGGGGGGTTGTTTGGAGCTTTTTTCCCTATTTTTTTTTCCCTTATTAACTATGACCTCGCCTTGTAAATTTAGTCCCAGTGAATCTCACTACTGAATAAGATTCACTCTCCTATGAACTTCCTACAACACAACTTCATGACCAAAATAAAAAAATGGAGTTTTTTGCCTTGGCAAAGATTCAAAGCAGTGAACCACTGAAAGATGCAGGGAGGAAGCCATGAGTTAATAAATCTGTAAATAAGACAGCTTTTCATCAGGGCACACACCTTCATCATAGGAAATTACACAGAACCAGCTCTAGCCCTCTCCACCTCCTTCCCCAGACTTCCAAGATACAGAGGGAAAGCAACATGAGTTTCAACTTGACAGTGAGGAGAGAGAAGGCTTAGAAAGCCTAGATCCATTGTGCTGAGCTACATAATATCTGTTTCTTATAGTGGGAATGGTTGTGCTCTAGCAAAAGACACAGCAATTAGGTCAGCCAAAACATCTGATTTTCTGCCTAGATTTTCAGTGGAAAGACTGGTTTTGCAGAGAACTAGAAACAGGCTAGAGAGGCAAAATGTGTACCTGGGTGCACTTTAGGTTTCACCCCCAGTGATCATAGAATTTAAGGATTTCCTCTGTTTAATTAGGAGCAAGTTGCTCATAAACTGGTAAGCATGTTGATTAATTGGCAGCAAATATCTATTGACTTGGGTCCTTTGAATTTAAACATAAAAAGGGAAAATATGAATAAAAAAGAAATTACACTAAAAGGACTGATCATCAAGGGCAACAAGTCAATCAATAACCAGGTGAAATCCCAATCGGACTGCATGGGTCAGTTCAGGTTTAGTTACTCTGACATCTCTTTCCTGTCCTGATGTTGAAATGCTGCAGAGTAGGAAGGAGACAGAATACATACATGCTTTTTAAAGGCATTTTTATGCACTCAAATTGCTGAAAAGCAAAAACTTAATACAAATGTTTCGTCTCCTACTCAATTTGTGACTTAATGTGACTTCTGTGCTGATGAAGGATGACAGGTTAGCAAAATAAACTGTCGTTTTACCATGGTAGTGTCCATGACTACATCATCCTTTTGTTCTTTTTTTTAACCACCTCACTTGTATTTTTGTGTTTAATAGTTAAAGGACCCTAAATATTTGCCTTAATTTTCCTCCAAGTTCTGAGGAAGAAAAGAGAACAATTCTGCTGATTACCCTATTTGTAACATTGCGTATATCTTGGAGAAGCATTAGAAAAGATTGGAATTTGACCCAATATTTCACTTCCAAAATTCCCCTAAACAAAATATGGCAGGAGAGAAAATAAGGAAAGATTTGTCCAAAAATATAAAAGAACTACACCAAATGAAGTACTTCCTTGTTCTGCTTACAGGTGTGTGTTACAATCTGACCTCATATTCTTCAGATTCTAAAATATGGATTTGTGCATGCAATTTCTGCTGCAGAAGGAAATTGTTCAGAGAACATTAAATGAAAATACATCATGGTCAAGAAAAGAGATGAAACAGATAGATGAGAGGGAAACTATTTGAGCATTTTGTAGATATGTACAGGAAGGATCTAGAATACTTCTCCTTAATAGATGCTTTATAATTACTTACCTGTACTACCATCAATTCAGTCCTTAAATAGATGAATTTGCCTCAGAATGGACTCACCAAAGCAGGCATTGTAGGTAGGGTCTCATAATAGGAAGGAGAATAGTTAGTTTAACTTTCCCATTCCCTTCCCTTTCCTTTCCTTGTAATCAACTTTCTCATGCACCCAATCTCCATTTTACGGTTCAGTGACTCAAAAGTATTCTGTAGTTGTATGCCTTCAATATTAAGCATGTTTTAAGAACAAACACAGATAAAGGTTTAAACAGCGAGACGTAAATAGAATTGAAAAGCAGAAATTAATTTTTAATATTCAGTACATATTCCAGACCACAAATGAATTACCCCTGGGTATTGTAATACAAAATGATCATATATTGGTTTTAATGCATGGAGTAAATTTAGTGTGAAACATTTAAGATGAACCAAAATGCATCTTTCACCCAAATCATAATATGAGCTTTGGATGCCCTATCAAATTAAAAGTCCTTAAGATTTAAACCTCTTTCTCTATATTATGAAATAGTATGGGATGAGACTAAGGCACAAAACTGTGGAATTTGTTGCATTATCCTTTTGGACTTTTACAGGTTTTGCTTTTTGTGATCACTGCATGCTGTCTTCCTTTCTGAAGCTTAGAGGCATGAAAGTATAATTAAAATACATCACTGAAAATGAGAAGAAGACAAATTAATTGGCTTGGAAGCCTAATTTATATTATTTAAACATTTATAAGAATGCTAAAATGAACAAAGGAGTATCTCTTCAAAAGAATCATTATCACCTTCATGGTAACTTTTTTATGATAACTTTAAAAAATCTCTTGGTATCTAATCACATGTTGTAAATATGCAGTGCTAATTATAATTTGCCACAGGGTGATGTATCAGGTTCTGGAAGGCTTCCTTTAGTGAATTCATAGTATTAACAAGGAACAAGACTACATTCATAAAGCCAGTGGAAGATATGTTTGGGGTTTTGTTGGGGTTTTGTTTTGTTTTGGAGTTTCTTTTGTGTTTTGTTCTGTGTTTGTGTGTGTGGTTTTGGTTGCTTGGGTTTTTTAAGAAAATATTATTACTATTGGAAGTGTTAGATGCTCAAAAATTATGTACGAGTCCTAAGAATTTTTGGCTTCTTCATCATAAACTTGCTAGGTAAATTATTTTAAGTTGCAATATTTGGAAAAAAAGCAATTCTTGAAAGCTTCAGTTCTAATGAAATGCAGATGACCACAATTCAGCTTTGTCTCCACAAATAACTCCAGGGTAAACGTCCACCTGCCCAGCCAGAAAGGGAGAATATCAGCATCAGAAAGAGGCTAAGCAGGAATGGGAGCCTGCAGGTTTCAGGGCAGCCAGACAGGAAAAATTACAGGTGGGGAATGCCCAGCCTGCACAAAGATGGGCAGCATTACTGAATCCAATAGTTCATTTTCATTCCTCCACAGCACTGATGTTGGTCCTCACCAAATGGAAATAAGGAAGTGCAGTTGCACCTGTGGCCAGGTGCACAGGGCTCCATGTGGCTGTCACAGGATGGCCATGCAGTGTTCCCAAGCAGCATTATCTTCCAAAATATTTTTGCTAAGACAGACCAACATTCTGTTCAGAAAAGAGAGAGGACGAGTCAACAACTCTGGAGATGTGGGGATTTAGTTGTGGTGTAGCTACCTATCATTCTTTTCTTTTGGACTCTGCCTATGCCACAGCAAAGGCCTCTGCCTAGGCAGAAGAAATCTGCATTTGGTAAATACAGAGAGTCTTGGACTTAATCCTGTGTGTCTGTCAAAGCCAGTGACAAAATTCCTGCCGAGCTGAGTTGAAGAGATGAATGCGCTTCTTTTACAGCAGGGAGTACCATTTTATACCCACTCAAAAGAGGTATAAAACACACATGTATTTAGCAACACTTTTCCTGCTGTAAATAATTTGGTTTGTCTCTTTTAGTGCTTTGTAAACCTGGATAAGAAAATAAATGTAATATAGTTTGTCTCCATTCAGTTAAATTTGCTACTACAGGGCTACAAACATTTGCGAAAAAATTTTAAGTTTCTATACTTCACTTCCTATAGCAACATGTGTCCATTCATAAAAGGAATACTTTTATGTCTAAAAGTTTTGCCCACCCTTTTTACTTTATTAAGGAATACAAATCACTATTTAAAACATTTTAGGAAGAGGAATGTACTGTTCAGTTTCTTTTTTATTGTCATCCATATTATTGTAGTGGACCTCAGCTTATGGAGGTATTTCCCCTTGTTTTTAGAGCATCTTGAGATGGTCAACTATTTTTCAGTGCTTTGGCAAATAGGGCTATGTTTGTATTAAAATCATTATTATAATAAATCTAATTCTATAAATATCTAGTCATTTTTATTGCTGTAGGAAATTTTTCTAAAACTTTCCTGCTCCTTGGCTTTCTTATAACATATTTTTTGTTTTTTTTAAACTGGAACAAAATCAGATGTAATTTCAAATAAACATACAGTATAGCTTTTTTCACACTGCTGTTTGTGCATACAGGACTTTATGAGAGATTATTAACATTTTTCCTGTCCCTTCCTCATGAATGAAATATGGAAGCAAAAAGAAGCAAAAGTGACTTTTATGATGAATAATGAGTGGATATCACTGTGCTAAGAGATGCAAACTTCTGCTTGAGAATTTTATGCAGTTGAAAATTATGTCAAAGAAAAATTAATTAGAATACTCTTTATTACTCTTGTTCAAATCATCTGAATCCCAGCAAAGTGCCATCTAACCTAATATTCTGTTTCTAATAAAGACTTATAGATGCACTGAATCACAGAGCAATTGAATGCTGTTCTTTTGCACAGTTTTTTTTTGAGAGTTCTAATTGAGAGGTTATACTTGGTGTCTTATGTGTAGTTTGTAAGCCTATGCCTGTCCTGTGGATTGTATAATATAACTTTCAAATTATTTATGCTTTTGGTTACATATCTCCGAAAAGAAGACGCTTTAAAAGGTAAATATGCATTTCCTGAAAAATACTAGGGTTCTCTGTTGTTTTAGTTGGGACAATGGATAACTTTACTGACTTCCATTATCTCCCTGCAGTAGAAAAATGAATCTGTGATTAATTTTCTTGGCATCACTTATGTTTGAATTTAGCATGTCATATTATTCAGTAGTTTTCCTCTTTGTTTTAGTTTCTTGTTTTAATCAGTACAGGTTTCCTTCATTTAAAAAACTGTTTTGCTTTATCCCATTTCATTCCTCATGGTTCTCAGAACAATGGCTTCCTGCCTCTGGCGGCCAAGCAGCTGTACCATAAATTATCCAGATGTCAATGTCATAGCACTTCTCTTTCTTACTGTCTTTCAATTTACTCTCACACATTTAGATCTGCTCTTCAAGCTTCTAATGTATTATTCATCATGTCCTGAGAATTTTTGTCCATCTTATGTTAAAGAGAATTTCCATTGTTCCCAAATCTCATAATTCTTCCCCTTTTCTATCTTTCTATCTCTCCCTCTCGCTCTCTTTTTTTTTTTTTTTAAGAGGCTTAGCATGAACAAATCTAGCATCCATCCTACTATTACCATATTTTGGATTTATGAGTTGGTCATATTGAATCTGAATATCTTGGTGACTGCTATTTTAAAAGTACTGCAAAGTCTATATTTTTCAATATGATGAAGACATTATATGTAAATACTTAAGAAAAAAAAAGAAACCTTTCCGTGAACTTTTAATCACCTCTAGAGGTATTGCTCCCAATTGGTTTTGAATTGAAAATTATTTAATTATGGAGCACATGTAAGAATATGGCCAGGACTTTAGCCTTTTTTAGCTATTATTTTTACCCTTTCCTTTAGAGAAATATTGATTTTTATTTTACATTCCCTCTCTTAGATAATACAGGTCAAAAAGTCCCTACCCCGTTTTTAATTTGACGTGCCATCAATATCAGCAGCACAACACAGGTCTGTAAAGAGAAAGTCCTATTTATACCTTTTCCTGTGGATGGTTACCTGAGCATACATTAGATAATTATTAAAGAAAGATTACTTTGAAAGACTAAATCCATCAGAGATTCAAATTTATGACAGGGAATTAATCAAGAAACTAAATAGATGACAAATATTCTTCTAAATATACTATTTTGCTCATAAGTTTGCATATTTAGGCAAAAATTAAGGAACAAGTTTGGTAATATATACTTATAGCATTTATGTTGATATAAAAAAGTATTTGGAGGAGGTCAAATTCCAAGGCATTGTATGTATCCATTTTATGAGCCTAAATACCTAAAACGATACATATATGAGAAAGTTTATCTGCACAGAAAAATCTGCGTGGAATTATGTACAGTGACTGGCACATATGACTATCTAGTCATAGAAGGTACAAATATAATATCTATAGTGACTTTGAAACTTATCATCTCCTTAATCTTCTCCCACGTCTGTGTGCTGCTTAGCCAGATCTAAATTCGTACAATTTGGGGAAAAAAATTGGGTCAGGGTAGAAAATCCTGTTTTATTTACAGAGGTATATTTTGTAGGTAGTACTATGAGAAAAATCATATATCTCATGAGAAATATATGCAGGTACCAGGGCAATGAGAGAGGAGACTAATTTCAAATGGGAACTGATTTCTGCTCTACATGGTATCATAGTTCTGGTGGTACAAGGCAAAGCATCACCTGGTGTTGGATCAGATACGCTATCAAGTGCAGTCTTTTGTCCTTGAAGTTAGAAATAGCTTTTGGACCTGAAGGAAAGCTATAGAGTTGGAGCTGGCAATTCCTTATAACAATAAAAGCCTCACTTCTTTTTAATTTGTGTTAATGTTGAAAAATGCAGAATAAGGGTAGCAGGAGCTTGTAGCCTGCATCACAAACATTGCAGACAGCTAAATTGCAGCTCCTTATGTGTCTGAGGTCCCCATCAGTGACAAGCTACTTACAAACTCAGCAGAATTTGAACATTACAATCTATATTAGATGAGATTTTGCATGAACAGAAGAAAAACTCTGCTGAACCTGGGAGAGCAGTTACAGCTTGAAGTGTCTCTTTAAATAAAAAATTCCATTTGCACCACTTTAAAGCATTGATGATTTTAGCACAAGATGATATAAGGAAAAAACAACTATTCCTTGAAAAAAACCCACTTTAAAATTCAGGAGAATATCACAAACTAGAATAAGAATACTCTCCATTCCTGTTGCGAGATGGAGTTCAAATCCAGCAATGGAATTATGGAAAATTATGGAAAGTTTTTTATGGAAAATTCTTCAAATATTTTTGCTCAAATTTCAGGACTCTTTCTACCCTTCTATAAATAGCTTTTCAATTAAGAAAAATAACAATGAAAGAGAAATGCCATCATGGATTTTGCAAGGATTATGAAACAAAGTCTAGCTTGAATGTCTTCTAAAAATATATTCATTTATTTTCCATATAAAAAGTTTTGCAGTGAAGTAAAAAAAAAAAAAATATTCTTTTATTTCTAGAACTTAAATATCTCATTAAGAAATTTCTAATAATTTACCACACCCAGTTACATCAGTATAGGGAGTGAAACACAGCTGAATATCTGCAGATAGAAGAGGAGGTAGGTGGTAAAACAGTGGGACATCAGGGAAAAGGAAAAAGATATTATAGACTATATATACTATAGGGTTATGGGTGTTCCAGCCTGCCATTCTTAAAGAGGGATAAAATAGGACAATAATATTCAAGATTTGCAGTAATAGCTGAACTGCTGTATGTCCAGGGTAGGAAATAAGAATACATTTATTCAGTATCCATATCTCATGCAACTCACACTGTATGTCCTGTGCTAGGCAGTGATAATGGACAGCTTTGTTGTTTCTTTAAGAAAATGCTAACCACTATTATTGCTTCTTAAACATTTTCTATAGATACTCACCGTGGAAACACCATATGTGATTGATTTCTAGTAAAGGCTACCCCATGCACATCGCTCCATACCAACTCTTGCCCTAGCTTTTCTTCTTCACTTACCACGGCTTTTATTCACAAGCCTCTGGCACACTAATTGCATTCGTCTGGAGATCTACTATTTCCCCGTCTGCATGACTCCACCTGAACCTGGTTTTCAACAATATTTCTACTCTGGACAGAGCTCACCTGCAGTTCTGCACAGGGGAAATACCATTCCAACTCCTCAGGGAGAGAGATAATTATTCTGTTAGTTATTTTTCCTAGGGAAAACTTTTTTCTGATAGCAGATTTTTTCCCCTTCTTGTACTGAAGGCTTCCTTTTAAATAAAACACAGTCATTTCCAATGCATATCACTTTTTCAGATATTACTTAAAATGCAGATGGCCAACCAAAGTAACAAGGTTGGAAACATTTCCTGGCCCAGCTCATAATCAGAGTTTGGATGTTTTGTTCATATCTATTCCCATACCTTGAGCATTACATAAAATAATGCGAAGAGACACAATCATAAGGCAAGCAGCAAAATTTAGAGACAGGTTCAGCAGAACTGAAGAAGTCTTTTATCAAAGATCTAGACAAAAGCAAGTACACATGAAAAAGGGTCGATTGTCTCCTCTACTGTCGTTTTTTCTCATGTTGATGAATCTTGTTCTCTGCACACCTGAACCCCCTGCCAAACTGTTGTACGTCTAAAGCCATGTTGTCAGCTATAACTAATGGTTCTTGCTGTAGAGCTGTTGCTGACCTAAACTTTTTCTGCCAGTGATTTCACCCCATTCACATGATTGGTGTCTCCTAGAAAGTGGATTTGAGTGCTGCAGTAAGTTGATGCATGCATTTCAGCTTCTCATACAATTGGTCCTGTTCTTAACATGGATATTTCAGGAAATGTTATGTCAGATGTATATCAAGCATTTAATTTACCAAGAATGTACACCTCTAACAAACACAACAAACTCTACATCCATCCAGACAAGTGAATGGAGACACAATCAGTTTATTGTGGGTCTTCTTAAACTAGAGATATATTCAATTCAGTAGGAGATTTATTTGCTACTAAGAAGGATGAATGTGATGCCATGGATGATATAACTGACTTATAGTCAGTTCAGCACCTGACAAATCCAATTCAGTAGGTGACACAAGGTACCATTTTTGCAGAAATATATTTGATGTACTAGGTTATGAATTTGATACAAATTAGGTCTTTTTCTTTGTTGAGCAATAATTTACTTTTCTTCTAAAGTATTTGACAATAGACAGTATGGGATATGCAATTTTTTCACATTAAATGCTAATAAATGGCATGTCCATTATACTCTGTAACATTTATCCAGCCTTTCGAATGCTAAAATGAACAATGGAAGTGACAAAAACATTGCTTTTAAAGAGTTTTTTGACACTATATCTGAAAGATGGGTAACAGATTAGCTAAAAGGAAAACATCCAATATCTGGTCTGTCAGCAACCAAACCCAAAGGCTTTTATGAAGTTTTTGAATGGGCTTTCAGTAAAACTGAACTCTACCTCTAAACATACTGTTTTGCTATTGCCTGTTAAGAGAGGAAAAAGTAGAGATCAGAGAATGTTTTTTAGTTTTGTCACAAGGATTTTTCTAATACTTTGAAGACATCCTGGACCTGAACACGCACATATACTGAACTACTGATGTAACACCTTGCTAAAAGACATGAGCTTATTCAAGCTGTTCACTAACAGAAAAAGGAAAAGACCAAAAAGACTACCAGAAAATCTCACCAAGTAACTTCATCCAAACACTAACCAGTCAAAAAAAAAAAAAAAACCAAAACAAAACAAAAAAACCAACCTAAAAAAATAATCCAAAGAAAAAAAAAAAAACAGGAGGAAAAAGGAAAGAATCCTTCCTCCAAATTACTTTAGAGTTCTGACATTGCTATCATCAGCAAGAAGAAAGTATTAACAGAAATGAAAGCTAAAGATATCATCTGGCATTTATAAAGACCTTGTATCTATAATGCATTCATTGCTGGCCATGCATAGAGAAATGCATAGAGCCTGGATAAAACAGCTTAGGTTTTAAAAAAGACAAGCAATACATGAAGGTCAGGGAAAAAGTAGATCATACAGAAATCACAGCTTACATTATAAAAAGAATAGCGAATACTGCTTACTGAGGCACATTTTAGCTAACCAATTTAGTTCATTCAATGTATGCTTTGCCAAGTCCAGTGCAGAGAACTACCAAGATTCAGAATTATGGATAGCATATTCCACTCAAGGGACAAGCACTTTTCACTAATAAATGCTTCCTAAGAATTTAATGCAGAGATGAGCAAGCTATTTGTTTCAACTGAGTCACACCAAATACAGTAATTTCCTATCACAATGAATCCAAAGCATCCTGTCTGGTGCTTAGGGCAATTCTGGAATGATCAGGTCAACTTTCAGCTACACAGGGAGTTCTTCAAGGCCACAAGACATCCAGGTTGTTGATTCTTGAATTGTGAAATGCCAGCAGAGCAAAACTAATCAGTAAATTATGTGTGATACTCTAATATAAATCTCTTCACATCAAGAGTCAGAAAAAAAGGGATATTAAGTTTGAATTTTGATCCCTCAAAAAAGCATTGAAAGTAGGCCTGGGTTGCCAGCTATGCATAAGGCAAAATTACTGCATCTTGAAGGCAACAATATCTTTGAATTTTTCCTTGGTAAGGGAAAATAACCCAACCTATACAAGAAAATACCTGTAGATTGTGGAGATTTTTTCAAGAGGTCTCTTCCTTTACATACCTAGAGTTTTGAAGATGACAGCTAGGTTAGAAGTGCACATGCAGTTAATTCATATCAATAGCAAAACATTTGCTGTTATGTTATAAAATTTGGGTACCAGCGAGGGAGGTGGTTGTTGATTCAAAGGCACCCTCCACAATCAGGTAACTTTCTGTGTAATTTAGGCTGCTCTCTGGGTATTTGAACAGTCAGTCAGTCACACCCTTTACACTGATGGTATCTTGAGGAGCAAAACCAGAGTAAGACAAGTTTTCTAGAAGATGAATGCCTGAGCCAAGATAATCAGAATATCTTGGCATGTCTTTAATTGTAAACACAAGAGGAAGTGTTGGACATAAAAAATTGTAAAAAAATCCTTGTTTTTAAAGACTAGAAATCCTGGCTTAGACTGATGAATGGAGTTTCAGGTTAAACAGCAGAAATTTTGAAAAAGCCATGCAAGAGAAACTCCTGAGTAAAGTCACTATCATGAAAATATAGCAAAATCCAATTGAAATCCATTCATTTTGAATCTAAAGACAGTATAGGGAAAGGTTATTTTTTTATATATTATTATTATATTTTACATATTATTTATATATTATATAGGTTTGGGTTTTTTTTCTTTGGGTATCAGAGATCATGTTTCATATTTCCTTCTATGAAGGAACTCTTCTGGGCTTCTGTATTAAAGCCATATCCTTTTGAAACTAAAATAAATAAATAAATAATCTCTTTACATTTGAAAAACCAAATTTTATTAAAATTAGATGCAAAACTGTTATTTATACTATTTCTAAACAGACATCATTGAAATAACTATGAAAGAAAACAGATGAAGAAGGATTTGGATGGGTTGCTATGCCCGTCTCCAATTGTGCTTCTGCTGGACAAATTATTTGTCTGAATATTTAGTTCAGACTTGTTTTCATTCAACTCAAGGACTTTCTGGTTTGCAGAAAATTCTACGTAAACCCAGATCTTCCACCTCCTCTGAGGCTTGACTTTACCACTCTTCGCTGCTTTTCTCAACAATCTGTTCAAAATGCAGTTTCCCAGATCTTTTCTGCAAGTCTCCCTCTCCCTCTTCTGTCTATCCTACCACATCATTTCTACCCTGTGTTCTCAACAGTTTTTACCAAAGTCAGACCATTTCACTGACTTTTTCGTAAACTATAACACAGAAATTAAAGAAAGGAATTATGACAGATCCTTTGATGCAGCTATTCATTATTTATTCACTATTATGATATAGTTTAGTGGTTTAGGGCAGTGGCAGTGCTGGGTTGACGGTTGGACTTCTATTCTTAAAAGGTTTCTTCCAACCTTGGTCATTCTTTGATTCTATTATATATTTAGACTCCAGTACAATTCAAATATTAAAATTACTTGACTTAGATCCATGTTGAAAAATATATTCTCACTACAGTGAGAAAGAGAAGTGTACTAATGCAGTCAGGGCAGTTTTGGTGCACAAAGAGCATTATATATCCAAGCTCTCTGAAAAGAAGCACTTCTTATTTTGACAAATGCACCGGAGTTTGGAGTTCTCCAGAGCCTCTGGATTCTGCAGTCATAACCCCAGAGCAGAAAGTGAGAGATGAGGCATAATCGAGACATTTATTACACAATACAGGGGAACAACTTCAAAGCAGTATTTTCGTAAAAATTGTTCTCAAAATAGTAAAAAAAAACCCACCATAAAACCCCACCAGGATTATGGTGAAAACAATAAAAACCGAATTCCAACTATTTAGAAACAACACTTGAACAGGAGTCTAGTGTCCCCCTTTTATCTACAGTCTTATCAATCTCCTAGCACTTCAAAACACTGCAATATCAAAAAAGCCCCTATCTCCACTCAGTTTATTCTCCTGTGAGAAGAGACCCACATTTTATCTGTCAGCTCTGACTGACCTCGAAGGTAAATGTCCTCACCTGACTTTCCACTTATAATACGAGAAGTACAAGAAAAGAGAGCCCAGTATGATATACTCTGTTGCATGGTTTATGCACTGTTCTCATTCAGGACTATTCTATTCCGCAAATACAGAATAATTTGATCTTAAGTCATCTGAGTTTTAAAGCAGCCTTCCATGTACATCAGAAGGTTTCAGTCCAGTCTTTTATCATTACAAGTGCAACCCAAAGGCAATTTTTCTGTCTTATTGCATCTGTTACTCAGTGTGCTTCTCACGTGACATAGGCTAGACAATTATTATTTTTCCAGTATCTAAAACCAACATTCTATCCAGCTACTACAAAATCTTACTTTATTTTCTTTGCCAAACCCTGAGAGGAAAGTCACTGTTACCACACTTTGATTACTGCATCACTTTCCCCAAGGAACTTCAAATGAAAGACTCAAGTTATTTTTAAAAGAAAATTATACCCCCACGAGAAGCCCATAAAGTACCAGTCACATAAGATTTATTATAAAGTATTGTATGAGAGATGAGTTTAGCCTAGAGATACACTTGAAAGTTTGCATATTTTCATACATCTACACCTGATAAAAATGTGCTTCTACATGGATGTGATAAGGTATTAACTTTGATAAGAGCTAAAAGATAGTTCTAAAAATCTTATGTTGAGTTCTGCCATCAGCAGTTTATCATCAGCTGTAATGCAGGTTATAAGCAGTGAAGATGGATCTAACAATTCATATAATTATCATCAATCCATTTTTATACTATGTAAATTAAATTTGAGTTTCTAGAAAACTGCCTGTTAGATGTAGAATTTTCCTTTACAGACTCTGAAGACTATTTTATTTTTTTAAATCAGCTATTACTTTAGAAACATTTGCCTCTAACAGCTAAGAAGCTCAATATCATATGATTTTTATCAGGTAAATGTATTCTAGAAGGAAGAAGATTACATGCAGGTTATGCTGAAACAAACTGAACAAGTTTTTGCCTTGTATTCATTATATACCCGGCTGGAAGAAATCTTACATAACACAGGTCTTATTAGACAAAGCATGATTTGAACGTGTTTTGATTTTTTTTTTTCCACATGTTTATGGAGAAATAATGTAAGGTTAAAATTGAAAATATTTACTAGGATTCCATAGAAGTGGAAGAGTATGGTAAGCACTCTCCAAACCTTTTACTTTCCACATGGTTACAGGAGTTCTGTCTTGAGACACTGTGACCCCACTTTATTGAAGAAATAGTTGCTTATTATAGTTCTAGTCCACACCTCTGCTGGTGCCAAAGGTTGAGATAGTCCTACAGTTTGAACTCAGCAGTGCTTAACATGCAATTATAACAATGCTGATAACCAAATAACCATACAGACCAAGCCTCTTGGATCATGGTCTTGGTGCTGCACTATTGTTCAGAACATGCATCATTCCATGTGTTTGTGAACTTATATGATCCTTCCCATTTTAACAAAACAAATTGATATAGTCTCCTGAAGCTGAAGTTGACATATGACACAGGTTTGTCACCAAGAGCTTTAGTCATATTGATAGCTAATTTGTACATTTTTAGATTATACATAGTTCCTGGGTTTTATTTTGAAAATACTTTATGTAATAGCATGTTTCACTTGCTGAAAGCAAGTTTAGTGATATTCCATCTGTAAGTTCTCTAATGTGGGGTTTTTTTCAGTATGATGACAATCAAATAGTTTATTAAACAGAAAAACACTATTTTTTCTTTCTTTAGATTTTTATTTTATGAGAATTTCCACACAAAGAATTATCATTTAACTTCCTTTTTAGAAATTGCAAGAATTCCTTTATATAAAATAAAATGAAATAATACTCAAACCAAAACATAACAAAAAACTTTGCCCTCTCTTTTGTCACCTAATTTTTAAGGAAAAATCCCTCAATAAAGTCTTGTTTAGCCATGTTTTTTAGCAGACTCTGAATATTTCTGTGTTCTTAACTCACTGGTAATATTTAACAACCATTCAGATATATTATATTTCTCTACAGCAAGGGCATCTGACCCCATCTTGTTCTGCTGGCTGTCTCTTGGAGTGTTTAAGTTTAGAGTTGTATAACTTGCACCTCTTTTTATTTTTATTATTTGCCTTGAGAACAAACTGTTCTTGCAGTCATAAACTTCCCTTCCTCTTCATATTCAGACTTGATTTGTATTCAGAGCAAAGCAGCATCTTGGCCCAATGTATTTGAAATGTTTCAAGGGAAAGAGAATCCCATTCTCAGGTGTGTTTGAACTGAGGACCTGTAAAGGAAGCCCAGATTTAGCACAATGTGTACTTTTGTTTGCTATGTGAGGAATGAAATGATGCAATGGCGGGGTTTTTTATGTCAGTGTTGTTGGTACCACAGAATTCACGCTGGGAGGGAGGACTGACACTGTAGCAAACTTTCCCACTGTTTGTTTTTCTACCCAGACAGTGAATTTAAGAGATTCTGTTAATCTCAGAAGGATACTCATCTTCACTGTAGTGTATAACTGCCAAGTTGCTGCTGAGAGCATTACCCCATCCCAGGTTCACTGAGAATGTCTGGCTGCAGTGTCCCTTTGGGAGAAAAGAAGGTGTGGGAGATAAGAGGTAGCCACACTGCATCCTGCCATTAGCTTTTTGCAAGCCGATGTAATTCATGCACCTTCAGAAAACTTTAGCTGAACATTTTCCAAGTTCCTTGGAGAAAACCTTGACGGCTGAGAAAAGGCAACAAAACACATGAATCTGCAGAGTATGAACTGCCTAACCTATTTTTATTTTCAGTCCACCATATTCCTACATCCTCCAACCATAACAAGGTCTGTGAAATGATACATATTGCACAATCACCTGACTTAAATAGTCAGAATGGCAGGTATTTGTATTTTGTCCTGCAGAATGGTCAGTTAATCTACACAGTAATTGAATGTTGCAGTCATCAAAAACAAGATGAACACCAGAACAGACCACATTTTTTAATGAAAAATCCTTAAATATTCCATTTTCACAGAAAAGGTCCATTTCAAACATGATTGGTTTGCACTAGAAATTTGAATAACACTCTAAAAGATTGATATGAGGTCCAGAAAATGCATCATGTCATTTTGTCATCACCATTATAAGAATATTAGATCTTGACTGATATGAGGTAGGAGAAACAAGAAATTGTGTCAGCTGGACTTAAGGAGAGACTGCCAGGTAGAAGGAATTTGAATGTACTAGACAAGTTACTTCAAACTCTTACTATTTAAGGCAAACTTCAACTCTAGGGTAAGTTATTAAGACCACTCACTTTGTCCTCTTTGGTCTCTGGTCACCTACCACAGTGACATTCATTCAAATTAACCAGGAGTCATAATAACCGGGAGAAAAAGGGTATTGTTGCATGCACCTTTTCTTGGAAATCTCTATACAGAATGGGTTTGCTCTAAAGAATTATTTATAATCCTGTAAGAAGTACAGGTGGCACAATTTTTGAATTTTTTTTTACGAGGGGGCAAGGGGACAGTGACTTATGGCTACATTCCCTGTGTGTTAGCACTCTACAACCAGTACAGAACCACTGAGTCAGGTTTTATCACAAATCTTCCCTTCCCGACTTTCATGCAAACCCAAGTCATTTGATGGCTCTAATGACAATATGTGATATATTCTGTGTGCTGTCTATGCATATTCACAATTAAGACCAAAGTTATTTTCCTTCCATAGAGTGGGGAAAAACCACCCTCTCATAGGGTTCCTAGTCACTGTAGGGTTGAGCAGACTGAGGCTTTGTCTCTTCTTTTTACTATTCATACTTTGATTAAAGTTTATTTGAAACCGTCATGAAGCAGCCTTGGGCTTAAACTTGGTTGGATTTTTTGATTCATTTCATTTGTTTTCCTGAGATTTGCCTTTCCAATCTGGGAAATGTCTGATACAGAACCCAAATTAATTGCAAAATGCATAGATTATGTTTTTGCATCTTAGAAGAAAAATGCCTTTTCAGATGCTTGTCCTTGATATTCAAAGTTCTATTAGCAGCTGTGAATTAAATATTTTTGAAACAGTTATGCAAATGAATTAGACATTTACAAACACAGATGTGCAGGTCTGTGCAGATCACCCCTTTCTTCTTACCAAAGTCAAATACTAACTTTTATCCCTATATGTAAACTGACATTTTTTCAGCTTTTATTCTCAAGCTCCAGAATCTCAGAACACAGTAATTAATTTTGTGATGAAAAAGTTGGGAATTATTACAAAATGAGAGAGTGTATAAAGTTAAAACTCTTCTTAAAATGCATCATAATATGTCCCCGCCTTGGGTCACAGAGGGGGAAAAAAAGAAGGGAGTACAGAAAATTTTTAATATTTGTACGTAAAAGTGGTACATTTTGGCATTGATTTGCTTCAGTAGCCATTAGTACTAAAGGTTGCAGACTGATGTTTCACACCCCTTTGTCAGAGGCACCTCACTCTGACAGTCATTTGGGTTGTAAGGACGTCCAAAGGAAATGAGACCCTTATGTAGAAGTAATTTCTAGGAGTTACAGATGAAGCAGATCTCCAATGTAACATGATGATTGCATTCCCCATTATGCTGATGTACTTTTAACAGACGTGTGTCTAGGCGCTAAGCAAGGATTATCTTAATTTGTTTTGCCTGCTTGTTATATGCACATGCTCTTTCTAGCAAGTCTAGCTTGCTCTATCCCTTCCACAATATTCTCAGCCAAGACTTCCATCCTCTTTTCTTCTTTATATCAAATTTTTATACACACACTGCAGTCATGGTTCAGTGCTGTGCCAAGGCAAGAGTATAGCTTGTATGTTGGATTCAAGCTGATTCCTTTGCATTCTGCATTTGTCTGGGACACCATTGATTTCAATAGATTAATTTCTGTATAAACTGCTATATTTTTAAAAAATCCCCCTCACATGGACTTATGATGCACCATAGATATCATCCTTCATTCTGCTCCCTAAATCCCAGTTCATTAAAGGGTGTAACTTACTCCTTCCTGTGGGTGAAGCTGAGACTGATGAAAGAAGTCTGATTTTTAAGGTTTCTTTTTAATTCAAAATTCAATTCACTTTCAGGTCAATCGTAATTAGGCTGTATATTTATGTTCTATTAATTTACTAAAGTAGCATTTTTATGCAAAGCATTAAATCATTCAGAGAGTTCCACTTGATGTGAGACAGTGGGCTTTATGTTAAAAAAGTAAAGTAGTCATCAAATCAGCTTTCATTCTATTCCACATATTCATTTTTTTGCTAAAAATCTTGGTAATTGCTGCTAGATTTAGCTAAATGCTTGCAAGTTATTTCACACTGCATTGAAGGGCATAGCAGAACACTCACTGACTGTAGTTAAGAACAGAAATTCACCCCGTGCACCTAAACTTTGTTTTCACAAAGTTTTATACCCTTTATAAAAGGGTTTTCACAAAGTTTTATACCCTAAAGTCTTTTTATACCCTTTATTTCCCTTATGTCATCCAGCAGTAAAGTGACCAACTGAGTTTGAAGATTAAGATTGACACAAAAGGATTTGCATTTGATCTTCACATTCAGCTGTATATGCTCTGGATGAGCAGAAATGCTCTCCAATGCAATTACATTTTCAAGGGGCATTTTGAGAGTCAGTCATACAGCATATTCCACTTTCCACATCCTGCAACTCTTTTCATCCTGGTAGATTCCTTTTTGCTTGTCTTCATTTATAAGGTTGACAATTTCTACATACAGATGTCATGAATTGATATAGAAATGTTGATTGGTACCAAATTTCTCTGAGAATTTTTTCTGAGAGTTTTGCTAAAAACAGGAATGAATAAGAAACATACTGACAGAGTTTTATCTCCTTCAATTGTTTTAGCTTTAATTGAAGAATTTAGGTGGTAAGCATGTTTGAATCTGCTACCAGTGTAAATTTCAAATAAACACTTCCCAGATGGTCTGTGGAAGGTGGCTCTTAACATTTCAGAGCTTCTGTTGGGCAGTTCTTTACATTACTATGATGAAAGAAATAAGATTGAAAACATTTTCTTTCCTGACTTGTCATACAAGATCTTCATTTGTGGATAAAATATGACTATAACCAATGAAATGGTACAGTGAAACAGCCAACATGATATTGCCAGCATACACTCATATCTCATCTTCTATTTCAAGCTATTACTTCCATGCTGTGGACACCACAGCTGAGGACTGTCTTGCATAGTTAACAGCTTATAACAATAGCACTTTGATGCTGCATGGTGTGATAAGTGCCAGAGGAAAGCTGTGTACATAGGGAACCACACCTGTGACTTCTGCAGATTTTCATTTTTATGAAAATTGGACCACTATATTTTTGCAAGACTGTTTCATCAGTTATGTCTGAGCAGTGCTTTAGCGTGGGTGGGGGTGGGGGGGGTGGAATATTAGTGCAATATGAGGAGAATTTGACCAAGCAGATTTCTTTGTCCAGTCTCAGAATAGAGTTTTTTCTTTTTCCCCCTGTATTGGCGACATTTTTCCTGTGCTCATGAAGTGAAACTTTTTCCTCTTCTTTCAGCTCAAAAAGGATCCTTTTTCCTATCAGGAAGAAACATCCTCTGTTGCCCAATACTCTCATAAAGCAGAAAGTATTCACTTGGTGAAAAATATAAGGGTTACATACTCATAGACACATAGTATAGTTTGGGTTGGAAGGGACTTTTAAAGGCCATCTGGTCCAACCTCCCAGCAATGAGCAGGGACATCTTTAATTAGATCAGATTGCTCAAAGCTCCATCCAATCCAACCTTAAATGTTTTGAGGGATGAGGCATCTACTACCTTTCTGGGCAAACGGAGGTTTCATTTTCTTGCCACACTCATTGTAAAAAATATTCTTCCTTATTTGTAAATATATAAATATCATAACATATAATCTTCAAAACAGTATTGTTTATGGGTTTTGGTTTACGTATCCTGGGGTAAATTTCTAAGAACATTGCATTTCTGAAAAAAAATTCTACCAAAGATGAATCCTTATTTACAAGATCAGTATGATGCATCAGCAGGGTTGCAATTGTTTGCCAGTCCTTATCGATTTATCTTTCTTTTCTAATTCCTGAATCTAAAATATGTATTATGAACTGATTTATACAGGTCTTCTACAGAAGAGATACCACAGAATGTATCAATCTAAACCAATCTATAGCAAGACTCCTTTTTCCTTGTCAATTTTTCTATGCCAGCGTAGATCATGCAGCAAAAAACTGACATAAGATTTCTTTTTCCTGACTACGATTACTAATGCATTTAGTGTGTTCTCTGTATGCCTAGCATAATGAAGGAGTTGCCCATTAGTTCAATGCTGAAAGAATTACAACATTATTGAGGTCATTTATCAACCAGAAAAAGCATATTATATTGATTAAAACAGAGTAGTTAGGTGCTTTTGTGACACAAAGTAGAAAACCTAAGCTTGAAAGAGAAAATTATTATTCTGCAGGTTATTTAAAATACAAAATTGACCTCAGTTCATTACACTATGTAAGTCAAAACACTGATTCCTCAACTTTTGACCTGACCTCACTGTCAAAAATCTTGGATGAATATTCAGAAGAAAATGCGATCATAAATCAGAAGGAAAGACTGCTTTGACAGGAACTGTGCATTATTCATCACAATTCAGTTCACACTATTGTGGTAAAGATAAAAAGTGCACATGTGAGAGCGGAAACAATAACAGTGGGAGAAAAAGAAAGCAAAAGGACACAAAAAGATATAGGCCAGACTCTTAGCTGATGTAAATTTGTCTATCTCCACTTGAACAACAGAGTTCATGCAGATTTACACCACCTGAGGAGCTCATTTCATTATAGGCTTGGTGTCATGGCCACATAAGCTCACAATAAGCCCCTCTAGCAAAATTGTACAGTTGGACCATGATGGTAGATGCTGCATTTCTTGTTGATCATAATCTCAAGTAAAAGAATAAAATGGTTGCAATTTTACTTACATTAAAATTATATTAATTTTAAAGTGATAAAAAGTAGGTAACTATATTGACTAGAATTCCCTGTCTCTGCTGCTACTCAGGAAGAATGTAATTTTACATGGGTAATACAGACTTTTTTTGAGTGAACTTTTCAAAACCAGTTATTATTTAAAAATTCTAAATTTCTGACCTTTTAGAAATGGTTTTCAGGTATTCCAAGGGCCTTGCTGAACATTCTGGGATATTTTCAGTCTGGAAGGAAGGCCTAAAGTAGGTCCTGGAAAGCTGGCACTTCTGTGATTTAGACTGAAATGCTAAAGGAAATGGATAACAGTGAAATAACAGTGATTACTGGTCAGTGTTGCAGGCTTATGGGGCTGTTATAGCTAAGATGTTTTTGCAACTCAAGAACAAGACATAAAAAAAATTAGTTTCTATTAAATTCTTCATGTAGGTAATTCCTTGTCAGAAATACAAAATAAAAAGCTATGCTGAAAGAGCTTCTTTTTGGAGTGTGATAGAGACAGGGAAAATATTAGTACTTTGATGTGCTAAAATATACAATACCACTGGGTTTTTTGATGTCTTATGAAGAAAAGTAGCTAAGTTATTTCATCTAGAAAAGTGGATCACTGTGTATGCCCAGTACTTTTATCCTCTGCTTATTCTATAAGGAAACTATTCTTAATGTACCATAAATAGTGATTTCATTGACATGACAGAATATTACAGCACCATGGAAGTCATTATATTTCTCAGTGCCAATGATCTGAAAAGTAGGAAAAAAATCCTTTTTTTCTGCCATTGACATAAATGCCTGAAAATTCCAATATATTTAGTGGGATGACTCCTAAGCTTTATATGGGTAACTGAGATAAGAATAGGACATGAAGAAGTAGAGAGAAAGAAATACAGCTTCATAAGATGGACCATATAGACATTAAATTAAAGAGCCTTTTATTCCCCCTGCCTAGAAGCACCCCATAAGCTTCTGGTATATAAGTTGTGGTGGTCCCTGTATTATTGTACCTACCTAAGTAGGTTAAAAAATAACCTATACAAGAGTCCCAATAAAGAAATAGACACGGTTAAAATTCCAACACATCTATGACAGGTAATGTCTCTCTTGTCTGTCAGTAAGGCAGGCAGTGAGTGGTCAAGATCTTCTAGTTGAAGAAAACCCTAGTAATTTGTAAATCAAAAGGTTATAATACTTCCAATAGAACTTTAAGATTTTTTTCTGTCTAACAACAGCATATATAATTTTTCCTTTTCCAATTTTGAAATGCCTGTTAATAGTATCTGTAACACAGATTAATAACCTTGGAAAACATTATGATAATCTGCCAAAGAGCTCAATACTAAGTAGGCAAAATTCATATAGAAATATCGTTGAAGCATAAGGTTTCTCACTAGGGCAATGAGCTACATGGAATCATGTTATTACAAATTGTTCACTTTGTCTGTTGGTGTTACAGTCACGTTCTTTCTTTTCTTTTTTTTTTTTTTTACTTTTTTTAACCATAGATGTAACTATGCTAGCCTATAATCCGAAGTTCTAGTTCCTCTTGTTTTACCCGTATACATGTTTTGACCATGTACATAAAAACACAGATTAAAATGTCAACAGCTACTATTAAAATAGAGTAAGGTCTTTGTCAGCCATTGAAAAGAACATGTTCTTCTACTATCACTTCCAAAATCTTATCAAATTTTCCTTCCTGACTTTTCTGATTTATGGCTCATTTTGAGTGCGACAGATACTACCCCTGTCTCAATAGCTAGCTATGTTTCATCATAAGCACACTGTGTTTATTTATTTTTTAAAAAGGCTGTGACAGAGCAGCAGAAAGGAAGGATGCCTCATGTGGCTCCTGTCTCTTTCACATTCAAAACCTGTGGAAAGAGAAGGCCGTTCTGTCCCTGAGAGCTGCAGGTGTGTCAGATGTGATGGGTGGCCTTTAGGCCAAGCCAGAGCCAAAAAGGAGCAGAGACTCAGAGAGGCATGTAGTGCAGTCAGTCCTTAGGGTAGGGGACCCTACCAGGGTTTCGAATTATAAATGATTCACTGACTTTGCATGATATATTTTTACATTGACTTCTAATAATGGTTTCGGGATATGTCCCTTTGCATACTTGTGTCCAGATTGATCACACAGTGTTAATACTAACAACCCATTACTACCATGTGATATCTGCACAGAGGCAGCAAGCAACACATCAGGATCAGGAGCTAAAAGAGTGCATGTGTAAGCAATGCATATCTAAAACATGAGTATCTCAGCACTTCTTTGGCAGGGAAGTGTTTGGCAGCAAGTTGCATCCCTGCACAAGTTGCTCAAGCCTCAGGGCTAATTCCCAATACCATATCTGTAGTTCACTTCCCTGGCACAGAGGGGATCACTGTTAAATACCTGACACAGCTAGATTTACACAGAAATTTCAGAAACTTATACAATTTTAGCCCCAAAATCTAACTCCAAGAAAAATTAAGCTGTGGAAAGAGAGCCATCAACAGTATCCAGCAGTGAGGGAAATCCTGCAAAACAAAAGGGTTCTTGTGAACACTGCATCCTTAATTGGTGACTTCTACTGAGATTGTGAGAGGTGCTAAGCAGTCAGACACATAATAAATTGTTAAGATTAGCTAAAATTGTATGTGAAATTGTGAACTTTTGTCTGTAGATGGTGCCCCAAATAACAAGCTCTAAGTCTATCCACATTCTCGTTTCTCTTTTTCTGTTGAAAGAAAAGTACTAGGAACAAAACATATGTGGTTGAAAAGAGAAAGTATGCTTCCCACGGAAGGATCAAAGCCAAACAAAGCAGCAACATGTCACCAAGGACATATTTAGGGAACTTGGAGAGCTGCAGAATGTCTCTTGCCTTGTTGAAACAGGCCAGGTGCGCAGGTGCCAAATCTGACAAAGCAGTCCTCTATAGCACACATAAACCAACACCCTTTCTAAAGAGCTAATAATATAATAAATGATAATAATTGATCACATATTTAATTAAAATAATAATAATTTACTGTTTTTGTAAAATAAAAATTTTGAATTTCTGAGGCTTAAAAAATGTATCTTAAAAATTGCTCACTTGAGCTTCATTATTCAGAGAGAAAAAGGAAAGCATAATTCAGATGCTAATCTGTGAATCCCTTACAGCTAATTCAGAGACATGACTCACACTTTTTGCCATGCCTTAAAACAGTATTCTGTATCAGATGTTGTGGATGCTGAAGGCTTGGCTACGGAGCGATTTTCCAGCTTTCTGCCAGCATACGTGTGAAAGTCTTGCTTTCACACGGATGCTGGCCGAAAACAGAGGTTTCTGTAAACCAATCCCTTTATCTTGCAGGTGCAGATTGCTATGCAGTAATGTTATGGTACTGACTGAAAAAATATTTTGAAGCAAATGTTGTAAGGTTCAGCCAATCCTTCTGAGAGGTGGATGAACAAGGAACCAATAACTTTTTACCACTAAGATACATAAACGAGTTTGTATATTAATAAATGGTTCCATTCCTTCCTAGATTGTGTCAATGTCATTTTCTTTCCGTCCTCTGCTCAACAAATGTGACCTAAGGCCATCTAACTAGGTATCCTATTTCAAACAAGGGTAAAATTGGAGGCAAGCATAAAAAATAGCAAATGAACACCCTCCCTGCCTTCAGCTGTTTTCTGCTGACAGATTTTGTAAGCAAAAACAGTTTTTTTCTGCCCATTTACTTTTCAATTCATGCAACCGTTAGACATCTATAATGTACTTCAGCCAACAGCTCTATGTCTCAGCAGCTCTTTGCATGAAGAACCTAATTGTGTTTGTTTTGAGCATGGTTTCTCCTGCCTTCGTGTGATGCTTTCAAGGTTTTGAACCACTGAACTCTCTCCAATCTCACTATGCCAGATATAATTCTACAGATCATTGTCATAACTCATCTCAGTTGTCACTGGTCCAACATGAAGTGTCCCAGTATAATCATTCTTCACACAGAAGCCACAGCACACCTTTTGATCTTCCTGGCTGTGCTCTTGTGAAGCTTTCCAGTTCTCTATACCCCTTTTGAAATATCACAGTATGCAATGGTACATTTCAAGATACAAGATAACCATGGATTTATACCAGTGACATATTAATGCTTTCTGGTTTGCTCTCTATTATTTTTTTCTGGCATTCCCTTCACTTTTATGACAACTCCCAAGCAGTGAACTGACCTTTTCATGGCACTTGCTATCCAATCAATCATAATCCATGCTGTTAACAGGGTTATCAGAGATAACCTCACTCCTGCAAGGTGATGGTGAATGCAAGAAACCATCATTTTATGTGAAGTCCAAAATGTTTTTTTCTATGTGTATTACTTCATATTTGTTTACATTGAATTTTACCACACATTTTGTTCCAGTCTCATGAAGTCCTTCTGCAGTTCTTTTCAGCTGGGCTGCAGCCTTTGTCACTACACTTTGTGTCCTTTTCCAGCTTATTTATAAATTTTTGAGAACAAGGGTTCTCAACCAGGTCCCTTAAGAACTTTGTGATTTCTTTCCATGGCAAAAAAATGCCAATTTACTCACCTTCTTGGGTTTTATTCACCCATAAATTTTTATCTAAATGAAGATTTTCCCTCTTGTACTCTTTGATCTGTTTTTAACTATCATATCAATTAAAACACTCAAAAGCTACTAAAAAGAAAACAAGTTATATATGATGACTAATACTGAGTTTTAACAAGTTTTAATCCATATTATTAGAAGTATACTGCTGACAATCAAACTATGGGGTTTTTTTTCCAAAATGGAAGTTCCTCCTGACTTCATAGAGTTGGAATGGATCTTGAAGATCACCTACCTCCAACTCCCTTCCCATGTGTAGGGACACTCTTCATTGAGACTTAATGATGATCTGTTGTTTATCAGTTCACAGGAAAACCTGAGATGGCTAGGAGAGGAAAACATGGGTTATTTCTACACAAACAAAAAAACCCAATTAATGCAGAAACTTGAGTGGAGTTCTTCAAAGCACTGTCCCGTTTGATGTGTATTTGCAGAACTGAACACCATGAATAGTGGTGACTGCCATTTGGATAGGAAAGAGAGAGAACTGATGGCCCTATTAAGTGTGTTTTTATACCGCTCTTTTCCTGCAATTTTGAGATGAAAATGTATCTCTTTCATGCTTGGCTACACCTTAAATTAAATTGCTGGCATTCTTTCATTGGGTCAATAACTTTGTAAGTAAGATCCTTAGTTGCATATGTTTAGTCTAAACCTGTGACACAATATCTCTGAACACACTTGTTTCATTTTCTTGCACTAAGATATTCACTGAATAGCTGTAAAATGTTTACTCTGCTTTCAGCTTCATCAATGTTTAACAGAGATGAAATTCAGCTTTACATAAATCCAAGCAACTTTACTCTTGATTCTTGAAGGATCTTTAGACTGAAATAGTTATGATGAAATCATTACCATTTCTTTAAATAGTCTTTGGAGCTTGCATTTGTGAGTTCAATAAGAAAGTTGTTTAGCCTCTAACAGGTAACTAACTGCCTGTTAAATATGAACATGTTTCCATGATTAAGAAATGTAAATAGTTTTGACATTAATATATACTGGCAGCATCAAATGATTTTGATGCATTCAGCACCTCCACGTTCAGATAACAAAGAAATTAGAAAACTGGTTTTTTCTTGAAATTGCAGTGAAACAGGCAATGTTCACAAGCATAGATATCAAAGAAAACTGAGGTGTTAAGAACTGAAAATATTCTCTTAAAGGAAGCCTGTTTTTTGGGACTGCAGACATTCAGAGGGTTATGATATGTTGTTCAATATACCTTTAGGCAAAGAGCTGCCTGTGCCATCAGAAATGACAACTTGTGGGATGGGTGGTGAGCAGAAATGCTGATGGTAATACTAGAGACTGAAGCATCTGACATATCTGTCGTGTAGGAGTATCTGGTTTTAGTGTTAACATTTTAGTAATTAATCTGAATTACTTAATTGCTCAGCCCAGAAAAGAATAGGACTCCAAGTGTAGTAATAGAGCCACGTGTCAGACCATGTACCTAATACCTACAGCTTATCACCTGGTACCAAAACTAGAGTAGGTAACTTTCTTTTGCATAAACAGCACTCCAGAATCACATTCAATTAATGTCTCTGGTGAGTGGTAAAGATAGTGCAACACAGACATGTCATATCTGTGGAACGTGGATATATCAGAATGAACACTCACAGGTTGCATATATTTAATAGTGTGTGGTGCACAGAGTGGATGATATTCCTTAGAGCTATCAGGTAGGCAGAAGTACTTAGCTGCTTGCAAAGCAAGATAACTCTAAAAGTAATATTCACTAAAGGTATGGTACAGCATTTTTTTCTTCCTCAGCCAGAAGATGCCCATGTATTTTGACCTCTGATAGTCATATGGAAATACAGCTCTTATGATCTGAGGATCTAAAGGAAAACAACATGCTCTACCTGTGCAAAAAGGAACAGGCCATGTTTTAAGATTCCACATATTTGGTGTCCTCATATCCATATGATCACGATCATATGCAGGGGGGATGCAGGCGTAGCCCGGAACCATGACATCCCTTGCACCATGGTACATAGAGAACAGCCTGTAGTGAACATACTGGGGGGAGAAGCAGTGTAAGTACTGGCTAACCCATCTAGCAAATTGACACCCTGCTCCATTCCTGATCATGCTGACCATGAGACAAGACCCAGCAGTTCCTCCAGACCGTTCTTCTCTGCAAAATGAACACATACTCCCTTGAAGACTATTAGCATTGATACATATATTCCACAGGCTGAAGAGTGAGCCACAAATCATTCATGTGGTCCTGTTGAACAGAAGTAAAGGGCACCAGTGAGAAAGAAAAATTTGTGCAAAATTCAATGGACAACGATGGCAGGTGGTGAGTGAGAAGAAATAAAAAAGGCAAGCTGCCCCATTATGTATAATTCGTGAGCAGAAAAGGAACAAAGTTAGATGATTTAATTTCAGTTCTTTGCTTTTAATTGAGACTTCCTAATAACTCAAACTATTGTGAAAATAACAATTTGGACCACAGCATAGACTAGTTAGTACTAGTACAAGCTATATGCTATATATCTTTCTGGCACTTGCAAGGATGACAATCTTTCAATTAGATTTTGACAGCAGGTTTTATAAGTCTTAATGCATTTAATGGACATGTTTGACATCCAAATGGGTCTATCACCTATTTACATTGCTGGTGTTCTCAAAACCAATGTTATTTCTGAACACATTTGCTACATTTTGTTTGTTTGATTTTATTCTGTAACCATTAAACATACCACAGATTACAGAAATTAAAGACAGTTAGAGGTTGTTGTTACTGTAATTGCCAGATGGGTAGGACAGGGTTTGAAATTCATTTCTTATTTTCAAGAAAGAAGTACTAAAAGTCATGGAACAGTTTATATTGAGTGCTATTACACAGCACCTACAGGATGGACAGGGGATTAGACCCAGCCAGCATGGGTTTAGAAGGGGTAGGTCATGTTTGACGAACCTGGTCTCCTTTTATGACCAGGTAACCCACCTGGTAGATGCAGGAAAGGCTGTAGATGTTGTCTATTTAGACCTCAGTAAGGCCTTTGACACTGTGTCCCACAGCATCCTCCTGGAAAAGCTGGCAGCCCATGGCTTGGACAGGTGCACTCTTTGCTGGGTTAAGAACTGGCTGGATGGCCAGGCCCAGAGAGTGGTGGTGAATGGTGCTGCATCCAGCTGGCGGCCAGTCACCAGTGGTGTCCCTCAGGGGTCTGTGCTGGGACCTGCTCTGTTTAATATTTTTATTGATGACATGGATGAGGGCATTGAGTCTTTCATTAGTAAATTTGCGGATGACACTAAGCTGGGAGCGTGTGTCGATCTGTTGGAGGGTAGGAGGGCTCTGCAGAGAGACCTGGAATGGTTGGATAGATGGGCTGAGTCCAATAGGATGAAGTTTAACCAGTCCAAGTGCCGAGTCCTGCACTTTGGCCGCAATAACCCCCTGCAACGCTATAGGCTGGGGACAGAGTGGCTGGAGAGTGCCCAGGCAGAAAGAGACTTGGGAGTACTGGTTGACAGCCGACTCAACATGAGTCAGCAGTGTGCCCAGGTGGCCAAAAAGGCCAATGGTATCCTGGCCTGTATCAGGAATAGTGTGGCCAGCAGGAGCAGGGAAGTCATCCTTCCCCTATACTCGGCACTGGTGAGGCCGCACCTTGAGTGCTGTGTCCAGTTCTGGGCCCCTCAGTTCAGGAAGGACGTGGAGACACTTGAGCGTGTCCAGAGGAGGGCAACAAGGCTGGTGAGGGGCTTGGAGCACAAGCCCTATGAGGAACGGCTGAGGGAGCTGGGGTTGTTTAGCCTGGAGAAAAGGAGACTCAGAGGTGACCTTATCACTCTCTACAACTTCTTGAAAGGTGGTTGTAGTGAGGTGGGGGTTGGTCTCTTTTTCCGGGCAACAACTGACAGAACAAGAGGACACAGTCTTAAGTTGCGCCAAGGGAAATATAGGTTGGATATTAGGAGAAACTTTTTTACAGAAAGAGTGATAAAGTATTGGAATGGTTTACCTGGGGAGGTGGTGGAATCAACATCCCTGGACGTGTTTAAAAAGAGATTGGATGTGGCACTCAGTGCCATGGTTTAGTTTAGTTAAGGTGTTAGGACAGAGGTTGGACTCGATGATCTTAAAGGTCTCTTCCAACCTGGTAATTCTGTGATTCTGTGATTCTGTAATTGTTTTCAGTTGCTGTCACTTTGATATAGGCTCACATAGCCAGTAATAATAAAGGCAGTCCTTAGCACTGAAGAAAAATTTAGGCATAGACTCAGTAATGGGGCAGCTGGGAAAAAATACACTCAGGAGTAAAGAACAAGCTCCTAAGAGGTCCACAGACTAGAGGAAGTGAAAATACAGCAAACTTATTGGTCAGCAATGGCAAGAGGTTACCAGAAAAAAAAGTCTCTAAAAATGTTTTATTGATTACAAAATCAGGGCTATTATTTTTGAAATGAATGCTCTGGCTTAAAATAGCTCCAGTATGTTTGTGAGTCAAAATGGAAAGGCAAAGACAAGAAAACTACTGTTCCTAGTTGTATTTAGGATCTTCTGAACTTTGATTAATTGATAGATATTCCTTCAAATAAGAGTGTACTTTTTCTCCATGGCATAAGTAAAGCAGCATTCTTTATAACAGAGTGATTGAACACAATGGGTTCATTAATTCTCCTGATTTTTGCTTTTGCTAATATATTTTATATATTATATATAAAATATATATTTTATATATATATAATATATTTTATATTTTATATATTTACTGAGTATTTTCCTTTATTTTTGTAAGATAATTCTGATGTCTGTAGTCTTTCTTGCAATTACATATACAATATATACATATTTTTATGTGTGTATATATAAATATATCTGGAATATGAGTGGTAGAAATAAAAAGGAAAGAAACAAGTCCCTTTTAAAAAAGGCCTCACTTTTTTATTTTGTAGAATGAGCAGCAAATGAAGGCTTCCACATTTGACTATTGCTTATTAAGTAGAACAACTTTAATGAAATAAATTAGCTTGGACAGCAGAAGTTATTGCATTTCCCTTGATAGTGAGAAAATATCAGACATAATGTACTTATGTGAAATTATTTTTCTCTCTTTGTGTACTCATCTTATGCATTGAATGAGCTTAGAAGGTAGAGTGAAAGTGGGAGCTGTGAGACATCTGATCAGTAACTGAAAGTTGTTTCCTGATACTGTGAGTGAAAGAATTAGGGTTCTGCAGAAAAACCTAAATACAATAGATTCTCATTTGGTCTTCTTGACTTAAAATAATCTTTTCCAGTTTAAGCCTTTTAATATAGAGTTTTCAATGAGTTGAATTAAGGTGTTTCATTAAGGAGAAGGGTTAAAAATAAATATGCATAATTTGGGTCTTCAACTTTGCAGACATTCAGATCTTGACTTGGATGAGGTTGTGAACAACCTGATTTAACTTTGAAGTTAGATCTGCCCTGAGCAGAGGGTTAAATCATATAAACTTTCAGCCTCAATTATGCTGTGTTGAGTGATAATATACCATGCCTTAATAACATCAAAGAAGTGAAGATCATCATTCTTACCTCCATTTTACAGAAATTATTATCAGTTATAATCTCTGCTTTGTTATTGGTAGTGTGCCAGGTAGAAGGACAAGATGCACTACTTCATTTAGCACTCAAATGAGTAATAAAGAAGAGATTACTTTTTCCCACTTTTATTCCCCTCCTTGTATTTGATCCCAGTACTTCCCTCCATGCCCTGTTTAAGGTTGTCAATTAGAACTGAAAGGCTGATCAGAGCTGCTCAGCGTTCCTTCTTCCAGTCATCACTGTATTTCTAGTTCAGCATTTGCCATTGTTGTTGTTGCCAGGTCATTGGCATCAGCCCAGCCCATAGATGAGGATGTTCATGTTCAATTTATCTTGGTCAGTTTGCTACATCTTTCCAGAAAAAGCAAGGTACAAAAAAGAAATCTTGGCATTCAGCTGATTATATCACAACCACACCTGAGCTGAATGGCAAAAACAAGACACTTCTCAAACCCCTGGGATTTTTCCACATCCAATATCAGATACCAATGTCAACATTAGAAATGTCAGACCTTCTCAAATGATTCCTCAATAAAATTCATAGCAAAACGTGTCAGGGAAACTCCTCAGAAAGCCACTACCAGATCACTTGATAATAAATAGACTAAGTAGGAAAGATATTTAAAATCACTAAATAAGCCATAAGATGTTTAAATTGTGTTTGGAGTTGGACAGTCTTGGAATGTTCATACATACATTTACCCAAACATGCATGCACACAGACTTAAGTGGAAGAAAAATATAATATTCCCTAAACCTAAGTGAATAATTATTTTTGCAAGACTACTACATGGCTTTTTTACAAAATATGAACTAGTGGTAGAAATTAAAACAACAACAATAACAAAAACAACATCAGCACAAACAACTCGACAACAAAAATCCAGTACCAACAGTAGTTGAGAATGCAAATGGGAAATTACATAACATAGAACTTTTATATTGAAGCAAAAAAGAGATGTGATTTCCTGCAAATTCAAGAATATTGCTTAAAGAATCATTGCCCAATAAATTACCGTCAGAATTCAAATATACCACGCCAGATATTTTGATACTCCTGAAACACACAAGGAAAGTATAAAATTCCATGTGCTATTCTACAGAGGCTTTTCTGAGAAATCCAGTGATCTCTTTGGATTTAAGAAATATACAGCAGTAACTTCAATAGCCAGTAATAAAAGTAATTACCTGTAAGTCTATTTATCACTACTATTAGCAAAGGTAATTCATGATAACAAATAGAAGTAAATACTATTTGTAAAGATAATTTTAAAAACCCTATACTTCCTACAGAAGTGTACTTTATATCATCCCATGGTAATGAAATCCCTACCTGTTTTACACAGCTGGCTGAGGTCATGAGTTGTTCATGTATGGAAATTTTCCAAATGATTAAATGTAGATTTTGCTACAGAAAAATGTTCTGTGGCATTGTGCAGCACAGGAACTGGTGAAATACTCCAGCACATGTTGACTTCTTTAACTGAATTTACATATACCTTTCCATATACTTATCCATATAAATATATTTCTGTGTGTATGTATGCACACAAGTGGGAACATTAGACACCAAGATCCAGTGCTGATCCCTTTAGTCTTTAGCCATCACTAACAGAAAATCCCCTGCCAACTCAGCTTTCTGCATTTTATTAGTGAGTGACTGCTGTTTCCAGCTGCCTGCGTACTACCATTTTTGTTATGTTCTCTGCTGTGGGGGAGCTGAAAGCATTTTAATGTCTGGTAACCAAGCTGTATTGACTCAGGAGTCAGAGAAATTATTTACCATTTTTTGACTGGTTTGGTTTGGTTTGGTTTTCTTTTCCCCCATGGCCTGTTACAGCCAGTAGTGCAATCACATTTTCATTTGCACAAGATGTTCTTTTCAAAGTCTGCTGTCATAAGATTTTCCTAACAACTCTAGTTCCCCTCCCCCACACTCTGAGAGGAAACTTTTTATATCATTCTTTAAAATGGAAGGTCACAATTAGGTCAACCTGGAAGATTAAAATAAAGACCAGTAAAAACTATAAAATTCTTAATTTACTATTTGTTTGTGGCTCTTGACCAACTGCTACCTTCAGAAAATACTGCTAGAAAATATCCTGGATGAATGCTATTGATCTGGAAATAAGATTCTGGAGAATAAGATTTTCGTGCATTCAGTAGCTCATTCTTAATTGCAAAAGGACTTTCAAATCCTCAGAATGAAAGCAATATAGAACTGCAAAACATTGTAATTAATAATACATGAGAAAATTAAGTGTTCTGCAAAGCACAGGTAACTGTTTGTATTTCTGCCTCTGCAACCTCTTTTTGCTAAGTTTCTTAAGGAGATCTGTGGAAGTGAAAAGTAATTTATATTATCAAGGTGTTTTCCTAGGCTTTTATGCTGTCTTTTCAATGAGCCACTTTTAGAAACTCACATTTTGGAAGGGCTCAGCTTCTGTCCTATAAATGGTTGTGCAATAATAACTGTGAAAAGTATGGTTCATGAACAATTGACAAGTGGCTGAAGAATACCTGAAGCTTTTCATCTCCTGATTTATCTTTGTTTTTTACTCCTTTCCAAGTAAAAATAAATACTATTTAAAAGTTATTTACTTTTCTAAAATGTATCTTTCAGAAAAATATGTAATTAGCTTTCAGTTAACCAGCTAAGCAGAGGATTAAAAAATAATTCCACATTCATTATATTTCAACACATATCTTTATCATAAATGTCCACAGCCTTGCCTTACAATCCCCATATTTTTAAATAGATAAATTCAGAAAAAAATAGCCATGATGCCATGCATAATTCTACCTAAAACGGAAAATCTGGATTTCATTTTGCATGTAGAAATGCTTTTATTCTATTTAAATCACTCTCATTCTTATTTGTTCAGAAATTACTTTTTTTTAATATGCATTGTCTAATATGAAACAAAATGGTCTCTTTTGTTAACAAAGGTGGATGTTGGTTTTAACTGTATTTTATTGAAGCCTAATTTGTTTTTAATGAGCTACTTTGAAAACCTGTATGGGAGGGAGAAAAAAAATATCATATCCAAGTGTTCTCTAAATGAAAAAAAAATCTATATGGATATCTCAACAGTAACTGAAAGTAAGAAGTCCCAGGAGAATGTATTTTCCTTTTTAAAGAAAAAAAAAACTAAGTTAAAAAATTCAATAATTTAAAAACCATGTTATTGGAAGAGAAATATTTTTAGTAAACATTGATATGTAAGATGCATCTGTTCTCACTAAAAATTTAATAGTTAGGTGCTTAGATCTGAACTAGTTTTTTTAGACCTGCTTTATAATCAGAGGAGAGAAACAGACATACTGTAGTGATCCATCTTATCGCAGAATAAAAATTAAATTAGTTTAGAAGTACTCCCTTGGTAGGTTCATAGAAATCAATCTCTGGTTTTTGTTTTTTCTTCCTTTTCTGTAACATGAGGCCACTTATTTTTATGACAGCCCAAGCCTTACATATTTTGCCCTCAGACATTTAAAGTTTCCTACCTCTACTCCAACAGAATTTTGTGATATACATTTTTCTATTAATTATTTAAAATCCTAGAAAGGCATTGTGTTTTTGGCTCTAATCCAGAAGTTTAAAAATGCCTTCTTGCTAAAGCAGAAGTTAATATAAGATTATAGTGAAATACAGGGTGTACTGTGTTTGTCATGTTAGCTCACCATCATTAATGACCTAAAGAGAAAAAGAAATAACTCCTTCAGTGAAAACATAAAGGCTTAGAACGTTACATTCTTTTCACTAAAATATGTCATTGACTTCTTGCCACGTTAAAGTAATCACAGATTCATCTTTAGAAAACACTACAACTTCTATTAAATTAGAACAAAAAATATCTGAAATAAAATGTATATAGTATGCTACAATATGAATGTTCCATTCTGTATTCACACTGTGTTGTTGGTCAAGGTTGCAGCATTTAATACTGGAGTTATTTACAAAGTGTGACATCACAGTCATTCTGATTTTTCACAAATGCTTAAATGCAAATTTCCCAAGAGATATGGCTGAAATAATATATAGAATGAATTTTTATCAATGTCATTGGAATTAATTTAGGGAAATGTACTTCTATATTTAAATCTGATTTTCTGTCTTTTTGACTATTTTAGTATAAGGGATTTGTAACAGTTAATATGCAGTGCAAAATTCTGATACCTTATTCTAAAAATTCTTAGTATTTCTTTCTTTATGAAAAAAATTGAAAAATGCTTTCATCTATCAGTTTTAGATATAAAAGTTTACTATATGGAAGAGTTCCCACTTCCACTCAGCTTTATGAATAACAACAAATTCATCACAGAACTCAGTTGTAGGAATAAATATTGGGAAGAGTTGTCCATAACTAATTAAGTTTCACACTCTCTCCCGCCAGAGTTCAGCAGCTCTGGCAATAGGCATATTTTGGGATTATGCCAACCTTTGAAAAATACCACCTGCCTCTCTGCTGGAGACAAGGAGACAACCATCAGGCTTGATAGGCTGTGAATCCTCTAAACACAGTGAAAAGTTAAACTACAAGTTAAACTTCCCTACTTTGTTGTAATGTCCATCCCAGTGTTTAATTAATAAACACACCATTCCAATCGATTCAAGTAGTGTGGATATCATCCCCTGTTTTAATGAATTTGCTGAGTTCTCCTACTCTGGCTACAGATTTCTCTGTAGGACCAAGCCTTCTAAATCTGCTGTTGTTTTCTTTTTACTTCTTATATCTTTAGCAAAACAACACCACAAATTTCCCTCAAGAAAGTTTCTTAGAAGTTGTTCAAAGGTCAGAATTTCTTTTCAATCCCAAAAGGCCAAAAAAAAAAAAAAAAGACAGAAAAAATGGGAAAGAAAAAAGAGTTCTAATTCTGAATGCAAAGTAGAGATTTCTCATAGGGAGGAAAGTTTCAAGTGACTTTCAACCCTTTGGCTGCAGTTTATTCAACCTGACATCAACTGTGTAAGCTGTGAGTATTGCTGACAGAGAATTAGGATCAGCTTGAAGTGTCCTGAGAACTTTGCTGAAGGCATCAGCGGAATTCCCTAGATTGGAACTGTGATCACTCAAAAGTCTGAAATCTCTGCAGAGTTCAAGATCTTCCTCTCAGTCTTCTCTCTTTTAATTTACTGAAGACCCTCACCAACTTGCAAGCAGAGGGGATCTTCCTTGGGTAACTTCCCCTAAGCAACAATCATTTCTCCCACATACCAAGCTATTAATGAAACAGGCCAGTGAGGTTCCATCACCAAATGTGTTTTGCAAAAATGTAGACAGTCCCAGGAAAATGTTTCACATTTCTGTCTGAAAGTTCCACTAAATAAACCCAGCTTGAGGCTTCAGATCATTAAGGAGTTAGATAAGTTGGTTCCTACCAGTGAGGATTTCTCTCTGATGCTGCACATCACGACAGATCTCCTTTGCAGGCACCTGGTCCTAAACTTTCTCAGTGTCTCTCCAGTGAGGCCACCAGGGAAGGAGAGAACATGTATGAACTTTTAACAAAAATTCAGGTGCTTAGAAATAAATCTTTTGCTACCAAAAAAATACAAGCAGAATTATTTATGAGAGCTCTTTTTTTATCATAAAAGGAATGATAAATAGATGTTTTGTAGACATAAAGCTGTTTCAAGCAGGGTTTTCCCAATTCACCAACACAGGGAATAGAAAATTCATTCCTCCTGGGATGTTATTGTACATTACAGTAATTTTTTCTGAGGCATAATATATTCTCTGATTCTTCCACAGGTTTTAACAGGAGAGCGAAGAACATCTTGGCTGTAGCGTTTTGACATATTGTAGTGGATTGCACTTGTTTTTCTATGCAAGCAGCATATGAAAAATGTTTCTCCATTTTTAAATTTTTAGGGCAAAAATGCACACAGAATTAATTACCTCAGACCACAAGCTGTACTGAAGGTGGATCTGTGAGGGATAGGAGAGATTTGATTTCTGGCAGAACTTGCCAATATTATTGCAATATAAGCAATTAATCTTTGTCAGCAATTAGTATGACAGGCAAAATTGGCTTAAATGATTGATCTACTCTCACAGTGACATAATAGCTGATGAACCTGGCCATATAGGTTATAAAGTCAACATGAAAATGATAATGAATAGCATTATGTAAATTTAGATAAAGTCTAAGAATAGGGAAAAAATCAATTTGAATACTAAATTCTCTTATTCTTAAGAATGGTTGTTTTGACAAAAAGAAGTGAAAAAGGACATACTAAATACCTTGGGAAGTTAACCCCTTCCTAGTTTTATCACAGAATACTATTAACAGGAGTTATAGGGACATTTGCATTTTAAAAAAACCTGATTTTTCTCTCAGTGAAACAGTCTGTTTGCAGCTGAAATGCAGCTGTGTGAGAACCACAGTCAGGAATAATGGTTTGGAAAGGATGAAGAAAATCTGGTAAAACTATTTTGTATAAGAATTAGTTATGCATACATGACATAAAACTTCTGCTCTTGGAAGTACTAATCCATTAAGTTGGGAGTGCCTCCAAACTCCAGAACCTGGTCAGCCTCTGATTGCTCTCCAGCCTGCAGTGGGATGAAATATAAATATGTGTGAGCCTTTCACCCCATCACAGGAAAACAGTCCAGGCCTTGAGAACTTTGATTAGCCTTAGCTTTGTACATAGGGAGAATGAAGAAATAAAAATTCCAGAGGCAGCACTACAAATGAACTTTAAAATTCAAATCATTGATATGGCCTTGCATTTTGTGATCAATGCACATACTTATATTCCATGAGGAATACTTTTTAGTGTCTAGTTTAGATAAGTATTTGTACTTCTGTGTCTAAAGGGGTAACCCCATCCAATGATTACACCCTATGCTTATGACAGGTAACTATGATATACATTTGCAAGAGACACAGTATTTCTGTGAGTTTGAATCTGCTGGGAATGCACAGTGGCACTAATATTATTGAGAAGGTTTGAACTGTTTGCTGTATTCAGTTTCATCACTTGCCATGGGAGAGCCACAGCATTTTGCTTCCTCTAATGTCAGAGCAGGTAAGGCTGCAGTTGTGCTGCAAGTGTTTGCTACGAGTGTTAGAGATTTTCTCAGTATTTTTACTCCCCCGGTTAAAAATGAATACAGACTTTAGAAGACTTCACATAATTGACTGTGATCTCCCATTTCATTTCATTTTATGTGTAATCCCATTTCAGTGAACATTACCCTTATAAAGCCCAGGCCTTGCAGATTCTGGTTTGTATTCCACAGTTACTATGTATAAATTTATTTTTCATAAGTGTATTTTCTCAAGCAAAACAAAGCACTCAAGACACAGATCACAACACTGCCATGCTCAGTGCGCTCACATTTTCTAAGATCCGAGAGCAGGTTGTCAGAGCAGTTAGCAAGTGTACTTCTTCAATTCAGCATTTCCAGAATTTTTCTCTAACTTTTATCATCTTTCAAGCATAATCAGGAAGGAAATTACCTTGTCAGAAGCATCAGAGTTGGTTTTGCTCTGTAGAAGCTTGTGCGTTTCCAGTGTTTTGCTTTTCCACAATGCAAATCATGCTGCCCTTGCCTTTTACTAACTCATTTTTAGCAGAATTGGAAATTAAATTAACAGTTTGATATGTATGTATGTTACAGCAGCAAGTAAGTTCTGTCCCAGCTCAAAAACTTCTAACACTAGATTCCTGGCTTTTTCCCTTGCCACTGTATTTAGTATCCTGCTTTCTTTAGTATTTTGGCCACTACTTGTAGGCAGCCAGATTTTTTTTCTTTGAATGCAGAGAGAAAATAAAAGGGTAGAAAACAAAGGTATAAAGTGCTGTAATTTCATCTCGGTGAAAAGCAAACCCTAGAGTATGCTCTAGGAGGTCTAAATTGCTCAGTAGCTGCTGTTTGTCAGAATGATTTGAATGAAAGAGAGGCCTAAAAATTACTTCTTAGGTAAGATTACTGACCAGGACAGCTAAAATAGTCTGTTAACGGACTCTTGGATGGGGAATCAAGAGCAAGAATACATTCCTTTTAGCTATTAAACTCTGAATGGGCAGCAGCATAACATGGCTCTGAAAACAGGGAAGAAAAAAGATTAGGTAAAATACATTTTATGTGCTTTAATAAATGTGTGCTCTCATTGAGGAGTCAAATAAGTTAGGACCAAGGCTGCCAAAGATAATGTGCTTCAGTAAAAAAACCAGAAAATAACAAATAATAAGCAGTTGTAAAACTTAAGGAAGAAACATGGACCCTTGTGTCAGCAAAAAGCTGGGTTTCCATATGATCTCAGCTCCTTAGTCTAGAATTATGATGCTTCCATACCTTGTTTCACTTTGGTTTGGAAGGGCAAAAATTATACTTCTGCTGGCTTTCTACTGGGTCTGCAAAGGCAAAGGGAAAATGAAGCAAAGAGAAAGCTTGTATTTAGTTTATTGCATTTCAGAATATTTAATTCTGTATCACTGTTTCGATTCTGCCCTGAGATCTGTGCAAACTCTCGAGCAGCTCTCCTCCCCCTGTATACCTCAAGACAAGGGAAAATTGCAAAGGCGAGTTCCTGGTACTGCCATCCTTTCTGTGGGAAAGGGTACTATAGATCTAGTCTGGATATGACACCTTTCTTCTGAAGTAAAAGGGTCAAGAGGTTATTGCTAAGTTAACTACTTTATCACCTTTCTTACAGGGAACAGTTCTTTCTGTCCTCAGGCGATTCTTTTCTTTGCTGCGTTTGAGCATTTTTAGCATATGAGGGGCACTCACTGTTTTGGTAGGTCAGTGTGCTCAAGCAGAAATGCTTTTAAAAGGCCGGCTTCTCCTGAATCAGGACAGAAATGGTCTTTGTCATGTCCTTGTCAGTCACTTCAAAACCTGTCATTTCTTTCTACTGGCATCCTGAGCACTGAACATGCTACAGCCTGGTTATTATGCTCTTAATAAGACATATAGCCATGGTTGGTTGCATCATTATAATCTGGTCATGAAGTTCAACAAGTCTTCTATCATAAGGGTATAAGTTAAGGAATACTGTGAAGGGTGTTCTTGTTCTTTTAAAACTCCTCTTTTTCTCGT
The DNA here is from genome assembly GCA_026261815.1 of Monarcha castaneiventris obscurior. Taxonomy (NCBI): domain Eukaryota; kingdom Metazoa; phylum Chordata; class Aves; order Passeriformes; family Monarchidae; genus Monarcha; species Monarcha castaneiventris. Next base: position 1,954,316 of record JAMPIT010000388.1, on the reverse strand, counting down.
GCTGGAGGGCATAACGGAATTACTAACTTCAAGACCTAAATGCAATGAAATTTTTAAGTGTTAAAAGAAGAAATAATATTTGTTCTTATTTCTCTTTAGAAACTTAAGATTTTAGATATAACCTTTTCAGTCATTTTTGCATGATCAAATTATTCTAGTCTTCTGTTTGCTTGCTAATCTTACATGAAAGCTGAATAAAATATGAATCAGTGTTTTGGGAAATAGCCTAAAGAACTTGCAAAAACCTGGGTACATTGGATTTTCTCTGTCACCTTAGACTTCTTAATCTTTCCAAGGCCTTGGTTCTTCACTTGTAAAATCACAATTTGATGGGATTCTGGCTCACACAAGTAAGATCTGTGAAATGCCACAATATTAAAATCTCCATGGCTGATAACCTAAGTAAACACCAAACAATCATTACTCTGGTAGCTGAAGCTTTAAGAAAAACACCATATGTTTTGAGACTCGCAATAACACTATGAAAAGTGGCAGGATGACAGTACTGGCTGTTTGCACATCTTCAGGACAGGCTCCCCGGAGAAAGCCCATGCAATCTTTCAGAGTGTCCTGAAAAAAGATACAAGAAATGAGGAACCCCCAAACAATTAAGTATAGTTGTTCATGAAGAAAAAAGAAAATTATTACTTTACTTCAAGGCTTTTTTTTAGAAAGAATATAATACACTGAATGAAAATATCTGGAAGCAATTGGGCATTTTTTTTCAGATGTTCATGTCAGGGCTTCCCATAAAGTGAGCATTAAGACAATCATCTTGTTTTATTTGTCTATTTTTGCACCACACCAGCATGCTGGGGTCGTGAAATGAGAAAGGATCAGTATTTTTCCAACTTAGCCAATAAGAAAGGTCCTCAGAAAAAAGTACCTTGGAAGAAAGAGTTTGTGTTGGAGTTAGTGAGGGCTCAGAAGCTTACGTGTTTGGATTTTGTTTTTAAAGTGAGCATAGTACTGTTCTCTTTCTTTCATTCTTTTATTCGTTTTTCTGGATCATGGCTTAAAATCCATCCTTCCTCTATCTTCTGCATCTTTTCCCTGTGACCTTGCTCTCATCCCAGCAAGTGTTAAGGCTTGATGGGAACCTAGAGATTTCTGTTGTAAGCCAGAATGACTTTCTTTTGTCTCCCTGGTGAATGTTGGCTGTGTCCCCCTGCATCCTCCCTCTTGCCTCCACTGAGATGATCATTTCTTGTTTGCCATACCTGTTCCTCCTGTATTGTCTTGTAGGCACCCCAGGAATTTTACCTGGATGTACATGCACAGGGGATCTTAGCTGTCTTTCTCTTTTCCAGCATTTCCCTGACTTGCTGCCCTAGCCATGCCAAGGCACAAGGCTGTATGGATTCCTGGTGCTCACCCCATATCCTTCCTTATTTGGTAACACAGGATAAACTGCAAACAACTCCCCCAGGTAAATTACGCATGAGAAGAGCCAATAAGAAATGTTACATTTTTTGCTTCCACACATCAGTCTAGCTTGCTGAAGCCAAACGGAAAGCCAAGAAATTGCTGAAAGCTCCCTCCCTGCTTTTACTTTTTTCCACAATATTTTGCCATGTTCCTTCAAAACCTAGTACATGCACTGGGATGCAAGGAATAACGTACTTTTTGAGGTCAAAGTCACGAAATGCCATTCTGAAGGTGGGGTTGGTTTCATTTTCTTTATCTACTACTCTCCAGGTGATATTGATCATAGCTCCTCAGCAACCATGAGATGCATTCATTAAAAACAAATGAAAGGAAAGAAGGAAGGCAGGAAGCAGTATTTTGTTAAACTCTTATGTATTTATTCTCTCTCAGTGCTTTCTTAATAGTCATTAATTTTCATTAAATGATACAAACATGGATAATTCTTTCAGTTAATGGCCTGTACATACAAGAAGAGAATAAAGACCTTCTCCGAAACTTTGATCAGTCTGGCTACTTGGGTAGAAACTCAGTGTATTGAATCTCAGAGCCTCTTGTTCTTGTTGAATACACATGACATAGTTTAAACAAAACTAAAAGAAAAATAGTGCAAACTGAAAATCCTTGTATGTCTTCAACTTTTCGTTACCCATCAGTCTCTGGGACTCTGTCAATACAGTGTGAAGCTAACACAAATGCAAAACAGGAACAGGGTGACTCTGCAGACCAGTGTCATAGCTGTAATCTTTCCCTAGCACAGAAACCCTTGAATAAAAGGAGACAATCAACTTGTAGCATATGTGTGCAGCATGGAGTCACAGATGAACTGATATGCCCAATGTTTCACACAAACCCTTACACAAACTAAGGAACTGAATGTTGAACCTGGAACTTTTCCCATGACACTTCCATCAGGAAAAAAACTACTTACTTCATTCCCCCAAGACATTTTCCACAATCTTTCATAAGGAGTGAAAATGTGGAAGTCTCTATAAAAGTAAACCTAGCAATACATAGAAGTCTCCTGGTTATCAGCTTCTAATGTGACTCTCTTAGGAGAACTGCCTTCTCTGTCCTTCCTTCTTTAAAACTAGGCTTCTGTGAGTAAGCTGCTAAGATATTGAGGGTTTTCTTCAGAAAATCTTCAACTTGTTAATGTATAAGGTCATGCAGCCCCTCATTTTAAATTAAATTAACATAGTTATTCACTTTCTAATATAGTAATTAATGAATATGTCTGTCTAAAAATAAATTCCAATAGGGCTGAAATGATTTATCCAAGTGAAATGTCTCCTTTTAGGTTCAAAAAAGATATGGCTATAGTACAGAAAGTCAGGGTCATTACAGTGGGTAAGTTCTATGATAGTGATGAAATACCAGTACCAAAAATCAGGTATTACCCAAATGTCAATTTTACTTGTCATTGTAATCAGGCCAGTGATCATTAATGACAAACCTGCTTGCGTGATTTAATTATGAAACTTTGTTAAATTAAGGATATGCTGCTGGGGATATGGCTGTATATCATCAAGACAAAGTCCTGACTCCTGTACACTGCAATTAGTTTGACAACTTTTGTGTGTATTTATATGATGCAGATGGTAAAGTCTGACTAATGTAGAACCTGATAGCACTGTAGTATTGTCATTCCAAAAACAAAGCCCAAAAGAAAAATCTAACCCTGCAAACCTTCATGCAGATTTAGAAAAAAAATCAAAACTTGGTGTGTATCAACGAGTTAGGAAGACTGGAAATAAAGCAAAATGAGAGAGGGTTAGTGAGAAAAGAAGGAAATTTATTCAGTTACATTATTGGTTTGGCAACTGCAAGCCAAAAGTTTGAGTCACAACTTATCCTTTTAAGGAATGCTGGAAATAGCACAGGACAGTACGTACTTGTTGCACTGATCATGGGAAAATTAAGCAGTTTTTTCAGATCTAAAGTTTCACCTTTGTCAGTTACTGGATGTATCAAGAAACTAAATTAACCCAAGATAACCTTGCATAGATGAGGAGAAAAAACAAAACACCAGATATTTCATTTTCCCTGCAAGTGGAAAGTGACTAATGACCTCATGACTCCTATTTTAGAGTTTAAGAGATGTCACTGTAATAGCTCCATTTCTATTCACCTTTGCCAACAGGGTTTATCATCCAAAGTGGCAATCTAGGGGAAAAAGTGTGGTGAATATGGATGCTCTTTGTAAGGTTCCTGTATAAAACATCTCATTTGCTCCATATATATAATTTCAGCATGAAGTAATAAAACTGTATCAAAGTCCAGGAGTCATAAGACCTGATGCCAAAGATGTCTTAAGTGATAGATATTATTTCTTTGATAGAGATGGCTTGTCTCATGACCTTGACACCTGTGCGTCCTTTGAAACACTAGTCTCCTTCAGGACTGTCAGTAAATGGATTTGCTCTTATCACAAGCTGAGACATTATAATTTCTGCACAATGTATTAAGTGGTGACAGTATGAGCTTGTCACTACCTTTACTACTGGTGCCTCTATGAGGTTTTAGCCTGCTGTGAGAATCACTGTCCAAATAAGATTTTTGCAAAAGCACCCCATCCTATCAAATGCTATCAGAAAAAAAATGGATGTGAGTATTTTTCTGGCACTTTTTCTGTAACCAGGGAAGGGTGGAGGCTTCTTACCTGCCACATAAGGTCACATCAGCAGGATTCTTTTCCAAAACAAGGTATCCCTTTCCAAAAATAACTGTTCACCTCCAATAAAGCAAAATAATCAGAGTTGATCCTATGGGGGGAAAAAAATAAAAAGAGAGACGCTCTCAATTTTTAGAATGGGACTTAAAGTCTGCAGATAAAACCTTGTAGATGAAAGTGAATTTCATTGTAATATAATTTTGAGTTGCCACATCCTGACAAGAGCTGCCACATTCACCAATATACCTTCTCCATGACAGCTGAATAAAATTTTGGTATCTTGCTTTATAGAGTGCGATAAAAGTTAATTGTTTGTTTTGACTTCCTAAGGTAAGAACTTTAAAACCTATGTCTTTTGCAGTACTTGGTACTAGAGAACAAACATGTACCAGGGTCAGCAAAATATGCCACACCTTCTTGCTTCAGGCAATATATGAAAGAGCTTTCTGGCAGCTTAGCAGCTCACCAGCTTCAGAGCCAGACTGGCCAGACCAAATTCACAGAGCCAGCACTTATTATTTTTCTGTAGGCAATGTGATCCATGTACTGTGGCCAGAAGTAAAACTTTAACCTTGAAGGCAGCCCTAAATGAAATGGGAACAGGAAGACAGGCCAGGCCTCAGAGAAAACAATTCTTGATCCTTCTCAAATCTGGATTTATTTTGTAAATGCTTGTAGTGTCAACACACAGCTTTGAAAAAGAAGAACAGGAGTTCAGTAAAGAGAACGGTAGCCCCAGCAGATCCACTTGACAAGCCACACTACATCTCTGCTTAGGGATTTACTTTGCCTTCGTAGAGCCTCCTAGAGAGTTCTTTTGGGAAGAAGACCACAGAGCTGTGAAGGATTTAAAAAATCTAGCTAGTACATTTCCATATTCTGCAACTCTGCTGAGAACAGGGGAGCTGTTTAAGATATGTTAATTTTACAATACTTGTAATTAATTCATGTCCAGTTAGCCATTAAAACAAGCTATTTGCCATGCATTTACTTTTGTTGACTGAAAGACAGAGGAAAGAAAGTATACCTTCTGGAGCTTCTACAATTGTAAGTCTTCAATTCCTGAGTTTCAGTTTTCTTAACTACTTTTTGTAACACAAAAGGAGTTACATAGACTGTATGACAATGCCACATAATAAAAACGGTAGAAATTAAATTTCTCCTTAGTCATATTGAAAAGTATAATTAGCAGTAGGTGATGGACGGTGTCATTATTTATCTGTCATTAATGTTCTAATTGTCAAAGGCCAAGTGAGAAAACTTTATGGCTTGATTTCCAAGCCATAACTTCTTTTATGCATGAGTTGTAAAAAAACAGGCGAAGGGTTGCTTGAAATAAAGTGTAAGCGGAGATTTTCTGCTGCTGCATGTACATGTAAATTTATTATGAAAATATTTGTCTGTGACCATATTCAATTGGGAAAGGAACCAGGGTTGTCTGCAAATAAAATAATTTATAGCAGGAGGTCACAGACTGCAAAGGGAGAAAATTACTTGACTATATGAGAAACATTAAGTAGCCATAGGGCATGTCCTCTGAAAAAAAAGAAAAACTAGATCTTAGTATAGGCTAGTTTGTTGATTTTATTTTCTCCTTTAAATTTTCCTGATTACTTGATTACCTGAGATATTTGCAAGGAAAAGGTCTTTGTGCACTTGAAATTTGTCTCTGCCAGTTCTGAATAACAAGACAGGCATCTAAAATCTACATTTATATTTTCAGAAAGAAATTTTTGTGAAAAAAGTACCAGTTCTGTAATCATGAGCATAGCTGCAGATCTTTACTACCATCAGCAGTCCTATTGAAATCTGTTCCATCATCAATGTTTGACATTGTTTGAGACAAGGTCACAGAGAATATCTTTTATTAGCTCACTCAGTGTTGCTAGAAAATTCTAACATGCTCTTTGATTATTTAAGACATCTTTCTAGTTTCAGAAGGGAGATCATGTATCATAGCTGCATTACAGCTGTAACAACATTACCCCTTTAACCATATTTTGCTAAGTGACTGACAGCCGGAACCTTAATAAAAAGAAATGCTTGAAAGTCTCTGTACCACCACTACAGATTTAGTACCATGAACACTTTTTTAATTTAAGCACTGTTTTTCTAAACAGCTTTGGAATTCACATCTGTGCCCTATTTCCACATTATCCCTTCATGTGCAGAGCTATAAATATGCATGTATCACATAGTGAACCTGAGTTGGTAAATAACATAGATGAAAAATAACCTTAATAGAAAAACATTGTCTTATTTTTAAATCAGCTGTGACTCCCAGCCCAGAACATCTACCACCACAACTGAGCAGGTAGCATGACAATATGAGTAAGTGGGAAGGAGCAAAGGTTAAGATTGTTTAAATTGACGCTGTTACTGAATGAATGGCTCATGAAATTCTACTCTGGGGTCTAACTACATCTTAGTCAAGTCTCCTCCCATCTGCTTAGCAGCATCTGCTATCATGCTTTGAAATACAAAAATAAGTCTCATCCAGATGAAAGTACAATGAAATTCTTGATTATCCCAGATGGAATATTTTTTTTTTTTTTTTCCCTTTGGCGATCAGGATTAATAGCTCTGACCCTTACAACGGCTGTACTGGAATTTTAAAGAATTTGTGAAATTGTGACTCAGGGATGAAATTTATGTGTTTACATGGTGGGGGGTGAGGTGGGGGAGAGGGGCAGGTAGTAAGAAATGTGTAGCCCCACATTATAATCTACCTACTGCAGAACCTGACAAGACCGTGATGGGTGGTGGCTACTGTAGAACCCACCTTCATCCAAGTGCAGCTGGTTTCCAACGTGAAAGACAAATACTTCCCACCATACAGTGTCTCTTAGCACCCTTCAGGAGCATTTGTTCACAGCTGACTCAGATAAGATTACAATCTGTTGAATCATCATTCAGTCCTTCATAAACAAGTAAGTAATCTGTGAAAAGCTTTCATATGACTAAGTAATGTCTTGATTTTCCTATAAAGATGTCAGACATTGTAAAGTACAATATAGCTGTGGAATTATTTGATGAAATAAGAAATTGTGGGTTTGATATTGCAATAAAATTATTCATTAAGAACACCTTTATATTCTGAAGAAAACCGTGGAAAAACCAAAAGTTATCTGTCATATAGAAAAAGAACCATTTTATAAATAATTAGAAGTAACAGTAAAAAAATATACATGCATGTGCATACAGAGCCCTCAAGGACAGTGAAATATATGTCAGTACTATAAGTAGTTTCTAAGTAAGGGACATTCCATTGTTGGTGTAAATCAGTGCAGTTTGCTGATTTTGTGAACTCCACTGATTTAAGCTACACTGAATATCCAGCCTTCTGACAGTTTCCCTGGAGTTATTCCTGGCACTGGAATGTATCACTAAAGTTCAGACACATTCTGTGCTCTTATGTCAAGAGCTAGCTCTATATGGAGTATTACGAATAAAGCGACATCCAATAGAAAATAGTACTTTCTAGGAATAATGTCACCTTTACTCAGCTAGAGGTATAAGTCATTTCCTGAGAGTTTAGTTTTAACTGCTTGTATTGATCTAAACTGAGAGTGAGTGACTTCCAATTTACCAGGCTAAGAAGCGTATTAGATACCATTAAACTATTTCCTGTATTTTCACAAGACATTGTTAAACCTCCCCTAGTCAATCAGTTATTTGTGTTCCAGACTTTTATCTACCTTAGCTCAGTGGTATTTTGAATCTTTTAATTTGTCTATTTAAAAAGAAAGAAAGGCAAAAATAAAAAATCTCAGTCCCAGATTCCACAGAACCCTTTGGAAACTTTTCACACACACATTTCTGTGTAGCATCTATGAATTTGCCTTTCTATTACTGTCTTTCTTCAATCATTTAGAATAGTCATTCAGGAGTTTCAGACTACTGATTAAAAATCATTCTGCTACTTTTCTTAGTGTCCCAGTACCATGTAGTTGAGCTCAAGTATAATTCTTGAAAAAAACAGAGGAGTTTTGAGCATTCAATTAATACTAATGTCCTTTTTTGAGCAGACGTACCAGATGTTGCTTGGCTTAGCAAAGCTCTTTCAGTAGCTGTGTGTTCCTCATCATCACATGCATCCTTTCAAAAATTAGAGGATTGTCAATATCACTGATATTTTAAATGCCTGCTGTCTAATCTTTAACCATCAAATCAAAGTTTCCTTTGAACAGAAAACTCTGTTGTCAGTTTTTCATAAGGCAATATGCATTTGAATGTTCTAACAACTGATGCTCTTATGTTTGAAAGAGAAAAAGTGAGAATGAGAGCCTGTGGAGTAAGATATCCAAATAACATTTAACTGTATGAGTGAAATGCAGTGAATCCAAAGCTGTATTCAATATGCAATGCAGTAACAAGCAATCAATTCACCGTGTTTACAAAATGCTGCTTAATTGAAAAATTAAGCCCTCCACAATGCCCAAAATTTAGCTGCTTTCTTCTCACCTGTTATAACAGGTTAGCCATCTATTCACATGCAACCACATTTCAAACTATCAAACTTTAAAGGTAATTTTTGGCCCAAATAATTAGTTTCTAAGTATCACCACAGAAAGCTAAGTATTCAAGGAATAACAGGTAACATTTTCTCTTGAAAGATATACACAAGCTGGCTAAATATTAGTCTTGGCCCATCCCATTTAAGCTAAAATCCAAATTTAGACTTAGATCCATGGTTTCCAGGGATGAACATTGACCAAAAAAAAAAAATGCACAGCATTATCTGTTACACAAGATCTAAATATACTCATGGGTTTTAACTTAGTTTGTGCTCAATTTTATAAATTGACACTAATAAAAATAAGATCAAGTAAAATTACACCATGGTTTGTGAGCTTCCTGTTTCCCATGCAATCCTATTCCTATAATTTTATTAGTCATTGTAATAAAATGTCAGCTCCTTGACACAAACCTGCTCTGGGATATTGAACAAAAGCATGTTTCAGATTATCCTGTGCTCTCATATTAGTCCAAAGTTAAGTTGCTAATGAATGAGCAAAGTAGAACCTATTACTGGTGGGAGAAATAAACAACTAAAACCATGGAGGATATCAGAGTAATGTCTCCTATTGTAGTAGAGCTCTCACTAGTTGCTCTCTTGGGAAGACTTGTGATGAATCTCTCCAATTGCTATCTGAAGAGATTAGTCTGTGCACTTGCCTAGTTAATCTACCTTTCTGCTACTGAAATAATATTTTTCTCCTAATTCATCACCCAAGTCATTGTAGAATAAAAAATAAGATCTACAATAGGCTGTGAATATTATGCCCATCTCTGCTTAATTTATTTACTTTTCCAAAAGGGGAAAAAACAGCATTTGATTAATTTTGTGCCAAATTTTCATCTAAAATTATGTAAATTTGTCAATCTATGGCAGTTTGGCCTGGGCTGAATGCCAGGTGCCCACCAAAGTTGCTCTATCACTCCCCTCCTCAGATGCGCAGGAGAGAGAAAATATAATGTAAGGGTCATGGGTTGAAATGAGGGCAGGGAGAGATCACTCACCAGGCACTATCACAGGCAAAACAAATTTGAATTGGGGAAAATTAATTGAATCTATTACCAATCAAAATCATAGCATGATAGGGAGAAGTATATCATAAAAACATCTTCATCCCCAACCCTCCCTCATTCCTGATCATATGTTTTGGATTTGCTCTGAAAGCCATGTTGATAATATAAGGATGTTTTTGTCACTTCTGAGCAGCATTTACACAGCATCAAAGCCTTTGGAGGGGGTTTGGGGGGAGCAGGGGGCATTTGGAGTGATGGTTTTTGTCTTCCCAAATCACCTTTATGTGTGATGGACCTTGGCTTTCCTCGGGATGACTGAACACCCACCTACCTGCCCATGGAAATAGTGAACTAAATCCTTGTTCTGCTTTACCTGTGTGTGTGGCTTTTGCTTTATATATAAAACTCTGCCTCAATCCACAAGTTTTCATACTTTTACCTTTCTGATTCTCTCCCCCTCATGCCACCGGGAGGAAGTGAGTGAGTGCCTGCATGGAGCCTAGGTGTTGGCTGAGGTTAAACTATGACATTAAGTAACAGAGGGCTGTCTGGTTAATTTAACACAGGACATAAGCACAGAAATTTGTGTATTTCTGTGGTCACAAAAACTGATTAACAGTACAAAACCTTTTTTTTCCAGAAATTCTGTAATCACTGTGGTTTCAACATGAGCAAAAATACTTCTAGTTTTATTTAGCGATATCTCTTATCTGTGCTGTAGGGAAAAAATTATAATAGTGTGTCAGAGAAGTCTACCATCCTCCCTAACAGAATCTTTAAAATAAAAATACTTACAAAGTCTTATTTAAACCACTAACTGATGAAGAAAACTATGAGATGTAGTTTACCCTCTGGTCTTGTGGTTATCTGTTCTTGATTTTGTCACCTTTGATCACTCAGTGCAGCATGAACCTCATTTGGTGACCTGAGTCATTGACTGAGACTAACCAATGGCCATTATACTCCATTAATAAATGAGTGCATTTAAAATAACAACCCTAGGGACATATTTGTAATAAGATGTGAGTGTCAATAGGCTGTCTTCTGGTGAAAGACAGAAGAGTGATTTGCTCTTAGATTAATTTAAATATTGTTCTGTTCCTCTACACACCTTTCACCATGGTTGTATCTTCTGGGTGAACCTAATCAGACAGCTGTAGACAATATATGGTCTATTAACAAAAATACCATGAAGAAATTGTTTTAAATGGGAAATTCTTTTTTTTCCTCTTTATTTTCTTTTTTTAATTTTTTTTTAAATTGTGTGGCTGCAGGATAAAATTTTCACAAACTTGCAAACCATGCACCAACCTGCCTGAGACTGGTGAAATGGCAGACACAAGGTCTGGCTTTACTACAACTAGTTGAGAATTTTAAAATTTTAATTGGGGTTTTTTTTTTTTGTCAGAAAGTGCTATTTTTAGAAAATCCATGCAAGTTTTTGGATCTGTTTCAACCAATTATGCTAAGTGTAGACAGAATAGAATTTTTGGAAACCTTGCTGATTTCTTGTAAGCTTGCCTAAAATATTTTTAAAGAATTTACATATTCAGATTGGAGTTTCCAGACCAATTTGCCATGCAGCCTGTTTCTGGAGCTACAGAGGCTTTTTACAACAAAGTTAGTCCTTTTCTAAGAACAAATATTTAATTTGCATCCTCTCCAAGAGCCTTGATTGCATGACCTAATAATCTCAGCAACATCAGAAGTGGCCTGAAGTACAGGAACTAGGAGATGTTGATTCCTGTCCTTTTTAATCAGTTTTCTTATTGAATTATCATTTTGGTTTTGTTCAGAGCAGCCAAATAGCAGTTTTAGTCTTTCTCTCTTCATTTATTCCAGCCTCTTCAAAACAGAGTTAAGAATGGGTTTTCATTCAGCAAATGACTTTTACAGATGCATTTACAATACAAAATCTATACTTAAAAGCTGACACTCTAGGCATATGATACCCAGAGAATTTTAAAAATACTGACACGATACTGATTTGTAGATTAGTACTTGTGAGTGGCTCAAACACAATCTCTGTGGTTCAATACAACCCTTAAATTAACTATTGGCAGAGGATAAACACTAGATATGAAAAGAAAATATTGTTCATAATTCTTACATGTCTCCTGGAAGTTTGCTGTCCTATAGCATTTATTTAACAAGGAGAAAAGGATGCTTGCATGTGTCCTTTAAAAATCAGGAAGCTGTGCTTCCATAATTGTTAAGCACCTTCAAGTGTGTTAAAGACTATGTTCTTGAAAAGTTTTAAATGGCAACTTACCACTTCAAAAAAAAAATTTAATTTGGCCAAACCATGTTTTTTAACAATTGAATAAAGTACTGCTCCTTGGAAAAAGGTTTAAAACAAAAGTAAATCAAACACAGAAATTGAGCTGATTGTCATTGTTAGCTTTGCTTCTTCTTTGGGATTTAATTTGTATGAGATTGAGGATAAATGTCTGTGTGCATTTCAAATTTCCTCCCTTTAGCATGTGTTGGCCCATGTTTGCAAATATGCATTCACTCTCAGATGCTGATACAACCATATTCCTTGCATGTGCCAGCATGTGTACACTAACACTGTACTAAAAGGAGAGAGTCTGAAGTTGTAGGCAATCTCTTTCTCTTTCTTCCCCCATGAAACCCTTCCCCACTGCAGAATGAACAGCTGACAAACCCCTTGTATATACCCATATATCTGACGAATCCATAATCAATTCCCAGAAAATAATTTTGCTTTGGAATTGTTCTTCCCTCAACAGCTTTTACATATCTGAATATAGTTATTATCTCCATGTTTATCTCAATTTTTGAATTTATTAAAAAAAAAAAAAAAGGCCAAAAAAACACCACCATCCCCCAAAAACCCCACAATATTTAATGGGAAATTTCTACAAAAATATACTTCTTTTGTGATAAGAAAGGTGGCCACAAAGCTTAAAACCCTTAGCTTCTATCCTGACCAGTGGAAGAAGTTGCACTTTTCTGCTCAGTAATGTCTCTAAGAAATTTAACTGAGGTTTAAGTGTAGAGGTTTCTTGTACAATCAGTGGACGTGATGGGCTGGTTATCTCATCACAGGATAGATTTCTGTAATAAAGCATCATGTGGTGATCTCTCTTTCTTTTCAAATATCAGTAATTATGGGACACACCTGACCAGGTGGGGTAAGAGTGTTCTGGGAAGCAAGCTGGCTGGATTTGGTTGCAGAGCTTTAAATTAGATTTGGCTGGTGAAAAGGATGTACTTCTCAGTGACAAAGAAACCAGGAAACACCAAGCATTTAGTAAGCAGTAGGGAAATACCTACAGATCATCCCCAAACCATTAGGGAGGGGGCCAGTTTTCCCCTGAGGCACCTACACAGAAGGTGAGGGTCTCTGTACTAGTTTGAAAGCAAACCAGTGAGAAATTCCAAGTCAGAACTACAATTTAATACGAAAATTAAAATAAATGCAGTAGTACAGAAACACTGACAGAGTCAGAGTATAGCCTGACACCCTGTTGGGTAGGGTGGTGGTAGCAGTCCAAGCAAATGGTGGCTGCAGTCCTCCTGAAATGATAGATGTGGTTCTGTTGAAGCAGTGGTCCTGTAGAAGGGTCTGGTCCTCCTCTGAAGGTCCAGTGGTGGTTATGTAGCTCCTGTCCCCTGGGAATCCAGTAGGTAAAGGCTGAGTGTGGTGTTCCAAACTTCAGATTATAACCAGGTAGGAATTCTTGGTTCTTCCCCCTGGGCAGAGCATCTCAAATGGGATGATGTAATTTTACGAGCCATGCAGGGAGGCCTTGATGGCCCATTTAGCAGAGATATGTTTCCGGAGGGAATTATCAGGGATGAGTCATAGGGAGGATAAAGAACACTGCCTCACTTACTTTAACAGCGTACACGATGGTAACAGAATACATTCCATTTGTTTACATCTTACACTGTAGCCTAAGACAGTCTCTGTCCCAGCAAGGGTGGGCATTGAGAAGTCCCAGTCCATTAGCCACTCCTGCAAGCAGCGGCTTACCAAGGGTAAGGAGAAACAGCAAAGAAAGTTCTGCAGCAGCAGCGAGTCTTCTGGGCAGGAGAGGTCCAGCATCAAACACCACAACTGTCTGCCCTCCAAGCCAGGCAAAGATTGAACCACCCCCTGCTAATAAACTGCTGAAGCCACACCACTTCACCACCCCAGCCCCAGACCCATTCCAACAGCATGCCAAGGCACTAGCTACATCTTTTGTCTCTTAATCGAAGTCCATTTGCAATCTGCATGACAGCAAATGGGAAGAAAATTCCCTGAAGAAATCTGACCCACAACAACCACACAACTGGAACACTATGATTGAAGGCTACAAGCTTTTCGGAAGAGGTAGTCTGGGAAGGAGGGGCCGTGGTATTGCTAAGGAAGGGATAGATTGTGAAGAGCCATCTCTGAGCAACAGCCTTGAACAGGTTCAGAGTTTATAGGTAAAAATCAAGGACAGAACCAACAAAGAACATATTATGGTTGGGGGTCTACAACATGTCACCTAACCAGGGGAGTCTGTTGACAAAACTTCTTGCTTCAGCTACAGGAAGCATTGTGCTCACAAGCTTTCATCCTGATGGGGGATTTCAACCACCTGGATGCCTGCTGGGAAAGCAATACAATTGTCTGTAAACAATCCGGGAGAGTCCTGGGGTGTGTAGAGGAAAATTTTCTGGTCCAGATATTAGACAAACCAACCAGAAGAGAAGCATTAATGCACCTGGTTCTCACAAATGCAGATGAGCTCACTAAAGAGGTTAAGACTCAAGGCATCCTGGGCTGTAGTGACCATGCCCTGGTGGAGTTTGTGATCTGAAAGAGAGTAGGCCTGGCACAGAGCAAAGTCAGGACCCTGAATTTTAGAAGAGAAAACTTTCAGTTTTTTTAATAATTAGTGGATGAGATCCTTGGGAAACTGGCCTTATGGACAGCATAGCTGACCAAAGCTGGAAACACATTAATGAGTTTTCTGATGTTGCCAAACACCTCTCCATCATATTTGAAAAGTCACTGTAGTCAGGTGAAGTCCTGTGTAACTGGAAAAAGGGAAACATTGTTCCTATTTTAGAAACAGTAGAAAGGAAGACCCAGAGAACTACAAACTGGTAGATCCTCCACTTAGATATCAGAATATCGAGGAGCAGACCGTTCTGGAAGCAGTGTTAAGGCCCATGCAAAACAAGGAGGTGATCTGAGACAGCCAGCATTACTATACCAAAGGAAAATCATCCCTGACCAATCTGGTGGCCTTCTAGGATGGAGTGAAAGCAACAGTCAACAAGGGAAGACTGAGCACTGTCACCGACCTAGACTTCTGTAAGGCCTGCAACACAGTCGTACTTGACAGCCTTATGTCTAAAACAGTCATGGATTTGAAGGGTGCACTATTTCGTAGATAAGGAATTGGTCAGATGGACCCAGTCAGAGAGTTTTGGTCAATGACTCTATGCCCAGGTGGACACCAATGTCAGGTGTTGTCCCTCAGGGTTCTGACTTGGGACCAGTGCTCTTTAATATTTTCATTAATGACACAGACAGAGGGATCAAGTGCACCCACAGCAAGTTCGAAGATGACACAAAGATGAGTGATGCAGGTGGCACAACACAAGGACAGGATGGGACCATCCTGGACAAAAAGGACCTGAACAAACTTGAGAAGTAGACACATAAAAATTTCTTGAGATAAATATGTTAAATACCAAATCCCATAATATTAAAAGAAAAGAAAATACAAAGAAGAAAAATGTGTGTGAATGTTTTGTGGTGATTAGGAAAAAAAAAGGCATGTATGACTACCTGGATGCAGAATATGCTCAAAAGTATATAGACTTATTTTGAGTTACCTTAGCTTTTTTATTTCTTTAGTTCTAAAATGTGCATTCATGATTGTTCTAAAATAATACTTGAAACACCAGACTTGGCTGGCATGTTTCCAAAATAGACTCCTTAGAATTAAAAAGTTTTTGGACCACGCTATGCAGCATTGTCATGAAATGAACAGAAACCCATCTGTGGTGACTCACAGTCACTTGATTGTTTAAGCGTGTTTTTTTCATTAAAAAAAACAAGCTAAAACACGTTAGTAATTACAATATACCTTTCCAATATGCAATGAGAAAAAAAGCAAAATATTCAAAGATAATTACCCTATAAGAGCAATGTTAAAATTATCCTGTCACATCCCCATCTTTTTGTCATTGCATTAGCTGACTTTATTAGGACCTTTACAGGATCTGCTTTTAGAATCCAGTAAGCATTGAATACAGCTTCTAAAAGAGACATTTTGCAGTTGTCCTTTTGGGCAATAAAAAATTAAAATAAAAATCCCCAAACCTGCAGCACAAAAAAATATTGTTTTCTCAGGAGGAACACAAGGAATTCCTCAGATTTTCACATTTCCCTCTCACACTGGTTTGTCCCTTTTTTCTTCAATCACCTACCTGTTCTGTCCATGCCCTTCCTTTGCAGTGTTCAAACACTCCTTATTCCCAAATTACTTTATTTATGTAGTATCTTCCAATTACATATCTACTTTTGTCAATGTCTCCCTTGGACCCTCTCTATCTACTATGAAATCTTGTAGCCTTTAGATGACTTGCCCTCCAAAACACTATTTTTTTAGATTAAGGTATTAAGATTTAATATCCTCTAGAATTATCAAGTCCAATAGGTCAGTTCTCAGGTCTCAGAAAAAGATTCTCTCTTCTCTCTAGGGTAATTGTAAGAAAAAGTAAGTATCACCTGTCATGGTGGAGTAAGCAATCAAATTGCCCTCATGGCCAAAGCTCCCTGACCCTTACAATCATCTTTCATCCTACTTGCTGCTTGCTTATCTACTTCTGCTGACTCGGGCATCAAATGCTACAATTCACATTACCAGGCTGGGAGAATACTCACTCTGCTTGTCATGTTGCCCTCGGTGGAACAGGGCTGGCATGTCTCTCATTTGGGTGGTATGTACTGAGGTAGACCAGCCTGCTACAGCCCTTCCTATTAGACACTAGCCCCAAAGATGTCTGGCTTAAAATTAGGCAGTCCACCAAGGTGTAGGTTTCCCACCTGAGTGGCAATATCATATGTAGATTTAGAGATGAATAATTGAATCATGGTGCATCAATCATATCTGATACTTTCGTAGCAGGAATAGATATATATGAATACATGTATTCACGCAGCTCTGACACAAAGACATGACTGACTTATTTAATGGGTCCTTTGTCAAACATCTGAACTAAATGTCTTTTACTTTGAATTGTAAAACCCCAATCAAATGTCTATGGTATTTTCCTAGATTTTATAAATATATATTGAAAAGCTCTGCTTAAAACAGTAAAAATGTCTCTCCATGGAAGTACACTAATTATTATAGGCAATATTAGAAAAGGGTTTACCACCAGGTTTAAATGAGCAACTGATTGACACTGGAATATACAGAATTGTTCTGAAAGTATAATCAGAGAAAGCTCACTCTCATAGCTATTAGCGTTATTTTTAAACCTACTAAATATAGATCCAAAGTCAAATGAAAATATCTTCAAAGGTTTGTGATCGTTCATGCGAGTCTGAAAGGTATTTGGGAATTCTTAGTCAGGACATCTTAAATATCATTGCCACGGGACTTTAGAATCCTAGTAGAGACATAATGTTGCTTCAGGAAACACTTGAGTGACATTCAGCATTTAATGTTTCCCTGGACTTCTCTGCAAAGATTAGAGAAGAAACAGTTTTAGATTCTGAGTCAATGTTATCACACCCAGACTGATACAACACAAAACAGAGAATATTATCCCAATGGCCTACAGGTGAAGTACATTTCTGTAAGAGAACTTTTTGCACTTCTCCTGAAGTGCATGTATTAGAAAGGTTACAGGATTCTTCTGGCTTGTTAAGGATTTATTTTTGAGATGTCCATAAACAGTTCAGGTTTAGCCCAGAGGGAAATCTGATATTTTAGAAATATAAAATGTACACTAGAAGTGTCATAATTTCAAAGTGAAGCTTAAGGAAATCAAGGCTCGTCTGCTGAAGACAGGACACGAGAAAAAAAAAAGACAAACCCCACCAAAACACAGAAAAAAAACCTTTAAAACAATCCAGCATTGATATGTTTTTTAATATTTTTCAATATTTCCAGTCCTTTTGAGTAAAATGTAAGAAGAAACGGCTGGTTTGCATAAAAATATGTGCTATGAAGATCTAGGTTAAGACTGGTTTTACAGGTTCACTACTCAACAAGAGATGCAAGCTGCAAATATGAATTCAGAATCTAAGGAGATCTGTAGAAGATCTGTTATGACAAGGCTGTCCATAGTGGCTAGATCATTGAAACAAGAAGTGTCTGAGTTTCATTGCTTTCTCTAATTTGTGTGGTTCATGTATTAGACAGTGTGTCCCAGTCTTGGAACACATATCCCACTTGTGAGATGCACATCTTGGTCATATCCCTCAAGAACAGCAAGAAGCATTCTGTTAATACTCTGTACACATATTGTTTACCTTGAAAGGCAACTTGGATGGAGAAGAAGGGAGGTAGGAAGGTAGCTGTGTTGGGAGATTTTTAAGGGTGAAGGAAGGCGAGAGACACCTAGCAGAGTCACTTAGTTACCCTGAAAAGCTCAATATCTGTAAGATTACTGAAAAAAAAATCCCGTATTCACTAATATTTGTTCAGCTACATGTAGTAAATCTGCTCTGGCAAGTATTCACAATCCCTTTTGTTTGCTTTCTGTGAATATTCAGGAGAATAATGTTTGATGAAAGAGATAGTGTTCCAAATGCTTTTGCAAATTTGTATTTATGAGAGAAGTATTTGCATGGGAATCTTGAAAGCTGAGATTTTTCACATAACAATAGAGTTAACCCCTATGCTTCCTAATCCTGCAGAAAATGGAAAGAAACTGTTCCACCATTCTGTTTATCTGTATTTTCCTTCTTAGTTAGTACATCATGTTACTAATCCTAAAAACAGTAGCTTCCACCAGATTATTTGCAAAGGCAAAATTATCTTGAAAGACATAAGTTTTAGGTAGGGACAACCTATTAGCTAGAGTCTGGACTGTGATAATTTATCTGTGTTAATATATTTAGAAGTCTATTTATTTATCCAGATGTATCTAGTAATGTGATGACCTGCCCTGTTGTATTTTCAATAATTTTATAAATAATTAATCAGAGATGTTTCATTCAGAATTTCAGATTTTATGGTCACATGATGTGTGATATTCATAACTGAAATTATTGGCCTTTAATATTTGTTGACAGTGTGATACTGTTAACAATGGTTTTATTGAGGAAATTGAGACACTGGCAGGGAATAGAGCAGGATCTTATAAATCTAAAATTAAGTCTATTTTTCAAAGGAAAAATGTTTAAAATAAATTTAATATGGATTATTTTATTATGGTCTTTCTATTACAGTATTACAGGCAAAAATGATACTAAGGTATCAAATTCAAAGTTTACATAGATTACAAAAATTTCTTTTCATAACTCCTAATCCAAAGGATTACAGTTGCCCAGCTATATGGGTACTTATCTCTAGGAATTGGAAAGGGATACAGTAACAGCTGTGAATGACGCGTTAAATTTGATTTAGCCGGAATGTTCATTTGATTTAGCAACATGATCACGTGTGTATGCGCACCCAGTATACAGAAAATCCCACGTCTTCACTGTTCCTTGTACAGACCGAAATGATCCAAGTTATATTCTATTTTAATAAACTAAGGTTTTAAAGCAGGTCAGCAAAATATTAGGAATCAATGACTGGTAAAAACTCTTCAAGTGTATCCCCTGTTCTGAAACAATCCCTAAGTGTTTGTTTAGCACAGTCTGGTTTTTGGTGAAGGGGGAAGCCACAGAGGTGGCTTCTGT
Organism: Monarcha castaneiventris obscurior; assembly: GCA_026261815.1. NCBI lineage: Eukaryota > Metazoa > Chordata > Aves > Passeriformes > Monarchidae > Monarcha > Monarcha castaneiventris. The sequence continues at coordinate 1,934,808 of JAMPIT010000388.1, read as the reverse complement.
GAGAAGGCACTAGAAACTTCCATGGGGTCTGACAGAGCCAATCCCTTATGGCTCTGAAGATGGACAAGCTGGTGGGCCAATTAGAGAATTTGTAATGCCTCTGCGATGACATATTTAAGAAAGAAAATAAAACCACACACAGTTCTCTGAGGGGAGGTGAGGCGGGCACTGGGGGCCATGCTGGGTGCGGCCACAGGAATGCGGCGCCACGGCCCTGCCTGGCTCGGCCTGCAGCAAGCTGTGCCTGCCTAGCTGCTCCTATCCAGCCACACTGTGGGCAGAAGGGCAGGAATGGCGGTGGTTGCCACATGGCCTCGGCAGTTGGCACTGCCCATGCCGTGGCAGCAGGGCCCATGTGCCCAGCGGTGAAAAGGTGGCGAGCAATTCCCTGGCACAGAACCCAGAGGAGATCGGCTTCTCGGTGCTGCAAAGTCCTGCAGAAATCTTTGAACTGGTGGAATTTGGCAATGATATTTATGAGCAGCAGTTTTTTTCCTTCTTAGTTGGAGAAAGAAGAGGAAGTGAGGACATAGGGTGGAAGACAACATGGCAACACTAAGGTCAGTGGAAAGAAAGAGGGGGAGAAGGTGCTCCAAGCACTGGAGTCGAGATCTCTCTGCAAGCTGTGGTAAGGACTATAATAAAACAAACTACCTCCCTGTAATCCATGAAGTCCATGGAGTGATGCAGACATGCATTTGCAGCACGTGATAAAAAGTGCTCATGCTGGAGTGAGTGGATGCTAAAAAGCTGTAATCTAATGAGAGACACAAACAGAGAAAGAAGGCTCTTGCTTCCAGAGATAGAGGGCCCTTGCTTTTAAACTGGAACAGGTTATACTTAAAATGCTACACTCCCTGGACTAAAATGACCCACACCATGCAGTTTTAGGAAGACTGTTTTGCCCATGGGAGGGACTCATGTTACAGCAGGTCGGGCAGAATTGCTACTCACGAAAATTAAAACCACGCTGGAGAAGTTCACAGAGAACTGTCTCCCATGGGAAGGACCCCATGGCACAGCAGAAAAAAGAAACTCCTTTCCCTAAGTGAACTGAAGAAAGAATCCGAGTGAGAAACTGACAAAAACCCTTGTGCCTTCTCTCCCTGCACTGTCGGTGGGAAGTTGGGGTGGGCTGGGGGATGGAAAAAGGTGTTTTATGTTGGTTCTCATCAACCTCTTCTAAGTCTGTTAATAATAAATTTTCTTTATACCATTTAAGCCTATTTTGCCCTTAGAATATTTTCTCCTAATCCTTATCTCAAGTCATGAACCCTTCATTTTTTTCCTCTGCTCTGCTCAGCTATAGCAGAAAAGAATGAATGGTTTTTCGTGGGTTCCTGGCATTTGGTCTGTGTCAAACCACAACACCCTATGCATACCTCCTCAAAAATACCAGTTTTAGAAAATATGTACACCAATAAACTAGAAGGGAAAGGAATTGTGTTTAAAATCTGTGCCAAAAGAGAATGATATTCCATAGACTTTCCTTTCTATGTGCATTATCCACACAAAGCTGTAACTCCAATTGCTGCAAATTTCAAGTCTTCTGTACCAGTAAATTAAGGACTGTATACATGACATTCAGCAATTCCACTGGGAAATAGTAAGTGAAGTAATTTCATTGTTTAGAAATTCTAGAAAATCACAAGTAAAATATAATCTAACATTACTGACATTTTTATTCACTAGAGTTATCAACATTTTTTTTTTTGACAGACAGAAGTACCAAGAAATTGACAACAGTGTCTGAAATTTGAGGAAATACATCTAAAGAAGGGACAAAAATCTGACACATGGAATTACCATCTGACTGATATACTTAGACACATATCATTCAGTGGTCACCCCCCTGCCCAAATGGTCGAGGTTGGAAGGGACCTCTAGAGGTCACCCAGTCCAAGCCCTCTGCTTAAACAGGACCATCTAGAGCAGGTTTCTCGGGACCATATGGCTTTTTGTCCATTCTTTCTCTCCAAGGATGGAGACTCCACAACCACCCTGAGCAACCTGTGCCAATGCTCTGTCACCCTCATGTTGATGAAGTATTTCCTGATGTTCAGAGGAAAGATCTTGTCTTTCAGTTTGTGGCCACTGTCCTGGTCCTGTCACTGGGCACTGCTGAAAAGAACCTGGCTCTGTCTTTGCTCTCTGTCTTTGGATTTTGGTATAAATTGTTTAGATCCCCCCGAGCATTCTCTTCTCTATGCTAAACAGGCTATTTCTGTACAAAACCAAAAAGGATTTTATTTAACGTTTTCAGACATAATCATTCTTAAAGATTCTTGCATAAATGTGCCAGTCCAATTTTAATCAATAACCGGGACATTGTATAATAAAATTTGCATTGCTCATTTCAACATTGAGACTTAAAATAAACCTAAATTAAAATGTTACCACTGAGAAGAATTCATTTTCTAAAGGCAATAAACCAAAACTATGTCTTTCACCTTCAAGTGGAAAACAAGAAAAATAAAATAAAAATTGAAAGTCATGCTTATAACCAGTCACTAAACCACTGAGATGAGAAAAGGTGTGCATATTATGACATAGATCAAGGCAATACTTTTTTTAAAGAGGTGGTCAGAATGGAGGAACAGGTATCCTGGGTTAAATTTTAAAATTATCTCCTGAGGCAGAGCAGAGAAATCAAATAATATAGAAAGAGAAAGATTGGTGTGCATTGAAAAACTCTTTAAGGACTCTGAAATGGACTACTTTCAAAACAGAATAAAAACACAAAAGAACAACAGCAAAAAAACAACAACAACAACAAAGAGTAAATGGAAAGACAGACAGATAAGAGTACAGAAGGGAAAAGTAACACTTTCCTAATTCAGGTTTCATCTTAGGATTGTCTATGAAAAGCAATGGTGAACCATATTCAACAATGCAATAAAAGCTCTTTTCAATGTAGTCAAATTGATTACTACATAGGAGACACAATTGGAATCAAGACATACTGTCTCCATTCCTGTTTTTCAGACATTCAGTTCGTGTTTTGACCACAAGAACTCTACAAGTGCATCAGAAATATTTCAGTTATTACCAGTACTTTTGCATAGTTTTCTGCATATATTACTAATTTTGCAAATAAAATTGAACTGTAAGTCCAAGTGAGGCCCTTCAGAGCACTCAATGGCAGGAGGACAAGAGACAGCACACACAAACTGGGAAAAAACAGGTTTTGACTTGATATGAAGAAAATGTTATGCACCATGAGGACTGTCAGGGACTGGAACCTGTCAACAAGACAAGCTGTCAGTGTCCAGCCCCTGATGTTTTCAAGGCCAAGCAGGATAAAGCTCTGAGCAACCTACTCTGATGTCATATCTGACTCCACCACTTCCAGTAGGTAATGAGACCAAAGACCTCCCAAACTTCTTTCTAAAATGAATTATGCTCTAATACTGTGGTTAAAATAGAGGTGCAATTTTACATCTGAGCAGTTTGAACTGACACACCCTTTCTCTCAAAAAGGTTTATGAAGTTGGACTTGCTGCCATACCAGTGCTGTAAGATTGGGTTTGGTCATTTTTCCATATATGAATGTCAGGCTTATGCTTCTTAGAATATCATTTCTAGAGAAACCCTTTATACCTCCATTTTGTGCCTATAATACAGAGTATTTTATAAGGGCATTGTGAGGATACAGTCTTTATTATATGTGAGAAGTTAAATTCATGTAGTTATGAAAAGCCTGTAATCATAAATTAAATTAAACAGATCACATCTAAATTTTACCAAATAATTACATGCCTTAACTGATGAAAAGCAGGAAACTTCATTTAGTTCAGCAGGATATACCTAGTCAGGAAAATGGGAAGCTAAATGTAACTTCACTTGGATTTTGGAAGAAAGTTAGTGGCTTGAAAGAAAATCATTACCATCCTAGCTTGCATAAAGCATTAGAGAAGAGTCTGGTAATTTAAATGAGCCCAAAAAAGTCCATAGCAGAGAATAGCTTTAAGCTGAGCTGCATTTCTCTTTTACTTGTGGAGTCACCTTTTTATGGTCTTTGGCATGTAATACTGAGGAAAGTTCAGGGTGTGGCTGGATGAAAAGGATGTTCTAGGGATCTCTTGCTTTTCCTCTGAATCGAGTTACATTCAAAATGGTTTAGTTTTTATCAGAGATTTCTTGCAGAAAAGTTATCTGTGAGCAAGTGAGAGGAGTCCATCTGACAGTCCAAGCCAACTGGCATCCCATGAGGGAAGCCGCAGCTGCATGCCCGTTGAAATGAATATTATCAGGCTCAGACAATGTGCTTCATTCCCACAGGTGGGATTTGCACTGTGTGTGACATGCGTGAGAGAGTTTTCCATGCTGCTGTCTTGGGGCCAACCTGCAAAGGATCTGTTTAGCCAGGCTAATAACAAGTACTGAGTATTCATCTGTGTGCAAAATATTCCTGACTGCCCAGCTTTTAATATTCTTCCATATTTCTCTTCCTCTAAGGAATAGAGATCTGAAGACCATCTCTTTAATTTTAGCCATCCAGAAGCTAGGCTTGTTAGGAAAGAAGAAGCTGCCCTCTTAAAGTGCTTTTATTTCCAGTGATAATATATAGAGCCTTGATGTGTATCTTACAGCTGGGAAAAAGGAAGGAACTGAATCTCACACAAAGTACCTGCCTGTAATGGTCTAGAAATACTGTGGCAAACCTGGGAACTGGATGTAGATCATCTAGGTTCTTATCCAGTACTTCAATCACAAGACTATGTTTTGTTGCCTACAAGTAATTCAGGAAAAAAAAAACAATCAAAAAACCATGTTTCGATTATTATTATCTTATTATTATCCATATATATCTAATTATTCTGTTGTTGTTATTATTATTATTATTATTATTATTATTATTATTCTGTCTTTTGGAAAGGATAGGCCAGTCTTTCCCAAAAATGGGAGTTGGCTAGTTGGTGCCTGATGACTTCTCAGATCATTATTCTTAGAAAAATAAAATCATAATACTATTTTTTTAAAAACTATAAGTTAATAAGATCTAAAATGTGTATGGGAAAGAAGCACTACAGATCACTGTCTCAGGCTCTGCACAACACATATTGATCTATAGATTCCTCTTTCATAATAACTACCTTATTTATAACTTGAGTTTTCTTTCTGCTACAGTGGTTCTTATAATAAGCTCCCCTAGAGCTTTTTTTGAAACATGGGAAAAATCTTTTGTCCAGCTGTTCAGAAAAATTAACAATGCCAGTGCTGAATTTAGTTAACATGGTAGCTAGGACTGAAGTGCATGTCCAGAAATCATTTGTATGTAAGAAGTTTGTGCTCCCAATCCAATGCCAGCTTAGTGAGAGAGACAGAGACAAACAAAGATGGCATCTTGTGGCATTGAATCATCTCTCTCTACTGAGGTCTATTCACAGTTATTTATTTATTTTTATATTTTATTTTCCCAGCTCATTATGGAGGTTTTGTATTAAGCTCTATAGCTGCAGGGGATATGCAGACACTGACTTGATCATGACATTCTGTAGCTGAGAAACTTTGTATTTGACATATAAGTAGAGATATTGCACTAAGCGACCTCATTTATCCTGCTCAGATATTCTGTGCAATTTTCAGCAGCTAATGCTTTACCAGTTAGCTGCAAAACCAATGAAACTGGAAGTAAAAAAAAAAAAAAAATTATTTAGGCATGTAGACTGCCACCCACAGGAAAAATTAATTAATCCTCAGAGTGATGTTGCAATATGCTGGTGAAATTAAAGTTACTCTTGCCAGGAAGAGACCAAATGAGCACTGCTTCAGTCCTAGTTGAAGCACCTGCTTCAAAAGAAATAGGAAGAATGTGAGGGAAAGACAAGGAGGGAAGGTTAACATAGGCAGTCACTGGAGAAAGGACAGCCTATATATCCCATGAAACAGATCCATTTTCTGTCAAGGGTTAATAATTCAGTCTCCAAACACATCAAGTCCAAGCAGTGCAGGTCAGATCCGGCCCAAAGATAGCAGTAGGTGGTTTCAGTCTCTGCAAAGCCAGGGAGCAGGGAATCAGCCCATCGTGAAATCTTTATATTCAGGGCTCTTAGGCTTCCCTGCCTTATTCTAGGTCCTCTGATCTATTTGCTACAAAGAATTTACAAGGTGAGGGAAATTCCCTAGCATCTTGTGCATGCAGTAAAAATGAAAGCAGTATTTCACTGAACTTCTTCGCTATGGTCTTATCATTCATGAGTTCCCCCCTTTTAAAACTCTTGTCATCAAACAGTACCACCCAATCCTAGCTGGCTGATTTTGATGTATTTTAATAACTTTTCATTATCAGTTTGAGCGTCCTTTGCAAGATGCTCTTCAAATTCTTTTTTAGATCTTTTAATTTCCTGCTTCTATTTGACCTGTTATGTATTATGGATTTTTCTGTTCTCCTCAGCTGAAAAAGCTTTCCAATTTTTAAATGCCAGCATCTTCTATATGAAAGTCTCTTTAAGTTTTTTATTGATCAATGCAGGTGTTTTAGCTGGACAGTTTTTCTTTTTTTTTCTTTTTTTTCTTTCTTTTTTTTTCTTTTTGCTTTTTCTTTCTTTTTTGTTTTCTTTTTTGTTGTTTTTGTTTTTGTTTAGTCTTGTCTAGTATTCTAATGTAGTATTTTAAAATCGAGTTTTATTCCTTTTTGGATGTATTCTTTCAGATTTTTGCTTTTCTCTTTTTTTGTAAGGTTTTCATTTCTATGTGTTTCTCTTTCTTACAATTGTATATCTGTATCCTACATTTGTTTAACCTATTATTTCCCACTACAACGGAAAACCTGCTTGAACTGTATCTGATATTATAGAGTGAAATTCTTAGTAAAACTACTTGGACTAGACCTACTGTAAGGTCAAGACCAAAAGAGAGTAGAGGAGAGGCGAGGAGAGAGGAGAGGAGAGGAAGGCTTTCATGGACAGACCTTGTGAATGGCGTTACCTTCACAAATTTTGTGCTGTTTACCCAACAAGCTCAATGACATAAACAGTTACAGAAAGATTTAACTGAAAAAGAATTATGGGGCATAAAGCAAGTGTTCTTTTTGCATTTGTAACTAAGCTTTTTTTTTTTTTACTTAATTGTAACTTATATATCCAGTCAAGGAAAACAGAAGTACAATCTGACTTAAACAAGCTGTGCCATGTGTGATATATGATCAGCCTTCGATAGTCAATTCAAGCAGTTCAGATGCTTAAAAATTTTCACACTAACATGTGAATGATTATGAATAACGAGGAGATATATAAAGACAGAATTTAAATCAGAATTGTGATTATTTCTAATTAATTCTAGTGTTAGTGCATTCTTGGAATTGTGATTATTTCTAATTAATTCTAGTGTTAGTGCATTCTTGACTCCATGGTAGCATATACAGTAGTCTCTGTCAGTGCACATCATACTGTTCCCATTGCTTTCCTTTTATAGAGAAAAAATAGCCTGACACATAACAGGATTTAGGATACGTTAGTTCCCTAATATATCAATTTCTGATATATATGTAGGTGATTTGTAGTCATATGTGATGTTTGACTGTAAGTATTAGAATAATATTTTTGCTAGTATTTAATCTTTAGTTTGCTACACAACTGAGAAGTGTAAATTGTTAAAAAACCCCAAAACACTTCCTTTATTAAAGAAAGAATACATCAAAAAATTAATGAAATACATAATTAAATTAAAAACTACTACTTTGAGGGAAGAGGCAAAAGGAAAAAAGTCTGAGAAAAAATGATTTTTATTATATGGCAGATTTCAGTAGATGTGTTCCCCACCTGGCTTTAAAATTAATATTGCTTTGATGCAATTGATTATTATAGAAAATTAGGATAAATATGCAATTTTAACAGGATATAATTCTATTCCTTATAAGAGTACAACTCTCTAGTTTCTGTTACTATCATTTGTTTTGATGGAAAATATCAGAAAGAAAATTCTTTACATGTTCGTATAATCATTACCTAAAACAAAATAAAGACTTACAATATGGAACTCCTGCCCATGTATTTGGTGTACCAAATCACCTTACATCTGTTTAAAAACCCCTTCTTTTGTAAGGTAAGGGAATCCTATGCTTTCAAGGGTCAATCATTTCAAGGCTTAGGAGAGGTGGTATAACTTCAGTCTAAATGAAAGGAAAGGGCTACAGGGCCACATATTTGTAGCTTCCTCACTGACAAAAAAAAAGGGGTTGTGGGTTGGACAAGGTTGTGGTTGAGGCTGAAGAGAAGCAACAGGCAATACTGCAGTTTTGTCTCCTTTTACTCCCTATCTTCAGATCTGACTTTCTCAGAGAAGAATTCCCAGCAGTGTCAGCTTGACCAGCCAAACTGGTGTTGGCTTTGGTGTTTCTAAAGGGCAGTGGAGGCTTTCAGGTGACTCACAGAAACTGCCTGTGGAATGCAGCCATTCATAGTGATTTATCAGCTATCACAGTGATAACTAATTCAGCATGACTTAGGGAAATGTCACCTGACTCCTACTGTTTGACTTTGGCAAAGAGTAGAAGCATTCAGATGGTGAGTTAGGGTGATTTACCATGTCTCAAATGAAGAAAAATTACTTCTCAAAATATGCTAACTCAAAAATTGTAATAGTATGAGATTATTGGAAGTCTATGACGTGAACTCAGTGTGCCATCATATGGTAGGATATGAGCCGGTTCTGGACCAGAATCGCTGCTCTAATGTGGCATGGTACACAATTCCTGAAAGGCAATGGATATTAGTTTAGTAGACTAAACTTTTGTTTCTCAAGAACTTCCAGAGTGCTCAGTTAAAACTTTGTGAGACTGAGCTCACATCCATCTGCATCTTCCAAACAGATTTAACTTATGTAACTCTGTTAACGCTGTAGAAGTTGGTGGCAGAGCAAGGAATTGAATCTTGATTACCAAAAGCAGCAGGCATGCTAGTGCTGGATCATCAGTCCCCCCACTATTGATATTCATTAATGCCACCACCGCTCACACTGCAATTTGCTTTGCAATACTGATAGTTCCCTTGGTAAAATGGAAATCATGCAGGTGCTCATCACTGTAAGAACAGGTGGTAGAAGGCTGCTTTTAAAATGTGATCAAATGTTTTAATTCAGAGATAGAAGACTTTCTGTTCCTGAATTTAGCTCAGAATAACGCCAAACTGACAGCTAAGAATGTCCAGCATGGCCGGATTTTTTCCTGTTATGTTTTAGCACCTTGTTTATTCTTTGGCTATCAGTGTTGTTGCTTTATTCCATGGCAAATTGGCATCTAAGAACAGCCTACTTTATGGTAAAAATGCTATATTGTCTCTTACCTCCTCTTCTTCAGCCTGACAATATCAGCACCAAATCCCAAATAAGAATGTTAGTAGCTAAATGCTTTATAAAAGTGTGGGTATTGATAATATTCTTGCACATCCTGGTGCCTAAGACTTTTAATGCTCTATTCCCCCATGTTTCCAAAATTTCTCCTTAAGTTTTGTATGTACTGAGGGATGGTTTATTCATATTTATGTTAATTACTTTCCCTCAAAAAAACAGAAGTACACTGGTCTATTTTCTCTGGATATTATATTAGTTTAGAAGATTGGCCACTTGTATCTATTAGAAATGTGTCTTAATAAAAAGGATTTTATCTTTCAGGAGAAATTGTAGGTTGGTAATCTGAGAATCAGTGTTCTTCTGCATAACCTTGCAGCAGACTTGGCATGTGCAGTAACCACAGAAGTGTCTTTACATGTTTTCTGCATAACCTTCAGAGATCATTCCAGATGGGAGAGGCCAGTTAGGAACTTCTGCAGAGTTCCCAAAGCTCATTCACTCTGTTTGAGACCAAGCAGCATGTCAGTTACATGCGCTGTTATCCTTTACCAAGGACAGGAATCAGTCCAGTAATTTAGCACTTCAAAGGTCTGACTGACTTTCAGATACTACTGGTCTGGTCAAAATGCTGAACAGTAACAGACTGCACATCATATTACCAATCTCGTGAGGTAGCTCAGGAAAAATTTAATGCATGGTTAAGAAGAAAAAGCATATTTTCAAGTATCAATGGGACTGTCAGTCTTATTTTCATAATATTACTACTCAAAAATAAATTGAAATCCGAACTAAGGAAAAAAAAGGCAGCCTGTTAGCATTCATTTTGGCAAAATATCTCCCAGTTTTTACTTTTGTGTTTAGTTAATTTAGTTTAATGACTAATAATACAAAGTCTTAAGTAAACCAGAAAAATAATGGTGCCTACAACAGATTACAATAATGCATAACCAGTACAGTCTTTAGGGAAAATTAGTGCCTATCATTGCCTCTCTTGAAGATAGAATCCATTTTTCTTTTTTCTGCCTCTTTGCCAATTAGCCATTTTTGCACAATTCCCTTAAGTAATACGAAGCTATTTGGTATTGAGGTTTACTTCAGTCAGCAGCTCTGACTTACTGATCGAGTCAGCTTTCTTGTTTTTGGTGTGTTGAGCTCCTGTGTTTCAGTTATTCCCTCATCATTTTACTTCCTGTCTTCTACTCTGCCATACTTTTGATAAAGTAGAGAGTCTTGTGGGGCTAGAAAGCCATTGAATCATCTTGCACTGTAACGATGGATCTGGATACCTGCCACCAGGGCAAAATGTTACTAGATTAAAATTGAGAGAGCTATATTTAAGAGAGAGAGTAGCTTTAATTAAGAGACTGTACTTACACTAAAAGGTTTTATATATGTTTACAACTTTCTGGCATTGCTGCTGAAGGAGAGACAATTGAGAACCTGAAGAGATACAATAAATCTATTCCTTTCTCCCTCCTTTTTTCTTCATGAGCGTGTGACAGAAAAAACTGCTGCCCTAGTTGTAGGAGACCAAAGAGAAAGAAGTGACTGAAATAGATCGGTTAGTCTGGTGGGTGGGGCATTAACAATGTTCAGCATGCTCTAGGAATTCAGTATAATAATTGCCCCTCCATTCTATACAGAGGACAAATACACTGAATAAAATCAGGCTGGATAGTAATACGGATCAAAAAAGTGGATTGAGCAAAAAACAGACTTTATAATAATTGTGCCTCAGTCAGCATTCAAGGTATTTAAATGTTCCTCTTGCCTAAGTTTTTACTTCAACTGTCAATAAAATGTTTTTATAAAGGTGAACTACAGTGAGTGCTGGCAAAACCACTTTCTTAGAAACCAGACTCTTCTGCTTTGAAATAGTTTGGGAAAGTAAAAGGTCACTACAGTAAATACTGCTTCAGATTTTTTACTTGAATTGGGAAAAAAAAATCCAAAAGATCTGCAAAGGATAGAACTACAGCAAAGAGCTCAATTTCACATTTTAAATAAATAATATGAAGATGAAATATTCCCTTTTCTGTCTTTTTTTGTAATTATGTGTGGCAAAACAATGATTGACTGCAATAATGAAGTTTTGTGAAGATTTCTCACATCTTTTGAATTGCTGGAGGATTTCCAAAGCTGGCTTATTTTACATAAAACATGAATTACTTGATATTTCTTCCAAACTTGTCCACAGTTTTCACCTGTTCAACAGCTGGTACATTTTTTGTTGTCCCAGATCTCCAAAGTTTCAGCATCTTGTACAATCAGAAGTTGTGTTGTCATACAAATTCCCCGTGTCTGATAAATGTCTGTTTGCTCTCATGATGGATGGGGTTTGACAGCACCATCAGCTGCCTCAGAACTAGCCAGATAGTGTCCGGAACATTCTTGTCAGGTCCTCTTTCCTACTAATTGGTGTTATTTTTGAATCTCTTACGTCCTGTTTCATGCTTTCTTCTCAGTTCCAAATCAACTGATTTATGGTACTTCACTTCCTTCTATTTTCAACCTCTATTTTTTCTCATGTAGTTTTGCTACAGACCAGTCCTAATTATTTAAGACTTGGTAGACCTGATAGACTGAGATATTAAAAAGCCATGCCTAACTAGAGATTGGGTTAAAAATCAGGCCTATTAACTGCAACACAATCTCTCTTTGCCATCTAAATCTGAGCTTTTAAAGATTCTTTTGCAAACGTATAGTTTTAATAAGAATTGGTTACTACTCAGACTTGAAAAGCTGACATTATCATGCTGTTAAATATACCTGTAAAAGACAACCAATATAAAGAAAATAGACAATTAATTTGTAATGCCTGCTAAATTTTTGTTCTATATGGGCAAATGAGAGGTGAGTACAAGCGCAGTTGCATGGATGAAGCTCTTCCTTTGTTCTTATGCTGGAAAGGATACCAATTTGCTTTAAAATGAAAGTAAAGATTAGGACTGACAATGATATTTGCTCAAATATACACCAAATGCTAACCTTAAACAAATGTTTATACAATGACAAGCTTATATCTAGGTTAAGAAATTCACATGTAATTAACTCTTCTGTCTTTACAATCTGTCCTAAAAATGTTCAAATCATCAAAAGTGTCTTTTGTCTTCATCCACCCAATTAAGAAAAGGTCTAATACTTGAGTTTGACCATAGAATATTGTCAGAACTTGGCCATTAATTCCCCCCCAAGAATTTCCTTTTAGGCAGAAAAGCCTTAGTCCTACATATCTTCATTGTCTGTTGCTCTTCTTCCTCTGTGTCAAAAAGCTTTTTCAAATCTCACCTTTGTTTTGCATTTTTTATGGAAGTGAAATCTGTATTTTAATATCTCTTTATAAGAGATTCTGTGAAAAATAATGGTTAAAGCTGTGAAATTCATGCTTTAGTGTCTCTATCACTGTCTCCGCCTCCTTGACTATTTATTTTGACATAAATATTTGCATTCCACTTGTGTGACAGAAACAGTCCTGAGTTACTAGCTTTAAATTGCATGTGCACCTTCCACTGTAGTGTCCATGAATTTCTCACTTTTCAGTGTTTGGCTGACAAGGAAATCTGCAAGTCTCTCACAAGAACCCAAATCAAGAAAAGAGACTTCCTAAAAAAGTTCTCAATGTCCCAAGCCTGTCAGTGTTTAACAGGCATTTGGAAAGTGCCCTCAATAACATGCTTTCACTTGGTCAGCCCTTAATTAATCAGGCATTTGGACTAGATTGTCCCTTCCAAATGAAAGCTTAGACTAAGAGTGTGACCCTCTTCCAGAGGCAAAAATGGGTCTGGTTTCCTTGTTCCATGCAGGATTCAGCGCCTGCCTTTTCCTCCCTTTTATAAGTCTCTTCCATGTGTACTGGAAGTGCATTCAAACTGTGCATTCAATCCCCTCATGATAGTGATTGCTGCTTTTTTAATGTATGAAGATAAAGTTTTACTGTATTCAAATACAATTTTCCTCATGTTGTGAGAGACTTCAGGTTCTACAATACAGAGTCCTTCTGCTACTCCTTTGCTTCATTGTCTTTCTCTTTCCAAACCTTCCTTGAAAAGGGATATTTAATAATATATTTTATTCCTTAGTTTTATCTTCTTTTCTTTAATTCTAATTCAATATAATTATAACAGATTTTTTTTTTTTAATCATTATTTTCTCCTGGTACAAATGAAGACAATGTCATTGATCTGTTGAAAACACCAGCAATGTGAAAAATGAGTACTTAAGTCTTTACTTCCAAATATCATTTCTGGGGATTTTTCATGTGAAAGGCAGTCTACACAAAGGATTGTGGAGCAGGTAAAATACGTGACAGTAATCATATTTCAAAACACTACAGTTCAGTAGACAATACTGAAGCCTCTTTAGAGACATGAATTTCTTGCTTATAGCAGCTAAGCTGTGTTATGTGTTTGATTTTACTGAAGAGTGTTATAGTCCTGTATGTACAATCCTGGTACAGATGTTCAACTGGGTTAAATCAGCATAATATTATTGACTTAAGTGAGCCCATTCAAATCTCTGGTTTATTTTGCATTTTTTACCAAAGAGAAACCCATGAGTATTTTAAGGACCTGTTTATAAAAGATACTATAAAGAGATAATGGTTACAGCTGTGAAACTGGTGCTTTTTAGATAGATATACCATAATTTTTAAAACCTGCTACTTTTGTTTGTACTTTCCAAGGCACTACACATTTTTCTCCCTCTGTGCAGTACATTTACTTCTAAGGGCAGGCTTCATGGAAATATTTAGACAGGGGACTACAGCTGAAACCACTGCACTTATAACAGCTGCAAGCAGAGTTCAAGTAGCTTGTGAGGGAAAGCAACAGTGCCTGCAGCCCACTGGCCCTCCTGCATCTGTCCACTTTGTACCAGCCTTTAATCAACTGGAGGACTGTCAGATGTCATCTCTTCCCTCTTTCCACACACTCACATGTTCTGCCGCCTTTAGATAGCAACTTAAGGGTTATTTCAGGTTTCCAATACATCTTTGGTTAAAATGAGGGTGTGTTGGAGGCTGAAAGATTAATTAAAATACACCACTGACACCTTTCCAACTCCTTCCCCGTTTTCTCCACAATGAACTTTCTGAGTTGTTTGCAAAGTTGGGATCATTCCATAATCCTACCAACCATTTTTGTACCTACCTCACAGTGCTCTCATCTCTCTCACCTTCCACCAAGCTGTAAGAGTTGACAAGGTCTTGAACATCAAAAACCATATTACAATCAAGACTGAACATAGCAGCAGTGTTAAGTTGAAGGTTGGACTTGATGATCTTAAAGATCTTTTCCAACCTTAACAATTCTATGATTCCATGACATGTGGCATGCATTTTCTCCCTTTTGTCAGCAAAGTGAGGCAAAGAGATTGTTACCAACAATCCTTGGCTGGCTCCACAGCCATCCAGCTAACACTGTTGGAGACCCACATATTAGTCCTTTATCTTCTTGGTTTCTACAGGGTCCTAAAAAATTAATACAGACACCCCCGCACCCCAACAAATCTGTCTCTGAATCGCATTCTCCCTCCATCACAATTAAAAGACTCTGTGGGATTCAGTTTATATTGTTCCCCCACCTTTCCCTTGTCCCTAGACCTGGCTACTTCCTCAGGCTCTTCCTATTGGTTCCTGTACCCTAACTCCACCCTTGTACTGCCCCTGAGTCCCAGGAAAAAAGCTCCTGCTCCCTGGCCTCCTGGTCTCTGCCCCCGGAAACTGGCTGGACAAGATGCTTCAATAAAACCAGAGGGGCCACCATGAGACTCCCTTCTCTACCTCCTTCATCATCACTATGTTGTGAGGCTGACAGCTAAAGGAGCAAGGCTGCGGGGCAGTCCAGAATGGACTACGGGAGGACAGAATGGCTGCCTGCCCTAAGAAGCCCCAGCACAGCTCCTAGAGAAAGCTGCAGCTGCTAAGCTAAACTTAGCCACCACAACAAGACTCCACTCGTTCTTAATTTTCTTAAATCAAAAGCATTTCTAGGCCTTGCATTCTCTCTGTCTTTTGTAACATATTTGCTTCTCGACTGTTTTTGGATGTATTTCTGAACATCTATGCTAATTTTTCAGATTTGTCTTAACCATCTCCTCTTGCATCTAAAACTTTCGTAACCTCGTTTTTAATTCAGGTATTCCCAGTTCTTCCTTTGCATTTTCCAGTCTCAAAGCATCCTGATATATGGTGTCAGTAAGAGTACAATTTTGTCATTTCAGAATTTTTGAGAAATGTGTAGGACCAGTGTTCCTTCTATACTTTAAATTCTCCCAAACTCTATAAATTTATTTATCCCAATAAGCAATGTGTAATATCTAAAATAAGCTAACATTTTCCGGTAAAAATCAGGGAAGACACTGATAACATTCACCACTGGCTTGTCATCTTATATTCAGTTTAGGTCTCTGGTGGAATTTCTCTAAGGAGCAAGGTCTGACAAATCAATTGACTTTCTTCTTCAGATTTGTATGTTACTTGAAGTTATACTGATGCCATTTTGGTTTTTGCCTTTTTTTTTTTCTTATATATTCTCTGTATTCTTTACACATATATTTGTAGCCTATTCTACTAGTGGCTAGTTTTCCCAGTAATTTTCCATGCCCTTTCCCTAGGCAGAAAGACAAGACAAATTCCAGGGCCCTTATCCTATCTTGGTTCTCCCTGGCTACCAAGGTTGAGAACAACTCTTCAAGACACATTTTCATAAACACAGCTAGTAAGGGCAGGGTGGGGAGCTGCAGAGAAAGGGATTGACCTGGAGGGGAATTGCATCACCACTTGTCCTCCTAATTGGTGCTTTTTGTCAATTATGCTAATTTGCCAGACTTACAAAACTGTATTCACCCCCTTGGGGGTGGGCTTTTGTGGGCATTCTTCCATAACTGCCTCTGGAGCTCCAATAAAGATCCACTTTTATATTATCTTCTCTACTAAAATTATCTCTAGAGTGTGTTTTGTTTCATTTCTAGGTTGATGTCATGGTTTAGCATAGCTGGGAGTTGTAGTTAAAGAAGGCTCCATCTGCCACAGAAGTGCTTCTTTGCAAAGAGGTGCTTACAGCTTCCTCCAGACCCAACAGAACCAATCAACAGGCTAGACTGAATATCGGCAACTTTCTTAAACCACTTAGAGTGCTGGACATGCCTCTGTGATCCACATTTTAAGAACGACCAAACCCCGGGAAAGTCTCTCTTGTTTCCTGTGGCCGAACAGGTAACTGGGGGGTGGGGGCTGGGCCTGGTCGGGTCGGCCGGGGGTGGCCTGGCTGAGATCGCAGCCGCTCCTGCTCGCCGGACACCCTCCAGAGGCCAGGCCGGCCCTCACCCCTAGAGCGGCCAAAATTCCCCTGAGACTGCTCCCAGCAGGATCACGTGGCCAAGAGATAAATGAATTCCAAACTCCAGCTGCAAGGCCCGGGTGAGATTAACTCTCTTAGTGCTGTAAGATTCTTCCAGACCAGATGAAGCCTGCAGACATCAATCCTCTCCCCGGTCAGAAGACAGAGAAAGGTGAAGGCGCATGAAGAAAACACTATAAAGATGCCAAAGTCAGTGAGGAAAAAAGAGCTGAGACCCCAGGAGAGGAGAAT
The DNA here is from genome assembly GCA_026261815.1 of Monarcha castaneiventris obscurior. Lineage (NCBI taxonomy): Eukaryota > Metazoa > Chordata > Aves > Passeriformes > Monarchidae > Monarcha > Monarcha castaneiventris. The sequence continues at coordinate 1,917,928 of JAMPIT010000388.1, read as the reverse complement.
GAGGAGATGCTTCAATCCTAGAAGCTGAAATTCTGTTGGAAACTACGGTGATGGACTATGATGTATCAGAATACACGTTGTAATTTCATGAAAGCATGGGGGATGGAGCATTCAAACTGCAACTGTGAGCAAAAGTACTTGTGCTAGAACAAGCAAATGCTGAAGTAGCTGTAACTTGCTGTGAGCAGCAGTACCTGTGCTGAAATAAGTAAATGCTGAAGCAGCTGTGATTTGATGAGAACCTTGAGCAGAGATCCCACGAAAGAAAAGGACCTCTCTTCCTAGAGATGAAGATACTCCCAGAGACAATGTCCTTATGCCTCTCGGGCGCTTTGATAAGTGAAGAAAACTTTTGTTTCTGAACAGCCCATCCTTAAAAATGGTACCCCACATTAGCTAAAGAAACCCTCGAAAGCAGCTGTGGGGAAAGCTGTAAGTCAGGGGAGGGGACTTTCACATGCAAGCAGAGAACCATCCCAGGCGACTGCCTTGCTGTGACATTGAAGCTACAAGAGATTGTTTCTTGTGGAGATGTTTTCTATGGTTTGACCAAGAGAGACTCCTCTCCCTAAGTGAACTGAAAACCAGAAATTATTATATAGGTGGTGAACTGACAAGAAAATCTCAAGGGTTGTGTTTTTTTTACGTTGTTAGTAGAAGGGAGGAGGGGTGAGGGAAGAGAGGTGTCCTGAAGGTTTAGTCAGACCTTTTTTGTTTTTTCCCCCTCTTTTAAGTCCGTTAATAAACTTCTTTATAGTCTTTAAGTTTTGTGCCTGCTTTGCTTTTCCTCCTAATGCTTATCTCACAGAAAAGACATCAGGGAGGTAATGCATGATTTGACCTAGAACGTCTACACTAAATGGGTGTTTCTGCCCGGTTTACGAACTGAACCAGCTACAATTGAAAAAGGCATCAATACAATATTTGGCCATAATCAAAAAACCACAGTATCTAGTTTTCTGCAAAAATTACAAAATAAAAAATAAAGATACCCGTGCTAAGGGTTAAAAGAAAGACATATTCAACCCTCATGCACACCCCCATATGATAAAAATATAGAAACATTCTGAAATGACCCAAGTTAAAAGTTCTTTTAGTGGCTAAGCCACTATCCGTCCAATTTGAGAAGTTGTGGCAGTCTGGTGAAGTTTTAACTGAGTGGAAAAGGGGAAACATAACTCCCATTTTTAGAAAGGGAAAAAAAAGAAAGGGGTCAAAGAGGAACTACAGACAAGCTAGTCTCACCTTGGTGCCCTACAAGACCATGGAACAGATCCTCCTGGAAACTGTGCTACAGAATATGGAAAATAAGGGGGTGATTGGTGACAGCCAACATGGCTTCACTAAGGGTAAATCATGCCTGTTGACAAATTTGGTGACCTGTGACAGCATTACAGAAGTAGTTGATGAGGGAGGAGTGATGTCATCTGCCTGGACTTGTCCAAATAATTTGACACTGTCCCACACAACACTCTTGTCTCTAAACCAGAGAGGTGTGGATATGATGGATGGACCTCTGAGGGGATAAGGAAGTGGCTGGAGGATTTCAAAGTGTTGCCATCAATAGCTTTTTCTCCAGGTGGAGACCAGTGATGAATGGCATTCTTCAGGGGTACGTGTTGGAACCAGTGGTGTTTAATGTTTTTGTCAGCAACATGAACAGTGGGACTGAGCTCACCCTCAGCAAGTTTGACATTACACCAAACTGTGTGGTGTGGCCAACCCGCTGGAGGGAACCAGCCATCCAGAGGGACCTTGACAGGGTTAAGAGTTGTGTCAATGCAGACCTTATGAAGGTTCTGCACTTGGGTCAGGGCAATCCCAAGCACAAATACAAGCTGAGCAGAGAATGGAGTGAGAGCAGCCCTGAGGAGAAGGACTTGGGAGTGTTGGTTGACAAAAAGCTCAACATGATATGCAATGTGCACTTGCAGCCCAGAAGGCCAACCATGTCCTGGGCTGCATCCAAAGCACTCTGGCCAGCAGGGTGAGAGAGGGGATTTACCCCTCCACTCCACTCCACCTGGACTACTGCATCCAGCTCTGGATAAGAACAACATGGACCTGTTGGAATGAATCAAGAGCAGGTACACGAAGATGATCATAGGACTAGAGCACCTGTCCTATGAAGACAGGCTGAAAGACTTGGGGTCGTTCAGCCCAGAGAAGAGAAAGCTCCAGAGATACCTTACAGGAGCCTTCCAGTACCTAAAAGGGGCCTACCAGAGAGCTGGAGAGAGACTTTTTGCAGGGGCACACAGTAATAGGACAAAGAGTAATTGATTTAAACTGAAAGCAGGTGGGTTTCGATTAGATGTTAGGAAGAAATCCTTTACCGTGAGGGTGGTGAGGCACTGGGACAGGTTGCCCAGAGAAGCTGTGAATGCCCCATTCCTGGAAGTGATCTAGGCCAGGTTGGGTGAAGGAGGTGATGAAGTGGTGGGCAGACTGCCTGTGTTTGCAGATCACTCCTGTAGAGGAGGGTGAAGGAACATCTGGCTTTCTTGGAAGGAAAATTAAAGCACTGTCACTTTATTGCTGAAAGTGGAAGTGTCAGTTCTCAGAGTCCCTCAGAACAAAATTTATGCCGAAGATTAGGTGTATTTTGAAAAGGAAGTCCCAACTAAATAACTAGGAACAAACAGACATTCTGAAGCTGTCATACTTCCTTGCCTGAGATGATTGATCCAAATCTGAGGGATTACGTTCTTCTGAAGCACGGCTTTGAACACTGGCTTCTACTTTGTCAATTTGTCACAGGGTATTTGATCCTTGTTTTACTCATGCTGTTCACACAGCCTGCCATGTTGGCCCTACTCTTACATTGTGGTGGAATAACAGAGATCACATTCAAGAAGCTATTAGAAGAATATTGGACAAATTATGGTACCTTTCCTGCATTATTTATAAAAACAATGGAATTGCCTACTTGGCCTTACTTAGTCCAGAATTGTCAGTCCCCATCTTGATAGTATTCATATCTCCCATTCAGTAAAGATGTATTGGACTATGATAATAAAGGCACAAACATTATTGCACAGTCTTGGTATCCCCAGTATGTTTATTTTCTGGTGTTAATGAAAGAATACAAGTACTTTCTCTGCTCAAAGATACTTCCCATTTAAATAGTCAAACTACATGAATGTACTGAGTTCTGAAAATTGCATAAATTTTACTGAAGTACCTAACCAATAATAAATGGCATGATTCATAAATCACTTTCCCCCCCCCAAATTTCAGTATTTTATTTTCATCCTATATTCTCTTGAAAGCAATATCAAGTCATAAACCATGAAGCAGAGCAGCTGAGCAGCAATAAGTATTGCAAATGGAACGTCAAAAAACTGCTGAATTAAAGTGGAAAGAGCCCAAACTAGAAAAACACTCTCTTTCCTTTCTGTAGACCAGTCAGAGTCCAATAATATTGAGTCTAAAATCTTCCCTAACACACTGCAGTTCCTTTTATTTAGTATCTCTCTTCCCTTTTTGACACTCCATCCATTCAAGCAACTGCACCTGAAGTCTGCAACAGGAGCTTAGATAAAATAGGGCTTGATCATAATTCTAGTATCAGAGCTCTCTCTAGTGGTGACTGTGCTACCTCATTATCTATTATTCATCCTAGCTAAATATAAGGCAGTGTGAGTACATCTCAAATGGGGCCCTCCTAAATTCCTCCTTTAGTGACACCCAGACAGATTTTAGGCTGATGGAGGTATGTTAGGATGAGAATACAGAAGTATGAAGAGAAGGGAGATGGATTCCTAGTTGAGTTGGGACCTTGAATTTTGGGCAGATGAGGTATGAATACAATCATCATGCCACCACCAGCTACTTAAACTAACTGAAGAGCAGAACAGACAAGAACTAGTGAGGAGTTTACCATCTCAGCCCTCTGTTCTGCTGAAAACTGCTGTTTTCAGCAGCAGCACCGACAGAAGAGAAGAGAAGGTCATATGGGTTTAGCTGTCTTAGGGCAAAGGCTGGACAGTTTTTTGTAATTACTAGGTTGATACTTTTGCTCTACAGAATCCCACTTTGCATTAAAAGGACTGAAGGGTCAGCCAGCTTTTCTTCTACTGACTGTGATTTGTTGGCTGTGACAGGAGGGGAGGAGTCGCTTGAGAGGTTGTAACAAACTTCAGCATAATTTTGGTCAAGGTTAGCTGGTCAGTCAGTACCCCAAGAAAAGTAACTAAAGCTGTATGATTTCTCTTTTTCGATGTTTCCAAATGAGAAGAAGATCTTTGAAGGAAGAGAGAGGCCTGGAAAGAATGCCAAATTGTGTAGAGCTGCACTAGAGCACCATAAGAATGGTTAAGAGGCACAGCAGTACAGTGGACTGCACAAGAACTAGTTTCTTTGTATGAAAGGATATCAAACTTTACAGAAGTGACTTACTCTTTAGGAGAATGAGGTGCCTATAAGAAGGCTGAGAGCTATAAATATCAGGGAGTGGACATATACTCCTAAAGTTTAAAAACCAAAATAAAAATATAAATTAAAATTTAAAAAAACTCCACATAGGTCTCCAACTACAAAATAACACAACCATTGGACTTAAAATTAAAAGCTCTATGTTTTCAGTTTATTAGAGGATTCATTTATCAGGGAGCCTAATAATTTTGCAAAGACAATGCAAGTATGCCCTTACAGCAAGAAAGACCCAGAGTATCTTGGGCTGCATCAAGGAGAACGCTGCTGGCAGGTGAGGGATGCAATTCTTCACTTCTATTCATCCCTGGTGACACCACACCTGGGGTACTGCAACAGCTTCTGGGCTTCTCAGTACAACAAAGAGATGGACGTACTGGAGAGAGTCCAGCAAAAGGCCACTAAGACATCTGAGGAACTGAAGCATCTCTCCTGTGAGGAAATGCTGAGAGAGCTGGGACCATTCAAGCTGGAGAAAAAAGGCTCAGGGGGATTTAATCAATGTATATAAAAGCCTAAGGAAAGTGTGGATGGAGGACAGAAACAAGCAATCCTACAAAACTGTAGGATCAGCCCTCTTGTAGCTTTTCAAGAGGACTGGTTTTGGGTTGAAATGCTGTCTCATGCATGTATTTCTGCAGAATATTGCAGACTTTAAACTCTTCAAATGAGAGCTTTGTTGCATGTGAGTCATTCAAACTGTGTGCCTTCATGTCATGAAGACCTTAAGTGTTAGGAGCTAAGTTTCCTCCCTTCTTCCAGTATGCCAGGCAGAATCTTGGTTTCTGTGAGGAGTTTATGAAGCTAGGCAGTATGGCTGCTAGGGAGGAGGGTGGATTTTGGCCTTCACATCATTGTTGTGGACATTCTTCCGGTCAGATCCTCTGTATAGAAATAGCCATGAATATTCTTGGGTACAGAATATGCAATAAGGGACAGAGTGAATAATTTCTCTCAAAAGATCTAAATCATGAATAAAACAATTTTCATTGTCAAATTCCCATTTCTGTGCAACAACACCAAGTATTTTATTGCAAACTCTGTTCTCCAGCCTTATATTTATGGCCACTGAACAGGCTTTTAATGGTGGATTTGAAGACATACTGCCATCAGCTGAAAAGTTATGAAGATCTTCTTTCCAGCTATTTTTTTCAGAACTGTTTGGGGTGGTCACTTACAAATAAATTGAGTCTCTAAATAAATCTTTTTTATTCGTTTTCAAGGATCCCTTTCCACTTCTCTTCGTAAGCACTGACACCAACTGTTGTAATCTAGCCATTTTAAATAATTGAATTCATACTGGTAATAGAAAATCCCTAGAAATTTAACAACACTTGGATCTTAATTACCAAGAAAGCTATTGTGTGAAGTAGATTGGAATATAGTATGCTTTTATAAAGCCCATTTCCCACATAAGGTGCAGTGGCAGTGAGACGTTTATGAAGAACTGAACAATGTCTGATAATAAAGCTGCATCACTCCACTAATCTGAAAGGTCCTAGGAGCAATACACTTTTTGTCAAGGAAGCTTTATAGTAGGATTCTTCCATCTGGAAGGCAGGCTACTGTCAGGCAATATTTCATTTTGCAAGTCTCGTTACTCACATTTCTCATGCTTGGCAAGGTAAGAAGTGACATGCTGAGTCAAAGTTCTGCTATCTACATCCGACTATACATCCAGACTGACATGACAGCCTTAAAGATTCACAGAGTTATTATAGTTAATAAGCATGTTTGTTTCTGTCTGACAGGGAAATCAAATACATGCATTGGAAGATTTCACTTGCCATTGTCCAAAAGGTATATAAAAAAACATGCTGTTTAGCCAAACTTACCCTCCCTATACAAAAATAATGAAGAAATTCTAAGTGAAGTTTTTCTGCATTTTTAAAATGAAATATAACCATTCTGCTATTTTTTTTAGAATAGTCACCATAACTTAAAGGAAAAAAACAGTAGATGAGTCAAAGTTTACATAAGTTTTGGTTAAATTTTTGTTTTGATAGAATAGAAAAAGTAGTTGACTATACAACACGCTTGCTTACATATTTTTCTTTAAACTGAAAATTATTCTGTCTCTATATGTTTCTGGCAAAGAAGAATTTTCTGTTGGCAAAGAATAAATTAATATATAGCATGTTTAACTGCTATATCAATTTACTCTGAAAGTCAGCAATGTCTTTGCCTTGTACAGGGCAATCTTCTGTGCATGATATGCAATTAATCTACTCTTGAATTCCAAACAGCCAACACTCTACAAGTGAGCTGAATACTTCTGATGGTATTTTAAGACTTGTCTATAATTGTTGATATTTTGGCACATGTCTTCTATACAGGCCGTTTCTTGGTTTCAAGTTGGAAACACATTGATCATAAACCATGTGATATCATCAACAGGTGCAAACCTCAGATACATATTCTCCATAGTAAGTGTCTTTGCAGTAAAACCAACACACCAGCATCCAAAAGAGCTTAATTTGAAATAGTTCCTACTTTAACTACATATAATTAGAAGCAATGAGGTCCAGCCTCTGCAGTGGTATCTACTACTTTTTAGGTAGCCAGGCTACATAGATGCAGCTGTAGAGGCTCAAAGGCAGAGAGAATTTGAAGAGCAATTGTCTGCTGTGCTTAATGTAGCATGTAAGCCGAAAAACTGAACCACCAAGAACATGCTTTGCATACAATGAGGAAAGTAAACTTTGCTATTGAAATGAGTTTTCAATTTTGATGGAAACATCCATTTCCAGTTCCTTCAGTATCATTTTATGTATTAAAACAGGACTTGAAGATCCAAAAAAAATAGAAGAGCCTTATTATTCAGGGTCTGGTGCAAAGCCCTATAACATGAAACTATGTTCCACAAGTGAAGAGGTCTGGCAGAAAGAATGGGTGGGAATGGAATAGCTCAGGTGGTATGACTTTCCAAATCTCAGACTTGAGCAGAAGAGGGAGAACTCTCCTTTTATAGTTCTACACCCTGAAAACAGATCTTCTTTTTTTTCCCCTTACAGGACTCTGGTGTGGTTGTCTTGCACAGTACATAATACAAAAATGAGAGAGGGAAAAAAGGACTGTTTTCCTGAATTCACAAAAATCAAAAGAATAATTCTTTTAACTGAAGTTTAAGTGTTTGCAAACTTCGTGCAGTATTTTTCACTGTAAGACATTATAATTACAGTAGATCATAGAACAAAATTAGCACATGCCTATGCAGTACAAATTAATGGAGAGTAAAGGTACACAACCCCACCCACCAACCACAAAAAAAAAAAAACAACACCCAACAAAACAACAAACCAACACCCCCCCCCCCCCCCAAAACAACACAACCCCCAACCCCCCACCACACCACCCCACACCAAAACACCCCCCAAAACAACCACCACACAAACCCCACAAACAACCCCCCCACCCACCAACACCCCCCCCCCCCCCCACCACCAAAGACCTGCATGGGATTTATAGTAAGTTATCATTATTGTGTGCATATATATACATATAAAAATATGTATGTACTAAAATGAAGCCATTTCTGATTTACATCAGTGGAAGAGAGGGATGAACACAGTCTTTGAAATACAGTAGCAACTGTAATGCTCTTGCATATTTCTTGGTTTCTGTATTCTTAATTTTGAAGACCTTCATCATTCTTAACTTGGTTAATATTCCCCAAAGTATTGCACATCAAAATAAACCAACATGGTTATATTATATTATTATAAACAACCAATATTATAACCATCCAAGCACATTAAAACCAACATAATCACAAAAAATAAAAAAAAAGAAAAAAGGACAGAGTAAAATTTGACAAAATGCAATAAATGAAAATATAATCAAGTCTTTTAGTTTTGCATATTAATGTGTTGGTCATAATAAACATACTTGGTCTTTAAGACAACATAACATGAAATCCCATAGGTATTTCCTGCAACTGTTTTGTAATTCCCTACAAGCATGGTAGCTGTCCCCACCAGTTTGGCCTGATGGTGAACAAGGGAGATAAATCAATCAACTTCACAAGTTGATTGATACTATATAGGGAGGTCTGAAGGAGGAATATCATTACTTAGAGACATGCTATTCAGAAGAGGAAAAAAAGAAGGGAAAGTAATGGGTAGCATAATAGTGTCAATTTTCATAGGAATTTTAACTTAATAAAGAGTGTGTTTCCCACCCTCCATCATGAGAAAATACTTTAAAAATACATTATTAGAAAAGTAAACACCTTTCTTGGTCTGAGCTACAGTGTGACCATATTCCATTAACGTGCTGGGCATTTATCTAGGGAAAAAAGCTGAAGTTAAAAGGAAGAAATAAAAAATGTATAATTTTTCATTTTTTACCACATTCATTACATATTACTATCGTTTAGACCAACTTTTCATTCAAAAACAATTGATCAGGCAATAAAGAGCCCCTACCTCTACAGACCTCTGCAAGTTAGCAACCAACACTTTAAAAGTGTGACCTTGCATGAATCAAGTACCTCCCTTTCTCTGAACTGTTTAAGACAAATCTCCCAGTATTTCAGATGGACTCTTTCATTTCTTCTCTGCTGGGATGGGATGTTTCTTCCATCCTCCACTCAGCTCTGCTTTGCCAGTGTGTTGTCACTTGTCTCTTATCTCCAGCATTACCTGCTGCATATTTCTCAAATACTGCTCTGCCTCAGAAAGCTCTCTGCCATATTTTGCCCCTTAGCTTTTTCTCTTGCTCAGTTTTCAATTTTCTCAAACACCCACGCTGTGCTGCACTTCACCCAATCAACATTTCTTGAAGCTAGAAGAGACAATTACACCCACATTTCTTTTGGCAGTTTAGGCATCTTCTAGTATCTTGTCTCTCATGCTACCCTTGATGAGTGCTGGCTTCCTTTCCCTTAATCAGTTCTCTCCATAATTATTTCTCTCCTTAATCAGTTGTCTGATTACTATTCCCTCTCTACCAAGCATGATTTTTCCCATCATCTGACATTGACAGTCAGCCCCACCTTGCTCATACTGGAAGCTTCTACTCTCAATTCTTTTGACTCCCACATACGGCTGCTAAAATTGGTATCAACCTGAGTATCTCACACAAAATTGCCAGTATGGATTTGGACAAGTGGTGGGAGTCTGCTGGACCACTTCCACTAAGAACATTGACACCCATACTCTTCTACTGAGAGACTGATGGTTTTCAGAAACTCAATGGAGAACTAAAGTAAAGAATACTTAAACAAAAGAGAGTTCTTTTTTTTTCTTTTTTTTTTTTTTTTTTTTTGACTGAATGGTCCAGAGTTCTCATTTCAGCTGGGAGATGCTCTGAAGAATTCTTCAGCTGGGCAATCTGCAACTGGTTAACTACGTCCATTCTTCACCACTTCAATTAATAAGGACCTAAAAATGTGACTATAGCAAATACCTGCACAATCCAATTAAAAAATTATGAGGCAGTCTGAGCCTGTTAGATCTAAATGCATTCTACAACATTATTCAGTGGCAGAAAAAGATCCCACATATTTTACTGGTATTACTATGAATACTAATAAAATACCAATTAGGTTAAGATTTTTAAGATCTGGTAATGTTAGATCTTTGAAATTACTACAAATGGCTTTTCTTAAATTCCGTTCAGCTGTTACGTTTTCTTGTTTGATACCCAACTGGATACCAGGTTTTCAGGAAATAGATGCTTACCATTTTAAGATGGAACCCTCTACAATGTCTCATTTTGTTCAAAAATCATTGCTTTTTTCTGAGAATAGTCTCTGTCTTCAGTTTAATTTCCTTTAAGAATGTTTGCACTATGTTTGCTGAGTTATTTCAAGAGTGCTGATAATACAGTGGTGGGTGGTGTCATGTTCATACTAATGTCATATTCCACTCCTAAGAGGAAGGGAGCACCCAAGATTCACAGAAACCTATGATCAAAGAGAAAAAACAGAAGTCAGAAAGCTCTGAAAACATGAAGTCTTATTAATAAATTATATACACAGCATGGAAATAGGTTGGCCCCTTGACTTCTAGTAGTAAAAGAAATAAAAGTATGAAAGAAAAGAGAGAGGGGTAAGATAGGAGAGGAAAGGAGATCACCTGTCCTGGGTCCAACATCAATCCAGCCAACAGGGTGTCCAGGATTCTGGGGGGCACATCCAAAGCTTCGTTGTTATACTTTTTAATAGGTAAGTTTTTTCCCACCCAGAGGCAAAGTTTCTCGCTTTCCATGCAAATGAGTTATCGTGCACAGTCCATTCTTCTAGACCTTTTTGGAAGTGGGTTGGAGGGCTTCCAGGGTCTTTGGTGTTTTCATCCCCCTCTCCTTGATCTCAGTCCTGCACTTCCACAGTACTGTGTCGTGCTTATCTGCAGGAGCCAGAACAAGGATATTTGTCACAGATAAGTACTATGCATGGTGCCTTCACCAGCCACAGCCTGTTTTCCTTGCCTGTTTGTGCAGCAGGTTCGTACACAACAATCCTTGGCTGTCTTAATGGCCATTGATGTTTGGGACATACACATTAGCTCCTTATTTTCTGGGCTTCTGCAGGTGGTACATGGTTACAAGCTACAGTGATCTACTCAGTTTCACTGGCAACCATTTCACTCTTCTCTCAGAATTCCCTCCATTAAATTCAAAAAATTGTCTCTCAGAACAGTGATAATCTCTAGCCATTTCTAAAAAAAGGACAAATGAATTTCTTTTGGTTTTGGATACTTGTCCATGCTGTGTGGTTCCTAACACTAGAAAAAGAAAGCGCAACTATTTTTTCATGCTCAGTTTTTACTCATGGTAAAGGAATTATTTTTAAGCATTAAGTTGGAAATATATTGAGCTCAGAGGGCTAAGTAGAATCCAGGGATGGAGTGAATTCAAATATTTATACTCAGATATTTTGGCTACTTTTTTACCTTCCCCTCTCCAGAGTCCACATACTTATGCTTCTAAATCTGTACTTGGGGATTCCAATAAAATAACCTGACTTTACAGATAACAATTCACTTCTACTGACAGATGCTCCTTTTTGGTGAAGACCTTCTAAATTCAGGCCAGTTTTATTAGAGATCAAGCTCAGGACTTGAAAGTTTTCAGTAGTATAGAAAGGTAAAACTGCCTTCTAAGGCTCGTCTATGGATTAACAGCTAATGTTTACAAAGACGTAAGAAAGGCTGAAAACATTAGTATTAACATAATACAGGAAATGAGACACACTTTCTTTTTTTATCATTAATGGGAGCTGTGCATCAAGTACCCTTCACATTGCATTGAACACTGTAGCTCGTTTAGTTCACTTGTCATTAACAAAATAGGAGAGTAGATAAAGTGAAGCATTGCAGCATTGACATAACTTGTCATAATGGAGTACTTCAAAAGATGTTGAAAATATTTTTAAACAATTAGTCATCCTTCTTTATTCAAGCAGCAACTATCTGATCAAAGAAAAAATGCAAACCAAGAACAAAAGCAGGCAGAGAGTGAGGAGGTAAAGATCACTCAACATGGATCACTGGTTGTTCAAATTATTTTCAGGTTGTTTGGCAGATCTCCAGGAGTGCAATTCAACTTTGTACAGGTTACAGAGGGAAATCCTTTTTTTTCCTAACAGAACAATTTCACAGCATGATCTCCTAATCTTAAAAGAAAAACAAACAAAAAAACCCTCTTAAAATGGTTTGATTGTTCATTTGCAGATGACATTTCTTAGGCATAGAATATCTTTCTTTTATTATTCTTTGCAAAAAAAATAAAATGGAGACACAGCACTGGAAAATCAGATTTGAAATTAACTGGGCAGGTGGGCAACTCTACCTTCCTATTAAACTCTCTGCTTTCTGATAGTATCATTTTATTGGATTTGCATGGCAAAGTTTTGGAGCACGGGGGCTACAGGGTTGTCTTCTATGAGAAGCTTCCAGGAGCTTCCCCCATGTTCAACTGCATCAATGCCAGCTGGCTCCAAGAGGCACCTGCCACTGGCAAAGGACACACCCATCAGCAATGGGAGTAGCACCTCTGGGATAATGTATTCAAGACAGGGGAAAAAACCCCAAACTCCTGCAGCAGGACAGCCAGAAAGGAGTGAGAATGTGTGAGAGAATCAGCCAGGCAGATGTCAGGGTTGATGAAGAAGTAGGGGGAGGAAGTGATCCGGGAGCTGGAGCTGAAATTTCCATGGTGAAGACCATGGTGAGGTCCATGGAAGTTCACAGGGAAGAAGAGATGCCCCTGCAGCCAATGGAGGCACCGCCTCATGCTAATGCAGGTAGATGCCTGAAGGTAGCTTTGACCCAGTGGAAAGCATGTGCTGGATCAGGTGCTTGGAAGGACCTGTGGACTGGTGCAGCAAGGAGTCCATGCTGGAGCAGGTTTGGTGGCAGGACTTGTGACTGCATGGGGGACCCACACTGAAACAGCTTGTTCCTAAAGGACTGCAGTCCATGGAAGGGACCTGTTCTGCTGCAGTTTGAGAAAAACTGCAACCTGTGAAAGAAGTCACATTCACATTCCCATGGGAGAGAGCCCATGATGGACCAGGGAAGGAGCGTGAGGACTTCTCTCCCTGAGGAGGAAGGAGCGGCAGAGTCAACGTGGGATGGACTGACCACAGACCCCATTCCCTGACTCTTTGTGCTACTGAGGAGGAGGAGGACAGAAAATGCATAATGAATTTGAGATCAGGAAGAAGGGTGTAGTACAGGGAAGGAGTTACATGATTTTCTTTTTATTTCCCCTTACGCTGCTCTGGTTTGATTGGCAATAAGTTAAATTAATTTTGCCCAGCTGAGTCTGTTTTGCCTGTGACAGTACCTGGTGAGTGATCCTTCCCTGCCTTTATCTTGATCTGTGAGACTTATATTTTCTGTCCCCTGCCCATCTGAGGAGGAAAGTGATGGAGTGCCTTTGATGGGCACCTGGCAGCCAGCCACAGTCAGCCCACAACTATAATTTTCTTATGTTTTTTCATCCCATTATTTTGTTTCCTTTTATCTTTCTTTTTTCATTTATATATCATATTCTACCTAACATCTTCATATTTTATAACTTTTTCTCTTTTATAATACAGATTCATAAGAGAAATAGTAAAATTAAAGCCTTAACTTGAAAATTTCTCCTTGTATTTTTTGTTTCTGCATTACCTAGTATAATATGTCTCTGTTCTGTGACAGAGGATATGAAATACAGCATACGCAGTAAATTAAAGTAGAAAAGCAACACATTGGCCATAGCAAAACCAAAAACCAGTAAATGTATGTCCTTCACAAACCTGACTGCAACACAAGGCGATAAAGGCAATAATAAGTCACAATAAATATAGAAGAAATGAAAGCACTTTTTAATCTTTACAGAATATTGTCAGGTAGTATATTTTTGGACTTCACTTTGAGAGTTCTTGCTTCATATTTAGTGTCTGATCTCTGAGTACCAATTTACAAAGCTTTGGAATGTACTAATAGAACCAGAATCTCATTAGCTGAAGAATTGCTCTGGCCCTGTAGTCCATCATTGAAGTAAAAATAGCTAAATTCCATTTGGGTTAAACTTTCCATGACTGATAGATAGCATGGGCTCTTTCAGCCTTTGGAAGTTACTTCTCTTGTCCATTTCAGATAGCCGAAGTTTGGAGAGTGTGTTTGAAGGTGTTTTTCTGTAGTTTTTTTTTCAACTGATTTGTAGCTGCAGGTGCCTGCTTAAGATAGCTATTAAGCATATTGCATTGAGTTGCTACACTTTTTGAATCAGAGACAGGCTTTGACAACAATGGATGTTCTGGCTGTCACTAAAGTAAATGATCAAGAAGGCAAAGAGTAATATTATGCATAGTAGCTGGTTAAAACCTTTGTAATCCTGAAAAAAATTTTATCCTTATCATTTATTTGTAATTTTTGTTACAAAATGAAGGCCAAATCCTCCTTATCCTTTCATACTGCAAGGATAAATAAATTCATAGTAACTTCAAGTAAATATTTCCAAACTTAAGGTCAGAGAAATACAAGAAAGTAGTGATTTCCAGTTTTTTGAAAGCAGCATATTATATAATCGCTCTCTCAGTTGGAGTATTATGAATTTGGGTCACCTGGCAGGTGCATGAAGGTGGCCAGGGAATATTGGAATTTCTTTTCACAATACCTTTATGTGCAAGAGGGGAGATTTAACTGCAGATTGATTCCTACAACCCTGACATAGAAAAGTCGTCTTATACAGCAAAGCACCCAAGTATTTTTTAAAGAACCAGCTTAAATCCTATTTTTTAAAAGGCATTCTTAATACTCCAATGTACTTTAACTGTGAGCTTGATATTTAGCACATATAAATAGAGCATTGCTGAAATTATATGCTTTTACTTATGTTTTTTAAGTCATTTGCTCTTCCCCAGGAAAAGGAAATCAGGACAGTGAGAATGTTGTGAAACAAAAGGAAAAGAATGGAATCCTGGCAGAAGAAAGATGGGCAAGAATTGGATTACGTGTTTCACCAAAATATAAACTGACAGACACAATAATCAGTATTTTTAAAAGTCAACTTCTCAGATTCTTTGCAGAAGCTCTGATTATCAGAAGGGTAACTTAAATAGCTTTCTTTTACTCACTAAATTTGTCATAGAAATGAAGCATACAGACTACTCCTAATGAGTTTAACCTTCTGCTTTTTGATATTGAATATAATCTTTAAAGATCTTTGAAGATTATCATGTAACATTATTATATCTTAATACTGAGTTGTTTTGAACATTTACTGCAATCATTTTATGCCAAAGGAGAAGCAGATGAACTAATAGTCTGTAATAGTTTTATCTTGTGTCAAGTGTGGTATTTACAGTGGAAACATCTAAATAAATATATTTATCTTGCAGATGATTTGCTCTCTCAGTCCACAAATCAGGCTTCTCAAAGATAAAGAGGTTTTCAGATAGGGTATACATCACCTGGTGGCACATTTTTGTCCACTTACAAGTTTTAATTAGGTTGTTTAAAGCTAGGCTTCTGACTCCTTTTGGTGACAAATCAAAACATGTCTGGAGCCTGGATGATCATGCAAAAGTGGCAAATACTGAGGAATCAGTATTCATGCTGAACCATCCACCTCATTTAATTTATTACAGAAAAGCCCCCCCTGTGTTTCTCCTCTGGCCTACTGATGCCTCTTTCAATCTCCAGGCTAGATCCAGCCCTACCTCACTGCATGGGAGTCAATACTCTGACTGCAGATCTCCTCCTCCCATGTTGCCTTTTCCCAGGCATGTTTTTCTTTTTCCTGGGCACTCTTCACAGCAGTTATGACACTGGGGAAACCCTCTTAGATGTGTCCCATGAAGGGGTGTGTGTTGCACAAAATCAGGGCAAAATCCCAGATTATGCCCTCCAAGACCTGCCACTCACATCTTTGCTATGAAGGGACTGGTTTTCTCTTCCTTTTGGGTGATATGTCTTATTTTAGGCTCTTTATTCTAAACCACTTATGCTTAACCATGCAACATGATGTGAATAGTCAGTGACAATAAATGTAAGTCTCTGAAGTGTCTGTCTAAGCATTGCAGTCAAAAGTGCAGTGCATGGCAATGGATGAGAGTAAGAATCTAAACTATGGATAACAAGAGAACTGAATTTTAATTTATATGTAAAACAAAGATTACAGTTACAAAAAAAAAGTCAAATAGCTTTGGAAGAAAAATGGATATTCACTTTTTTTCTTCTCATATAGCTACAGTAGCATGGGTACTATATTTGAATAATAAAAGTAACTGGAGCATAAAATTAATAATTTTCCACTGACCTCAATATTCATTTAAAATTATTTTTCCTTGCAGACAGGTAAAGCTTTGTGTCAATTCTCATTTTCCTTAAGCTCTAGATAGTTAATCTAATCCAAAAAAATAGAAAGGGAACAAGAGTGTATTAACAGGCCAGAAAGTCTCCAATGCCCTGTTAAGAAAAAGTTCAAGACTCAGAACTCATGTGGAGGCTCCATATGCACATAAATTTATGACATGACTCTCACACAGAAAAGAAAATTATTTTAAAAAAAATGTATAAAATGTGAAAATTAAGTCAATTTTCAGACATTCTCACATCTACCATAAACTGTATATCCTTCCAGGTTGTAAAACTTTCTGCTTAAATTATCAGAAACTGATTATATATGATTCAGTTAGCAATAATCTAAATCATTTATTGAAAAATGTCAATGTTTTTGTGCTTAATTTTTACATCAATCTCAGAAAAAAGACACGTGTGACTTCATATAACATCTGAAAATATTTTTTCATTCAGTGTTCGAGTCTCCACATTTTTCTTAAGCCGACTAGAATTCTCTAATGAAATTGCATCCTCACTAAAATATCTGAGTCAGTAACTCCTTATTTCCGAATGTTTCTATCCAATATATACTCAGGAAGGTCATTTGTCATGCTATATGAAAGCCAGGTCCATACAAAGGACAAGGCATTGTAACTTTATTAATGACAAATATATATGTTTTTTCTTAATGTCTCTATTTGGTTGATTCAACATAGTCTTCCATAGATCAAGTTGGAAAAGGAAGGAAGACCAGAAGTAATATGTAAGACACAATAATTAAATAGCATTGTTTACCAATCCCCTCTATTAGTTTCTTGTTCTCTAGATAAGGGTTCTTTAAAGGTTAAAGTGTAGCCTGTACAGTCATTATAAATATTTGAGATTTTTAAAAAAAAGTAAAAAGAGGACAGAAATAAAAAGAGAAAGGGTTGAAAAGGACAAACAGAGCTAAGAAGATGATGATTCACTTAGAGAGTTTTTATTGCAAACTAACGTGAACACAGCATAAAATTATACATTATCAAGAGAAAACAAACCACTTTATTATATTCCATGGTTTTATCTCATTCTTTTTACAAAGAAAAACATTTATCCAAGCCAGTTTGGATAGGTACACTTTGCTAATCCATATGAAACCAGGGATACTTAAATAAAGATCCAAATTTATCACCAATCAAGTTCTTCTGCCAGTAGAATCATAGGACTGCTAATGTTAGTTCAGTCAAATCATTCTAATTAAAATTCAGACATTTAAAGAAGTCAGTTAATCATCAAGGATTGTAAGCTCATTTTAAAACCACCTTGCCCCAATGATAGTCGTGGCTCAGGTTTATAACTTACCCAACCCAAAAGATGCCCTCACATTACAATAAGTGTATGGATGTGCATGTAATAATTCTGATGCTAACCTAATTTCTCTGGAATAGCACAAGCATTTTAAGGTCTTAAGCCATTTCCCTCAAAAATTCAAGAAGTGGTAAAATTCCTACCTTGCAAGCTAATTCAAAGATGACTTTTTTTCCATTTTCCCTTAGGAGATATCATTTTTCTTGACCATAAAATATATGATTTTTCAAATGAACTCTTGGAAACACTCACCACTAAGTTTTAATTAGCAACAGAGAAAATTGAATGAAAATTTATAAAAGAACCTGTATGAACCTTGGTACAATTCTACAACAAAATTAAGAGAGCTGTATCACACACAGACCTGTTTCTCTGAAACTGCCCATCCAACTGATAATCAGGCCTTGGGATCTTACAGCACTTTGAAAGAGTCATCTTAAAAATTTAGTTTTCACATTGGCTTTTCGATTTGCAGTTTGAAAGGAATCACCTACTTTAATATAAATGCATGTCAGGCCCTTTTTAGAGCTGGGATTTGTATTTCATATTGATCCAACCTAGTTTAAAGCAGAGAGGTGGCCAAAACAGCTGTCAGTGCTTTAACTGGTGGGCAAAAAACTTCCACTGAACTGAATTCTGCTTCCACCTTGAGTTTTCATGTACAGCTCCCAAACTTTGTCATTAGGATTTCTACAAATATTGCACGTATTCATTTAAGTAAATGACTCTGCAATGTTATACCTTCATTGGGTGCTAATGCTAAAGCATTGCTACATAGCATACACAATTTTGAAACAATTTTTGAGGTGCACCCAAATTAGTAATGAGTCAATTCTTGTCAATGCACTACTATGAATGAACTATAGAAAGTTCAGCCTTTAAAATGTTTCCTCTAAATACTGGCCATAATCATCTGCTTATTTCGTGTATAACTTTTTTTTTGTTTCAGAACAGAGAGCTTTTTAGAGCATACAGTTTGATATTCTATACATATGCCTTTTGTTCTGGCCAAATCTTGCTGGTTTTAACTGCAGCAGACTGTTTCCAGTTTTTCAATTCGTGATTTGATAGGTCTGAAGAGATGCACAATGTACCACAAAGATGGATGGGATCAAACAAAGGTGAAGTAAACTTCAAAACTGTATTAATTCTTTGTGCTGTTTTGGCTGAGTAGAGCTAGTTTTCTTCACAGTACTTGGTATGTGGCCATGTTTGGGATTTGCATTGGAAACACCATTAACAATACAGAGATGTTTTAGTCACTGCTGTGCAGAGCTTGCACGGAGTCAAGACCTTTTCTGCTCCTTACCCCACCAGTGATGAGGATTGGGAGTGCACGAGGAGTTAAGACAGCTGGACCCAATTGACCCAAGGGGTATCCTATACCCTATATCATCATGCTCAGCATATACTGCTGGGAGAAGAAGGAAGGATGCTCAGAGTGATGGCATTTTTCTTCCAAAGTCACTGTATCTGTGATGGCACTCTGCTTTCTTAGGGTTGGCTGAACACCTGCCTGCCCGTGGGAAGCACTGAATGAAATCCTTGTTTTGCTTTGCTTGTGTGCATTGGTTTTGCTTTCTCTTTTATACTACTGCCTATTGAATCCGTTAAACATAAGTTTTCTCTCTCACTTTTCCAATTCTCCCCCCAGTCCCACACAGAGTGGGGAGAGAACAAGCAGCTGCACGGGGCTTAATTGTCAGATGGGGTTAAACCATGACACTCTATGTTTTAACACATAAAATAGTTGGAATAATTGCATTTTTACTTTGCTGAACCCAATTTTCAACTTTCAGCTGATATTTAAATTTTGAAATCACAAAACTGCAAAATTAAAAATGGAACCACCAGTTTGAGAAACTCCCACATTTCTTGTTGTTATAAACAGGAAATCCAGCAATCAGTTATGTTTCTCTAAGGATGTGCATATGTTGTAAATTGACACAGAGATTTTCAGAGAGATATTTCTGAAACACTGAGTCCTGCAGCTGCCTTATTTTGGAAAGAATTTCCCTTAATCAGCAAATTGTTGGAAATTTAAGTCTCCTTCTGGCTGAAAACATATGTGAAAAATAAACTGTTATGGAACACTAAAAAATAATAGTAACAATTGCAATAGATTTAGTAAGAAACCTAACCGTATGGTATCCAGCTAATGAACCTTGCGGAGTATTCCTGAGGATTTTTTTCCATGATGCTTAGAAAAGAGACATGGAGGAAAATCAGTACAAAAGCTTAAATAAATGAACCCAGACTGAAAACTACAACATAATTTTATGCTGCCTGCAAAAACATCCTACAAGGCAGAAAATGGCTTGCAAGACTCTCTGCTTATTGCCCAGTGTTCTCCTGGATAATTCTGCCTGTCTGAAGTTAGGATTCAGGCTGTGGAAGCAGCACGCTGTCCCACACTTGATCCCCACTTCCACTTGCAAGCATAAGAAGCTTATTTTTCTTCCTTCTCTAGACAGCAGCATGAGAAACTGAACACCTCAGTTCATTCACTGCCTGAGATGTACAGCAAACACTAATCTAGGAAATTATATTTAGTGCTACAGAGACAGAAGGGTGCAAGGTGAACAATCAGACAAGCACTTCACTCTGTCTCAGGTGCAATATTGTTGTGAGCTCCCCTCCCATTCAAACTCCTCTGCTTGAATAATCTGGATAAAAGTTGCTGACACCCATTAAAAAAAAAAAAAAAATCCATGTCATGTGGATAATATAAATCTACACACATGGAGCACAATACCTAAGTGAATCTAGATTCAACAAAATTACATGAGAAAAGAAAAAGAAGAAAAGAAACTTTATAAAAAATATTTATCTTCCATCAGATAAAAGTAGAATGTAATGAATTGAAACAACCTTTCTTCAGGATTTATGTCTGCAATGTAAGCAGGATATTCATAGAAGAAAAATTGTCAAAACATTGAACAATAAAATCTGAGAAGCTTTGGAATGTCTATTGCATATACCTGCTTATATAAGAAAAACCAACAACTTTATGGAAACAAAGCTTAATTAGTCCAGCAAGTGCCATGTGGATCCTCCAAAAAAACAGCTGAAAATATAGCCTGACATCAGGCTTGTTACTGACTAAAGGACAGTATTCATGCTACATATGGTGTCTAGCTGGCAGAAACTGTTTTTCCAGAGATCATAAACTTTTCAAATTATGTTATTGCAAGAAAAAAAAACAAGTCTCACAAGTCAAGAAATATTGTGGCATTTTGCAGTCATTCCTTCTGCCTTGATTGTTCTATAGAATTCAAAAATAATCTTTTCTTTATATTTTACTGTATATTAAAGTTGCTTAAGAAATGTTCCTGGGTCATTTTACAGACTGCATTTTAAAGACCATTATAGTAAATCTAGGTTTTTAGAAAAATCTATGCTAAATGCCTTGTAAAAAAAATAGCAATCTTCATAAACAGAACAGAAAACAGTCTTTAAATACCTTAATTACTTAAGACAAAAATTGTCTTTTTAATTTTTTCGATCTTGAAATTGTTTAAGGGTAAACCATCCCTACTCATTATAGCGCGCGCGCGCGCACACACACACACTTCAATCACTAACGAAGCTCTGGAATTATATTGGTAGTTGAAGTATGAGGAAAATAACTAACTACAATTTTATAGAGTATTTCAGATACCAGCTTGTACTATTTTGGCTGGATAATCCCAGAAAATTGTTGTAATGATGGTTTTGAATCATGACTGTTTTCTTTCTCCCTCTGTAGAACTATGCATTTCACAGACAAAGCAATGATGTTACAGGTATCCAACTACCTGAGGCGCGTGTGTGTTCCATTTTAAGTTGCAGAGCAGCAGTGAAAGTGCTCAGGCAAATAAACTGCAGGAAAAATCCAAGTCCAAATGAAGGTGGAATGAGTGGATATCAGCAGATCGAGTCTGGAAAACCAGACCTTAAGGATTGTTACAACTGCTGCTTTTCCAGATATCACAGTAAGACAAAAGGAATGTCATATTCATTTGTAATTTGCTCAGAAACTGATCTGTGCCAAGTCTGAAGATAAAGTCATCTTGTAATCCCTTAATCCCAGTGTTCTTTGTGGTCTTATTAACCTCTAAATATTTTTGGCAACAAGTCATATAATGGCTTGTCAAACAATCACTGGGTGACCTGTGAAAATTATTTTATTCTTAGATTTTTATAATGGTTCTAGAAAGTTGAGCCAAAGTCAATTTCTCAGTACTTTGGCTAATATATTGAACATGAAGTCATGAGAATCATTTATTCAGGATAACATATTAATATTTATCAAAAAAACCCCTTGTGAAGGATAACAGCAACAGTACAGACTTTCAACAGGTCTTTCTAAAACCATATAATTTTTACAACAAAATAACTCTGAGTTGTGATAGAAATTTTCCAGGCTGTAATAGGTACAAGAGAAGAACTCAGAGACACTCCTGGTATTCCTACCTTTGATAAAGGTGTGGGTATGAGTTCAGGTTACAGATAAAACAAATGTAATTTTCCATAGTACAGAGTCAATAGCTATTCACCAGTGAAACCATACCCTTACTTGTTTAGACTTTGGAGCAATTACAAATGCCCTGACATACCAAATAATGACATTTATTAAAAATACCTTCTAAAATTATTACATAATTTTATGAATATAACGTATATGTTGATATACACATGGAAATATGTATGTACACACATATGTGCACACATCATTTATAGAAAATCTATACATACAAGCAGTCGTGTATGGATATGTGTGGGTGTTTGTATGCACATATATATGTAAACAAACAGTTATGAACACATGGGGCAAAAGCATAAAAAATGTATATGATTACAAAGATCTTTTAATTGTTAATTTAAGACACTTTTCTGCTCAAATGCCACATCTATGTCAATTTTTAATACAGTGAACAGGTTTGTGTGCTTTTGTGTATTTTTACGTATTTGTAAATTCCCTTTTTACATATAGTTTGTTAAAATTATTCTTGAAGCTTGAGCCAATGTCCAGTTGCTCAATAGTTTGGCAGATATATTGCATGCAAACTCAGCAATTAAAACTACTGAAATAGTTGTTGTGCCTGCCATAGCTGGCTTATTGTTTCTACAGTTCTACAGATGACTGAGCATCTTTCTGGTTCAATAGTCAAAATTCCTCTTTAATAGCTCAAATATGATCTGGAAGAGCAAAGGCAATAGTACAATACTTTCCTTTTATTATTTTCACTCTCTCACTGGAGACCCTCCTTTTGACTTTTCCAAAAAACAATCTCTTGCAGGTGTTCTGATTATAGATAATTCCTGCTAATTATCTCTTTTCTGTTAAACAAACACAAAACTGTCCATGTCATAAGCAGCCTCCCATAAGTCCATTATTTCCCTTGTAAAAATTTCTTCACTATGTTCATATCTCATTTGATACTGTCTTTTTTTAAGTCTAGTAATGGCATTTAAAAAAAATTAATGTAAGCACACTGGTTTCTCTAAACATTCAGATGTATTCCAAGGACACTTAGCATATGTTTACATTTTTATTACTGACATTTGGGAATTAATGTATTATCCTATAATAATTATGTGTATAATCTTTAATGCATTTTTTAGAGAAGTTAAATAAGGCCTTTCCTAGTATAAAGTCAGCATTTTTTTTCCATCTTAAAAGTTATAAAAAGTCTACAAGTAAAACTTCATCCTGAATTTCATTTAGTGCAGTTCTTTAAATCATTCGATTCACTGACTAATTACACATTTCCCAGCATTTGCCAAAATAATATCTCCTTAGGAAAAAACCTAAACTGCTCTGTCAAGAAATCTACCCCAAACCCTCCAGTTGCTGTAGTCCAAAAACTACTTCATTTCTAAATGTGCTAATCTAAACTTTGTGCTTCATCTCTAAATACTGAGCAACAGTGAAAATTAGTTACAACCGCTGTCAAAGAGTTTTCCCAGAAATTTAATTTTAGAAGGTAATTGTTAACATTTAATTGATCATTACTTGCATAAGATTGTTAATGATTCTATGACAGAGTGATAGTCACATCACTATGACAGTGAGATTTAAAAAGTTCATCAACAGCACAAGAAAAATATCTTGGCTTCCTCTTTCTTAACTTTCATGTAATTTTACTGGTTAACTGGACTGGATTAGCCTTAGTTCACCATGGATTTCTAAAATTAGTATTGCCGATTACACTACACTGGGAGGAGCTGTAGACTCCCTCAAGGGCAGAGAGACCTTGCAGAGAGACCTTGACAAATTAGAGGACTGGGCAATTACCAACAATATGAAGTTCAAAAAAGAAAGTGCTGATGCATCTCCATTCTGAATGGAGCAACCCTGGATGTACAGACAGGGAAATGAGATGCTGAAAAGCAGTGCCATGGAAAAGGGACCTTGGTGTCCTGATCTATGGCAA
The DNA here is from genome assembly GCA_026261815.1 of Monarcha castaneiventris obscurior. NCBI lineage: Eukaryota > Metazoa > Chordata > Aves > Passeriformes > Monarchidae > Monarcha > Monarcha castaneiventris. The sequence continues at coordinate 1,893,948 of JAMPIT010000388.1, read as the reverse complement.
GTTGAACATGATTCAACAGTGCCCTGGCAGCCAGGGGTGCAAAGCATGTCCTGGGGGGCATCAGGCACAGCATTGCCAGCCGGGCAAGGGAGGGGATTGTCCCACTCTGCTCTGCACTGGGGCAGCCTCACCTTGAGTGCTGCATGCAATTTTGGGCACCACAATATTAAAGAGACATTAAGTTACTAGAGAGCATCAAAAGGGGGGCAATGAGGATGGTGAGGGGCCTTGAGGGGAAGCCGTATGAGGGGCAGCTGAGGTCACTTGGTCTGTTCAGCCTAGAAAACAGGAGACTGAGGAGAGAGAGAACTCATTGTGGTCTTCAACATCCTTGCGAGGGGAAGAGGAGTGGCATACACTGATCTCTGGTAACCAGGGACAAGGTCTGACAGTTGGATATTAGAAAAAGGTTCTTCATGAAGAGTGTGGTTGGGCACTGGAACAGGTTTCCCAAGGAAGTGGTCACAGCACCAAGCCTGACAGAGTGGAAGCATGTGGGCAATGCTCTCACGTACATGGTGGGATTCTTAGGATGTCCTACGCAAGACCAGGAGCTGGACTCAATGATGCTGATGAGTCCCTTCCAACTCAGCTTATTCTTCGATTCTATGAAATGAATCTACATGGTCAGTGTTAGGAAAAGAGGGAATGCTTTTAAACTAAAAGAGAGATTTAGATCAGATGTTGGGAAGAAATTCTTTACTGTGAGGGTGGTGAGGCACTGGAACCTGTTGCCATCCCTGCCAGAGAAGCTGTGGATGCCCCCTCCCTTGAAGTGTTGAAGGTCAGGTTGGATGGGGTTCTGAGCAACCGGGTCTAGTGGAAGGAGTCCCTGCCTAGGCAGGGGGGTTGAAACTAGCTAATTTTTATGGTTCCTTCCAATCCAAGCCATTCTATGATGTGATTCTATGAATCTTCGAAATGCCACAAATAAAAGAAAAATTAGAGCTGTGGGTTCAGACTGTATGGCTACATAACAGCTGCACTTCTGCATACAGACAGTGAAGGTTTTTGAACTTTCAGCTGCCTCTTCTGTGGAGCAGTTTGAAAGACTTAGTGAGGTTCTGAGCTTCCAGTGTTTAGCATGACTTGACCTTTTCCTTTTTCTCACTTTTTATTTTTGTAATAAAAATTCATGTAGATGTATCATGATGAACAAACAAGGCTTTCAAATCACCAGTTAAACTAATTTCATGGTTTACAATATGCTTTCAAATGCTCCTGCCCAGTGCATTCATAAATTTTAGATACTGTATGACAACATAAGAATTAGGAACATAACATTAGTTTAAATGTAGAAAAATGTGGTTATATACACCAAGGCCTAATTCAAATGCTAAACTGACCAATTTTCTGCTGTTTGAAGTGGAACTGTAAATAATTAATTGCACATGACACTGGGAATTGTGTTAGCCTGCATTTCAGTGTCAAATTGACCAACTTCTCTCTTCAGAATAAAGACATAAGTGCATAAAAATGGATTGATGGAATGTTGCACATAATTTATGATCCATAGGTGAATGACTAACTAGCTGTTAGCTTGAATATGTAACTCTCCTTAATTCATTGCAATAACCCTCTGAAGGAAACTTTGAGAGATTATTTTTAGTCACTATATGATAATCAGTTTAATATTTAGAGGAAACCCACATTTCCAAGCCCAAGTTTTATTTAGCAGTTTCAAAGCTTGCCAGATGAATATTTAAGACTGAATGCAAATTTTCACAATATTGCCACTTTAGCTAGTGTGGTTGATTTTCCACTGTCAGAATTTTTGACATCTTTCCACACTTAGCCAAGATATCTTTAAAAAAGAAAAATATTATTTTTAAGAGAAAAGTCACAATATTTTACAGTAAAAAACTTAGTGAATTTAGCATATTTTTTTCTCACAGATATATTTCCGTTTTCTCTAATGCATTAGTTAAATTAATTGTATACAATTTCCATGATCTTTTAAAGTATTTGTTAGCTCACTGAAATATCCATATTTAATGCTGAATATTTAAGATTCATATATTAAAGTGTGTAGTTCCTGTGCTTTGAGTGAGTGAACTCAGTTTGACAATGAAAAAATATGCTTAAAATAAAAGCAGAGAAAGAAAGTATTTCCTGAGAAAATAAAATTCAGGGAGACACTTGAGAAAATTGAGTGAAAGAAACATAGACTTTTTTTCCAGTGGGAAGCATAAATGTGGATTTTTGTGTGAAGCTTTAATGGCTGAAGTCCTGACCCAGATACTAAGTGTCTTTCTGCTCTCAAGTTCCTATTCCAAATGTGAAGCTACTGCTACATTTAGTTTACTTCATTAAGTAAAATAATCACTAAATTTTAATCTTTCAGAAAGCTGAAATATTTAATGGAAATGTATCAGAAAATCCATGTTCTGGTACACTCAGCTTGAAAATTTTGATCAACACATTCTTATACTGGAAAGCATTGGGCATACTCATTACTATGTGGATATCCTTATAACACAAATGCTAAACATTTTATAGCAAGTTTAATTCAATTCATTTACTTTTAAAATAATAACATGAACTTTAAAAGACTTTTAAAAAGTCCCAAAACTTAAAACAAAAGACTAAAATTAAATATACACTTTAAAGAAAACCATGTAAATAATTTTTAAGTCTTTAAGTCTAGATTAAAGGTTATTTCTATCCCCGTAAATCTTCTTTACCTGCTTCATCTATGCCTGTAATTGTTTTCAGATAAATTAGAAATATGTAGTACTTATAAATCAAATACTACTGTAATTCTATTTCTCAGTGTAGAAAATAATACATTTGGATTATGAAATATGAGGTTGTATAGTCAGGGTTTTTCATTTCTGCCTTTATAAGTTTATTGTCACCTAATTAGCAAACATATACAGAAGTTTTATCTCTACCTAAGAAGTACACTGACAAGAATCCATTATATCCATTCCACAGTTTTCAAGAAATTGTGGTGTTTTACCATGGTACATTAATGTTCAGAGCATTTATTATTCCAAATTTTTACACATTGTATATGAAAATGGATGTTATTATAAACTTTCATGAAGGATTTAAAGACCTGCAATTAGGTTAAAAAATAAAAGGGCTAAAGAAAATTTTTCCTGCTCTATTACCCACAATTTTTGTTCCTTCCTTTACTTTTTACATGTAACTGAACGTTCATATTTTACTTTCTTGGTATAAAAGCTAGACTATTCTACCATATCCAAAACATATATAATAATATACAACCTAGCTATGATATCAACTTTGTAGTCTGAGCCTTTAAGGAATGCATAACCATTATGATCACATACATAGTTATTTTTTATTTAGCTATTCTTTAAAAATCTATGAGTAGAGCTACCACTTAGATAAATATTTGCACAAGAGAGTGTGCAATTTAAAATATATGGAGTACTAAAGCACCATAAAAGTGTGAAAAATCTATTGCATACTTTTAAGGCAATTTTAAATAAATTTAATTTACAGATTCAGAGATTCACAGAATATTCTGAATTGGAAGGAATCGACAAGGATCATCAAGCCCAACTCTCAATAAGGGCATGAAAATCAAACAGAAAGATAATCCAGAAACACAGGGCTGCAGGGAAGGAAGACAAGAGTAGAGTTATAATTGATGTCTAGTATTTGAAATCAACATTTTGAGTGTAAAGTAATGTTGAGAAATACTACATTTTAGTTAGAGAAGCTGCAAATATTAAGTTAATGGCAGTAAAAATCATTCAGGTAAAAGTTCAAACAGGACTCAGACAATTCTAGTAAATCATTTTTATCACTTGGAGTGAAAAATCACTGGATTTAATACTTGGGTATCTTACCTCTCATACAAAGCTTAAAAAATATTTCTACTTTGAATTTTGGGAATGAATTAAAAGATTCCAACTCCTAAACTGTTCTGTTGTAAATAAAAAAGTACATGTTAAGTACTTTTTGATGATTGATTAAGTTTAGGAGTACTTTTTTCTTTTTTATGATATCATTGTATGATAAGATGCAAAGGAATAAAGACGTAAAGTAAAATATTCAGGAGAATCTTGGTGTGAAGCATGACAGAATCAGGTTTTTTAAAGTCTGATCTGCACAATTAGCATACTGAAAAATATCTCTATATCTGCCTTTTCTTTTTTTAAAACACTATAAAATCTTAATTATGTGCAGAAGAAAACTGCAGGTGTTCCACATTTTGGGTTGCATATTAAGAACTTTTTAAGGGCTATTCAGGCTCTATTACCACAATAATCTACTTTGCAACAGCATCCTTACCAAATTTCATTGCCCTCTACTGACAGAGATCTATTGCATGAGAGGGCCTTATTCCATTGGTTGGTACTTTTGTTTCTCTTGGCAGTGGCAATAATGACCACCTCCAACTATTCAGAACACAAAACCCTGCTAGAGTGGGAAATTATGTTAAAATCTTTGAGAAATTCAGGAGAAATCCCAGAAAACCATAGCTTTCTAAGGCCAGAGATGATAAAGGGAAAGATCTAGGTTAATGTGTGAGGAGACCAGGAATCAGGAGTCACCATTTCATTTACATAATCCTTCCAGTATTTTTACATAATACTCCTTCCAGAATACATGTTGATTTATAAAAAGCTCTTAAAATAAATTGTTTGGATCTATTTCAACTATATAATCTCTCTGATATACAATTTGATTTAAATCTCTCTCTTGTCCCATTCTGAAAGACTTCATATTTATAGAAGTGTTCAAAGGTTTTAAATTTAAGGTGCAAAAAAAGGCACCTGATTAGTTCTGGACAGAATCTAATGAGTTGATGCTGAGCATTAGTAAGGAAGATCCAGAGCCCCTGAATTAGATTTCTAATATTTAGTGCACCCATAACTCCTGCCTCTTATTTTAATGGAGGTGGCAATATTAATTGAACCAGGCTCATTACAGAATGAACTTACAGCACTTTTAACACTCATCACTGTACAGAAAGAACAGTCATTGCCTTGATGCACCTACACTTTTTTCTTTCTAGTGAGATTAATTGCTCTGAGATTAATATAATTAGAATGTGCAGTACATATTTTGCTATGGATAATAAAATGATAAAAAAATATGCCCTCTCTAGAACATGGAGCCTGTGCCACACTAAGTAAACAATCTTTAAACCTAAAATAAGTTTCTCTGTAAGTGTTTTGAGTCAGTTCCAATATTTATGTATCAAGCTGACCTTGGAGACATTATGTGCAAGCATGACTTATACATGCATGTATATACATATATTCATTCTTTCTATAAACAAGTATAACAGCATAAAGTACAGTAATGAAATGATAAGTAAGATCCTTCCTTAAAAGACTGCGGTTAATTTCACCAGAATCCTTCTCTGCATTTCTACTGGAGTAGAGAAGGTTATTAGGTAGATGTTAGCATTGTGTTTGTCCTTCATACTACTTTAGCTCTATGCTTAATGTTCTTCCCATTTACTTTCAAAGACAAAAATTCTATATCCAAATATATTATAATTTTGCCAAACTTGTTGCACTCTGCACTGAGCAGAATTTCTCTTAGCTAATTTATACGACAAATGCTGAATATTCTAACAAAGGAGCTGGGCTCTGATGTAGTTAACTCAGTGGCGTATTGACACTTCTGGAGTTCTGCAAGTTCCTGGCCTCTGTGTTCATCCATGGTAATGTAAGAGAGAAAAGCATTTCTCTCAACTAGGAAAGGAAAGAAGAGCTTGTCAGATATCATGGTGATTTTTGCTCTTCCTCTGTTTCCTTTTAACAGACTTATGGTAGTCCTTAGTGTATTAGGACAAAGGCATTTTTATGGATAGTTATAGCAGTGTTGGAAACAACTACTTCACTGAGAATTGTAATTACTTATTCACAAGCTTTTTGAATATTTTACTTTCAGTCTCCAGGGATTTATTGCTTTGCCCCAGTCTGAATTCTTGAGAGAATGCAAAGCAAAGCAGCTGCCTCAGGTCTTGTTTAGGCTCAAGAATTATTCAGTTAACAGGTTCAAATTCAAGACTCAGTATAAAAATGGCCCTTATACACGATGTACTTTCCCCTCTCTCCACCCACCCCCTTTCTCCACCACTCTCTCAGCAAACTCATTTTGATTTATAAATCAATAGTCATGTGTTTTGAAAACACAATAGAGATGTACTTTAAACACCAACCTATTTTTAAATCCCTAGATTCCAACAGAATTTTCTATGCTTAAAATGATTACTCCAATTCCAAAGTAAAGATATTACTCCAAAGTAATATCTTTAGGACCAGAATGAACTTTTGATGCACATTCACTATTTCTGCTATCCACAGGGAAGCTCTCTGTAAGCTTTACAATGGCAAATACACAGAAATTGAAGACAGCACAAAACCTCAGGTTGAATTAAGAGATTCTTAGGCCTTCCATTCTATATGCATATGCCCTTCTGGTTTCCCTTTGTAATTTGAAAGGTTTTTGTGCCATGTGGAATAAAGAACTTATATTATGCTATCTATATGAAAAGCATAAAAAAGAAATAAAAGAATATATATATATAAGCTTATGACAAGAGACATCTAACCATTATTGAATAGAAATTTGGAAGCAAAATATTTGAATAAATATTGGCAATCTAAATGCACATACAGAGAGCTCAAATATTTTAAAATCCAATTGAAACTTAAGGATCACCAAAACACACCAGGAAAATCTGATACACTTTAGCTTTTGAAAATAAATTTATATATAATAAATATGCTTGCACAGCTAACCAGATTAGCTTTCCCCAGGAGAAAGAAAAGAAACATACCTGAGCTTTCATCCTCAAAGGGGCATATATAAATATTCAAATATTTCACAGTTAAGTAGTTTACAGGATTACAATAAGAAAACCATACTGAAATATATAAATTGAATGTAAAATTAAACAAATCTCATCTAATGGTTTACCTTATTTTTTTCCTTCTTTACCATCATATTTATGTAAATATGCCTCCACATATGAAGCAACACAACTGTGGTATAAATCTGGTAAGGGTATTTATTACATCATTATTAGCCCATTATGCTTGTTTCATCTCTGTGATTTTAAAATAAGAAAAATGTTTTATTTGCATATATAGAATAGGTAATCAAGCTTCAGGAATCAACACTAGTATGTAGTATTAAGTCAAACACGGAAACAGCAATGAAAAGAAAAATTGCTATCTCTAACAAGTTCTGTTTACATGTGCTAAGAAAAAAAATATCATATCACATGTGGAAGGACAAATATTATGCAGAAGCACAGGACCTAGATTAGCAAATTGTTGCATGAGTGTTTTGATCAGTTATAAGAGATGCCTCTGCCCAAGTTAAGGTGCAAACTTAATAGTTTAAACCTAAACAGGACCATATGCCAAAATGAATAGAACAGATTTTATTTAAGAGAAAATTTGAGGTAGAGAGACAGAAAAATAGGAAGAGACAGTGGGGAGGGGAAATAGAAAGTGAGTGAGAGAGAGACATTGAGCAAAAGATATCAGCACCACATGAATTCCTGTGGCATCCTGCTGGTCCTTCTTCACCCTGGTCTTCTTTGTGGTAGAGATCCCTGAGTCGTTCTTTTGGAGGTACCACATTTTGCAGTCCAAGTCCTGGGTATCCCTGGGGCATAGATGCCACTCCCACAACTTTGGATAGTACATGTGTAAACAGTTTCTTCCTTTCTCCCAGTTTGCCACTGGGTGAATTTTTGTCTTGATAGATTACCCAGATCTGCCTCACCAGGCCTGGAATCAGCATCTTCCTGTTGTTGCCATCTGCGCTCATCACAAGTTCTGTTGTGGTGGTGTATCTTAGGGGCACAGTGTTTTGAGACATGCAGTTCCATTCTTTAAGTCCTCACAATGATTGTTTGTTATGGGGCAATTACGGCAGTGGCTGTGGAGTTCTTATCCACACTTCACAGCAGAGGAAATCTGCAGAGGATCAGTCTTTACAGTAGAGCCCAATCATTATATATTGCAAATGTAAACCTAGATAACTATTTTTTGTCAGTTTCATGCATCCTGCCACATTGGATTTACATTTCCAAAATGTTCATGTGCAGAAGTACTATCAAATTAATTTCATCAATGGTTTAATAAAGAAATATTAGCACATGAAAATCTGATGCAAAGATGAATCAGTATGCTGACAGGGTAATGTTTCTTATATTTCCACAAATAAACCTGAAATAGATAAAATACCATGAGTTTTTAAATGGAAAGGAAAGTAAAGCTAGACTGGCTTGTATGTTTTTGTGTGACACTGGAACTAAGAAAAAATGTGAAAGAATTTCCAAGAAAGACTTTGACACAAAACTACTTTCCAGGAAATGGACTAAGAGTACTTTTTGCATTAATTTCTTTTGAACATTTGTTGTTCTTAACCCTTATATTGAGTGAGAAATTCTAGTTCCACAATGTCAAACATTTATGCTAAGATATTAAATAAATAGCTAAATATTTTTCATTATTCCTTTCCCATAGTTATTAAAACACTAGTATGTTCTCATTTAGTAAGGCTTGTACGTGATGAGAAAACATAGACTTTTTCTGATATATTTTAATTCATGGATTTGGGTTTTTTTAATTTTCTTTCTCATTGCAATAGCAGGAATCTAACCTGACCAGGAATTTCAAAGTCAATCCATTATTATTTCTCCACTCTTGGACGTTTTCATACCTAGGATTTTACCCCATGGAAATGTAGCATAACTGTGATTTTAAAAAAGAGAGGTGAAGCAGCTTCTGACACATACTATGCAATTTCCCTTATGCTTTCTATTAATGTTGAGTAGATAAATGAACTTGAAACAAAATGTTATCTTTATAATTGAACCATATCATAAACTAAAAACAGTTAGCAATGACTATTGCTCAATTGAGGCACTGTGAATGAGGCACTGGGTTATGCAAGAGGCACAACAATCTGCTTACAGCTGGGATGGGCCTCTTTAGCCCGTTTCCATAAAACAACACTTTAGTTCAGTTATTTAAAAGGGAGATACATAAATTTAAACTAATCACTCAACACTTCCTGTCAGTCAGCTGAGAGAAGCGGGTACATACTGAGCTGAGTCATTTGATTTATTTTAGATGCTATTTGTGTGAATGACTCACCTTCTCACAACAGGTATTTAAGTCCACTGACTATAAGGGCAGCCTAGGACAGTTAGCTCAGACTTTTATGTCTGACTTTTTGATATTTGGGGTTGAGTAGGACTCATCTCACCCTCTTTGACCGTAACACTATTTCTTTCTCACCTTCCCCCCAAGGCTCAGCTCTTCATGCTCCAAAGATCAACAGCACAGCTCTGATGTGGCATGATTATGTGCCTTTGGCTCAGCCTGCCACAGAGACTCATAGATTGTGGGAAACAGCTGTGAGAAAGCCTGCAGAGAAGAGCCTTGTAAGTTATGACTATAGAGTTACAGACAGAAGTAGAACCATAAATATGAAAGAGCACGAGTAACTGAAAGAATGAAGACTAAAATGCACCAATGTGGAAAAGTACAAAATCTGAAATGGGAAAAAAACCAAAATAAAATATGACAGCATGTGAATACCATTGGATTTGGTGGGTGCTTTCAAGTTACCGATACTACAGATCTGCTCCTGGGAGCAATGGAGACTAACTCTTCTCCTGGCTCACAGCTGCCTGGCCAATAAAGACTCTGTTGTCTATTCCTGATAAGAGACTGAAAGGTCTTAAAAGTGGGGTGAGAATCTGTATTACTTTCTTAGTAATCAGGTAAAACCTAGGTATCTTTCATATTTACAAGCTAGAAAAAAATAAGAAGAAAAAAAGAAAAAAAACCACCCCACCTGTTCTATATTTTAACAGCAATTTTTTGTGTACAGTTCTAGATGCCTAAACAAAATGGCCCAGAGAGGAGTCATAGTAATAGGGTTAGTGAACATGCTGTATAAAGAAATATGTAAGGCAGACTTTCTGATTGTATGATTGAAGCTTATTTGACACTTGCACGCTGAAGCTTGTGAGGCAGAACTGCAATGGAGTAAGAGGAATGGAAGAAAAAGTGCCAATACAAATTAACCATCAGAGCAGCTCTCTCCCTGTTTTCAGACTGATCTCCAGTTCGCAAACTGTCATGAAATTGCTTCTTGTTCAACCTTCTGAGATGATGCTTGTGAGAGGCCCGTGACTATGTCAGAAATGCAATGCATATGACTGTTAGGAAGAAAACAATTTTTTAAAAACCCTTGCAGACTAAGAAATTGTGTACACAATACATACTGAAGGACTGCAATATAAGCACTTGTCCCATTAGACTATAAAGACACCACATTAACATATTTGTACCCAGCAACTTGAAAGGATATGAAACTTTCCTATTAACTTATTGATGTGAAGGAGAATGTTTATGGTATCTGCAGAAATGAACCTTGCTAAAAATTCCACTGTTTCTTTCCCTTGATAATTTTCATCTCACCATTCTTTTGGTCTGGAAGATTTTTTATGTTTATAAGCACACACAGTTTTTAATTTTAAATTCTTTAACCTCTTATTTTATACTATATTGCATTCTGGAAGCTCATGTGTTACCTTTCACTGGAGAGAGAAATGTTAGCTTGCCAAATGAATACATTTCACTCCTGTTGATTCTCAGCATTTCCTGGCCATCCATTTCTTAGTGGTATGTAACCTTCCAGAGCCAATATTTTCTGTCAGCACCATGCCACACTTTAAGTATTGCACTCTTAAGTACTAATTATCCCACTTAAGCTATCAGTAAGAGGAAGAATGATTTTCTTTTTTAAATAAGGCCATAAAGTTCACAATATTCTCTACACCACAGTATTCCCATTTTATTTAAAGTAGAAAATCCCACATCTGGAGGAGTTTGTTTGTTTGCTTGTTTGTTTGGGTTGCTCTTGTTCTTGTTGTTGTTGCTTTGCTTGATTTTGTTGTGCTTTGTGGGGTTTTCTTCATGTTTGTTTTTGTTCTTTCTAAGTGTCAATATGAATGATTAGTTTTGTGTAGCAATACAAGCAACAAGTCTTTTATGATTCACAGCATGTTTGATGCCTTTTGGAAACAATTAGTGTTCCACTAATGGCATTAATACCAAAAATTGGAACTGCTGTATTAACCTGCTTGACTCTCACCCGTTTTTGCATTTGCTTAGGTTATTAGCAACAAAAATTTTATCCCTTATTTTCTTGTTGACAACTCATGTAACTGCACTACGTTTTGTTAGATTTTCATAATAAGAGGTTGTGCAACTAGAAATAGTAAGTGGTGAATGCTGTTAAAACACTGTGAAAAAATTTTTCTGAGCCTATGGTTATGTTGACATTTAGATACTTAACTACCACAACATGAGTGTGGGGTTTGTTTTTTTTTCTAATGTGAAGAATATTTTTTGTTAACAAGGTCAGATGTGACCTGGGTTTTCTAAGCTGATATTTGCCTCATTTTAGAGAAATATGAGATCACTGGTATTATCAAGATTTATATTCTTTCTATATTGCAAATTCTTTCATTTACGATTTCATTTCTTTATGAACTTCTCTTTGGGATCAGGAGGTACAGCTGACTTGCTCATGAATTTATTAATTTCAGCAGGGAGAAAGAGAGAAGCTGGAGATTACAGCTCAAAGTTTTTTAACATTAAAATAAAACATGATTGCATGTCTGTTCCAGGGACAAAAGAGAGACTGATAAACTGCATGCACTTTTACTGTATTAGGTGTTTTATACCATCTGTACTTACTCTCCTTGGGAAAAAAAAATGATAAGGGTTAACAAGGTACATCCCAACTGTATTTCTTAATTATGGGAAGCATTTTTATTAGTGTTACTGACCGTGGGTATAATTAAATAGCCCCAAAACCAAAAACCCTCCCTAAATTCCCTAAGCAAAACTCTGTCTAATCTGACTTTTATTATTATACAGCTGTCTTGACTTTAAACCCAGGAGGGAATCTCAGAGTCAACAGATTCTGTAGACATTCAGGGAAGCTGCGTGGGCTGGATGGAGCATACAAAGAGTTTTTCATTCCCTTTTGTCTTAATTATACCATCCTTTTCCTTTTTGTCTTTTAATTTATTTTTAGCATTTAATCAGAATTAATTCATTACTGCAGCTTTGTTTTTCTTTGTGGATTTTTCCCTCAACAATATATTAAGATTTCACTTTCTTTTGCTTTAAAAAAAACCTGTAAAGTCCTCGCCATTTTTTCAATCACAGTCACATAAGCTTTATTAGGATGCTTGGAGAAAAAGCAAGCCAAAGTTTTTGATCAGTAGTAATATTCTAGTCTATTCTAGGTACCCCTGACAGCATTAAAACAGAGATTGTAGTTTAGAGATTGTATTTTAGTGCAGATTGATTTAACAACTGAAAACCAGATTTCTCTTAAACCTTTAAATAATATATGTTGCTAAAGAATATTGAAACAAAACTTATTTTCTATTCTGATGAGAAAAATAATACAAGTAGGGTGGCACTCATTACCAGTTAATAGCAGAAGAAAGATGTTTGATAATGGATTAGTAGCTTAGTTTTGACTTCTTATGAATTTGGGTAGGATCTGACAGTCTTGTGGAAGCGTACTGTAAGAATTTAAGGGGGTGCCTTAACCCAACACCTTTCGAGTCTAAGCAGTGGGCTTGTTGCCAGAGTTAAGGCAACTCTAAAATGAAACACAAGAGTTTCTGACACGTCTGGTGTCTTTCTTCAGCATGATGAGAATTCACAACAAACATCAGGCCCTCAATGATGGATGAGTCATGAGAGTTGGTGGCTTATTTCTCTTCTTGACATTGCCTTTATGGTGAGTTGTCAGTGCCTAGAGTCTTACACTGGGAGGAATATCACATTCAAGCTGGTGATTTCTTCCCCGCTCTGGGATCCACTTGGATTCCCTTCTATGTCTTTGCTACGATGCTTTATGCTTTCACACCTTGCTTTCTCCTCACTGACCTGCAGCTCCATGTTACGTATAAGTTGAGTACAATGCCTTTCCCATATGTCATGTTCCAATACTATTACTTTGCTACCCCAAAACATTTTGTCCAGATCTGCATTTCTTTATGCTGACCATATGTCCTTTTTTTACATCTGTGTGGTCCCCCGTGTCACCCTGACCATCCCACCTGTGTGTTTCCTGTGTGGTGTCCTCTGTCCCTGCTTGAAAGGCTCCACCATTGCACCAGATCTGTACCTCTTAGTATTGCATCCCAGTCACAAAACTATGGCAGCACCATATGAAGATGAGAAAGAGTGAAAGAAGTTATCCAGTTAGAAAATTAGAATTAGTCAATTAGAAAATTGCTGTTTCAGCAGCAACAAGTAAACAAAAAAAAAAAAAATGCAGGCAATTCAGTGGAGGGTTCAGGCACAGCAGACCAGGCAACCTTCAGTCTCAAGGCTATGCAAACTCAGTGTGAACTTGATGGCCTGTCACTGACCAGGGAAGATCATGTCAAACATGCCAAAGGGCACTAATGTGGAGTGCTGGCCATGGCTTGTGGAAAGGCATGTTAAGGATTCAGTGATAATTGGTATGTGTTATAGAAGATGGGAGTGGAATAACAGCATCTTTTTGGAGGGTCAGGAACACTGAATAAGTTTGTTTAAAAAGCAATCATTTAAAATTCAAATGAAGGGGAATAGAAATATCCTTTTGATATGCTTTATGGTGTTACACCGGATCTGAACTTGAGGCCGAGGGCTTCCTAGAAACTTAAGAAAATAAATCACACAAGCCCTTTATCAAAATGTTTTTTCCATATTCACTTACATACATACCCAACTGTGAAAATCCAAGATATATGTTGGTCTATTTTAATTTTCTGAGTTTTGATCTAAGCAGACAATACTTCTAAGTAGAAGTGTGAAGTAGCCTTGAAGGACAATGATTGCTGGAGCCAAAATACCACCCTACAGCTCAAGATCACTGTTGTTTGCTTCAAAACAAAGCAATCCACTGAGCTCAGGCCAGAGGATTGGCCTGAACAGAGGATCGTAGAGCTGTCATTCCCTAGAGATGTTGTGGACAACCCATCTGTGGAAGTTAAGACCAGGTTGGATGGGGCTTTGGAAAACCTGGTCCAGTGAAAGGTATTCCTGTTTGTGGCAATTTAACCATTCCATTATTTATGATTAGGACTCCAGGGAAGAAATATTGAGTATTCCAAGCAGTGGAAAAGTTACTAACAAAGAAATGGTGCTTCTAGGAAAAACAGAGGGTAGTCTCTGAAAGAATATTTGGAAGTAAGAGCAACTTCTGCATAGTTTCTCAGGTTTGTAGACACACACTCTAAAGGGGCATGTCTCATGCTGCGCATTGAATTTGTTGTATATCATAATCTTGAGCAGCTGCCACAGAAGAGAAGCGCAAGAAAGCCTCCTTATCCTGCATTCTTATTATGACACTAGTAAACCAATCACAAAACCAGAATAAGTATCTACTTGACAACTAAATACCAAGTTAAGTGTAAGTTAGACTTTTCCATTAGGCTGTCCAAGTAGGAAAATAAAATGCCTACAAGGAGATATCAAAGAGTCTGGTAGCTCCAAGAAGGGCACATATATCCCCCATTTTCCGGGAAAAAGGAAATAGATTATTTCACAGTTCGGGGTGCTACACAGCTGAGGCTTTCTTACCTTGCACCTGCCCGGAGTGTTACTTTTGCCTGCCAGAAAGGGAGATAAGACATAAACCTTAGCCCTTCTCCATCTCTTGCATTACTTCACTCTTTTTCTCATAGGAAATATCACACTTCTATGAAGTGTCAGACTTCATTCTGTCAACCAAAGTAATAAGGAGAGATTTTACCCCCAAATCATTGTGCATCCAAGGACAAACCAGTCCACAAAGCCACAAAACCATCTACTATAAAATAATATGAAGTAGCAGCTAGGAATAACTTTCCAGATAGACAGATCATTTGTATCTACAGAATCCTAGAGCTTCTCAGAAAGAGGCATTTATCTTCAAATAAATAAAGCTATGCAGAGCATCTTGTAGCAATATATAATAAACTAGCAAGCAGATATTTTTCTTCAAAAGCATTTAGTTTATGACTTCCAGCTGCTTATTTCTTTACAGCAATAATAGTGTGCCAGGCTTTTATTTATGGCTCAGCATGCAGCTTTTAGCTGTTGATAAACAGCTATTAATAATATTTAGGAATAGACAACCATGTAATATACACATTAGTTTGTTCCAGAGAAAAGGTGGAAATATCACACAAGAAAAATGTGGTTTTGTGATAAATGCTTCAGATTGTCTGAGATCAAAAAGTGAAACTGATTCTGATTTGAGAGTGGTGAGACTACGAATTAACCATATTGGAATATATCCCTATCATTCGTGTGTCAGATAAGATCAACAAAAGCTAGTGAACCAATATTGACATAAAATATCATAGCAGTGTTACCAACCTAAAGAGAGATCAAGAGAAGCTTGTAATACTCCAGCCTTAAAATATTATTTTGTCATACCTAGAATGCTTTACGACCTAAACGCTATATTCTATTCTATGAGTCATCAAAAAGTATAGCATTTAACTTTATTGTGTTTGAAACTAATTCAATCAAAACTGTTGGACATTCTGCAAAAGATGCAGGTAAAATAAATTTGATTATGTACCTTATTTTAAAGATCATACACAGAGAGAACAAAAGTTCCTGATTTGGTAAAGTTAGACTTTTTTTATATGCACAAGCATAACTAGCCCTCTACATAGATTTTATAGCTGGTTTTGTACTTTTGTTATTTGTGGACAAGAAAGATACACTTTATTGGCAACAGGCATCATGTGAAATTAAAGCATATTTGATAAGAATGTGAAGGAATCTCTTCTTAATACAATGTCCAGAATTTTCAGTTTAATTTCTTAGCAGTTCAAGAGAGAGAAGTTTCAAGATGGTCTCTGTGAACCAAACAAAATAAAATAAACAAAGAAAAAATTTCCTTTGAATTGCATGTGCAAGAAACCTTTTGTATTTTAAAGCACTATTATAAAATATCTGATATAAAAGCATGAAGATTTTGCACCTATCAATGTTTTCCCATACCATTCACATGGACTCAGATTCTCTTCCATTTCTTTTTTTCAAAATTCCCACAGGGAAAGAATTTCATTGCCATGAAAATTTTTCTCTGTAAGAATTAACTCACTATGAAAAATAAACAGGAAAATATGTATAAACGAAGCCCTGGAGTGGTTACAACAGTGATAAAAAAGCTGTATCACATGAGCAGATACTGCCATACACTACTCAATGTACAGTGGGTGGTAACTGTACAGTGGGTATTAAAACCTCAAAGGACCAAGGCTCTAAGAAATAAATAAGTTAAAAAAATTAAAATTAATTTTAAAATTATTTAATTTTTAAAAAAACACTACATGAAAAGACTGACAGTATGGATTCTTCCACATATTGCAGGCATGGTAGCTTTGAGGCATAGCTATGTCACCAATACCAGCAAGAGATAGTGCTAAAGCTGGATCTCTGACTTGG
This sequence comes from Monarcha castaneiventris obscurior, assembly GCA_026261815.1. Taxonomy (NCBI): domain Eukaryota; kingdom Metazoa; phylum Chordata; class Aves; order Passeriformes; family Monarchidae; genus Monarcha; species Monarcha castaneiventris. The sequence goes on along the minus strand of JAMPIT010000388.1, from coordinate 1,877,458 downwards.
CAGATAATCTGCCTGGATAGTAGATGTAGTCTGGGGACAGCTCTGGTAAAAAAACATTAATCTGTGGAGGTGATTAGGATTGCCACAGCAAATTTGTAGCTGTAATGGGAAAAGAAAAAGGTCTACATTTTTTGCTTGAAATCATGTCAAATGCTGTTTACTACTTAGCACAATAATCCATCAAGTGAACCCTGTAGTATTTGCTAAATCTTCATTAATTTTAGCATGCAGAATGGTTATGGAGCTTGTAAACAGTTGTGTTAAATCCCTGACACAGCACTGCTTTCTTTGCAGAATCCCATGAGAAGAATTGGTGTTGCACCTGTGAGAACAGACAGAGATGCGGAAAGGTCAGGGACTGACAAGGTTCTCAATGCCCAAGGGTAGGAATCAATTTTCTCCAAACATTTGAACAATGTGGGAAAAAAGCAGGTGGGGAAACATTTTTGCTACCTCAAGTTTACTTCTGCTACTCCTTTATACGGTTTTTTATAGCTGCTTTAACAACTTACTTCAGGGATCTGAATCTGAAACTTCATGGCAGAATCAAATGGGTATTAATATTCAAAGGAAGCATTATGTCCTTACAGGGAAATTGAGAATATTCACAGATGACCATGAAAGGAATGAATTTCATTACTTTTCTCAGCCACTATGATTTTGTTTCAGCTAAAAATTATGAAGCATGCACTGCTATTGTTCCTGCCATTCAGAATCAACTGCATGGAAATTGTCAGACAATATAAGGATTTCAGAAAAATAAAAGGAGTGTTTCTTTTGAAAGAAGTACAATTGTAAATGCTTCATGGAACAATAAATGTGCTATTACTGGTAAATATACCACCCAATCAGAACCACACACATCTAACACAACACAAAAGAACAGCCATTTAAAAATGACAAAAGAGCAAGGATATTGAGTAGCCAAAAGTAAAATTTCCCCTGTAAGCAAGACTGTGATAGCAATTAAATTGTAAGTAAGATTAGGCCCATTGTCAGAACTTCAAACAGTTGGAAGAAAAAAGTTCCGATTTTCCCTGGACTGTAGTAGCACCAGAAAGTACAAAAGTCATGTGAAAGACACAAAAGTAGAGCTAGCTCAAATAAAATATGTTTCTAACTGACTGCAGTATTCTATTTAAAGTAATGCTTAGAATAGGGGAATTTCAGGAAATAGGTTTGTGAACACAGGCAGGATTAGTAGTTCAGCATATTAACAAACACATGACCAAGTGAATAGTAGGTGCCTTCCCTGATCTTGTAGAAAGTTTAACACCTCCCATGTTATTTACTAGATACTAGAATTCCTTAGCTAAAAAGCCACAATAGTCCTAATGTAGTTTCATTTAATCTAATTTAATTACATTTCGGTTCTTTGTAAGCTTTAATTTCTCTGTAACCAGGAAGCTAACATGGGCTTTGCATTTAGCTCTGCTCAGACAGCTGCCTGCTACCTTCAGCATTCCCCCAAGAGGTAAAGCAGAGCATCGTATATGTTCCTTTGACCATTTCACACAGCCAGAGAGCAGAAGCAAACTCAAGGCCAGTGACCAACTTGTAGCCAAGGTGTAGAGGAACTGGACTGGACTTCTGTCTGTGTGGAAAACACCACAACAGCTGAGACCTTATAAAGTGAAAGATAGTGAGTTACAAGCACTTTCATTTTTGGTAGTGCCATTACAAATAAAACTCTAAGCTGATTTTTAAGTATCATTACAAACTCTGCGGCCCATGTTACTGACTCCACTGCGCACAGCAAAGATGTGAAATCCAGCATCATATTGGAACATCTCAGCAAAATATAAAATTTGCTAATATTTACTTATCAGTATTATTTCCAGCTAAGAATTGAAATTTACAGAGTGGATGAAAGTGAAGATGAGAATTTGAATAAATTAATGTCGCTAGATAATTTCAAGGCTCTTGCTGTGAAATCTGGTCCCACTGAGCACGACAGTATAATGGGTTCAGAACGCAGCCGTTCTGGATTGCTGTAAGCCACACTGACACCTACATGGGGGATGACAGCCTGTCACACTGATAGTGCTAATGACTACCACCAAGAGAGTTTTTATTCACAAGCAATCACAGACATCATTAAATCCAATGGGTGGGCCAGCTACTTTTTTCAGGGCCAAATGGAAGGAGCAATTAAACCCACAGAGACACACATATGAAATGTCAGCAGCTGTATAAAAGAAAGCATAAAAGTATGCTATCTTCCCTGCTAAAACAGGACCAATATACAGGCAGCTTCCTCTGGAGAAGGTATATGGAATATACTGAAGGATGAGAATATGGAGTGTCATTACAGGGAAGGATATTAGAAAGACCTGCTAAGAATGGCACATTTTCAGAAACTTTTTAAGGCAAAAGGAGGAAATCATGATGGTAATGAATAGGTGGTGAGCTTCAGGAGCAGATGAAAATGCAGTGTCTCAGGGGAACCCTAAAGAAGATAGACTGTCTAATCTTTCAAGGAACTCCTGAACTTTCACAGAATAGAATCTGACACAGGGCCCTGTACCTGTTATTCTTGTTCTGAGGAAGAAGATAAACCACTGGTTCTAAAATGCTGAGGTTTTAGAGGCACATTTTACTTGCAACCTGATTTCATGTTTTTAGAAAACATGAAGGTGCTAATAGGTTAATAAATCATATCAGAAAGACTGCACTTCAACTCAAGCTGAGACCACAAGAGAATAAAAAATTGACATAGAGTCAAAAAAAGACTTAGAGTCAATTCTGTGCCCAACATCACTGACTATTGCTGTGATCATCAGAACTGATTCAGTACCAGATTTTAGGCATCTATGCTCCAACAGTTTCAACAGCAAATACCTTTCTCTTCTAATGAATCCCATGCTGATACAGTATGTGGAGCCTCAGCATTGTGTTAGCAATACCAAGCCTGTCCCCATTTAGCTGGATTGAATGATGCCACTGAAAAGGTGTCGGTGGAATGGAGTCTCCTGGGTGAAAATGGTGCTTGCCCCTGATGTAAAAATGTCAGCCACAGACATGCTTATCCCTTATTTTGGACTTAGTTCAAACAGTGACTAGAAAAATAATTATGTATTTGAGGAGGTTGGACTACTTCATGATTATCTTATACTGTTAGTGGTAGAAGGACCACAGGGCACTAGGAATGAGCCAAGTACAGTGTAAGTAGAGGAACACCAACAGGGCATACAGAGCTGCTCAAAGAGACAACTGGTTCAGAACACGGGGTGGCAACACAGACAGAAAAGCAAGCAAAGACTGGAGGGGAGCTTGCAAGCTCTTGTTGCCTTACTGTTATTCTTGCTACCTGGTTTATTCCTGCCCCATAAGGTTGAAAACACTTTTCCTGAGATTCCCCATTGAGTCTGTTATCAGCAGGGACTGCCTCAGCATAGATGCATGGGGATATCAGCCTCCTCCAGACCAGGCTCATGTGTGCTATCAGCTCCCTCTGAATGTGCAAGTCAGTGCTGCCACCAGTCTGGGATGACAATAACTTCCTTATAAAACACAGCTAAACTGTGAATTTGCAGGAACTGCATTGCACTGGTGAATATGTCATAATGTCATACACCCAAGAAAGATGCATTGGGAGGTTTTGTTAAGAGACAGCTACAGTATTGTGCTAGCTGCCTGTCCCTTCAAATAATCATTTGTCTTCTGGAACCATGGTCCCAATCATAAGAATTTCATGTTTGATTACCACATCTCCCAGGAGGATGAGGAGCTACAAGTGTGTGACACTACCAGAAATACTTAGAACAAGATCATTCATACAGATGAATATGTCAGATTATTTCTCATTAATTCTTTATTTAGTCTAGCTATAGATCCATTATTTACAGCCCTGAAGTCTGACCTGTATTTTTTTCTGCTGTCCATTTGGATAAGTCTCAGCTGTTCTATTTGAGGACAATTTGGTCTGGTCTAGACTCTTGTCAAGGCATAAGCAAGTATGTTGGAATTCAGTGAGTGATTCTCAACATTTCTGGCCTCTAAACTCCTACTCATAATTAAGTTGATATTAAAGACTCTTGGTAAGATATGGTGGGTTGGCCCTGGCAGAGTGCCAAGTGCCCACCAAAGCTGCTCTGTTCTGCTCTCCCCTGCTCTCCCCTCTTCATCTGGGCAGAGAAGAGAAAATATAATAAAAGGCTCATGGGTTGAGATAAGGGCAGGGAGAGATCTGTCACCCCGGTCTATCACCGGCAAAACAGACTCAGCCTGGGGAAATCAGTTTAACTTTTTGCCAATCAAATCAGGTTAAGGTAATGGAAAATACAAACTGTATCTTAAAAACATGTTTTCCCCACTGCTCCCTTCTTACCTGGCTCAATTTTACTCCAAGTTTTCTCTCCATCTTCTCCCACAGTGGCACAAGAGGACGTGGTCAGTTCATCACATGTTGTCTTTGCCACTCCCTCTTCTTCAGGGGGAGGACTCCTCACGCTCTTCCCTTGCTCCTGCATGGTGTCCCTCCAACAGGAGATAGTTCTCTACTAACTTCTCCAAAATAAATTTTTTTCATGGGCTACAGTTCTTCATTAACATCTTCAGTGTGGGATCTCTTCCACAGGTTGCAGTCCTTCTGGAACAGGCTGCTCCAGCACGAGACCACCATGGCGTCATGAGTCCTGCCAGCAAACCTATTCCAGCCTTAGCTCCTGTTTATATCCACATGTCCATACAGGCATCTGCTCCAGCACAGGCTTCCTACTGGGTCACAGCTTCCTACGGGCATGCCTGCTCCAGCATGGGATCCTGCAAGGGCTGCAAGTGTATGTCCACTATGAACCTCCATGGTCTGCAGAGACACAGCCTGTCTCACAATTGTGTTCGCCAAGGGCTGCAGGGGATTCTCTGCTCTAGCACCTGGAGCACCTCCTCTCCATCATTCTTCACTGACCTTGGTGCTTGCAGCGCTTTTTTTCTCACATATTCCTATTCTTCTCTCCAGCTGTAGTTGCACAGTTTTTTTTTCCACAACTTAAACATATTAGGTGCTCCACTCTCAGCCTTGGACAGTGGTGGGTCCATCTTGGAGCCATCTGACATTGGCTTTGTTAGACATGAGAGAAGCTTCTGGCAGCTTCTCACAGAAGCCACCCCTGTAGCTCCACTCCTACCAAATCCTTGCCATGCAAACCCAATCTATAATAATAAAAGTATAAAGAGCATTTGCTCTGCATTAAAAATACAAAATTTTGATTTTGGATCACTAAAGATTGCTGGAATGAGTTCACAAACTGGGACATGGCAAAGTTATGCAGTGTGTTTAAAGGCTCCAAAGAGTTCCTTTGAAATTACTGTAGAGAACACAGATGTATAAAGTAGAAACAATTCCTGTCCAGAGAAGCAACCTGAAAAATACCTATAAAAAATATCATCAAAAGAGATGAAAAATCTGTTAAGTATATCTGTAAATATACACAACAAAATCCTTCATTCCAAAAGTAAACACAGTGGTTTCAGATTGGCAACTAATTCATGCATAAGAACAAGCATTCCCTTCGATAATAAACAAATGATCTTGTGTAGATATCACAAGTAATACAGGAACAAAAAGCTCTAGAATATTTTTTTGATTCCTCAAAACATGATTCTAAAAATCAATTTGTGATGACAAGAGACCACATCAATTATACACCTCTTGGACCATACCTAGAAGGGAAAACCCACAAATCTCCACTACAAAACAAGAAATTTACAACTCCAGTATTGACATGCAGTCCTTTTCAGCAACACATATACTTAATTTTGCATCTAATTTGCACTCTTAAAACTCTTGTTTACATAAGAATGAGCTGAATGTGACTTGAAAGAATGTGACATCAGAAATGCCAAAATGCCAAGCTAACATTATAAGGTCTGGTATAAGACATTCTCTGGTAGTCCTGTACAACAGTCATAATCCAAAATGAACATGTACAAAAGGTACAGCAGGCTATTTAACGTATTATTAAAAAAGACACGGTTGAAAAGAATGATCTACTGTAAAAAAAAGATGATTTACAGCTGCAGACATTGCTAAACAACACCAAGAACTGGCTCCATGAACAGTTCCCCTTGATACTCACAGTCTATACATGTTTGGTCAACTCCCACATTAATCTCAGAAAAGTCCAGTTACCTTTCTCTGAAATGGAACCTTGGAGTAGTTCAAGCGAATGACAGCTCAGGGAATTTTCAGTTGTCAAATGCATGTAACTAGTTACACAGAGCTCTTCTTGTTATTTTAGATAGTCTCTCAGCACAGGACATTCTCCAGTCCCTTCCCAAAACATTTAGAAATTTAGGGAACAACATAAATTTAGGAGTAGTTCTGTCTCTATTTCACCCATGGTGGATGGGATGCATGGATAGGAAATAAGAGTGCTTTGTCTATCCTGTTGTATGACTATCAACAAAATTAAGGTAGCCTGCCAGGATTCGGGTGCCATGGAGGGCCAGAACATGTTGCATGTGTCCCTAATATGATGAACTGTATGTAATCTTTTGACAAGAGTTTTCTATAAAGCCTGTCGTTATCCATGAACCACTGAGCCTGTGTCTCTACTTGAGCAGGGAACAGGTAGAAGAAATATCCAGAGGGGGTCATCTCTGCTAATGGGCCATAATGGCTCAATGGCACCAACATAATAGGCAGCTGCAACGATCATCAAGGACTCCAAAAATATCCTATGATAATCACAGGATTACATCATTCCACTGTGAAACTCCCCAACCTGGGGGGAGGTATTGAGCATACCTACTTGAATCTGAGCATATATAATCTTGAGGTTTGGGGCCTTGGACCACCACAACCACCAATACTCAGTGGACCCAGAGGAGAAGCAGACCTTCCACAGGACCACCGCTTTCGACAAGACTACAATCATCACTTCAACAGGACTACAAACACTGCTTAATCTGAGCAACAGGGTGCTAGGTTGTACTCTTTGGGTTTAAGACAGTTTTTCTGTATAATTACATTTATTGTAATCTTTCTACTAAATTGTAACTCCAGCCTGAAATATCTCTCAAGGTATTTGTGTGGGGTTCATTTCCCCCACTGGTTAACCTTCAAACCAGCACAATGTAATAGACAAGGTAATGGTCCATTTGTGAGCACATGTGAAAAAAATAGTGAATTCTTGACAGATGAACAAGGTTATAATACAGTACTTGCCCCAATCTATAGTATGGACCTACGTAGACTAAAAAAAAGAGTTCTTAAAAAAGGGCAAAAGTCCGAAGACTAGAGAAGAAAAAGCAAAGTGAAAAGGGAGAAGAGAAGGTTGAGAAAGAAAGGAAATTAAGTACAAACAGCAGTCAGGAATGAGGCTGGATAAAGGGATTAGGTAGAGCAAACAACAAATCCACATCTAAGTAAAATGTTCTTCTTTTGATCTGTATATAGCATTAGGTTTGAAATAAATACCACCACACCACTGTTAGCAATGATCTTGATTGGACCCTCATCAAGGAATTAGACTGCACTCTTAAATCAACTCAAACTACATTTTCTACTGAAAAATAAACTGAATTCTCAGTTACATCAAGACTTTGTTTCCAACATGGGAAAACCTTCTGATGCACTTTTGCATTTAATCATTACATGATGAAGACAAGGTTCATTATCAAAATCCCATTTATGAAAACCAACTGTCTATTTGCAAAGACAAATTTAGCCTGTACAGGCAACAGAATCAACATGAATACTTTTCAAAAATATTACTGGAATTACCCTGGGAAAGTAAATATATATGGGTATCCATCTTTACAATTTCTGACACGAGAGATTTGGTTAGCGTTGTCTTCAGTAATTCAAAACATACAGTAAAATGATGAATTTTAAATCCTTAAAACTGTTTTTAATTTGATGTTTCTAAAAGAGTTTGACAAAACGAGCTAGCAGGGGATAGTAGCTAATGCTAATTTTGTTATTTACTCTCAGTTAATGCCTTAGAAGATTTACTTATTTATGAGATTATGATTATACAATGATATCTGAAAAATATTTAAAGTCAGGAGTGCTGTTGATAGGGAACCAGACTTTGTGCTTGCTAGGGATGGAAGGAATTGCTTAAGAGAAACTGTTGAAATGCTCTATGCCTTAGTCAAATTCTTGTTGGTAAAACACAGCTAACTACTAAGTACAATACTCCTGTTGTATCTCATTAATTGTGGTAAGTGCAGAGACATCAGACCATGGTTTTAACATATATGTAACTTACCATCCTAGGACATCTAATGTGCACAACCAAAAGCAATTACAATTCTGGTGTGCAAAAAATTAAAGGAATCACTCTGTACTGCAGAACTAGCAGTCTTCTGACTCCAGGTTAGTTAAAGAGGGAGGATGCTTCTCCATTTTAAATGTTTTCTTACAAGAAGAAAATAAATTTAATGAAGGGAACTGACAGAAACATAAAATTATTATTAATATAAAGGAAGAAAGTAAGATGTTTATTTATCTTATTTAACAAATATTTAATGCTTCTAAACAGTAAGATCTAGGGGATTTTACTCAGTATGATACCAAAAAAAGTGTGGGAAAAATTAGGTGAAATTAAGGAAGAATTTTCCCTTATTATTCAGAAAATATTTCAGAACACAATATATTTGAGGAAATAAATCTATTTTAAGTCATAAATGAGGAAGCATCTCAGAAACAAAAGTTATCCCACACAAAAACTTTTAGAGAATATTCATTAGTGATCAAATAACAGAAGAAAGGCTCAGGGGCATGCACAGATTTCTGAGAAACCCACTGAGGGAAGAGATACCTAAAAGACACTTGTCTGCAAACAGGGTAAGTGGGCATCCACAGGGTACCAGCTACATGCTTTTTGCAGTGCTGTACTTATCTGCCACCCAGGAGGGGGTGGAGGTTACACATTCGTGATGGGTGAAGAGAGGTGGCATCAGTCTGTTAGAGAGGGAGGCTGGGGTGGAACACAGTGTACCTCATGTGACTAAAATCACCCACGCTTCAGAGCATGGACTTATGAGTTGCAAATTTTTTGTAATTAATGTCCATAGTCACAGTCTTGCCTTTTCTAGTTATTTTCATAGCTTCAGAAATTCATAATCAAGAGTTAATTTAATCAAGTTGATATATAGACATAAAATTAATGTATTTATTACACTGTATAAACGACTTTGTGTTAATGTGAAAACCAATGCTATTATGTTAAATTTGTTGCCTATATTTCAGTTAATAGTCTTAAATATTTTAGTGTAAGAGTAAATTTCTTTTTTTTTTTTTAATAAGGTCTGGGCTATTAATGAAAAACTATGATTGGAAAATGTTTAATGTAGAATAACATTGGGAGAAAGGGCTCATATATTTGACACTGAAAAGTAGAAATATTTATTTTGTTAGAACACTAATTGTAGAAAGACAAATAATGAAATAGGAGATTTGATATTAGAGAAACAAGAAAAATAAACATGCTACAAAATGCAGAGTTTGTTGCTGGCTCTGAATGTCGCAAGTGGAATTCAATAGATGACAGGCCTAGATTTCAAGGCAATTATGTTCACATTATCCTTTGATTCACTTTCAGAAAAACAAAGCTCAAAAAGAATTCAGAATGTGTGGAGAAAAAAAAATACAAAGACTTATAAAATATGAATAATAAAGCATTTGAATAGTGGAAAGATACAGCAATTCCTGACCAGTCTATGCAATAAAAAATGTCACTTCTAATTTTAAAGTGATCTCAAGTTTTTGCTGCAGAATGAAGAAAGTGAGAACATCAGTAACTGGCCTCTTCAAAATGATGGCAACAACAAAAAAAGGCACTTCAGAGCTCAACACTGGTGTGTGGATCTACTTTCCTGCTCTGAAGAAGTAACAGACTGGAGTACCTGGCCAGAACAGACCTATGCTGAGCTTTGGCAACCAGGAGAGGAGAAAATCCAGGGCATGGACTGGTGGCTTGACTAGTGGCATTCAGCCAGCCCTGGCTGACACTGGAGAGGAAAGTTCAGATTATTCTGTGGAGGTCTGGAAAGGGTTGCAGTCTGCAGAGAATAATAGCAGCAGGTTTTTGCAAAAAGGGAGCAATGCATTTTGGCACAGCCAAGGTCTTTTCTGAGCAACAAAAATCGTGAGAAATAATGAATGTGCATCTCAACGAAGTCTCTTCCCTTCCAGTCACCTGCACCTGAAGATGTGGGATAACCAATACACTCCTCTCTAGGAACAGCTGCTGTGGAAGGCAGCAGTTTTAAAAAAGAAAACGTACACAACCCAGCATCTTCCTGGTGCACTGAAGATCCAAGTAGCAGGAGAACTGCTTGTTTATACATGGCATATCCCTCGTATTTCTTTGCTTTGCTGTAAGCCCTGGGCAGCACAGATGTCTCTGAAAATTGTTTTACTCTGCAAGCAAACAGCAGAGCTGAGGGGCTGTGGGGATCCCTGTCCCTTTTGGGAGAAGGAGCAACAAAATGTGACAAAATGTAAAAGTAGCATGAAAGATTGTTGTACCCACTGAGCCAGCAGCTATGAAGGCCAAGGAGCCAGAAAACCCCAAAATAGTGCAAACTTCTTGGTGGGCCAATACCATGGTCTAAAAACACGTTTGAAGTTATGGTGAGAAAGGAAAAGGCTCTCCCATCAGGCTTTGTGGTGTTATGCAGATTTGGTCTGTCTGATTGGCTTGTTACCCCATGCACCCCCAGAGCTTCCCCATCGGCTGCCATTCCCTAGTCCCGCCTTTGTACCGCCCCGTGCCCTGGGATCATTGGTCTCTGATGCTCCCTCACCTCCCGTACAAAAACCCTGGACTCTGCATGTTTGCCCTCTCTCGTCACTGGTCTCCTTCGTTGCAGGGTGAAAAAAAAGTCTCCATGGAACACCATACGGGAGAGCCCTCGTGACTCTTTGCCTCTGGTAACGCTGAGCTATCCAGCTTGTGTGTGTGTGTGAGAGTCCGCACCTACAGCCACATGGATGAAGGAGTAAGCTTGCTAGAGTCCTATACTGCACCCACCAGAGCAATCCCTGGCCAGGGATGCTTCAGGGAAATGCAGCCAACCCATCACGGAACCCACGCGCTGTGTTAAGAGATTATAAGGGAGAAGCGCCAGGGTCATGAGGGAGAAGTGCCAAGTGTTGGGTGGTGCAAAATGCTAGGTTTTGTGTTTGTTTTTTTTCTCATCTGACAAGACTCTTCCTGTTACTCTAAACTTCAAAAGCATAGCTAGACATGATCTAAAGGATATCATAGCGTGGCTATTGGCAATGCTCTGTCTCAGTGCAGAGTGCCCAAAGCAGCACCTGAACTTCCCTTACCTCCAAAATCTATTTCTAACTTTCTTGATAAATGGACAAGATATGTAGATGTTTCCTGAGCTTTATTGCTGCATATCTATCAACTTTCAGAGGAAAATGTCTCATTTTTAACTAGTCAGAAAAGACTATTTTCTAAAGAAGTTAATTTCAAGTAATTTTAAATCTCATTCTGCCATGAGAAATTATTCAAACATTTTAATTTAGTACTAATTATATTAAAAATCTAATGCATTTAAAATATAAAGAAAAGAAAAATAATTTCAAATCATTAAAAATTTTCTCCTTAAGTTGGTTCACACAAGAACTGTTCCAAGCAACAGCTGAGGAAAGCAGGAAAGATGAAAATGCTATCTAATTACAAAAGAGCAAATTTTGAGGCAAGACCTTAAGGATATTTGATGACTAATTTCATCGGATAGGTATCTATATTCAGTCTACATCTATTTCCTAAGAAAATCTCTGTGTTTGTGTGCAACTGAGATCCGAAGCAACTTTACCCATTTGCTCATTGACAGATTTTATGGGATTCTTTTCCTGAAACACATGCATAGTATTTCGGCTTAGGGACAAGTGGTTAGGCAGTAACTGCATGCAGTGGGACAGAGCAATTAATGGAAAGAGATGGGTAAAAGCAACAAGATACTTCAAGTCATCGAATCTACAAGTGATGAAGCTCAAAGGTAGGCATTTACTTTGAAAACATCCATGCAGTGTCATAATATTTTGCATGGATAGGGCCATATGGATCACGTGGCACACTCAGATAACTTCTGGAAAAGCACTCCATATAACCTCTGTAATGCCTTCTAGGTATCCCAGAGTGGGTCAGGTAGTGCCATGTGGGACATGTCAGTGGCTTGGTCAATGGTGCCATGCTCCCCAGACTGTGTGAAGCAGCTGTACCCCTGGCTCTGCATGAATCAGTCTTTCCAAGAAAGGTGAGGAAAAGATAGGACAGATTTAAAAAAGAAAATAGAGAGTGTTTCTGGTCAGTGTGCCTTTTGGGTGGTGGTAGCAGACTGAACACCAAATTTCAACTTTCTTCTACTTGTGAACATCTTTTTAAAATAATTCGTTCCAAATTGCCTATGAGTTGGCATGCTACCCAAAGGACAAGGGAAACTGATGGCCTTAGAGAGGTGTGTGCTTATTGTGTATAGTGGCATGCAGGATACAACTGGAGTAATACAAATAGCAATTGCACTATGTAGCACTATATAATTTTACCTTCCACTATAGCCTCTTGATGTGTGTGAGGCTGTGTTATGAACTTGACCAGGGAATCTTTCTGACTAGAAGAAGTAGCCTAAAAAAAGCTACTTCAGACAGATGAGTTCCTTACTTACTTCATGGAGCAGTGGCATAACAGTTTTGTTGTATTTATGCAGGGTAAATGTACAGAGAATGAAAGAGACATCCATTCACAGGTCCTATAACAGTATTAATCTTCCCTGGATACTGGAGAAGGAAAATGTTGGAACAGACAACAGTTACTGCTTCTGCAGATTTTAGGTTTTACTGTTTCAACTAGAACTGGTAGATACATTCCTGGGATTTGGATCGACACATGGAGGTGAAATTTCACTTATTGCAAGGTTAGTGCAAGATGTAATTTTCCAGCCAACCTTTTCCTTTTTGACAAAGAACAATACAGGATCACTACAAGATTGTCCCATCACTACTGCTAGTCTTTTAAAGGGAAATTACAGGAAGCATAGACATGTTTTCAGATGTTCAGGAGTATTCTTCAGAGAAGATCCTTGGATTATCTTCTAGCTAAGGAAATTAAGCTTTGCTAATGTAAGACCACTGACCAAGCCCAATGTACTATCTTACTAATCAGTTGCCTATCACCTGCAGATGAAAATTATTTTCAGTATTCTCATCTTGTGAATAGATTACTTCATATGATCATTCACACAGTTTAAGATTCCTCAAGCTCCAGAGGAGAAAATGTCGTAGCATCCATGATTGCTCCTTGTTCAAAGTGACATGTGTCAAGGCAGAAAAGAGCTTCTGAGATGCTAACCTCAGATCATGATCTCAAAATTTGGGCCATATTTACTATCATGCTGCAATTTGACAGATTGTATTTTAAGCTTATTTATTTCTGTAAAAGGCCAATTGTCATCTCTTTGCTACTGTTACTACACAGAATGCAAATTTTTGCATACCTATAATTCACAATTTTGAGCAAACTCTTCTTAAAAAAAGAAAAATTTTTCATAGTAAAATAGAACAACAGAACTGAGAGAGAAATTAGTGTAACTGATCCAGTAAGTAATAGTAGTAGATAAGCAAGCAGTAAAGTTGAAGCTGTTATACATTATTAGGTCAGAAGGAAATATCAAGAGAACTACATAGAGTTCATCTACACTACCTGTTGACTCAAAAAGAAGAGCACCCAGAGTGTTCTGTAAATAGTAGTTGCCAGACAAAAGAGCATGAACCCTGTAATAGCAAAGAAGTTTCTCCTGTAAAAAGTAATTATGCACTTTGATGTACCAGCACATTTTCTCTAGCAGAAAGAAGAGGAGAGGAATATCAACAATGTACAAGGTGTCAATGGAATCACTAATAACTTCCATCACAATGATATCCTGCCATAGCAAGGTGCCTCTGAAAGACTGCACTCACTGAATGCTTTATTTTAATATCTCAGTACTAGCACTCTGTTATTAAAGAGTAAACTGATGAATTCTTGAAGGAACTTCCCTAGCAGAAGTAGCTGGAAAGCAGTGCTGTATGACTCTCGTCTTGACAGTTTTAAGAGAATAACAAGGTTGAATTTTAAACCATAGAAAAAAGAAATAAGGCCTTTTAATCTATAAGCTTTAATAATTATTTCTAGCTATAAAGATATTTTAATTCTTAAAAAAAATGGCCATACACAACAGTCATTTGTCAATTTTGAAGGAATTTAAGCTATCTTGAAGTACCTTATCTGATCACGTATAATCAAATTAATTCAACTAATCAGCTAGTACTTTGTAACAATTCCTCAAACCAATTTATATTGTCTAAAATTAAAATTGACAGTCAGATATTTGATCAAGCACAAAGATATTGTTTGCTGGCCTGGCACTATCATGACTCACAAATCATGGATGTACATCCATTTTCATAAAGCAGTTCCACACCTGAAAGTGCAGTACCTTAGGCTTAGTTGGCTCAGTTGATTTCATGACTAATTGCGTTCAGTGCTTAATGAAAGCTCTGTGTTGGTTTTCTTTATGGAAATATTTGTATGTCAAGGTAGAGGAGGATGTTCTGCACCACTAATGAGCAGGTATCAGGATGGCAGGAGATAATTTTAAATTTCAGCCTGTTGGATTCTTAGGGGTGAAGACAAGATCAGTAGTTCTCACAGTTCTTTCTTAAACTTGGCCAATTCATCTGAGAGCTTCACAGAGAAGACAGAAAATCTGCCTAGCAGAAACTAGGAATCAAATGTAAGAGCAGCTAGGTGAAAGAGTGTTTTACTGGTATATCATGGGTGAACCTTTCCTCCCTTTGGAAGGTCAAGTGCTTTGACTTGGAAAAAACAAAATCTTGTTGATATAGAATAACTGAAGTTTAAAAAATTCTCTTCTGTAACAGAGATTTCAAGCTGTCACAAGTTATGAAATAGGGTGAATAGTTATTAATACTGTAAATAACTCCCACAGCTACTAACAACTAGTGTTTCAGATAGTGGCTAGTACAGTTCCACTGCTGTTATCACATCTAGTCAGTTCACCCTGTTCTCCTTTCATGGCATTGTAATAAATGCACCTTTTGACAAATTAGACTAAGCAACCTCTTTCAACAGGAAGGCACTGCTCCAAGATTTATTCCTGACAGATGAGGGGTGGTGGTGTTGGTGTAAGAGGGGCAGAAAGAGATAAGGAAGAAGGAGCACCTGTAAAGATTAAAATAGCAGCTCCAGCCATTAGCGCTTCAAGCTCATTGGCATAATCTATATTGCCTGTCCTAGACTCAGCATTATTCCTTGGAGTATTTGCCTGATAAATACTTATTTTCAGAAGCAATAATGAAAATAATGCAAATTATTGTCATTAACGTAATCTTATTCGGTTATGAGAAGACTGTGCAAGTAGTTTCATCTCAGTGGCCTAAAAATTAACCTCCTGTGCCAGGTAGGCTCTGTAGATAAGAAGCAGAACAAGAAGGAAAGAGGTACCTTATTGAAGGTATTCTTTCTAGTCAGGTAAGTAGTGAATGTAAACCCCTATGGATAATAAGATCTATGAAATTAAGGTAGAAACTGGTAATAGAACAGTTGACTTAATATTAGAAACAGACTGAAAACTGGAATTAGGATCTCAATATCTTAAAGAGATATTGGTAGGTTAAATCCCTTATAATATTAAATACAGTTAAATCTAGTAGCTGGCAAATTCTTCTGAAAGTCAGGAGGATTCAGAGAGCATGAGGCAATTTTAAGCATTTCAGAATCAGTCAAGGCTGGAACAGTATAAGTCAGAGGAGTATACACAGGTCATATGCATGGACATACAGCAGTAACTGGAGGGAAAGTAAAAGCATAGAAGAAGAAGGTATCACTCACTGGTCAGAGGAATGAGGATGTTTCACTATGGTGACAAGGCAAATGAATGTGGTTACTGGTAGCAAAGACACCCTCATAATGAGAACTGTGGTATCAGCACTCCACTACCAGTTTTATGCTGTAGAAGGAGAGAACTATGCCATGTATGACCATCATGTGAAAGTCTACTTCATCCATATCAGTCTGGCTCTTTGTCTCCTATATCACTGAAACAGAAGCCCAACACTTCGTCATGAAGGTTTATCCATATTTGAAGGGATTCATATTTCTATAAGAACATCCACATTTCTGTAAGAAAGAAAACTGTCCTGGGCCCAGAAAAAAGGAGCTAGCTTGCATGAAAAAATCTGTCTCCATAAGGAGATGAAAAACATACAGAAGACTGGACATACTATATTAAGGCTACAGTAGCAGAAGCCCTGTGCACAAGAACAGAGAATAAGCCTGATTTTTGCATAGTCTGTGCCCTCTGTATATATGAATATTTAAAATGCATGGTCACTTTGATTAGCCAGTCTGGTGTGTACCTTACAAAGAAATAAGTTTTAGGGCATAAAAAGGATTTATTTATGGGAGAGTTGTGTGGGTGAAGCTATTATTTATATTGTTAGAAAGGCATATTCTGAGGAGTTTTCAGAAAAACAGGAATAACCAGTTGAAAGGAACCACATGTCTTGAAAGATAAGGAAAGAGGGGAACCTTCTGGTTTGAATTGTCTGGGAATATTGCAGAGGTTACCTAATTATACTATGTATAGAACTGCAAAACCCAAACCTGTGAACATTAAATAACTGTCAGCAATGGCAATGTTGTCTTCCAACCTTCTGTGAAAGTTCATACACAATATAGTTGCCCTGTCACATTACTTCAGACATATGAGTATAGGTCTGTTCAGTCTGGCATCCTACAACACTGATGCTACATATGACAGGTAATTTTTATTTTTAAAGGGAAACCTGTTTATTGCTTGTATTTGATCTGGCACTTTGCCTTTGAGCCTTGTTTGCAATATAGCTATAAAAATGCTTAGGCAACAGAATGGAGCCATTAATATCTGTCTTTATTAAGAATAAGCTCTTAATGGAGCCACAAGAGAACATAGTCTTTTCTAAATCATGAAATAATTTAGTCTAGGATTAACCATTTAAGTTCATCTCATTCAAACTCATGATGAAATCAGAGCTTATTGTACTAATATATTGTATTAGCATTCATTATATCATGTATGGCTATAGAGTATATGTTTTCACATTTAGACCCTAATGATTTTTACTTAGAAACCATACAACACAGAAACATTTTTATTCTGATGTTTCCACCACTGGTGCTGTTGTAATAGGACTTAGATCCATGACTAGGACTTCTAGATAGTAAAAGATTCCAAGTAATAGAGTTAAGGAAAGACGAATGACCAGAGCATTTGACAGGTAGTCTAGCAATCCAGTTAATGTTCTAGCAGGTCCTAGTCTTATTGCCCTTGTCTAATGGTCCAGCCCCATAAAGATGCAGTAGAACTGGTTTTTACCTCCTTAGGAAGACCAGACGTTTACATGCTACTACTGATGCCTTCTCCAGCCACCTAGAAACAGAGACTAGACAAGAGTAAGGGAATAAAGATAGGTGTTTATTTGAAGGGCCTTCAAGGTACACCCTGGGCAGCCAGAGGCTGCCTCCATAAAATGGACCCCAAGATGGACGACAGGTCACGAGTTCTTCACACCTTTATAGGTTTGGTTCATTTGCATACCACGGTTAATTCTCCAATTAAAGCCCCAGTTCAATGATGTAATTCCCCTCAGCTTGCTCCCTCCTTGGAGTCTTTGGTTTACATATTTTGGGCCTAGAAGAGCCTGGCTGTCCTTGAAGGCAAAGCCTGGAGAGGCTTTGTTCTATCTACCTTGCACGAGAGAGCAGAAATCACAGGCTACAAGGAACTTCAGAGTTACACTCTAAGCAGTACAGGATTTGAAAAATATAAAAGTTAAAACCTAAGGCATCACTACAATAAAACAAAGACCATAGAAAAACTACAGTAAGTGGTAAGGATAAAGACATGAATATTGAATGGAAATGGCATCAAATCTAATCTTCAAGGTTAATCTGTTTTCAAACAACCTGTGTCAATGATGTAACAGATCAAAGTTTCCTGGATGCTTTTTGCGTCACACTCTAAGATGTAAAATATTTACTTCATTTTTAGTAAGTTTTAGCTAGTTAGCAGTTGCCAGTCCACAGAGAATTTTAAATACTGTTGACAACAGTGGCCAAAAAGACGTTATTTTCAATTCAATTGTTTTTACCTTTTTTCTTCTTCTACTAGTGCTAGTACTAGAACTGTTTCTTGTTGATTTTGTCTTGTCTTTCATAACTCTTCTTTTCTTCTGATATTGGCTAAACTAGACCCATAAAAAAGGAGCATATTCTTTTGAGAAGAGTTGTGCTCCCACATGCATATATTCCAAGCATCAAGGGAATTGGAAGCAGTGTTCTGAACTGAAGATGTAATTTTTCAGCATTGCTGCAAACAACAGAATAGCTTTTTCAAGCTCTTTTAGCATAAGTTCTCTCATAGGCAGCAGTGTGTTCATGTCACTTCTAGAAGACAAAAGAAGAGCAAGAGCCTTCTACAGAGATAGCAGCTTCTGGAAAAAGAGGTTTGTTGAACAACTTCATTTATTTTATTGTTCACAGCAGAGACTATTATTCAAGGCCAGTCAACACTGTTTGCAAGATACCTCCCGCATCTTTGGCATAGGAAGAGGAGGCTTGGCAATAACTCCTTTAAGTCAGTGTTCTACTCCAGTTCAGGGAAGAATATTTATAGGACAGACAAACATGTTTACTCCTGAGAGCAGAACCAAGTGTTTCTCAAATTAGAATATATTCCCCATCTGCCCTCTCCATCAAGGAGGAATATGTGAATAATGTTTTGAAAATGAATTTAAATGCTCTTCACGTGAGGACTGGAGGTGAGGTGGGAAGGTTTATGCATGAAAGGAAGACTTTTATAAGTAAGAAATTTAAAAATAATGTTTTACAATTCCTCATTTTGTTGTCAGGTTGCTGTAACAAACAGTACCATGTGGGGCAGAGCTGACCAGATTATTATGTGTTTCATCATGCAGAGCAATGTCAGTTTCCAAAATGGGAAGAAAACAGATGCAAGTGATCATGACGGGAAATGAGAAGCTGTAGTTAGTGTAATGCTGCCTGACAGCAGGTGGCCATAAGCTGCCTTCACATATCATCTTTTAGTCTAACACTGTTCCAAAGCCATATTTTTCCCAAGACGAGTAACTGTTCAAGTGCAGGAAAAGAAATGGAAATCCTGAAGAAAATACAGATTTGGCAGTGTAGTGACCTGTCAAAATGGCATTCAGTGCTCTTTATAAAAACATATTCACAAAAAAATAAAAACATTTAAAAAAATTGGTACATATAATACCAAGAAATCTGTGCACCCTTTCAGATTCGTAAGATGGGCCTTAGGACAACTGTGTGAAAAGGTAACAAGAAAAGATAACAATTTAAAAATTCACCTGCAGTTAGCTGGAATCATCTATTACCAAATGGTTACACAGATAATACATGTCTTCCCATCTACCCAAGTCAATTAAGATGCAAAAACTTACAGCGAACTGGTACATTCTTTCAGAAATATTATTTCTTTAACGTTCTTGACAGAACAGGTGCTGACATTCTCTTGCATGGTCAAAATATAACAATAGGACTCTGACATCAAGATTGGTCCACAGAAATTTTTCCTCCTACCCATGTAGTATTTTACAAAAATTTTATTTTGCAAAAACATCTCTAGCAATTTCATTCTTTCCTGGTTTTAACATGAGATTAAAAAAAAAGATAAAAAAAGATAAAAAAAGAAGAAAAAAAGGAAAATAAGCCTACAGGGTTTTAGCAACAGCATTTAAACAGCATATTGTGAAAGACTCTTTAATTTTAATACTCTTTTTTTTTCTGCAGATGAAGAGAAAATTTAAAGAAAATTTAGAATCAGGTAACATTTCTCTTCATATATTCAGTGTTTCTGGTATAAAAAAAAAGCAAAACACCATTACAGTTGTACTGAGCAAGGGCAAGAAATAGGTATCTTTTATATTGTCCCTAATTTTTACTATACAGACTCATATTTTTGCTATACAGACTCACATTCCCAATGCAAAAAATACTTAGAAAAGAGCCGTCAGCAAAAACCAGAAAGTTTTCCATATGTTCCTTTTACTTCATTTTCTTCAATTGAATATTTTTAAGCAGTGTTTTGAAGGAAGTAGATTATAAGAGTTTGCCAAGTCTTTTTAAGGGAAAATTTTCCCCAATAAGGCAACTTTTGTGGGAACAAGAGTTACTAAATATAAAAAACACATTGGAAGAAAAACACTCTTAAATGAAAGACTTTCACTGGAAATCTCATCATAGACTAAGCATCTATCCAAACTATTTTAAGCAAAATTATAGAATTTTTTTTTTTTTCTTAGCAATGTAGCCCAAGAAAAGTGGACAGAAAGTTCTGATTAAATGCCTGGAATTAGGCTAAAGCTAATTATGCTTAAGGAAAAAAAAACAAAACCAGTGAGTCTAATTTGTCTGACAGTTCTATTAAATAGAGATCACTAAACAATTCATTCTGTTGCTTCATGTTAAGTGCTTATTAGTTTCCAAATAACTAAGTTTTGCTTAGCTCATATAATTTCTGGAATTTTTGCACCATTTATAGGTGTGTATATGCAATCATTATGTTGTTTTGATTCTACAATTAGAGTTTTGTGTCAGGAGAAAAAAACTTAGTTCTTCTTTGCCTTTTTTTGCCATTCCACAAGACCCAAATGAAAGTGAAAAATTATCTCAGAGGATTAATAAACATTTCTGTTCTTTAAGATTCTTTCAACTATAGGGTTCTTCATCAATAAACCTCATTACAAAACAGAAGCTCCAAACAATACAGCCTTTGTTTGCACAGTTAATCCTACTGAAAAAAAAAAAAAAAGAGCTAACAATTTTCCAGTCTTGCTTGTGTTCTGATGCATTGCTAGACTGTGTTTTACATATCTTAGCTTATGAATGTGTATGTGTTCATTTGGATTTTATTTCTAAGACAAATTCTTTCCAGTGCACTATTATGCAAATACTGCTCTACTCAGAGTGATTTCTCCCTAAGAGAAATTAAATGCTTGTTTGACATTATTTATAAGACTTTCATTAGGAAGCACTGGCCAAAGGGAAGAGTAAATCAGTGCACAAATTTCCATGCTGTTGCAACCAGACATCCTTTGGTACCCAAGCAGTACTTTTTTAAAGCTCATGCCTTATGGTACATTCCATTAGGGAAGAAATACAGCTAATCTTAATATATAAACAGAAAGACAGCTCCTCTTAGCAGAAAAGCCAAGAACATGCAAAAGTCTTCCAAAATGCTCCTAAACATGATTGCACAACCATTGGCATAGTCAGACAGATGAAGAGTTTTGCTGTTTCATAATTTGGTGCCACTGCTGCTGAAGTTCTCTCAGCTAAGTACCTCCCTATTTAGAATGAGAGAAACCAGCATTCAGTGTGATTGTTTAGCCCTTTGTTCCTGCTGCAAAAGACACTAATGAAAGTGGAAGCCATTTTCATAGTAGGAAGAAACGTGATTTTATTTGTCAAAAAAGTACATTTTTTCACTCAGACAAAAGGCAGTGTCTAATGAGGAAGCCTAACTAATCCAAAATGGAATAAACACTGTTAAGTATCAGTAGAAAACTAAATGTAATACCTTTTTTTTTCCCAAGTTCAAGCTCTCCAGTGCTTTAAAAGACTTTTCTAGGTTAAACACAATGTAAGGAGGAATAACCAGGTCCTGCCACCCACCTGACCTCCTTCAGACAAGTATAGAAGCAAAACTGTCGCTCCCAGAGTGCTCTGTTAACCATTCACAGTCTCATGGGATTGTTGGGCTACACAAATGACAGAATCTTTCTGTTTTGAGCAGGTGACCATGTTGCAACAGTGATTTGAATTCCTTCTCTAGTAGACTTCTGTTCAATTAAAAACAGATAGACAAAGTAGGAATGAGCCCTTGGCTTTCATCTGTGCCTCTGACAGCTGTCACCACCCCCAAGGCACGCGGGTCAGATCTGCTCATGAGCAGCCAGTTATCAGACTAACTTATTAAGCTAAACTGAATTTCAACATGGGTTTTAAGGTCTTCAAATAATTTCAAGGAGGCAGAGAGCATATCTGGAATAATAATATTAAGCAGTGAACTAGCCAGCTGAGAATGGAAAATAAAGAAAATTGAAAACAGCAGGGAACAAAAGCATAGAGCATTGAGTCTTCTGAACATGAACTGTGATAATAATTCTCCCAATTAGAAACTGTTCACAATCAAAAGCATTTTATGTTAGGTTGGCTATAAAGTTATTAAAAAAACCCAGAGAATTTGGACCCTGAAATAAAAAGATGGTGGAGGTTATTTAATTAATGATGGATATCATTTCAACTTCACCCAATTCTTGATAAATGACTGAATTTTCAAAGTGTTAGAGAATCAGTAGAATTTATCTTAAAGATCAAGTAACCTAGTTTTAAATTAATTAAAATTATGACTCCACTCTCCAGAGGAATCACTCACTATTGGTGAGGTCATATAGAAAGTGTTTCAACTCTATTGATAAGGGGAAAACACTGCATTTTTTCCCACCTGTACAGGATTATGCTGTGTACATGACAGAAAATTCCCAGGCGAAACATATTTAGTGCAACTCCCAAATTCACTTGTGCTCTTCAAGAAAAACCTTTATTCGTAACAATTTTGCTATGAAAAACACAATACACCTTTCCTTTCTTCCTTCTGGTGATTTTGGGAATGATAATCAATTAAAGCTCTTTCCTGGATTCAAGTCCAGTCTTCCAGACATTAGTGAGAATCTCTTGTCCCTAAGGAAGGCTTCGTCATTATAAACCCTCCTATATTTCCCTAAGCAGACATAAGGAAATGTTAGGTATTGGGTGAAAACAGGAAGCTGCAGTTTCTTTAAACAGTATTTTGAACCATAAACCAGATGGAAATTACTTTCACATGCTAGGCAATCTGTGTTACTGTCCAGGTTCACACTAGCACATGCCAACAGTGGTGTATCACTGTCATTGCAGTCCTCAGTAATGTTCATGCCAGGTCATGAAACCCAGTCCAGACATGGCAGGTGATGGGCATTGTAGTTGTAGTCAGACATTCATGCCATTCTACTGTGTAACAAAAGTCACTCACTGAGGTTCTTTCAGCCCACTGTATTTAACCAAACCAATATAAAGATCAAAAGATTAAAAATAAATCTGTTCTTTGTGCACTTCCACACCACTACCTCAGTTCTTCTTTTAAACAGAAGAGTGTGAAGAGTTATGACACAGGCAGGTAAACTTTTTTTGGTTGTTTGAGATTGCTGCATATTCAGCCCTCTCTGCGATGCTCTGTGATAAGTAGGTTTCTCTCTCATACCAACACAATAGGCTCATGAAAATCAGGCACAGATAAGTATAGGACAGAACTTCAAAACAAGGACACATTCATTGTGGAGTTACCAAATTCAACCACTGACTTGCTGCCTTATTTTCAAATAAGTTCTGCTGCTGAAAAAAATGTGGATGTTCCTGCACAAAGAGGTTTTTCATTCATCAGAGCTAGAGGGAGTCAGGATTACTTAGAGATGAAATAATTACAGTAATTTGTACATATTCTGTTAAATAAAACAATACTTTGGGTAACAACAGAAATGAAACTTTAATACTAAAGATAGATATTTACTGTTTTCCTTGTTACATGCTCTTATGCAAGTGTTTATGGAAAGAAGTATAGTGCAGCTCAAATTGCTCAATGCAAAGCAAACTTTATTTCGTATCATGCATAAGGGAACACTTTAGCAAGGGAGAATACAGAGTATTGTTGACCATTTCTCCCCAGTCAAGATGCACAGACACAATGCAACCAGCTGCTTGTGCTAAACAAACCTCAGCTTGACTATAAGGATAAAACCATTAGATTTTTTTACCAGAACTTCATTGAATCTTTCACAATCTCTACCCATTGACAACTACAACTGTTGAGTCAGCCTAGAGTTACACAAGATGACACCTTTTGGAAATCGCTACTAGAGGAAAAGTTACACTTTCTTGGTGTTTAAACACCTCAGGTCATGTACTGACATCTTCAGCACCAGCAGTATCCAAGTTCCTCCCACAATGTCACAAGATTTTGCTCCTGAGAGATTGTGAGAAGGCCAGTTGAGCTGAGGGCCTGGAAATTGGACCTCAGTAGAACAGTAACGTTGTCAGGATGGTAGGCTCACTCCTATTCAGATCTTGGAGACAGCACTAACTAAAACTTGGCAGAAACAAGAACATGCATAGAGAGCCTTGCATTTTTTGTAAAACATAATATCTCCCTGCATAAGAGCTTTAGCCAGGATAGGAGGAGACAACTCTAAAGGCAAATTAGCTTTCCCACTAAAGATGTGGTGTCATTTTACAAAACAGAAGAAACAATCAAAGGCCAAGACAGTCAAATGTGGTGAAGGAATGTAGGCCCTGAATAGGGACATCTTGTAATGCAGCCTGAGGAACTATGATGCACAAATACAGTTTGCCATCTATAAATACCTTTTTTTTTTAACTATTGGTTGTTTCTTTGAGTTCTTTTGTTTGATTTTTTGTTTGTTTTGTTTGCCTGTTTTTGTTTCTTGTTTGTTTGTCAAAGCTTTCATTTCATTAAGCATAAACAGCTCCTTCTGAAGAGGTGATAGAAAAAGACGTGTTTTGGGTGCAGTGATGCAGCCTACCATCTGAGGAATTTGGGTGTGAAAATGAAAAATACCTAGTACTGAAGCAAAAGATAATCTGCACTCCAGAAGAGTCAAGGCAAAAGGAGTCACTTTTTTAGCTGTGTCTATTTCCATACTTTGCCCAAAACTTCCTTCTAAACCTAACACCTCCCAGACTTGCTTTGGTTATCCTACAATACTTGCTCTCCTTAAAAGTCTTAAAACTGTAAATGCTAATGCTGTTGATCTAAGTGTGTGACTGTGGTCATGCAGAAGGGACCATGGCACATGCAGTGCCCAAAAATGAAGATCTGTCTGAATTTTTAGTACTGCATTTGTCTAGAGGCATAAGGCAAGGGGCCACGTCCAAATTAATTGCAGTTGCAGTCTTTAAGTGCCTGAAAATCAGTGGTTAGTTTCTTCTAGACTGTCAGCATGTCATCCAGGCACCTAGCTTCAAGAATTAATTTGTTTTAAAAACATACCAAGACACTTATGTTACTAGAATTAATTCATTCAAGCTTTTCTAAAGAAATACTACAGTTCTGTAACAGAATGAAATTCAGTGTAATTGATATGTCTACAGAATTTAACAGCTCATCTTCAGGTCTCCCAGTACTGAAGGTTAGCTGTGGTGCTGTGTTGGAATCCTGGGTTTTGGGTTTATGAGATATAGTAATGTATACTGTAATGTAATGTATATGCATGTAACAATATGGAGGATTTTGGGTGTGGGTTTTTACTTCTTTCTTCTTCACAAATCTGCTATTTCTGGTATTAGTTCAAAAAATCCACAATGTGGACCATGAATAGTTAGTTATTGGGTTATAAGTAAAACAATTTGCTTGGCAATTCTAATTGGTTAAATTAATCTTTAAAAGACCTTGGAAGTAGCACTCAGTGGCCATTGTTCCACCTTGGCATCAAAGGAGTGCATTCCGTACAGCTGTGCTATAGATAAGAAATAATAAACAAATTAGAAGAATAACCCTGGCGCCGCCTGCGTCCTAATCCAAACTCTGAGTAAAAGAACTAAAGAGACAGAGAGGCAAAATGAAAAAGTTAGAGATTTTTTACAGTGCTGCACAATTATTGCAAATGAAAGTCGGCACTTTGGGTTCTGTGGTGGTATTTGGTGAGATAGTTGATGAGCATGTGATTGTGAAAGGAAAAATCACTGTAAGTATTGCTTACACAAACATTTGACATAACTAATGTCCCCAAAGTTCCTGCAATATTCCATGGATGTAAGCTATGAAACTGCAACAGCCTACATTGATACCAGTACGCCCTTTCCTCCTCTGGTTAATGAAAACAGTGGTCGTGCTGAACACACCCACATGAACTGTTTTTATGTTGAATTGCTGACCTGAGTTTAGGTGGTTTTGTTTTGTTTAAATTAAAGTCTTATAATACGTTATTCAGTTGCTTGATTGCAATGCCAACAAAGCAAACCAAAGGGTCATGGCCTGCTTCATGTTCATAGTAACCAAAGTTGTAAATGGGACCTTGTGAGCAGAATGGCACAATATCACTTCCCCTTGCATTTTCACCCCACAGTGCCTTCAAGCTTTCGTCCAAAGGGAAACTTGTGTCTCCACCAAGCACAAGTAAAAAGGCTTCCCAGACAGTTCTTTATCCACCCAAAAAAAATAGTCTAAAGCAGATTTTATCTAAAACATTCTTTTCCTGAATAATACAAAATTACCCAACACTGTCATATTGGGTACAACTATTGTTTACTGAAAAAATAACTGAGTCACATAGGGTTAAACTAAGATATACAACCTTACCAGTTAAGGTGAGCAGTGACCATTTCTACTTGTTTAAGGGGTCTCTGTCCAGCACAGCTAGACCTTCAGACATGTACATCATCTTTCCATAGAAGTATAAATGGTATGCTCCAGACATCATAGACTCTGGTTTTCACCTTATTTAGAATAACTTCTTTTCCCCAGTACCAGTCATTCCCAAGGTACAATTGTCTTTCTTAGAAATTCAAAACCTAGTACCAGCTAGATAGCTAGAGAGATGAGGGAGATTTCTGGGACAAAGGAAAAGTTGCCAATGAACAGCTTAATGAGGCAGCTTGGCAGTAACTGAGCAGGATCATCAAGGGAAAGAGGTGACTGATCTCATTAGGCTCTACACCAAATGTAAAGAGGATTCATGTTAGTCCCGGCCAGACTGGGAATTACAAAACACATGGGCTCCTTGCTGTGCCACAGACCACCTGTCATCAACGGCAGTAAGGATGCTGCAATCATCTGCAATTGCCATGAGCACACAACAGGAAAAGCCCTTCCTGTTGATGAAGAACCAGGGCTGGCCATAGAGACCAGGTTACATATGTTAGGCTACTGAACCAGCAAGTGAAATTTCTCCTTACCTCAGTTCTTCCATTTTCTTTTCCATTTACCTGTGCTCATTCATCAAACACCCTTAAAATGGAAATAAATATGATGTGAGATATATGATACAAGCATCTGACTGGAATAAATGTGTCATTAATTGCTGTCAATTAGACAATCTTATGAGCAATAGCTATCTGGGGGTGAAAACTGCTGACTGAATATATGGCATACAAACTCATTCAATACAGCTGTAATGATTGGACATTTAAGAAAGTAACAACATGATCTATTACTTGGAGTACTGTGTGTGCAATATTATGCATCGCCAGTGTTACACTTTAGTTTAAAGCATACCATTAACTATCAGCCTTTAAATACAATTTACAGATAGTGGGAGGGCTAAGTTGGGCCCATGTAAGCCACGTGCAAGCCACAACATTATGATCCATTAGTCACAGGGCTAAGTAACTAGACAGGAAAATTCACTCCCTACTGAGCCCACAAGGCTCCTCAGAAAGAGTCTTTGAAAACAGGAGAAGACAGAGCACAAGTAAGAGTATGGTTGTTTCTTTTCCCACGGGTTGCACTACTCAAAATAGCTTTGTGGTATTCCAACAGAAAGCCTGATTTCTGTCATTGCCCATATGCTGTCACACACATCCATACATCCCACTAAGGGTTGCAATTCACTTATGGTTTTAAAGTGAACCCTTTACAGTTAAGACAATTTTACTCAGATTCAGGACTCACCTAGAACATTCACTACCTATTGCTTCCAAGAATCCTACTTTCAGAAGCCATATAACTTAATATGGACCCATACAGGTTTCTTTCTTCCAGCTGCCTCACTTGGCTACAGCTATAAAATCAGTTATAAAGTCCCATTGAATTTTAAATGACAGATTAGTTGGTAATTATTATACTATTAACCAAGTCTAACAACATTCTAGAAGATGACAAAAGCAAGGTTGCTGTGATGTTTTGTTTAAGTTAGGCAGGTTATCAGAGACAATTACCAGAGAAAGATGCTTGCATTTAACAACTTCAAACATAAAGGCTTCAAGATCAGACAGTAGAATCAGAGCAGAAGAAAATAAATTTCAAGCTCTCAAGCTAAAATATTAATCAAAACAATAAACTTGTTTCTTTACTCCAAAACACTTTGATATAAATTGCCCGCTTTCACATCCTACAAAAATAGCTTCACCCCCTCCTCTCCAAGTACTTTTAGGGTTTCTTCAAGTATTCATCACAGATGGAAGTGATGGAAGTTTATAATGTTGCACTTTAATGCCAGACAGCAACTTCAAAAAAGTTTACATTTAAGAACATAGCCATGTAGAGTGTTAAATTGGTGCTTGTACTTCTATCAGTAATTTTTCACATATTAATAAAAATAAAGTAGTGACATAGCAGAAACAGATTGTTGCATAAGTGGTTTCCTAAAGGGTTTAATTCAATACTTTTAGCCTGAAAAAAGTGTGAAATTAATATATGCAGTGAAAAAAAGAGCAAAGGATTTACCAAGAGCTGTAACAAGGAGATACAGTAAGATACACAAGTAAGCAGAGTTTGTATTTCAGAGAATCTATTTTTGCAAAGAAAAAAAAGAAAAAAAATCCACTGGCACAATATGATATTATCAAGGCTGAAAGGTAAGGACACAGCTAACAAACACTGTCAGTTGGTATCATACTGAAAAATGTAAGAGCTAGTGGCTGAAATCCTGCTATGACAAGCCTAAAGACACTTCAGGTGGAAGAGTTTTTTTGCTGTAATGATGACCTAATTTAAAAGCCAGTTTTACAAAATCAGCCCCCCATCTGTAGGTGAGTATCAAGCAAATGTGTGAAAAAATATTCTTGAAATGATATTTAATACTGTTTATAAAATAACAAATAGAAGTCCAAACTGTGTCTGGAAGAACAATTTAGGAAAAACAAAAAAAAGGAAAACAACATGTACTTTGCAGTGTTTTTTCAGCCATGATACAGGAATCAGTATATCTGAATAGTCTGTTAAATTATTTTAGTTTAAATTTATAATGATACGTATAAAATTTTCATACAAACCCCATTTATCAGAAAGATGTTCAGAAGCTAGATATGCTTTTGCAAGTGGGGAAAGAATGAAAAATATGCTCTAAATGCTACAGAGTGAATAAAATTATAAACCCTTCCTTTCTTTAAATACACAGACTGTGATGTTTATTTAACTTTTGTATTCTTCATCAGGTTTAAATAATTTTATATTGTTCATTTAATTTTTTTTTCTTTCTGAATTATTGAAGTGGTTACATTGAATTTTAGTATCTAATGATACTTATGATAATACTTAATCTGGAGGAACTCAATATTCTCTTTGAAGTTTGTGAATTCAGTATTTTATAGAGTATGAAACCTATGTGATAATTAGTTTTCTTTAGAAGAAATGGCGAAATTTCACTCTTTTTGGAGCATAATTCCCCTTCAAATCCTCCATACTATTTAAGCTACAGAAAGGGTTCCTATGGATGTGTTGTTACAAATGCTCTCCATGTAGAAAATGCTGATAAGACTTTTCAAATCCTATTCACATCAGCACTTAAAATGTACTGTGAATTTGTACATGGTGTGAAAGTTTCCAGTAACTGAGCTAGAATCAAAGTATATGGAAAGCTTTTAGAAGAGTTTTTTAAATCGTCAGCTCAAAATAATTTCTGGACCTGTGTCAGAAACCTATTTTATCACCTAATTTTCATCATAAATACCTTAGATACTTCTAGCAGGAAAACACACACACACACAATGTAAAGTTATTCTGTGTTTCTCCTGTTTTGCTCTTATACTATGTTGGTTGTCAATAGAGTTCCATATTGCTGTTATTCTAAAAAGAGTCCAGTGGGTTCTCATTTCAGAAAGATCAGCATAAATTTAGAGAGCAGATAAATGTAGTGTAAAATAAGACTGTTACCTATGATTTTCTTCCAAACTTAAATTCTGCTCTAAGTTCTATTTGCAAACAGAAAGCCTAAATCACTGCATAATAATAAAAACTAAGGTATGAATCTGAATTTAAGTTTTGAAAGACTCAAAGATGAGTTTATTTCTGAACTCCTTATATTATTTAGGGTAAGTCGGTAGCAAGTACTTTTCTTTTAGTTACTCTTGTTGATTTCTGGGTTCTTTATTGGTCTAACAAGGTAGTATGTTTTTTTACAAGATTTAGTCTCCAGCCTCAGTGAGATATATCCAGCATTCTCTTCAAAAGCTTTTCCTACTTTGAGGTAGCAGTAGACACATGACCAAACATGACTTTTCACACTTCTTTTACTTGGTCCTTTGGTTTGAGAACAGCATAAACTGACATAAACCTAATACATAACACACTTAATTTACAACAAATACTAGTATTGTTCCCAAAAGGAGTGCCCGGCTGCCCCATAAGCTTTTCCATTTTCCCTCATATGTCTGGACTCGCTGACCTGAGTATTGATTTCTAGTTTGCCTGAGGACTAGAAGAAAGCAAATATCACACCAGTCTTCAAAATGGCAAGAAGGAAGACCCAGGGCAGTACCAGTCAGTCAGTCTCACCTCATTCCTTGGAAAGGTGACAGAGCACCTCATTCTCGAGGCCAGATCAGAGAGATCTTGACGGGTTGGAGAGATGGGCAGACAGGAACCTTCTGAAATTCAACCAAGGCAAATGAAGGGTCCTGCATCTGGGGAGGAATAACCCTGGGCACCAGGACAGGATGAGGACTGACCTGCTGGAAAACAGCTCTGCAAAGAAGATCCGGGGAGGTCCTGGTGGACAGCAAGCTGTCCATGAGCCAACACTGTGTCCTGGGGACCAAGAAGACCAATGGTGTCCTAGGGTGCATTAGGAAGAGCATTGCCAGCAGGTTGAGGGAGGTGATCCTGTTCTTCTCTTCAGCCATAATGAGGCCACATGCAGGCTGTGTCCAGTACTGAGCTCCTCAGTACAAGAGCTCCTGAAGCATGTCCAGGAGAGGGCAGCAAAGATGATTAAGGGACTGGAGCATCCTTCTCATGAGGAAAGGCTGAGGGAGCTGGGCCTGTTCAGGCTTAAGAAGGGAAAATTGAGAGGGCGCCTCAAAAATGTTTGTAAGTATCTGAAGGGGGGGAGTTAAAAGGATGGTGCCAGGTTCTTCTCAGTGGTGCTGAGCAATAGGACAAGAGGCAATGGGCAGAAACATGCAGAGGAAGCTCCACTTGGATATGAGGAAGAACTTCTTTGCTGTGCAGATGACTGAGCACTGGAACTGGCTGTCCTGAGAGGCTCCAGTGTCTCCTTCCCTCTAGATATTCAACAGATGTCTGAACATAATGCAAAGCAACATGCTATATGGGACCCTGCTTGAGCGGTGAGGTCGGACCAGATGACTTCCAGTGGTCCCTTCCAGCCTTACCCATTCTGTTATTCTGTGGTATTTTCACCATTTCTGCTTGTTGTTTTACCTCCCACACCAAAAGACTTAAATTCTACATGCCATTTATAGAGATTATAAATGTATGTCCTTGGAAATAATTTGCTTGCTTTGAGTTTGCAATCACAAATTCAATGCAATGAGCCTTGACACCAGCCAGAAGTCAAAAACTGCAAGAAGATTAATAATACTTGAAAAGGTGAGTTGTAATTTCATTAAGGATGGATCTGATTGACAGGTCTGGCTGTAGTGCTCCCCCCCAGCAGAGATCAGAATATTACCACAGGGCTGTCTGCCACAGCCTGAACACAGAATGCTCGAGGTGGGAGCATGACCTGCTGGGCTGGACTATTGCCCTGTGTTCAGAGCAGCATTCTGTCTCCCCTCTGCTCTACTCTACCATCTCAAGGGAGAAAAAAACATAGTAAGGTTCATTTGATGGCTCAGATGATGCTGTAAATGCATGTGTGAGCATGAGTTTGAGAAGATGATCACCTTTCCCCAGCAGCCTTCATGCAGTCAACCCAGTAAGTTGAACGTAGCAAGTCGTGTTATATGGTGTTCCTCTCCCTCCCTCTGCTTTGACATCCCTGTTTGCGTCTATTATTTTTTTCTTACTTTCCTTCACTAGCTTTAAGTTTTTTCTGTTTACAAGAAGTCTGCTTCAAAATATAAATTTACAGCAGGTATGACAGATTAATGTTGACAATTCTAGCTTTCTTCTTTGCATCTGACATCAAAATCCCAAAGGTGTTCTTTGCCTCCAATAAAGATGAAGTATTGACATGGTTTGATTAAGCCTGTGTATTGTTTTATCATCAAACCATTGCAAATTTGTAATGTCCTATATAAATAACCACAATGAAAAAGTTAATTTCTTAGATATGTACAAAACAGTTTGACATCAATACTTCCAAGCAAGAAACTTCCACTTTAAATTATCTCAAGACAAAAACCAGGCTAAACAACCAACATTCAGTAACTACAAATGCAGCCAATGCCCTGAACCACAACAAATTAACACAGACTGAGAATTTTGGTAGTTAACAATACTTCATGTAAAAAACTTCTCATCATTCCTATCTTCTTGTGAATGTGCTTAACAAGACCTAGGCATTCTTTCAAAGACTTCCCCCCCTGCCCCCCATTTGCATTCTTTGAACAAAGAGATCAGCTCAGTTGGTTGAGCATGGTGCTAATAATGGCAAGGTTGCATGTTCAATCCACATACAGATCATTCACTTCAAAGTTGGACTCGATCCTTCTGGAGCCCTTCCAACTCAGAGTATTCTGTGATTCTGTGAAATTCAACTTACTTCCAACTGGTTTGGTTCAATTACATAAAACTTACTGAAAACTACACAATTAAGTGAAACTAAACAGTAAGCATCAATTGTCGTGTGAATGATGGATGTGGCTCACAAGAAGAAAGGTTAATTAATGGAACTTCTTTCAAAGATCCCATAGCTGCTGCTGCACTTGCTAAAGCCTGCATCTCATGCATGGATGTGAAGTCATGAGCAGAGGTTACTCTTTCTTTACCAGACAAGGCTTGTGGAAGTCTCTTATTCCCCTTTGTGATAGCAGGAAAAAGTAAAATAAAACCAGGAAACATTATCTCATTAGAGTATAGCTAAAGTGTTAAATTGATGGTGATGGGTCACACCTGCATAAGGACCTACTTTGTGGTCTAAGCAATAATTGGGATTTAAGAAAAGAGGAGAGGATTAATAGGAAAAAAAAATTACTTCAGTATCTAATCATGAGTAGAATTTGAGATCATTTTGCAAACCTGCTGACTTTCAACCTGTTAAGTTTTATTTTAAGGCTATCCTTTTTAAAGAAAACAAAGTTATGCATTTAAAAATAACTTTTTCCCCTATTATTATATGGAGTCTGAAGGACTTACTTGCCCCAGGTTTATTTTCTGCTGAATTTATAAATATCAGTATCCCTTTTCACATGTAGACCAATTGAAGTGCTCTCTTTTTCTGCTCACTATACCAATTAGACCGTCTTGTTGGAGAATCTGGTTACTTCTTATAACTGCCAGGACAATTAAGGACTGCACAGCTAGGCTACTCAAAGAGTTAGTTTTGGTCATCTTTTTTTAACTTAGCTTTTACTTTTGCTTTCTAGATTGATAAATACAATAGAAAACTAAGTTTGAAGCAAACAGAACAAAATATATTTTAGTTTTATACAAATAAGCATACTGTCTTATCAATTAATGCTTAAGGCAAAAGAAAGGATG